>CAWUFW010001145.1:582500-2060000 GCA_963921515.1 Calotriton arnoldi
CGGCTCTCACTCCCTGCTGCCCTCCGTCACCTCACCCGGCTCTCACACCCTGCTGTCCTCTATCATTCTTTGTCACCTCACCCCGCGTGTGTGGCAGCCCGGGCTGAGACAGCTTCCCGGGCACACACACAGCCGCACCCGAGTACTTCACAGGTCTTTAAAAGACCATTTGCATGATAACGAGGCTTTGTTGTATTTCACCTCTTCTTAGCGCCCCTGCAGCTCCACTCGGACTATCGCTGGAATCGCCCGGCCCCCATAGAGCAGAGTCTGTGTTTGCTGACACTCTGTAAAAAAAAAAAAAAAACACAGGTACGATGTCTGCAAGGTCCGCGGGCCGCCAAGGAAGGCTTGCCGGGACGCTGGCGGCCCGCGGGCCGTACTATGAGTACCCGTGTCCTAAGGGTATCCTAAAATTTGTAGTCACCTGGCATAACGTGGCACATCACTTAAAACCTGATACCCCCAGGGGGGCAATCATACCCAAAGGGATATTATGACTATATGGGAGCTTTGCTCCCATCCAGACATTGTACGCTGGAGACACTGTATGTTGATGAGCCCACAGGTACAACCCTTGGAGGGACAACCCCACAAGCAATGAAGATTATACTCAGTTTTAAATACCCTAATGCAGTAATATTTGGTTTGGTGTACAGAACAGACAGACAAATATGATAAAGGCGTATTCCACCACACTAGCCTAAAACTATACATGCCCCTTGCTGTAAGCAGTAGCTTTCATCAGCATGAGTCCTTATGATTAAAATAGACGGTGATTCAGAATTAAAATTATGTGTCCGCTTTCCCCAAGTGTTTGAAAACAAATGTGCCTCCTTCCCCCACGGCGGTGAGGCAAGTGGAGCCTGTTTCTCTAAAGTATAGATTAACTGACCACACCACATAGATGTCATCACATTTGAAACACAAGTGCTTTGTGTATTTGTGTTCATGTGTGATTATCACTACAAATTTCTGTCCGACTAGACATAATGATTAACAATATAAAATGCTCTCAAAAACTTAGCTGCAAATAGGTGTATGTAATTACCCCCTTCTCATCTACAAGCAGTTTCCATAATTTGGACTGGTATGGTAAGACCCATTCTTACCTCTATCATGGGCTGAGTCAGGACTGTGGCATTCAAGTGATCCTGTTAACCCTGACAAAGGCCCAAGCCCCTCCCGAGCTTTAAAATGGGCTGAAACATGTTGGTTGGAAGAATGAGGGAGACATAATATCTCTGCTCATCCATTTGAATTTTTGAATCCTGCCCGGTGTATCCTCCTAATAAAGAGTTATCTTTTGGGTTTACACTGAGGTAGTTTTATTACTCAATCTGGATCCCCTGCCTATTTAGAACAAATTATTTCGATCTCCTTCATCTTGAGATTGAGACCACCTTGGTACTATTACCTGACTAAGGTGGGCTGGACTTGCCTATTATGAAGCATGCAACAATAATGTGGGAGAGGCTTTTCTGTCCAATTTTCTCATGATGCTCTACTTAGGCCACTTTTGTAGCTGATTTAGTGATTTTTCCACTACCGTACATTTTTGTTCATTATTATGGCTTAAGAGGACAAATGGTAGTAGGGGACTTCCTCTTTCTCTCTTGTGGTAGAGACCCTTTGGTGCTAAAACAGCTTACCTGGAGGCAAGAAGGGAGGGGTTGGAGGAGGGAGATAGACTGCATATTTTCCTGCAAGAGAATTCTGAATATTGAACCACTGTTACAATGTTGCAATTCTTTTTAATACATTGCTTATTAATCATTTTCATTGCCATGGTTTTATTTTTATTGTTACAATTATACACATTAAATGTACTAAGGTTAAGACGCTGATTTTAATAAAATCAGAAAACAAATCCTGATGCATTAGTGACTGTGCCTATTCATGGTGAAGCGATTTAAAACCTACTAACAAATAATCCTGTGTAGTCTCACAGGATTGATCGTTACCCAGCATGCACCTTCCTTACATAATGCTTAGGGAGTTCGCTGGCTACAGTTCACCTGGTTTCCTAGCTCTAGCTGGCTAGCTTGCATTGAGCCTGTACGTACAGAAAACCTAAATTGTGGGCCAGTGACACAGATAAAAATGTCTGGTCACAACTGTATGATCACTAAAACACAGTATGCTGCCACTACCGCTCTACAGGCTAATACCTATGATAGGGACAGTAGTCCGCGGTCATTAATGAAAGTGTGCTGTCCGCGCCCCTGCTGGTCCAGGACTACACTCATGTCGTGTAACAGACCCAGGCCTTTCCAGACATACTAGAGACGTGTGAGACTAAGCTCACGGATCCAAAAATCAGGGTATAAGATACTCGCATTTGGGTACCCTGGTTATGGAACACAACTGTACACCATGCGGTGCACATTCCCATTGCAACAGGGTTAAGCTCATGAAAAACGCTGGCCATCCTTGACTTATTGTGGTATCATTGACCCTATCGTGCCACCCTAGGCACAAGGGTGGCCAGTGAAAGCTGAAATATGGTGATTGTTGACATACTCTAGGTACCTAGGTCATTATCATGTCCGATATTAGCTCAGTGGGGATTTTAGCAATACCATGGTCTATCTTGGCATCCTGGAATTATAGTGGTCACTCATTGCCTGTGATTATAAAAAAAGAATGCCATATAAAAAGATTCTTCATAGTTTAAAGAAGTAAATGAAGTGTACAAGGTTACACCACAAGTAAGAGTAAGGCAGTACAACAGCAGGGAAAGCTGGCAGTAATTGTTGGGCCAAACATTCTGGTTGCTAAACCCTTGAAAATCGCAGAAAGAATGCAAGTACTTGATAAAACGAAAAGCAGATGACGGAGGACCAAACCTGTAATTACTTGGAATGAAAACTGGTATTTCAAGGCAAAAAAATTATTTTTCCGGAATGGGAGAATAGTTTGGGGAAATTAAGTATAATTGCCATAAATGAAAACCCACCATACCTAAATGTAGGTGTTTTCAGAAACTGGTAAGCTGGTGAGTGGACACAAAATGATAGCATTACTAAAATATATTAAACTCTGACAGTTGGAAGATAAGTCATACTGAGTTGGAGGAGCCTATTGCTGACATTATTTCAATTGTGCCACATAGCACTTACTGATTGGGCTGTTAATAATTACTTTAGTAGAAGCATTTCACATTAATAAAGGTTTTTGTGACTGATAGTAAAGCTGCTGATGAACTAGACTGTCAATTAAGGTCATGCATGGAGTGGCCACTGATGTAAAGTGGTCTGGTATGGTGTTTATTGTAACAGCAATAATATTCCTCCGTAGCTCAGTATGACTTTCATTGATCAGTAGTAGTTCACACATAAGATTATTAATGCCTTGCTCAGGCATTTGCATTTTTTCTGGGAGTCCATTAAGGTAGCAAAATGTTGTCAAATTCCCTCTTCTGGCCACATGAAGGCTTGGTCATGAGGTCAGAGAAGATTCAAAAATTACAAATAAATAACATTTCCTTCTCCATCATGTCACTAATATTCACAAACACTGACTAAAGTGACAAGCCTATCCCAAACTCCTAGTGGAAGCAGCTTAACAATCAAATGGTACAAACTGTACACCATAGCATAAACGCTTTTCTATGCTTTATACACAAATATGTTTTGGTAAGATGCCCTGCCCATGTCAGCTTTTGGTTTTTGGAGTCTGTAGCTGCAAACGCGTTTTTGTAGCACTTTGAAACATCCTTTAATGGGGCAGCATTGGGATGAGCACCTACTATGAGTGGACTCCAATGATAACTTATGATCATTACTTGACTCCTCTTCTAGGCTACTTGGGCCTTAGAAACACAGGAGGCAGAAAGGTTGATGCATGGATTTCTTTTTGGAGGTTTTTGTAGTTTAGTGTGCCCTCCTCTGCATTTCCTGCTTACTATCAGTCCTTAACTTTCCTTGTTGCTCCCTGGTTTGGTCCACACCCATTACCTTTTTACTCTTTTCTAACTATCCTTCCCCATTTGACCGATGCTGCACGAATTCTATGCCTCGGATATGTAGTTCACCAATATTGAAGCTTCTATTGCTTTTGGGTGTTGTTATTGGGGTGCACTTGGCTGAGAAATTAAACTATACTCCTCTGTAGCGTGTGTATACATTTTATTTGGGCTAGTGGCGGGTCTTGGCGTATTGTTCTTACACAGTCCTGTCCTTTAATTAAAATGATTTAAACCTAAAAGCAATTTAAGAAATACAGACCGTTCATTTATTGGGAAACAAGAGAGTTTTCTCTGTATTGATAAACTTTTCCCAAACCCAACGTTTACGCTCAAATATACAGTGCTCCTGGCTGTCTGTCTTGTGATGAAGAATAACAATAAGGAATTCTTTGTCAGGACCAAAGGTATGGATTATTCATAACTCTCTGCACATTATAGATTAGCAACAGCGCACCTAAGCTTCAAAATTATGCTAATCAGAAACGTGAACAGAGAAACTAAAAAACTACAAAACACAATGCCATCCAGAGTACCAATCGAGCCCATGCAGAAGTGAAAACATCTTTCTTTGGTGCTGTATTAGCAGTTATGAGCCCTTTTCCCTGTGGATACTGCAGTGTTTAGAAATATGATGTGTTTGCTTACTTGCCTAGGTTTGTATTGGCTCGAAAGGCTATTAACATAACCCAACATGAAGCTCGGCTCTGTTGCAGACAGACGCGCCCCCACCTCAATGCGGGTCGATTGTTGTCAGCCAGCCAAAGCCTCTTGTGACTGCTCACAAGCCTAACTTCAGCGCTGCACAGCAGACCCGATCTGGGGTGAAAAAAGGAGGGCTAGTGACAGAGTGTAGGAAAGTGCCCATTTTGCATGGTTACTCCCTAACCTTTTGCCAGATACCTGATGCCAACTTGACTGAGTGTGCCCTGGTTCCCTGCTAATCAGGCTTCCAGGTCCTGTGTTCTTTCCCATAAATGTACCTTGGTCTCCACAACTGGCACACCTCTGGGCCACATGCAAGTCCCTTGTCAAAGGTACCCCTGGTACCAAGGGCCTTGTGACCAGAGAGGGCCTCTGAGGGCTGCAGCATGTATTATGCCACCCTCAGAGACCCCTCACCTGAACACCCACACACCACCCACACACTGCCATTGCAGGCTGCGTGTTTTGGTGCAGACTAAACTGAAGATTTGACATGACACCCATCCCTGGGTGTCATGCCCACAAACACTGCCTGTGGCAAGGGTAAGTTACCACTCTAGCAGGCCTTACAGCCCTAAAGGCAGGGTCCACCATACCAACGGTGAGGGCATTACTGCATGAGCAATATGCCCCCTGCAGTGTCTGTGCCATTGACAGGCATTCTAAGTGCAGTGAAGTCATTTTGAGCATAAAGGCTGTGAGTTTGTCATTATGAACTCCACAGCCCCAGGATGGCTCCACTGAAAATTGGGAAGTTTGGTATCAAACTTCTCAGCACATTAAACCCACCCTGATGCCAGTGTGAGATTTAATGTAAAATACACTCAGAGGGCATCTTAGAGATGCCCTCTAAAAAACAACCAGCCATGGTGTGGTTCATGACTGGTTACCAGCCTTCTGCCACCACCAGACAGGTTTCTGGACACCTGGGTAGATAGCCTCCGATCTCTGGGTCCTGAAAGAAAGCCCATTCTGGGCAGAGGTGTTATCCCTCCTCCACCAAGATGGACAGGGTTCACGAAGGGGAAGCTTCAAAGGCCTGCCGCCTTTGTTAGCCACCACCAGGCTTTTGCTGCTATCAGCAACTGGCCCCCACCGGTCCTGACCCCCACTTTGGGCATGAGAATCAGCGGGGAAACTAGCCAGGAAGGGAGGTGTGACCCCCTTTGCCAACCCCACCCCTCAGGTCGGGGAGACGAAGTGAAGCACAAATTTCAGTCCCCTCCATCTTGAAGATGAGAAGACTCACCCAATCACGAAGAGGCCTATGCTCCCCTCCCACTGGAGGGTGGCATAACAGGGGGTGTAAACACCCCAGGGAAGGGACCCATTGGTCCCGAAATGCACACGCCTGTGACGCCCCTAAATCTAGTATTTAGAGGCACCTCTGAACCTTTCCTCTTCAGATTCGATGGACGAAAGAAGAAGACGGAAGAAGACTGCTGCCAGACCAGGAACTGAACCGCTGCAGACAAAGCCCGGTAAGAACCCTGCCACCTGTAGCCAGTTTGACAACTGGATCTGCTGTCCTTCCAGGAACGCTGCAAAGCCTCCAAGGAACACCGGAGACCTTCCAGCCTTCAAACCAATCTCCAAGAAACTCCCTTTGGGCTAGAGGCTATAGTCCCTGGCGCCCGCCAGTACAAGAACTGCAGTAAGTTGAGGACCGACACTTGTGTCGACGTGACTCACTACTGCAAAAAGAACCCAAGACCACAGCGGCAGAGGACCAACCCTTGAGTTGACGGGACTCTGCTCTGCCAGAAGAAAACACCACAGCTGGACGGCCTCCGCAACCTAGATGTATCCTCTCGACCCAACGACCCAAGCTGATCACAGCTTCGTTCCTGAGAGCCTGGACCCTCCTCCAAGTGGCCCTGTCAGCCTCCTCCTGCCCCGGCTGCTTGACCGCAGCCTCTCCGAGACGGCCCAACCTCGGCTGAACTCCTCCATTCCCTGCGCATCTCCATCGCCACAACCATGACTGCAGGACTGGCGGTGCCTCCCTTCAACCTACAGTGACTCGCTGACAACGACCGCGACGGTTCCGGCGTTGGCGGCCCACTGACTTCCATTCAACCCGATTGTTCTCTGTTGACCACGAGAGCAAACATCATTGCCGGTATCGACCGCTGCGGCATAGATACTGAACCCTGCACCCAGCTGCCCCAGTGTAGCTGGTGGTACAGTGTCCAGCTCAAACTGACCATTGCCCAGAGTCCGACTAACCCTCGAGGACTGGCAACGTAAGCCGTGTACTTACCTCCTGATGCATAACCCCGTTTTCCTTCCTTAGGATTGGATTGCATTCTATCTATTACCTACGAATGTCTATCCTTTTCTAGTGCTAAATGTTACTGTTTCAGATTGACAATACAGAAGTACTTCCAAGACCATAAAAGTATTTCTACTGCCTTTCTGAAAGTAGTACTTGCCTGTAACTGAGTTCAACTGGTTTCCTGAGAATAAAAATAACTAAAGTAATATTTTTGCAAAACATTGGTCTGGAGTTAGTCACTGAGGGTGTGTTCCTGTCTTTTATGAGTGTGTACAACAAATGCATTCACACTATCATCTGATAAACCTAACTGCTCAGCCCAGCTACCACTAAATTGAGAGTAAGGTATTATCTACTTTAACCTCGGCCATACCTTTTGGGACTCACTGAACTCTGTGCACTCTATACCTTTTTTAATATAGACACAGAGCTGACTTCCTACACAGAAGCCCTGCAGACATTCCGCCTTCCGATGTAAGTAGTTATACATGAGTGTGGAGAGGTTCTCCCATAGGGCAGAGAAACAGAGCATCGTGACAACACTACCGACGTAACCCAATTTTGCCTTAAATATTAGGACTTTTTTCCAGCCACTCACCGATAGTCCCAACAAGGGAGATCTTTGTGTAGTTTAAGCCCTAGGCAGACACCAACAGCTAAGGGTGCCATCATTGCGACTCTCATGAAAAGAGAAATAAAACATCAGAAGTCATTGCTGTAAGCAGATGTTGAAACATCCAAGGTCACAGATCTGTTTGTGCTACAGTCAGTGTACAACCAGGAAGCCACATGCATTAGAACCTAATCTAAAGCCTCTTTAAGACACCGTCTCACCCAACTAGGACGAATGGCCAGATAAAGATGAGGATACTACGTTTAACCCTGTGACCTCAAACACTATCAATCTTTGGAAATAACCCTGAACCTGAAGTTAATGACGTAAATTCAATTTATGGCGCACATTTCAATTAAAGTGGAGTAAGCTGCTAAATTTTTAAGCCTGGAAGAACCGAAGCAACTAGGCAGCAGGCTCGCAGGGAAATCATTATTTTGAAAGGGTGGATGCAGGGGACCTGTGAACGCCGGGCAAAACTCCCTGTGGTGTTATGTCTGAGTGGCACCAGCCCTTGCTTCTTAGGGTGAACCCAAAGCTTACTGGACTGGCCACATCGAAGGCATGACCTGTGGTGCAGGGATGGCTATTTGAGGAGCTCTTTACCAGGGAAGAAATGCGTTACTTACCTGTAACTGCAGTTATCCAGTATTGGTATCTTTCATAGATTCACATGCCTGAATCATTCCCCGTCGCCGAGATGGGAGTCCCCGGTACATAATTATAGCAATGTCCCATTGGACATATAGAGTAATAGGCTAAGAGCCTTACATTAGTAACATATCCATGTCCTTTTGTAAAAAGGACCGAACTCTAGAAGAGAACCAATCAGCTATCGCCACCCTGTGGAACCTTCCTGGAAGGAGCTCTAGTCCCTCAGATTTTCGTAAGCACAGTGCTAAGTAGGTGTATTACTGAGAGAACAAGGTGAGCCCTTCCAGGGGAGGTGGGTGGGTTGCATGTGAATCTATGAAAGATACCAATACTGGATAACTGCAGTTACAGGTAACGCATTTCTTATCCAGTATTAGGGTATCTTTCATAGATTCACATGCCTGAATCAGAATAGCAAGCAATGATAAGCACATTTCGGATGGTACATTACAGACGAAGTCACCAGATAATAACATATCAATGTGAAATATATATATCGTACCAAACTGTAATCAAAGAAGACCATGAAAGAACACAATAAAGAAATGTGCGTATAAAAAACAAGGATGGTGGGATGAAAAGAAGGCTCACCTCTATTGGAATAGATGGCGTAACACTGCTTGTCCCACTGCAGCATCCTTCATGAGTTCTGTATCCAAGCAGTAGTGCTTGGTAAATGTATGCGGCGTCTTCCATGTCGCCGCTCTGCAAATGTCTGTGATAGGCACACCTGCAAAGAGTGCCATAGAGGTAGAAACTGCTCTCATGGAATGAGCTCGAACCTTGGACCGCAAGGGTTGACCCGCTTGCTGGTGACAGAAAGTAATGGCTCCAGAGATCCATCGAGAGATACTTTGTTTAGTAAGCGGAAGACCTTTCCTAGGTCGACTGTAAGCCACAAAGAGTTGGTTAGATTTGCGGAACGATTTCGTCCTGTCAAGGTAGAATTTAAGGCAGCGCTTAAGGTCTAGAGAGTGTAGAGCTTTTTCTGCCGGCGTTTGAGGATTGGGAAAAAAGGACCGTAAGATTATGGGTTCATTGAGATGAAAGTCCGAGGGGACTTTGGGCACAAATTTAGGATTAGTTCGTAATATAACCCTGTCGTGTTTGAATTGCAGGAAAGGGTCTTGAATTGAAAAAACCTGAAGCTCACTTACTCGCCTTGTTGAGGTAAGGGCTAGAAGGAGTGCCGTCTTCCAAGAAAGGTATTTAAGATCAGTTCTGTGTATTGGCTCGAAGGGGTGTTTCATGATCTGAGCAAGAACAGTGTTGAGATGCCAAGTGGGAGGCAGAGGTTTTACGGGAGGAAAAGTCCTGAATAGGCCTTTGAGAAATTGCTTAATCAGTCTATCAGACCAGAGAGAAGGACCTGTTGAAGATCTCCTGAAACGGGATATTGCTGCGAGGTGCACTTTAATGGAGGCATGAACAAGACCTGAAGTTGCCAGATGGAGAAGGTAAGGCAGTATTTGTTGTGGAGAAGACGAAAAAGGGTGTATGTTTGCCGACTTACACCAAATACAGAATCTCTTCCATTTTAGGGAATATGTTTTGTTAGTACTTTCGGCTCGAGCCCGAGCTAGAACTGCCCTGCAGTCCGGAGGAATGTCTAGGTGATGGAACTCTCTGAACTCAGGAGCCAAGCCGATAACCTGAGAGATGCTGGATCCGGATGTTGGACTTGTTCCCTGTTCATTGTTAGGAGAGAGGGAAATGGTTTCAAAGGGATTGGCGGCTCCAGAGAGAGAAGGTGGAGCTCCGTGAACCAATGCTGGCGTGGCCACGCAGGAGCTATCAGAATGAGCGTGCAGGGTTCTGCTTTCAACTTCCTGAGGACCCTGGAAATTAAGGGAATCGGTGGAAAAGCGTACGCAAAGACGTTGAACCATGCGATCGAAAATGCATTCCCTAGAGATCCTTGTTGGGGATGCCAACTTGCGAAGCTTTGGCATTTGGCGTTCTGCTTGGTAGCAAAGAGGTCCAAGGAAGGAGTGCCCCATTGGGAGAATATGCGGTTGAGAGTCCGTTGATTCAGCTCCCATTCGTGACATGTTGTATGTTGCCTGCTTAGAGAATCGGCCAGTATGTTGTCTGAACCTGGAACATACTCCGCCCGAAGGGAGATGTTGTGGAGAAGTAGCCAGTTCCAAATTTTTTGAGATTCGTGAGAGAGTGCCAATGAACGAGTACCTCCCTGTTTGTTCAGGTAGTGCATTATGGTGGTATTGTCCATTCGGACAAGCACTAGAGAACCTTTGATCCTGGGAAGGAATGCCAGGAGAGCCAGATACACAGCTCGCAGCTCGAGGAGGTTTATGTGAAGTTTCCGTTCGGAAGGAGACCACTTTCCGTTGATGCGGAGTTCCTGGAGGAAAGCTCCCCAACCCTCCAGGGACGCATCTGTTGTGATGATTTGTGGAGAAGCTTGAAGCAAGAAGGGCAGGCCTTGAGAGAGATTGCGAGGACAGGTCCACCACTGCAGCGCAGTGACTATCTGAGGGGTCACGTGAATGACGTCGTCGAAGGATCCCTGGGATTGAATCCATTGAGCTGACAGCGCTTCTTGGAGAGGGCGCATGTGGAGGCGACAGTAAGGAAGGAGAAGAATGCAGGACGATATCATGCCTAGAAGAGATTTGAAAAGGCGCACTGAGATGGACTTCTTGGCTTTTACCTTGTTTGCCAAATGAAGTAGTTTGATCTGTCGCTCTCGTGACGGGAAAGCTTTCTTCTGGGTTGTGTCGAGAGTAGCGCCCAGAAAAGTTATTCGACAAGAAGGTTGGAGGACAGACTTGTCCTGATTGAGAGTGAGTCCCAGGCGATCGAAAAGCTGTAGACAGGCGTTGGAAGACTTGGTTGCGCCGTCTAGAGAAGGTGCTTTGACGAGCCAGTCGTCGAGATAGGGAAAGACCTGATGGTGTTGTTTCCGGAGATATGCCGCCACTGGAGAAAGGCATTTGGTAAAAATGCGTGGAGCCGATTTGAGTCCGAAAGGCAGGACACGAAATGGGTAATGTTTGCCTGCCACGGTGAACCTGAGAAACTTTTTGTGATTTTTGTGGATGGGGATATGGAAGTAAGCATCTTGAAGATCTAAAGACACCATGAAGTCGTTTGCGTTGAGAAGTTGCAACACTTCTTGGATAGTGACCATGCGAAACGACTGTTTCTTTAAGAATTTGTTGAGAGCTCGTAAGTCTAGAATTGGTCTCCATTTTTTCTCCTTTTTTCGCACCAGGAAAAAACGGGAGTAAAAACCTTTTCCTCGTTGACGGAGAGGAACCTTCTCTATGGCTCCCTTCCGGAGCATGAGTGAAAGTTCCAGAAGTAAAGGGCGGAGATGTTTGTGAACCATAGGTCGAGGCGGGGTTTGGGGAGGAATTTGAACGAACTCTAGCGAATGTCCGAACTGTATTAGTTGAAGAACCCAACGGTCCGTTGTTATTTTTTGCCAATTGCATAAGAACTTGGAAATTTTTCCTCCTAACCTGGAAGGTGGAAAGGAAATGGAGGCCGGCGGGAGAGGCAAGTCATTGTCGTCGAGCAGCGTCCTTCTGTCGTCCTCCCCTCCCTCGAAAGGAGGTTTTGGTGTAAGACGATTGCTGTTGGCGTTGTTGGTATTGCGGCCGATACTGCTGGTTGGAGGAGGAATAGGAGGAGCGATAGCGTTGGTAGTCTCCTCTGGAGGTAGATTGACCTCTGCCCCTTGAGCCACGAAAAGGAGGGTTTTTAAATTGAAGGGTACCCAGAGCCCTAGCCGTGTCGGTGTCCTTCTTTATACCTTGAAGAGCGTCGTCAATATGTGGTCCGAAAAGAAGCTGACCATCATAGGGCATGTCCAGGACTTTTGTCTGGACCTCTGGCCGGAAAGAAGTTGCCTTCAGCCAACCTTGGCGTCGTAGTACGGCTGCACCGGCCAGTTGGCGGAAGCCAGTGGAGGCGATATCCATCGCGCAATCTATAATTTCAGAGGCCGAACGTTCGCCTTCCAGCAAAATCTTCCTTGCCTCTTCCTTGGAACTATCTGGTAATGTCCCCAAGTAAGGAGCAATGTCCGCCCACATTTGCCTGTTATAGCGTCCTAACAACGCTAGGGAATTCGACGCACGAACTGTTAGTGCAGACATTGATGAAAAACGTTTTCCAATATTGTCAAGCCTCCTACCCTCCTTGTCTGGAGGAGCGGACAGTGGAGCAGAAGGGTTTTTTTATTTCCGCTGCGCAGCCTGAGTGATGACTGAATCAGGCTTGGGATGTCTGGTAAGGCAGGCCGGAGCGGTGTCCGGAGCTTTATATTTTTTGTCCAGCCGAGGTAACACTGGGGGAAGCGAAGATGGATTGTGCATTATTTTAACACCCTGATCCCAGATGTAGTCGATGATGGGCACCGATCTTACTGACTTTTTAAAAGGTTCCTTAAAATCATAGAGGAAACAATCCTGCTGGTAAGAAGGTATAGGAATCTGGAAACGGTGTGCCGCTCTCTCTAAAACACTATGAAAACCCCCTATGTCCTCAGGAGGCGAATCAGCTTGAGTAGGCACCGGGGAAGCTGGACACGGGATAACGTAATCATCCCACTCATCATGAGTTGATTGTGAATCATGGAGTTCTCCCTCCTCCTGTTGATCATCCTCCTCATCATCCGTGTCAGGTTGAGGTGGTATCGTTACAGGTACCGACTGTGGAGGCAGAAGCGAAAGCTGTGGTCCTTGTTGTGGAGAGACAACTGGGACAGGAGCCGTAGCAGATGTAGGGAACCTCTGCTTATAATCAGCAATGAGGAATTGGAGGTCAGAAACCAAAGCCGCTGGAAGACAAACCATGGGAGGTTGGGAAGGATGGCTGTCGTCAGGATAATACGTTTGGTTTTCTGGGTCTTGTTCTTCGTAGTCGGAACTGTCCTGGCATTTGACGTGAAGTTCAGAAGGACTCGTAGCAGCCCTGAACATGCTGTCGTCCGAGTCTTCCTCCTCATCCAAGAAGCGAGTTGGAAGCAATGTTTGAACTTTGCTTGGAGAAGTGAGAGCAGGTGTTAACGTGCGTTTAGATATTTTGAGGCGGACAGACTCACTTTCCACTTCAGACTGCGGTGTCGTCGACGAGCCCATCGTCGGTGTAATCATCGTTGGTGGAGCACCCACAGAAAGAGGTAACAGCGTCGAAGCTCCCGTCGACGCTCCCGTCGACGCTCCCGTCGACGGTGTTGTCTTCGTCGTCGACGGTGCTGCCGTCGTCGTCGTCGACGGGGCTCTCGTCGACGGAGCCCTCGTCGACGGAGCCGTCGTCGACGGAGCCGTCGTCGACGGAGCCGTCGTCGACGTCCTCGGTGAAGGTCTCGTCGTCGACGAGGTAGACGTCGACGCTGGTGTCGACGCGCTCACCGGCGATGAAAGTTTCGACGCTGACTTGGTCGTCGTCGATGATTTCTTTATTTTTATCGTCGACGATATCGGTTTAGCCGCCATCGACGATGAAGTCGTCGTCGTCGATGCGGACAATGTTGACGCCAATGCAGTAGAGACAATCGTCGTCGATGAAGTCACCACCACAGCCGTGGATGGGGTTTTTCTCGTCGACGAAGCCACCGTCGACGATGTGGTCGACGACGACGTGGAGGCAGGCCTCTTAAAGGTGTGTAACCCTTCCTGTGGAGAAACCTTTGCTGGCAAGGTCTTAGGGTGTCCCTCTGAAGACTTTTTGTGCGTCTTCTTTGGAGGGGGTTGCGACGAGGGTCCTGGAGAGGTAACCCTAGGTCTTTTGTGAGAGGACTTTGAAGTTTTGTAAGAGTCCTCACTTTCCGCAGAAGACAAAGCCTGGTCTTTGTCCTTAAGTCTCTGCAGCCAAGTTAAAAGGCGTCCCTCCCGGTCTCTGAGGGTTTTTGTAGAAAAGGTACGACATACCTTACAGTCCTTAGAGGAGTGATCCGGATAGAGGCAATACAGGCAATCTTTATGTTGGTCGTCAACATGCAGCCTCTTTTTGCCACAGGAATCACAGGGCCTAAAAGGCCTTTCTTAGAAGACTCTGCCATGACAGAATGGTGAAGAAAAAATCACTGGAAATCCAGAAGCAAAGAAAGACCTGAGCCGAGCTCAGTGGAGACTCCCTTAGCACGACGTGCGGTAGAAAATCTGAGGGACTAGAGCTCCTTCCAGGAAGGTTCCACAGGGTGGCGATAGCTGATTGGTTCTCTTCTAGAGTTCGGTCCTTTTTACAAAAGGACATGGATATGTTACTAATGTAAGGCTCTTAGCCTATTACTCTATATGTCCAATGGGACATTGCTATAATTATGTACCGGGGACTCCCATCTCGGCGACGGGGAATGATTCAGGCATGTGAATCTATGAAAGATACCCTAATACTGGATAACTGGGGAAGTTCTGGTGCACCTTTTCAGTGTTATACAAGGCACAATCTTCTCTGCAAAGTTCTTCCCACAAAGGTTTTCTCAACGGCTGTGCATGGAGATGGACCCTTGCCTGGCTGAGGATGCTCACGAGTTCCGAAAGAGATGGCTTTCAACTGTGGGGCTATCAGTGGTAGAGGCAGTTGTTACCTTCTTTCCCTCGCTGGGGTGAGTGCAGGCCTGATTTAGAAAAGGATCAGACAAAAAGGGCCCCTCCTCTTCAGGTGAGCCTTATTCCATCTTTCCCCACCACTATAAGCGTCAGAGGAGGTTAAGTGTATTTCAGTTCAAATGGAAAAATATCAAATTCAATACATGAGTCCTGCACACAGTTCAGGGATTGGGGATAGAGTTCTATAGGGCTGCCTTGCAGTCTGCGCAGCTGAGACCAATCATTTCTTTCCGAGAACAGCACGAACTGAAACCAGGGGAAATAAGAGCCATGGGAAAAAAGGTGCAGTGGTGTGCACTGAAATACTAACCTTAGGTTTTACATTGTGCAGAAGAAGGAAAATGACATGAGACTTGTAACTCACCTAAACCCTTGGCTAGTTTCCGGGACTTTCACAAGATCCTGCAAAAGCGTGACTTGTAGCTGCATATGGGTCTGAACTGCACATACCTTGCGATCCCCACACACCTTCCAGATTCATGTTTCGTTCAGTTGATTTGGCAGGGTCACTGTAAGAAAGTATCTCTTTTTGTGTGTCACCTCCATTTTTTTGGACTGATGCTGCTGGTCTTCAACTCTGCAGACTGGGGCACTGCTGTCCATGCCACACAGTATGTGCTCTGACCCATAAAATATGACGAAGTACTGGGTAACTCCTAATTGACATACTTATATTTCCAGTAAGGCCATGGTATATGGTGTAGGAAAATACACCAATCCCATGGAAAAGTTCAATGTCACCTGTGTACTGCAGCATATGAGCCATCCTCTAGGCTGACAAACAAAACATGACTAAAGGTCTACCTATGTAGCCTGACTGTGGTAGCTTTACGCAAGCAAGCCTGTCAAAATAATCCTTTTTGACAGGAAAGAACCCTCCTTTTAATAAATAAGTCACCCCTAAATAGGCTTTGCATCCTACAAGTTGTGTGCCCAGTATTTAAAAGTGGATTAATGTAAGAATTTAGATTTGTCATGGAGCTACAGTGATTAGCCTCCAAAAGTTATTTTCATTGTACAAGACTGTAGCGGTCCTATTAGAAAAACAATTTCAGAAAAAAATTATAACTGCTATCTTTGATTTAGGACAAGGGCCAAGCTATCAGAATGATTCAACCACTATTTGTAATGTTTATTAAAAATCCAATTCTCTGGTGAAGCCCTATTTTTAATAAATATTTAGGAAAAGTAAGTTTTAAAAATGTACACTCCAACTGCCTGAGCCCCCAGTTGGCAAATTAGCAGCTGGACCTGTCAATGCCTTCTCTCAAGGAATTGTGAAAACTGCTGCCAGAGCGGAAACAATGGCTTAGGCCACATGGAAGGAAGACATGAGTGTGAGGCTATCAGTTCAGTAAGAACAGCTACGCAAGGCTTGGGAACTTTATTTACTTGAAAGGGACCAAGGTGAGGCCCGCCTATTCACAGTTCAGTGTAAAGGGAGAGCCGGGGAACAGAAGCCTTTGTTCGTTGAGCCATCTGAAACCACCTTGGCACCAACCCAGTGGGAGGGAGAGCTGGTCCCAGAACCAGATTTGCATAGTTAAAGGGGATGGGGGCTGCTCATTTGCCTAACCACATCCCTGGCTGGCATACCAGCAATTTCCAAGGCCAGAAGGTTGCCGACATGTTGGATTTTCCTCAGAATAGCGAACTGTGGGATAGTTTGCAGTAAGGTAAACATGATGTGCTACAAATGTTGTAAGGGTTGGCCCTGTAACTTTTTCCTATTGGTTAGGGAGTGTCCAGGAGTCACCCTCACCCACGGGACAGTGAATCCTACAAAAGTGGCACCTCATTCGCAGCCGATCAGAACACATCTGGACCTGAGGAAGAACAGAAGAGGACTGGGCCTGCTATCAGTGACGACTATGGAAACCTGAAGAGCTGGACCGGTTCCCACATTTACCCAGGACTGAGTATTGGACAGGGTCATTGGCCGACCTCCTGTGTGGCTACAGAGACACAACAAGCTGCAAGACGCCTTTTTATTGGAGTGCACAGTTGACCAGTAGCAAACAGACCTTGACTGCTCCTTGGTGGTGGCATGTGCCTGGAGTGATTGCTGACCCCTAAGTGCTGTTCCCTAACCTCCTGGGAGCCTTGGAAGAGATCAAGAGGAGTTGCTCATCTAGAGCATCAACAGGACCTCACGGAAAAGGTGTCAGATTTCCACACAACTTCATCGGATGCAGCTTCCAAACGCGCCTTGCTGGAGATTCTTTTTTTTAAATCTTTTTATTTAAACAATAAAAACAAACAACAGACAATCAGAGAATCGATGCACATTCAGTATCTTGTTACATGCTGCCAAACCAGCACCAAGCTGTAGTGTTCATGTTAGCAGGATCATACATTTTGAGGACATCATTGGTCAAATCCTCAAGCCCCCCATATTTCAGGCCGTTACTAACTGATTTATTTGCCTTGATGGTGATATTGGCACACATATCATGCCTCGATATTCATTCCACCTCCTCCAAACTTTTGTCCATTTGTCTGGGCAGCCTCTGCTCTCATATATGTTTTTTTCTGCCACCATGCACCCCTGCTGGAGATTTTTGAGCTCCAAAAAAGGAGACTAAGGGGCCAATTTGGTGTTTGACAGGTGGGATACTCCGTCACAAACGTGGAGGATATCCCATCCACTGTATTACAATTGTCATAGGATATAATGTAATTGTAATACAGTGGACGGGATATATTCATGTTTATGAAGGAGTGTACCGTCCGCCAATTATAAATCGGGCCCTAAACCCAAAACTTTGACTGGGTAAAGTCGCAAAATGTATCCTTTCGACAAGAACACTTCAGAGCTTTTCCAGCCAAAACCAATTACTTCAGCGGGTCCTTGTCCTACGTCGATCTGAATTCGAGAGGACTGAGCTAGATACAGCCTGCAGCCTTTGATGCTGGAGGATTTCACATTCCTTTTCAGAGACTAAGTCAGACAGTAAAATATTAGATCCGGTCCATCAATGTTGGCTCGAAATCACATAAAGGACCCCGAAAACCACAAACAGCGACTACTGACTGGTACGTTACTTTTTCTTGGCTTTTTTGGTCCTAAAGCTTAATAAATGTATACATCCGGTTCCCACAATTGGATTTCAGTCATTTTGGAGTCATTGTTTTCGTTGAAATGTTTCTCTATTTAAAATAAAATAATTGGCTGTGGGATTTTTAGTGTGTTGTGCCTTGATTTTTTAATTTCATTTCGTACTGATAAATACATTACACACTTTTCCTTACGTTAAGCCTGACTGCTCTGTGCATGGCTACTAGAGGTTGAGCCTAGGTTTATTTATTGAACTTTTGTATTGGACTTAACAGGATCTTGGCCTAATTAGTGAAGAAGAACTCACATCCTCCCCAACTAATACCCTATTTTCTTACACACAGGATTGGGACTTTTCTTTTGCCCCCTTGAACTGGCTAGCCACACCTTAGTATTTCATCAAGCTGCTTACATGGAAACTGCTGAAAGTACATGTGCACACTATGATTTATATGTACCAGGTCAAGAGTGCCTTGCATTCTGATGTAGCAATGGTTGTGACCATCAAACAAAGCTTAGACTTTACACTGAGCTGGGAGAAGTCAGAGTCTGAGCCCACTCAGAGGATACTTTTCCTGGGCTTTACAGTGGGCTCGGTGGCAGCAACATTGAGCCTCCAAGAGACCAAAATCATTATGAACAAGAGGGAGTGTAGGCAAGGATGGTGCACGTTCTGCCTAATCCACTCAAGCTGTTTTTCTGGCAACCACAAACACTCTCCAGAGGTTGAAGCTTCTACATCTCAGGAAGAGCCTCTCGTTTGTGGAGGAACTGTACCTGCTGGAGAAGGCTGGAACACCTGTCTGAATGGACTAGCAAGGGTCATAATTGTGACATAATTGTGTCTGATGTCAGAGGGTCAAGCTGTTATGCCTTTCGCAGACCTTTCAAGTCAATAAGCCAGTTGTCCATAGACAAGTTCTCATTTCATATAAAATGTCTAGAGGTTCATTCACAGTAAAATGTCCTACCCCATACAAAGTCCAGTGTTGCATTTTCCTTCATATCGGCAATGTGTCATCAGCTCGATATATAAAGCATCTTTAGAGAAACCAGTCAAAAATGTTGGCGAATCTGGCCTCTTAATCGTGGCACTTTTCTCAGAAAACACATTTATACATTTGGCAGGGTACTACCAAACAAGGTGAAGAGAGTAGCGGTTTAGCATTCCTACTTTCTGGCAGACTCCAGCGAAGGGCTGCCCGAATGCCATGTATTCAAAAAGAACTCAGAAGACACAAGGGGCCCATTTCAGTATGTTCTCTTTAAATCACAGCTGAGATGCCATTGTTCAGTTGCATACTGAACCCCAGAAGTAGAGGTGGTGGATATATTCCAGAATAAGTGGTTGGAAAGGACCAATTTTCCAATTCTGCAATCTAAGACGATTCTGGGAAAAGCTTCCGAGGCTCAGAAGTAAAGTTGGATTTTAGCCTAGTGTCACTAGAGAAGTCACAAGCCTGGTTTTCAGCACTTCCCGGAGGGTTTTTAGGATTCTCCAGTTTGTCGTCCACATCCAAGTTGAGTAGCATCATTTAACAAGGCCAGGCCTTCTGCAGCTCGTGGTATAGCAAGATTTTCAGGTGTGTTAGCAAGCTCCTAGACTCCGAAAATGCTGCATGCAATGCTGAAGTCCTAGGCTTCAGGAAACAATAAAATATACAGACCAGCGGTATATATGGAGTGGCGTGCTTGTAAAGACCTTGGATCAAGTGGAGCAGATAACATGTACATGGTAAATTATCTGTTTCTGTTTACAGAAGAATGTAAGACGTACAAGACTGTAAACTCGATCAGATTGGCTATCTCAGCAAAACATGCACTGGTGAAAGGTGCACCACCATTCATTGGTCTCTAGGTGGCACAAAGGCATTTTGTGGTTAGTCCACCTTGGTGAATGTCTCATTGCTTGTGGGATGTCAACATGGTCATGCCAATGTTCCATGATTTTTGTGCCTATCTATCACTTAAGGACCACTCACCTAAGGACACTTTTGAGTCCGATCTCTTTCAAGCTTGTTTCAAATGTAAGGGCCCTGCAACCTGAATACACTGAATACACTGTCTTTACGCCAGTCGTTACCATGTTTACTTTATCCAGAAGGATGAAAACTCCTACTTGATTGGTCTTTTATCCTGCTCTTCCTGACCAGACCAATCTTTGTGCTAGCGGGTGTCTTCAAGGTCATGAGGCTACAAAAGAGGTGACGACTACATCAACCAGGTAATTGTTGTTCTTTTTGAGCCAACCCTTTTCAGCTCTTTGTTCCTTGAGAAGTCAGGTGACTGGGACCAAACCACCTATGTAAGGGCCAACTTGCACAGGGCGCCTTGACTATGACGTCTTTCCTGCAGGGTGGTAGGGTGGGGACATACATGAATGGTCTAGAGCAATGCTTCCCAAACTTTTTAGAACCACGACCGACGTTTTAGAATGACAAACGTTTGGGACCCATCTAATGGACATGAGGTGAGCAATTTTTTAATGTAACTAAAGCATCGCATGGTAGCGTCCTTTGTAGATAGCCCAGTTTCCATTGAAATGGCTACTCAATTTGAACAGACATACAGTTTTACTGATAAAACAATATTGCACACAAATTATAACGTGTGGAAATCAGGTTTCAGTCAGTATTTATTATTTGTGCATCATCAAGTAAAGTGCCTTGATTTGTCCTGATCCTATCAAAATCTTTGTTCCATTACACATGGAACATGTTCTCATGTTTTCTTTCCTAACTGCTGAATGTGTCTACTTTATTTGTAGGTATTTACAATTTGCTGTGTGTTACAAAAAACAACCTTACAGCCTTTCCGCTCACTCTTGTGTACCCCAGCTAGATTGTAACATGATTCACTTTACTTTTCTTTCTTCGACTGCAGAGTGAGAAGAGTTTGTAAACACCAGTCCTTATGTTAAAATAATAAGCAGCAATTTGTCAGAACACACAGCCTGACATTTGACCTCTGTCTTTGAAGTGCAGCACAGTTTGGGAAACACTGGCCTAAAGTACACATTTAAGACCTTTCATTTTAAGCCAGTGAAAGACTTTAATTAGCTGTAAAAAAGCTTTAAAAACAGCTTAATTCTTGCCTCTGACATTGAAACAGAATATAAATCTTCATATCTATTAAGACAGGAGTTGCAGTTCGTTAAAATGCTCGAAGGTGAGGATTATCCCACCCATATATATTTTCTAAATAAATAGTTGTAAAACATTTATGCCATCCCATTGTGTTGGCTTTGTGTGTGTGTGTGTGTGGTGTGATTTCCTTGATGCTATTGATTTCACCTTAGTTGATAATTTTATATTTAACATGATATGTCATTGCTCTGGACAGATGTAGAGCAGAAGCAAAACTTGTGGGGAATGGCACAGCATTTTGTGGTTAAAACAGAAGCTGCATTTGCTAGCACAAAGAAAAAGGTGGCTTTTTTTCTGTTGTTTGGATCAGCACAGTGCCTATACTCGATTGGAGCTCTGGATCACATGGTATTTGGTAGTATTTTCTGTTGATGTTTCTGAGTACTGAAGTTCTCAGACTTGTGTTTGTTGATGCTAACCAAGAACGTTAAATGTAATCCTTGCCTCCATGTCCTTAATAGAATCATAACTTTAAATTGCAATAACTAGGAAGATTTACATTGTTATGCCATATATAAAGTGACGGCCTTAGAGAGTGGTTTCTGTGAACCTGTTTGTTCAGCCTGAGTTGAACTGACATCGTTTGATTAATTTAATATTGTTCTATGAATCCTGATAGTAACAGTTTCTGGTCAATATCAAACAGGTACAGTGATCTAGAGTTAAATAATCTTATTACATCAAAGGTAGAAATTATAGGAGGCTGGGGCAGTAAAGAAAATCTGTCCATTACATACAAGATTAAAAAAAGAAGAGCAAGCACTCTCTCAGCAGAATACAGTTAAAGCATGCTACTATATAAATAGGCTGTAGTCCTATTTGTTTAACAAAAAAGGACTCAAGGTGCAGGATGCCTGAGACGGCACTAGCGCATGCACAGTCCACAAGAACACTGAATCACTTCACCACAATAGTTTTCCATATTCTTCACTGTAGTAAATCTTATTTCCTATCTTAGGGTCTAGATTTTCCAATTAGTTGTAAATCTGAAAATACGAGATGGTTGTCAACAGTAAAATATAATGGCTGTATAATTAAAATAATAAACTACCTTTAACTTCATGACACAATTTTTGGGATAACCTCCCAGCCACTGCCACTGCAGACCATGGAAGTCCTTTCTTTGCTGCAAAGGCGATACTTTCGTAAATAACATCGAGGAGAATGCTCTGCCTTAAATCTCTAGATTCATCAAAGTTTTTCCATTTTAGCAACTTTTTTAGATGCTGCCGACCTTCAACCATCTGCGAAAATAAGCATGAAACAATGTATTTAAAATAACTAAGTTATTTATTTGGATTCAAGCAATGCCCTTGCCCACACATACACTTAAGTATTCATAAATGAAAACCTATTCAGGTTTCACATGTAATAAAAGTTTTACAAAGAAGAAGATCCCTAGGTTAATGTGGATCTAAAAAGTTCCGAGCATTCATAGTTTTATTCAAGACAAAGGGGTTTACAGTATCCAGTGAACACAGTGCAAGAGGGATTGTATCCATTTTTGATCACAAATGAGCATCCAATGTATTGCCAAACTGTGTAAATGATGGGAGGCTCTATTGCAAATTTCAAGTAGTTTGAGACTAGGACATTTATGATGAGACTGGCACTGAGCAACATTACAAATTTGGTACATCTTCAAGAAGTCTCTCTAGCTAAGGGGCAGTTCTATCTGTGTGCTAACTGCTTCTGAGTGTATGGTCCCATAGTGTGCTTAAGCAAAGACAAGAGTTAGGGCGGTAGCTCACCTATATGACCCAGACCCACAAGTAGATGAGTGATTGGAAAAGTACAGATGTATGCCTGCACTTTTTCAGACTCCGACCACCATTTCAAGCTCTGTGACAAGACTTCTTGAATGGATACAACTTTGGCCAGGGCTGACAATGTGTCAGCGACATTACCATTGATTTTAACATTTTGTGGTGAAGATCGTCTATCCTGAATATCATTCTAGGGTTCAGCAGATCCAGTTAGCGTATAAGGATGGGAAGTAGCCTGCCAAGTTTGAGCTACATCCCTTTCCATAATCTTGGGTCGTTTAAATTTCCAGTAAAGCAGAGCCACCAGGAAATCTTTATGCTAAAAGTCCCACGTGAGAGATGTGAGCATGCCTACGGTGTTGCCCTGGGTTGCTCTGACTTTTTCCGATGCACCTGGGACTCAGCTGTGGTGAAATGGTAAGAGTACGGACATGAGTCCGAACACTGCCCAGTGTCCTTAACACACTTGGGGAAACCACTCAATTGCTGACTTGTACGTGCCTTGGTAACAGAAGGGTAGAAGGGAACTGCTTTTCTTAGGTAGATGGGAACTGTTTTGCAAAGTATGGTGTGGAATTGCATTTGACTTAATAGTTATATGTCAAATAACTGAAAATCTTTTTGGACCAATTCCTCGTAGGAATATGACAGCTGTTAACGGAAGTAACTAGAACTTTACTGTTATAACATTCATACACAGTTTTCCTTCTTTAGTCTTTGGTGAGTCAATTAAAATCTTGCAGCCCAGATAAAGATAAACCTTCGGATATATTTGGGAGGGTAGGACCATGGTTGACAAGACGGCTGCCAACGAGTAAGTTGCAGTCTCCCCACTGGCACTGAGCATCCGTCTATCCTGCGGCAATGGAACCATCTGTCCATCTAACACAGTCTGTGCATTTTTAAGCGATTGGCGACATTCTATGATATTTTTCTGATGTGTCTCACCGTCTAGGGAAGGAGAAACCTTTGCAGGAAAAGTGGACCTCTCCACCACTACGAATGCCCAGCGTCGATGGAGTTAAGCTGCACAAGACTAGAAATAATTTAAAACTGGAGGGGAGGCCACACGCAGTAGCAGCGGCTCGTAGCTGATGTAGCACAATGCTGCTCTGAAATGTGGGAGGGTGCCATGGAAAAGCACCCTGCAACAAAGACCCCTGGCTCTTACATGTGCGCTGCCCACTCTGTCACTGTTACCTGAGTGGGCCTCCCCAGCTGTGCTGAAGACAACAGGGGCCGTATTACAGAAGTGCCTCTGGTCCACAATGGGGTTTGAACCCGCATTGTGCGCACTTGGGGTACTCTAGTATTACAGAAGGGGCTGCAAACGCTTGTGGGGGCCCTTCTGTAATACAGATAGTGCTGGTGCACATGTAGCACCAGAGCTATCATTAGAGGGCGTTCCCTAATTTGCATGGGGAAAGATACTGAAGTAAAGTAAGTACCACACACACCCAGATGTAGCTGACTGGATCGAAAAGGGTTTACTACTGCCCCATCCACAGCTTCAGATCAACTTTTCACTCCCACCTAAATCACCTGTAGTGTTCCAGTACACAGAACTTACAACACTGCTAGGTAAACAATGGGTTCAGATCTTGAGCCAATACCACACATCTTCCCTTTTACAATGAAGAACAAAAATACATAGATATAAATTACTCCTTGATGCAATGACTTTTATATGCAAGGACTAACCTATGAATACATGACCCTAAATAAAGAATACAGCAATAAAATTGTACAAACATTAAGGGGCACAGGCATCAAACTATTTTGCGATCGCAAACGGTGCGATTCGCAACAATTGGCCGTTTGCGATCACAAAAATGGCTTTTTCTAATGTATGAAATCAAATTATTTGTAGAGCGCACTAATCACCCGTGAGGGTCTCAAGACGCTGAGCGGGGGGTGGGGGTGCAGCTACTGCTCGAACAGCCATGTCTTGAGAAGTCTCCTGAAGGTCAGCAGGTCCTGGGTCTGTCGCAGCTGTGTGGGGAGGGTGTTCCACGTCTTGGCCGCGAGGTAGAAGGATCTGCCGCCGGTGGAGGTCCTGTGGATGCGTTGGACAGCGGCAAGGGCGAGCTCGGCAGAGCGCAGCTGGCGATTCGGTGTGTAGAAGGTGAGACGCTTGTTGAGGTATGCTGGACTGGTGTTGTGTAGTGCTTTGTGGGCGTGGGTGAGGAGCTTGAAGGTGATCCTCTCCTTGACTGGGAGCCAGTGCAGGTCCTTCAGGTGGGCAGTGATGTGGGTGTGGCGGGGTATGTCGAGGATGAGGCGTGCGGAGGCGATCTGTATGCGTTGGAGTCTCTTCTGGAGTTTGGCCATAGTTCCTGCGTAGAGGGCGTTGCCGTAGTCCAGCCTGCTGCTGACGAGGGCCTGTGAGACCGTCCTTCTGGTTTCGGTGGGGATCCATCTGTAGATCTTGCGGAGCATGCGAAGGGTGTTGAAGCAGGAGGAGGAGACGGCGTTGACTTGCAGGGTCATTGAGAGCGATGAGTCCAGGATGACTCCCAGGTTGCGTGCGTGGTTGGTGGGTGTTGGTGCGGCTCCCAGTGCGGCTGGCCACCAGGAGTTGTCCCAGGCTGAGGGGGTGGATCCAAGGATGAGGACTTCAGTCTTGTCTGAGTTAAGTTTCAGGCGGCTGGTCTGCATCCAGCTGGCGACTGCCTTCATTCCTTCGTGGAGGTTGGTTTTGGCGGTGGCAGGGTTTTTGGTGAGTGAGAGGATCAGTTGAGTGTCGTCGGCGTAGGAGACAATATTGAGGTTGTGCGAGAGAACGATGTTGGCGAGTGGAGCCATGTAGACATTGAAGAGGGTAGGGCTGAGTGATGATCCTTGGGGTACGCCGCAGATGATCTTGGTGGCTTCGGAACGGAAGGGCGAGAGGCGGACCCTCTGGGTTCTGTTGGTGAGGAAGGAGGTGATCCAGTCCAGGGTTTTGTCGCGTAATCCTGCGTCGTGTAGGAGTGTGCGTAGGGTGTGGTGGCAGACGGTGTCGAAGGCGGCCGAGAGGTCCAGGAGGATGAGGGCCGCGGTTTCGCCGTTGTCCAGTAGGGTCCTGATGTTGTCTGTGGCGGCTATGAGGGCGGTTTCGGTGCTGTGGTTGCTGCGGAAACCGGATTGGGACTGGTCCAGGATGTTGTTCTCCTCGAGGAAGTGGGTCAGTTGCTTGTTGACGATCTTTTCGATGACTTTCGCCGGGAACGGGAGGAGGGAGATGGGCCGGAAGTTCTTGAGGTCCTTTGGGTCCGGTGTGGGTTTCTTGAGTAGGGCGTTGATCTCAGCGTGCTTCCAGCTTTCCGGGAAGGTGGCGGTCTTGAAGGAGCTGTTGATGATCTTCCGAAGTTGGGGGGCGATGATGTGGTTTGCTTTGTTGAAGATGTGGTGGGGGCAGGGGTCGGTTGGTGAGCCAGAGTGGATGGTGTTCATGGTCTTGATGGTGTTGTTGACGTGGGTCCAGGAGAGCAGCTGGTGAAAGGTTTTTTGTTTCGCAATTTAGGTAATCACTATTTTTGCGATTCCCTAAATTGCAAATGCAAATAGGGAATCGCAATTTGCGATTACCTAATGCACATGCAAGAAGCCTTTCCTAAATGTGAACTGTGCATTTAGGAAACGCTAATTAACATCAACTTCAAGTTGATGTTAACCATGTGCATACTTTGAAAAATGCACAAAACTGCATTTTTCAAAGTGCCATGTAGCGCACACATGCCCTTAGGGCATGTGTGTGGCTTACATGTGCACCTTTTTGTGTTAGGGGTGCCTCAGGCACCCGGGCACCCTTGCCTTTGCATTACCTAATTTGCGATTACCAATTATTAATAGCAATTTAGGTAATGCAAGACCATTCTCACCTATGGGCCTTGAGGCCCATAGGAACTAATGGGTTCGCAATGACAAATAGCAAATCCCTAATTGTGTTTGCGATTCTTAAGTAATCACAATTAGAGAATCACTATTTCCTGTCTGTTTTGTTGCATTGCATTTTGCGATTACCAAATAGAGATTTCTAAAACATCTCTAATTGGTAATCGCAAAATTATACTTTCATGCATGTGGCCCTTAATGGTATACCTTATACCAACAAACCCTTCAGGTTAGGCAAGAACTTCATGTTCTTACATAGTCTTGTAGAATCTTTCAGAACCTCTTTGGCTTACCATCTTATGGCATCACAGTGCCTCTACCTGAATGATGATAATCAAACCAACTAGACGACTTTCCAAGAGATTTTAAACATCCTTCACAACCATTAGGTTCAGGGTCTAATACAGCATGTTCGTTTTTATGAACTTTCAAAAGTACCACTCTACTGAGATTCCAAATTTAACCATCCTCAGTTTTGATGGCATTCCTGAAAAGTTTAATAACCTTCCTCCGTTCAGTAAACTTTTTATCCTGGCTGGGCTCCTACTGGAGCTTTATTTTCACCCAATCAAACACTACAACATCCACTTCTGTTACCTCATGTCTAGCATCAAAATCTTTTTTACGTTTACCCGTCTCCTCACACTCTTTGTTTCTTCAATTGTCGTTCACAGAGACGTGCACCCATCCTTTATACCGATCCATCCAGCCAGGTACTAACTTAGAATTGGGTTTTCTACCTCTAAAGAGCTCAAACGGGGACTTTCCAGTTGTCATATGAGGGGAGAGTAGACACGAGACAAGGCAGTTCTGCAGTTCCTTTCTTCCAGTCCAATCCACTGTTCTTTGCCATCTGATATCCCTCCCTAAGTGTCCTATTGAATCTTTCTACCATCCCATTGGATTCAGGAGGGTATAAGGCGGACTTGTGTTTCACCCCATACAGCACCAAAATCTCCTCCACTTCCCTGAAAAAAAACTGCACCCCATTGTCTGTCAGAGTGTTGCTCGGAACCCCTTCTCTCCTGAAAAGTCCTTCTAAAAAACGAATAAAAGCACCAGAGATGATATCAGACGCACACTATTTCAGGCCACCTAGAGAACAGATCCACCACGACAAACAAGTAGGGTATAGCTCAATGGAGAGACATATTACATGCCTGGGAATACCCGGACGCCCCAGACGATACGAGCGGAGACAGTGACACCCCCCCGGAGTCCAGAGGGAATGACTGACTGGGGTGGATTCTCCCCCCCCCCTTCTCCCTTCTCCCTCTTTCCCTCCTTCTTTCTTCCCCCTCTCATTAAGGGGACTGGGTTTGGCACGCGGGAGTGACTAGTAGAGCCGATTGGTTTTCTTCCGCCTGGCCCCCTCTCCCCTTCCTTCCCCCCCCTTTTTTCGCTCCCCCCTTCCCCTCCTACCCGGGCACTAACTGAGACTTAAGATGCACTACGTATGTATAGTACCCTATTAGACACTGACAGGCAGCTAACTTCCCAATTTTCTTAATTCCCTGTTTGACGTGGGTTTTCTTTTTTCTTTACTATAGATATGGGGACATAAAGCGGTGGAGACTCCGCATACCCAGATATAATTACGTTGCATGCTTCCGAGAATGTAAGTTTATATGGAGGCAGGGAAGCAGGCACTTAAAGTTAGGGTCCTGCAATGCCCGAATGAGGTATCTCCAAATGTTGGTATACATACATACTGGACCAGCCAAATGTCGGTATGATTCTGATCCGGAGCACTTGGCTACAGTACTGACCTTTGTAATATTTCTTCTCCAAGACTGATTATGTAATGCAAGTTGTGGACACTATATTATGGAGAAAATATTAATATTGTATGTGGATTATTGTATGACAAAATGTTAATAAAAACATGTTTAAAAAAAAAGTAGGGTATAGCTCTCTCCCCCTTGAACAGACCGACCAGGTAAACATGGGCCCTTCTGCAATTCTCTACAAACCATGGGCACACGCCTAGTCTTATGTATCTTGACACTTTCTCCACACTCATAACATTTACAAATCTTTCTCTCAGTCTCGATGTCTAAACCCAGCCACCAGAAATTCATTCCCAACCAAAATGGGCAAGTTTCTCTAATAAGTTCATTTCTAATAGGCCACCCATTCACAATGTATGGAATAATGAACATCAAAGTTTTGTCTTCTTTAATTCAGATTTCCCCTCTTCCTCACTGATGGCCCCATCCATTACAACACAAACACTTTCATCAGACCATATAGTATCACCCAAATTGTCACACTCACCATCCTGAACATCTGTGACCAATCTGGACAAGCAGTCAGCGATACAATTTTGTACTCCTGGAACATATTTAACTGAGAGCGTGTATTCTTGTAGCATCACGATCCACTTGCGAATCCTGGCTGAAACACTTCCCAGCACTTTTTCCAAGAAGACCTCCCTTAGAGGTTTATGATCTGTTCCCACTGTGAAAGTTCCTCCCCCAGCGGCGGCCGGCATAGCTTGAGGGCGGGGGGGTCGCAAAGGAGGGGGGCAGGGGTGTCACGGGTGGTGTCCCACAGGGGCTGAAATTTTTTTTTAAACGTACTTTGAGGCTAGTCCGGCGTTGCTGCTCCTGCTCTCCTGTCTCCGACTACAGGAACAGGAAGCAGGAAGCCAGGCTCCCTCCCCTAAGCCAATCACAACGCTGCAATGCAGCGTTGTGATTGGTCTGAGCGCTGTGACACGGCGTCCAGCCAGGGGTTGGAGGGGTGGGCATGTTCTCCATGCAGGCTGTAATGCAGCCTGCATGGAGAACAGGGAAGTGCGCATGACTGGTTTGGGCGGCCCGAGAGTGCCAAACAGTCATTGCCCACTTAGGAGTGGGCAAACCACTTCTCCCCTGCGCTGCTCCGTGAGCAGAGCAGCCCCGCCCACCCCCGCCAAAGCAGCAGGACACGTCCTGAAGCATAAAATGATAATTTAAAGTTATCATTTTATATTTGTCTTCTTCACACTGTTTAAAAGCAGTGGGGCAACACTCGTCCGCCATAGCGGAGGAGCCGCCCCTGTCCACCCCATAAGAAATACTTGAATTTTTTGATCACCCAACACACTACCAAGGCCTCCTTCTCAATAACAGGGTAATTGTGTTCAGCCCCTCTCAGCGCATGCGATGCACACGCAATCGTGTGCTCCTCACCAGTATCAATCTGAAGTAGAACCAGGCCCATCCCTTTGTTGCTGGCATCCGTAACCACCTTGGTAAGCCTGTGTGACTTGAAGGCATTTAGATTGGGAACATTCTGTAATTTATTTTTTCTGGCATCAAACTCCTTTCGACACTCATCACTCCAAATGGAACCCGTTCCCTTTCTGCACAAACTCCGCATCTCCAAAGTTTTACTGGACATATTGCTTATGAATTTACGATAAAACTCTGCCATGCCCAAAAAGGACACTACATCACCCTTGTTCTTGGGAAGACACAACTTAAATATGGTTCCCACTAATTCAGATTTTAGTTTAACCCCCTCAGGCGAGATTTCAGTCTTGCCAAACAAAAATATTTCAACATTCAACTTCAGGCAGACTTGCATTAACTTACGCGATACAGCAAAAACTCTTCTACTGTGCTCTTCCAAATTGTTTCCAGAAATGAGCATATCATCTTGAAAACATTGTACCCCTCCAACTTTCCAAGTACTGAAAGCATTAACCTCTGGAACACCGAAGCTGCTGACACGAGGCAGAAAGGCATCCTCAAAAATGTAAATGCCCCCATAAGTGTTATAAAAGCAGAAAGATCCTGTGAACCAGGATGTAATTTGATCTGATGATATGCAGATGTGAGATCTAGTGTAGTAAATATCTTACATCACAAATTGTAGACATCATTTCTGAAATGTTTGGAAATGGGAATTTATCTACCAGCCTCTCCTTATTCAAAGACCATAACCCATTTTGCGCCTTGGACGTAATGGTTGCATCCTCGGCCGTGGCGTTCCTGTGCCAAGGAAAAGGACGTAACCATTACATGAAGAACCTACCCACGTGGGAAGGGCTGGCACTCCCTCCCCCCCCCGTGGAGCACCCACCCATGTCCCCACTGGGGATGGCAGCGGAAGCTCTTCCGCTGCCACTTCCGACTGCCCTCTGCGATCTGATGACGTCGGCACACTCACGCCCAGCGCATCCAGGGAGAGGACGTTATTTGGCGAGTCCTTCTCCAGGGTGGATTGGGGGTTTCCAGGAATACAGACGCAGGAGGAAAGGACTTTCAGGTGGGTCGCGATCGTGAAGCAGGAATCCACACCACTAGAAGCCAGGGATTTCAGGTTTTTTATGATTACTGGGAGCGATACCTTGGGCAAGAGTTGCTCCCCTTTTGGGGCTTAATAAGTTGTCAGTTTCTGCCCCCCTTGGGAGCAGATCAGCCTTATATATTTAGGCCCATCTGTCTCCAAGGGGGGCAGAAGCCCCTAGACCACCAGGGATTCTTTTTATCTGACGCAAAATGTTTTGAGGAGCGAGCCTTTGAGTAAGGTTTGTTCCCCTTTTGGGGCTTAATATTTTGAAAGTTTCTGCCCCTATTGGGGGGGAAGATCGGCCTTATATTTTTAGGCCCATCTTCCCCCAAGGGGGGGCAGAAGACCCTAGACCACCCGGGATTTTATTATATTTGGCGTATATTGTTTTGGGGAGTGGCCCCTTGCTTTCCTTTTTGCGGAGAATATTTTTGCCATTTTCTGCCCCCCCTACCCAACCCGCGGGGGCAGATCAGCATTATTTGTAGGCCCATTTGCCCTCAGGTTGGACAGAAGCCACTAGACCACCAGGGAAAGTTTGCGGACTGCTGCTTGGCTGGCGGCGAGTATGGCTGGCATTTGGAACGTGATGGGCAGACTTCATAGTGTTTGATAATGTTAACTTTATTTTTTGTCATCATTTGTGATCGTAATGTTTTATTTCTCCTTCTTATTCTAGTGCAAAGGTTTTGTTTTCCTCGTGCTTGCAGTTTTGGCACTGGTAGATCAGCAGTTTGTGTAGTTGCAAGTGTTTGGTAAGAAAAGGTTTTTTACACTGTTAACTCCAAATGAGCATCAATGACCTGCATAAATGTGTTTTTTGGAAATGCTGTAATAATACCTGCCTATTAGCTTCTGTTTGACCGTGTGTGCATTTTTCCTTGTATTTGTGCGCAATGTGTATTGCGTTTCCTTGTGTGTAATTTTCTTTTGTTTTTCTTTTCTAGTGAGATATCGTTGGTGCTTGCTGTGTCTGTACAGAGTAGGCGCTGGCGAGTCTAGCTGTCTTTAGCAAGTGAGTGGTATTGTTTTACAGCATATAGGTCTTTGTGTGCTTTGTATTAATTGACTTTACCTTGCAATTGATATATGCCAGTAGTTGTACTTTTTGTTTTATAAATACACACTTTATTTATTACTTACTTTACACAGTGTTGAGTATTGTTGACTTGCTTGTCAAGTTACTTTTCTTGGTAAGGATTAGGGCTAGCTGCAGGATGACCGCTCAGCAGGTTGTTGGTATGCTTTTCAAGTCTTCTTCTGACCATGATTATAAGACTGACTACCTCTAAACAAACAAATATTAAGGCTTTAGTCTAGTATGAACTCTATCTCTTAAGGTATCACCTCACAAAAGCTTTGCAAATCTCAACCAACCTTTAGCGTTGATGTTGTTCTGTTTTCATTTAGATTGTCCGTAGAGGGTCTGTAGTGAGTATCATTTCAGCATCAAACCCACAAGCAAATTTGGACGGGGTTAGATTCACTCAAGTCCTCTCTGGCAGAGCCCTGCCAACAGTATGTACAAGTTGAACAAAAACACTGGTTACCTTTGTTTGCAGCACGATGTTGTGAGCTCAGTGTGTAGTAAAATCAAGTCTGCTAATGCGTCTCTCCTTTTCTTCTTGTTCTTATTTCCAACCAGGTGCAAGAGTAATGCAGGACGTTCTTTGCAGTGAGGTTGAAGTGGGAAGAACAAGGGAGCTGGCAAACAGGTAAGTGGCAGGAGAAGAGGATAAGCGAATGGGAGGCGTGTGGATGGTCTTTAAATAAGACTGCTTTAGAACATTCATAAAGGCCACATTCTAATTGTTTGTAACAAGGAACAGGTGAAAGTTAATTAACTTGATGAGGCTGCCTTCTGGAAGGTGCTTTAGAATGTTCACAGAGGTAGCATTCTAATTGTTTTTAGCAAGGAACAGGTGCAGATGATTAATTTGATGAGGCTGTGTTCTAGAAGGTGTTTTAGAATGTTCAAAAAGGTTGCTTTCTTATTGCTTATAGCAAGGAACAGGTGCAGATGATTAATTTAATGAGGCTATCTTCTAAAAGGTGTTTAGGATGTTCACAAAGATCGCATTGTAATTTCTTATAGCAAGGAACAGGTGCAAGAGATTAATTTGATGAGGACTGTCTTCCGGAAGGTTCACGTTGAGGTCATCTATGCCCGTTGCTTGATGCTTATTCTGGTGGATTTTCTGTATGTTTCCTGGAGCCCGAAACCTCACCTTGCATATGCATGGTAAAACATTTGTAAAAGCTATTAAGCCTTTTCAAACAAACCGGGGAACACCAGCTGCAGCTAGCTATTACCAACAGCATGTAATATGGTCAAAAGTCAGGGTACAAGACGTATGTTCATTCATAAGCGTTAGGAGGAATGATACGAGTCATGCCGGTATATTGTGATAGTCAAGAGAGGTGAACTGTGGCAGGATTTCTGACAACGGAATGCAGTTTTTGTTGCAACCATGAACGTAAAAGTAAACGGACGGATCTGTATCATTTTACATTTTTTGTTACGATTTCATGATTGGCATTAGTGTGATGGCTTAATGACGCATCCGCTCCAGAAATCTTGGATGCTCTACCAGAAGGCTATGCGATTCTTAGGGTGGATAGGGTTGGCCAGAGGGGAGGGGGCCTTGCGGTGATCTTTAGGAGAGATCTTCAGCTTAAATTAGATAAACTGCAATTGTCTAGCTGCGAAGCAGCATTTTTTAATTTAACTATCACTAGTTCCAGATCTGTTTCTGGGCTTCTCATCTATAGACCTCCCGTTCCGGGGAGAATTTTTATTGATGAGCTTTTGGAAATACTACCACAATATGCCCTTCGTCATTCTAACTTTTTTTTAGTCGGAGATTTTAATCTGCATCTTGAAGACAAAGGCTGTAAAGAATCGGCTGAGTTTGTATCAGGTCTTCAGGCACTCGGCCTTACTCAATTAATACATTCCCCTACTCATAATAAAGGCCATACGCTAGACAATATTTTTACTAATTGTACAGAGTTAGCTGCTCTTCCACCCCTTCCCGTAGCCTGGTCAGACCACTTTTTATTGTTTTTTAATATACCGATATTAGGTCCGGCCCTTTACCTGCAGGGCAGGGGCTGTAAACCTATAATGGTTCGGAAATGGTCTGCTCTTACCCAGGCTGCCTTTGAAGATGCTCTGGCAAGTTGTCCTCCTGATTTAGGGGACAACAGCCAGGTAGCTGATAACTCTATTATTAGTTGGATGACGAAGGCGGTTGACTCCCTGATACCGCTCAAACAATGTAAAAATGCCCGTACTTTCGCTTCGGCGAAGTGGTTTTCGGAAGAATTGGCACTAATGAAAACCAGATGTAAGCATCTTGAGCGCCAGTGGAGGAAGAACTATCAGGATGTAAATAAACAGGAATATCTTGTTGGCTTGAAGCTTTACCATCGCCATATTAAGAGAGTACGGAAGGAATATTATACAGGGCAAATCGAGTTAACCAAACATTCTTCTAAAACCATTTTTCAGGTAGTGAAACAATTGTCCTCTCTAGAACGAGTGACTGTTGCACTCCCTGCTTCTACGGAGTATTGTGATAAGGTCGCCAATTATTTTATTGATAAGATCGACCGAATATCTGCCTCCTTTCCAGATAGTAGTAGGAGCTATGTGCCTGTCTCTTATACGGAGGCACCTGTGACCGAGGATAAGTTTATCCTCTGCCCTCTGGTGGAAAATGAGATTCTGGGGCTGATGGAGGCTGTGAAATCTGGATCACCTTTGGACCCGATCCCCCCAAAATTTCTTCTATTAGGGAAAAATATAATTGCCCCTGTTCTTACCTCACTTATGAACCTATCCTTCAGCACTGGTCTGGTTCCTAGCAGATGGAAACACGCTATGGTGGTTCCTCTGCTGAAGAAACCATCACTGGACCCCGCTATCCCTGAAAACTTAAGACCTATATCTCTTCTTCCTTATGTGGCAAAAATTGCAGAGAAACATCTTAATAACCAACTGTCGAAGTTTTTAGAAGAGAGGCAGGTTCTTCATGACACCCAGGCTGGTTTTAGGCCAAGGCATGGCACAGAGTCTGCTCTTCTTCTAGCAGCTGAAGTGTTGAGGATTGCGGCTGATGAAGGTAGAACTACTGCTCTGGTTCTGTTGGACTTGAGTGCCGCGTTCGACACGGTGTCCCATGGCCTCCTGCTGGAAAGGCTAGGAGAGGTCGGGGTCGGAGGTGTCACGTGGATGTGGTTGAAGAACTTTTTGGAAAATAGAACCTTTCAGGTGTTGCAGCATCCATTCAAGTCCAGAGTTTGTCCTTTAAACCAGGGGGTGCCGCAGGGATCTGCGCTCAGCCCCACCCTATTCAATATATATATATGCGCCCGCTGGCAGATATTGTGTTGAGACATGGAATCAAGTTGGTATCCTATGCTGATGACACTCAGCTAGTTGTGACCCTAGAACAACAAGAATCAGGAAGGGCTGCTGATTTCAAAACTTGTCTGAGGGAGCTTATGGACTGGATGAGACTGAGTTGTCTTCAGCTGAATGCAGGGAAGACAGAGGTGTTGGTTGTGGGAAAACAGCCCTCTTTCTGGTCACAGCATTGGTGGCCTGAGGAACTGGGACTTTGCCCGGTGCCGAAGGATAAGGTGAAAAATTTGGGGGTGTGGTTTGACGAAGCACTTTCCTTTACCCAGCAAATTTCTGCTGTGGCCGGAACTTGCTTTGGCATCCTGAAAATGCTGCGGAAAATTCTGGACCTTCTCCCCCTGGATGCTAAAAGAACTGTTGTACAGGCTTTGGTCACATCTCGTCTTGACTATTGCAATGTTCTGTATCTAGGGGTGACCGCTAAAAATCTGAACATCTTGCAGAAGGTCCAAAATGCCGCCGCTAGGCTTATCCTAAATATTCCCAGGAGGGCCCCGGTAGGAGAAGCCTTAAAAAAACTTCACTGGCTCCCAATACAGGCCAGAGTTACATTTAAAGCTCTTTGCATTAGCCACAGGATCCTTAGGAAAAAAGGGCCGCGCTTTTTGACTCCCCTTCTGACGGTTTACCAACCTTCTCGGAATTTGAGATCTCTTGGTTGTATGAGAATGACTGTGCCTAAGGTGCGGAGGGCCAGGGTGGGTGGAAGATCTTTTGGTTTCCTGGTAGCTAAGGCCTGGAATAAACTTCCTGTGGACTTGAGGACATCTGAGTCAGAACCTTGGTTCCGTAAGAAGTTGAAAACCTGGCTCTTCCGTGACTTGGGGGGCGGTCGTTAACCAATCATCTGCCTTTCTCTGTTTAGAGGCTATGTAGGTAATCGATCAGTGTGGTATGGGTTTGGGGTTCCAGTTGTCCTAGCGCGGGGACACTCCGTTGGAGTAACCATTGCGCTTTACAAACTTCCTAATAATAATAATAATGTATTTAGTTAGAGCTGTTGTATTTGTAGTTATAGTTTTTGTATCTATTGCCAATTGGTTTGTGTTTTCTTTTTTGTATGAAAAATGTGATGGGGTGCGTGGACTGGCGCTTGATGGCAGTGTGCATGGACTAGCGGTGTGAGAGTTGTGACTTGCTGCTGGTCACTACACACCCTGTTAGACAAACACCAGTGCACACACTCTGTCAACCATCAACTAGTGTGATTGCTATGTCAGTCATGTGGACGTATGAAAGTGATGGGCCCTTGAATGGTGCGGTCTGTTGATGTGAGTGTTGTAATGTGCTGAGCCCTTCAGCTGGCATTTTGAATAGACTTGTGTGTGTGTGTCACGTAAGAAAAGTGTGTGAATGGCCTGTAAAGAGGTTGGTACCTTGACACAGTTTTACAGCTCACAATCTGTGAGTCTTTGGTTCAGGTTTTCAACTTTTCAGTTATTAACAGTGCATTTCATTTTTGTGAAATCTCTTGTTAATAAAATTTTACGCTCTGAGCCTTCCCTCACCCTTGTGCCAAATCCAACCAGTATGTGTGTGTACTTGAGGAGTAGATGAGTGTGAAGTAATATTTGTCTTTTCTGTCTTTCTCTGCCAGGGTGTACATTGTCTGTTGATGTGAGTGTTGTAATGTGTAGGACCCGCGGCTGGCAGTGTGAATGGCCTTGTGTGTGTCACGTATGAAAGGTGGGTGAATGGCCTGTAAAGAGGAGGTGCCTTGCCGCGGCTTTACAGCTCATGAGCTGTGAGTTTTTGACTCAGGTTTTCAACCTTTCAGTTAACAGTGCATTTCATTTTTGTGAAATTTCTTGTCAATAAAATTTTACGCTCTGAAGCTTCACTCACCCTTGTGCCTAATCCAACCAGTATGTATATGTATTTGAGGAATAGATGGATGGGCAGTAATATTTGTCTTTCTCTGCCAAGGTGTACATTGTCTCTAGGGAAAATCTACCAATTCTAGCTATTTTTGCAAACTAAAATCCCAGGGGAGAACAGGGTGGTGTGCCTCTCATGGATTCCAACAAGTTTTCTTACCCACAATGCCCTGCAAACTTCAAAATGTGACTAAAGTCACACATTTTCCTTGCATTACTGTGCCATATTCTTTCAGAATCAGAAAGAAACCACAAATTTGTTTCCACCCAGTGTTCCCCCAGGTCTCTCGATAAAAATGCTACCGCACTTGTGTTGTGTGGGCAAAGTGCCCGCAACAGTGAAGGGCCAAAAACGTACTGTGGAGACATCAAAATTATCGATCACAAAACGATCTGGTTTTGCAAGGGGGGCCCCTGCGTTTTTGTTCCCGGGCTTGGCGGCCATGTAGGGAAACGTACCAAACCCAGACATTTCTGAACACTAGACACCTGGGGAGTCCAGGGAGGTGTGGCATGCGTGAATCCCTCAATGGTTTCTTATCCAGAGTCCCCTGCAAACCTCAAATTTAGCTAAAAATAAAATCACTTTTTCCTCATATTTCTGTGTGAGAAAGTGGTGGGATCACCGGGCCGACATAAATTTACTACCACCCAGCATTCCCCCAGGTCTCCCGATAAAAAGGATACCTCACTTGTGTGGGTGGGTGAAGTGCCTACTACAGGGAAGGGCCCAAAACTTATTGTGGAGGCATCAAAATTATCGATCACAAAACGATCTGGTTGTGCAAGGGTTCACTTGCGTTTTTGGTCCTGGGCTCAGCAGCCATGTAGGGAAACCCACCAAACCCAGATATTTCTGAGAACTAGACACCCGGGGGAGTCCGGGGAGGTGTGGCATGCATGGATCCCCCAAACTTTTCTTACCCAGAATCACCTGCAAACCTCAAATTTAGCTAAACAAATAATAATCACATTTCTGTGTGGGAAAGTTGTGGGATCACCGGGCCGACACAAATATCCTACCGCCAAGCGTTCCCCCAGGTCTCTCAATAAAAATGCTACCTCACTTGTGTGGTTGGGTGAAGTGCCCACTACTGGGAAGGGCCCAAAACGTATTGTGACAACATAAAAATTATCTATCACAAAACGACCTGGTTTTGCAAAGGGGGCACCTGCGTTTTTGTTCCTGGGATCAGCGGCCATGTGGGGAAACTTACCAAACCCAGACATTTCTGAGAACTAGACACCTGGGAGAGCACAAGGAGGTGTGGCATGTGTTGATCCCCTAACGTTTTCTTACCCAGAATCCCCTGCAAACCTCCAATTTAGCAACAACAAAAAAATCACATTTTTCTCACATTTCTGTGGGGAATCACACAACTTTCCCACACAGAAATGTGAGGAAAATAAGATTTTGTTTAGCTGAATTTGAGGTTTGCAGGCGATTTTGGGTAGGAACACGTTGGGCGATCCATGCAAGCCACACCTCCCTGGATGCCTGCCGAGCCTGGGACCAAAAATGCAGCTGACTCCTTTGCAAAACCAGGTTTTTTTGTGATCAATAATTTTGAAGTCACCACAGTATGTTTTGGGCCATTTCCTGTTGCGGGCACTAGGCCTACCCACACAAGTGAAGTACCATTTTTATTGGGAGACTTTGGGGAAATGCTGGATGGGTGGAAGTTTGTGGCCACCGCAGATTCCAGAACTTTCCATCACAGAAATGTGAGGATTTTTTTTTTACTTTACAAAGTTTGAGGTTTGCAAGGAATTCTGGGTAACAGAACCGAGTGAGAGCCACATAAGTCACCACATCCCGTGGTTCCCCTGGGTGTCTAGTTTTAAAAAATGTACAGGTTTGCTAGGTTTCCCTATGTGCCGGCTGAGCTAGGGTCTGTTTTCACGCGAAAAAATGATGTCCACATTGCGCTTTGGCCCGTTTCCTGCACTAAGCCTACCCACACAAGTGAGGTACCATTTTTATTGGGAAACTTGGGGGAATGCTGGGTGGGTGAAAGTTTGTGGCTCGCCGCAGATTTCTGAATTTTCCAACACAGAAATGTGAGGAAAATGTTTTTTTTTTTTTTTTTTTACAAAGTTTGAAGTTTGCAAGAGTTTCTGGGTAAATGAGAGCCACACAAGTCACCCCATCCTGGATTTCTCTGGATGTCTAGTTTTCAAAAATGTACAGGTTTGCTAGGTTGCCCTAGGTGCTGGCTGAGCTAGGTCCCAAAATCCACAGCTAGCAACGTGGCAAACAAAGAGTCTGTTTTCGGTGGTAAAATGTGATGGGTCCAAATTGCGTTTTGCTCCATTTCCAGTTGCAGGCACTAGGCCTACCCACACAAGTGAGGTACCACTTAGGGGAACACAAAATTGTAGAACATGTCTTTTTATAATTCGTATTTCTATGCATTTCTGCCCTCCAAATGTTAGACAGTGTGTAAAAAAGTTGTCAATTTTAAAAAACACCCTCTAATTCACATATTCACATGCTAATATGGGTACCCACAAATAACCACTGCTTCTAAACTCCATATCTTGTTCCTATTTCAGAAATACATAGGTTACCTTGATACCAATTTTTCACTCTTTATATTTTACCATATGAATAGCTGTATATCCAGTACACAATGGAAAACCATTGCAAGGTGCAGCTCAGTTATTGGCTCTGGGTACGTCGGGTTCTTGGTGAACCTACAAGCCCTATATATCCCCGGAACCAGAAGGGTCCCGCAGACGTAATGGTGCACTGCTTTCAAAAATGTACCATAGTTAGAAGAAGTTACAGATGAAAATGTAGACACAAATGGCTGTTTTTTTCAACTCAATTTCAATATTTGTTTATTTCAACTGTTACTTACTATAGGAAAACTTTGAAGGATCTACACAAATGACCTCTTGCTGAATTCAGAATTTTGTATACTTCTCAGAAATGTATAGCTGTCCGGGATCCATTACTGGTTTCACACCCATTTATACCACTATCTGAAAGGAGGTTGAAAGCACAATAAATAGGAAAGATAGGCTATGTCCCACTAAAATGCCAAAACTGTGTAGAAAATGTTTGTTTTCTGATAAACGTCGGCCAATTCCTGAAAGTCGGGAAGAAGGTGATTTTAGCACCACAAACCCTTCGTTCATACCATTTGCAGGAAAAGAAAAGACACTTTGTCCTGCATCCCTTTTTCCCATTTCCCCCTCCAAAAAAACCAAAATGTAGCTGTATTTTGCCTAATTTCTCAGTCCCCTCCAGGAAAATCCACAAACCACGGGTTCCTTTGGAATCCTCAGGATGTTGGAAGAAAAGTACACAAATTTGGCATGGATACCTTATGTAGACAAAATGTTATAGGGGCCTAAGCGCAACTACTCCAAATAGCCCCAAAAAAGGGCGTGGCACGGGGGGAGGCCTGGCAGCGAAGGGTTTAAATCCACACATAAACGAATGGCACCTGATGGTTTCTGTGCCACCATTATAGGTGTTAACCAGGGGCGGTGCGTCCATTAGGGCGCTGGGGTGTTGCCCCACAAGCCGCCCGCAGCTCCCTCAGCGTCTCTGAACTTAAGTAAACTCTCAGTTTACTTAAGTTCAGAGACGCGAGGGAGAACTGACAATCATGTCAGTCAGCATGACGTCGGACCGCCCACCCCCTTCAGAGTCTGAAGCGGGTGGGCGGTCCGACGTCATGTTGACTGACATGATTGTCAGACCGTCACCAGGGGCATGCAGGCAGGCAGCAGCACAATGCACAAGTGCGCATGACTGGGGAAGGTCGGCAAATTTTTCCGCCGTGCCCAGTCATGCGCACTAGTGTCTGCACAGGCTGGCGCATGCCCATTAGGAGAGCGAGGGTTGAGCAAAGGCTCAAACCTCGGTCTCCTAATGGGCAGGCGGGCGAGCGGTGAGCAGACCTGCTAAGCCAGGATTGGCTGAGAGGTGTTGCCAGCAGTGACGCGGCTGTTCCATGACCTGTAGGCGCCAACAGGACCCCGGAGCAGAGGCAGCGCGGACCCGGTCAGGTAAGTTTTTTTTATTTAATTTAAATCCCCCCGGCCCCCACCCCCTGCAGCCCCCCGCGATTATTGCGTGCCGCGACTGGCTGCAGCACTATGTGGAATTGTTAGTTTGGCTGCATGCTCTGGGCTGTGTCTCCACTCCACCATTACCTTTATTTCAATTTTGCCGCATCGCTTTTTGTGATTTGGTGCGCTGCTTACATCACAGATTGTTGTTGCTGAGTGAGCCATGGTCATTCATTCTGTTTTAATGCGGTTTGCATGCGTGAAAGGATTGCCTCTTAGTTCATGCTTAATTTGTCATGTGAGCATTGGGCAAGCAAGGAAGTTAATTTTTTAGAGCAGACAACCTTCACCACTGACATCGGTTATAATTAACCCTGGGCGTAGTTCGCGTAGTCGCGCTACGCGAAGCTACGCGAAGACGTCGGAGCGCTACGCGAGCTACGCGTAGCTTCGCGAGCATGCGTAGCTGCTTGGCGCGCCCGTTCGCGATGCGATTTTCTTGCTCGGGAACGCGTTGTTCGTGTTCGGGACGCTGTTTGCGTGCTCGGGGGCGCGAACTTACCCATGCGGTCGCCTATGGGCGCAGCCATTTTGTTTTTCACTTGTCCCGCCCGTTCGCGATCCCTTATTTCCTGTTCCGGGTCGCGTATAGCGTGCTCGCGATGCGCATTCCATGTTCGGGAACGCGTTGTACGTGTTCGCGACGTTTTTGCGTGCTCGGGGAGAAATATTGCGCGAACTTACCCATGCGGTCGCGATGGGCGCGGCCATCTTGTTTTACCACTCTATGCTATGGTTCTGGGCCTGCTTTTCTATCCTCCCTCAATCTTTGCAATCCTTAGTTTTTTACACTGTTTTTCAATTTTTCTTTATTTCTTACCTATCTCTCTCTCTGCCTAAGTCTATATTTTGCATTTTTTTCTACTTTTTACTGTGTTTTTTTTACTTTTCAACTGTTTTATATAACTTTCTTCTTTAAGCTCCTACTTCTTCCCCTAACTTTATTTTTCCCTTCTAACTTTTCTTTTTCACCTCCTCCCACCCCAGAACCATGGCGAAGGGTAGCAGCAGCGGCTCAAAGGGCAAGGCGCGTGCGCCCAATCGCCGCCTGCCTTGCGGCAGACTGCGCCCTGCAGGGGTGCAAGCCCGCCAGCTGTTTACGGAGGAGGAGGTGGCCGCCCTTGTTTTTTTTATTCAGCGCCACCTCCCCTTGACCTTGGCAGCAGGCCAGGCTCCGGTTACCCGACCCAGGAGCGTCACCGCCGGTGGGCGAAGGTGCGTCGGGCAGTGTTTCGCTGCTCCGCGGTCCGGCGCACCCATAACCAGCTGGCCCACCGGTGGTCATACATTCTTGACCGGGAGCAGGACCTGTTGGACCTGCTAGGTGTTGAGGTCGTGGGGCTTGGTGAGTAGCCAATATATATAGTAGTATAAGTATTGTGATTTGTGTATACATTTTTTACAAATAACAAGAATAATGCTGCTTACATTGCAGGTAAATTACGTTTCAAAATCTTCTGTGATTGTAGGACACAGGTGCTGGGCGGTACTCTTACTTTTTTGCAACTTTGCGCTCGCTTGTCATTATTATGTAAGAGTTTACTTTAGAGAACTTCAGTTAGGTAATGCTATTGCTAGAGAGACTGTAGTCCTTCCTTTGTCCTCCTGTCAAATAGTGGTGGATGGATTTGATACTAGGTTTAGTTACTATTAGTTGATAATTTTTGAGCGGTCTGCGTGACGCATCCTCTGTCACTGAGTGCTGCTTACCCCAGTCCTTAGTAGAACCTTTTGTAGTTTGTTTAGTGAGTGGTACTGGTAAGCTTAGCTTAGCAGTGTCAGTCAGCTGCAGAACATCAGACGCAACCAACCAACAATTTGGTGTATGCATTATGCACTGACTTTATGCATGTGTCCTCCTTCTCATCTATGCATTTTTGATGGAAAAAAAAAATGGAAATGCAGGCTTATTGAACAATTGGCCCGCCTGGAATAGGTGGGCTAGGTCAGGTGGTACTTAGGCTTAGTTAGTGTTCTGGATTTTATTTGAATCAATCAGAATGGAACACTGAATTAGTGTTCCCAAATAAGTAGACTGTCCGTGAATCCCGCAAGCCAGTAGTCGATCGGATTAGATAGGTCAATTTTATTGCAATTTTTGTTTCCTAAAACGTTTTTTGAGCGTTTTTTTAGATAATTTATTTGTTTCACAGCAATCATTAATGTTTGTGTCTTTCTTTTTCTTTATTATATCTTACATGATCACTGATCTGCAGCACCCAGGGGCAAGAAGACGGGGTCCGAGTCGGCGGGACAACCACCAGAGGACCGCTCCTCTACCGAGGGCCCTGCTGCTGGTCCCAGTAAGTCCTCCAGTGGTTATATTAACAATTATATTGCCCTAACTTTTACTGGACCTTATTTTTTCAGAACTATTAATTCTGGCTCCACTCCCTAATTATATTTTTTACAAAAGATTCTTTGATCTTGACTTGACTATCTGTTTCTAAATTCTGGTTATCCCTGCCTCTAAGTTCTAACTGCCTCTGCTATGAATGTCTGTACTCTGTACTACTACTATTAGTCTGTCGCTAAGCTTGCCCAGTTTGCATTGCCACTCTTTATTGTACGGTTTTGAATAAAACTCAGATTGACCAATACTAATAGCTCTAGCCACCGAGTCCAGTCCTTTCGGTTGTCCTCTTCTAGGCTTCTTAATCTTGAGGCTTTGACAATTACCACAAACAAAATGCACAACCAGATATTTGACTATTTTTGATAGGATATAGTACATACTACTTGGATTCTGCACAGCCCCATGCAGAACTATGCACAATGAAATAGGATGTTGGTGATGCGAGTTTGGAACTTGGACGTTCCTCACACCTCAGTCAGAAGTGAACCCACAATCCCCTGAACGACTAGCTAGTGTCTCATTAGGTCCCCGAACCCCCACCCGAAGATACCCAATGATTATGATTCCACAACCCAGAACATAACACCCTTTCGCTCACTCACTCGTGTAAGTCCACCACCACCACCACACCAAATACCACAGAGTCTATGTGTAAGTTCAAAAGGTTTATTTTCAAATAACAACCTCTGTATGTTGTTGTTCTATAAAATTCAGTGTACTCCAGCCAGCTCCAACAGCAAAATGCATAAGATTAAAACAATAAAAATTGTTGCAACAAGTGCATGATGATATAAGACAAAAGATCTGTGTGAATTCTGGGCGACTCCTCACCGTAGAACGTAGAATTACTGGTTACATGCATCATTCATAAGCTCTGCAAATCTCTGGTTCGTAGAAGGGAATCCTCTGCCTGAGAAAAATGGTGCGTGTTAATGCAAGCATTTGTCAGTCCTGCCAAAAAAGTGTAACATGTTACCTATGGCTAAGTAATACGGACTAACCGAACTCCATAACAAAGTGGCTTGTTTTTCGACCTCTTGTACGCAACGCTCAGACAGTAGCTGTATGTGCTCATGTGGGCTCAAAAGGCGTCTTACTGTTACTGCACAACAAGCTGCGAGGTAACATGCGCAAAAGACATGAAGCGAAAAATGGTTGCATGGCTCAGGCTAACTTTGCAAAGAGTAGAGTATAGTATAATAATGACCCTAGGGACCATAATAACACTACTAGTGTCTGTCTACTGACTGTACTCTAGTACCCGATTTGGACTATTGAATGTGATTTATAATAATAATATGTATGTATTAACTTTTTTTTCAATCTTGCTAGTGAAAAAGAATAAATAGGGGGAGGTGTACAGGCATCTAAAAATGTGTCATGTTTTTTCTAGGCGTACTACCGACCACCAGTGCCGGTGGGGCCAGCGGCGATGGCGTTGCGGCCATTCCGGAGGGGGCAGGAGATGCAGCACCTGCAGGAGATACAGGGGTGAGCCAGCAGCAGTGGCGGGCGGTGGTAAGTTATATTCATGACTTGACATTGCACTAGCTGGAAGGGTGTGTGGAGTGGACTTCACTCACTGTACTGTTGTTGAGACTTATTAGGTATGAAGTTGTAGTGAACATTATACAATGGTTAATAAAGAAGACACCCTTTACTTAGCATGAGCAATGCAGTAGCAATAGCATTACCAGCGTGACTTCATTAACCAATGGCCTCTTATATCTGACTCCAACTCAGCTGTGAAAGTTTTATGGAGGAGACTAAAAGTCAGATCAGATGACCTTGATGGATGTGTTGAACAAAAAGGGAAAGAAGGGTGGAAGGAGGAAGGGCGGGCGAGATTTAATATGACGACTGGCAGAGAAGGATACGTTGGAAGCATGGATAGGTGGCTGATAGGAATCAGATGCATGTGTTGTTGAAGGATGGGTGGGAGGTGAAAGAAGAATGGATGCCTGCCTGGGTGGGCGACACAGTATGGGTGGATACTGTGGATAGCAAGAATCATCAGCGGTGTTTGGGTGAAACTCAAAGCCAAGGCAAGCAACGGAGTGAGTGGACGCATGCGTTGTTGTTGGTGAAACAAAGTAACGTTTGTGGAGAGATTAAGAAGAATGATTGACATTTACTTAGAATGGATGGATGCCTGTATGTATTCATCATAGACAGCATAGGTGGAGACTGTCACGGGATGCACAGTTTTAGGGAATGTTAAAGAAACCACGCCAGCGTAGCAAAGCTGATGTGGGGAGGGGCCGGGTGGGGGGTAGTAGTAAACAATGTATTACGCGGGCAAATACAGGTAACTTTACTGTAACATACAAATAAATAAAGTGAATTTCATTGTGCGCACTGCACCGCCAAATGCGATGCAGTGTGCGCAACAAAATTAGTTTCATTTATTTATATGTTTACTTACCTGTAATTGGCCGTAATCCATAGTTTACTACCCCCATCCTGCCCCTACCCACGTCACCGCCCGGCCGAACTCCCCGAGTCCCACCACCGACCGCTACTGACCTTATGTCGTTGTCCCATATAAAAGCAACGATCATTGGATCAGATATATAATCTGCCTTTTTGTAGTAGCCAAGGCACTGTGAAATTGAGCAATTGCCCTCCATGTAACAGAGAGAGTATGGCCAGTGCCACCCGTAATAGAAAAATACGAGCTTCCCCACCTGCAAACAGTAGTAAATCAAACTAATGTGACTCTGCGTCATGACTCGTATGTTTGTCTTGGGTTCAAGCATAGATGACCGAGCTGGCAATGCCGGCTACAACCAGGTTATGTCATTTCGCTAAACTAGAGATAAGAAGAACACTGGTGTACTGTGTACTGGTTGGAGTCCATAGTGCTAGTATAATGCCTGAAACTCCCACAAATGTTAGAGGCCGAGGAAGTGGGAGGATAGATAGATTATTACCACAAATGTTATGTACTGTGCTTCTTGCTAGTGCTACTGTGCCATTATGTGTTGAATTAATTTTGTGTTACTGTTTAGGTAAGAGTACTGGTTACAACAATATTTTTTTTCTTTCTTTTCCCAAGACAAACCATCGCGGAAGGAGTTGGCAGTCAGGGCCCGGCGCCGGAAACTGGAGGCCATATGCCAGGAGTACCGGCGGCTGGTGGCTCAGGCGGAGGAGGAGGAGGCGGCAGCAGCTGCAGCCTCGTCCGATGCCCCGGGCCCCAGCCAGGCCCCAACTCCAGCAGTACGGCGCCGCGGTCTGGTAGCCGCCCGCCGCAATTCACTAGCAGCCAGCACTGCTGTCCCCCATTGTGGATGCCACTGCAGGGCATTCCGCAGGAAGATTCTCCTCCGGATGGCACGGCAAGAGGAACAAATGGAGGAGCGGGTGAAAATCCTGGTGGACAAACACCTCAAAGCCCGCCGATTATAACATCGAGGACCCTGTTGCTTTGCCCCTTTTTATTCCTTGTTTTGGTGAGTGGGAATTGGGCGTTGGGGTTTCGGGACATTCTTTGGACTTTTTTCGTTTTGGACATTGGTTGGGGTTAGGGAGAGGGGTGGGTCAGGTGTGGGATAGTTTATTTTTGTTAGGGTTATAAATTATATTTATACTTAAACATACAATGTTAATGTTTTGTGGGGGGTTACTGTTTTACGAATTAACGTCACATTGGTTTCCTTGCTGCTGCAGGGCCGCAGCCAGTGTTTGATTTAAATAATCTGCCGATGATGTATAACAAACAGATAGATGCGGTACCCCTCACTGAGTTATTTGTCCTACTAGTATTCTACCTCCCACCAAACTTATCTTACCTGTGATTGATGATGACTACGTTCGGCACAGCGATGGCTGCATGGTTTCCTTAGAGAATGTAGAAGATGCCATGGTTGTGGTGGTAGTAGTAGAGTAGACACTGGCAGTAGCATTTGCTAAAAAAATAAAAAGAGACAGTCACTTGCCTGAGAAAAACTGTGGGAGGAGTAGTCGAACGAAGTAAAATACAGTACAGAAGACGACTGCCAAACAAACAATATTGCAGTTGCAACTGCTAAAGTCAAATTAAACATAATGGTGGCGGGGACAGCCTAGTACAAGAAGTTATAAACTGTAGTTGTGCTGTCGAGTGAGTCACTTAACTTAACACAATCGTAATTCGTAACCTTTACTGCTGTGTGGTAGGAGTTTGATGATTAATCCAATCAATGACGGCAATTAATTATGATGTACTACTATTAGCCGGTGACGGCTTGCACATAGACTGAGCATGGGTGGGCAAGCAGAAGAAGCTCCTCGCCCTGCCTTGCAATTGAATTAGTGTTGCTTTCACCACATCTGCCCCAGCAAGCGTGTGATCAATTGGTGTACATTTTATGTAGTCACATCACACCTCAATATAAATCACAGCCCGGGGGAAGAGGGTTAGGGTTTGATGAATGGATGGGAAGGGGGTTTGGGGAAAGGTTTGAAAATGAAAAACAGTACGCATGGACAACAAAAGCAAAGCGCAATCTTGGCAGACGACCATGATCTTATCCAAAAAATCAATAAAGGGAGAAAAGGGAAATGCATGCGTTAATGATGATGAAGATTAGATAACTTGATGGTTAATGAGTAGTACTTAATAACTCCTACTAGACAATTAGACAGTACAGGGCACCAGTATATTCTATGCAATTTGCCTTGCCGTAATATGCCCTCAGAGACCCAAATTCCATGTTGTACTGGGCTTACTTGTAAAGATAGCAAAGACAATTAAAAAACATTTGTAGGGATCAATTAGCAAACAAACACACAACACACAGTCCTAATGATTGCAGAGAAAAAGGATTCAAATTAATTAAAAGATGAATGATGAATGATACTAAAGTTACTGTATTATCATGCTAAAATTGTGGAGTTGAATCCTGTCCTTCCTCTTGGTCCTATCTTCCATGGACGCTCCGCACATCAATCTTGGTGGCCTTCCTGATGCCGATTGGTAAGGTAAATGTGAGTTATGTCTCCCAGTATAGCAAGCACAGGGTAAAGGCCGGCCTGTAACGTCTAGATGGAAAAACAAAAGGGGTATTGAGAAATCAATGAATAAAAAAAAACATCATTTACGGTGGAGTCCAAGAAGAGAAGAGAGAACACTTTCAGAGTGAGGCGGCTTGGATATATCGTGTAGATTCTGTTTACAGCATTAAGCTACAACAACAACAGGACAGAACAGGCCCACCACAGCACCAGCCCGTGACCCAACCTCCATTTACCTTAATTTTTGACATAGCCAGACAAAAGGCATACACAGCAACTTAGCATTTTCCTAATTAAGTGACAAAATCAATGCGCCGCTGTCAGTCATCACTACACTCGACTACACCACTACATGGACATGTAGGTCTGCTGTGCTTACTACTTTCTTGTTGAATTGTTGTGTTTATGTTTACCTTATGCCACTTCATGAAATGCAGTTAGTCCTTGAATCATCTCCGATCCAACTGAATGACTGCGCGCAAAAAGATAGTATGGTCATCATCATGGTGTGGTACGTGTTGTCCAACTACAACTCAGTCTGTATTGACTCCGATTAAGTCCATATTCCATATTAAAAAATTGCAACAGATATTGGCCTGCACCTGCAGTAGTAGGAGTACAATTTGGTTATTAAACAACAAGAAGGGAAACATTGACTGTCACTGACTTACTTGAGTCACTTTGTAGATTAACTAGTAGAGTAGAGTTCGACTTCATGCACAACATCAACAACAAACAACAGCAATCGCTCAGAGTCTGCAAGCATCCAATGCATTCCATCATTACCTGTCTTGCTCTTCTCTTTGGCTGTCAGATCATCAGATGCCTAGTTCTGACATTTTTTTTTTTTTTTTACGGGGCAGTGGCCTCATCATTACTCCAGTCCACATTCATTTTGAGTGTTAGGCGCTGTTTCGGTTTTCGTCTTATTCATCTGTGGCACTTTGTCACAGTTTAAGTTGCTTCCCATGGTCAGCACTGTGATGATGGGCCGCGGCCTGTGTAGCGCTCATTGCTGGTCATTTGAGTTTGCACAAATGTCAGCAAGTTTCTTCGAAGAGTCTCTTGTCTTTCTCTGCCAAGTACCTTCTGTCCTGACAGTGAGGACCTTTGGATGCCTGCTGAGGCTGTAGCCTTCGGACACTGATGAGTTTCGGCTCGAAAACAAAACGGAGGATAGCTATAGTAGTCACGTTTCACTTCTAATGGAGGCGGGACTGGTAAAGGCAACATTTCTTGTACTAATGTCTGGCTTGATGGAAATGTACTTGTGCGAGACAGGAAGATGAAGCAGGACTCTGAAGAGTGGACAGTTAAATGCACAGACGTGCAACTCCAATAGGGAAATAAAAAGAGAAGACGGTGGTGATGGTTTTGTTGTGATTTGATTTGAACCAGAAAGACAGATACACAGACACATAAAGGAAGGAAGAAAGCAACAATTTGAAAGCCTAGTTGTCAGGGAAGAGGAGCTCGTCCTCAAACTCTGGTGGTTCGGACAGAAGTAGGTCCTGTAACGCACTATTTACGTCATCCAAGTCGCTCTCCTCTTCCTGCTGTGATTCACGTATTTTGTAATCCGGTGGTATAAAGTGCTGATTCATTTTGATTATGGTTAACCTCTCCACGCTTTTGGTCGAGAGACTGGTCCTTTTCGAAGTTACAATGGCACCAGCAGCACTGAAAACACGCTCAGAAGAGACACTTGCGACAGGGGAAGCCAGATACTTTATCGCCAGCCTGCTGAGCACTGTCCATTGGCTTCTTTTCCCATACCAATACACCAATGGGTTTCGATCCATGAAGACCTCTGTTGGGTCATCCAGATAGGCCTGGACCATCCGCTCAATGTTCAGGGGTGCTCTGATGTGCTCGGCCTGTTTTGCCTTTGCATCAGCACTGGACTTACCATACCCCTGCTGTAGAAACCAATCAGTTGCACATTGTGCTGTGGATGATCCTGTTCTTGATGTTATTGTTGGTGTAGGTGACTGCTGGGAGGCAAATGCACTGCCCTCAGGCTCCGAAGTAGAACTTGACTCTGGATGCCCTGTAGTACTGGTTATGGCCTGGGGTGGGGGCCTGTAATTAACAGCCGTTCGCTTTCGAAAATAGTGGCTTCCTTAGCTATCAAAGTTTTGTAGTTGGCAACATCCACTTCCGAAAAAGGAATTACTGCCTTGCTGTTCAGAAATACTTTGTACCGTGGATCCAAAATTGTGGCACTAATGTAATGTGGTTGTGACAAAATTTTATTTTTAATCCTTGTATTTTCCGATAAGCGAGCGGTTAAGGTCTCCGCCAAATGATATGCGTCTTGTTTGTCATCCACACCTGCGTACGTTTCAGACACATCCTTCAGCTGTTGCTCTAGCATGTGCAACAATGGGATAGCTTGGCCCATAGTACAGTCCTCCCTGCTGACTTCACGTGTGAAGATCTCAAAAGGAAGTAGCATCTCAGTCAGGCATTTAATGAGGTCCCATTGAGCCATCTCAACGGTCATGCCTCTCACAGTAGGTTCCCCTAATCTTTGCATGACATAAGCATTGAGTGGTATGTACAGTTCAAACAGACGATCAAGCATGTAATAAGTTGAGTGCCAACGTGTTGGCACCTCCTGGATGAGCGCTTTGACTGGCTGTTTATGCTCACGTTGAATGACCCTCTGCTGCTTCCGGGCTTTAAAAGAATGGCTGAAATGTGTGCATATTCTTCTGCAGGTGACCAGTAAGTTGCTGACTTTTGATTCATTTTTCAAAAAGTCTTGAACAACAATGTTAATGCAGTGTGCCAAACACGGGACCCTGAAATAGCCACCATTGCGCATGGGCAAAACTACATTACTGCCGTTGTCCGTGGCAACAAAACCAATCGTAAGCCCTCTTGGGCGCAGCCACTCAAAGACCTTGGTGTTAAACTCTTCCAAAATGTTTGCAGCAGTATGAGATTTCTCCATGGCAAACATGGCTACAGTTGCATGTTTGCGAGTGGCATGAAAAATCTCTGCAGTATCAACACCAGCAGATACCTGTTCTCTAACCCCCACAAAACTGATCCAGTGTGCAGTGATGCACATGTAATCTGTGGCTTGGCAACTGGTCCACATGTCTGTAGTCAGGTGGATACTGTGAACAGCACTGCTTCAAGGCCTTTCCTAGCAATTCCAGCACGTCGTGATGTAGTGCTGGAACTGCAACTCTGGCAAAATAGTAGCGGCTGGGAACATGCCATTTTGGGCAGATGGTTGACACAAATTCCACAAAACCCAACCCTTCAACAAAAGAAAAAGGGAGAAGGTCCAGTGCTAACATTTTAGCCAGCTTCGCATTGTACAAACGTGCTATTGGGTGGTTGCGTTCGTACTGCCCCTCACCCCCAAACATGCTGATAATGGTAGGCTGCATGGTTTTCCTTTCTCTTCGGCTCAACGCACTTTTTGGTAGTGCGGACCTGGTACTTCTTGGTGTCTCCGGCTGACTCTTACTCTTGTGCCACTGAGATGTTGCTGAAGATGTGTGCAACGTTAAGACTGCACTGCTGGGGTCAGGGACACCTTGTGTACCACTACCAGAGAGAATGTCTCCCTGTCCTTCCTCTTCCACCGTGATCGGATCTTCTTCTTCTACTCCTTTATCCCCACCAACACCAATGGTTGCAGTTTTTTTTATGGCCCGAAGGTGGTCCTCCCAGCTGATCAAGTGGTGTTTTTTCAGATGGGTCATTTGGCCTCCGGTACCATAGTTTGTACCAAGCTTACCACGACTAACAGAGGTATTACAAATGGAGCATATAGCAATGTTCTCCTCCTTTTCGCTAACCGTAAAGTCCCAAACTGGGGAGCTTAACTTTGGCCTCCTGCTGGAGGTGCCACTTCCAATGCCGGATGATCTGTAGGGTGTGTGTTGAATTTGACTCTGTGCTGCTGTACCACTACCTACTCCTACAGAGGTGGTGGTTGTGCTGGATGTAGGTCGCTGCCGGGCCTTTGCTAATGCAAATATGGAAGCTGTAGGTCGTGTTGGTGTTACCTGTGGAGGTATGCGTGCTACATCCCTCGCAGCGATTTTGGATAGAGTAAGAATGTTGGTCTCCATCTCCTCGGGGCCGGGAGTGATGTTCGTGATGACTGGCTCGTCGTCATCATCATCATCATCTTGCTGTTCTACATCGACCTCCATAAGTGTAAGGCTTTCTGGAACCTTCCTTTTCCCTAGCTTGGTCTTGGAACGTGGCTCCCTCTCAGACTCAGTTTGTGGCTTCCAAGTGGCATCTAGATCATCAGAAGGGGGGCTTGGCGAAGCACTTGATGGACTACCCCTCCTTTTCCTTGCTGGTGATTTGGAAGACAATGGATCTTCTGAATGAGTGGCTTCTTCTTCTACCTCTGCATGAGGCTCAATTTCCTGAACTGCCCCTACTTCAGGAGGAACAACAACTACTATTGCGGGCGGTGGTTGCGGCTGTTGTTGTTGACCACTTATCTGCTGTGTTTCCTCCTGCGTTGATTGGGTACTACTTTGAGATAGCGATAAGTTTATCTCCGGCTCAGCATCACTGCTTTCCACCATTAGGCTGGCTACCTCTTCCCCACTCATGTGCTTGGGCCTGGGTTGGTGGGTTGGGTCCACTGATGCGGAGGTGCTGCCCCCAGCTTGCCCCCCGGACACCGCTGCTGCAGGCGCAATTTTTTTTCTCCCAAAAAAGGTATTGGCCGGCACACCAGACTTCAGTGTCACTTGCTTCTTCTGTTCCTTCTTCTCAATAGCAACTTTCTTGGTACTGGAGGACCTGGTACCTGCTTTCTTTGGGCCCATCTTCTTCAGATGTCAGCAGCACTCAGTTGCAGAGATGTCTGGTCAGGTCACACGTCACGTTGTGTTGTGTGTACAGCAGCAGGATGTCTGTCTGGAAGTGCAACAGGCAATGATGAGAGACACACCTCCTCCTCAGTCTTTGTGCACCTAAAAGCAAAAAAGCCAGAACATCAGTCAAACATAGCACAAATCAAACAAATAGAATATAGAACTTAGTGTGTGGTGGCCTCAATTATTAAATTTCAGAAACTCTGAACAACAACACACAGTGCAGCCATTTATGAGACGTTGACAACAAGGCCAGGGCTTTCCTGGCTACTGTGTAGTGCTAGTGTACACTCTGGAAGAATAAGAATAGTAAAGAACAAAAACTAAAATGTACTGGAGCATGTTTGGCCTAAATTTGTGCATCACGTGGGATGTATTATATAGCAGCATCAGGGAGCTGCAGCTGGCAATGGGGATGGATTTGGAAGCAGTAAGACAAGAGGAACAATAGAAAGACACGCAGGCCTATGTGGCAAAAACAGCACACTAATAACTACCACAACAAAATGGCCCTTAGAAACATGGTGACTCACAGGCACAAGGCACGGCAAACAATGAACTCAAGCAGGCCTATATATGGGCAGACAAAGGATGCCTTATAAAACACACACAGCTTTAATGCAAAAACTAAAATCCACATGGCTAAAAACACTTTGGAAAGTTAGACAACCACTACAACAACACAATTATAATTACACAGTACACACGCAAAAAAGGCATTTATTTAACACACCCAAAAAGTGAAATAGTCAGACCCTCCAAAAAAACCCACATTTCGCAATTCAATTGAATCAATTCAATGCCATCCATGGCCTAAATGATGTCAAAATTCCACAGACTACACAGAAACAGTTTTATGCACCCATGGTGACTACCTCTGGGCCTACTGGCATACTGGGCCGCAAGCTTGGAGGCCTATGGCAAAAGCACAGTGGCTGGTTTAACAAAATGGCCGCCGCCCACATGGCCAGGCCACCAAAAATAACAAAAAAGTGAAGACAAAGGACAGGACCAGGCAGTTGGAGACTCTGGGCAACTTGCTACCTCTTGGAAAAAATTGTAAAACAAAAAAAAATGACTCCTTGCTCACCAAACTACATCTAAATGACAACCTGAGGAGTTTTTTGTGCAAAATGAACTAAATCAACATTTTCGAGAAGGTTTAATGATGCTCGAGAGATATTGTTCGCCAGATTGTAAATTCTGCGTGTTCGGCATCGCGATCGTCACAAAATGTCGTTATCGCGCGCGCGAAAACGTACATTGAGCGCGCGAAGAAGATAAAAAGTGTAAGTCCGCGTTGTCGCGCAGTGCGGACTTGCCCAAAGACCGCAAGCTGAACGCCCAGGGTTACTTACTGGCTGAAAAGGCCTATTTATTTAACAAACACCCAAAAAAATAAAATACGCCCCAAAAGCCACATTTTGCAAATCAATCCAATGCCATCCATGGCCTAAATTATGTTACAATTCAACAGACAACACAGAAACTGTTTTTATGCACCCATGTGGAGGACTACCTCCGGGCCTACTGGCACACTAGGCCGCAAGCTTGGAGGCCTATGGCAAAAGCACAGTGGCTGTTCACACAAAATGGCCGCCAACACATGGCCAGGCCACCCAGAACAACAAGAAAAGGAACACAAGACAGACAATGCAGGCCTATGGCAAAAGCACAATGCCTGGCTTTACAAAATGGCCGCCACCCACATGGCCAGGCCACCCAAAATAACAAAAAAGTGAAGACAAAGGACAGGACCAGGCAGTTGGAGACTCTGGGAAGCTTGCTACCTCTTGGAAAAAATTGTAAAACAAAAAAAAATGACTCCTTGATCACCAAACTACATCTAAATGACAACCTGAGGAGTTTTTTGTGCAAAATGAACTAAATCAACATTTTCGAGAAGGTTTAATGATGCTCGAGAGATATTGTTCGCCAGATTGTAAATTCTGCGTGTTCGGCATCGCGAGCGTCACAAATTGTCGTTATCGCGCGCGAAAACGTACATTGAGCGCGCGAAGAAGATAAAAAGTGTAAGTCCGCGTTGTCGCGCAGTGCGGACTTGCCCAAAGTCCGCGAGCTGAACGCCCAGGGTTACCTACTGGCTGAAAAGGCCTATTTATTTAACAAACACCCAAAAAAATAAAATACGCCCCAAAAGCCACATTTTGCAAATCAATCCAATGCCATCCATGGCCTAAATTATGTTACAATTCAACAGACAACACAGAAACAGTTTTTATGCACCCATGAGGATGACTACCTCCGGGCCTACTGGCACACTAGGCCGCAAGCTTTGAGGCCTATGGCAAAAGCACAGTGGCTGTTCACACAAAATGGCCGCCAACACATGGCCAGGCCACCCAGAACAACAAGAAAAGGAACACAAGACAGACAATGCAGGCCTATGGCAAAAGCACAATGCCTGGCTTTACAAAATGGCCGCCACCCACATGGCCAGGCCACCCAAAATAACAAAAAGTGAAGACAAAGGACAGGACCAGGCAGTTGGAGACTCTGGGAAACTTGCTACCTCTTGGAAAAAATTGTAAAACAAAAAAAAAATGACTCCTTGATCACCAAACTACATCTAAATGACAACCTGAGGAGTTTTTTGTGCAAAATGAACTAAATCAACATTTTCGAGAAGGTTTAATGATGCTCGAGAGATATTGTTCGCCAGATTGTAAATTCTGCGTGTTCGGCATCGCGATCGTCACAAATTGTCGTTATCGCGCGCGAAAACGTACATAGAGCGCACAAAGAAGATAAAAAGTGTAAGTCCGCGTTGTCGCGCAGTGCGGACTTGCCCAAAGTCCGCGAGCTGAACGCCCAGGGTTACCTACTGCCTGAAAAGGCCTATTTATTTAACAAACACCCAAAAATATAAAATACCACCCCAAAACCCACATTTTGCAAATCAATCCAATGCCATCCATGGATGCCCGGCCTACATGATGTTTAAACTTTAAATTCAACAGACACCACAGAAACATGCACCCATGGGTACCTCTGGCTCTAGTCCGGGCCTACTGGCTGAAATTCCAATCAAAGAAAAACAACTAGGCCCCTGCCGAAACTACAGACCACAACAATACATTTTAAAAACTATGGAAATACCACAAAAAAATGTAGGTACAAACAAGCCCCAATCAAACAAACAAGTACACCAATTCTCCAACTTACTTGTAAAATCTCAAATCCAAGAGTCCTCAAATCCAATTCAATGATATGATGCAGCAGACAGACACAAAAAGTGGTCCTTCCAGCTCCAAATCCAAATGAAAGTGAACAGCACATGGACAAAGCACTGGGAGGAGCCTGCTGGACAGGAACAGGAAGTTTGAGAATCAGGGGCACTTCCTTCCTCTTGGAAAAAAAGAAAAGGACTCCTTGCTCACCAAACTACATCTCTAAATGACAACCTGAGGAGTTTTTTGTGCAAAATGAACTAATTCATCATTTTCGAGAACGTTTTATGATGCTCGAGATCTATTCTTCGCCAGATTGTAGTTTCTTCGTGTTCGGGATCGCGATCTTACCAACACTGCCGCCGGAAGTCAGATCGCGCGTCCGAATGACGTGTTCGCGTTCACACACTCTCGCGGGATCGTGCGGCCGGATTCCAAATCTCGTGGCGCCCGCGAACGGATAGGAAGTCGCGTCGGCGAACGCAGAATCACGGTAGGTCGTTACCGCGCGCGCGAGAACGTATATTGAGCGCGCGAAGAAGAAAAACAGCTACGCTATGCCGCAAATTGCGTAGTGCACGGTAACTTCGCGTTCTACGCGAATCGCGAAGTTACCGAAACTTCGCAAACTCCGCGAGCGTAGCGTAGTTCACCGCCCAGGCTTAGTTATAATCTAGAAATCCCGGTGGACGTGTACATTACAACAGCTTACCTTTGACGTCCATCTTTCCGAGGTCGGTAAATTGAGTACAACTAAACCAGGTAATTGAGTGGGAAGCACTAGATGAAACGCGGTAGTATGCCACAATAATAGGCCCCAGTTCTTAAGCCTGTGCGAGACGCATGGATACCGAAAACTTTGCACAATCTATGCAGAATTCTGTGTTTAGCCAACTCTGGATACCATGCATTCAAACTTATTTTTACTTGCTTAGCTATTTTATTGATGGTATTGTCAGTGCTTGCGTTATCCTACAGCGCCAAGAAGCTCCGGCATGCATTTCATTTTATAAATAAAATACACCAGAACATATATAATCATTTAGCACAACTGGTGAGCGTTTTGGAGCCCCGCAAGTATGAAGTGAAGTGTGTGGGTTCTGTCATGTTTTCGTGTGTAATTTCACGGGCTGGCACTCAGTGAATGAGTGTTTGACTACTGCAGTATTCCATCAGTGCCGGGGTCACTGAGAGTTCAGAGGCACTATGATTTACATTAGTAGCTGGAATGTGGAAATCACAGCTCCCGTCAGTGCAGAATTAATGAAAAAGTTGACAGGACGTCACTTTTCTATTTATCTTTGCCAGATAAGCCTCTGCTTGGCCATTTATTTTTGTCTCACACGTGGTCCCACAGTCTGTCTCCTGGTGACCTCGTCTGAATGGGGAGCTGCTGGTGCTTGGCGGTGCGTGCCTGTGAGCTCATGTAACCTTGCTAATGTGAGCACAACCTCGTGGTTTATCAAGGCTAATAAAAGATAAGTCTCTTTAGAACTGATGATTTGCAGCCTTGAATTATCACCTTGTGTTGGCCATCGTCGCGCGGCTGTACGTACGCAACTTCTTTCAGTCAAACATGGATGCTGGATACTGCAAACATGTAAGTTGATTTGATTTATATCAGGCGGCTATGTGATCGCACCGGGACTTTGCGGTGAAAGGGGTTTTGAAGGTTCAGAGGAACAAATGGAAGTGTTTATCAATACAGTGTTTTTAATGCTTTCTACAGAACGATTGTAAACTGTGGCTTTGTGTTCAGGGCTAACATTAAACCGAACATTTAAATGTGAACAGTATGATTTTGATTTTGCAACACCCAGTGACAACTCCGGTGTGTGTGACGTGGTTGAGAGATTACGTTTTAATTATTACACAAAGATTGCTGAGTTCGTAGCGCTGCGAAATGCAGGTGTCGACGCGCTGTGAAATACAGGCGTTACCATTAGCTAACCCTATGGTGCGCAAAATATCTAAGCTAAGGAGGCTGAAAAGGCTGTGTGATCTAAGTGTGAGGTGCGGTTTACACACAGGCCGCTGCAGCATGTGAATTATCCTACTGAGAACCTTCACGAACTTTAGGTAATCGCTGAAGGCTAACGCAAATATCGCCCACTAAAATTACCATTAGAGTTAGGTATTCATTTACAAATACACCCTCTGCCCGTGTGGTTATGTCACGCACTACCAGTTCTGTTTTTTTTTTTTACCTAATATCGCTCAGCAATCTGAAACTTGGGAGCTCATGGGGGAAGAGCGATACTACAACTCCCAGAATGCAGAGTGCTGGTTCCTCCAACCTGGATTAGCGCAGGGTGTGATACATGGCATGAGGTAACATGGTAGCACTGACCACACACTTTTGCCAGTGTTCAGCTGTTGTTATTTTTAAACACCTATTCAATTGTTAAAAAACCCAAATGTTTTGTCCTTTGCACGTCCCCTCAAACTCTTATGATGTGGAAATAGCGTGTTATCATGTTTGTATCAGAAGTGCTCGCTCAATTTATCTGCTTGTTGGAAGTCACCTTGTACCGGTTTCTTGCCTTGGTACGCACTTGCCCCATATAAGTTTGTGTTACGTCACCCATCTATCCTTTTGGTGTAAGAGGCCGGTGAAATAATTATCCATATAGGCTTCAATCATCTGGAAGAAAACATTTTATGGCACAAAAATATTCAAGACAACTATAGGGTATGTAATATTGGTGTGGTGAATACACAAAACGTTAATACAAAAACATGGAAAAAACAATAAATAATCACTAAATCTTTGTCCAAAAAAAGCCAAAAAAACAATTAAACCATCGCTCACGCCACGTAACAGTGACAACACCACCATATTTTTGTGTTGACCTGGACCATGAAGAAGAAATGGTTATTAAATTTCTTTTTCGTCCTTCACAATATACAGTGCATGATGAATAATTCAAAAGATCAAACTCTTCCCAGTGTGTACAGGGTGGTTCCAAAGTGAAAATGTAGTGCAGTTTAGTCCCTGTATAAAACTGAAAGGAACATTGCGATTGGTGGAGTAGATCGTGATGACTGAGGGGTTTCCAGGCCAGATCTCCGGCCTGGGAGGCAAGTGGCCAATCCTTGCAGGACATATTTCTGGTGATCCGCCTGCAGGGCATGCAATCACTGAGATTCATTAGTCTTTGATTTTCTAAATGTCAACAGTTAGGACTAATGGTGATTTTTAATGTCTGAATGTGGGGGTACACGCCCTTGTGCCTCATAAGCTGTCAGTAATGAGCTTGACTGTGATAGTGTGAAGTCTGTGTGCATGTGCTTTGCCGGTTCGAGAGGCCAACTGCTACAGGGTGTTTTACGCATGCAGTGCCAGCTTTGGTTTACATGCAGCAGTCTCGCTCCATGCCTTGTGTGTGTGTGTGTCACCTGCAAAGGCCGTAGTGAAGGAGGTACACTGCCCACTCCTGCCTATGTGTGCAACAACATTTCAGTGGACACAGCGGGAGTCAGGAACATGAGGCTCATTTGCAGGCAGTGTGGCCTCTCACATCCTGTTTGGCACAGTTGTGTCTCACAGTGCCCTTCCATTTCTAGTACTTTGCAGCAGTTTTAAGATCTTAGAGTTTCTCATTGCTCAAATGGGTATCATTTCTGATATTTATATGTTTCCCTTGGCTTGATTTTGCTTGTGAGAACGTGTCACTCATAGTTGAGGAATGTCACTCATAATTACACTGAAATTATGAAAATTGTCACGCATAAGCCATCTGAAACCTTGGCAGCTATGTTTATATGTGCTGGTCCCCCGGCTGGGCTGCGAAGATATCTGCCTAGGTTGGTGTTGTTTATGTGTATTTTTTTCTGTGCATACTTTGAGGCTTGAGCCATGCCAGGTGTTAATGAGGGGCTCTGATTGAGCATGCAGGCGCTAAGGCTAAAGCCAAACAAAGTGCCTGTCAGTGGGTTGGCCTCTCTGCAGAGCACACAGAACAATGTTTGTGTATTCCATTTGCAACTGAAATTCTGTGGAAATGTGTGTGAAGGGAGTACACTGATGTCAAAATATTTGCAAGGCAAAAGTAAGAGAAATTAAGGTGCTTATATTTGAGGGAGTGCAGTGCATGTTGGGGGCGGTCAAGTGACAGATGTGAGGAAGGGCATTCGGGGAAGAGTGAAAAGAGGATGCTGAAGAGGAAAGAGAGGGGGTTGAAGATGTGCAGATGGACAAGATATGCAGAGAAAAAGAGGATACATATCTAACATAAAGCACACATAATTGAAGGCCAAAACTCCTTTCACAGGCCTCAATGCTATTTAATTCACAGACTCACTATTTCAGAAGTTCAGAATTTAAACATTTTCAATGTTAATTATTTATAAGAAATCATTGTTGTTACTCATTTATCTTAAACAGCTAACACCCAGTGACAAAGCCAATCATACTGACAGGCTTTAGGCGTATGTCAGTTGCTGTGCCATTTATCTGGATAAAATTACATCTCAGAGAGAAACCAAAATACGGGTCTGATGGCACACTATGGGAATCACAGAAATGTATTTGGCATGTTCCTTTATAGGAGGCACCCACCTTTTTCATCTCACTTAGAAACCTGTCTGCACATATTTCTATATGACTGGTTACAGCCAGCAGCTGTGGGTGCTTCCCAAAGTCTGGTTAGAGCATATTTTTCCAAAGTTAATGCTGCATGCAGTGCAAGACACTGGGCAAGCATACATTTTAAAGGGCTAAAGTTGTCATGCAGAACAATTTACATATTACAGTAACTGTTGAACAAATTAATGCAAGAAGATACGGGGCAGTTTTTAATGTGTTTAATATTTCAAGACTATATGTTCCCACTGCTTAATAAGCCTTGCTTTATCACTGCATTCATTTGCTTTAAAATGCACCATTTTCCAATCTTTTTAAATTTCTTTCTCAGGAGAGGGACTCTCCCTTGACCCCAGGTTTGTCCATTGAACTTGTTCACATCACTAACTAGTGTTTTCTATTGGAAAGGGTAGAGCCAAAGCAGTCTTGCTTAGTACCCTAGCCCTCTTCAGAAGTCAGACTTGCTTGGCAACCCAGAAATTCTCTGAAATAATGTATGAGTTTTCTTTTATGAATGCCTAGAAGAACTGAATTTTTAGTCCATTTATCACAGAAATAGTGCTGAAAATCGCACCAAAAAGATGCCAATTTTTTAAAAATTTCTTCACGGGGGGAGAACCCCCCCGGACCCTCCTTATTGCCGTCGGGCTCGCTCGCTGTGCTCGCATACGTTGATTCGTCCTGCATACGCCACACCAGTTTCAAATTCCACCAGCCGCCACTGGTGTTAACCATTCTGTGGCCTCCACTGGGGTTATAATGCCTTCTGTATCCAATCGCTCCAGCTCCTTGCATACATCCTGCTGCACACTATGAGGAATCTTCCTGACCCTGGCTGAGAATGGCACAATCCCTAGTCTGAGCTTGATGTAACAAAGATGTTCAGTGACATATCCTAGATTTCAAGAGCATACCTACAAGAACTCGATTGCAAAATTAGCACATCCCTTCGTTATTTGCCTGACTCCAACTTGAAAGTGCACATTGGCATCTAAATACATGCCCAACTGTAGGAAAGTAGGATCTGCTTTTATGGTCCCCCACTTTTTGCCTGGTGCTATGCTGTTTCTGAGTAGTCTGACTGGGATCCTGCTAACCAGGACCACAGTCTCTGTGCTTTCTCCCCTAAATTGGTTATGGTAAGTACTTAGGTACATCCCAGATTGGATACTGGTGTACCCTTATATGTCCCTAGTATATGGTACTGAGGTCCCCCATGGGCTGAAGCATGTATTATGCCATCCAGGGGAGACCACTCAAACTGTAACCACAGGCCTGCCATTGCAGCCTGTGTAAGCTGGTGCTAGCACCAATTACGAAAGATATAGGTTTCCCTATATCTAAAGACACTGCACTTAAAACCTATGTCCCCCCTAAAGCAGGCCTTTCAATCCTGAAGGCAGGGTGCTCGGTTCTAAGTGTGAGGGTGCTCCTGCATGAGCAGGACACCCCTACAACCTTCGGAGTCCATTCTCCCGGGTTGTAAGTGCCTCAGCCATTATGATACAGAGTGGCCATGCGTCATTACGCGATGACCATCTCTAAACTGGCTGTAATGAACCCGGTCATGTTTGGTATCAAACATGTTGGAATCATACCACCCACACCGTAAACGGTGTGGGTGGTATGATCGCAGGCACAGTAAAGCTCCTCTGGGAGGCCCTCAGTGCTCCCGGTACCAGTCTTCTAGGACTGGACAGCACACCATGGCTGCTGTTGACCACAGACATGATTCTGCCCTCCTGGTGCTGAGCCAAACTCGAGCAGGGGAAGGCAGAACAATAGGTATCCTGTCACAGGGAGGTGTGACCACCTCCCAGACAAGGTTTCAGTGTATTGGGGCCGCTTGCCAGTGCCACTCAGTATGCTTGAGGGGCACATTTGGTGCCCTCCTAGCATAGTCAAGTTCAAACCAGCTCAGGGAGCTGTTGGCTCCCACTCTGGCACGAAACTGGACAAAGGACATAGGAGTATCCTCCCCATGTCCAACCCCTCCCCTGGGAGGGAACCCTGAATCGTCCCAACCCTTTCCTTAGGGTACTTAAGGGCTAACCTGTAGGTGGGTCCCTAGATTCGTCGTAGTACAAGATTAATTTCAAGACACCACTTCTTCTTCGATCGTCTGGGCACTCTGGACTTCGCTGGACCTTGCTCTGGGCTCTGAGACTGCAACTGGGAAGACTCCTGCCGCTCCTGGTTTCGTTATCCTGCAAGTCTGCTGCAACGTCTGTGCCCGTGCTCCATACAGGAACATCCCAAGGCCTGTGGACATCCAAGACACCTGAAGGAATCTCCCTTGAAGTGAAGGAGTCACTTCCCAGGCATCTGCAGGCACCGCAACGAAGCTGACTGGTCTGCTGATCCCGAGCTCCCACGGACTCCGAAAGGCTCAGCAACACAGGTGGTGGTTTTTCACATCCCTTGAGGCCTGCCCTGTCCTATCACCAAGCTTGAGGCCAGTATCCCTTGTTGGAGCCGCAGGAACTGAACCCCTATGCACTGTGTCGACTTGCCGTTACAAAGGCTTGTTGGCTTCCTTCCTCCAAGATCTTCGGGCTCCAAGTAGTCCCAACCTCAAGCTTCTCCTGGACCAAGATCTTTGTCCTCACTGCCTCAATTGCACCGTGGGCCTGCATCTTTGGTGAGCTGCTCGCGGTCTTCTGGCGACTCTAGTGCCTCCGGCCTTGGGGTCCTCTTGAGGGTTTTCTTTGATTTCAGCGGGCTCCCCCGATTGCTCGGGGCCTGCTCTGACTCCCCTGCTTGTGGTGAATCACCTGGACCTTGCTGGTCACGACATTGCACCTTCTTCGCTTTCCAAGTTGGTTGCAATTGCCAAGGCTTGTTGGTGCTCCCGACGGAGACCAACCCCTGAACTCTCGACGTCCGACGTGGGACAGCTCGTGAACGGCTCCTGGTCTTCAACAGTGTCGCCTGGTCTGCAAAGCTGCAGCTCCAAGGTCACCATCAACTCTCCTGCAGCATCCGACATCGGTGGGCATTCTTCTTCCGTGCCTCCTGGTCACTCCTGAGTGGCATAGACTCTGCCCCCTCTGCTTGCAGGTACTTCTCATCCTGAATCCACCTTTGGGTTCCACCGGACACTTCCACCTTATCCAGCAGCAGCATCTTCCTGAAGTCCTCCACTGAGTTCGACTGCGGTTTCCGACTCCACTTCACACCTATGCACCTGGCTTCCCTGGTGTAGGTATCCTGGTTCCTAGGGTATCCACGTGTGGGGTGACTCTCCAACCTTCTGTCTTCCACAGGGTTTGTTCAGGGTCCACTGGGAAGGGTCTTTCTTTAAAATTGCAACTGCAACTTACCCATTGACTTGTATTGAGCCCGCGGTCGTGTTACACTCCACACACGGCTTCCGTGGGGTTCCTGGATGCTTACCTCGGGTGGTTCCTTGGGTCCCCGGCACTTTTACGTCTTCTGGGTATAGTCTTGACTTCAGTCGTGGTTCTCCTACCACTATTTTAGTATATGGTTTGGTCTCCCCTAGGCGACTTCTGTGTATTTGTGCTACTTACCTTTTTTTATTGCAAAGTATTGTGTGCATTGTGTATATCTCCGGGTAGGAGATATCTATATGTGTTAGTGAGTGTCTTATAATAAATACATAGTTTTATAAATACACTGGGTGGTTCTTTTTCACTTAATCTATACCAATAAGATTATGCTCTAGTAAAACAAGCTGCTTTACACTCCTGGGCTAAGCCTGAAGGCTGCTCTCCACAGCTACCACTTAGAGAGCTTTCTAAGGTTGTCTAAAACCACTAAAATCACCATAAGGGTTGTCTGGGATGGTGCAGGGTGCCCACTTACATAAGTGTGCACCATATACCAAGCCAGGTTCTCACACCAACTCTTTTTTGTTACATTTAAGAAGCTTTATTTGAAACTAAAATAAGAAATTACAGAAAAAAATAAGCCATAAACATATTATCTTAAATCTAAAATAGCAAAAGGGAGGGGGCAAATATTAAACAGAGTAGAAAGCTATTTATATTTTGACATTATTATAGGGAGGGTAAAAGGAAAGGGGACCAAATATAATTCTACAACTGAAGATCGAGTATCATTACACACTAGTAGTAAATAGAGAAATAATTAAAATACTTAAAAAAACAATGCAATACTGAGAAATATTGAAGAGAAAAAAGTGATATTCTAGCTTTCTTATCATGCCATAAAAATTTAGAAAGAAGGGAGTCAATCTGTTTAAAATACATGGAAGGAATGTGAATGGGTATCATTGAAAGAATGTACAACAAAATAGGAGTAATCATCATCTTAATAGAATCAAGACGACACCACCATGAAAGAAAAAGAGGGTTCCAGGAGGAGAGGAGTTTAGCGGTACGATCAAGCCCATTCTTCATGTTAATTTTAACCGAGTCCTACATGGAATTATTAAACCAAATTCCTAAGTATTTAATTTTGTAACTATTCCATCAGAATCCAGTCAAATCAACATGTTGCTTCAGACAGAATTTGGTAATGGGAAGGATTTCTGGAGTAATAAGTTTGAAAAATGTGAATAGAATTCTACCGTAAACCCATCTGGACCCGGGGTTTTCTCTTTTTTAAGAAGACTCAAGGACTTAGATAATTCTGTAATTGATAGATCAGACTCTAGAGATGCAAAATCAAAATTTCCACGCAAAGGGTGGGGGCCAGATTGACCAAGATAGGTATCAATTAGAGAGACAGATGCAGGGGATTTCGGCGTGTATAGAGTTTTGTAAAATTTCCTAAATTCTTCTAAAATATCTTGATCTTTAAAAAGATGCTCTCCTTCTGACGACTGAATAAAATCTATTAACACACGGTCTTTTCGAGATTTGAGATAATTAGCCAAATGTTTACCTACTTTATTCCGTCCACCATAGTAACGGACACTACTACGTAGAACAGTAGATGAGGCATTATCTGTAGTTAGTTTGTCAAAATCTAGCTTCGCACAAACAAGTTCCTGTAAAGTATAGTCAGAAGAAGAGGAATAAAATTGGTGCTCTAGATGTTTAATGTTGGCTAATAAACTATTATACTGATTAAGGGATTGTTTCTTTTTCCTGGAAACAAAATTAATAATGTAACCCGGGCGGTGGCCTTAAACGCATCCCATATTAACGTAAGGGAAGTACTCAGATCTGCATTTAAGGAAAAAAATTCCCCAGCAACGGAAATAAAGGAAGAGGAGAAAATCGGATCTTGTAAGAGAGAATTATTAAACCTCCACCTAGGAGATCTGGGTTGTGGTTGGAGCAAATCAAAATCCGCAACAACTGGGGCATGATCAGAAATTACAATAGGTTCAATAGAAGAGGAGATGAAATTTTGAGATAAAGATTTAGAGAGAAAAATGTAATCTAACCGAGTGAGAGAACCATGAGGAGGGGAGAAAAAAGAAAATTCTGTTACATCTGGGTTACATAAACGGCAGGCATCGACAAGGTGTGTCTGAGAAATTGTGCAATGAAATTGTTTATGGGCTTTGTGAGGGGTAAAGGGAACATGGGATTGGCGGTACATAAAAGGATCCATAATCTGGTTGCAATCACCCTAGAATAAAAAATTCATCTTTATGCTGAATACCTTTTTGTTGTAATATTAGGCCAAAAAGAGTAGTCCGGTTGTGTCGGACCATAAACATTATATACAGTCAAAGATATATTGTTAACAAGTAACTTAACTAATAACCATCTAACTTCTGAATCTATGTCTTGAGAGACAACAGAGCAATTTAACTTTTTGTTACATAGGATAATAACACCATTTTTCTTAGTGGAGGTCAGAGAAACAAGGACTAAACCAACGCAATTCCGTTTGAGCTTTAAAGCCTCCGTCTCCGTCAAATGAGTTTCTTGTAAGAGACTAAGTCTGGGTTATAGGAGGCTAGATGAGATAGTATTCTCTGCCTTTTTATAGGATTAATAAATCCTTTCACATTCCAATATATGACTCTGAATGTAGAAAAATCAAACCAGATATGAAATAACACGATCAACAGTAATAAACAAAGGGAAATGAAGCAGAGAAAGATGGAAAGAGAACTGTGAGAAGAAAGGAGATAGAGAAGAAAAATAGGAGAAAGGGACACCAACTCTTTCTGATGAGGCCACCCCAGTATGTTATCATTCTTGTAAGACACATATATTTTAGCAGAAATAATGCACCCTCTATACCCAACTGTGCTTATGACATAGCCTTGCATCTTTTTTTGTCCTCTATAGCACCCTGGCCTGACATCCATACAGCAAAGACTTGTGCCAGGGAACTCTTTCTTAAAAACACTATCATGTATGATGATAAGCCTCGAGCAGAAGTCAAACAGCATATTAACTTTTACACTGCCTACTTTGACTTTTTCAGCCTAATCGTCATGTGATTTGGGATTCACAATTCTCTCATGAATGTATAATACTATCTCCTGCCTAACCTCCTTCCCCCAGCTGTTTTTATAAATATTCTGCTTGGGTTTCCCGGACTTATCAGAGTGGGAGGGACCGGGCTTAACAGAATGGCAACACCTCATGAAGTGACCCCCCTACCCCCACACGGATGACATAAAGCTTTCAAAGCAGGACATCCACTGCTATTTGCCAAATTACCCATTTTCCAACACCTAAAACACTTCCCTTTCAATCAATCTCCAGATATAATTACAGTTTTTGCTTCCACTGACTTTACAAGTTCTTCCGCAGTGTCACTTTTACGCATATGTTCCACCCACTTGTCCGTGTCTAATACGTCGCCCAAAAGAGTCACTTTTACAGTGTAGAAGGAATTGGTCTCTGATGCATTCCTCCACCAATGCACCAAACTTACAGTACACGATAATTTCCTTAAGTCTCTTACAAATTCCTCTACCATTTCATCATCCTTCTGTACACGTCTCCCAAAATGATATCTCTCTAATATTGTGCTTGTGAGTAGTAAATAGTGATTTTCTAACAGCCTCTTGATAACCACTTCATACTCATTCAAGCCCTGTTCTTTCTCTGGGTTAAGCTCTGGAAGGTTTTCCAACACATCCTGTCCTTCTGCTCCTAGAGTGTGCAATAAAAGCAGCAATTTTCACTCTGCGCTTAAACTTGTGCCACAAACTCTAGCATGATTTTAGAAACCTTTCTTCCATTTAGCCTACTTCATAGCAGGATCACCAGGGCTATTTAAGAAGAATGATGGTGGTGTAACGTTCCGCGTAGATTACAAATGCGAAAAAATTGCTGAACAGAGTACTGCGTTAAAAGAAGAAAAAAAAAGAAAATACACTTATCTGCACACAGCTCTTGGCAACAGGTTGAAAACACTATAATCCTTTTGTGCCAAGATAGTACATTGACTTTGTTAATATATTCACTGAAAAAAAACAAAGGTTACAGGGACGTTATAGTTAGACTGGCATTTCACTCGTACAAAACCAGAGAAATTCAGCAGGGATAGTTACCCGAGCTAACTATAACTTACTCCCCACCCCCCGCAATGCACTGCTCATGACCTCACATATTGCATCACTCATGACATGGTCAGTGACATCGCTGATTACATCATCCACAGAACCACTCATAAAACATACTAACACCACTATACAACCTCACATACACCCACTTCCACATTACCACTCACAAACCCATTCTCAGACCCATATAAGTACTCACACACCCAATCACTCATTCATAGAGGCACTCACACATCCACTCACTCATGCAACCCCTAACTCATCCATACAGCCACTCATGCACCCACCCACTCACCAATAAAGACACTCCCACATCCAGTTATACAGACACTAACACACCCACTCATACAGCCACTCACACACTAAGCCAGCCACCCATATGGCTACTCACACACCTACTCACTCAGCCATACAGTCAATCATATAGCCACTCACCCACCCATACAGTTACTCACTTACTCACACAGATACTAACACGTACTCACTCACCGATACAGTCACTGACACAAGCACACTCAACCATACAGCCACTCTCATATTCACTCACTCACCTATACAGTTACTCACACACCCACTCATACACTACTTATTAACTCATTCATTCATGCATACAGCTAATCACACACTCCATCACTTCCCTATACAGCCTCTCACATTCCCACTGACTCACGCATACACCACTGACACACCCACTCACTCACCCAGTCACTCACTCAACCATACAATACAGCCACATACAGACCCATAGAACCAGACACCTACTCACATATGGATACACACAGTCACACAGCCACTCACATAATGTGTTACAAATAGTATAACTCTTTAGTAATACACAAACTATACTCATTTAACTTTTGTAGTTTTAGTATATATCCTTAACACTTATAAACTCTTTGAAAACACTTACTGGATGATGTCATCAGTGAGGTCACTGACCAGGTCATGAGTGATGTAATATGTGAGGTCATAAGCAGTGCACTGCGGGGACGTAAGTTATAGTTAGATCAGGTAACTATACCTGCTGAATTTCTCTGGTTTTGTACAAGTGAAATGTAACATCCCTGTAACCTTTGTTTTTACAGTGAATTTCTAAGGTTTTTTTAGTTATATTTCCTAACTATAACGTCCTTGTAACCTTTAGTTTTTTCAGTGAATTGCCACTTTTTTTAATTCTATTTTCTAACTGTAATATACTTGTTAAATTTGATTTTTTAAGTTAATTTAAGATGTTTATTTAAGATGTTTTTTAATTTTTGTGATAACTATAACATCAAAAGTTTCAGAGTGGGTGTGTTAGTAGTTGTGTAGGTTGCAGACTTTCTGTTTGTGTGAATGCATGGGTTTCTAAGTGGATATCTAAGTGTTTATGTGGGTGTCTCACTGTGTGTAGCGAAACTCCAATATGTTTTTAGCTGAAACCCAGTTCACTTTATAGATATTCTAGATGGTGTAAATTCTTTGCTGTGGGTACATTAATCCTCTGTGCTACATTATTGCGACCACCAATAGACAGAATTGTGTTTACTAATATTAGTAGTTTTATTTTACTTTGCAACTCACCTTGTTACGGGTAGTGGTTAGTAAAAAGGAATTGCACAGGATAGTAGTATCGCTACAACAATATGTGGTCTCGCATACGGTTAAAGGTGCTGAGGTGATTTAGTGATTAAGATAGGAGAGTTGCTTATGAATTTTACTGCTGCAGTACTGTGTTAGTTGTCATGCGAGGCAAGTAATATTTATTTATTTAAATTTTTGGGGGGAACCGCGGTTCTTCCGCAGTACCACAAACACAAACAGGCAATACTCTTAAGGTTCTTGTTCCAATCACGTGATCGTAATAGCCCTGCGGTTCTGATCCGCGGATTTGTCAAATTTTCAAATACATTTTTAATGTATATAGAGGCACGGTTTTTTAATTTACTATAAGGGTGGGCATTTTTGAAAGGCCAAAATATCTCCTGTAAATTTGGTTTTAATAAAAAAAAGAAAATCAAAAACACTTTCACGATTTAGGTAGACCTGCGAATCTGGCCCGTGGTTCTGCTCGATATGAAAAGAAAACTCTCCCATTCCATTGGTTAATATTGAACCACACCTATTTTTAATTAGGACCACTCCCAAAAACAGTTATTCTTCTTCTGGCTGTTTTTGGGGGAATTGCTTCATCTTTCCTGCAAGACACATTTCTACAATGGCTTAAGGTACTCCTGCATCTCCACCTGCGGGACCTGCCATCATTGGAGAAGAAGAGGAGGACAATTTTTTACAATATCGAGTGGTGAAAAAAAAGTGTCTGAGGGGTTTGTAAAATGCAAACTATGCAGCAAGGAGCTCTCCTTGACAGATAGAGGAACTCCTGCCTTAAATGAGGCTTCAGGAAAAACATATTTTCAGTTGAGTATTACAGAGCTGAAATTATACAACCGTTGGGCTCAAATATGTTCGGTATTATAATAAGTGGAATCAAAGATAAATATCTCACACAATTCGGAAAAAAAATAATTTTATGCGTGTATAAAAATACTATTTAAATTCAAATTCAGGCTACTGTAAAGAACAAAGCATCATTAATGGACAATATCCCTGCAGCAAGGTGGTTACAGTTTAGTATATGCAGTGTCTAGACGCTGCTGGTTCTACAACAGTGGACTGCTGTGTGCCAGGAGGAACCACCGTTTCGGACTGCTGGCTTTGTGCCATGTGACCCTCTGTGCTGGCCTGCCTGTGCTTTGTCCTATGCTCCAGTGATCTTCAGGGATGGGTGGGCTGGCGAACAAATGAAATCACTCATCATTACAATATCGAGATGCAATATTTAAATGTTAATGACACCATGCAGTGCAACCGAAATTGGCAGCAGTGCTGTAGGCAGATACCTAATTTTTCATGTGCTGAATCCAAGTTAAAAGTTAAGACTATGGATGAATGATGGTTTGGCCCACGGCTTGGAAACGCCATCCAGTGTTGTTGTCTCTTCTGGTGCAGCAAGGGAGACGCCGTAAAAGTAAAAGAAAAAAGGAGACGGTTTTGTGTTTTTTTAATGAGTGGGACCGGCTTGTTTGTGGCTCACATGGGGCTGGGTAATATCATCCAGAGCAGTATTGTCTCTTTTGGTGCAGCAGGAGAGACAAGCACTTTAACACCTGTACTCGCCATAGAAAACAACTGAATAAAAATAAACGTGCGATGCAGCAGAAGTGGTAAAGCCCAAGCAGTGTGTCACAAATACATACAGTCAGGGTCAACCACAGTGAATGTCAGTGGCAGGATTCCCTGCAGATGAGCGCACACAAGTGCTATTCTCAGACTACCCTCCAGAAGCTGCAAGCACCACACTCCCGGTCTTAGAAGTCACTTACTGATGCTGCTACAGTCATGCTATTAGGTTCTGACACTTGCCCTCTTTTAACAGAATGTTGGCGGTCATCTTTACCGGGCATTCGAGCACTGTCACGTGACCACACCTCCCACAAGGTAATGGTAGCCTAGTTTAATTATAGCCATCCTCTGTAGGTGTAAATCTGGTGGCCATTTTGTAAAGACAAACATAAAAATATTCGCACTGCACTTGAGCTTGTATGATATAATTTTCCCAATGTTATGAAATAGTAGGCATTTAGTAAATACTGATTTGCATAATGTTATATACATTTGCTTGTTATGTAAACACATTCCAATAGAAACTACACAGGGGCAAATAACGGAGAAACGTTAGAAACCAATGCAAGAATGCCTTTGTATTTTTTCTAGCTTTGGTTATTAACATTTCTCTGTTGTAATTTGCCTGTGCGTAGTTTCTAATGGAACTTGTTTGCATAACAAGCAAATATATATAATATTGTGCACTCCCCAGAGGGAGAGGATGTGGCTCAGCGGTCAGAGCTGCAGACTCAGGAGCTGGGGACCAGTGTTCGAGCCTCAGGCTCAACATTCTGTGACTCTTAGCAAATCACTTAATGTCACTAATTTAAATATACAAATCACAGGATCTACTAATTTAAATTTAAAAAAAAACAGAGATCTCGGAGGGGCGGTCAAGCCATATTGGGGTTAGGGAGAGACAAAGTAAAAGGAAACAAGGAGGGATGGAAACGGACGGCAAAACAAGCAGCGACCGGCCGAAAGAATCAATTTTTTTAAAAAGTTCTCCCAAACAGGAGATAAAGAAAGCAAGTGTATGTACACTGTACTTTACCAGTGCTCCTCAGCCTTGAAAGGAAGTGAGCTATCAGCTGCGGGAAAAACTCAAGAGGCTGCAAAGAAGAGTGACGCTGGAATGCACCAACGGTAAGCAGGAGGTGGGAATAGAGTGGTTTTATTGATAACAGCAGGACTTGCATACAGCGCATGTGCGCTGACAGGCTCGACCTAAAGATGAGGCAGCAATCCCATAACCAACCCTCACATCGCTGCGCGTCCGCTCCAGTCTGCCTAAATAAGTACTCCCCCCCAAGCCCACAAATCAGTTCTGCTCAGCAGCAGCTGACGCCCAAGAAGCTAAACCGGTCACCGGCGCCGAAAAAAGAAGGCAGCCAGGAGTGGAAGGACGAAAAACGGTCCGACTATAGTGCAGAGATGTAACCAACCCTTAGATAAGGCTTTTTGGGAATATAAGTAGTAATATGTCAATGCGGATATGGACAGAGGGAGGTTGTGACACCCTAAGTGATCTATTTCCGGTGTGGGGGGTTGGGGGGACAGGACTGCATTACATTCCAGGAGGCGCAAGAACAATCTGCTGTGAGTGCTGGCCAATTCCTGCAGTTTGCAAAGCTAACCAAGACAATCAGGGATGTATGGAAGGATTTCCCATTGTATCAGCTGTGACACAACCACTAGAAGTTATGTTACAAGGGCCTACATTGCATTTGGTTTCCCGACTTGATGATGCATTGACGAAAGATAGGACCCCATTGCTTCTGAAGGAAGTTAGACATGGGGGGAGGACACCCAGGAACCTTGCTCTGACAGGGAGTGGGGAAGAGCATGCTCCCAGGTGAGGTAGATTTCCAGTAATGCTAGGTTAAACTGGCACACTTTCATATGCTTCATCGTACTTATCTCACACCCATCAGACTGCATCAAAGTTACCCAACTAGACAGGACATATGAAACAGGTGTTAAGCTATAGGCGCGTGTTTGCTACACATGGTTTGGAGTTGTGTTGGGGTAGAAAAATATTGGAGAATGGACACAGAAAGACTGAGTGTTGTGGCGGGGATTAAAGTAGAAATGTCAACCAAGAATTGTTTCCTGGGCATTATCCCTTCTCCTAAGAATATAAAGATGAATAGTCCTTTTGTATCATTTGAGTTTCTATTATCAAAAAGGTGATTAGCCTTACGGTGGTTGGTGGATACTGGACCATCGGTGCGGTCCTGGTTGAGGGACGTAGAGAAGTGGGCCATGGCTGATGATAGGCGTAAGAAGGAAGTGCACACAGATAAATAAAGTAGAGGACAATTGTATGATATGGGTAGAAATTTAACGCGAGTTAGTGACCTCCTGAGCAAGTATATTTGTCCGTTTAGGAGGTAGAGGCAAATTCGAATTTCACTGAAATTCTCCCTCCCACTATGGACACTGTATTGCATGGGAATGTCTCAATACTACAAACCTCTGGATGTATACATAGATTTATAATTGCTCTCTGATAAGGAGCTGTTTAGACTTGTGTAGGACAACTGGTGTTCTCTGGTTGTAGGATGTATTTGTCAATAGTATACCTAAATGGAAGTAATGCTAATCGTGCTTGTAACCTGGCTCGTCAAAAGTTAGGGCATGTTTTACGCCCAATGGTCTTCGTACTTTTTCTGGAAAAGTAAAAAAATTAATAAATTAAAATGTATTGCTATATTATTCTGCATGGCTCTTGTATTTAATGGGCTACAGAAGGCCTGTTAGCCTTCTCGACACAACGATGTGCAATGCACAACAACTTCCTGTGTTTGATTTAATCAAATAGAATATTGCTCCATGTATTAAAATAATCAAGGCCACATATTGGCATTGTATGACAACTGACCTGCCTCGTACTAATGGCATTGTCATCAGGGTGAGAGGCAGGAATATGTCTAAATTCATGTATAAAAATTATCACTATTAATAATTACCTCTCAATGCAATGATATAATCCGAGGTTGTAAGATGAAACACTTCTGCATATGAAACAAATACACATTTTGAATTTAAAAAAACTTTTTTATACTGTTACATGATGTTTGGTGCACGAGTCACATACCAACTATTTTCAGGGCTTGGCTAAAGCACGGGCTCTTAGAGCATACCTACCCCCTTCATACATACCAACAGACCCGATTCAGGCGAGACTCCCGCTTTGTAAGGCTAACATTTATTTTTAATACATCCCCTCGATGTTCTTTCAAAAATCTACTGCTTGACTTTCCAGTTGTAAAATGTTGGCAAGTATGGCCTTGGCAAGGCTGTCTCCACCCCTAATTTGCAGCCCCTTCATTGCTCAGTCCTGAATTTCCAATGGAAATGTAGGCCTGCAGGGCGTGAAGTATGCCCCTTCAGCGCAGACCCCCACAAACACATTTGAGGAGGAAGGGGGGAATTCCGCCCGAGGCCAATGAATAACTGTTGTAGGATATGGGAGACTCAGGGGCTCGTCTTCACATTCTGCAGGGGAGTGGCCTTCATTTTACGTTACGCCCCAGAAGCCGTGCTTGACTTAGGGCCGCACGTACTGAGCAACCGCTATTAATACAAAACGGAGCCGGTAATTAGGTGTTAGGAAAACATCTAGTGAGTTTAGATAATTGTAGTCTTGCTGTACCACATGATATTGCGACTGAAACTTTAAGCATAATCCCGTGCAATAAAAGCAGTGACCATGTAAGGTCACGTGGTAACTACTTGACCAGGCTCTTACCGGGAGATGTAATGTGTCCCATTGTACAGTGCGTGCAGTTTATATCATCCTCGGAAAACTGCTACCACCTGTACTCGAGATCTCTCTCTTTCACATATAGTTTCGGGAATGTTCGCTAAAAGTATTTCCAAAGTTTCTGCAATCTCTCCCGTAAACTGAAAGTGGTGCGAGGTTGAGGCACACATGCACTATATTAAAATACACGCTCAGCATATCGCAGAGGCTTCATCACCTCAGGGCCTCGGAAGGAACAGAGACAATTTATCACTTCCTTCACGCCGCGAGCTGTTTACCTGGTACTTCATTACCTCCTGCACCCCTGCAGCGGTCAGCGAAGCCATGTTTGGGTAGCCGCGGCCGTTGGTAAGGGGCGTGGCTAGGTGATTGACACCCACGTGCGCAGCCAGTGATTGACAGTATAATTCCATTGCGCCGGCTCTTGGAGTAATGCAGCATTGCCATCTTCGTGCTGAGAATTATATAACGTTACATTTCTGCGGTACAAAATACGCGTCACTGAAATTGATAATGGGTATCATGTTTGCTTTCAACAGTTCCGCACTATTGGCTGAACCAGATAATTAGTACCAACCTCACGCCTCAGTAGAAGCGGATATTCAGTTGCACATGTCACGGAAACCTATTGTGAGACGTTTTAGCACACGTTTCTCCAGAAGTCGCCACAGACCAATGCTTCCTGAAGGTAACAGTGAGTAAGTCCCTCACGTTTCTCTGAGATTAGTCAGTGGGGAAGGCAGGCTTTGTATAGGGGCAAAATGAGGATCGCCGTCAGTTGCAGGTGTTGAACTTTGAAAATGAAGGGGGGGGGGGGGTCGAGGGGGCTGGAGGCCGTGGCACATTGCCTGAAAGGCATCGACATTGAAAAATAAAAAAGCAATTAATCTTGGGATGCTTGATTTAATCTCAGTATAGTAAATTATGAGATGCTTGATTTAATCTCAGTGTAGTAAAGCGGCCGAGACTGTTCAGGAAATAATCCAGAAGAAATACCAAGTAGCTAGAAAACAAGTTCTTCTTTATTTCTAGATAAAGAGAGCCCACAACAGCAGGGTCATCCGGACAGGTCAGAGAACTGCTGAAGAGTGAACCCACCAACAGCCCTCGGAACCTGCTCAGTGTTCCATGGAATACATATGAAATAGTTGGTACTTAAAGGTGTACCAACACAAAATCACAGATTCATGAAATGAACGAAATCCCCACACTACACCCCCCCTTTCATAACCAAAGAAAGAAGAAGAGATCAGTGGGGTAGCAAGCGTTTCTGCTGCCCGGGGGTGATACCAGAGTTTGCCGCCCAGGGACGGCCCGAGGTACGGGCGAGTGGGGCTGTTGGCAACAGACAACGACGAGCTGGGGGAGGCGATAGATGATGACGAGGGAGAGAAAACTTACCTTGTGCTCACTGCCGCCCCAAAAAAAGTGCTGCCCCGGGCGCCCGCCCCCCCCTGCACCTACCCTAACTACGCCACTGGAGAAGATGGTTATGCAAAACCCTAATAATAATAGACGACTAAAACAATTGTATGTAAACAAAAGACATCCTGGAAAGCAAAAGTTAGCCTAATGGATGATCAAAAATAGAGCAACAGAACATCAAGCATAACATGTAAATTAGAACAATTCAAAATCTTGTAACCTTGCAGGCAACTTTGCAGCTCTAGAACTGCGAGTTCTTCCGCATTCCTCCTTCTGACCCGAAAAGGATCAGTCAAGGATATGGCCTTGGGCTAGGGCAGGATCACACTCCAAACTTCTAGAAAGGTCATACTCTACTGGAGCCAAGTATTTATTATACGGGACGACACACCTCAGTGTTCAACATAGTCACATACACCATTACTAGGGCATGTGCATTGGTGTATCTCAGCCTGAGCATCAGAAATAGGAACAACACTGTCTCTGTTCCTCCACCCCGTCCCTGTAAAAGCAGAGAAGCTTTACTGGTTCTGACTACTATGACGTGGAGTAAATTTAGACTCCCATTTCAACACCTTGGAGGGTTTTTTGATTAAAACCCAATCGTCGATATTAATCTCAACATTTCGTGCCCCTTTCTTGCAATTGTACAACTCCTTTTGTCTGCTTTGTTTCATCTCGACTCTAGCACTCGGAATGATTCTTTCGATTACCCCAATAAGTCTGTACATAATTACCAGAAGCAGCCTGTAACCACCGTGGTGTGAGTCTGGTTCTAGCTCCCCTTCCCCTCAAACCTTTGAAAGGTGACCTCTCAGTAGTGGATTGTGGTGTAGTTAAGTATGCCCAAATCTTATCCTTCAAGAATTTTACAACATTCAAGTGAGCAGAAATGGCAGTTTGTATACCTTCTTTAAAAATACAGTTCACCCTCTCAACAAGACCATTTGAGCATGGACTGACTATACAAGGTGCGTAATGTCCAAATCAGTAATAAAACCATTAATTTCCTTAGACACAAAATGCATGCCATTCCCTGTCACAAGATATTGCAGACACCCTTCAATAGGAAACACTTTTATCAAAAAATTATGGGTTACTTGGTGCTGGGAGAGTCTACAAATGAATAGTAGATCCACCTTGAGAAGTAGTCTGCTAGCACAATTGGGTTTTTCTGGTTATTGGGAGGTAAGTGTTAGGGTCCTGGGAAATCCATTGGAAGCTTGACCCAGTGACCTGCAGGAAGTGGCACAGGAAACAATGATTTGTTAGAGGTTTTCCAATGTTTATCGGAAACAATGTATTGTGGACATTTATCGATCAGATCTGACACAGATCTATCAAACCTTGGCTACCAAAAATACTGTTTTAACTTTTTACAAGTAGCCGAAATTCCTAGATGGCCATAATGAGCTAACAAGGTAATATGTTCTTGTAGACCAGATGGAGGAAGAGCCTGATTTCCTAGTAAGCAAATTTGATTTTCACAAGATAGTTCAGATGCAACTTGCCTAAAGCGGCGTAATTTCTCAGATGTCAGCTTCCCTGACGACTGATCAACTCACATAAACTGAAAAACGTTCTGTATGCATCATCTTCTGTGGTAGCAGATACCCATTCACGCTCAGAAATAATATTGTTGTACATGTCAACAGCATCCCGCACTGCTACAACATATTCCTCATCGGTCAGAAAATGGTTATCAGAAGTGCGAAGCAGTAAGTGAGACAAACAGTCTGCTCTAACCTCAAATCGCCAGACTGTTTCTTTGTGTGAACGACCAGAGACACCCATTCTGAGGAATCCGTGGGGATGATTATCCCCTCAGAGGTGAGTTTCTCCAGAAGTTCATTCAAATCTTCCCTTACACTCATGGGTACAGGTCGTACTTTATGCTTGACCGCTACAGCATTTTTGAAAAGCTTTATAACATGTTCAAAATCACTCACAGTAGCATTTGTAAAGACACTTGGAAATGTGTTCGCAAAGCCTGCGTCACATTATTCTGAATGTCTAAAGACAAGATTGGTGCTTGCCCCAAGATAATAGGAACTTCATGCCCCGGACATAAATAAATGCCCAGTCTTGCCAAATCCATCCACCCGATAATGTCTCGTCCTTTTACAGCCACAGAAACCTTGGGTGCAAATCTCTCTCCCTAAACACTCAACATTGGACAAAAAAATGACCCAACAAATCCACATCTTGTTCTCCATAAACTTTGGGATTGATATCAGGGGGCAAGTGGATAGTATCTTGAGACCAAAGCTTAAAAAATGTGTAATCTGCTAGAATGGTGACATGTGCACCAGAATCTGCCATCACTGTGAGTGTCTTACCATCGATCGTATCCTGACAGAAAGGACCTTTAACCTTTTTATGCAACTGAGATTGAGGTGCGTTTATGGTTAGTAACAAATTAGAAAATCTATATACACACTCTTGAGCATCTGTTGCTGGAACGTCACACACATTCACATTGCTGATTTTTACTTTATCAGATGTAGGACTAAAACTCTTGCAGCCCCCTTGAAAATATCCCATTTTCCTGCAGCGACTGCACCTTTTACCAATGGCAGGACATGTAGGATTATTGCCAATGTGGTTCCTAGAACCACACCTATAACATACACTGAATCCCCTTTTTATTTTGCTGCCTCTATTGACAGCACCAATCAAAGAGTCTTCAGATATACAATTAACTGGTGACAGACCACTTTGATTGCCACTGTGATTGCTCTGACTTGACACAACTTGTGTAGTTAAAATAGATCTCTCTATACTCTTAGTAATATTTATAGTTTCTATGAGAGAGGGATTTCCACAGGTTAAAAGCCTTTCCTGCCCCTTTTTGGAGAAACAATTAAATACAGACTGGTCCCTTATGTAAATGTGTACACAATTTTCAAATTCGCTTTTGGACGCTAAAACTCTTAATGTTGCAATGTACTCCTCAACTGTCTCCTCTCATGCTTGTGTGCACTTAAAGAAATTGTGTCTTTCAAAAAGAACACTCGGCTCCTCTGAATACTTTCTGCGCATTCTCTCCTTGGCTTCCAAATGTGCATTCCAGGATGTCCCCTCAGCAGTGGGAGCAGGAACGACAGGCAAATTGTCAAAATGTATTTATTTAAGAGTTTTAATATAGCGCTAGCTAGACCCGGAGGTATCAGAGCGCTTTACAACATATATCGTGAAGCAAATATTTATACAGTGTTACGATAGACAGCATTGTCTTGTGACGAATCTTGTTCCGGCGGTCTTGGGAACGAGGCTAAAAGGGAAGGGGAACAGGCAAAGGAAAGTCTTCTTGTTAATCTCTCTGACCAGCAATCCGTAGTAAAGCGGTTTCCTGGTGTGTGAATACCCAAGGGGATCAATGGCAGTAATGTAATTTTCAAAAATGCGCAGCTACTCTTGCCATTTAATGTCAGGTTTTCCCAGTGCTTTAAATGGGAAAAAATAAGTGCAGGTACTCATTAAAATGAGCTAGATGTGTAATGAGGGGGCGGGGCTAAAGGCAAGACATGATGATACTTAACGACTTGTCTCTTCCATAGATCTATCCATTCATTCTTTCATCCTACCATTTACCTGCTGATGTCCGCCATTTAACCTTTACATTCTGTCGTCTATTCAGTCTTTCATCCATCATTCAGTTTTCACCATTCCGTCTGTCCACCCTTCATATCCAAACCTATCCATCCATCTCCAAACCTATCCATTCATCCTTTCACTCATCCATCTATTTATCCACCCTTTTGCTCATTCATTAATCCTTTCGCTCATCTATCCATCAACCCCGCTTCAGCCCCCGACATCGCCATTGCCATCCCGGACGGATACAAGATCACCCGCAGGGACCGCACCAACGGAGTCGGAGGAGGCATCGCCATCGTCCACAGGAACACCCTCAGAGTCTCAACCAACACCGACGACACCCTCAGCACCGCCGAACACATGCACTTCCAGATCCACACCGATCCCAACACCACCCTCAGAGGAACCCTCATCTACAGATCCCCCGGACCCCGACCACAGTTCAGCGGATTCCATCGCTGACTTCGTCAGCACACACGCCATCGCCTCCACGGACTACATCCTCCTCGGGGACCTGAACTTCCACCTCGAGAACAACAAGGACACCAACTCCACCACCCTGATCGACAACCTCGCCACCCTCGGACTCAGACAGCTCGTGACTACACCCACCCACGCCCGCCGGCCACACGCTAGACTCCATCTTTTCCGCAAGCCCACACGTCTCCTTCAACCACACCTCCGAACCCCACTGGACTGACCACCACTGCATCCACTTCACCTACAGGAAGCCCACCACGCACCACCGCACCGAACAAATGCCTCGCCGCTGCTGGAGCAGAGTCACGGAAGACCAGCTAACCACAACCCTCGCCCTGAGCCCACCCGCCGAACCCTCCGACCCCGACACCGCCGCCCGCAACCTCAGACAGTGGATCGACGACTGCGCCAACACCCTCGCCCCGCTCAAGAATCCGCCCAACAGCCACACCAGCAAGAAAGCCACCTGGTTCACCGAAGACCTCCAGGCCTCCAAACGAACATGCCGAAAACTGGAGAAGATCTGGCTCCACGAACGGACAGCGGACAGCTACACCGCCCACAAGAGCGCCACCCGCAATCACCATCACCTCATCAGATCCGCCAAAAGGGCCTCACTCAAAGACCGCCTAGACAACAACGCACACAACAGCAAAGAGCTCTTCAACATCGTGAAGGAACTCTCCAACACCAACGACATCCAGCCGTCGCAAGACCTGTGCGACTCACTGGCCACCTCCTTCCACCGCAAAATCGCCGACATCCACGACAGCTTCAACACCACGACCGCCCCGGCAACCACCGAGACCACTGCCCCCACAACCACCAACCGCCTGCTCTCCTGGACCAACATCAACGACGAGGACACCAGCGAGATCATGAACACCATCCACTCCGGTTCACCGCTAGACCCGTGCCCTCACCATGTGCCAGTACAGCCATCGCACCCCATCTCCGGAAAATAATCAACATCTCCTTCGAGACAGCAACCTTCCCGGAAAGCTGGAAGCACGCCGAGATCACCGCCTTACTCAAGAAACCCAAGGCAGACCCCAAGGACCTCAAGAACTTCCGACCCATCTCTCTGCTCCCGTTCCCCGCGAAGCTCACCGAGAAAATCGTCAACAAACAACTGACCCGCTACCTCGAGGAGAACAACATCCTGGACCCTTCCCAGTCCGGCTTCCGCAGCAACCACAGCACCGAAACCGCCCTCATCGCCGCCACCGATGACATCAGGACCCTGCTAGACAACGGAGAAACAGCAGCCCTCATCCTCCTGGACCTATCAGCCGCCTTCGACACGGTCTGCCACCACACACTACGAACACGCCTTCACGACGCCGGGATCCAAGAGAAGGCCCTGGACTGGACCACATCCTTCCTTTCCGGCAGAACACAAAGCGTCCGCCTCGCCCCCTTCCGATCCAAGGCCACCAAGATCATCTGCGGCGTACCCCAAGGCTCCTCCTCAGCCCAACGCTGTTCAACATCTACATGGCACCCCTCGCCCACGTCGCCCGACAGCACAACCTCAACATCATCTCCTACGCCGACGACACCCAGCTGATCCTCTCCCTCACCAAAGACCCTTACACCGCCAAAGCCCACCTCCACGAAGGAATGAAGGCCGTCGCCGAATGGATGAGGACCAGCCGCCTGAAGCTGAACTCGGACAAGACGGAGGTCCTCATCCTTGGTTCCAACCCTTCAGCCTGGGACGACTCCTGGTGGCCAACATCACTGGGAACAGCCCCGCCACCCACCGACCACGTACGCAACCTAGGGGTCATCCTCGACCCCACCCTCTCCATGACTAAGCAGGTCAACGCCGTTTCCTCATCCTGCTTCAACATCCTCCGAATGCTCCGCAGGATCTTCAAGTGGATCCCCACCGAAACAAGAAAAACAGTCACCCAGGCCCTCGTCACCAGCAGGCTGGACTACGGAAACGCCCTCTACGCAGGAACGACGGCTAAGCTCCTGAGACGGCTGCAACGCATCCAGAACGCCTCTGCACGTCTTATCCTCGACATCCCCCGACGCAGCCACATCACACCCCACCTGAGAGACCTGCACTGGCTCCCTGTCAACAAGAGGATAACCTTCAAGCTCCTCACCCACGCACACAAAGCACTCCACAACTCCGGACCAGCCTACCTCAACAGACGACTCAGCTTCTACACCCCCACCCGCCAGCTCCGCTCGACCAGCCTCGCCCTCGCCACAGTCCCCCGCATCCGGAGAACGACCGCCGGCGGCAGATCCTTCTCCCACCTCGCCGCCAAGACCTGGAACACCCTCCCCACCAACCTCCGACAGACCCAAGACCTACTGGCCTTCAGAAGACTCCTCAAGACCTGGCTCTTCGATCAGTAGCAGCGCCACCCCCCTCTTCCCCCAGCGCCTTGAGACCCTCGCGGGTATGTAGTGCGCTTTATAAGTGATATGATTGATTGATTGATTGATTGATCCACCCTTTCACTCAATCCCTCCTTCCACTCATCCACCCCTTCATCCATCCTCCCTCCCTTTCATTCATCCATCCAATCTTTCACTTATCCACCCATCATCCGCCCTTTTATCCAATCATCCATGCTTTCACTCATCCATCCATCTATTCATCCATCCATCTATACATCCACCCTTGTTCACTCATCTATCCACTCACTCACTCACCCACCCACCAACCCTCCCTACTATGCTATTTATGAATCTTTGTCGCGGAACAGACATGTACACACAAAGTGGAGCAATCAAACAAGTGAAAATCCCCTACCTATTTCTTTAATAATATGCTAAACGTCATATGATATAAACATGTGAACAGTGCTGAAAGAAGAAAAGGCAAAAATATAACAAAATAGATTTATTTTTTCAGTAAAAGGACAAAAGACTCAAATGTAATACAGAAATATTTTTGGGGGATAATTGTTAAATAAATACATATACATAGACCCACCACTCATGCAACAACTCACAGCTACACACATACTACCATACTTCTTTCATACAAACAACTAACCTGCATACACTAACTAAAGCAAAGCAAATAAACAATGAATGATAATCTATCCGATAAATATCATGAATCTAATAAACAACATTCAACTGATCATAGAAGTATCACAAACGCCGACGCGCGTTTCGGTGTACAAGCCAAATGTGGCGAAACACCTTCATCAGGGCGTGGATACCACGACAAGGGAGTGGTGGGGAAATTTCGGTGAATTGAACAGCTGACCAATAGGCTGTATCAGAAAATGCCGTGTATAGAGATTCGATGGCGTAATTTAAGTACTGTGTTCCACGGGAAAAAGGCTGACTTGGGGTCTCTATACACGGCATTTTCTGATACAGCCTATTGGTCAGCTGTTCAATTCACCGAAATTTCCCCACCACTCCCTTGTCGTGGTATCCACGCCCTGATGAAGGTGTTTCGCCACATTTGGCTTGTACACCGAAACGCGCGTCGGCGTTTGTGATACTTCTATGATCAGTTGAATGTTGTTTATTAGATTCATGATATTTATCGGATAGATTATCATTCATTGTTTATTTGCTTTGCTTTAGTTAGTGTATGCAGGTTAGTTGTTTGTATGAAAGAAGTATGGTAGTATGTGTGTAGCTGTGAGTTGTTGCATGAGTGGTGGGTCTATGTATATGTATTTATTTAACAATTATCCCCCAAAAAATATTTCTGTATTACATTTGAGTCTTTTGTCCTTTTACTGAAAAAATAAATCTATTTTGTTATATTTTTGCCTTTTCTTCTTTCAGCACTGTTCACATGTTTATATCATATGACGTTTAGCATATTATTAAAGAAATAGGTAGGGGATTTTCACTTGTTTGATTGCTCCATGTTTCCCCTATGATCCCTCTACCTTTATTTGCCTAAATAGGGGCCCCCTTTGTTTGATTGCCATGTACACACAAAGTGCCACCCATTTTCTTTAAAATAGCTCCTGAGAGTGTTTTGATTCTCTCTCTCTCTTTCTCTCACTTTTTTCTTACAAAAAACAGGCATACAAATGCAGGCAAACACACAAACATAAGCAGGCACACAAAAGACATGGGTATGATGAAAGCCATGTTATACTCTTCACCTACCATGGCTTTTTTAATTGCCACCAGGGCCGGACTGATTGCCACTGCCAGGGGACTGCCATGATTCCTGTGTTTGCACAAATGCACAGGATAGTGTGACTGTGATTGACAGCACAGGGCCTGAACGGACCCTGCTCTGTCAAACACAGCGTGATGGTGAGCACCCGGCAATTATTCAAATGAGCCCTGCTGAATAGCTCAGCTGGGGCTCAGATCGGGGATACAGAAGTGGCGCCTTGGCTGCCAGAGACACCTTCCACTCCGGCTCACCAGCACTCACAGCCAATAAGCCTACCTTTTCATGAGTACCGGTACTCTCCTCGGCAGAAGAGAAGTGCCGGTACTCAGAGGGATAAATCTAAGAAGTGCCGGTACTCAGTACCGGTGAGTACCAGCCCATTTAAAGCACTGGGTTTTCCAGTATTTTGTAAAAATGGCAGTGGCTGAACTGTGGTCATAATGCAACAAAGGTTCGCTACACGGATCAAAGGTCACAGAGAAATTCTCACGTTGAAACTTGAATGAGAAACCAGCACACTCTGTTGCTGGCGGTGAAACTGCGGTGCTAGTTAAGGGAAACAGGCTGTTGATAAGCACAAAGACGCTTTCTTGTGATGAGAAACAAAATTCAAACCCAATCCAATATGACCGCTGAAGACGTGACGCTGTGTGTGTGACGTCACCCATTGATGTACCGCACGGAACACCAGGAAGAGCTTCTGAAAGTCGGCAAAGCGTAACAGAGGCGCGTCTCCTGCAGCCTCAGAACAACGAGAGAGACAGTGGCTCAAGACACTGCACAAGCACCTCAATCAATGTCACAAACAAAGGTGCGAGTGCGACATGGCGCACAGCCAGAATCCTTGCTGTAGACCTTAAAGGAGGCTTGTGCAGCCCAACAGTCGTTGGCTGTGACAAAATACAAGTTCGGGCAATTACACATGGGGAAAATGTAACAGCAGTCACCAAATATTCGCGCTCCTTCCCCAATGCTGTGATGGGTTCAGAACTGTCCTGCCGGCCGGTGTGTTTTTTTAGCCACTCCTCCGTCAAAATTTCCTGGAGACCCCACTCCTGGTACCAATATGTAGTAGGGCGGCAAAGCTGGTTCAGGAAATAATCCAGAAGAAATACCAAGTATTTAGAAAACAAGTTCTTCTTTATTTGTAGATAAAGAGAGCCCTCTACAGCAGGGTCATCTGGACAGGTCAGAGAACTGCTGCAGAGTGAATCCACCAACAGCCTTTGGAACCTGCTCAGTGTTCCATGGAATACATATGCAATTGATATTATCGTAGATACCATGTTTGAGCGCGTTAAGCAACTCGTTGATAGGAATTTTGTTACACTTTGGAAGCGCTTGGATCGCCTAGAATCACTAATTAATAAGTCTAGTTTGCACAGCAATGTACCCAAAATGTTATCACAACAGGGGGAGTCACATAAAGCGCAGGCTCAGAGCAGGCCAGCTTTTAGCATGCCACAGCAAACCTTAACTGCTATGCAGCCTCCGCTAATTGGCCCTTGTGACATTTGTCGCAAAGTCAAAGAATGTATTTTCCCGAGATTCCTATTCACTTAGAAAAAACTTTAAACCCAGGTAACTCCAACACATTACACTTACCTAGTCAATTAGCTGACCATGCACCTAGTATAGCCCCGCAAATAATGCTAATTTAGCATATAGTTCCCAGAGTACCGTCCCTGCACCTGTCACCAGGATCAATGTTTGCGGGCCCGTTGATGTAAGAAAAGATGTTCTAAGCTTACCACCCGAGGCCTGTCCTTATGTCTTGGTCTTAGCAGGGGTGCCCTCTATAGGGAAAAATCAGTCAGAGTCGTGGGACCAATTATGCAACAAGAGTATTAATTGGCTGGCTAAACACAAAGGGTTCAGGTTGTCTAACACTAATGACATCCTGATGGTGCGCAGGGTTGGCTGGGTCGGTCCCTCAGACAAGACCATAGAGGGAGATTGTGTTGTTATTAACTTTCGTCGACCGGCTCTTGTTAAATCAATATTAATGTCAAGAGTGCATAACAGCTCCCCACCTACTGATGTCTGGTCACTGCCTCTAGGCTATTTTTATAAACCCAATATCAGCCATAATATACCTGCTATTTCTCCATTCTTGTTACAAAATAGGTTTTCTTCCCTCTCTGGCTTAGATACTTTAGATTGACTGTATTCCACACCAATGTTCATCGAACCAGCCTCTATTACAACAGTACCTGTTTCCCTGAAAAAAGACGCTTTTTGGCCACTAGATCAACATCTGCAGGTGTTAAGCTGGAACATTGCCGGCTTATCCTCCAAAGCAGATAATGAGGACTGGGTTAAGCTGGTAAATAAATTTGACATCTTAATGTTCCAGGAGACCTGGGCTACAAGGGAGTTATATCTCGAGGGCTTTCAATGTTTTAATGTTTGTGCACTTGCCCCTAAATATGGGCGACCTTCTGGTGGCCTTTCTATTTGGGTTAACATTTTGTCTGGTGGTAGTGTCAAAATTATCCCTACAAATAGTCTAAACTTCCAAGCCCTGATATATACACGGGGGGCTTCTATTTGTTTTATTAATTTTTATAACAATGATTTTTTAAGTGTACCTAACATGATTTTTGCAAATCTTTTTAATTTTGTCTCAGATATACAAACCCTAATAGGGTACCAGAATTTAGCTGGAATCTGCCTGGGTGGCGATTTTAATGTTAAGATCTCTGGGGCAATTAAATTGGACACTGTCCATGAACCATATGTAAATCTGTGTAAAAGGGGGACTGAACTATTGGATTACTTGTCGAATCACGACTTATTAAATGTGATGGATATTGCAGCCATAAACCATCATGATGACAGTCGCTCAATACCCACCTACAGAGGTCATGGATGTGCCTCAATAATTGATTATGTTTTTATATCAGCCACGCTTGAAGATATTTTAGCCAGAGCTGAGGTTATACCTGTTGTGTTTGGGGACCACAACCCAACCTCGGTTATGCTTAGAATTGCCCTTAGAAATAATTTTACTGCAGAACCAGGGGCCTGTAATCTATCATCCTCAACTGATAATCTAAGAATTATCTGGAAAGGTATCGACAACAGTAATGTGTTCTCGAACATGTTAACATCTTATCGATCACTTATTGATACGTGTTTGTCGCTTACTGACCCTAACCCTGAGGTAGTTGCTGCTTTTGCCCACTTATGCGCAGGCATTAAACAAATGATCTCAAAACCTGCGCCTAATAATAACCACAATCCCAAGTGGTTTAATAGCGTTTGCTCACGGGCCAATAGAGAGCTTCGTGCTGCCTTGTCAGCTACACCCAGGGATGCAAACCTTATCAGATTAATGAGGAATCAATATAACAAAGTGGTTAAGCAGAGGAAAGAGGAGATCTTGAAAGAACAGTGGGATAATTTGGCCTGTGCCGCAAGATTTAACAATACAAACAGCTTCTGGGCAGCAGCTAAAAACATGAGAACTATGGGCCAGACTCTAACTCCCCTAAGCTGTAATATAACTAGCGATGCTTGGGTTGCCCATTTCTCAAAAATATATACAGCTTCTCCTCAGAATGAGGTCTATATAGACCTTCAAGCTGCTACACGAATCCAGATATCATTATCTGAAGTTGAGGATGCAATTGACCAAAGTTTAGGTAACAAGGCCCCTGGTCCAGATGGGCTTTCTATTGACCTCATTAAGCTTAAACCGGAGTTTTGGGCACCGCTTTTACTTAATGTTTTTAACAACCTAACAAACTCCCAGATCCCCAGCACATGGTCGACCAGTATCATAGTCCCAATTTTCAAAAAGGGGGACAGGTCCAACCCCAGTTGTTATAGACCGATCTCTTTGATCGATAATACACTTAAGATACTTGGGCGGGTGTTATTCAACAAAATCAGGAATTGGGCTGAGGATGAAAGTATTTTAAATAAATGTCAGTTAGGTTTTAGAAGTAAATTGGGAACGGTAGAGCAATGCCTCAATCTACATTTGATAGTTGGCAAGTACACAATAGCTCGGAAGTCTCCCATCTACCTAGCTTTCATGGACCTCACCTCAGCATTTGATTTTGTAAACCGATCACGCCTATGGTTATGTCTTTTAAAATATGGGCTGGATGAGGCCTTAGTGCACTTTTTGGCTTATTTACATAGGGACCTTGGGGCAAAGGTGAGGATCAGTAGGGATGGGTCAGTCTCAGAGAATATTATTATTGGCAGAGGGGTCAGGCAGGGCTGCGTGCTGGCCCCTCTGCTTTTTATTCTATACATTAATGAGCTGCTTAATGAGTTGTCTACACTGACTATGGACGACCCGATGATCAACGGTAATAAATTACCTGCCCTATTATATGCGGATGATGCGGTCCTAATGGGCCGCACACCTAACGCTCTGCGCATTTTAGTTGGGGGTTTTGTTGATTTTATGAATAAGCTGGATCTTTGTACAAATTTTAAAAAATCATTTTTAATGAGTTGTGGCCCGAAAAAACACCATGTTAATGTAATTACCTCTGGTTCTGAAAAACTGTTATGCACACGCACTTTTCCATATTTGGGTTTGGTTTTTGCAGATACTGGCTCTTGGGCTGCTCATTTGGCATATAGCCGGAGCAAGTTTTTAAAGGCCGTTAATTCGATCCTGTGCCTTCCCCAACCTAGAAGAACTGAGGTAGTGTTATCTCTATTGAAAATATATAAAACTCAGTGCTTACCTACCGCAACATATGGAGCTGAAGTTTGGGGCCACGTGAATTGCAACAGTATCCAGGTAGAAGAAAATAGATTCTGTCGGAGAGTTCTGGGGGCACCGATCTGTTCCTCATCCTTTGTCTGCCACCATGAGTTAAAACTGTCCTATATAGAGGATTATATTAGGACCCGCCCAGCCATTTTCTGGATAAAAGTATGGCAAAATCCAGCAGCCACGTTAACTAGAGAAATCATAGTTGACTGTCTTAAATGTGACAAGGGCTGTGACATACCATGGTTGGCGGCCGTTAAGGATAGCCTGTCCACTGTAAACTTGTTGCATATTTTCACAAACCCAAGCACCATGGCAGGCGTTAACAAAAAGATTATCCAGAAGTCTTTGTATGAGTATTACGGCGACTTGAGATATAAGCAAGAAATTTTGAAATCCTCAGTCGCCCGGTATATAACTATGGTGGAAGTTGACGGCCCCCTACAAAATTCCCAGCTAGTTATCTCCTAAAAGTGACCAACCGCTGGGAACGAAGCTTGCTCTTTCGCCTTAGGGCTGGCACCTTAAAATACCTACTGTGCTTCCCCTTGGGCTTTAATATCAATCTTGAGCAAATGCCTTGCCCCTGTGGAAACCGCGGTAATCAATCCATGTTACACTTTCTGTTTTTTTGTAACTTCTACCAAATATATAGTAAACAGCTGCTGATTCCCTTTTTTAAGGCTTCGGCCATTACTGATTTTAAGGCGGCCTACAGGGATATTGTTACGCTTAATGGGGAAAATTTAACCCTTCGTGTTAGTACCTTTTTAAGACTGGCTGTTCGATCCCGTGCCTCTATGAGTACTGTATAAGTTAAATTGTCTGCACTTTATTACATTATGCTGCTACATTTTATGATTCACACTGTTTTTAGAAATATCGTTGTTATTGGTTTTAACTAAATTACAAGTTTATGATGAATTTGCCGTATCGATTTTTGCACTATGTATATGTTTTTTGTGTGCCTATTGCTTTTAGCTATGCGTTCATTGTTTTTATGTATGTCGATTGTCATTGTTTTTAATGCATATTTGTGCTGGTATTTTATTCTGTACTTTTATGGATATCTTTTATCCGAATAAAGAACGAATTGAATTGAATTGAATATGACATAGGTAGTACTTCAAGGTGTACCAACACAAAAGGACAGACTCATGAAATGAACTAAAGCCCCACACTACACTCAGCATCTGGTAATTACTCGGGCAGCATCCCGGTCTATTGATTTTTTTGCTTACCATGCCACCTCAGATTAGACCCAGCATACATGCCAACAGGCCAGATTCAGGCAGGAGACTCCAGATTTTTAAAGCCAAAAATGACTTTATTTTAGGTGTCTTTCAGCAAAAATTCCCCATTTCAATGTTAGTTCGATGACAGCAGTTTGCTTCAACATGAGGCCTCGGTGATTCCTGGAGGTCTTGATTCTCGTCATCGAGGGTGAAGTGCTCCGGAGCTTTCAGCGGGGTAAACCTGAAGTTCAGACTGCCGTCGTCGAATCACAACAAGGCCTGCCGAGGAGACTCGCTCAGCGTCGAGAGAAAAAGAACAAAAAAGTGACTTGATGCAAAAGTAAAATTCTGACTGGCCCCAACCACTCCATCGTATCTGCCGGTGCTTCATTTAGGTCAGCCTGAAATTTGATTTGGTCCCGTCAAGAGTTACCAGATGTCGCCGGTTAGCACTTTATGCTTTTAAGCACTAGAAAGTACAGTTTTACATTTAATGTTTAAAAATGCATATCCCTGGTTCCCTACATTGGATTTTTGTCATTTTGGTGTCATTTTAATCATAAAAAGATTACCAATTTTTATAAATTGTTGTTGGATGTCTATTGTGTGTTGTGTCTTAAATATTCAATGTTATTGGTGTTTTTAAATGCTTTTTACACCTGTCTCCTAAGTACAGCCTGACTGCTCATGATCCAAGCTACCAAGGGTTGAGTAAGGGCTAATTTATTTGGACTTTACTAGACCTTATTTGTGATTGTGGTGTTTTTACTAGCTGTGGGTACCTCTCTGCACCTACTAACAAACATCCTTCTAACAAGTTGTAAGCCAATTTTACCATGAGTGAGGATAAGCACTTAAGCACTGGTTAGCAATGGTAAAGTGCACAGAGCCCTAAGGTCAACAAAAACTAATTCAGCAAAACAGGAGGAGAAGGCAAAAAGTTTGGAGGCTACCCTACAGAGAGGGCCAAGTCAACAGCTGATTTTTTTCTAACATCTTTTGCCTCTAAATATTTCACTTCCGTACAATATTACACTAACAGTTTCATCTCATACTTAGCATCTAATTTTTCCAAAACACTTGCCATGTTATGTGCACGATCCATCACGCTATCTATATGAGTCTTAAAATGCAAACCTTCCAAGTAAACATAGGTATCTACCTTTTCCAAAATCTCAGAATTTATTTTCCAGCTAAAATTATTTTTGGGTTTCCTCTTTGCAAATATATTTTCCTTTGTTTTACCTATATTAATTTTTAAATAATTTTCATTACATTGTTTAGTAAAGGCATCCAATGACCATTGAAGCCCTACTGGGGATACATCTATGAGAATTGTATCATACTTTCAATATGAGATGCATCATACTTTCAATATGAGATGTGGCAATTTAAAAAAAAAGTTTTATACAGCTCGAACTTGACCCGAACTTATTGGAGCACTTTACATGAGCACCAGTTACATTACACAAGTATGCATTCAGTTTTTGTAGGCATGGGGGAGATTAAGGGTCTGATTTAGATCTTGGCGGGAGTCCCGTCGTCCCTTCGTGGCAGTGGTTCAAGTACTCCGTCGAGCTGGCAGAGTCCCGCCCGCCCGCCGTATTTAGAGGTGGCCTGGTTGAACCACCATCCACATCAACAGAATGTTTACCGTCGCGTAAGCGGCACACTGCCGTCAAGGCGGCAGACTCCTCTGCTGGCTAACAGTACTCCGTCAGGTCAGCGGGCTAGCGCTGAGCCGATTTAGAAGTTCCCGTCATGCTGGTGTACTAGCGGCGGATTCCTGACGGAGTGAGTCCTGATGGAGTGGAGACTGGTAAATACCACTTTTATAATGTGTCACTACACATTTAGGTTTTGTTAAGTTATAACATATATGTAGGTAATGTTTCATGCCCTTTTTTTTTTTTCTTTTCTAAACAAATTTTATTTGTCAAATAACACATATATCGCAGGGCACTGTACCCCAGACACTTCTGCATGCAAAATGTAGATCATTCTGACAGTTTTGATGAGCACAAGAGGACAAATGAAGAGCAATACAAATGAATTATCAACAGAAAAGAAAAAACTATAACCCCACGAACCCACCCCCCATCGCACTAGCACCTACTCCAGAACTGCACCACGAGAATAACAGCACTGTCCACCCAAGCATGATCTGTCAGCACCCAAACGGCGATGCCTTATGCCCTCGAAATTGAGAGGGAAGCTGGGTCAGGGGACCTGGCCATTGAGATGGGGTCCAGCTCTAGGCCGCGATAATCCACCCAGCGCTTCCAAATTTTAAAGTGTTTAAGCGGGCACCCCCTGGCCACAAAGATGGGAGTCTCCAAGCCCATACAAAAATCCATGCCATTCTTCCACGCGGACACCGAGGGCGCCCTTGGTGCCTTCCAGGCCCTAGCAATATCCCTCTTAGCCAAGGTAAACCCTAGTAGCATACGTTGGCGTTTGTATATATTGCCCCCAATTCCGTCCATAACATGCAAAAGTACCAGCTTCGGCGAGCAAGGGAGGTCCCAGCCCAGCACCTCGGAGAGGCACGCCATAACCCCCCTCCAGAATCGCGCTAAAGCAGAGCAGTGCCAAACGGTATGTAGCAGAGTACCTTCCTCATGTTCACATCTGAGACATACCGGGGAAGCCACTAGTCCCGCCCTCCACAGCCTGACTCTGGTAAAATATACCCGATGGAGGTATTTGAACTGGATAAGGCGTAGGCTTACGGCTATGGCTGACCCCCGCGGGGAGGCCAGAGCCTCCGTCCAGTCCTCCTCCTCCAGTGGGCCCACGTCGCCCTCCCAGGCCTCCCTAAGGTGCTGCAGCGTGGGGGAGCTATGGGTAACCAGGGACTGATAGATTTTGGAAATCTTTTGGTCCTGGAGGTCTCCCATAAACACCTTCGCCTCTATCGGGCTAAACTCAGCCAGGGACTCCAAGCCCTCTAAACTAGGGGAGATGGCGTGTCTGAACTGCAAGTATCTGTAAAATTGGGTTTTTGGCATATGAAAGTCCTTCTGTAGATCCTGAAAGGATATCAGGACCGGCCCCTGCATAACGTCGCCTAAAGTAGAGATGCCAATACGGTCCCAGCCACGAAAGCCAGCCAACGTAGCCAGTTGCGGTAATCGCCCATTGTGCCAGAGAGGGGTCTCCCGGGTCAACCTATTCCACCAACCGATCCTTCGCAATGCCTGCCGCCAGATTTGGAATATAAGTTTCGTAGCAGGTGGCAAGGAGTCACGTAGCGGAGCAGAATAGAGTATAGTGTGTAATGTGTAATCCCCCATACACCGCCGTTCGACAGCGTATTCTGGGTCAGTCCTGTCCCCATACCACCATTCATTGAGGACCAGCAGATGTGAGGCCATGTAGTACGACATAATATCAGAGGTCGCCAGCCCCCCACAGTATGTGGACTGGAAACAGGTCCGTAGGGCCACCCTCGCCACTCCGCCATCCCATAGAAACTGTCCCAGAGCCGTATTAACCTGCCGGAACCATCTGGGAGGAATCGGATATGGATGGTTTTGTAGGTGATAAAGTAGGCGCGGGAGCGAAACCATCTTAAAGATGGCCGACCAGCCATAGATAGACGGGGGCAAATGAGAAGAAGTTTTAAGATCTTCCCGTACGCGATCCCATTTCTGGGCCAAATTCCTATCCCAAGATGTGATAGGTGAGTCCGACAAGAACACCCCTAGATATTTCAGCCCCCCAGAAACTACCTGAACAGAGGAGGCCCAGGAACCGAGACCCACCCCCCCCCCGAGAACCCAGAGAGTAGATTTTCGAAGTCTCCCCAAAAATCTGCATAAAGCGAAGCAACCGCGGCCCATCCTATCTATATCAGTTGGAAAAAATAACACATCGTCGGCGTAAAGGGCAATACGATCCGACAGACCTGGTGCCCATTCAAGACCGGCCACTCGAGCATCTACCCGCACCCAGGACGCTAAGGGTTCCATAGCTAACGCAAACAGGTAGGGAGACAGTGGGCAACCCTGCCTGGTGCCTCGTCCGATCGAAATCGTGGAGGCGATGGAGCCCGCCACCCGCACAGATGCAGTAAGGTCCGTATAAAGCAAAGTCAGGTAGGACAGGAATCGAGGTCCAATATTCAGCCTGCGGAGGAGCGCAAATAGATATACCCAGCTAAGAGAATCAAATGCCCTATCCATATCTGCTAGTACCAACGCTGCTCGTTCTCCCAACCCCTGGGCGGTCGCCATGGCAATATGTGCATGACGAATATTATGGCGGGTCGACGGCTGGGGCATAAACCTGGCCTGATCGGGATGGACCAGCGATGTAATATGGGATCGGAGGCGGTTAGCCAGGGCCTTGGCCAGAATCTTAGCCTCCACGTTCAGGAGGGAGATAGGGCGGTATGACGCGTGTTGATCAGGAGGTCTACCGGGCTTGTGGAACACCACCACCTCTGCATGTCTCCAATCGCGAGGCAGACAACCCTGCTCCCTAGCCTCCTCCACCACTCTGCGATAATGGGGCCCTAATTGTAAAAAATATCGTTTAAATTCACATGGAAAGCCATTCGGTCCCGGGGCCTTCCCGGGGTGCATGTCTCCCAATGCAGCACCCAATTCGTCCTCCGTGAGAGGGAGATCCAGCTCCGCGCTCACTTCGTCAGAGAGGGCCTTAGGCGGGAGGTCATCCAGGAAGCGCCCTATCACATCCACGTGAAGACATTCTTTGGGGGCTTAGAGGTCTGCATGATACGTAGCAAAGCTTTCGGCGATAGCGGAGGAGTCCGTAAGGGGAGATCCATCAGGACCCACAATGCCAGGGAGGGCCTGGGGGTATAGTGTCCCCTGACACAGTCTATGCAATAGCTTACTGGACTTATCCCCCCACTGGTAGATCCTGCTGCGGGTCGCCAGCCACGCCTGGCGGGCTTCATCGAGGAGGAGGTGTGAATAGTCTTGTTGTGTCAAGAGTAGGTGGTGACGGGCCTATTGGCCCCTGCCATCCCTACTGCGAGTTTCCAATTCAAGGAGTTTCGCCTCTGCCTGAACAAGGGACTCCCTATGCATTCTGCGGGCTGCCGCGCAAAAGGAAATGTCCATGCCCCGGATCGTGGGTTTCATCACCTCCGAAATATATTCAGCTCCCTCTACCGAGCCTACGCTAAGTGTCAGATATTGATCAAGAGCACCTTCCATATGTTCTCTATAGTCCTCCCTCTGGAGGTTCCAGGTCAAAAGGCGCCACCGAAAGGGCTGGTGTGTCCCCCCACCCGCAAGGTAAGGGCCACCGGCGAGTGGTCCGAGAGTCCGCGTGGAAGAATATCAGCCGCAACTACCCTGTTATCTACCACCCAGGGGACAAATATATAGTCAAGGCGGGAGTAGGAGTCATGCACCGCCGAAAGGTACGTGTATTCCTGCGTTGTCCTGTGTAGTCGACGCCAAGGGTCCACCCGATCCAAGCCCATCACCAAGGAGTGCAGCTTGGTAGATTGTCGGGCATCTGTAGAGCCCCCGGGCCTCCAGCGGTCTCTGGCCAAATCTATCACGTCATTCCAATCCCCCCCTACAGCTGCCAGGCCATCCAGTATATCCGCCCACAAGGTAATAATTTTCTCTACCATACCCCAGGAGAGAGGCGGGGGGGCATAGACACTTCCCAGTACCATAGTTTCATCCCCTACCGTCCCTTGCAGGAACAAATACCTGCCCTGAGTATCCCCCCATGTGTTAACATGTGTGTAGGGGACCCGGCGATGGATCAAAATCGCAACTCCCCGAGACCCCCTCACAAACCCGGAATGAAAGACATGGATGTAGTCAAAACGTTGAAAGCATAGTGCCTTGGTCCCCATAAGGTGTGTTTCTTGGAGCATAAGAATGTCCGCGTGAACTCGTTTTGCCTGCTTAAGTATAGCTCCGCGTTTAATCTTGTCTAGCGCCCCCCTGACGTTCCAACTAATTATCCGAAGGGTCCCAAGGGGATCTCGTTGGTCACCTGATAGCGCTGCCATGGGAGGACTCGGTGCAAAGCATTGGCAGAAGTAACAACGTGTGACATGTGCAAGGTGAACCTGAAGCAGTGTAGAGCAGTGCGATCAAAGAACAAGAACCCCCACAACAACCCAACAATTCCCCCCCCCACCCTATACCTCAAGAACAGTGAAGTACCTGTCGCGGTGGGCGTGGCCGGCAGACCCCAACAAGAGGTCCCCCCCCCTTGCCCGCCAATGGATCCCCAACTTACAGCCCATTGTCTGCTGGCCCTTTCCCTGTAACAGAGATACCGGCCCTCATACGTGCTTCTCCAGTCAAGGCAAGCGTATCAAAGACCCATGAGACTATAAGGACCCCCAACAGTCAGTCCGCCGGTGTGTGTCGTCGCTGGGCCGACCCAGCCCGGGAGGATACGCCACATGACTGGGACCGACGTCTGGACCTGGAGCGTCTGCTCCCTTTCACCTTCTGCGTGGGCTGCTTCCGTGTCGCCTCACTCGACGAAGAATCTGATTCCCTCCGGGGCGGCGTGTGAGGGCGAAGCCGCACCGTGTCATCCGTCCACTGAAAGACCTCTTCTGGCGAGTCAAAGAAATGAGTACGGGACCGGTACACCACCCGCAGCCTGGCCGGATATAGCAAGGCATAGGGAAGCTTGAGATCTCAGAGACGGGCTTTGGCCGCCATGAAGGACTGCCTCCGTTGCTGGACCTGTTTAGTGTAGTCAGGAAATATCAGAATGCGGGCATTGTCAAATAGCAACGGTTCTTTGGCCCTAGCCTGTTTCAGGATAGAGTCCCGGTCATGATAATTGAGCAGTTTCGCAATGACCGGCCTCGGGCGGGCGCCAGGTGGGGGCTTCTGCATCAGGGCTCTATGGGCGCGCTCCACCACAAAACATTTGGACAATGACTCCGGAGGGAGCCAACTCTCTAGCCACTGAGTAAGGAACCGCTCCATATCGCCATCCTCGCACCCTTCCGGGAACCCAACAAAGCGAAGATTATTGCGCCGGGCCCTCCCCTCAGCGTCCTCCACTCGGGATGCCAGTCCACGTTGGGTCGTCTCCAGTGAGGCCACTCGTTTTTGCAGGGTGTCGACCACGTCCTCCACTCCAGAGATTCTCGTCTCGGTCTCTGTGATACGCGCCACTGCATTGCGTAGATCCTGTCGCAGCAGCATTACGACGGATCCAACCGCCCCAATCTTGGCGTCTAGGGCATCTCTTGACTGGGTGATGGCAGCCATGAGAGCAGCATTGTCAGGCATGTCTCCAGGTGTCCCCCCTGACGCCACTGCAGGGGCCCCAGGGCCCGTGAATTTATCCATTGTGCTCTGCCTGGCCGATCCCCCACCTGTTTTGTCTCTCATCATGACGGACTCAGGACCGCTCAGCGCCCCAGAAACAGAGAAGCCCGGCCCAACCGGCCCGCCGATCACAGGGCCGTCAACAGGAAGTATAGGAGGGGGTCAGGGGACCCAGCATAACTGGGGGCCACATACGCCGGGGGGCACCAATTACCGGACCGTTCTGTAGTCCAACACACCTCTCCTGCCACCACTCCCAGCTGGGAGATCAAGGGGGAGCCCCCTCAAGTCTCCAGCCCCTTAAGGGCCCCTACACAATGCGTCCGTGTTGCTGCCACGGCCCTGGTGAACAAATAGTGGCTCTGTGTCGAGCTCGCGCGGCCCGATTGACCCCCGAAGCGAGCAGGCCCCCCCCTCGTGTGGTGAGGGAAGTAGAGGGTCCCCCAGCCGGCCACCGGAGACCCGTATGTGACCCAGATATTATTTGGGCTTAAGTCCGCTACCCAAGGCCCCGGAAGCGGCCACGCGGCTCAGCGGGTCGCCGACGCGGGCCCTCCGTGCAGCAAAAGGGAAAGGAGCGCAAGGAAGGTCCTCCACCAGGCCCTGGAAGGCGGGGAAGGCCGCAGTCACCCACCAACACTATGGCCGCCACTCCCATAGTCCAACCGCACTCTCGGATGACAGCCCCGCGGCCCGATATAGCCACCGATCGTTACGGCACTTCTGGGGGAGGGGGTGAGGCGGGAGGATGTACCTGGATATCCAAGGAATAGGCCAGCTGGGGGGGCTCCAACCTCCGATATCCCCTACTAGCGCTCACGCGGCTCGATAGGCCGCCGGCGCGGGTCCTCCACGCTGCTGGGGGGAGGAGCACGCGATGAGACCCGGGGGAGCCGCTATCACCGCCACAGCCCAGGACTCAGATAGTGACCAACGGCCCCGCAGCCCAGCCGTGTACGTCTCCGATTCCCCTCCCTGCGGCCCGATATGGCCGCCGACCGGTAGGACTCACCACGTTGCGGAGGAATGAGGGGGGAGGCGACCGGTCTCCGATGGTCATGAAGCAGGTCTGGGAGCTCCCTCCGGGTCACAGACAGCCGCCGGAATCACCCACCGTCAGCACAGCACGCAGGTTCCCCGACCCGCCGTGTCTCTGCTCGATCCAACGCTTCGGCCTCCGCACTAGGCCGCCCGGCTCCACCGATCACAGGGCTGACCCCGGACTGACATCGTCGTCCCACCGTTAAGGTCTGTTCCTCGAGCCGGGACCCAGAGGCAAGGTGCAACGCCGGTCCGCGCCGTTCACGGGGCACGATCTGGGTGCGAAATTGAACCGGAGAAGCAGGTTGATTTAGGATATTAATTTAGGCTGGACGGAGCTCTCCTAGCACACGTCCGCCATGATGGCTTGCTAGGCCACGCCCCCTTTCATGCCCTTTAAAAAAAAACAAAAATATCTTTATTGATTATTCAAAAACAAAGAAAGAAAAGAAAAAAGTACAGTGCAGTCTCAATTACTTCCGACATTCACAGTGCATTGGTACAATATCAGTCAATACGTTACAATGGGCCCATGACAATGCCTTATAGCTGTGGTTATTCCTTTACAAAATGAACTTTAATCTCCCACCTGATCCGTGGTCTGAGGGGAAGCGTCGTTAAATGGTGTACATATCATTCCTCTATCTTCGTTCCATGCACCCCAGATTTTGGACCATTTTTGTGGGCACCCTCTACCCTCGTATATCACCCTCTCCGCTTGCATGCACCAATCCATATCAGTCTCCCAATCCCTGAGTCTGGGCCTGGTGACCCCCTTCCACATTCTTGCAATGTTGCGTTTCGCTACCATACATCCAAGGGAAATCCACACTCTCTCGGCTCTCGATAGATCGGTTGCATCCCATATATTGAGGAGGCACCAGCGGGGCGAGACCTCCATCGTTTTGTTACAGATTGTAAACATTGCTGATGTAACCCTCCCCCAATATTTCTGGAGAATCGGGCAGTCCCACCACTGGTGTAGGTAGGCTCCGGTGTGGCCACACCCCCTAGGGCACACTGAGGAATTCAGGGCCCCCATTTTGGCCAGTACCGAACTGGTATAATATGCTCTATGCAGGAGTTTAAGTTGGATGAATTTAAATCGAGATCGGATCGCCACCTCCCGGGGGATGCCAATGCCTCCTGCCAGTCCTCGTCGCTAATATCCCCAACCCATTTTGCGCGAGTCCTATCCATTGCGTCCAGTGTATTGTTAAGTATTTTTCTGTATGTCAGTGAGATCGCTTTTTCCTGAAGGTGGTCATCTAGAAGTCTATCCTCTAGGGGCGAGGAGACTGGCAACTCAGTACCTTTGGGTATCGCCCTCTGCAGTGCATTACGGATTTGAAGGTATCTGAAGGTTTCCCCTATATTTAATTCTTAGTCTCGTTGGAGATCACCGTAAGGGGTCACCTTCCCCCCTGCCCACATGTCGCCCACCCTGGAAAGACCTATCGGGTTCCACTTATCGAAGCCTGGGTATTTCGATAACACCCCTAGACGGTCTGTTTCTAACAGCGGGGTGACTTGTGTGATCTTGTTTTTCCACCCTAAAGCAGTCGTTGCCGTGTGCCATAGATTGATTGTAGTGGATGTTGGAGTGTATTTTGGTGCATTTCCCCCCCCTCCATAAATTGCTCTAGGGTAATCACCGGGGGACATGTTATGTCTATCCATCCTATAGGCCGGGTCCGCTCCTGGTCGGTGCACCCAGTGATTAGTGACCACCAGCTGGGAGGCCCAGTAGTAGCTTTTAGTTGCTGGCAGGACTATACCGCCACGTACCAGCTTTTCATAAGTTTGGCCAATGCTATTCTTGGGGTACCATTATTCCAGAGCAGAGTGCGCACTTCTGACTCAATTGCGTGGAAGTACTTTGCAGGGACAAGATAAGGTGTATTCTGTAGAGCGTAGACAAAACGGGGAAGAGCCATCATTTTATAAAGGGCGACCCTACCGAATAATGTAAGGGGCAAGAACTTCCAATGCTGTACGTCGTCGCTTTAAATCGCCGCAAGGGAGGAGCCAAATTATGTTCGTAGAATGCTGTTGGGTTAGTTGTGACATATATTCCCAGGTATCAAAATCCATCAGAGACTATTTTGGTCCCACAGCCTCTAGGCAGGATGGGGCACTCCCCGCAGAGCACGTACACCAATGACTTGTCCCAGTTGGTGGTATAACCCGAGTACTTTTGGAAAAGAGTGAATATGTGTAATGCTCGATGTATAGAAGAATATGGTCTGGCCAGATAAAGCAAAACATCGTCGGCGTAAAGGGAGATTCTATCTTCCCACTCCGCCGTCCAGTTGAGGCCTCTGATGAGGGGATCACCCCTGATCCAAATTGCCAGGGGCTCAAGGGCCAGAGCGAAGATTAAGGGGGAAAGAGGACAGCCCTGCCTCGTCCCTTTCTGCAAAGTGAATGTTGATGATCGCTCACCATTGACTGTGACTCGGGCCAGTGGTTCCGAATAGAGGAGTCGTACCCAGGATAGAAATAGTGCGGCGAATAAGAACGGCCATTCGATCATGTCGAATGCCATCTTTGCGTCCAGGGACATGATAACCTCCTCCTCTCTGATCGTGGCTGTCCTGCCCATGACACTGTGAAGTCGCCGTAGGTTCAGCGCGGTATTTCTGCCTGGCATGAAACCGGACTGGTGCGGATGGATCAGCTTATGTAACAGGGGTGACAAACGCAATGCCGGAATTTTAGCCAGTATTTTGACTTCCGGGTCTAGGAGGGAGATGGGTCTATACGAGCCACAGTGCTCAGGGGGTTTTCCTTTTTTGTATATTACTACAATGTTGGCCAATCTCTGCGCCTTAGGGAGGATACCATTAAGCGCACTTTCTTCGTACATTCTTATAAGATACGGGGCGATTGTGGATGCGTTTGATTTATTGAGTTCTATTGGAAGGCCACTGGGACCCATGGCCTTCCCGGATTGTAACGCCTCAATTGCCTTAGAGACCTCTTCGTTTGTCAAGGGAGAGTCTAGGTCTTCGACCTCATGGGCCTCCAGCACCGGCAACCTGAGGGTGGCCAGCAATTCTTTTGCCTCTGTGTATGTGGACGTCCCAGTGGAGGCATAGATTTGTTGAAAGTGGCCAGCAAAGCCTCCGCAATCCCAGATCTATCCCGCACCCGCGTGCCATCATGGCACTCAATCTCAGCCACCCATCTATTAGCTGTGTCTCGCTTGTCTAACCAGGCTAACAATTTGCTAGCTTTGTCACCAATGTCATATATGCGATGTTGAGTGGCGCGGTACTGGGCTTTAGCAGCTTCCTCGGCGATATTCCTATATTCACTTTGCTTCATGAGCAATCTATGCTTGGCGTCTGGGGCATCTGTCGTTATCAGGTTCCGTTCAAGTTGGGCAATCTCGGACTCTACCTCCTGTAGCTGCTTCCTTTTTTCCTTCCTATGACCCACGATCGCTGAAACCCCACTGCCCCTCACTACCGTCTTGTATGCCTCCCACAGTGCTATATCCGAATCCACCGATCCGTCATTTTCTGTGAAGTAGTTATTAGTCGCCTCTGTAAGCTTTGCCCTGATCAGCACTTTAAGGTACCAGGGGATAATAGCCATCTCGTAGCGCGTGGGGGATGGGGCACCACCGTAACTTGTTGTTAGCGGTGAGTGGTCAGAGATACCTCTAGGAAGAAGGGTGACCTCTCCAAACGGGGGGAGCTGGTCGGCCCTACAGAAGATGTAGTCAATCCGGGACAGACTCCCGTGAACCCCAGACAGAAAAGTGTACTGCATAGACGAGGGATTACGCACTCTCCAAACATCTATCAATCCCATAGCCCCTAGGAAGTCCGTCAGCAACTTCCCGGACGCTTCTCCCTGTCTAGGCGGTTTCCTATCTATGTCTCCGTTAAGGGCTGCATTACAATCTCCTCCCAGCAGCAAGTCGCCCTCGGGTAAATGTAGTATGTGTGAGCCAAGATCAGCCAGTGTTGTGGAGTGCAATCTGGGTGGCACATAGAGCGATGTTATATTGAGCAACCTACCCTCCCAAAAGCCTGTCACCGTCACAAACCTGCCCATCACATCCCGCGTGACCGTCTGGACCTGGAAGGAGAATGAACTACGCAGGAGGGCCCCTACTCCTCTCAATCCCCTAGCATAGCCCGCGTGAGCTACCAATTTATACCCCCATCTATTGAGTGCACAATAAGAGGTCCCATGTATGTGAGTTTCTTGCAATAGTACCACATCTGGGGATTGCCGCTTCAAATACTGCAGGACAATTCCACGTTTAATTCGATCCCCTAGACCATTTACATTTCAAGAGAGTAGTTTGAGTTGGCCCAGTAATGGGGCTCGTTCAGGGTTGCCACCCATCCGGTTGACATAAGAGGGGCGACCCACGGCCAAGGATAACATGGAAGTGGTACCGAGGATTCACTGTTGGACAGATACGTAGTGACCACACCCTCGACCTCTTGGACCAGACCCGTGATAATGGTCTTGTTACATGACTGTGGTACCCCCATGCACTGGACACACTTTGTTTATGCTGCACAATGAAATCAAAACTGTACTAAAACAAACGCACTTGGAACACCCCAAACCCCCCCTCCCTGCCTCCCTGCAACATGGACTTAAAACTGCCCAACCCCCAACTTTGCAGAGTGCCTGTGTATCCTTACCCATTTAACTTTGGGGGAACGCTACACTGCTAGAACTTCTTCAACAAGAAAAAACAATGATCACCCATAGCCCGGATCATCTTAACCGGTAATGGGACATATTCAGTAAGCTTGGTCTATCTCTCGTACCCAGTGTGGTGCGTCCATTTATTATCCCGCCTCCCCTTACAGAGCAAAGGGCTGGACCATGGTGCCCTGCCATATCAGGCCTGATCCCACAAGTTACATACTTGACAGTACTCCACATGGCCATCGTCCAGAATGCTGTCCGTACCCAGATCCAGTGAGGCCCTTACCACTACCATGTGCCATCAATTACCGATGGCTCCCCACCATTCGGTCAGGGCTGTGCAGACACTTCCTTCAATGGCCGCCGTGAAGGTCGGAGTTATCTTGTCGACTCTCGTTTCCTTGCAAACGTCTTTGAGGATTAGACTTGTGAGCACCGGGAGTTCTCCAACCTTCTAACCATTCCCAGGTTTCCTCTGGGGATTGAAAGAACCAGGACTTCCCCTCCAGGACTCGTAGCTTGGCCGGAAAGAGCATTGCGTTGTCGAAAACTAGTACCTGAACTTGTGCCTCCACGGGAGCAGAAGGGCTGAATTGCTGTATGGACGATAATTTTCCCAACTCCCCAACGCCACTGCGCACCTGATTTCACTCAGTACGCAGCAAGGAGGGGGAAAGGGGAATGGGAAGATAGACTGTCACTGCGGTGCCACCTGGAGCGCTTCCTCTATATGGTCTCCTAACACCTGTAATACAAGCACACAATTACTCTGTACAACACTTTACAAATACTAGTCCAAATATTTACTTAAATGTATACTCTAATTTCTTTGTACCTGAGTTACTCTGTGGACTAGCTTCTCTCTAGTATTTCTTTTTGTGTAGGTACAATGCCAGTCTGAGCCACTAACACCTTCTTCTTTTTTACTCTCTCTCTAGAATGAATGCTGATGTAAGATCTGCTTCGGTAAAGTTGGTAAGTAAAAAAAAATATATATATATATACCTACTTGTAGACAAGTAGGATGAACGCAGCTTGTTTGTGAGAGTAGGTTTAAGTGGCAAGTAAATATGAGTCTATTGCGCCTGCCTTAAGCGTTTGTTGAATGTTCTGCGCAATTTGTACTTTTAATTGTTTCTTTTGAATTGTTCAACAAAATCAAGTAGTCTCTGCCTGACTCAAAAAATGTGAAAGAATAACAAAAGAGTCTCTATGCCTCGTAGAGATAACTAAAAGGATAATGTCACTTTGTAATCCAGGAAAAAAGATATCACCTTTGTCGATTCAGGAACTCCGGCTAAACCAGACTAATAAGGTGACAAACTACAGCTGTGAAAATCATCTGACAGGAACTCTCTCTTGTTACAAAGAAAATACCTGAACCTCCCACGACGGCGGCTAATGGAACCGCTTACTGACCTCTGTCTTCACCCAAAGGCTTGGCAACACTAGAAAATGCGAGCGAAAACCCTCGCCAAAATCCTGTCAGAAAATACGAGAAGAGCACTGGAAAAACGCAGCTTCTCGAGTCGATATGACGGTTGAAGTGCAACGCGCACAATCATCAACAAAGCCTTCCAGGAAAGTGGTACACTAGAACGCTAACTCCGTTCAGTGTTTGACTGCCATGTTGAAATTCCCGCAGCCGCAGTTGCTGAATCAGAATTGCGGAAGGATTTGGCAACCAATTGACTCCAGCTCAATGGAGCTTGTCTGACTCCTAAAACACCCTTCCAAACTGGAGCTGATGAAAAACGCTTCTTCATAGCGTGGAAACGGTCAGACCTGACAGTACCCCCCACCAAGAACCCTCCTCCTCCCTCTTTAGGTTTCTGTGGATGAGTCTTATGGAATTCTCTAACCAACCTAGGGGCATGAACATCAGAACTGAGTTCCCAGGACCTCTCCTCCGGACCATAACCTTTCCAGTCAATTAAGTAAAACAACCTTCCCTTTCTGATCTTGGAATCAATTATTCTTTGCACCTCAAACTCTTCTTCTGAGTTCACCAAAACTGGAGCTGGAGGCAAAACCTTCCTTAAATTGGGGGGATTTCTTTTGACCAGAGAGACATGAAAAACAGGGTGCACCTTCAATCTTTTGGGAAGTTTGACCTTTACACAAACTGGATCTATCATTCTTTGAACTACAAATGGGCCTACAAATCTGGGTTGAAACTTTCTGTTTCCCTTTAACCGCATGTTTCGAGTAGAAATCCACACCTGGTCTCCAGGATCAAAAACAGGACCTTCCCTTCTACACTTGTCTGCCTGTTCCTTGTGTGAATTTTTTGCTCTTACTAAATTTTCAGTAGCAACTTGATAGGAACGTTGTAACACCTGCATAACTTCCTCCACCGCTGGTACCTCACTCTCAATTTTATCAATTAACATGTTAGGGTGCCTGCCTGAATTAAAAAAGAAAGGAGTAAAACCTGTGGAAGAGTGTACTGAATTATTATAGGCAGATTCTGCTGTCCAAAGCAAGGCTGGCCAATCTCCCTCCTGATCCTAAAGATACAGTATCAAATATTGCTCTAAATCCTGATTCACTCTTTCCGTCTGTCCATCAGTCTCAGGATGGAAACTGGTAGACAAATGGGAATCCACACCCAAACACTTAAAAAATGCCCTCCAAAAATGAGACACAAATTGTGACCCTCGATCGGAAATCGCCACCTTTGGAGTTCCATGCGATTTAACAATGTGCTGAGTGAACAAATTTGCTAACTGAGTAGCGTTTGGGAGAGCTGCTAAAGGAATATAATGACTCATCTTGGTAAAATGATCAACCACCACCCAAATGGTGGAATAACCTTGACTTGAAGGCAAATCAACAATGAAATCCATAGAGACTGTATGCCAAGGACATGGGGCTACAGGAAGTGGCATTAGGAGTCCCTGAGGTGCCTGTCTACTAGCCTTTCCCTTCACACACTGTTCGCAAGATGCCACATACTGCCTCACCTGAGCCTCCATGCCTGGCCACCAAAATGATCGTTTCAAAAGTTCAAAGGTCTTCTTCACTCCCTTATGACCTGCTAATGGATTGTTATGAAACAACTGGATGACTTCATTCTGCAAGTTATTGTCTGGTACATAGAGCTTTCCTTGAAAGTATGGCTTCCCTTCCTTGATTTCTCTCTCTGGACCTTCCAAAATCCAACTCTGGATTTCTGCTTGTGAAATACTTGCTCTTATCTTATCTTCCAGTTCCGTGTGCAAAATTGTTCCTACAATCTTTTCCTCTGGAATTATATGACCTTCTTGAGAGCTTCCTCTTTCTTCTCCAGAATGCAAACGAGATAGAGCATCGGCCTTTCCATTTGCAGAGCCGGGCTTATAGGTCAGAACAAAGTCATAGTCTGCAAAAAAGAGAGACCACCTGAGTTGTTGTGCGGTAAGTGTTCTTGCTGATTTGAGGAATTGCAAATTTCGATGATCTGTAAAAACAGTGATCTCATGTTTTGCTCCCAACAAATAATGTCTCCATTCCTGGAAGGCATCCTTGACTGCTAACAATTCTTTGTCCGCTATGGAGTAGTTGATTTCAGCAGCAGTGAGTTTGCGGTAGCGATATGCCACTGGATGCAGTTGACCCGTTTCTTTATGCCTTTGAGAAAGGATTCCACCGATGGCCAAATTGGAAGCATCCACTTCAACATAGAAAGGTTCCTCTGGATTCGGATGAGCCAATATCGGGGCTGTGATGAAGGTTTTCTTCAGGAGTTGAAAGGCATTCTCCATTTCATCATTCCAGATAAACTTTTCCTTCTTCTTGAGCAAACAAGTGATTGGACTGACCTTCTCCGAGAAATTTGGAATGAATCGCCTGTAAAAGTTTGCGAAACCTAGGAAACTTTGTATTTCCTTGACAGTACGGGGTGCTGGCCATTCTTTTATCGCTCTCACTTTCGAGTCATCCATCGATACTCCTTCGGCGGAGAGAATAAAACCCAAAAACTCCACTCGACTAGAATGAAAAACACATTTTTCCAATTTTACAAATCATTGATTCTCCAATAGTCGTTCCAGGATCGCTCGAACATGCAGAACATGTTCCTCCAAATTTGAAGAGAATATAAGGATGTCATCGATGTACACGACGGCAAAACGATCCAAAAACTCACATAGAATGTCATTTACAAAGTTCTGAAAAGCAGCGGGAGCATTACACAGGCCAAATGGCATGACCTGGTATTCAAACAGTCCCAGTCGAGTTCGAAATGCGGTCTTCCACTCATCACCCTCAGCCATGCGAACTAAATCGTAGGCCCCCCTTAGATCCAACTTCGTGTAGATTTGGGCTTCCTTGACCTGGTCCAAAAGTTCCGAAATCAAAGGTAAAGGGTAGCGATTCTTTTTTGTGACCTGGTTCAGGGCTCTATAGTCGATGCAGGTTCTCAGACTTCCATCCTTCTTAGGAATAAAGAACAGCGGAGAGGAGACTGGAGACTGTGAAGGTCGAATGAACCCATTGGCTAAATACCGGTCCAAGTAATCCTTTAAATGTTGATTTTCCCTTTCTGATAGAGCATAAATGCGACTGCAAGGCAAAGACGCACCAGGTTCTAGTTCGATCCTACAATCATATTCTCGGTGTGGAGGTAGTTTCTCGGCCTCCTTCTCATAAAAAACGGCTGACAAATCTTGGTATTCCTCTGGAACGCTCGGTATCTCTACAGCACAAATCATCCGTGCCTGGTCCGCCAAGAGAATAGTTGGAGACTGCTGTGATACTGCTACTCGGGAGTTGAAACAGTGTTTCTGACAGTACTCCGAATCCAATTCAATGGTTCTTTTAGCCCAATCTATCTTCGGATTGTGTTCCGTCAACCAGGGTAGACCCAGAATCTTATGAAATTGAGGGGCATCTATGAGGCTAAACCTTAAAATGCTCTGATGTTTACCGGGTCCGATCAGAGTGATCTCTTCAGTATCATGGCTGATTGGACCTGAGGATAAGTTGGTACCATCCACAGCACGAACAGGCTCTGGCTTCTCCTTCCTGACGAAAAGAATTCCTAGGGTTTTTGCAAACTTGATGTCACAAAAGTTTCCGGTGGCCCCAGAATCCACCATGACCGATACTCTCCGTCCACCTCAACGTCTCGAAAACTTATCTGACTGAAAAGTATTAAATGAGGTACAGCTGATTGCAAAGTATTCGCTAGAAACTGAGCATTTGGAGTTGTCTCCTCAGAAGCTCCCACCAGAGCAACTCCATCTACTGGAGGGGCCTGTCTTTTACCCATGTATTGTTTTTGGGCCTCTTGGGACATTCTTTGACAAAATGACCCGCGCTTCCACAATACATTGCCACTTCTTCTCTTCTCTCTCTCTTCTTTGGTTAAAGGACCCCGCACCAAACTAATCTGCATAGGCTCCTCTCCAGTTCCCACCTCAACGGACTTAGATGCTTCAGTTTTGAACCGATCTAAGCGGGGTGGAATATGTCGTATTTCCTTGCGATGCTCATTTCTTCTCTCAAATTGTCGCTGATCAATTTGAAGAACCAGATCAATTAATTCGGACAACTCAGTGGGTCTCTTGGGAATTTGAGCTAAACCATCCTTCAACTCATCCTTTAGACCTCTGTAAAATATGGCAGCTCTCTTGGCCTCTGGCCAATTAGTTTCGACGATTAACTTGTTGAAGTGAGCCAAGTAGGCTACCAATTCACGATTCCCCTGTTTCAGATCTAACAGTTCATAATCCGTGGTCTGCGAAATGGCTCTTCTGTCAAAAATGCGCATAAACTCCAACTTAAACTCCTCCAAATTATAAAGAATGGGATCATTGGTGTTCACTAAGGGCATGGACCAAGCAGCGGCATCTCCACTCAGGTAAGACATTATGAAAGCTACCTTGGATTGGTTTTCCTTAAAGATTATGGGTCTACACAAGAAATGTAAAGAACACTGTGTGAAGAAAATCTGTGCTTTGTGTTGGTCCCCATGAAACCTCTCTGGCGGGGCCAATGGAATCGTTGGGGAGATGGCATGGATCACTTGGGTAGTTAACTCTGCAGCCGAGGGAGAAGGAGCGAAAGGCTGGGATTTTTGTTCTCTAGCGCTAGAACTGGTACCTGCTGAAAACTCCTCAAACCTTTGTCTAAGAAAACTAGCTTCCTGACTAGATTTTCTAACCTCCCCCCTAGTTTCACTCAACTGCTTCTGCAACCTTTCTAAAACAGATGCCAAAGCCTTAACATCTATTCCTTCAGCCATTCTGCCCAGGTAAAGGAATGTTTTGATGGCACTTCAATCTGTCGAAAACTAGTACCTGAACTTGTGCCTCCATGGGAGCAGAAGGGCTGAATTACTGTATGGACGATAATTTTCCCAACTCCCCAACCCCACTGCGCACCTGATTTCACTCAGTACGCAGCAAGGAGGGGGAAAGGGGAATGGGAAGATAGAGAGACTGCCACTGCGGTGCCACCTGGAGCGCTTCCTCTATATGATCTCCTAGCACCTGTAATACAAGCACACAATTACTCTGTACAACACTTTACAAATACTGGTCCAAATATTTACTTAAATGTATACTCTAATTTCTTTGTACCTGAGTTACTCTGTGGACTAGCTTCTCTCTAGTATTTCTTTTTGTGTAGGTACAATGCCAGTCTGAGCCACTAACACCTTCTTCTTTTTTACTCTCTCTCTAGTATGAATGCTGATGTAAGATCTGCTTCGGTAAAGTTGGTAAGTAAAAAAATAAATAAATATATATATATATATATATATACCTACTTGTAGACAAGTAGGATGAACGCAGCTTGTTTGTGAGAGTAGGTTTAAGTGGCAAGTAAATATGAGTCTATTGCGCCTGCCTTAAGCGTTTGTTGAATGTTCTGCGCAATTTGTACTTTTAATTGTTTCTTTTGAATTGTTCAACAAAATCAAGTAGTCTCTGCCTGACTCAAAAAATGTGAAAGAATAACAAAAGAGTCTCTATGCCTCGTAGAGATAACTAAAAGGATAATGTCACTTTGTAATCCAGGAAAAAAGATATCACCTTTGTCGATTCAGGAACTCAGGCTAAACCAGACTAATAAGGTGACAAACTACAGCTGTGAAAATCCTCTGACAGGAACTCTCTCTTGTTACAAAGAAAATACCTGAACCTCCCACGACGGCGGCTAATGGAACCGCTTACTGACCTCTGTCTTCACCCAAAGGCTTGGCAACACTAGAAAATGCGAGCGAAAACCCTCGCCAAAATCCTGTCAGAAAATACGAGAAGAGCACTGGAAAAACGCAGCTTCTCGAGTCGATATGACGGTTGAAGTGCAACGCGCTTCAGGTGCGCAAGCACAATCATCAACAAAGCCTTCCAGGAAAGCGGTACACTAGAACGCTAACTCCGTTCAGTGTTTGACCGCCATGTTGAAATTCCCGCAGCCGCAGTTGCTGAATTAGAATTGCGGAAGGATTTGGCAACCAATTGACTCCAGCTCAATGGAGCTTGTCTGACTCCTAAAACACCCTTCCAAACTGGAGCTGATGAAAAACGCTTCTGCATAGCGTGGAAATGGTCAGACCTGACATGCGTACGTAAAGTTTTTTTCCCGGAGCGCTCGTTTGACCTCCAGGAAGGATCTCTGCATCTTTTGCACCTTTACCGTGAAGTCTGGGAAAAATGTGATTGTTGAATTTTCAAACATTTTGTGGGTGTGCTGTGCTTGCCGTTTGGAGGATAATGTCTCTATCTCGATAATTAAATATTCTGGCCAAGATGGGACGTGGAGGTGCGCCTGGCTTCGGGGGTCCACCAGGCACTCTATGAGCACGTTCAACTGAAAAGTATTGAGAAAGAGAACAGGGGTGTAAGTGGTTCCGAATCAAGTCTTCCACAAAGAGGTCTGTCGCCTGCCCCTCCGCTCTCTCCGGGACCCCCAAAATACGCACATTGTTTCTGCGTGCGCACCCCTTGTAGTCCTCGAGTTTCGCCTCCAAATCCGTAGTTTTCATCTGTAGCCTCTTGACGATCGTTTCCAAAGTCTTTGAAGAGGCTTGGAGCGTCGAGACCGACTCCTTGGTTGCTTTGACCCTCTCTCCCAAGTTTAGTAGGTCCGCATGCATGAGGGTTACGTCTGCTGTTATGGTGTCTATCTTATGTTCGAGCGCCGACCGGACACCCTGTATATCCTCCATTACATCTGCTAGGGTCGGGGCCCCTTCCTCAGACTGTTGTTTCGTACCTTGCGCAGCACCCCTCTCCTCCGTGCTGTCCACTCTGCACTGGGCAAACTTGTCCAGTTTTGTTTGGTGGGTCTGCTTGGGCCCCCTCGCTGTCGACATGGTATAAGGGTCGCTGATGTGGGATGGCCCCTTAAGTAGTACACTGCGAAGTACCCCACAAGGCTCGGTATGCAAAGGCCGTGGATGCAAGGCACGGGAGTCTCTGCACGACTCTGCACGACTGGAGCAGTCACTGAGGCCAGAAGCTCCTACTAAATGCTTCAGAACTGGGTCCGCAAGAGTAGCCGGTCTCTCAACTAGGTGTCAACTGGGAAGGCGGCCCACTCCCGCTGGAAGAGCCCGTATAATCAGCAGGGATCCGGCAAGTCCCTTGCGCCGCCGGCTGCACCCCAGCCACCAGGCCTCAACTTCAATTGTGGCAAACTGTTATGCCCTCAGCCTCTGCGTCCGTCCAGCCTCTGCTGGGAATAGACCTAGTAGGCCTTGATGCGTTGGAGGGGGGGGGCACAGGGCCACGCCCCTCCCGGACTGCAACGGATCTTCAGGCAACATCCGTATGGGCAGAGGAGGCTGCGGCAATCACTGACCGGCCAGGATGGATCAGTCCGGGGTCTTCAGCAGGCTTGAATGGGCCTCCAAGGACCTGGGCGGCCCGAGGCACCATTCACTTTCGTTTTCGCCGGGGCTCCTCGCAATCTTCGGCGCATCCGGCTCCCAGCCGTCCGGAGGCACCAGATCTTCGCCGCTTTCGTACCGAGTCTCCTCAAGGGGTCAGGGAGCCCGGGAGAGGTACAGTTTACGGGTAAATCCGGATTGTTTTGCGGATTTTAAGGGGATTTATATGTCGGACTGTCGGAGCTCTACTCCGTTGCGGCCATCTTGGGTGCCGGCTGGCCACGCCCCCTTCATGCCCCTTTTTGTACATATAGCATAGCACACATACAACATACACACACTATTGAAAGCGCACTCAAACACAACACCCACAGCCACCACATTTAAAAAAATATATATATTTCAGTGTCAATACAGATGTGTTAATTTTACCTAAAATACTAAAATGAACACTAATGCATTACACATGAAAATAGAATTGCATTTAAGAGGAATGTAAAAATACATGAGGCTAAAGCAAATGTTAACACACGAGTCATAGTAAGAGATGTGTAGAAATACCTTTCATCCTGGTGACAAAGGAGTTGATTAGCTTCGTGGTCAAGTTGTAGCAGCAAAAGAAGGATCTAGGCAATGGGTGCAGCAGAAGTGGACAGCTGTGGCCGTTACGTTATATCCTTTCTCTTTGGTGGCAAAGACCTTGTCACTTGAAGATACTTTGGAGCATCTGCTTTATTGATGGAAATCAATAGCAGAGCCAAAATACAGCCTTATCTCAGGCCATATCGGGTATCAGTTCTCTTTGTAAATGTACCATTCACACCTAATTGTACTTGGGTCCATGCTACTTCATGCAGCAATTATTTTTTTGATAATCAACTTTATTGGTTTTTAGATCAAACACGTCAGCATCACTGGACATTGAATTGATATTACAAGTAGAGTTCGCAAACACCATTTGTGGAACATACAGAATATTAGTCTGAGGTATCTTCGTAACACGCCAACATCACACCCGCACACAACGAGGAGGTTTCGTGCACTTAGTCCAGCAGATTTAGCCATTTACCCCAAACCCTGTTAAATTTGGCGGGGCAACCTCGGGCCGCGAATAAGGGTTTTTCCTGTGCGGCACACCAGTCCACTCCACGGCGCCATTTTGCCATGGCAGGGGGCTTGGCTTGCGCCCAGGAGGCTGCGATGTCGGGCTTGGCCACCGCGACTGCGGTCCCAAGAAATGCCTTGTCTGCCCTTGAACCGTCCATACCCTCCATCACCCCCACAGGATCGTGGGGAACTGTCCAGCCCAGGACCTGAGTGAGTTCTGTCTCGATGCTCGACCAGTAAGGGGCAAGGCTAGGGCAAGTCCAAATCATGTGGTAGAAATCCGCGGGCGCGTGGCCGCAGCACGCGCAGTATGGGGAGGGGCGTAGCCCTGCTCTATGCAAGCGTGCTGGGGTGATATAAGCCACGTGGAGGTAGTATAATTGTATAAGGCGGAGTCTGGCTGAGGACGTGATGGTTTTAGGGGCCATGAGGGCGGCGCGCCAGTCCTCGTCCTCCAGTGGACCCACCCACCCCTCCCAGCGGATCCGGAGTGGATCTAGAGTTGCCGGTCCGTTATTAACAAGGGTACGGTATATCCGGGAGATCCCACCCTTCCCCAGGTCCCCCATCATGACTTGAGCCTCTAGCGGGCTGAATTCTGGAAGGGACGTGCCTGTTGAAATGTGTATGTTAAGGGCATGACGAAGTTGTAAATATTTATAGAACTGTGAAGCGTGGAGAGTACTGTTCCCAATAACGTGCGCGCATGCACCTCTATTACCTGTAGCGCGCAGTGCTGTGTGTGGAGCGCGCACACACACACCGCACATCCAGCTACAGCGTTCGCGCCGCTGCTTTTAAAAAGCAAGCGGCGTGAAAAACGGGTGTTTCCCGGCAGAGCGGCGGAATAGACCGACGTCAATAAAAGGCGAGGGAGCGGCAGGTAAGTCTTGGGCACTTGGTTTCTTCTTTTATATGTAGAGCCCGGCTGCGGTGCCTACTGTGTGCTTTTGTTTAAGTATTCATGTTAATTGCAGCGCCGTCACGAGCTGCGATTAACATGAATACTTTAACAAAAGCACACAATCTGCCCACAGCCACGCTTATGTAACAAAAAAAATTCAGCAAGTCTACAAACACGGCGTGTAAAGCTCACGCCGTTTATGTAGACTTGCTGAATTTCTCTTCTTAACAGAGCTGGGCTGCGGGGTGATTGTGTGACTTTGTTAAAATTTTCAGGTTAATTGCAGCTCCAGACGGGCGCTGCGATTAACCTGAAATCTTTAACAAAGGCCCACAATCACCCCTCAGCTGCGCTTTATTAAGAAAAGAAATGCAGCAACTCTACAAACACGCGTGTAAAGCACACGTCAAGTTTGAAGACTTGCTGAATTTCTCTTCTTAATAGAGCGCAGCTGTGGTGTGTGTAATGATGAGGTCACGCAGTGGTAGATCCAAGTATTTATTGAAGTCTAGTAGATGAAACAGGCGAGAGCCAGGCAGCACGGCTTCCACTCCAGAACACCGGCAGTAACTGATGTCCTGGACTGGAATCCACATTGGAACATCAAGTGCATTCCATGCCTCGCTCTGCGCCACGCTCCAAAGCAATAGTAACCAAACAATAGTAATAGTACAATACAACACACCCCCCCCCTTACAATGCAATGAACAATGAGACAATTAAAAATTAAACGGAGAGAAAACAAAAAGAATAAAGACATGAGATTACATAACATATTCTTTCAGCCACCCCGGAAGTACTCTTTTCCTTCTTCCACTGTCGCCAGCATCCACACTTCCCCCAACATCCTCACATCCCCCAAAAGGTTCAATGCCACCCAAATGCCCCTCCTCACTTCTACCAAGACTAGCTTCTTCTGGGGCGACAGTGTCATCCTGGACTACCTGCCTAAATTCTGGGTTGCTCTGGCTAACCTCCCTTGGTTCATTGTTATGAACCCCAGATTGTATGGCGCTTGTGATCAAAGTAAATAGTAATAGTACAATACAACAGTGTGATTTACACTTTTCTGTGCTTGGCATAGTGTGCCACCCGACTTGTATTTTTCTGTTTCTGTCATTGCATCCAGATATATGATACAACAAGTAACATCATACCCAGGGCTTTAAGTGGGATGAAAAAACTGGGGGGGGTCTCGCAAAGGGGGTGGCCAGTGTAATCAAGGGCGTGGCTTTAAGACACACAAGCTAAAAATCTGTACTTAGCATAGTGTACCGCCCGACTTGTATTTTGCTGTTTCTGTCATTGCATCCAACATCATACCTACAAGTCAGGACTATAGGCTTTGTCAATGGTTGTTATTTGCATAAGATAAATAAGCAGCAACTATGGCTTGTTGTATGTAATATTGAAAAAGCTTGAACTTAAAGCCCTGGTGACACCACGACAACGTTGCTGCGCCTGAGTTTCAAAAAGAGAAGGGAAATCCAGAGAGAAAATGACTCTCTTTAAAGGATTTCCCTTCCCCTACAAGACTCACCTGGCATGACGTCATGCCCTAACTTCTCTACTGGTGAGAAGGGAGCAGTGTGAGCACGCGCACATCGATGTACCTACTGTCACTGCAGTCTGGAAAAAAATGGACCGCCTGTGCCAGGGCACAAAACAGAGCCCGATAGAGACCTATTTCGAGGCCCCCTTTAAAAAACTGCCGGTGCTCAGCACTGGTGAGACCCGGCCCACTTAAAGCCCAGATCATACCTACTATTGACTTTGTAAGTGGTTGCTAGTTGCATAAGATAAATACGCAGCAACAATGGCTTGTATAAATTAAATCCATCTGAATTTGAAGACAGCGAAACTCTCCATCCATCTTTCTGGTTGTGATGAGGCTGCCAATGACAGACTTGCTTGATTGTCTGTTATGGTCACGCTGGTAGTACAGTTTTAACAACCCCTTTAGACAAAATGTGACATTTTAACAGCAAGACTGTTAATGAGATCCCCTTTTTTGTACTTTCATATATTAGGGCGAAAGGGGGTGATCTACTATACAAAACTCGGCTCTGAAGTTCATCAGGTTAAGCAGACTGTCTTGTGATAGGAGCTTGCCATACATCTAGTAGTGCAGCTTCCGTACTGTGGTTGGGACAGAAAAGTGACCGATGGGAATTCAACAGCTGGCAAATATTGTTCAAATTGTAGGGTGATTATTCTTTCCAGGTTTAGTGGGGTCAGAGGAAGGAAGAAAGGGGAAATGTATGTGGTATTTCTCTATTTTTTTTAATGTAGATGCTCATTATGGCAAGTCTGAAGAATAGACTAGATGAACCTTGACCCAGTGAGACACTGATGATGGTAACAGTAGTCTCGAGCAGTGGAGGAGCAGAGTCTTTTTTAGGGTCTTAATTATTGTTCTATTATTGTCTTGAGAAACTGACCTCTAGAAAGAGTGTATTTTTTATGCATGATGAGCTGTGACCTGAGCATTCTACGGGGCTAGGTGATGTACCAGTGCAGTGATGGTGCAGGTTTTCACAGATCTCTTGTCAGCGTTGTAATGTTGGTCTAAGTTTGTATTTTTTTCAAGGATTTGAAAGATGCATAGCAGTTCAGTGATCACTTTTCTCACCTATAAAAGCCTCTAAGCGCACTGCCCACTCCAAGTCATCCAGTTTCACTTCATCTGAAAGTTTTTTTGTTAATTGCAGCTCCAGACGGGCGCTGCGATTAACCTGAAAACTTTAACAAAGGCACACAATCACCCTGCAGCGGCGCTCTATTAAGAAAAGAACTGCAGCAACTCTACAAACACGGCGTGTAAAGCACACACCGTGTTTGTAGACTTGCTGTATTTCTCTTCTTAATAGAGCTGGGCTGTGGGGTGATTGTGTGACTTTTTAAACTTTTCTGTGCTTGGCATAGTGTGCCCCCGACTTGTATTTTCCTGTTTCTGTCATTGCATCCAGATATATGAAACATCAAGTAACATCGGACCTACAACAAGTCAGACTATTGGCTTTGTCAGTGGTTGTTAGTTGCATAAGATAAATAAGCAGCAACTATGGCTTCTATATAATATTGAAAAAGCTTCCACTTAAAGCCCTGGTGACACCACAACAATGTTGCTGCCCCTGAGTTTCAAAAAGAAAAGGGAAGCAAGTGTTAGTGAAGAGAATACTCCCGACAGATGGATCAGTCATTTACACACTTGCAGCTGCCATTTGCTCAGACCTGCATCTTGGCAAGATTAAAAATCTTGGCAAGGCCTAACCAGCCTTCCACCCTTCTTAGTTCGTTCAGGTGAGCATGGTTACATAGAGCAAGCGTTTAGAAATGACAAGATGGCGAAAAAGGCTCCTTATAGAACCCCCCCCAACGTCGATATGCAGAGACGCTACTTCTGAAGCATTGCCATACCACACTCGCTGTCTTCTCTGACATATCTTATGTCCTTTTTTCTTCCACTCCCCAGCTGCTCTCTCCGTCTCCTTCTCTTCTTCTTTTTCTTCTTCCTCATATCATTCCCACTCCACGTTTACCCACTTTCCCCTTCTCCCCCATCCCATTCTTGTCTCCATTTCCCTCTCGCTGCCTGTTCTTTGCTTTCTCTCTTACCGGTTTTCCATTCTCTGTTCTCCCAAGCCTCTGGCTGCCTTTCTCTTTCCGTCCCTCTCTTACCAATTTCTCCATTACTCCATTATTGTCATGGCGTGTGTATCCAAATTGCAAATCTGCCATAAGCCCCTTAACGTGGGTTGTATGTGTGGAAATGCACCGTCTTTTCAGTTTTTTAAGCAAAAGTTTGGAGTGATATTTGGCGCTGCGCACAAGCGCGGTCTGGTTCCTGGTGCACATAGCCATGGCTGCAGCGCACAGAGACCCTACACTGCCGCACACAGAGGAAAAGAATTAGAGGGAACATTGGTGGAGAGTGTATCGCCCCTGTAAGTCTTGGAACGTCCTAATGTGATCACCCACCCAAACGACACCCAGGAGAGAGATCCCTATGAGGTCCCACTGCTTGAACCTCGAGAGCGCCGCCACCTCACCCAGCCATGTACCCCTCCAGAGAGGCATGTGTTGGCTCAAACGGTTATCCCATCGTGTGTGCCTCAGAGCTGTGCGCCATGCCACCAGGACTGCCCTGGTTATCGGCGGGATTACTTTAGCTATGGGGCATCCATAGAGGTACGCCTGCACTTGGGGGAGATCCATATCTCTAAGCTCCGTTTTGTAGGCCGGGTCAGACCACCCCCCCAGTGAACCAGTCATGGATGACAAGGAGTCCGGTGTCCAGGTAGTATAGGTGGAGGTCGGTCATGCCCATACCGCCATCAAAGGGTGGGATCCTGCAACGGGCAAGAGCAATTCGAGGCCTCGCCCCTCCCCATAGAAACCTCGTGATCACCCCGTCCAATTCCCTAAACCAGCTGCGGTGGAAGTGAAACGTGGTGTTCTGGATGATGTACAAGAAGCGTGGAAGGACCATCATTTTGAACAATGCTATCCTTCCGAGCGGGTTAAGCGGCAAGGTTTGCCAGCGCTTGAGATCAGCTTTGGTTTTATGGACCAGCGGGGTGATGTTCATTGCCCACTCCAGTTCAGGAAGCAGAGCGACCCAGACTCCTAAGTATTTGAACGACTGCCTCCTGATGGGGATGGTAGACTGCCAGTCGAAGCAGTCCCTAGAAAGGTGGAGGGGCACCAATGTTGAGTCGGAGGCCCGAAACGCTCTCAAAGGCCTGCAAGACTTCAAGACACCTAGGGCCGGAGTTGGCCGGGTCCGCCAGGTAGAGCAGGGCATCATCCGCGTAGAGGGAGATTTTGTCGGTATGATGGGTACTCCAAGTCCAGCCCCAGATACCGTGGTCAGATCGAATAAGGCAGGCTAGGGGCTCCATTGCCAGCGCGAATAAAAGGGGTGAACGGGGGCACCCCTGTCTCGTGCCCCTTTGAATTGGGAATGCTCTGGAGAGGGTTCCGTTGGTCAACACCTTGGCGCTGGGGTTGGAATAGAGGACCCGGACAAAGCGCCGGAACTGCTGTCCAATAGCCATCAGCTGCAGGACGTCTTCCAGGCTTTTTCAAAGTCTACAAGGAGGAGTGCAAGGTAGGGTGTAAGGGCCTGGCAGCCGGCCAGGGCCAAATGGAGGCGTCGTAGGCAGTGCCTGGCGCTCTGCACTGGCATGAAGCCACATTGGTCCGCATGGACCAACTTGTGGAGAAAGGGACGGAGTCGTTGAGCCAGGATCGCGGCGTAGATTTTTATCTCCGTGTTGATAAGGGAAATTGGGCGATATTCCGCGCATCTGGGGGAGGGCGGCTGGTTCTTGGGAATGACAACAATAGTTGCCACATCACTCTCAGAAGGAAAGGAGCCCACCTCGGCAACATGGTGGTAGAGGCCCACGAGATGGGGAACCAAGAGGTCTCGGTACAGTGCATAATACTCTTGAGGGAAGCCGTCGGGCCCCGGAGTTTTCCCAGTTTTTAGCAGGGAGATCGCGCCTTGCACCTCCTTTGGGGTAATGGGGAGGTCCAAGCCCTCTGCTTCATCTCCCGAGAGGCACGGAAGCCGGACACCTGCTCGGCCGAGCACGTCTGTGAGGACAGCCTCTGGTGCGCGAGCAGAGTACAGCTGGGCATAGTAGTCAGCCTGTGCGATTGCAGACGAGGTGCGATGGGTGTTACCCTTGGGGTCTTGGACTTCAGGGATTATCCTGCTGGCAATACGGTAGGAAATCAGTCTGTGCAGCAGACTGCCATTTTTGTCACCCCACCAGTATATACGGGCGACGGACGAGCGCCACAGCATCTTGGCTGACTCCAAGGAAAGCTGCTTGATCTCATCCCGAGTGAGCGCAAGCTGCCTGTCTCAGTGAGCATCCGTGGCCCCAGTCTGGGCTTCCTCCAGCCGTATGGCTTGTGCCTCGAGGAGAGTCAAACGGCTACTTTGTGCCAAGCGGTTCGCGTATACTCGACCCCTGGCCACACCGCAGATCGTGGCTTTGCCTGCCTCCCAGAGGATGCCCGGGGAGGGGACCGATCCGTGATTAGTGAGAAGTAATGACGCAATTCCACCTCTATTCCCTTCTGAACTTTTTTGTCTTGCAGGAACCATGCGTTTAGTCTCCACATCGACCGGGTTGTATCTGCAGCCCCACACAGGCGCAGGGAGAGGGCAGAGTGATCCGAAATTCCCCGGGGAAGGATGGATATGTTGGATACCCTGTGGCACTCAGTGGCAGGCAGGAGGATCAGATCAATGCGGGAGTGCGTATGGTGGGCCGCTGAGGTATGAGTGTTTTGGATGCCTCGGGGATTCCAGATCCTCCAGACATCACATAAGCCCAGGGTGGCTTCCCAGTCTGTCAATTTCTTAGCCTGGGCTAGTCTGGCTGGGGAGGGTGCGCCCGTCACGTCGAGTGCTGGTTGCATCACAGCATTACAGTCACCCCCAATCACCGTCTGTCCCAAGGGTAGAGAGGAGAGCGCACCTATTAGGTGCTGCAGGGTGGAGGTGAGAGTAGTGGGTGGAATGTAAATGGACGCCAGATTGAGGACGTTCCCCTCTAGCTTCCCGGATACCGTCACAAACCTGCCCTGGGGATCTGCCGCGACCTGGCCAAGAGTGAAGGGAAGCCCTCGCCGCATTAGAATCGCAACCCATCGCGAGCCGCGGTCGAACCCAGAATGCCAGACTCTATCGAAGCCATAGTGGGCGAGGAAAAAGCATTGGGTCCCCAGGAGGTGCGTCTCCTGCAGTAGGAGTATGTCGGGCGCATGGCGCTGGGCGTACTTAAGGACCGCTGTTCGCTTGATGCGATCCAATAATCTGTTCACATTCCATGATAGAACATGAAGGGGCCTACCTGGGGCGGACGACTGCATCGGGACAGGGGCACGCAATGAGGGGACCAAAGGGTAGTGGACCCCAACGGGGTAAGGGTTGTGCAATGCCGGCTCGTGTGCACAGTATGAGTTGGGTTCCACGTTTTATTGCGGTGTCGGAGCAGTGAGAAGGTGTCGAAGTGTTGCAGATCATTAACAAAGGAGATCTTAACTGATTAAGACGTAAAACAACCCAGAGGACAACGGTCCCCATCTTCCCTCTCCCCCCGCCCTCCACCCTACACTTCCGGAACTGAAGCATCTGTCGCCCTGAAAAGGAAAAACAAAATTAACAACAACAGCTACAAGCTATACTGAAACGCCTAACTGGGGATTGCGTGGCAATAGTGGACCCCTCCACATAGTCGGATACAGCAGTCTCTGTGGCCTGCCATCGTAGGTGTACGTGGGCCGTAGGATATTTCTTTTCCAGCCTCCGCCAAACAAGAGCGCCCGGACTCAGCATCAAGACATGTGGTTCTGCCCTTAGAGTGCCGGACTTTTAGAGAGGTCAGTGTCTGAGGTCGCATGATCTGGGTCTTTGGAGAGTTCAGGACCATGGTGTGTGGCCTCCTCAGAGCTGTCTCTGCTGTGGTCACGTGAAGCCGGAGGGTCCGCCTCGGCCGTGGCGTCCCGAGTTCCCGAACCAAGCGATGCAGGTGACCCCTCGCGTAGTCCACGGCCCCTGCGGGACTGCGTGCGTCTCCTCCCTTGTCAGGAGGGGGGGGGGAGCGGGCCAGCCTTCACCGCTCTGAAGGGGTCGGTTGAGGATGTGGATTGGATTCGAAGGGGCCTTTCCTCGGTCAGCCAAGTCCACGATGACTGTGGGGTCTCAAAGAAGAGCGTCTTGTCCTGGAAAACAACCCGGAGGCGGGCCGGATAGAGGAGACCGTACCGCAGGCCCAGGTTACGAAGCTTCTGCTTGACCTCATTATAAGAGCGACGTTGCACTTGCACCTCTTTAGTATAGTCTGGGAAGAGCTTCACAGTATGATTTTGGAGCTTCAAGGGGCCCTGGGCCCGGGCTGCAGTCAGGATGGCATCTCTATCTTTAAAGTTCAAGATCCTGGCGATGATGGGCCTGTGTGGAGCACTGGGAGGCGGTTTAGGGGCAAGAGAGCGGTGGGCGTGCTCAATAGCGAACCAGGGTGATAGTGCGTCGTTGGGCATCCAGGAATTCAGCCAGTTTTCCACGTGGACAGCTGCTCGACCCCCTCCGGAAAACCCACCAAGCGGAGGTTATTACGACGTGACCGGTTTTCAGCGTCTTCAGCTCTGCGATGTAGCTCCTTGGTGTGTGCTTGGAGGTGGGTTACTTGGTCTTTCAGTTGGTTGAGGTCGTCCTCGATGGTGGAGAGTCGGGATTCCGCTTCGGAAATACGAGCCGTGGCGTTCCTAAAGTCTTGACGCATGAGAGCCATATCCACCCGGACGTCGCCGATCTTGTTCTCCACCGAGGTCTGAGAGGCTCCGATGGCTTGTAGGATAGTCGAGAGGTCTGACCCCTGAAGGGGGGGCCCCCAAGCGCTTCCCCCGCCGGGCCCCGATCAGCCGTGGTGAACTGATCCATTTTAGTTTGCGTCGGTGCCGCAGTTGATTTAGGGACCGATCTCTCCCCATCGTGGATTCCAGGGGCGGGGGGGGGGGTGTCATGCAGCAATTATTAATGTTAAAAGACCCATTGTTATACCCAATATTTCCATTTTGCTCCACAACCTGTTTTGATCTATAGAGTTGAATGCAGTAGATAAGTCTTATAACGTGGAATATAGAAGACCTCCTTTGGGCTTAATGAATTTTTTGCTCGAAATCTTAAAGCAACACAACCATTCAAAGTAGAGCTATTTGGTCTAAAACTAATTTGAGTAATTGGTAAAATTCCCATAGACTCAACCCAGTCCTCTAAATAATTTAATAGATGATTCGCAAAAATGTCCCTGATATATCCATGAGAGCTATTATCCTGTAATTTAAAGGACAAGCTCAATCTCATTTTTTATATACTGGTATTCGACTACATCCTTTCCAGTAGATACAATGATTGTGTGGAAGAGTGGGTGGAGCATTGTAGCTCAAATCGGAGGGGTTAGTTCCATAACATCCGCTGCTATCCCATCAGGGCCCAGTGCACATGAGGATTTTATTTTATTTCTGTATGCCTCTATTTCTACTGGTGATGGAGTTTTAATTATCCTATCAACATTATCTTCACAGTTTTTATCATCTTGGCTCCAACTGGCAATTTTATCTTTGCTGAAATACATAAACCCTTGCAGATAGTGTACTGGGACTCATTAAGACTATATATCTGTGATATAAAATTACTTCAAGTTATTTTGGATATTGGTACAGCAATTTTGTTTTGTCCTAAGTTATTACATTATAAGGGGCTGATTTAATTCTTGTGGGTAAGGATACTCCGTCGCAACAGAGTATCCTTACCGAGAAGAATGCGGTCCTCCCACCGAATTTAAACCCGGGTGGAGCTTAGGGTTAATCTCAGCAGCAGCTACTCTGTCTCTACCATGATTAATACCCTCCAACAGCCCTGCAGAGTAAGGGCCATCGGAGGCTGACCTGTCATTCCGCCCACCTAATTTAGATGGACGGAATGATAGGTCAGTTTTCACTGCCAGGAAAACCCTGGCGATAAGGGGCAGTGAATACTGAAAAATGCTCCCTTCGCCATGGGAGAGGACTCCAGTGGCGAGGGAAGCATTGTATTTTTTATTTTCAAACTGACAGAGCCCTGCATCAAACAGAAAAAATGCATTGACAGGAAGCGGCATGACAGCGATTCCTGCCAATGCGTTATAAATGACTGCCAGCTTGACAGTCATTTATAAATTTGGTGGGCGGTCCCTCCACCATGGTGACGGAGTAATTTACTATCTGCCAATACGTAAATGAGACTCTAAATTAAAAAATGATTTATTTGTTTCTTTAACCAATGTTATTAAATTTTTCCAAAGTTTCTCTTTTTCTTCATAATCTAATTTCCTCAGTTGATGCTGATATTGATTAATTTTTTTATTAATAAAAAAGATTCATTTTTCTTTGCTTAACTTGAAACCCTCCCCTTATTTGCTTTTTTAATGTCTTTTTAGTTTCTTTCGACAGTCCACTGCTTTGTTGACAAAGGGAGTTTTTAAAAAAATGTTCCTTTGTAACGTTAAAAATATATTTCAGCTTTATTACAAAAAGAATCGTATAGTCCCAGAATTACTTTTGAACTATTCTGCAACATGCACGTTATAAACTCTTTTTATTTTTTTAAGACAGATTTTTTTTGTTTAGAGTAGTTCAAATAATCCTATTATTGTTTCTGATATCAAGATTCTGTACCATTTATCATATGTTATGTGGCGAGCACTCTAATGTTAATAACTGGGGTATATGATCTCTTCCAAAATCTCCTAAAATCCGTAATGTAATATACCAGTTCAAATACTATAGCATAGTCAATTAAAGAACTTGTTTTACCATTACTGAGGATATCACCTTCTGGTTGGTTGCTATAGACCTTCCATTTATTATTAAGAGGCCACAAACGTTGCACAAGGTATCCCAATTTCTACCACTTTTGTTACTGTTTGAGTTCTTTAATATTTCCATAGGACTTCTAGATTATTTCGAGAATTATCATCATTCTGAGAGGATGGAATTCTACCATTGATATCTTCTGTTAAAACTACAGGAGTTTTTGGATGTTTAACTCAACATCTTCTAACATTGTATATAACAATTTCAAATAGTGATTACATTATTTATCAGGAGGTGAGTGTATATATGGGCAGCACAAGCTTTAAATAAAAACTTGCATACTCAGCACCAGCATCATCTGAGTCCGTTTAATCTGTCTGTGTATCACTTGCACTTGGATTATGTTCGTGATATATATATATATATATATCTCATCCCCCTCTCCATCTTTTCTTGCATACTCAGTGATGTCTGAAATCCTTTCTATCAAAACATTTTCTTGAGCTTCATAGATTTGGAGTATCTCTAAATTCGATAATGATGGACTCAATATCATTAATCCTCCACAGGGTCAATCACTATTTGTCCTTTTTGCCGCTATGCTGAATTGTATATGAGCACTTAATATCTGTTATGACATTACCCAAATATTTGCATTATCCAACTGTAATAGAGAATCCAACCCCTTTTTCATTATGTTTTATACCAACCACATTTAATGAGACTAGTTTCCAAAACTGATTGTTAAGGCCCATATGGTTTTTGAGGAGATATTTGTGGGTTAATAGTTTAAGCAGTCCAGTTCCAATCTAAAAGTTCATTTTTTCGATCACACTATCTTTTCCATTGTTTGCAATTATTATATTTTAATTTGGTTTAAACATTTCCTCAAAATTACTGACCATTTTTATATTCAATATTGTAGGATGGTCCTCCTGGGTATAATCAATATTTTTCTAAACTGGCCATATGCCAAGGCCAAACTTCCTTATGTCATTTACAACTTTCAGCATTTCCTCTGTTGTCTCAGAGTAGAAGACTACTTTGGCTTTTGAAAAGGAGATATACTAATTTTTTATGTTTGATAAGACACTTGCTTTATATTGCTAGAGCTAATATTTAATAAATTAAAAATGGCATACAAAATTTTAACTAACCTTGATCGATCTAAGCTACCACTTTCCTTTTCCAGGAAAAAAAAATCACAAACCAAATCATTTGTATGATGAATAATTGGACTACTTGATAATATTAATCTTTGATCTTTAACTATTCCGTCTGTACCCCTACTATTGATTACTATCACACTAGTATATGTTTTTCTTTATTTTCTCCTTAATGTCTCCATTTTCATTTTTTTGGGGTTCTACCATTTTTTGTTCACCATTCGTGGTCTGATTTGTAGTAGCAGGCGTATGCTTGGTTTGTCAATTATATTTTCTTCTGTATTTAGTGTCAGGGGATATTTTTTGACGAAAAAGCATTAGCCAGTGGATTTAGAATTTGTTCATCCAACCCTTTTTTACCCTCCTCCTCCTCTTTTAGATAATCTTCTGGGAATCTCATTATCAAGATTCCTTTTTAGTGATCCTTCCTCTCCTTTTTTAGTATTTTTTCTTTAAACGTTTATTTCTTCTTCCTTTCTTATTTTTATTCTCTCTTCATTCAGACAAATTGGAAATCGCTCAGTCTCTCCTATTTTCCTTTACTGCTGCATTGATGCATCAAATGCCATCTTTAATTTTGTTCTGACTGGGTGAATTCCCTGGATTTTCTACATCTACTTTCAAATGTCCACTGCCATCAATATTAATACGCTTACTGGCTTATTTATTTGGCATATTACTAGTTTCACTGCATATATTTGTGTAATCAGCTTGAGTCTCCATATTATCTCTGATTATATTATAATTATTCTTTGTTAAGGCCTTCAGTATTGATGTTAGGAGATCCAGTGACATTAACATTGGAGATTCTAAAATTGGACGAATTACTGTTGTGCGTATTTCATAAGTATTTTTACCTTCCTCCTTTCCTGCTATTGTCAAGAGAAGTTCAATATGATCAAGACTAATATCGCCAGTAGAAGAAAAAGAGGGCATTTAAACTTGTGTAATCCATTTATTAGATTGTTATCCACTAGGTTACAACACTTTTCCAATTCCAATATCTCATGATTGTTTAAACCAGTTTCAGTTTACCTGGCAACATTGAACATAATGGCATGTGACTCCAGCTTTCTTGATTATTCACCAATTCGCCGTCCATAATGGTTTTAGCACTAATTCCATTCAGATCTGTTGCATCAGTCATGTTGATTTATATATTTTTCCACTTTACTTTTTGATTTTGATTTCCTTGCTTTCCTTACTCTAAGTTCTGGTAGAGTTTTATTCATAGTATGAATTTCAACCTGAATTTTGACTTTGTTCAGAGAAATATTAGTATCACATTTGCTTTGTTTAATTTCTTTTCCCTTCTGTTACTACAATCTAAATTACCCTTTATTTCCATTTCACTGCCTTTAATTTGATGCATTTTGTTCTCCATATTAATTTTCTTAAAGAAATCCATTATGTCTATACTTTTTGCCTTCATAACCTCAGCCATTTTGATATTATTTTCTTTTTTTGAATAAGGTTTTACTTGTTCTGGAAATCGTCCTTCATATACATTTTTACTTTCATCTGGTTTATCCTTGGTATGTTTATGATCTCTGTAATTTTGAGCATTCTCATGATTAATTCCATCCTTTATTTCATGTATGTCAGTTTCATTCTTTTTATCAAGCATTACATTTTTAGAGTCAGACTTGTCCTCAATTTCTTCGTAACGTTTCGATGGAGTTTTTACCAACTCTATTGTGCCATCCATCATTAAATTATGTAAGTGTTCTTTCAAATGAGGTTTTAATACCTTAGTGTATTGTGGAAGATCAGGGACAAAGGAACAGAGAAATTCACCTGGAAAAGAGATGAATTAACCCACAACGCTGGTCCTTGTTGAAAGAAAAAAAAAAACCACGTAAACAGAGTGGGAGGAAGAAGGACAGAGGCAGCATGACAGAGCAAAGGAAAAACTAAAGACGTACTGTTATGGCAGAAGGAGAGCGGAGCAACAGAAGGAAAAGGCTGGAAGAAGGAAGAGTCAGGTTGGTGGAAGGAAGAGCAGGAGAGTTGAGAAAGAAACATAGGCCTCAATAGAAAGGAGCGTAAATGGAGAAACTGAGTTGGTATGGCCGAGACCAAGGAGGAATTGGAGAGAGATGGAGCTGTGGTGCAGCCAGCAGAGACCTTGCGTCAGAAACAGGAGAGGACAGAGAAGCAGAGACATGGATGGAATAGTGGTGGGTGCCACTGATGGCCCCCTTATCTCCGACCACAACCCAGGAGGCTTGTGGCTACCAGGGTGAGTCCGGATAACCACAGTAACCACCTGCCTTTAAAAATCAAGCACTGTCTGGCATTCTTTTGTAAACTTCACTTGGTGGTGGGTGATAGATGTTTGTTGGGACATTGTACTAAGATAATTGCGTTTAACAGACTTGAGACAGGTGGTAGAAGACTCGCGTACAATGATGAAGAAAGTGAAAGTGAGCAACTAAAAGAATCAGAAACACAACTTTGGAGAAGGGGAGAACCCATGGAACATAGATACGTAGTTCAGGAAACCTGCAGATTATTAGAATCTTTATACATATTTGTTCCCTTCTTCCCTCCCCCTTCCCTTCACTGAAAACGGGGTTTACTACTTCCTGGGTTTAGGGCTGGATACCACAGTATCGGTTTCAACCTAGCTGGCTTGCACGTGAAGGATCTTTCTAAAATGTTTGCCTTCGTTATTAAAACCTTCAGAAAAGAGAGAGAACATCATCCAAAAAGATAGTGAAGTTAAAAGACGGAACATTTATCTAGATAGAATGTCTACTTACCTGGGTTGTTTCTCATTCTTCGAGGAACGCTGATGGTCACATCAGGAGGACCATAAAGGAAAAGAAAGAAGAGAGAATTAATGGAAGTATACCCTGAGAAGAAAGGCAAAAGGGGGGAAACTGTCAAAGACACAAGGTTATTTTATACATTTTCCTTGCTGACAGTAAAGCCATTGTTGGAAATGGCCCTTTTTGCAGGGTTACCCCAAACCTTTTGCCTTCCTCCTTTTATTTTTCTGACCTGTTTGTTGGCTTTAAGACTCTAGGCACTTTACCACTGCTATTCAGTGCTAAAGTGCATGTCCTCTCTCCCCTTAACACGGTATTTGTATTTTGGTGCTTGTAAAGCGCATCAATCATCCCGAGGGACATCACGGCGCTAGGAAAGAATGCAGATGCTGGACGGATTACTCTTGGCCTAAATTATTGGTAGTTTCAGTATCTAGGAAAGAAGGTGGCTTTCAGCTTTTTCCTAAAGAGTACATAGTCGTCTGTAAGGCGTAGATCGAGTGGGAGGTTGTTCCATAGGACCGCGGCTGCTTTAGAGAAAGATCTGTCACCCATTCTGGCCTTGTGTGTGCGCTTGACTGAGGCAAAAGCCTGGTATGATTGGTTTACACCTGTTTGGCATATTTGATTTACTTGTAAGTCCCTTGTAAAGTGGTATACCATATACCCTGGGCCTGTAAATTAACCGCTACTAGTGGGCCTGCAGCACTGATTGTGCCACCCACATAAGTAGACTTTTAAACCTGTCTCAGGTCTGCCACTGCAGGGCCTGTGTGTTCAGTTTACTGCCACTCCGACTTCGCATTTAAAACTACTTGCCAAGCCTTAAACTCACCTTTTATTACACATAGGTCACCCCTAAGGTAGCCCTATAGGCACAGTGCTATGTAAGTAAAGGGTAGGATGTGTACCTTTATGTTTTGCAAGTCCTGGCAGTAACAATCAGCCTATTTCGTTTTTCACTGCTGTGAGGCCTACTCTCAGAGGCAAGCATTGGAAATTCCCTTATATACTATTAAGAGGTAATTCCTGATCAGAAAGCAGTAGTGTTGCCATGTTTGGTATTTAGAATGCTAATGACAAATCCTACTTACTGGTGAAGTTGGATTTCACATTACTATTTTAGAAATTCTACTTTTACAAAGTGGGCATTTCTCTGTGCTTATAACTCTTTGTGGTTTGCAGCCTGTCTCCAATACACATCTGGGCTAGGTGACAGCTATACTTTGTGCATTCTCTCTAGACAGCTACAACACAGGAAGGGCTGGGTGTGACAGGAGATTCATCTGTGTTCTGATAGCCTTCCTGGACAGGCAGCGGGAGAGGGGAGCTCATAATTACACAAAAATAGGTAGTGACCTGCCCTCACACAAAGGGCTGATTTACCCCCTACTGGTAGTCTGGAGCCAGGGCTGGGCTGAAAGGGATCCTTGTGCACTTCAGAGACTTCCTCTGAAGTCACCCCCTACACCAAAGGCACTTTTGGATACAAGTACCAGGACTCTGGCCCTACGAAATCAGTACACTACTAGACCTGGGGAGAACTCTGCTGGAGTAAAGACTGCAGTGCTGAAAGGATTGCCACTCTGCTGTGACTGACTGTTCTGAACACTGGTTCCCTCCTTTGCTGAGCTGCCCAGCGGCCTGCTGAACTCTGCCCTAATACAGACCAAGGACTAAACCCAGAGTGACTCCAATGGCTTGCCGGGTTGCTCCCTGTTTTGAAATCTCAGGGCCATCAAAGATTTCGCCTGAGCACTGCTCCCATGGGACTGTGTCACTTGTGAGTTCGGCAGCAGTGTAATTGAACGCTCCTTGATTTGTAACTCCCCAAAACACAGTGTTGTGGGGCACTCGTGTCTGACCAGCGCATGTTGAGCACTTCGTGTTCTTCAAAACCCAGAGCGTGTTGAGCACTTTGTTTTGCACCCCGAGCAGTGTGTGCCTCAGCATCCAGTGCTGTCTCCGGAACCGCACTGGCCTAGGGCAGCGAATCACCATCTACTGAGGGAAGTCCTCCTGACACTGCACCCACATTGCCGTAGCAACCAGGCTTTTCCTTGCCGACACGACTATGGGGGGTGCGCTGACCACCAGAGGAAGAAGATTAGCGTGACCACAGCCGATCCTAAATCACCACGAGCAATCGTGCACGGCCCGGACCTGCACCGTGGGGGTGATAGAGAGGTTCCCCAGTGCCGCGAGAACTGCCCCGATCACTAAGGTACTGTGCCTGTGAGTCAGGACCCACGAAAGCCCCTATAATTGCTCGGCCCCACGCTGCAGCCCCATTGCAGCCCCATTGTCACTTCCGTGTTCGAACTATTGAATTGTGATTGCACTACATACCAGCCCGAGGGGTCGGTGACCAATTCCACCTTGGCGAAATAGAGCCTGTACCTGATGGGATCTCTGCAAATCACCCCGGTCAAACAATATCACACCGAAGCTCATAATCCCGAGTGCTCTTGCAGCACTCACCTGGAGACATTACCGTAATTTCCTTAAAGGGAGTGCCCGCATTATTGAGCACTGTGATTTCCTATGCTATTTGCAAAACACTTTAACTGATGTAGTTTTGATTGGATTTTTGTGGGGTGGTGGTGGTGGATCATGTCCCTTCTCAGAGTTGGAGAAGAGGTGGGGTGGGCAGAGGCCTAGGGTGCCCTATACCCATTCCCAGAGCTTGGACGGTTCCCAGAGGGAGCACCAGCAGGGGAGTCTAGTCTGTACAGGGAGACCATCCACTGAGAGGGCTCCATAGTGTCAGGAGAACTTGGGGGTCGGCTGACAAAGGCATCCAACCAGTTCTGGTTTCTGGGAGTACCACTTCACAGAGGAGGGTGCAGAAGCCCAGATGGAGTGGTAGGGGGTGAAAGGACTCTCCCCTAACTCCTGGTCAGCCTAAGGGTACAGACCCTGGGGTGGAAGACCAGTTGCAGGATAGCACCCCATAACTGGTGGGAGAACTGAGCAAGACAGCTGCCACAAGCTCCCTGACAGTTCAGATTTCTGGGGGTACCACTCCCAAAAGGAGGGTATGGAACCCCATAAGGAGGGGCAGGGGGAGGAAGGACTCACCCCTGTCCAGCCCAAGGGTATAGACCCTGGGCTGGGGGGCCAGTTGCAGGATACCACCCCTAAACTAGTGGGAGGTGGAGTGGAGACAGTATGCAAAGTACCTGGGGTTACCGCCCCCCACTCCGAGAAACCACACAGCACAGAGACCCCTGGATGTACTGGGCCTGGCTCTCAACACTGACCGCTGTCAGTGGCCTCTGTTGGTTGCTGTCCTTGTGGACAGAGGTTTTCTTGTGTTGGCCATGGTGGTACTGTCTGCCTACTGGGATGCATCTGTGAGCAAATTAAAGTTAGGCACTTCACAGATGGAGTCAACAGGTGAAGAGAAGGATTCCCCATGGGCTAGCTTAGTGGGCCCTGAGAGCATAGATAGAGAGATCCAACTGGGTTCAGAGAGGCGTAGAACTGGCAAGTACCCCTCCATTAGCGGGCCATTGTCCACGTTCTATCGCCCTAAGCTGGAAAGCCCATCAAGGTATTGATTAGTCTACCATGGCTTTAGGCTTGGGGGGGTGGAAGGGGGGTTGTGTTGGAAATGTCCCTTTTTGCAGGATTACCCCGAACATTTTGCCTTCCACATATTTGTCTGACCTTTCTTTTGTTGGCTTTAGGACTCTGGGCACTCTACCACTGCTAACCAGTGCTAAAGTGCATGTGCTCACTCCCTTAAACATAGTATGATTGGTTTACACCTTTTTGGCATATTTGATTTACTTGTCCCTTGTAAAGTGGTATACCATATACCCAAGGTCTGTAAATTAAATGCTACTAGTGGGCATGAAGCACTAATTGTGCCAACCACTGAATATTCCTTTCAAATCTGCCACTGCAGGGTCTGTGTGTGCAGTTTACTGCCGCTCCGACTTGGCATTTAAAACTACTTGGCATGCCTTAAACTCCCCTTTTATTACACATAGGTCACCCCTAAGGTAGGCCCTAGGTGGCCCTATGGGCAGGGTGCTGTGTAAGTAAAGGGTAGGACATGTATCTTTTATGTTTTGCATGTCCTGGTAGTGACAAACAGCCTATTTTCATTTTTCACTGCTGTGAGACCTGCTCCTTTCCTAGGCTAGCATTGGGAACTCCTTTTATATATTTTCAAGTGGTAATTACTGATCAGAAAGGAGTAATGTTTAGCATGTTTGGTATGTTTAGAATGGTTATGACAAATCCTACTTACTGGTGAAGTTGGATTTATCATTACTATTTTAAAATTTGTCACTTTTAGAAAGTGGGTATTTCTCTGTGCTTATAAATCTTTGTGCTTTGCAGCCTGTCTCTAATACACGTCCGGGCGACAGCTACACTTTGTGCATTCTCTGTAGACAGCCACAACATAACAAGGGCTGGGTGTGCCAGGAGATTCATCTGCAATCTGATAGCCTTCCTAGGCAGGCAGGGGGAGAGGGGAGCTCACACTTACACATGAATAGGTGGTGCCCTTCCCTCACATAAAGGGCTGATTCACTCCTACTGGCAGTCTGGAGCCAGAGCTGGGCTGAAAAGGATCCCTGTACACTTCAGAGAGTTCCTTTGAAGTGACCCCCTACATCAAAGGCACTTTTGTGTTTGAATTCCCGGGGCTATTGCCCAACCAAATCAGTACACTACTGGACCTGGGAAGAACTCTTTTGGAGTAAAGACTGATGTGCTGAAAGGATTACCACTGTTGTGTCTGACTGTTCTGAGGTACTGCTTCCCTGCTTTGCTGAGTTGGCCTGCTGATCTCTGCCAAGGACCAAGGACTAAACCCAGAGTGACTCCAAGGACTTGCTGGCTTGCCACCTGTTTTGCAATCTCCGGGCCATCGAAGATTTTGCCTAAGCACCCCTGCCGTAATTGAACACTTCGTGATTTGTATCTCCCCAAAGAACAGCGTGTGTGGGGCACTCATGTCACACTAGCGCATGCAGAAAGCTTTGTGTTCTTCAAAACCCAGTGTGTGTTGAGTGCTTCATCTTGCACTCTGAGTAGCATGTGCCCCATCGCTCTGTGCTGTCTCCGGAACTGCACTCACTGAGGGCCGAGAATCGCCGCTGAACTGAGGGAAGCGCTCCTTACGCGGCACAGTGTTGCTGTAGTAACTAGTATTTCCCTTGATGACGCAACTACGGGAGCCATCCTGCCCGTCACAGGAAGAACATCAGTGCGACTTCAGCCGATCCCAAATCACCACAAGCAATCCTGCACAGCCCAGCGCTGCACCGCCGGGGCGACGGAGAGGTTCCCCAGTGCCGCGAAGACCGCCCCTATCAGTAAGGTACAGTGCCTTTGAGTCAGGACCCACGAGGGCCCCTGTGATCGCTCGGCCCGCGCCATATCCATAGCACTAGGCCTCTGCATAGATCTCATCATATTTGTCTCGTTCTCTACGATTATAAAAACATACTACTGCTTTCCCAGCCGGTATAAGCACACCCAAAGCCCTTCCAAACTTTCCTTTTGACGCAATTGTGGCTCTACGCACTGTCATTTACCATATGGCTATATCAGTCCAATAGATTTGGCTACATACAACACAATACAGTTTACAAACTCAATACAAATGTACATAGGCACAGCTTAATTAGACAGCTTATCCCAGGACTCAGAAGTGACATTTTTAGCTGCTGTTTTTATTGTCACAGTTACTGCTGCTAAAAACAAACCATTTAAAGAATCTAAGCTCCAGCTAACAAAAGTGGTAACACATTTGGCGCCTTTTATAATGAATGTCTCAATTCACATGACTATACTTATTTGATATGTGCTCTTGACTTTTGGAGATCCCGTTCTTTTTCTTGTACTTGCATTCTAAGGATATAAAAGACAGAGATATATTGTGTTCTCAGTTTCTGCAGTTACATGCAACATATATTTTTAAGGACATGTTCTGTTATGCGGTTTTATATAGCGCAGAGCTGCCCCAGCAAAGGGGCGTCCCATCGCTGAACAAAAAACAGCAGATCAAAAAGCAACACACAACAGTCTATGATGGAAAAAGATGCGTTTTGATGGCCCTGCGGAATGCCATATAGTTTTCCATGCTACGAATGACGGTGGGGAGCGCGTTCCAAAGTCTGGCCGCCAATACACCAAAAGAACGTCCACCAGCACGCACCCTCCTCACCCGTGGGACCACCGCCAGATGCTGGCCCATAGACCGAAGTTGGAGGGAGGGGATGTAAGGTGTAAGCAGATTGGCCAAAATGTCTGGGGAGGAAGAATTCAAAATTTTAAAAGACATGCACAGAGTCTTGAACTCGATGCGCTTTGCTACAGGCAACCAATGTAGCCGACGGATAGCATTGGAGGTAGGGCATGTCCTGGGCAGACCTAACAAGGCTCTGGCGGCAGCGTTCTGAACCCTTTGCAGTCATGTGATCTCCACTTTATTAACTCCCAAGTAGAGTGAGTTGGCGTAGTCCAGTCTTGACAGAATAGATGCTTGGACAATTACCTGCCTCATGGCCGGGTCAAAAAACCTCAGCACTGGTTTGAGCCACCGTAAGATGCCACAACAGGTTCCTGCTACTTTCTTTGTTTGAGTCTGAAAGCTAAGGGTGGCATCTACCCACACACCCAGATTTTTTACCACCTGTTTGGGAGCAGGTGATTCGCCCAGCTTGGCAGGCCACCAATGCTCACTCCACAACTCAGTGTTTCTCCCGACCAGCAGGACCTCGGACTTGTTGGCATTTAACTGAAGACAGTTGGCAGTCATCCACTCATATATAAACTCTAGATCCCTCTGGAACTTGCATGAGCCCTGTCCTGAGTCCTCACTGCTGTGAGCCCTCTACTTTTTGCCACTGCTGCCAAAGGTTGCACATATACGTTAAACAGCGTTGGGCTCAAAGCTGAGCCCTGCGGTACCCCGTGTTTGAGGGTGTGTGTCTTGGAAGCAAAAGGGGAACTGCAACCTGAAAGGTCCTGTCAGCTAAAAGGAAACAAATCACTCAAGAGCAGAGCCCACGATCCCCACCTCCTCCAACCTCTGCAACAGGATCTGGTGGGAGACGGTGTCGAATGCAGCACTGAGATCTAACATACAGGGCCCTACACACTTTTGCGTTCGTTTTTGTTTTTTGGGCTAGAGAGGAAATTGTATATACTCTTCCAGGATTTGCTGCATTTTTGGGCCCTCCTTTAACGTTTGTTACAGAAAGCTTTTAGATTGTATACCACTCATGTCATTTACTTAAGTTTCAGAAGGGGGGATTTGTACAGGAGACCCATCGAGACTTTCTAGGCACCACACACCTCCCTGCGCTGACTCTGTGGGAGTTATGTTTTATCTCTTCCCTTCCCCTTTTCCTCATTTCACCTCGACTAGCTTTAACATTGTTGGGCAGTCTTGGTGATAGGGTGACGTTGGGACCTTACTCCATTCTCTTCCTATCGCACCTGCAGAAACATGTGAGAACTTAACAGGAAAGATACCATTTTTTTAAAACCTTTTAAAGTTATTCAAGTTAATAAAACTGGTAGAAGAACCAGTCTAGTTTTACTTAACTAGACTTAAAGCCCACACACTCGGCTTTACTAGCCTCAGACCACAAGCGGCACTGCAGCTGCCTTCACTCCAGCACCAACCACCATTGATCCTATAATTTACAATTGTAACATTAAATAGTCTTCTTTCTTTATTTCCCATTGATGAAAGGAAGATTTAGATTGTATTATGCACTTATTAGTATTTTCTCTGTCTTTTATCTTAACGGAATGGGTACACACAATGTGCATAGCCATTTCTGATCATTTGACTTTATCATGAGCAAGGCAGTTCTCTGACAAAACCCATCAATATAACCGGTAAGTCCGTTGCAATTCACTAAACTTAAACCCACATCTATTTCAGTAGTTACAGCACAAATACTTTAAAATCTACTACAGTCTAGTTTTGGAGCCTCACACAACACACATACATGGCTATTCAAGAATGCTGCAAGGGAAACACACCGAAATTAATGGAGGCAGGGAATAAAAAATGAATAAAAATGAATTAAAGGAATAAATGGTCATAGAACTTTAGACATTGCAAACATCTATACAAATCACATTGAAAAAATGTAAAACATAAAAAATACTAATTTAAAAAGGACATATACATTTGTACATTGCGAACATCCATACAAATCACACTGTAAAAATATAAAATACATAAAATTGATAATGAGGAGTCACTTTTACAAATCACATTATACCAGAGGTCTTCAAACTGATAAGCATGCCCCCCCTGGGGGTCTGTGGCAGTATTCCCAGGGGAAGGAGGGTGCAAATGCCTCAGTAAATACTTGTAAATGAAGATGGCTTTCAAGCGCAACTTTTGTTTATATTTGTTTATTTTTCACATTTGCAGGCTTTCCTCATTTATATGAAGCGATTGAAGTACATAAAGTATGGCACCTGTGATCCTGAGGCCTGTGGTGGCAGGGTCAAAGACGTGGCTAAAAACAAAAAAATATTCTTTAAGTATTTTGTTGTTTTTAGAACTTCACAGCAACTGTATGTAAAATAATGCACACACCTTAAATGAAAAAGAAATGCAAATTAAAGTAATTGGTGGGAAGTTCACTTTTTTACATTATAAAACGTCAGTTGGTTAATGCAAACGCTGCAGATGTATGTTTATGAGACCAGAGAATCACAGAATTGAATCCTGTACGGCGCAATGCAGAATAGTGACGAGTGATTTATAATGCTATGAGGTACCAGCGTGTAACAGAAAGCGCTGTAAATATGTAAGTCATTGTATTGTATTTCATGCAGTATAAGATAGGCTGCCACACAATGATTTAGTGTCTATGATAAAACAAGTACTTTCAAAAAATACTTATTAGTAGTAGCTAACCAAATTGTAACTAATGTACACATTTTCCAAAACTCAGCATCCTTACATTACCTCTCAAAAATACAAAATATTTTTCAATCTTGATGCTTCAAACTACTGCATGAATTAACCCCCCCTTCTCTCTCACACAGAGGTAACAGATGTACCTCCAGATCCCTATTAACAATTAATGGATTTTTTTTTAACAAAAAGTATTGGAACTGTTTTTGTAAAATTGAAAAACACATAGGCACTCACGGGTGTCCATAATTCCCATAAACCCAGCCAACTTCAACCTCTGTTTGCATGCAGATGTCCCTTTAGATGCATCAAGTGGCAGGGAGAAGGCCAAGAGGGTCATATTCAGAGGCCCTGGGGGGGCGGGGCAGAGTAATGACCCAGGAGAAAGTGGGAAAAAGCAAAATCCATGGATAGCATCAAACAGATGGCCCAGAGTAGGGGGTGCTATGTAATGTCTAATTTTTTTGTTTACAAATGGACAGAGTCAGCTTTCCGACTTCCTCAGAGAGATGCCCTGAAGAAGGTGTTGAGAAATGCGGGCTCATTATTTTTTGATTAGTGCAGCAGCTGCATTGGCACTGGGGCAAGGATGTAGGACACTTCGTCCCAATTATGTATGTGGTATTAGCACTAAGGAGGGGTGGGGAGCTATTGTCGTTGTTAGCATTGGGGACAAGATCACCCTTGCTGCACATGGAACAGGTCCCAAGCCACAAATGGGCGAGATGTGGGTATTTTTTGCCTTTTTCCAGGCAATCAATCAGGTTTTATAAAGCCCGGCTAATCACCCGATAAAGTAATTAGGAGCTTACAGGCCCCCGAGGCTTATTCGAACAGCCAGGTTTTGAGAGCCATTTGGGAATTCCGAAGTGAGGTGATGGTCCGGAGATGCGTGGGGAGGCTGTTTCAGGCCTTTGCTGCGATGTGGGAGAAGGAACGTCCTCCACTTCTGCTTTGGTAGATGCAGGGAGTATGGGCAAGTGAGGGAGGGGGGCGGAGCGTTGTCTTCTCAATGGTTGGTGGAAGCTCAGGTGGTGGCTAATGTAGGCGGGTCATTGGTTATATAGAGCCTTGTGTGCGTGGGTCAGCAGCTTGAATTGGCATCTCTTCTGTACGGGTATCCAGTGGAGTTTTCTGAGGTGGGGTTTGATGTGGGTTCATCGGGAATGGCAGAGGATGAGTCTGGATGTGGCATTCTGAAGTCTCTGTAGAAAGTGTGTGGCGATTCTGATGTAGAGGGCATTGCTGTAGTCCAGTCGCTGGTGATGAGGGCTTGTGTCACAGTGCATCTCATGTGTAGGGTTAGCCACTTGAAGATCGTACAGAGCATGCGCAGAGTGAGGAAGCAGGCGGAGGAGACAGCGTTGTTCTGTGATTTAATGGTGAGTTTATTATCCATGATGATTATGAGGTTTCTGGCGTGGTTGGAGGGAGTGGGTGCGGGTCCTAGGTCTGATGGCCACCAGGAGTTGTTCTATGTGTTGCTGCTGTTGTCAAAGATCAGTACTTCTGTCTTGTCTGTGTTCAGCTGCAGGCAGTTGTTCTTCATCCAGTCGGCGACGTTGGTCATGCATCTGTGGAAGTTGAATCTGGTGGTGGTGGGGTCGTTGGTAAGTGAGAGGATGAGCTGGGTGTCGTCTGCATAGTAAATTATGTTGAGACCGTAAGATCTGACTATGTTGGTCAGCGGGGTTATATATGCGTTGACGAGCGTAGGGCTAAGGGGTGAGCCCTGGGGGACACCACAGGTGATCTCCTTGGGTTCAGAGGTGAAAGGTGGGAGGTGGACCCTCTGGGTTCTTCTGGTGTCGAAGGAGGTGATCCATCTGAGCGGGTCCCGTTGGATGCCGATGTGGTGGAGTCTTTCGATCAGTGTGTGATGGGATACAGTGTTGAAGGATGCCGAGAGGTTGAGGAGGATCAAAGCTGCTGTTTCTCCTTGGTTGAGGAGGGTTTGGATGTCGTCGATTTGACACAAAGGGGCAGATAGTCTCAGTTGGGCCTCAGGCATAGGAGTGATGACCCAGTGGAGTGGTGAGAGGAATAGGTATCATCTGTGCTGCAGGTATAGTCACATTGGGGAACAGGGGTGTGAGGGCCCAACTAAACTCCTATTATTTCTGTTGTACTATCATTCCTTGCTAGTATCTGGGTTCAGTGCACCCTTATTGTGCCAGCGTTGCTTTCGGCATTGGATCAGTGGCCCAAAAGAGGAGAAAATGAAGCAGAGGAGACACCTAGGCCCCAGCTTCCACTTACCTTTGACTGGTTCTCTGACCAGTCCAAGGCCATTTCGGACCAGGCCGTCTGCCGCAAGGCCTCACTTTGCTGCGCTCGTCCTTTCTCCCTCTCCGTCTGCTCTCACTCTATTCTCTGGTGTCACTCACTCCTTCATACTCTCTCTTCGACCTGTGCTTTGTACTCTGCCTTTTGTGCTCTTTTGGGCTTCTCATCTGTGTCCGTTTGTCTTTTTGGCTCTTGTGCTGTTTTTTGCTTTTTCTGCTTCAGTGCCCATTTGTCTTTTTGTGCCAGTTTGTCTTTTTGTCTCATGTGATCTTTTGTGCTTTTTCTGCTTTAGTGCCCTTTTGTCTCTGGTGCCAATTTCATGCTCAGCCCAGCCTTCTGTGCCCATTTTTTGCGCTTTTCTAGTCTTTTTGGGCCTGTTTTTGTTGCCTTTGACTCGTTGCTTTTTCTGCTTCTGCACCTCTTGTCACCCCCCTTTCACCCCTTCTGTTCAGGGACCTCCTTGCCGCCTCTCTCCTGCACTTTCCCTGCCTCCCTCAACCCCTCTCTCCTTACCTGTTCTCTTGCATGCCTTCTCCCGCTGCAGTTTCCTGCCCCTCTAAAGCCCCGCCACCACACTCCTCCCCCTCCTAAGGCCTGCTTAATGGCAGCCGCTGCGCGACTGGACAGCGGGCGCACCACTGGTGTGCCAAAGGCAAGCCCGTCTGCGCCCTTCCATGCCTGGACTGAGCCCGGACTGCACCCAACGCCAAAGACCCTGGTCCGTCCTACTGCCACCGCTGCACTGCCTTTGACTTGCTAGCACTCATCACCCGATGCCGCCACAATTGCTGCCCCATTTGGCACTGCATCACATCGCAGAACCGTTCTCATGCTCTCACTGCCGCTTCTCTTGCAGCATCTCCTCTATGCAACCGTCCATACAGACCTCACCTTGCATCACCTTCATGCTCCTCAACATCTCACTGCAAACACGGCACTGAGGTCTGGGACCTCATCGAACACACACTGCCTGAACTATCTGACTGAAACCTGACTCAGCCCAGCAGTCGCCCTGGCCATTGCAGAGGCCATTCCTCCTGGCTACAAGATCATCCACCACAAGAAGCTCCAAAAACCATGAGGAGGTCTCACGATTATCCACAAAGACACCATCACCTGCACAACTGCAACGGAGAAACCAACTGCGCTCATGGAACACATGTACTTCCACCTACATATCAGCCCCTCCATGACCATCTCAGGCACCCTCGCTTATCGACCGCAAGGGTCCCGCACCACCTTCAGTAACCTCCTCATTGACTTTAGAACTCCCACCATGATTATATCCAATGACTTCCTACTGCTCGGCAACCTCAACATTCATCTCGATGACCCAACGGACTACAACGCCACCGACCTCCTCAAGAGCCTCGGCAACACTGGACTCGCACAGCTCATACAAGGCCCAACTCACATTGCCAGACACACACTCGACCCAGTCCTCGCAGCCAGAAACAAGATTACCTTCAGCCACCTCACCCTGCTCACATGGATGGACCACTCCATCGTACACTTCAATCTCAACACACCCCACTCCAGCAAATAAAACCAGCCATCACCTTCAGCTGCAACTGGAACAACATAACAGAAGCAGACTGGACCCACACCCTCGGATCCAACCAGCCTATCCTCACAGGTGACCTACAGAACGACCTATCGATTTTCAACAACTGGATCTCAGACAGAGTCAACACCTTGGCTCCCATGTAGAAGGTCAGGCATACAAGAACTCGCGCTCGAGCATACTGGTACATGGAAGCCCTAAGAGACTCCAAGCGATTTTGCACACAATGAAAAAGAAGATGGAGAACCAGCCGAGACAACATCTCTGGAGACACCTACAAATCTGCACTCAGAATGTACCATGCACAGATCAAAGAAGCCAGGAAAGCGGCCCTTGTGCTCAGACTAGAATCTTGCTTTAACTCCTGCAAAGAACACTTCAACATCGTCAAAGAACTCACCAATCCAACAGCAGCCTCCAATTCCATCATCCCCTTACAGGGCCTCTGCGACAACCTTTCTGACTTTTTCCAGAACAAAATACTCAAGATCGACACCAATTTCGCTTTCCAACCCACCATAGAAGACATAATCTCGCAACCACCACCAGGAGCACCCACCTTCTAACGAACTGGAGGCCTCTCACCACAGATGATACCACCAGAATCATGCAGACTATCCACTCTGGGTCCCCCACTCACTCCTGCCCTCACCACAAGTACAACCTGGGAAGCACACTGATCAACAGCAATCTCACCACCACCATCAACTCCTTCATCCTCAGCAGAAACTTCCCAGAAAGCTGGAAAAACACACAAGTCACAGCTCTCCTGAAGAAACCCATGGCCAATCTGAAAGATCTCGGAAAATACAGAACCCATCTCGCTCCTTCCTTTCCTAACCAAACTCTTGGAGAAAGATCAACAAGCAACCCTTCACCCATCTTTAACAGCACCACCTCCTGGACTCCACAGAGTCAGGGTTCTGCAGCAACCACAGCATGGAAAGCACCATCCTGGTAGCAACTGATGACATCCGGTCCATCATGGACAGAGGAGAAACCGCCACTATCATCCTGCTTGACCTCTCGGCGGCTTTCAATTCCATCTCTGATGGCACTGTTATAACCAGACTCCAGGACTCTGGAGTTCAAGCACCCGCCCTGAGTTCAATCGCCTCATTCCTCTCCAACAGGACTCAACAAGTCAGACTCTCCACTTTCACCTCTGAACACAAGAAGCTCATCTGCAGAGTCCTCCAGGGATCCTCCCTCAGCCCAACCCTGTTTAGGGTGTACATGTCACCCCTCACTCGCATCATAAGAGCCCACGGCATCACCATTGTTTCCTACGACAACAACACTCAACTCATCGTCTCCTTCACTGACACGAACAACACCACCAGAACCAATTTCCTCTCATTCATGTCCAACAAGGCCAACTGGATGTGAGAGAACTGCCTTAAACTCAACACAGCCAAAACGGAGATCCTTATTTTTGGAAACAAGAGTTCCCTTTGGGACTCCTCTTGGTGGCCACCTGACTTAGGTTCCATGCTCACCCCACAGACTACAGCCGAAACCTCAGTGTCATCCTTGACAACAAACTCACGATGGAAAAAAAAGTTCAACGCTGTGATCGCATCCTGCTGCCTCATCCTCAGAATGCTTTGCAAGTTTTTCAAATGGCTCCCCAAGCACACAAGACGCATGGTCACCCAGGCCCTCATAATCAGTAGACTCAACTACAGCAACGCACTCTATGTCAGCATCTCCAACCAGCTCATGCAAAGACTCAAGACCATCCAAAACACCTCCTCCAGACTCATCCTAGACGTCCCCAGAAATGCTCACATCACTGAACTACGCTGGCTACCCATCCAGAAACACTGCAAATTCAAGTTGCTCATCCATTCCTACAAAGCCCTCCACAACACTGGACCAGCATACGCCTATGGCCGACTTCAACTTTACCAACCTTCCAGTCAGCTACGCTCCACCTGTCCCTCGCACGAGTCCCCCTCATCTATAGATGCAAGTTTCATCACCACCAAGAACTGCAACAAACTTCATCAGAATTGCAACTCCACTTCTCAATTTCTGCAAGAAATTGAAGACCTGGCTGTTCAGCTAAGAGCACCACCTGGCTTACGTTCCTGCTCCAGCGCCTGGATACCCTCACAAGCATCCGCGGTCCGTGCAGGTAACAGCAGTGGGGTGGTGGGGCCGGGTAAGGGGGGATTTCGAGGGACGATGCAGAGGGAAAATTAATTATTTATTTAATTTTCCCTCTGCATCGTCCCTCGAAATCCCCCCCTTACCCGGCCCCACCTCTGTTACCTGCACGGACCGCGGCTGCTCACAAGTGATCAGCTGCGCCATACAAATTGACATAACATAACCTTAGCTTAGCCCTCAAAGAGGTGGTAGAAAGGCGAACGGGGGAGTGGGGGTTAACCAGAGGCAGAGGAGACTGCCCTCTTTGCAAAGCAGTAACTATCATTAGTAAGGCAGGTGTAGTGGTACTGAGCCCATTGCATCACAATTATGACTGCCTTACTTTACGATAGAGGCATGAGGGACAGCATTAGTGCTGAGGGCACCCATGCTGCATTGAGGCATGCAACACGTGGAGGCTATTTTCTTCTGAAAGGTACAGAGAGTCTGTTTAAAGATTGGAGTGATGGCCAGGCTTTTTGGGGAAGGGGTGAAATAGGAAGAGGGGATAGCCTGCTACTCAGGGCCCCAGCTATCATTTGTGCAGAAGGGGCAGTTTCATTGCGGCCTAGAAGTCCCAATTAATGGGAGAAGTATTTTTGTCTATTTCAGGTTTTATGTATGTGCTCTTTTAAAGGTCTCACATTTAGTGTGGGTTATGAGCTATTGAAAAAGTAACCCTGAAAAGATCTCAAAAGCCCCACCACCTGCACTCATCTCTGCCCCTCCCACTAACCCAAGATTTTCCATCAAGTTGTAGAGGAGGGCCTAAATTCAAAACATTTTGGGTAGTGGGGCTCAGAGCAAAAACGTTTGAAGACCTCTGCATTACAGCAATATAAACATGTACATATTTAAAATATATAAATTGTTAATAAATTATATTAAAAAATCTCACATCACATCTAACCATACTCTACCCATCTTCAAAGACACACCTAATACATTGCATGTCCCAGACATGCACACACACAGAACGCCAAACAACCCAACTGTAGCGATGTCTGACATTCACAATATATATATATATTTTTTGTATATATTAGTTAATGCGTTTTTGAGTTTCACATTTCCATTTCCTACAGTTGAGACATTGTGTTACAACATGCAGCGACATATTCTATAACGTTTTTGATCTTAACAGCGTACTTTTCATATGCTCCTGCAGCGGGTATGATGAGATGGTAGAACGTACATCTTACATTTGTCTGGCCATAGCATATATGGCCCATTATATCATACGTCCTTTACAGAGTTGTTACATTGCGGGTATCGCGTCGGATCTAGTTCGGCTTAGGCTCCACTGACCTATTGTACATTTGGTAAGGGAAGGGGGGAAATAAAACAAGGGAGACAGGGTACAAAACTTAGAGGAGAGCTGGAACAGCCCCGCATGGCTGCTGGCATTTGTGTATGTGTGTGTCGCTGTATGCGCCCCTGTTGATTGCCTTGGTAATTGGTGTCTGTTACACGGGCGCTCCAACTAGCCATTGCACAGCAAAGGACAACGGATCTAATGCTTATGGATGATTAGGGATGCTGGATGCATGCACGGAATTACCCCACCGGGTCAGGTGCTTGCAAGGGCTGATCTGGTTGATCCACACATTGCTGTAGTGCCGCCAGAATCACTTCCCAGCTTGTGGAGATAGGTATCTTCCTGAGGCCCGTGGTTTCCTCACGCCGAATCACTATACCTTCAGCTCTGGCTCATGCAAGGGTAGAGCGCCTCCATGCTTGTATATGCGGGGGATCAGGTGCCTTCCATCTTTTGGTGATTAGCCTCTTGGCTGCCACCATGCCCAGGTCTAGGAGCCTTGAGGTGACTTAAGTGTTTCGTGTCCTACGGAATATGTGTAGCAAGTATGTTGGCCAGTCAAAGGGTATCTCTCAATCGGTGCAGGCGCGGAGCGTGGTCGCTACCTCCTCCCAGTACGCGCTCAGACTGGTGCAGCCCTAGAGCATGTACACCAAGTCTACGTCTACAGCAGCACACCTGGGGCAGGCTGAGTCAGCACGGTGAAAGTAATTGTTGATGTTGGCTGGTGTGAGGTACGCCCTCTGCGTTATGTAGTATTGGATTTGTCCAAAAATAGCGTTCCCGGGGATCTGAACTGGACTGGCCAGTGCCCGCCCCCATTCTTTATCTGTGAATTGTCGGCCCAGGTCGTGTTCCCATTTGTGGCGGAGGGGGTCTAGATTTACCGCTGTGTGCTGCCGCAGTGAGGTCGCGAACCACCGCATCAGGTGCCTACCACGTCCCATGACATGTATATATTGTACAGTGAGGTGTGTTGGCGGTTCTGTTGCGAGGTCTCCCCATTTCACAGAGAGCGTAGCCATCAATGAGCGGTGTAGGAGGAATTGCCCAGCAGGGAGTCCGTCGTCGGCCACTAGTGTGGTGTAGGGAATAAGCGAGCCTTCACAATAGAGATTACCTAGGGTTTGTATACCCGCGTCATGCCAGTGCTGGAGCTCGGCGGCTGTAAGTGTTGCCAGGCCCGTAGTGGTACCTTCCAGGGGGAGCGCAGGGGCGTAGGGCATTGTGCCCCGAGTGAGGTAGAGGCTTCTGCGGTAGCACCTGTACGCTACGTTCAGGAATCTGGGCTCAGGAGGCCGCACCCGCGAGCCGGGGTGGAAGAGCGTGAGGATCTGGGGGAGCGCATATGCAGGGCGTGTGGTTGCCGTGTCGTCGCGCTGACGGTCTGCCATCCATCTGGCGATCGATTGAAGTTGGGCTGCCAGGTAGTAATGCTTGAAGCAAGGCGCCGCCAAGCCTCCCTGGTCGACGGGCAGATATAGTTTTTTAATTGCCACCCTGTGCCGGTTGGGACCCCAGATAAAGTCTCTGGTCATCCTTTCCAGTGTGGCAAAAAAGGAGGCAGGGACATAGATGGGCAGATTGGCGAAGTAGTACAGGAATCTCGGTAAAGCCACCATTTTGAGCAGTGCCACTCTACCGACCACTGCGAGAGGGAGCGCACTCCAGAATTGCATCTGGGATCTCACCGCCATCAGCGCTCTGCCTAGGTTTCTGTCAAAAAGGTCCAGCGGCTGGCGATACACGCGTATGCCCAGGTATCGGAATGTGTCAGCGCTCCACTGCACTCTCACGTCATTGAGTAGAAGGCCTGGGTCGCGGCAATCCTCTTTAAAGGCATATAGTTTAGATTTAGTGACGTTTACTTTTAACCCTAATACAACTGCAAATTCCCGGAGGATTTGGGCGCGTCGTTCTGGTATCTGAGTGATGTCTCGTAAGTAGATCAACAGATCATCCGCGTACAGCAACACCATGTGCGTGCCATCACCCAGCGGTATGCCATCATGTAGCTGTGTTCTTAGTGACTCCGCTAGTGGCTCCATTGCGAGCGCGAAAAGGAGAGGGGACAACGGGCAGCCCTGTCTCGTCCGTCGCTGCACCTGGATGGCAGCCGAAACGTATGGTCCCAACTTCACTCTCACCACAGGGTTTGTATAGAGTAGGCGGGTTAGCTGTAAAAAATCGGGGCCTAATTTGTATTTTTCGAGGGTTGCAAACATGTAATTCCATTCAAGAGAATCGAATGCTTTCTCGAGATCGAGTACGAGGCAGCCTGCTCTCGGCCATTCGCATACGGAGTAGGTTGCGACTCGAAAAAAGCGACGCAAATTGAGCGAGGTGTTTCGGGATGGCGCAAAGCCGTTTTGGTCCGCATGCACCAGAGTGGGGACTACCTGCGCTAACCTGTCCGCCAGGATTTTCGCTAAGATTTTATAATCGGTGTTGAGCAGGGCGAGGGGTCGATATGAGCCCATGTCTGCTGGGTCTCTGTCGGGTTTGGGCAGTGAAATCAGATGCGCTTCACATAACGTGGGAGGGAGCCGCCCTACATCTACAGCAGCCTCATAGAGGGCACGTAGCCGTGGCACCAATGACACTTGATACGCCTTGTAGTATTCCGCCGGGAGTTCGTCTGATCCCGGGGTCTTCCCCGTGGCCAGGGACATAATTGCTTCTCTAATCTCCTCTGCCGAAATCGGAGCGTCCAGTATCTCATTGTGCGACCGCGACGCCTCAGGCAGTTGCACCTGCTCTAGGAAAGTCGAGAGGGAGTGCGATGTACGGTGACTTTGGGATTGGTACAGCCGCTGGTAGTGGTGCGTCAGGGCCTCGTGAATGTCCCGCTGTGTGTGCACTAGAAGCCTCGTGCCACTGCGCAGCGCAACTATCGGTGTGCAAGCATGCTCTTGGCGGATCAGCCAAACTAGGAGTCGACCTGCACGATCAGCAGCGGCGTGAGCGCGGGCCGTGTGCGCAGCGTAATTGTGACAGCGGAGGCGTTCCATCAACTCCGCATGTTGTGTGCGCAGTGCCCCCAGACGATGGCTATCTCTGCCCTCACCTTCCCCTTCTGTCTCATGGCGCAGTAGCTCTAGTTCTATTTTGTTCAGACTGGAGGTGCGTGTTTTCACGTATGTTCCATGTCGCACCCATGCAGTGTCCCCTTATCGTAGCTTTAAAAGCTTCCCATTCTGTTAGTGCATCCCCCGTTGTGTCCTCATTAAGCTCAAAATATTTGAGGATCGACGTGCCCAGGGAGGAGCAAAAAGGTGGATCTTCGAGTGCGGCTGTTTGGAGTCTCCACGTGGGGGTAGGAGGGCGCTCAGGTTCCCAGGTAAGTTTCAGTAGTTGGGGGTTGTGGTCAGAGTGCGTCCGGCCTAGATATTCTATATGGTGGACCAATGGGAGCAGCGCAGGGATCCCACTATTCTGTCTAGACGTACATGCAGGCGATGCACTGCTGAGTAGTGTGAGTAGATCCGAGCCTCAGGATTGATGGCACGCCATATATCTAATAACGCCCAGTGTGCCTGCCAGTCTGTGAGAGCCTGCACGTTGGACGTAGCTGCAGTCCTGGACAAGGGCGGGAACGATCTGTCCAGGTCTACATTGAGCACAGAATTAAAGTCTCCCCCCAGGAGCCAGGGGACTCCACTCCACCCTGCTAGAATTTTTGTGAGATTTTCTAAAGATGTGAGTTGACTGACATTCGGGGCATAAATGGACCCAATTAGTATCGGTTGACCATTGAGCCTCCCGCTCGCAAGCGCATATCTGCCTTCTGGGTCGATTAGCGCCTCTTCGCATGTAAACGAGACCCCTGCTCTCACCCAGATGAGGGCACTTCGCGCGTGTGCAGAGTAGCTGGTGCCATGTATCTGGCCCCTCCATCGGCGGCGGAGGTGCCCCAGTTCCACGTGGGACATGTGTGTTTCTTGGAACAGCGCTATGTCGGTGGCTATGCGCCGTAGATAGGCATATATCGAATATCTGCGCGACGGCGTGTGTATACCGCGCACGTTCCATGTGACTACGTTGACCTGTGCCATGCTTCCATTTTACGTTTACCAGGTCGGCATTGGGGGGGCAAAATGCTGCAGTTCCTGGCCTGCAGGGATGTGCTCCAGCTCAGCGCTACTAAAAACAGGGTACAGACATGAACTAAACTGTGCATAACCATGAGGGCGAGTTCCAAGTGGAAGTTCGTCCAAACTGTATTGCCCAACCGAGGGCTAAAAACTTCTTGTCAAACTGACGTGTGGCGTGGGTGTGTGTGGTGTGTCGGCAGCAGAGAGTGATTTGCCCCCTATTGTCGTGTTGCGGTCGTGTATCCCCTCGGCCTGTCCGCAGCGCGAGGGAAGACGGTGCAGGTCGCGCACGCCCCCCAACGTAGTGTTAGGTATGTGTTGGGTGTAGCCGTGTGTGAGGCAGCGCCGCGCTGTGTGAGAAAACAGTGACCTATTCAACATATTAAGTAACACAACATTCTGCTGGCATGACAGGTACTTGCGTGGGTTATGTTCATCAGTCCACAGGAGGTCTTGGGAAGAGTCATATAATGTCATCAGCTGTTTGCGGCGTAACCTCCGGCATTGGGAACTCTTCAGGGTCCTCAAGTCTGGATGGCGTGGAGTCCCCAGTGGCCGAGGACCTGGTCGGGCTTAAGTGGCAGTCTGAATGGTGCTTTGCCGTTCCCAGCGTCGCGGCCACTTGTAGTGCCTCTTGCCTTTCCGCCTTCCTCTGTGCCATGTCAGGGGCTGTGGAGGTAGCCGCAGTTTCCGAGCGGTGTCCGTTATGTGTGCTCCGACGATTTCGTTTTCTGTTGAATTCTCTAGGTTCTTCTTCCGCAGGCGGTTTGGGACCCGTCAATGTTCCTGATTCTTCTAGCCAGTCCCAAACCTCAGCGAGTGAATCGAAGAAGCGCGCCGATCCTTTTGCAACAACACGAAGACGAGCTGGAAAAAGCACTGAGTAATTTAAACCAAGGTCACGGAGCTGTCTTTTCACGGCTGTATATGCGCTTCTGCGGCGTTGGACTTGCGCCGTATAATCCGGAAAGACCATGATTTGGCTGCTTCCTATCTTTGTTTGCCAGCTTGCGGGTTTCGCGGAGGATCGAGTCCCTGTCTCTATAGTTGAGAACTTTAAACAGGAATGGGCGTGGGCGAGCTCCCGGCGGTGGCTTTTGCGCCGGGACGCGGTGCGCTCTCTCGACTACAAAGTGAGGAGACAGGGTACCAGCGGGAAGCAAGTCTCTGATCCAGCGTTCAGCATAGTCCTCCGGCTGTCGTCCCTGCTCACCCTCCGGATGTCCCACGACGCAAATATTGTTGCGGTGCGAGCGCCCCTCCGCATCCTCTACCATGTCTTCAAGGTCGGGCACCCGGTCTATTAAGTCTTGGAGGGCTGCAGTGTGATTATGTGTGACTGGTTTGAGTTCCGCAAGTGTTTGTTCCTGGAGGTGTACTTTGTCCCCGAGTTTGTGGTGGTCAGCTTTCAGAAGGGTGAAATTGGAGGTAACCTTGTCGATTTTTGATTCCAACGAGGAGCGGGTTTGTTCTAGCGCCGATCCTATCTTCTCCACAGCTGCCAGAACAGAGTCCAGTTTGGCAGCGAGCGTTGCAAGTGGCATTTCTGCGTTTGTGTCGCTCTCCGCCGCTGTCTGTTCCGAGCTGCCGGTCCCCGCATTTAGTTGCTGGGTGCTGGTGCGTAGACGGCCCATTACTAATTGCTGCGCTGTCAGCATTTATCACAGGTCTGTGTAGGTGCCACCAGGGCAGGGTAGGGACCGTACTGGCGCAGTAGGCCCAGTCACGTGGAGGAGCTGCCTACGCGGCGTATGAGGCCGACAGTTACCGGGATGTGCGTGCGCAGCTTACACACCCTTGTTTTATCGCCTGGTTACCGCCTCTACCTTGGGTGGACGTAGTGAGGCCTGATCAAGTCTGTTGTTTGTAGAGAGGGGGGGGAAAGGTAGGGCTTCCCTGGCGTCTGACTTCTCCGTGTCTTAGCGGCGGGCTTGCTGGTCTGTGGGCGCCCACTGAGGTGTCTCTGGGCACTGCTTGACGGCTTATGGTACAGTACTGGGAGAGGGTGGCCCCGCTGTGCACGCTCCTTCTGTGTCTCCATCCCCGTGGCGCAGTGCGAACCAGCGCAGTGTAGGCGCACAGCGTCCCCTCGCACTCGTGTTCGGGCTCCGCAGGGCAAGTGCTCCTCTTGGCTTCTTAGGCAGACAGCCTAGGCCCGATCCGACCTCCGGGCAAATCTGCACCTGGGCAGGTTCCGCGCTGTTATTCCCCCCTGCTTTGTCTGCGCAGACGAGGCCCACGTCAGCCTCACGGCTCAGCCCAGGCGGCGACTGTCCGCCCCCACTATGTCCTGCGTAGTCGTCCCAGAGAGGTTCAAGGTGTGTGAGTGAGTTGGGCACCTCAGCGCAGCACCAATCCAGGCGAGGAGAGGGGGGGAGTCAGGGGCAGGTCGTCCGCTTCAAAACTCATGGAACAGCCTCTCCCTATGGCTCCACAGTTCAGGTCCAAAGCATTTGTTGTGTTCCTCAGGGGTCGCTGGGCCTCCCCCTCACACCGCCACAACGGCGCACGGGCGGTCCAAGCGCACTGTAGAAGCGGGCAGCCACCTCCCTCCTATAGCAACACGGGGGACACCTCAGAGTCTGAGCCGGAGGGGTACGATGGTACGGTCACACTTCGCTGCTGGTCCAGCGATTCAGGAGGCGCAGACCCGCACCACGGGGGCCGCTTCTGTAGTCCTTTGTTCCTCTTCAGCGCTGCGCGCGCACCCGCGGGGCCTCTGCAGGGCTTATACGCCCGATATTACACCGCATCTGCAAGCGGTCTCAGTGCAGCTTAGGGCGTGTTAGCAGTCTTCCCCAGCACCTTGTTAGTGGCAGCTGTCCTGGCGAGTGGGGAGCAGGTCAGGGGAGCAGGCCGCTTACCTCCATGCACTCACAGCAGGCTTGTCCCACAGCTCAGCGACCCAGCCACCGCGCGCACGTTGTCAGTCGCGGGGGATCGCCGGGCTGCTTCAACGGCTGTCTTCCTCCGTCTGCACAGCGGCTCACGCGGGCGCCCACTATCTCACTTCGGTAGGAGGGTGCTCGGATTCCCAGGGCGGAGGGGCCCAGCAGCCCGCCGCCTCTTCTCAGCTATTTCGGCGGCCCCGCGTGTGCAGGCCCGCGCCTCGTGGGCCATTATTGTAGGCCGCGGTATTACACCACTCGCGGGCGCCTCACCGCTGGGCCTCCGCGGGGCACGTCGTCGCCTCAGCGGTCGCGGGTTCCGTTGGAGGGGTCGCGCAGATGGTGGGCATCCGTAGTCCTCCCCAACGATGACCACTGCGATACACTCGCCGACCGGGGGAGGCCGGGCGCCCTGCAACTGCCAGCCGCGTCCCTGGAGGTGCTCAGCGGCACGCCCCCCGGCGCCGGGTCTCACAGGATCGCAGTCGCACCGTTTCTCGCCTCCTCCGCCTTCATCCGTTCCCAATCTTGGGCTGCCGCTGCTCAGGCGCTCTTCTGTCAGCTGGGTGCACCCGGATGGCGGGGGATACTAGAATTGGACAGTATAATTAGGGGTGGAAGGACGGAGCTCTAGTGATTCCGTCTGCCATGTTTGGCTGGCTGGCCACGCCCCCCTGACATTCACAATATTTCTCAATATAAGAGGAAGAAGGCAGAGCCCGGGATGTGGGCTGTATTTTGTGCTTCCAGTACTAATGTTTGGCAGGTGAATGTGTTTTTAGGTCTCGCCTAGCGCAGCGCGCATGCGCTGCTCTAGGAGAGGGCCTCTTGGAATCACTTCAGACTTCCAAGAGACTTCTCCGTGTGGGTCGGACTCCTCCCACACATTCCATTGGCCTTTGCGTGTGGCTTTCAAAAATGAAAGCACGCAAATGGCCAAAGACGGGGGTATGTCCCGCCTTTTCTGTGAACGTTCACTCCCATGGCCTATGGGTCTCTGGAGCGAGCGGAGCGAGCAGCGGCACGCAGTGTGCCAGCTGCATTCCTTAAATTCCTTTGGCGCGCGCGCACCACTCGCGGGTTTGTTTTCTTTTTGTTAAGCTGGTGCGTGATGCGTGTTTTCCTGAAGCTTGTGCATGATGCGTTCTATGGTTTTATTTTTAAAATGTGCTAACTTGTTTGGATTGTCAGCATGACGCGTGCCATAAAGGCTTCACGTAAACACTGCTTTGTTCCCGGCCGCCGCGCTTCATCTTTGATCTTTGCGGTTGCAGTTCCAGCTTCGTTTCTTGTTTCTGTCAGCGTATATTAAGTTTTCGCTCTTATGGAAGATATTTACAGCTCTAGTAATTAGTACCACGGTTTCTCGACTATGAGGCGAGTTGGTTGTCCTCTCGTTGCATACCCATTGGCTTTGGGTCTGCCATTTGATACTTGATTTGTCTCCCCTTAGTTATACGCTGAGATCTTAGAGATTACATTCCGGCATGCTCGCTGAGATTACCAAATTGCTATGCCCCAAGCGCTCTCATACCCGTGGATGCCAGGACTCACGCCGGCTCCCGGTCCTTTGTTGTCTCACTTCCACGGTCCAATTAAGTAGGATCAGATATAGAGGTGAGTTAATTGACCTCTTCGCACACTGATCGTAACGTGTTCAGCAGCCTTAATCCTGGTTTGCTTTCCCTTAGTTACATGCCAAGATCTCTGGCACTCATTATATGATTTATACCTTCTCGCCTTCTTTGTGTAACTGTTTTTTCTGCCCAGGGCCATATTGTTCGCCCTGACGTCAACTTCCAGGATGCATTTGTCATTTGAAGACCCTGTGACGTAAAGTGCTGTCTTGGAACATCTACTGATGCAACACTACGTGCAGGGCGGAAGTAACTGTGACGTCACACATAGGGCCTGCGTCCTGTGTGCGCTAACTCCTGCGGGTCTTTCCAGACCCGAGGGAAGTGGAGGAAGAGGCTGCCACCCTCGCCGCTTCCCCAGGTACTTTCTTATGTTGTTATGGCTGACACACCAGGACAGCTCTCCCGAACTCTTGCTTTGCTTGTCTTCCTTTCCGTTCGCTCGTCTATCAGCACGGCTTCAAAGACATGATAAGTTTTGGACACATTGCTATTAGGGCAGCCCTTACTTTTGCTTCCGTTGCTGCCTGTTTGTTTGTGGCTTTCCCCTTTCCTCATTGCGCTCGGAGCCCTCCCCCCACCCTCTAAGCACACAAACAGCTTTGGGTTTCTCAGGGCTAAGAGACCTTGCACTGCGACCCCCACACCCCCAAGCACTACCCAGCTGCCTGCCTCTCAACTCCAGCGGCGGCATGTGGAGGTCGTTAACCCTTTCCCCCTTGTTTGGTCAGTGTGTGAAATGCCCCGGATGTCCTCCGGGGATGCGCTCCTCCAGCAATTGGACGCTCATGTAAGAGATGTCATGTTTTAAAACAACATACTCACGCCTTGTTTACACGGCTCGCTCAAATCCCAGACTTCCCACTGTTTTTCACTTCACCCATTTCCTTCCTTTCTCTGCTGACATGGACTGGGCTAGAGGAGAATTGCGATCATGCCTCTTTAAATCTGGGAGGCTTGGCGCTGGCTCAGTCACGTGCCGTGAGTAGTCTGCCATATGACTGACTCTGCCCCAGCCCTGACCCCACCTGTATCGGATTAGACAATGTTTCCTATAGGTTACTCCGAATCTTGCAGATTCCTGTCCCCAGCGTTCTTCACTGCCTGGTTAGAAACCATTTTTATGGCAAATCCCGGAATAATCCCAAAATGTAATCAGCCCCCAGTTTTTCCTGAAACATGAAAGTTTAACGTTTTCACAGGGCAGATCCACAAAGCTTTTTGCACACATACGTTTTAATTTAAATGTTCAAAATACGTTTTAATTTAAATGTTCAAAATGACCACTTTGTGAACTCAAGATCAGGATTGGTTATGTTATGTTACGGAAACTTCCAGAGCGCTGGAATACCCAAAGGTGTCTTGGCGCTAGCTTTGCTAAACAGTGAGAAAAGATGTTCCATTATGTGTTAAACAACCAACTTTTCAACATGCTGCTCAGCAGCCACACTGCCCTACATCACAGCTGAAAAATATTGTCATGGCCAATAGATCTGGTAAACACTTATAAGATCCAAAATGGCGAGACCTATTGGCCATGCCAATGCTTGTTTTCAGGTGATACCTGTACAATTTGTAGTTCTACACAGCTGAGGCAGAGATCTCTGCCTATGCTATGCAGAACTATATTTGACGGTTTTCTGCCTAAAATACGCCTACTGCTATGCGCAAATCTCTCCTTGAAGTTGCTGAGTTGTATTTAGGCAGAAATTTACAGACAGGCTCGTGTGCGCAAATCTCTGCCCTTATATTTATTTACCTTGGTGAATTATGCCCTTAGTTTGTACGGTATATTTTGAAGAGAGTTGAAAAAATATTGGTTCGAAGAAATCAAATTACATTTCAGCAACTTGAGAGACTCTTTCCTGTTGTTTACCCGATTATACTGATCACCCACAGGGAAGTCTGTTATTATCACTGTCCTCTTCCTCGTACTATACGCCTTGCGGACCGCTGCCTGTCCCCTGTTGATCTGGAACTCCCTCAGTCACCAGAAAAGAAATGAATGTTTTGTCATGGGGTAATAACCATTCAGAAACCGTAAGAGAGTGCGCATTCTCATTTCCGGGGTGGGGTGGTGGGGGAAAAGGACTGTAAACTATTTGAGGCCCCTAGGTTTGGCCCTCCTTCTTTAGTGAAGCCCAATGGGTAGTGGAATGGTATGTGGTGACAGCCTCGCCCCCTTTATATCTGTGCCCCATCGGAAATTCTTGCTGTGTTCGCATGTAACCAAACTTAATGGCTTTGAGAGTACTTGTTCTGAACTGCCTGTCACCCTTGAAGCAGGAAATGACGTAAGGGAAGACAGGAAATGCCACCCGGAGGTCCATAACATCAACAATACTGTAGTAAAAGTAAAAGGTTGCCCTTTCTTGCTGTTTTAAATCAAATCAAATACATTTTTTTCTTCACACCTTTGCTACTCTAGCAGATGCTCATACAGCACGTTGAAATCTCTGATTTTATTGTTAATTTCTAATGTCAAAGACAGTTTACAACATGAAGGAGGATAATGGCCTAAGTAAGAATAAGTAACAGAGACATGACGGAAATTGTTTTTGGTTGTAAAATGTGACAGAATTTGAAACATTAACAATGAGAAACAAAATGTTTTATTTGTGTAAAGTATATGTTATATTTAATGGTAACCGCAGCATAATCAGTAAACACAAGAAGTACATTTGAGGGCTAGTAGGTTCCTTCTTTGAAAGGAATTGCGGATGGGTTAAATATAATTGGCTGGAAAAGCCCTTCAGGTGGTTGATTAGAGAATGTGTACATAAGGAAGTGAAGTGAGGATCCTTGCCGAAAATATGCAGAAAAGGAAGTTGCAGTTCCGGCAGATGTTTGTTAAAGAGGAGCAGTCAACGCACTCCTTACACTTAGAGGGAAAATATTATATAGTGGGGTGAAATACAAATGAACAAGCTTAGACACTGATGCGCAATGATCAGGGTAATCACAGAGAAAGTGAGTGCAGTAATGGAATGTGCTCAGTTATTTTATTTCTTTCCATAGCCATGCAGTCCTGTGCCGGCCTACAAGTAAATAGAGGTATTTTAGGATTTCAACATTACAAAGGCGACAAAGTCTGCGTTTATTCTTAACCGGTGTCCACGCCCCTGTGCATCCAAAAAGTGGCAAATGGCCAAACGAATTCTGAAGTACGTGCGAGTTACCGCCTGACCTCCCCCCCCCCCCCACAACTCGCAACAATAGGTAGCGATGGTTTATGATGTGACTCGCACTGGCCCTCAATAGGGAGCACGTGTTCTGGGTATATCCGTACAATCCATCCAAGCAGAAATCAATGCAGAAAGAAATGTCCCTTCAGTCCAAAAGCGCTGCCTGTCCGTCACAGGTTAGGGGTAAACTGGATCTCCCAGCCTGGCATCTACAGACAGGACCGGTCCTAGGACTTTTGGGGCCCCGGGCGAAAGGGGAGATGTGAGGCCCCTCTAATTTGCGACATCCAGGGCCGGCGTTAGGGCTGGTGGCCCTTGGTGCGACAATGTTTGTTGGCGCCTCCCCAATGAGCTCCTTCGCTATGAATTCCCTCACTACCACCCTTTAACAGAGCTCCTCAAGTTATGCTATGTGGATTTATGCTATGCAGATTTATAAAGCGCATAGCTGCCCGAGGGCTTCCCAGTGCTGCGTGAGTCATCGTGTTCACTAGCGGGATTCTGAGGCGGTACATGTCTAGGGCTAGTGGTGGTAAAGCCATGTTTTAAGCATTTTTCTGAATCTGGTCTCGTTCATTTAGTTTCTGAGCTCATCAGGAATAGCATTCCAAAGCTTAGGGGTCAAATGCGAGAAGGATACACGCCCCCCAATCTGGTCCTTTGGACCTTTAGCAATCAAGCATTGGAGGATCTTAAGGTCCTGCTAGGAGTGTAAGGTACCAGAAGAGCCACTATCAAGGAGGGTCCATTATGGTTGATTCCCCGATGCGCCAAGTAAAGTGCCTTGAATTTTATCCTTTCCTCCACTAAAGCCAGTGCAAGGAAGCCACTGCAATTTTTGCTGAGGTATGTTTGGGAAGCTTGAGGATAGTCCTTGCTGCCACACTTTCGACTAACTGGAGTCCCTTGATAATATATTTGGGTGAGCCCATATACAGGGAATTCCCATAGTCCAAGCGGGAAAGAATCAGCACTTGGACCACTATTCTCCTAGATTGTGTAGGTAGGAGGTCTAGGATTTTCCGTAGGGTTCTGATAAGGCCACAGCAAGATGCTGTAAATATTTTTACTTGGGCCTCCATAGATAGAGAGCTATCCAACCACATACCTAAGATCGTAATGGGGGAGGAAGGGGTTGGCGGTGCCCCCAGGCACTCTGGCCATCCGAGGGTTGTTTGCGGTGTTGGCTTATTTCCTAAAATCATCAGCTTGGCTTTGTTTCCCTTCAATTTAAGTGGCAGTTAGCCATCCATCATGCAACTTTCTCTAGACAAGGGGCTAGTTGTTGTAAACCTGTTCCCGGGTAAAGGGAGACTACCAGTTGGGTGTCGTCAACATAGGAGACCATCAACACCCAAAACTTCTTGACGATGTCTGCCAATAGACTCAAATAAATGTTGAAAAGTGTAGGCCTCAATGCAAAGCCCTGCGGAACCCCACACTTCAAAGGGAAGACATCTGAATAGCAGGGAGGTTCGCAAATTTGAAAGGAATTTTCTTTTAGGAATGAGAAAAGCCAGGTCAGGGCACAATTTTTTATTCCTATTTCACTCATCCTGAGCACCAGAGTCTCGTGGTAAACAGTATTGAACGATGCGTTCAGGTAGAGAAGGATAATGGCCGTGGAACCTCCTTTGTCCAGCAATATTTTCAGCTCCCCTGTTATTGCTAATAATGCGGTTTCCATGCTTTGTTGTGGACGGAAATCAGTCTGAGTCGGATTAAGAAGAGAGTTCTCCTGAACACCAGCACCTGCCTCACTGAAAGCCCTGACCCTGGGTTTATGCCGCTCACCTTGCTTTGGCTCGGCGCTGCCTTTTAATGCATGCTTTTACCTGCCCTGAACCTTGCAGTTATAATGCAGCAGTATGAGGCCAAGGAGAGGGTCCTTCTCTCCTGGGCCTCACAGGGATAGATCATGTCTGCAATGAGGCTTAATGTAGGGGGCCCCTCTCTCCTGGGCTTGGCACCCATCATCCAAGGCTGCCAGGCCCTGGGGAAGGTCCCTTTGCCTGGGCTTCCTAGCAATACATTATGACTGTGCGGCCCAAGGATAAACATTCAGTAAAAGGGCTGTACAAAACCAAAGTAAACAGCATAAACCCAGGGTCAGGGCTTTCAGTGAGTCAGGTCCCCCTGATTTCAGGCTCCGTAATAATTAAAATCTGACTTTGAAAGAAGGCCCTATCGCTCTGTATTGATGTCCTTTACAGGTCAAAGCACTAATGCAAATATGGATAAATTATAAGAACCCCTGCAAAGAAGCTGTCCTAGATCAACGGGAGACCTGCCCCCAAAAATATAGTGAAGCTAACCAGCATTTCCGAGACTGAGTTAATGGTTAAACTTCATGTGGCTATGTCCCAGAGGACTCCCTGGTAGTGGATCATCAATGACTTTGTACAACCCTCAAAGCTCTTAAGATGCTTTCTCCTAACACACATAAACCTTTTCCAGGCCCTCATAGCTGCCATGTTTCCCAGGTCCATGAATAATGTGCTGTTTCTGTCCAGGTTTTTTCTTTGATTTCTGGGGCTTGTTGTCTTGCTTTATAATGGCATAAACACAACTACAAGTACCAGAAATCAAAATAAAAACTAGGGCTGTAGCAGCACATCTTGTATGGACCTGGGAAATTTGGCAGGTGGCCCCTTAGTGACATTCAACCAACCACCAAGCCAGCCTGTTCTCGCCCAACACCATTTTATATTTAACTTTTATAGTGTGTTAGAAAAAATGACATCCTATAGCCTTTCCTTTTACATCAGCAAGATTGTCACATAGACCAATTTGTAAAGTCCTCTCACTTTGCACACAGAGAAAAGAAAACAATCTCTATGTTAAAAGAATAGGCAGCAATTTGTCAGAACACATCGCCTGACATTTGACATCTGTCTTTGAAATTTACAGGCATCTTTATTGCTCATTCACCTTCTGAACTCCAGCATTTTAATTTTGGGGGTACTGCAGTCGCCCCTCCCCCCCACACTCCTACTTCCAGCACCTATATCCTTCTTTGTCTCCTATACGGTCCTCTCTTATGCATGTACCTTATTTCTTTAAACTTTTCCTCGCCTCCTCCTGGTCTAAGCATACTGTTTCCCCATATTCACCTCCTCGTGTGTTGCTCTTATTCACTTCTCTCCATTATCTCATTTGCTCTCCTCTCTCAGCCTCCCTTCAACAGCTTGTCTCTTGATCACCTTTCTCATCTAAACCCATACTGTCTCACGTTTGAAGTCTTCCCATTTCCCCTCCATTGCTATATTTTATCTACACACTTTCGCGCTGCACTCTCCCATCCACTTATCTCCTTAAAGGGCAGGGTAAAGTGCACTGCAGACCCATATGTTAACACACACAACAAATGTGACAACAATAAAGCAATAATTTAAAAGCATCTTTATTGCTCCTTCACCTTTATAACAACAGCAGGGTTATTTGGGGAGTGCTGTAGCACCCCACTCACCCCTACTTCCAGCGCATGTGAAAATTCTCTGGACTGCCCACACAGCAAATGCACCCACAAATTTAAAACTCTGCTGCGTTTCATGGACTGTGGAAGCAAAGTCAGGCATGACTCACAGTTCCAGAACGTGAGGGGATTTTCAGTTTTATATTATGTGAACTCAGCCCTAAGTCATTAGAGAGCTTAACATGATCATCAGTTACAGTACAAAAGGATATATTCATTTTTTAGGGGCATGTGGAAATAGTGGTATGCCCAGAATCACAGAATGTTCAGCGGATGCTGAGACTCTAACATAGTTCCTCAGTTCCATAAGCTGCTCAATGCGTGCAAAGCCCAGGGGAAAGTGTTTCATCTCATGGGCTTCACAGTCATACTGTAGTGCTACCAAGTTCAGGAGATGGGGGCCCCCTACCCTGGGCTGCACAGTACTGAATAATGACAGTACGGCCCAGGGCAGGGGGCCCCACACTTGGACCTTGAGCCCTGATCCAGTGCTGCAAGGCACAGGAGGGGGACCTCTCCTGGGCCTCACAGCACTGGATAATGGATGCGAGGCCAAGAGAAGGGGGCCCCACACTTGGGCCCTGATCCAGTGCTTCTAAGTCCAGTGAAGTGGGGACCTCCCCTGGCATTAGAAGAAGTGTGGCGCTTTGCCTATAAACATTGCCCAGCCACAGCTTCTCCCTCTTGTACTGAGTCGCCTCTCCTCACCCGATATTCAGCCGATCCTAAAAACAAAAGGGCCATTTGTTGCGTGGAAACGCAAATGGCACCTTTTCAACAGAGCACAGCCCCGCCCTTGACCTGCTCACACAAACACAATTATCTTTGCTGCTGTCCCAAGGACCCCGGGCATTCTTTCCATCCCCCCACCCCCGTAATCCCAGGAATGACACCACACCTTTAGAACTGCTGAGGTTAAGGCACCTCGTTTGCACAATGTAATGCAGTGATCGGAGGGGAGGGGGCCCAGGAGGAGCAGGTGGCCTGACTATAATGCAGCCTTTCATATGGAAGCGGGGCCCTATGTTTTTGAGGTGAGCGCGGGGCCCTGGGCAGCTGCCCACACTGCCCATGCCTAGCGCTGGCCCTGTCTACAGAGCTAGGCAGACAGAGTAGGGTGAACTTAGCTGGTATGGGGCAGGTGAGACTTGTCAGACTCGCCAGAAAGTTTCAGAAGACATTTGCATATAAACTGTTTCCTCAGTGCTGTGTATATTTACACAGCTCATAGGAGGCGTCGCCTTGCCTCTTTTTAATCCGACAAAGGGTTCTTGGAAACTTTACAGCTCACAATCCCTCAGTGATCCGCACTAGCTGTTGCCTCTGCTTTTTGTTTTCTAGTTCTATCCCTATGGTTGCTTTCAGTCAATCATTCGGACCCTTGTTGTGTAACCACCTAGTGGTACTTGGATTATGTTTTACTTGTCAGGGAGAGCCCAGGTGGCGCTGACACGTTGGAGGGCTATCCCTGTTGGTATAAGTAAAACTCAAAAACGCTTAGCCTTAAGGAAAATACTCAAAAGGTTGGTTTCACATTAGTGCCCGAATATTGGCACAGATTAGAAATGTGTTTGATGGGACTTCCGTGTTACACTTCACAAGTGCGATTAATTTAATGTAACAAAACAATTGTCAATGTCCCGAGCCTTACATTAACCCATATTTTACTATAGAGCGGGTACCACTAACTCTTGAGGGATTTGCTTGGTTGCACCTATTATCTCAAGTAGTGCGGGCTACGGAGACGGTTTTGAAGAGAACTGTCTCATTCCCAACTTCATTAATGGGAGTCAGTCCAAAACCACCAGGCACTGAAATACTAGATCAACTAGTGGGGGAACTGGCTCATTCATTTATGATGTGGCAACCTTTTGGTTGGGCCTTCACAAAGCAGTTATTGCTCTCTCATTCTTAAAAGCCCCCTTCTGATATAATGGAGGAGCCTGATTTTAGGAAACTCACAGGAATAGGCCTAAACTGGTGATCTTTTTCAGAAATCCCACATCTCCACACTTTCATTGGGAGCTTAAAAACAGGTTGCCTTTTATAATTAACTAAAAAAGACGTGCTTTTCAGCAACATTTTTAAAAGGTCCAATACAAATTCTTATATTTCATCAAAGGTTCTACTCATGCTCGGAATAAAAGCTGCCACCGATGCAAGTAAGTACATTCATTCATAGTTTAGCAGGACAACGGGAACTTGTAGGATTTCCACTCTGTCAGTGTGCTCCAGCGATTATTATTAAAATCAGTTATCCATTTGCCAACGATTCCTTAGCTGGGCTTTTTCCACAAACATCGCAGTCATAAACTTTAACAATGTAGTCGCAAACTTTCATGAGTACCTTGCTCCCAAAAAAGGTTTATTCTCAAGAGAACTGTCAGACTCTAATAAACACGAAGGGAAACCCTAACAAAAGGGGCTCACACAAATTGTGACCAGTTAACCTTGTAGGTGGAGGTTCTTCACTGAAATTATGATTTTATTGAAAGTCTTTAAGAGTTATGAATATGATAGGCTGCAAGAAGATGCTTAAGCAGTGAATTCTGGAAGCTCAGAATGGTGCAGAGTGTAACAAAAAAGAGGCGGACAGAACATGCAGAGTGGGAGTGGATTTACCTTTTTTTTGTATCTAAACTCTTTAGCAAATGTGCAATATATTATCAAAGTCACCATGAATCTATAAAAAGACCCCATATAGGACTAAAATAAAAAAAATTGTCATTTAATCTATAAATAATTTTTTCAAAGTTAGCCACATCAAAAATGTCTTCAAGTCATGAGTTGAGTGTTGGAATGGCATCAGTCCTCCAAAAACTTAAAATATTAATTTTGGCTAAGCTGAGAGCAATGGAAAGCCATTTAAAGGCATGAATGGATATAGACGAAAATTCTGAAGTATCATGTAGAAGTGACAAGCGTTTTGTGAGAGAAGTGAATGGAGGAATATGTCTTCAAATAATCTTCAATCTGAAACCAAAATGTATGAATATTGGGGCAATCCCACAGTGGGATGGACTATATCACAAACTGGTGTTCCACATCACCAACAGAGGGAATCAGGGCTAAGTTTAGCCGACTGTAATTTAGCTGGAGACCAATGCCAAATGATGCAGTATTTTGAAGTAATTAAATTTAAGACGGGAAACTCTAAGTCCTTTTGTTATAGTATTCTAATATATTGTCCCACTCTTTGTCCGTAAGTTCCATATTCAAACGTGTGGACCACCATGATCTTAAATTATGAAAGGTTTCAATAGAGTATTAGGAGTCAATTAGAATGGCATAAAGACCAGAGACTGTACCCTTGAAGTGTTTCCAAGTATGAATATAACGGGCAATTGGGGAGTGAGATGTTATGTCATGAGTTTTTACCGCACTTAAAGTAAGGGCGGATGAAAGTTGAGTATATCTAGTCTTTGGTGACAAAGGTAGACCAAATTCGTGTTGTAAACTGGAAAATGATTTAAAAAATTGATGATGCGTAAATACATCCATTACACGGTGAATTTTATGCCTGGATCAGAGGGGCCAATTGAGCTCATCCCCTTTATATGTGATATCTGCATTGTTCCTTAGTGAGGCTTCACAGTTAAGAAGACTATGATTGTTTGTGAGTCTGTGCTTTCTGCCATGCTAATTGCGAGGAGTAAATGACAGGATTAGTAGAGTTTGTAAAATGTAATCTTTTGGTGGAATAGATTGCCAAGTCCATGTCCGATTGTATGGATCGTTCCAGCATAACTCATAGTGGTGTATTCCTATTAGTGGGTAACATATAGATAGAATGAGCCAGTTGTTGTGCAATCCAATAAGATTCTAAATGGGGAAGACGCAAGCCCCCTTTTACTGATGAAGAGTGCAATTTGGAACAACTCAAACGAGATCTATCGCCGACCCACACGAATGTGGAGATAATGGATGTCAATGTTTTGAAAATGGATCTTGGAATGGAAAGTGGGATCATTCCAAAAATGTAATTGGATTTAGGAGCTGTATTAATTTTTATAATCTGTACCCTACCCCATTAGGATAAATTCAAAAGCGTCCACCGTTGAAAATCTCTTTTGCTCTCTTCAATTATAGGATTTAAATGATCTGCAATCATGTCTTTAAGGCCACTATTAAGGAATATCCCTAAATATTTCAATTTCGAGTGTAGCCATTAAAATGGGAGGTTATCAATAGCAGCTACAGTAGTAATGGGTTCATAGGTAGGGCTTCACATTTAGTCCAATTCATTTTATAACCAGAAAAACAAGAGAACGTGTTTAATTGAGAGATTAAGGTATTTGCTGATTATTTCGTGTGTGAGAGTCAGTAGAATATCGTCTGCGTAATAAAAGGCTTTAATTTCAGCAGCGGTAGTGCCAATACCCTTAATATCAGCGTTAGACCGCATGGCTACAGCTAGGGGTTCCAGAGCCAATAGGAACAGTAAGGGGGAAAGTGGACAACCTTGTCAAGTAGCGCCGTAAATGTTAAAATATGGGGACGTAAAGCCACCACAGGTGACAGTTGCAGTTGGTATATAATACATACCACTAGTTAAGGTGAGAAAGTCTTTGCCAAAACCCATCCTTTCCATGGTATGGAATAGGAAACCCTGTTCCACTCAATCAAAGGCTTTTTCCGCGTCTAATGAAAGAATGGCTTTCTCTTCTTTATTGTTTCGCAGTTGCTATAATAAATGCAAGCTAGTGCGGAGATGATTAGTAGATGAACGGCCTGGAACAAACCCAACTTGAGAGGAGTGTATTAAGAAGGTAATGACCGAGTCAAGAGAATGTGCTAGAACTTTGGTTACAATTTTGACATCAGAATTTATTAACACAATTGGTCTATAGCTGGAGCATTCAATAGGATCCTTACCTTGTTTAGAAAGAACCATGATACGAGCCCACAAAAAAGCAGAAGGTAAATGTCTCAAACGCAAAGCTTCATTGAAAACAGAAACCAATATTGGAACAGTGTAGGTTTTGGTGATTTTATAGAATTCAATTGGAAACCCATCCTCCCCCGGAGCTTTACCAGAGGCCAAAGAGTCAATTGCCATAAGTATCTTGTCTCTTGTGACGTCTCCTTCTAGCTCATCTCTCTGTTCTTGTGTCAATTTTGGGAGAGTAAGTTTAGAGAAGAAGGTGTTTTCTTCTGAATGATCTGCACAATCTATGGATGTGTAAAGAGTTTTGTAAAATGTCTGAATTTGGGAAAGAATCTCCGTAGGGATTGTAAGTAGGACACCTTTGGGGGTTCTAATAGTGGGGATCACTCTGGAGGATTCTTGTTGACGTAATTGATAAGCTAGCAATCAGCCAGCCTTTTCCCCATGTTCATAGTGTCATTGACGAATACAGAATAGTCCTTTTTCTGCATGAGAAGTATAAAGATTGTTAAGAGCGAATTTCGCTGATAGCAATTTTTGTAACACTACTGGGGATTGTGTTTGAGAGTAGGTAGTTGTAAGATATGAGATTTCCTTCCCGAGATCAATTCTAGCAGTATACTTTTTTTGGTGAGTGCAGTATCTCATTATCAATCATCAACCCTCTCAGTATTGCCTTCCCAGCTCCCAAAAGTGTATGCGCATTAGAAACCGAATGTGCGTTATCTTTTTAAAATTGTTCCGCATGCGAGCATAGTACAGGCTTCTCTTGTGGAGATTTATATGAGGAGAGATTGAGTCTCTAGGGAGATTTTGGAGGTGGTGAAAGCCCTAAGTCAATACTGATATCGATAAGATCCTGGTCCGATATACTACATGGAACTATGTTTGCATGGGTCACCAGTTGCAGAAGAGGAGGTCAGGAAGTAGTCAATTCTTGTACGTTTTGAATGGGGACAAGAGGTAAAAGTGTAGTCCCTTTCATTTGGATGCAGCGATCTCCAAGGTTCCTGTAATGAGTAATCGTTAATGAAATCCGCAAGCATATACCTGTCCTTATTATAATGAGTGTCAGGTTTACCAGATCTATCAATGAATGGATCAATAGTCACGTTCCAATCACCCCCTATTAACACATGTGTATTCCCAAACGTTGCTAGTAATGGACTAATATGGGATATGAAAGGGAGTTTAGAATCTGTAGAGGCGTATATTTATCCCACTATTTTTATTAAAGTATTGTGGATATAAAGTGTAACTTCCATCAGTATCCTCCCATGTTTGCAATATTTTGTAGGGTAGATGCTTATTACAGAGAATGGCAACCCCACACTTCCTAGATGGTGTGGAGGTGTCATCAGAGGTCTTGGGGGCGGTACTCACGTGGATTACTTGACCTACCCAATCATGTTTGAACTTTTCGCTTTCTAGTAGAGTGAGGTGGGTCTCTTGTAGTAAAGCAATATCCATTTTGTTTTGGCTAATATAAATATCTTTTTCCTTTTAATAAAATGTGTAAAACCATGTACATTTAAGGAGTCGATTTTCAACGGTTTCAATTGAGTGGGTTGCATAGGTTAGGATGATGAATTAAGAATGGTAAATAATATGGGGTTGCAAACGGATGTACACTTAATGTAACGTTGATACAAATGTAATATAGATATGAAGCAACAAAGAAGCTTATCCTATGACCAAGGATATACGAATAAGGATCTAAAACAAGTCCAACAGTGAGCGTTCAGACAATAGAGTACAAGCTTATAAACATTTTTGTATTTTAAAGACTTTATTAGGTTTAGTTTATACTACATAACAACAATACAATAAGATCAATAATCAGAAGTAGGCATGCAGTATTAAAGACTGTTCAGAAAACCATAAAAGTCTTTATAATTTTAAATAGGAGGGAAAGAAAAAAAGGGGGAGAGAAGGGAGGGAAGGGTGGAAGGGAAATCTTAGAACAATTCTTAGATGCTTAATAAAAATAAGAACAACAAATTGCCTCTAGTTAATCTTACATAGTAAACAATATACCTATCAACATATCATATAATCTATTCAAATATAGAATAAAGACAGAGAGAAAAATTCATGGAGGGTGAACATTTTCAGAGGGAATAGACATGGTATTTGATACATTACTCTGAACTTGGTTAAGAAATGAACTAAGAGGTAACCATAACAAATGTACATTATGTGAGGAGGTACACTGTGTAGCATACATAATATCCAACTTATGATGGGAGCATACTGAGTCCCACCCAACTTTATAGGAAAGCTTACCTGACAACTTCCAATTTAAAGTAATCTGGTGGAAAGCAATCGCTAACAATATATCTAGTAATTTATTCCTAGGGAAAGATGGAGTGATCGAATTGGACAATGTTCCCAAAAAAAGATAAGTGATATTAAAAGAGCTATCAAAATTAACAATCCTCTTAATCTGAGCCCACATTTTGTACCAGAAATTCCGGGTATTAGGACAATTGAATAAAATATGCAATAAATCCGCATTGGGATAGTCACAAGACCAACATTTGGCAGAGGTATCGTGGGAGAATTTGGAGCACTGCAAGGGAGTAAAATATAAACGGTGATAAATAAAAAATAGAGACTGTGTAACACCAGTAGTCCTCGAGATTTTATATGTACGTGCCCATATATTATTCCAAAAAGGGACCGACCAGGAAATTCCTAGATCTCTTTCCCACAAAAGTTCAGATTTGGATTTGGTTCTAGATGGGTCAGGGAGAAAGAGGTATTTATAAATAGCCGAAGACCTAGGGCCTGTCTTCAGAAATTCAGTTACGCCGGAAGAAATGGGAACCGACTTCAAAGAGTTTTGTAAGGAGAGATAAACATCTAGGACCACATTCATTAGTTTTAAAAAACGAGCATAAAAAGTCATAGGGCAATGATACAAAATACAAAATTGAGGAAAAGAAATGGGGGAATCATTATAAAAAAGTTGAGATACCCACATTACGCCCCTATCCTTCCAACTATGCCAAAAGAAGGGCCTATTATTTATTTTGAGCAAGGAATTGTACCATATTGGCATTTTTAAAAACAAGGCTGTATCCAGAGTAAGTGGAAGAAAAGTCGATTTGAGCAACAATACCGTTTTTCTTAAATTAGGCGAGTGGAGAAGCGACGTCTTATCGGTCAGCGATAAGGTTTCTTTGAAGTTAAAGGGAAGAAGAGAAACACGTTCAATATCTAGCCATAATGGAGAAAAAGGCGAGGATAGATCTTGAGTCCAAAAACTCTATAATAACCGTAAAAATTAGGAAAATTAACCCATCCCACTAACTTCGATTTTTGTAAAGTGGTTAATGCTACTCTTGACTTTTTATTTTTCCAAAGAAATTTAAGGAGTAGTGTGTTGATTTTCTGAAAAAACTGCTTAGCAATATGAACTGACTGCATAGAAAGAAGATATAACAGTAAGGGAGAGTTCATCATTTTAATAGAGTCTAAACGACCCCACCATGATAAAAATAGAGGATTCCAGAAGGAAAGAATCTTATCAATTGTGATATTAAGTTCCGTAAAATTGATTTTAACTGTGTCATGGATGGAGTTTGTAAACCATACCCCCAAATATTTAATTCTTGCAGAAGTGGACCATTGGTACCCAGTAAGAGAGTAAGAATTACTGAATGTGTACTTAGTAAGTGGGAGAATTTCCGTTTTATCCTTATTCATTTTATATCCAGAAATAGTGGAAAATAGAGAAATTTCTTGCAGTAGAGCAGGTACCGAGTCCTCAGGAGAAAAAATAAAGAATAAAATATTGTCTGCGTATGCAGAAAGTTTTAAGTGACGATCTCCATAGGGAAAGCCATAGATAGATGGGTTAAGGCGGATCCGAGAAAGAAAACGTTCAAGAGCTAAAACAAATAATAAAGGAGAAAGAGGGCAGCCCTGTCTACCCCCCCCTATTGAGAGGAAAATACAAAGAAATCCTGCCATTAACTATAACTGATGCTCGGGGCGCATGATATAAAAGGGAAATGAGAGCTATAATTTTTGGACCAAACCCATGCCGTTTTAAAGAGTGAAATAAGAAGTCCCAATTAATTCTATCAAATGCTTTCTCAACGTCAACTGTTATAGCTGCAAGGGAAGATTTAAAAGAAGAAGCCCTACTAAGCACGTTCAAAAACAATGTTGCATTATCTGATATAAGCCTTCCTTTGATAAATCCCGATTGTTCTTTACCTATAAGGTGCGGAAGAAAAGATTCTAACCGAAGAGCTAAAAGCTTAGCAAAGATTTTATAATCAACGTTTAGTTAAGAATTGGCCTATAATTTTTACACTCCTGCAGATCTTTACCATCTTTATGAATAAGACATATGATAGCCTCTTGAAAAGTACCAGAGGTAGAGGAAGATGTAGTAAAGTGATTGAATAGGCAAAAAAGATAAGGGAGAAGAATATTGGAGAAATAAAGATAAAATTCCACTGTAAAACCATCTGGACCAGGCGTTTTCCCTAACTTGAGTGCTTGTAAGGCTGCCACAATTTCTTCAGTAGAAAGGTCATTCTCTAAAGAACCAAAGTCCAAATCAGGAGCGATAGGGTGGGGGGTATGATGCAAATAATCCGCAATTGCAGAAAAAGACGGAGTTGATTCAGGTGTGTACAGAGACTTATAGAACATAACAAATTCTTCTAAAATAGCCTGATGACTAGTGATAGACTTTCCAGACACTGCGGGAATAGAATCAATAATACGCCACTCCTTACGTCCCTTGAGATAGTTTGCTAATAACTTGCCTGCCTTGTTTCTCCCCCATATCGACGCTCATTCTTCCGAAGAAGCACAGAAGAGGCTTCTTCAGTGGAAATCGTATTAATTTGCAGTTTGGCCTTAAGTAGGGCATTAAGATCAGAGGGTAATTTAGTGGAAAAATATTTCCCTTCTAAAGATTTGATTGATGAAAGAAGATTAGCATGTTCCTTTAGTTGTGTCTTCTTTTGCCGAGAGACATAATTTAAAAGGAAGTCTCTTGCCGATGCCTTGAAAGTATCCCAGAGCAAGGAAGGGAAAATTTCCGTATTGTCATTGAAAGAAAAAAAGTCAGAGACAAGAGCAGTAAATAAATTGGAGAATTGAGCATCTTGCAATAAGTAATTATTAAATGTCCGTCTATGTAAGGGAGGATGAGGGGAAACCAAATCCAAGTCTGAAATAACCATAGCATGATCAGAAAGTACAATTGGGGAGATATATGATTGTATGATAAATTGTATAAGGGACTCAGAAAGAAATATATGGTCCAATCGTAAAAGTGAACCATGAGAGGCAGAATAAAAAGTAAATTCCCGGGCAGTAGGATTAGACAGTCTCCAAGAGTCTACCAAGGCTCCTTCATGGATAACAGATTGAAATTGTTTATGCATTTTATGGGACAAAAACTAACTGAAGATTGTCTATCTAAAAATAGGTCCATTATTTGATTGCAGTCTCCTCCAAGAATAAAGTAAGAGTCATGAAATTGTGTACATTTCTGTGCAATGGAGGGCCAAAAAGCAGTATCGGGTTGTGTTGGGGCATAAATATTCATAATAGTAAGGGGGACATTATCTATGCTAAGGTTCACTATAATCCACCTACCCATATCATCCATTTGTTGGGAGACCAGATTAACATTAAGGGACTTTCTAACCAATATCACCACTCCATTGTTTTTACCCACCGACGGGGATACAAACACATATCCCACCCATGCTCATTTAAATTTCAGGGCCTCAGACTGTGTAAGATGGGTTTCTTGAAGGAGAACTAGATCAGGATTAGATTTACCTAAATGGGACAACACTGTCTCTCTTTTAATCGGATTAAGCAAACCTTTAATATTCCATGAAATTACTCTGAATTATATACAACGAGAGAAAAAATATTATTGGAAAGCAGTGAGGCATAAACAAAAATATCATTATAGAATACAAGGAAGAGAAGGATCAATACAGAAATTAGACAGATAGAAAAGGAAAAAGGGAAAGATGAAAAAGGGCAAGAAATAGAAAAAGGAAATGGAAAGGGAAAAGAAACAAAGGACCAAAAGAAGAGATAGTACAAATCCATAAAGGACGACCAAAAACACATACCTGTATATAAGAAAAAACCCAAAAACGAATAGAACAAGGGTGGTGACGACACATAAGGCGATGACACGTCCGAAGAAGGGGGAGGTCCAGCCACATCAGGACCAAAAACACTGAGAAGAACGGACCAAACATACGGAATTACCTCAGACTAACCTACAGAGGAGGGAAAAGACAAAAAAATATATAACATGAGACATATCAAAATACAATATAAGATATTAAAGATTACAATCTGAGAAATCTTGAACAGAGGCAAAGAAGGACTTCAATTCAATTTTCTGGAGAGAGAAAAACAAGGAAAAAAAAGTCAAATATGAAAATCAAATGCAAACAATGACATAGGAGTCAACCATTAGATGGACCAGCAGTATCCATGCTATTCAAAGTATGAGATTGAATAAACTTCTTAAGTTCCGCTGGATCTTCAAATGACGTAGTATTGTTATTGAGAGTTACTTTAAAAGTGCATGGATGAAAAAGACCATATCTTGCTCCTAGTGAGCGAAGAGGAGATTGAAGATTGAGAAATTCTTTTCTTCTGGTTGCAGTGGCGTTGGAAACATCTTGAGAGAGGAACACCCTTTGACCCAGCCAAGACACTTGACGTTTAGCCCTGGCAGCAGAAAGAACCAAAAGCAAGTCCGTAAACTTGAGAAAAAGAATAATGACTCCTCTGGGTTTGGCCAGAGATGTAGACATTGAAGGACGGGGACCAAGTCAATGGGCTCTTTGAATATTGAGCGAAGTTGAGAAGGGCATATCCAGTAGTTTAGGCAAGAAGGAAGTGAAAAAGGAGACAGGGTCATCTCCCTCTAAAGCCTCTGGCACGCTATAAATACGTAAATTGTTCCTTCTATTCCTGTTTTCCAAATCCTCTGTATGTTGTTGAAGCTTCCGTACCTCTCCTTCCAGGGAGTTATTTTATGCATTTCATCCTGAACCACCGAAAGTTGTTGCTCCATGACCGATACACGGCTTTCCATTGATGACGATTTGTCATCTAGATGCTATATTCTGTTATTGGTTTCCTCCACAAAAGGGTGTAACGCCCGAATTTCCTCCAGCAACAACTCTAAGGAGATAGCTTGCCCTGATTTGTCAGGTGAAGATGAATCTTGTTTCAGCCTTTTTGATGTAGAGGAGGGCGGCGAAGCCTTACTTGCGCCAGAGTTTGTCAGGGAGCTGCGAGCAGAGGCCGAGTTAGCTATTTCTCCAGCAGCAAGAGATGGATTTTCGGTTGATGAAAGAAACGTGGAGTCGCTATTCCGATCTGCCAGGGGGCGCCCTTTAGGTGCAAAAATGAATTGTGGTTTCCTTAATTTCCCCATGCAAAGTGGACGAAAGCCTGGACAATAGCTACGCAGGTGATCCCCCAGCTGAACCTGCACCAAGAAATGCCACTTCAGAGAACCTAAAGCTTCCAATAGTACACAAAATTTCCACACAAAAGACATATAAAACCACATTTAACTTTTAGTCACATTGAGTCAAATGATAAGGGCAGTGGTGAATTTCCATAGGCTGCCAGTACTTGTCAGGCTCTACCCTCTCCAGCTGTGCTTGGAACAAGTAAATACCACATAGACTTTTAGTAGAGCAAAGAATTCAACGATAAATCCAGAAAAGTAAACGGCATTATGGAAAAAAGAGTGATAGTGATATTCTTTAAAAGTTATTTGAGGACAACATTGGTGAATTAGCTGAATAGGGATGTTGGGCACTGCATTTCGCCGCGCTGCGTAGATAGTCCTTACTTTGTGAGGCACAAATCCATGTGAGCCAATAGCAGGAATCCAAAATGGCGGCCGCTCTGAGAAAACAGCCGCAACGACAAGAGAACTTGAGGAAACGTGCCGCCTTTCAACTAACAAAGCGGCTAGTCTGCATCCCTGTGCCTTCCCAGTGAGGTACCTGTACTTTGGTCCTATGAGGTGGCGCCGACAAGCGCCAAAATATCACGATGCGTCCGTGATGCGGCGGACCCCCGTCTTTAGGCAGCCATCTTGAGTGGCGCATGGAACCACGCCCCAAGCTTATAAACTTTTAACTTTACACTGGAGTGCGACTTGGGAAGAGGAAATGCAAAAACCATCAGCCTTACAAAGAAAAAAATACCAATATCCAGTATATGAACGGGTACATTAAACACATGTAACAATTATGAGTGCATGGCAAGCAAAATATACTCAAACTTTTCCACAATAATAAACAGTAATAAAGCAAAGAGAGAATGCGCATCAAATACAATTGTTTCAAGCTACAAAAAATAAAAATAGCCTTCAAAAATAAGAAGGAGAAGAGATGAAAACCAAGAGAGAAGTGAAAAAAAGGTACAGAAAAAGATGAGGAGGAGATAGAGAAAAAAATACCTTTCAAGCCAGAGGAACATTGTTAGAAAAAAAAGGAAATATCAATAAAGACCCTGATCATGTTTTCAAAGGTGATCTTGATTTGTCCCTTTGTTGGGAACCCTTCCCAGTTTTAAATTTACCACCAGAAGACCATTTGCGAGTCACAGTTTCCCATCCACCATAATCATGTGAGTCTGGGAAGACACCTCTGCTCGGTTCATAAGTAGCTGATAAGGGTGTAGATGTATGTTCCATCCTTGAGTCGTCTCCTTCTAGTTTGTTTAGAAAGGACTCCAAATCATGAGGATCAAAGTATTCCTTTGTCTGTCCTTGATACGTTATGATGATAGTTGCTGGTTCTAAAAGACCATATTTGATTTCTCTTTTCTTTAACCTAGGACGTAGAGCCAAGAATTCCTTTTGAGATTAGTAGGCGCGGAAAAGTCAGCGGCAATGATAATCCGTGCACCATCATAATTGTATGGACCATGTTTCCTTGCTGCCGATATGATTTGATGAGCATGTTGATGACGAAGGCAGCAAGCCAGAATATGGCAGGGTTGAGAGGTGTGAGCAGAGTTTCTAGATCGCACTTGACAGGCACGTTGGAATTCGAGTTGTGGAGAGAGAGTAAGCTTTGTGAGGTTAGGAATCAGGTTAGTGAGAAATTGTAGCATATCGTCCTTTTCCAACTGGTCTGGGAGACCAATAATTCTAATGTTGAGTGCTGAATAGGATGAAAAGTAGGAATGGCTTAGGGAAGTTGGGAGAGGACAACAGGAACCAAGGAAACAAGAAGAAGGAATTAAGGAAAATGAAGGACCTGAACAGCCGAGAGGGAGTGAACTCAAAGGGGAAAACGGTAATACGAAGGAGCAGGACAAGAGCTAATGTGTACAGAGGGATAACCGCTGGACTGAAGAACAAGAACGCAGCTTTTCCATGCAGTACACAGTTGTGAAGTGAGTTTTCCTTGTTAGTCATCAGAAAAGGGGGTAGTTCCTCCTAAGTCAAGTGGATGCAACCAGTTTGATCCAGTGACTTTTGTATGAGTTGCTGGGAGATCTGAAAATCAGATCTAGGTGCCCTCACACAGCTGTTAGGGTGTCATGCTTCATCATTGGGCGCTCCTCGTCTGGCCGGCGCTGCAACGCCTGACGGGCCTCGGGGCTTCTTTATGGGAGATCTTTTGATCTGGAGATGCCGTATAGATGAATGCCCCAAAACCGGGTGGCATTTCATCAGGACCTAGGAAAAAGCAATTTGTGCTCCCTATCGAGGGCTAGGGCTCTCCTTTCTAGCAAGGACGGCCTCTTGTGTTAACCGGTGACCCCTAGGTGGGTGCCGATCAGTGATTCCACCTCAATTGAGGTTAGGTTGTGCTTCATAGGCGTAATGGAGGGTCCCGACCAATGTGAGGGACACTTTGTGGCTGGTCCCAGGTCGTTTGGAGGTGGGTAGGTTGAACGGCACTGTCCGGACCTGCCACAAATTGTCCCTCATATTGGTCGGGACCCTCTAAGGCACGAAACATGTTGACCACACCATACTAGTGACCTCACTAGTCTAGTAGCTATCCTGGTACCTGATGACCACATGATAGCACCTTTGTTTTCACTTTAGTCCTGGTAACCTGCCTCAAACATTAAAATCTCTTTAGGCGACCAGAGTCTATTTTAGTTATCACTCACTCACAACCCTTTCTCCCCCCTCACTTGCATTCATCTATACGGCATCTCCAGATCAAAAGATCTCCGATAAAGAAGCCCCCAAGGCCGTCAGGCATTGCAGTGCCGGCCAGACAAGGAGTGCCCTAACAGGTGTGTGAGGGCACCTAGATCTGATTTTCAGATAACCCAGCGATTCGTACAAAAGCCACTGGATCAAACGGGTTGCATCTACTTGGCTTAGGAGGAACTACCCCCTTTTCTGATGACTAATGAACTACTCTCAGGAGGAACTAGGGTGTAGGACCTCGGTAAATGATCTTGCTCTTCCTTCCCTCCATTTGATTTAGTGAGTTTTGCTTGTACATGTTTCCTCATACACTTCTAAGTGAGAAGAGCATGCATGTTTCTTGCAGAACTTCACAATACACCTAAGCTCGTGCTCAGTAAAAGAGGAAGTTACCAAGCAAGGGCCAAGTAGTGACTCTGTTCCTCTGTGCATGCTCCATGAACAAGTCTAGATTGTGATACACTTCCAGTTGACTGCGTTCTGAACTTGGAAGATTACCCCCATGCCTTTGTGGCCAGAGTCCCTGTTTCCACTTTATAATGCAGTAAGTCTCCTCAGCGCCTGACAAGGACCATCTCAAGATGGTTCTTAACTGGACAATTTCTCCTGAAGAACAAAGACCAGAAGGGGCTACTTTTCAGTATCTGGAGTGGCCACCAGGAAATTCACCCTCTTGCTCAACCCTTCTGCGATATGTCATAGTGGAGCATCTCATCAGGTACTAGTGTGCAAGAGGTGGTGGGGGTGTCTTGTATGCCAGCAAAGTGATTTACTTCCCTTATCTTAGGGACTGAGGTCTTCAGCTCGTCCTTTATCATATGGGATAAAACAAAGGTCTGCCTCTCTCCACTCTTTAATGTATATGTACAGCTGCTGCTTCGGGAGACCAACGTGTTGTTCCACAACTTTGAGGATGATATGCTGATTATTCTTCCTTTCACAGATGGTAAGTTATCTGATGAACATCGGAGTAATGCAAATTTTGATTGTATTTAACACTAGATGCTTGAAAACTGTCTTAGCATTAACACAGTTGAAATTGAGTTTGTGATCATGACTATAGCTTACAGACTCATACAAAATTAAAGCAACATACCAAACCATCAGAGCTGTGAAAAAGAAATTGTTGGACTGAGATTGTTAGCACCTATCAGGAGACTGCATACAACCTTATAATCTTGAACCATTGACCCAGCCGACAAATGACCAGCATGCAAGCAGGAGTGACATCATCAATTAAATCCCAAATAAACAAATACCATCTAGGGAGGCGTGCAGCACTGGACCGCCCAATCTTAAGGCTGAGCAAACCCCTAGGGGGTGAAGGCCTAGAGGTCTGCTTTGGAAACATGAGGGCTAGCAAGAGCAAGTATTAACAAGCAATGGTAAAGCCAAGCGGTCTGGTGCTGGCCGCCATCCTTTTGGCTTTGGTAATTCTTGTTTTTATCTGTTGTGCTTTTTGCAAAACATTTTTGTTGCGTAAGCTAGTGGGTCAACAAATAAAGAGAGCACATCTGTCAATCACAGTCTCAACCTGCACATCTCGTTAAAAAACAGAATGTTTTCTTTAGATAACCCGCACCCATCAGGGTTTTTCCTTTGATGGCATGCTTCATCATTGGGTCCTTCCCGTTCTGCTGCGGAACGGGCGTGCTGCGACCTACGGGTTGCGTGGACACTCTTATAGATGTAATATAGTAAATTAATATAGATGTAAAGACTAGGAGTGGGGGGGGGGTAGTGGACATATAAAAATACCTGCATAGTAAGAAAAATATTCTTTATTTGCACCTCTAGTCGGTATGGTTAAAAAATGGGGGGAAAAGATTGAGACTCAATGGAATTATGTTCCGGAGTTTCTCAGGGTCTACATGTTTCAAGCCCTACCCCAAGGCTTTTCATCAGGACCAAGGATATCTACTCCCTGATACCACTCCTGTGAAACCATCTATCTGCAAATGATCTGCATGCTAAGGAAATTAAATATACATACAGCACCGTTTTGGTGTTATGCCAGAATGATCTGTATAATGCCTAAATCTGGCATCATGAATCCTCTGGGGGGAAGGAACGCCTGTAGTCACACTAACTCCAAGGCTACTCCCTTTCAGAATCACATAGGGTAGCTGGCCGAAGGCTTGAATGATCCTGATGAAAAGCCTTGGGGTAGGGCTTGAAACATGTACACCCTTAGAAACTCATGTACATCTACTGCTTTTTAAGCCACATTACTAAAATGTCTTTTATTTTTCACCCCCTTACCTGTCAATCTGCACAGCTATTGGCCTGACGGTCATGAAGTCATAAAGCTAAATATAAACTAAGTCTAGCTGAACACCAAAAACGTGTTATAGCTGCAATGTCTGCCTACCACTTGGAGCAAATTAAAATAGCCTGTGACTCCAACAAAACCCTTTTTCAAACCATAAAAAATTGACAGTACTCACAACTAGCAACTCTGCTGCTAACAGCTAAAGGTTTTGTGACTCCTTAGCCAGCTTTTTTTCAAGAGAGGGTTGCAACCATCTTTAATAAGTTTACCACCAGCAACACGATCATCCATGCGGCCAAGCAGTCCCCAAATCCAGTTACTGGGAGCACAGGGTTCAGGATTTTTGAGGCCCCAACAGTAGAACAACTAAGGAAGTGCGACACTAAAATCAAATCTAGCTCCACTCAAGGTCCTTGTCCACCAAAAATAGTGCATATGGTAGCTGAGCCAGTGACACTTCATCTGACAGATATTTTTCCTGCAATGTTCAAAGCCGGGGTCTTTCCCTCCCACTGGAAATCCGCCTCAGTCCTTCCGCACCTAAAAAAAAGTCAATCTTTATGTGCTGGATCTGAATAATTATCGTCCCGGCTTCCCTATCCTGTGAAGCTAGTTGAGAAAGTGATGAATGAGCAACTTGCCTCCTTCATCGACAAGACGGTCTCCTTGATGACACCCAGTTTGGATTGTGGCAAGGCCATAGTACTGAATCCACGTTTCTGGTGGCAACAGAGGTAATTAGAGAAACTCTGGACAGGGGAGGGAGCGCAGCCCTTGTCCTACTGGATCTTTCAGCAGCCTTTGACATGGTCAACCATACTTTGCTGGTTGACCGTATGCGGAGTCTGGGGATAGAGAGTCCTGCACTTGCTCTCTTACAGTCTTTTCTCTCTAACAGGCAACAAGTGGTGGCGGTTGGGAGTTCACTTCTACACCCCACTCTCTGCCCTGTGGAGTTCTACAGGTCTCATAATTGAGCCCCACAATTTTAACCTGTACGTTATGCCGCTGGCCACGCTTATAAAATATTTCAGTATATCTCTGGCATCCTACACAGACGACACACAAATTGTTGAGTCACTTTCCAAAGAGGAGGCTGATTCCGGTGATACTTTTAGAAATTGTATGAGTACTGTTGGCAAATGGATGGATGGTAATTGCTTGAAATTCAATTCATCCAAGACAGAGGTCACTCTATTTGGGAATAACCCATATTTCTGGTCACCGGCCTGGTGGCCGCCTGAATTAGGTTCACTCCGTACCCAGGTACCAAAATGGGGGCAATGCTAGATAACAATCTAAAGTTTAAGGAACAAGTCAACAAGGTCACCTCTGCTTCTTATTATTCTCTAAGAATGATCAAGAAAATTGGGGAATACTTACCTTTTGCGCTCTTAAAGACAGTGGCTATTTCCCTTGTATTGACAAGACTTGATTACTGCAATAGTCTATATCTAAATCTCCTGATAGGTCCTCTGAAGAAGCTTCAGACTCTGCAAAACTCAGCGGCATGCTTTTTTCTAAAGATCCCAAAATTTCAATCAGTAAAAGGGGTCCTCAGTAAACTTCACTGGCTGCCTGTTAGGCAAGGCATTGTCTTTAAGGCAACACATTGTCTTTAAGGCTTTGTGTGGGGCCTACAAGACCCTTCGCGGGCATGGTCCCTCGTACTTCAAGAAGAATCTGAGGTGGTATATGCCCAGCAGGACCCTTGGATCTAGCTTAGCCAAGAATTTGGTGGTGCCAGCCTTTAGACAGACCATCTGGGGCGGCAGAAGCTTCTTCAGGCCCACAGCCCTACTCTGAAATAGTATGCCTTTGGAACTTGAAATAGCTCCCTCTCTTCTTTTAGAAAGTCCTAGAAAACATGGCTTTTCGTACAGAAATAGGAGATCAGCGCAGTCTTCTCTTGTCCCGTTTAGCGCCAAGACACCTCCAGGCATTTGTTTGCGCTCAATACATTCTCTCATTCATTCATTCATGATAATATTAGAGAATCACTTCAAAAAACAGCCTGATTCCCATTTTTATCCACATTTAAAATAAATACAGACAGGAAAATAAATGGTTTTCTGCCTATATTTGTCTGTAAAAATCAGTAAAAGCAGAAAGCAGGGAGCCTTAATTATGTTATGTAGATTTGTAGGGAGCACTATCACCCGGGAGGGTTTCCTGGCACTTAGCAGGTGGGAGTCTATATAAACCTAGGGCCTAGTGGGACTAATCGAAAAGCCAGATATTAAGCTTCAGCAGGTCTTTCCATGCTTTAGGAGTGATGTAGGAGAAGGCTTGACCACCGAGCTGGTTTTCTGTACACGTGGGATGTGTGAAAGTAGGAGTCCTGATGAGTGGAGGTGTCTGAACGGTTCATGAAGCCATATGCGATTGTTGAGGTGTGCTGGGCCAGTGTTATGTAGTGCTTTGAAAGCGTAGGTGAGAAGTTTGAATTGTGCTCATTTGTGAATGGGGAGCCAGTGGAGCTTATTCTGGTGTGGTGTGATGTGAGTGCAGCATGGGAGATTGAGAGTGATTCTGGCCGCCGAGTTCTGAATGATCTGCAGCCTGAGTGTGATGGGTATGCCCACATGTGGGTCCCATGCTAACTGAGATTGGGAATAATTTCTGGCTGCTGAAATTCTGAGTGGCTTGCAGCCTGAGTGCAATAGGTTTGCTCATACGTGGGTCCCCTGCTGACTGTGCCACTGGAACCAAGCTGCATCTGACTGAAGAGCCGCAACTAGGGAGAAACTGGGCTTGGATTGTTTGTGTTCTGGTTCAGAGAAGACCTGGCTTGGTAGTTCGGGCTGATTGTTCCTGTTAGAGCAGGATCAAGGCTGATTTGCATATGGCTGGGTCTAACCTGACTTGGCATAGCTGAGAAAAAACAATGGACTGGGATGCGACACCAAGTAATTATCAGTGGTTGAGATGAATTCAAACACCCCACCCATCACTTTTTTTTCCTTACTTCAAAATGCAAAGCACAGCATTTTGCTAAAGGGTGGACACAATCATGCTATGGAAGCCCCCAATATGCCAAGAATCATTAACAATATGCCTAGTTCAATATTTTGCCGAAGGGTGGGTAGGAACAGATCAAGGATGCCACTAATAGGTACTATCAATATTCCAGTGCTAGCATTATGCTAAGGGTTAGACGTTATTATGCCATGGAATTTCAAAATATGCCAAGAAATATTAACTGGTTCTGGGCCAGGCGCCACCACACTCACATGCTTGCAAATATACATATATATAAATGCATTCACCCAAAGACACATGAATGGATGCACACACAGACACACACTCATGCACAGTATTCAAAACTTTATTTTCCTTTTACTTAATTTCACTGGCTGCCTACACACGTCCCCCTCTGGCTGCTTCTCTCCCTCGCCTATGCTGTTATGTAGCAAGGGATTCTGGGAATTGAGCGCCAGAAGTGTTTGGGAAACAAACTACTCTTACTCCCATAGCTTCATGCATCTGTGACCCAACTACTACTCTTCAGCTTCTGGGCAAGAAGGAGAGAACTTTCAGGGACTCTTGACGTGCCTTTTTTCTACTGGATGGCAGTCTTGGGGGTCAGGAACTGAAAGTGCCCCTGTAGTTGGTATCCCCAATGATTGGAGTAAGATTACAAGTGTATCTATGCAGCTGGTACTTGAATCCCCTCTTGGAACTTGACAGGGATTGGATACAGTTACACGCACATTAAAGAAAATACAACAGTAGGCATATTAGTAACTTAAATAATAGTATCTAACTTTGATAGGAACAAGTAACCTCCAGATTCACTACAGATTATACAGCAGATCCTTTTGATATTTTTTGTAGGGTTTGGAAGCTCTAATCGCAGGTAACAGTTTTCTGTGGCATGTGCTCAACTCACTGATTTGTCCTTAGTTTAAGTCAAGCTGATTTTATTCAGCCCACAGAGACTTCAGCTGTTGGACGGGGTTCTTTTTACCTCATTCCCTGGAGAAGTGCTTGGAGTATGGAGATGAAGCAGGCAGCATTTGTATAGTGCCTTGATAGCAAATTATCTTGAGGTGGTTAATAGCACAGGTGAGATGATGCCAAGGCAATGAAGAGCACTCATTTGAAGGATGGAAAGTGGAATTGGTTCATCCTTGATTTCAAACTGTGAACATGCAGGATAATAATTGGTGCATAACCCCCTGAACTATCTCACAAGGGAGAGGGACTTACTTCAACTCCTTGAGGTTAGGCAATGAGCAGATCAATTAAGAGTCTTGTGGGTGTCTCAATACTAAGATTTCCACACACACTGCAGATCACAAGAGACCACTGTTGATGTCTCAGTATTGGGACATCAATGTGTTCTGCAAATATAAATGTATATTGTAGGAGCTCACTAATATATTTCTGATTTACTCAATGAAAAAGGCATAGTGTAAGAGCATTGTGAAGGTCTGAACATGATCATGGCACAGTGCACTCAAAATCAGGATGGAGGTGAACTTCAAGAGCTCTGAATGGCTCAGCACTGGTATACTAATGCCTCACACAAGTCAGGGTTGAAGAGTGTTGCAATTGCTCAGTGACAGACACAATGCTCCTAGTTTAGACAACTAGGCTCTAGACATTTACCACACAATCATGTTATTTTATGTTTCTCCCTCTTAATGCTTCCTCCTATCTAAAGCTAAACATTATGAAAATATTGTTTGTCCATTTTCATTCTTTAAATCGCCCTCTTATGTGTTCCCAAAAATGCTGACAAGTTTAATGTAGATGGAAACAAATTTATGCTGCAGGCTAAGATGGAGCTTTTTTGAAAAATTCTTCAGTTGTTGTAGTTGGGAAGCAATGTATAGCAGTGTCAGAAAGTGGGTTATTGGTAGGGGTAAGTATGCACCTACCACTAGTAATAAGTCCACTAACACGGTATAGGGTCCAGTAAAGCTCTTAGTAAATTAGCCACTTACTCAACCCTTGGTAGCTGACAACGAGCAGTCATGCCTAACTTACGAGACAGGATTGTAAATAATTTAAAAACACCAATTCATCAACTAAGTAAGGCACAACACAAAATAAATATCCCACCCCAATTTATAAAAAATAGGAAATATTTTTAGAAACAAATAGACGCCAAAATGACAAAACGCCAATATATGAAACCTAAGAGATGAATTTTTAAATATTAACCACTTTATATTGCTTAAAAACTTATAGCGCCACTCTGGTACATCTGGTCGTGCTTGACTGGGTAAAAGTCAAAGTTGCAGGCCGACTGTGATGGAGCCCTAGTCAGATACACTAAGCGGGAGGCCCCAGTCAAACTTTTACATTCACACTTAGAAACTTTTCTGGAGCTTTTTCTTTCGTCGGCACTCGACACTCTACAGCAGGCTGGATTCGGAGAGTGTTTGCCGGCTTGACTTTCGGGAAGGCCCCGGTCAAATCCTGGAAGTCCGGAGCTTCAGAGCTTTCAGTGGGACGAACATGAAATCCTGGCCAGGTCGCGGGTGAAGGTAGTTGTCTTGACTCTCACCGTCGGGTCGGTAACCTTATGGAGCTTTTTCCCAAAAGTTCTCCAAAGTTCTCCAAACTTCAGGAGGAGCTTCCTGGAGGTATCCCTGTAGATTCAAAGTGTCCAACACACAAATCCAAAGGTCTGGAATCTCATGGATGCTCTTTGGAAGGTCTCGACTACAATTCCCACAATGCACCTGGCCAAATCCCTAAAAGTCCACTGGATGCACTCCAGGATGGGGACACTTGGTGGAGATGATGCAGGTGGGCTCTGTTAGCCTGTAGCTGCAGGGAGTCAACTCCTTAATCCTTTTTGAAGCAAGGCACAGTCCCCAGGGCTGTCGTACCAAATTGTGCAGCAGGCACAGTCATTCAGAGTGCAGGCCTTTGGGTGCTAATTCAGATTCCAGCAGGGCAGTCTTTCTTTTCCTTGTAGTTTCAGGCAGCAGATCTGAGAGGCTTTGCACCTCTCACATATTTATTCTCAGCTTCTAGGCATTAAGAGGGGTGCACCCCTGACCAATGGGATGCAGGGTGCCACCCAGGTGCAAGACCACTTCCTCCAAAGTGTGGCATCTTCTTGTCCCAGAAAGCACTATTCCTCCAAAATCAATTATGGCTGAAATCTCAGCAGAGCAGTAACAGCTAGCTAAACCAACTCAGAGTGTGGCTCCTTTCCACAAGCTCCCCCTCCTCACATCTGCAAATTCCTCTCCTAAGACTACCATCTGGCAGGAAGAGGGGGTGGGTCTGGCTGGCATTCTTGCCTGTCCCGTTCTTGTTTGAAGCTCATGCTTTATTGCACATCCCCCTGCTCAGGCATTCCTTTGCAGCTGCAGAACTCCCTCCATCAGATAACCTCTGCTCAGCCAAGTCACCTATCACCTAATCAAGGCAGCCTGGCTAATCCTGTTAAAGCTGACCAATCAGGGAAGACTGCAGGAAGGCTGGATTTTGGCTTACAGAAAAGAAGGTCTTATAACGTCTTTTCTGTACGAGTTATGATAAATTCAACAATGGCAATCTGTTGGATTTATCCATACCATTCTTTTAAGTCTTTGAATGATATTGTATTCCCTTCCTAGCAAAAATTATGCGTGCTTAAAATATTGCAATGTTATACTATGAGCTAAGTATCTACAACGGGGCAAAAAATAAAATGGGCCGATTTCCCTCACCAGGGTTTATAAAACATCTTTTATAAGGACACAGCTTATAGTTACATAACTCCCCCCTCACCCCCAGGGACACCTAGGGAAGACATTGGGGGTACTTAATATGTAACAATAATGTAGATTGCATAGCACCAAAGTCGAGTTTGCAGTAAATTTACTTTTTAAAAGCAGTGCTGCTTTTAATATGACCTCAGGTGCTCAGCAGTGCTTGCATGCAAGTGCAAAAAGGCTGCTGGCCTCTAAACATCCATGCCCTATTACATACGAGGGTGTTTTAGGTAGTTTCAATCCCCCTGCCCTATTATCTACTAGGGACTTATAGGGTAGGTCATGCAAATTATAAGTGTACCCTAATACATAGTGTACCCTATACCTGTGCGTGTTTAAACATAACACTGGCCCCGGCGCTGCCTACAGAGCCCAGAGCACTCTGAGTCAGAAAACCAACATCCAGGGGTCTCAAATGGGGCAAAAAGTAGGCGAACACTGCAAACAGGCCCTGATTCCTCTCAAGCAGTAACCACCATAGGTTTAGTGATAGCCCTCTGAAGATATCCAAGTAGTGGCACAATATTTTATAATCAGGGTTTGAATGAAGGGCATTGTGAGAGCTAGGTGGCTGTCTAAGTAGTGGGGTAAATGCATGTGTTGCTGTTAAGAATACACATGCATGATGAGGGGTCATTGAATGTCTCAGTACTGGGGTAGTATTACATGGTGTATGTGCATCGTAAGAGCTCTGTTAATGTTGATATCAATGTTGGTAAGTACTAAGAGGTACATAGTGATAGCTCTATTCTTTCCAGTGGGACATGGTGTTGTTCTTCTGTGGAGAGGTGGCACAGCAATTGCCTTGTCCCATGCTTTTGGTATAGGTCACGCAGGCAGATGCATGATTGTGGTATTTTGCCCACCAGCTTGTGGACTAATATTCCCTTCCTCTGCCAGGTGTGTTCAATAAAATGGAATGTTGCCTTATTGCAATTCCTACAGTATTAGGATTCAACTGAAACAACTCTAGAGAGTCAGTTGCTGCTTTGATAAGTGAGTGGATGAGGTGTGTCTCTGTGCATGAAACTTCTTTACCTGTGACCTCACAATCATAGTTCTTGTGTGACTCGAGGAAGCCCCTCTAGTCTCCTATGGAGAAATAGTGCTCCTGGGTACTGTGACAGACACTCAATTACTAGAATAGTGCTTTAGTTCCCCTTCAGAACTGCCTGCAAATCTGTAGCCTTTTTGGTGAGTATATTTGAAAACTGATGCAGTAAAATGCACCAGGTGGCCTAAATGTTTCCAAAGTTCTCTTGAAGACTAGCTCAACAAATTAACAGTATTAGCTTAGTATACTTGGTGCAACACGTGCCTGGTATCAGGACCCGACTGGGAACTTAAAACAGCCCTGGCAAAAATTATAACTTCAGCCCCCATGTGCGGGCGTGCTAATGTGCGCTAGAACTAGAGCAACTCTTTCAAATTCCCGCCGGGATTGAGTAACGTGCACCACCACTCCTGGAGGCCAAAACTGGCCTCCAGAGGTCAAAACCGGCCTCCTGGGACTTCAGTTTCCCTGGGGATTACCCGCTTGCCCGGCTGGCCAGTCCGGCCATGGTTGGTATGAAAATTTTGACCAGGGCTGCTACTAGTTCCCAGCCTGGCCCTGGAGAAGGGATGCCGTTTTGATGTTTCCTACAGGGCCGGCTTTAGGGCAGTGCAACCAGTGAAGCCACACCTGGCACTAAGCTGGGGAGAGCTGTGTTTAGAAATAACTTACAAGTTCAAAAGTACTTGCGGCAGAGTTCCTTGTGTGTCCAGCAATTTGCAGGCAGCAATAAAAATGTCAGATAGCTCTGGTGATTAATGTTCCTGCTGGAGAGAGATGAAGTTTTGTCTAATGGCTGTTTGGACTCAACATAAAGTAGCACAGTGGATTAACATGCCTGCTGCAAAGAACGTGTACCATGCAGATCACCGAGCTGTATTTTATGTGGCTAGCCCAGTGGGTTACTACTTTTGTCACAAAGATCCTTTTGTTACTTGCAGTTCATAAGGTACAATCCTAATATAGAACGGTGACCTATGAACTGTCATCAAAGAGCTGCATGCAAACTGCATGGTATAAGTTATGATTTTCCCCCAGTCTTTCATTATCCTATGTTGCAAAAAATGGTTATTTTGGGTAGAAATACATTCTTATTAGTAAAGCCAACCCCAACCACCGTGGCACATTTTAAATCCTGAGTCTGTGCTCCTCCAGACCAAGCATTCTTAAAATACACTCCCTACTAGTATGGATGACGTGATCAGAGCCTGCCCTATATTGGATTGACCGGGACAGTGCCCTGGGTGGAAAAAGAAAATTTGTTTTTTGTTGTGGGGGTGGTGGGCCGTTACGGTGTGACGGCAGGAGGTGTGAGGAAGATGGGAGGATGGCAGGTGGTTGATGGGGTGCTAACAATTACGCTGAGGTACATTAAAAGCTGATTACAAAGTCTTTAATGCGACCGATTGAGACCAAGTGGGATGAATGAGCTGCTGTGTGCATGAGATTAAGCTCCCTGCTGCGCCCTTCAAAATATTGGGGCCCCGGGCCTGGGCCCAGCACGCCCATACCTAAGGCTGGCCCTGCATGTGATTCCTACACGGTGTATTCCTCATTGTCGTATGTAACATTTCCTATAGACTGCTTTGCACACCTATGATTCATTGTCTCTGTATAATGTGTGCGTGATGTAGAGTGCTTTGACACCCTACACTGGTATGAGTAGCACTATAAAACAAATCAAATGCATGAGAGGAGCTATGATGGCACTGTTGGAGGGGGGTGGTGAGGGAATCCGTGGAGAAGGAGGTCATTGGGCTGGGCACCAGAAATATTTGTGGCAGCGGGCGCCACCAGCGCTGAAGCTGGCCCTGGTTTCCTAAACAGACACCTTTTGTACACAGCTAATAGAGACAGTCTGAATACCAACAGGCAGTCACAGCATCTATCGCTAGATCAGTCAAACAAAGACACACCCCTGCATTCCACCCACTCCCCTGAGTTTTAATGAAGTGAATCAGCTCTTTGCTGATGGGGGTGACCTAAGTGAGGAACATCTGCGTTAAACTCATCTTCCACACTGACACATGGGCTCTGGAAGCTTCTCGCGCCCTTTAGCACGTCCTGTCACCTCCCTCAATTAAGAGGCAGGTGAGGCAACTGGGAACAGAGGGCGGGGAATCTGCAATTTAAAAGAACGTGATGCCCTTTAATGAGGCAGACTCTGTTTTCAACATTGCAACATCTGCTGAACAGACGTACTTCACAAGTGTTACTTTACGCTTCACAGTAAAAGCCCCCAGGACAAAACAGGGACTTTGTGCAACCGTGCTCTGATGGGAGGCCATGGGAATCACTCTCTCTCAAAGCACACCGTCGTCTCGGCGATTGTAATCTGCACAGGAAAGTGCACTGACATGAAATGACAAGAGAGTCTGAAAATTGCAGATACCAAGAGCATGCAGTAGCAATTCCTCTCTACAACACACAAAGGAATGTGAAGACTTGACCCGGAAATAGCCAGGAAAATACACCAAATATACATCAAACTGCCACCTGGGCATAAAGACCCCACCATTTTGATATCAGTATCAGCTGACAGTACTACATGTTCTTGAGTAGCGCAGTGTCTACCATTTCCAAGCCTCTTGGCACTAGCAGTTGTCTCAGCTAAATGGAGTTGCTGATGTTATTCCCTAAGGCATTGCCCCCACAACCCTGCAGTGAATTCATCATGATTCCTGCTCCGGACCTATGGGTTTCCATGCGTGTGGGATTTGTAATTTGAATGTAGGTGTCTCTTGGTTGGCAGTCACAGTTAGCTGTGTGACAAAGAGGCGAGCCCCTTGGTCTAGCCTTGCAACACCCCCAAGAACTCCATACCAGAATTCCTAGTTGATGCCATGCCGTAATGAATTTCCGTGCGGAGAAACCTCCTGATTGAATCTGTGGCACTGTTGCTTGTCTTGGTTAGTATAGTGATGTGTGCTGATTGTGTGATTTCCTTAGGTTTAAATGCCCTAATGGCAAAGAACTGACAGAATACAAGGACTACCTAAGCCAGTCCAAAATACAGAAATTCCAAAAAGATTTAGAGAAATTTGCCTTTGTGAAAGTTTACCCTTATTCTGCACCAGACTTCACCACAACGGAGAAAGGAGGTTATTTGTCAGACAACTATACCTCATGAGGGGTTCTCGGACACAGGGAGTTGGTCCAGTGGTGAGGACAATAGGAACAAAACCAAAAATAAACAGGGAGAAAGTGGCAACAACCATGGCAAGGACATAACCCATACGTGAACCAGATGGGAGCACCACAACAAGAATTCTTTCAACAAGCACTCCCGCCTCAATACTTTGGATGGGGAGCACCTTTTCCTAACACCCCGCCAAACAGCTTCCCCCAAAAACTACTCCTTTTTTTATGGAGGGGAGAAAGAGGTTGTGGAAGGAGAAGAAGGGAGAACCACATTCACTAGGAAGACCCACAACAAAGAGTGAACACCAGGAGCATGTCAAAAGACAACCAGCCGGGGCCCAATATAATAACTAACCTCTCTACATTGGTATTGACGGACACACAAAGACGAATACTGAACAGGGTACTAAGCTTTGAACCCACCACCCGCCTGGACAAATTCCACCTCCACTGTGAACTAGCAGAATCTTTCAGGAAACTAAAATGAAAAGCCTTTTTTGAAAGAATGAACCCTGCAGAGAACACCAACCTAGAAGGTGACACTGTTTGAAAACAAAATCAACATTTTGCCCTCCAACATCTACGACACCTGCAGAGATAATCACATTTGAACAAGCTGTATATAATTAAATAGAGACTCTGAAAGAAAACGAAAAAATAATATACCATAACATGACAAAAAAAGAATCCACAGCCCTCACTTAGAGAACAAACACAGACGATCATAAAACCAGCAGACAAAGGAGGTGGCATAGTCCTACAACACCAGCAAGACCACAATCATAAGAAAATAGATAAGAAAAACTACAAAGTTCTACAAGAAAATACTACAGCAAAACTGCAGTTGGAGATCAGACACCTAGTAGAAATGGCAGAAGAAAGGGCCTGGATTTCCAAAAAGGAAGCTGAATTCCTTCTCACTCAGACTCCTAAAGTCCCATACTTTTACACATTACCAAAAATTCACAAAATCAAAAACCCTCCACCAGGAAGACCTATAGTCTCTGATACAGGGTCCCTATTAGAACCACTTTCTCGGTTCTGTGACTTCTACCTAAAACCAAGAGTACAACAAACACACACCTATATAAAATATACCAAGGACCTGCTCTGCCTACTACAGGACATGGATTTCAACCCTAAAACCAGCATTCTGCTGACTCTGGACATGGAAAGCCTATACACCAGCCTTCCAGAAGATGCAACACTGGAAGTATTAAAGGACACTTTGAACCAGGGAGAATGGAATTATATTACACCAAAACACTTCATCTTGGAATGCGCCCGCCTGACCTTGAAAGAGAACTTCTTTAGATTTGAAGATAAAATTTGCCTACAGACCTTTGGAACATTGATGGGCAGTACCTTTGCCCCAAGTGTAGCAGGTCTTTATGCATATAATTTCGAGACCAAATATGTACTACACAACAAAAATATACACAAAGAAAACATCCAACTTTGGAAATGCTACATAGACGACATCCTAGTGATATGGCAAGGGGACAACGCATCAATAAACGAATTCTTAACATGGATTAACACGTGCGACCCCAACCTGAAGTTCACGCACACAGACAGCAAAGAATCCATCACCTTCCTGGATGTCACCATATACGCGGAGAATGGAAAACTGGGAACAAGAACTTATCAAAATCCAACAGATAAAAACACACTATTAAAATGTGACAGTTTTCATCCTAGAGCCCTCTGAGAAAACCTACCATACGGCCAATTTCTTAGACTAAGGAGAAATTGTTCAACGAAACCAGACTTCATCACACAAGCAAAAGAGCTAAAAGGTAAATTGCGGGATCGCAACTACCCGGAAATAATCATCAAAAAAACCTACAGGAGAGCAAACAATCAAAAAAGAGAATGCCCCCTAGAACCATCAGTCAAAAATGACGACACTATCCCTCTGACATGCGTGACAACTTATAGCACAATCTCAAATGATATCAAAAAAATCATTAACAAAAATTGGCATATCATGCAAACAGAGAACCTAAAATGGGAAAAACCTCTCTTCTCCTTCAAAAAGGCAATGAGTTTTAAAGACAACTTAATAAGAACAAGACCACATACCACTACAACTGATGTAAGGACGACGGTATGAAATCTGTGGGGCCTTCTGGAGGTGACGGGCCACTACGCCTGTGGCAACTGCAGCATCTGCCACTTAACAAGAACAACCAAGACCTTGGAATTGGAACCAGGAAAAACGTGGACACTGCGAAAACATACCAACTGCAACTTGATCAATGTAGTCTACCTAATCGTATGTACCTGTGGATTGAAATGCGTGGGCATGACCACAAGAAAAATAAAAGCCCATATTTGTAAACACAGGAGTAACATAAGATGTAAGAGGAACACAACAAAATTGACAGATTACTTCATTAACCAAGGACACACCCCAAATAACATGACTTGGTGTGTCATTGAACAATTGGAAAACACCCTGGATATTGTAGAGAAACGTCTATTTGAGAAAGAACAACATTGGATCTACTCACAAGACAGGATTAAAAGATGATATCCCTTGGAACACTGTAATGTGAGCTCCGTAAGAACAAAGATAAAAATCAATAATAATCAAAGAGACTATAAAGTTTCATAAGGATTCACAAGATACTGGTCTCCTCCGGATTTGAAAACACATGTCATAATGACCATTTACTGTCGGTATCAAGTTCATAGACAGCAATGGAACGTACACTATAAAGATACTACAGAATATTATGAGGGCTTATAAGATACTTGCCCAATCCTGTACTCTGACATAGACCACACAATAAAATAACAATACCAACAAATACAACAAACTGCCAAGACCAAGTACAGCACATATTGGTTGACAATTAATACGGACCGTGATTAGCAAGGAGTAATAACTTAACACCATTTAATGTCAACAAATGGAAACATTAGCTATAAACAGCCAATAAATGGGGCAGATGACAATCATAATCATAAATAATTCTTGATAAAGGCATAACACACAGCCACCTCTAAATCAAGAAGGTCTGGAATTACCCTTGACGATGTGAAATGTAAACAAAACAAGCATTGGCATAGCCAATAGGTCTCGCCTTTGGGACCTTATAAGTATTTAGTTATGCAGCACAATTGCATGGCTAAACACAAACACGTCACCGTTCAGCATATGCTGCGTATTACCAAGTGCCAAGAAGTCCAACGTGTCGCTACCGCCCCAGCCTCGGACTAGCCCCTGTGTTCGACACTACAATGGGAATGGAGGTTTATTTGGGTCTAATACCCAACACCACATATAGTCATTACCTTTCTCATCTATCACTCAGCACAGTGCACTCCGTGATATCTTTTCTGTTACAGGGAATTTGGTTTGCGGACCTTACTAAATGCCCATGTTATAATGCATCCAAACAAACCACTAAGCACTATATGCTCTTTTGCACTTTATATTTTGTTCTGCTGGCCACTTTCTTGGTCCCAATCTTACATAAAGCCAATATTAAACAATATCAGATTGGGATGGCTTTTTTTTTTTTTACAGCATTTAGGATTGCCCTGTATCTATTATGATGTATTCAATTTTATCAGAAGTGCCCTCAAGATTAGAAAACGCTATGGAGTACCTTAAATGCTAAATGTATTCGAATATAAGAGGAATTAATTATATTTTAATGTGTTTATGTCATTCTTTTAACCACTCTTGATAAGTTTTAATGTTATTTGGCTGTTAACGTAATCTTCTGTGGATTTTGTACCGAAATTATATGTTTAAGGTAAACCTTGATGTATTTAGAGAATTCTTATGTAAATTACTTGTGCTTTTATGAACTGTATTGATGCTGTAGTTTTAAAGCATATAAGCAAAAAAAAAAAGATGAATCACTGATTGACACCGTTTGCGTTTTGGCAATGCACAATGGCACTGTGTTAATTTTAACCATGCCTCTTTTCAGCGCATAAAGTATTAATCAACTGAAACAGGTGATCACGTTATCGACACTACGAGCATAAAAGGCTGGGTAGTCCATACATGTTGTAAAACTTGTTTGTAAACTAAGTTAGGTACCAAACTGATCTCAAGCAGCTTCTTTCATGCAGCATATTCAAACTGAGCACCAGCAGCTTAGATGTTTATAAAATAGCAAAGTACACTGTATCCATATTAAAGGGAAATATGTTTTATGTTATAGTCCAAACAGGACACAAGTACTGTCTAATTACATACACAGAAACTATGAAGCCGATAATTGGGCACAGTTACTCCTACAAGTCTTCTGTTATTAGCTAGTGATTTAATACACTATTTTACCGGTGTGAGATGTACTTTTTCGACGACAGTCCGTAAAAAAAAAAAAACCTACCGATTCATGTCTACAAAAATTCGCATGGTCCACCACCACAATTGCACAATACATGAGCCGCCGTTTTCAAGCATCCAAATGAATTTGTCTATACCCACATTTCGTAAGGCTACCTTCGAAATATCCATATCTGGACCCTGGGCAGCCCAGTGCATACAGCTGGCGGGCTGCAGAGGAATGCTTATGGACCGCTGACACTTGGGATGGTTGTTGAAAAGACATACGGCCATTTGGGTGCCTTTGCCTACCGTGCATTTGCAAGCAAAGGAGTCACTGGCAAAACAACATGTTCAACAATACATCGACTGGGCACATTTCACGAGTTTTGGGTGCCTTTGAATCCGTGTATGTTCCGGTGGCAGTCACAACGTGCATGTTGTACACGACTCACGCATTCAGCAGAAGCTGTATACATTCCTAAGGGCAGTTAAAATGATATAATACACTGATCTATTGAAACGCGTTTGTGGTACTCGAGTAAGCACAAAGGGGAGTCTAAATAATGCAAATCACGAGGAAATTAATTTTAATCTTAAAACACATTTCCTGCAACAAAAGCCTTCAAATTAGGATGCTCTGAATAATTATCTCGTGCGCTGTAGTTATATCCCGTCTAGACTAATAATTGCATGTAGGTAAACAGGCCGGTGTTATGTTTTCTGCATGTGCGTAGGAATGACAGACATGTCTGTGGGCAGGCGCTGCATTCAGAACAGAGAAAAGCAGCCGGAGCTCTGAGCAGGAGGCAGCACATGATTAATTGTTAGGACAGATGGCGAGTTACTGTACCTGCAGAGAGCTGAGCACACAGCCAAACCGGACACACACACACCACATCCCGGGCATGCCGGGAAGAAGCTACTTTTCCCAATGCAATGGAGGGAAGGAGCACCCCTCAGCTTCAGGCCTCGGCGACATTCCTGAATGCCTCACATCCGAGACTTAATTCGGGGGTACACACAGGGTGGTGTACTACAAAGAAAGGCCAGAGCACCAGTGGAAAGTGAAGCACCAAGAGGAGCCTGTAACGAAAGGCCTAGGCCTTCCGATTCCACAAGAGAGCTTGCTGTCCTGGGTTCTACAACTCGTGCCCCTGTGCACGGACAACAATACGAAGTCCTGGTCGCCATCCCGCCCCACACTGCGAAAACTAGCATGACATGGGGCGGTACTGGCACATTGCCCCGGGGTATAAAACGCCCACTTTACCTAGGAATCTCCCCACGCCCCCTCTCTGATAAAGTCAATCACACTATCATTACCCACGGACTACCTACCTACCACAGTGCCTGGGTTTAAACCCCACACTGCCTCCGTTGTGGAAGTAACAGCCTCGTATACTGTTCATACGCACTGACCCCATGTACAATGGGGAGAACCCCAAGACATGCAAAACCAGCACAAGCGCGCGCCTCGCGCGGCAGCAGTGGGAGGGGGCCTGCGCGATTCCCTTGCGGGAGCGTGCAGCAAGGTGCGATGTATTGTGACCATATGGCGCCACCATATGGCGCCGCGCGCTCCCGCAAGGGAATCGCCAGACGTGCACGCGTTGCCATTGCAAGCAATACAACGCGTGCACGTTTTTGCCCCCAAAGCTGTGCCGATAGCTAAAGGTCTCTCCTATGCAGCGCATGCGCGCTGCATAGGCGAGACCTAAAAAGCTGTGTCTATGCGGAAGACGACCGCAGGAGGGAGAAGGACGTGTGAAGACAACATACGCTTCACACGCTTACTGACGCAGGGGTCAATCCCGCCCCCTTCGGGACGAGCACCGACACACACAATCACTGCTGAGCGGGAAATCCTGAAACTAAATCCCACATATAAGCAAACATCCTGAGGTAGTCCACAAGATGCGGGACGGCCGAGGTGAGGCAGGTACATAGGAGGGAGAGATGCCTTGATGAAGTTAGTGGGTTCTTTATAAAAGAAACAGGGGGAGACTGACTCGAATCTCAGAGGATTATACTGACTAAAAGATTTCTCCTCTTTTAAAACCTACAGAGTGTGACAACAGGGTCCACCCCCTTGGCCTATCCCAGGTAGCAAGAGGCTACCACGGTAAAGTCAGTTCCTCTCTTGTTTGTTTAATACACACTGCTGTGATGAATGAGTCCACCCCCATTATGCTAGATTTGACTACTGATAACAATGTGGGGATTTCCGAAAGATACATGGACATACCAGTGATAAGCGCTGTCGGCCGCATTTTGTACGTAAGCGCCGAGCACCTAATTTATTTTTAAAATACCCTGGCCCTACGGGAAAAGTATACTGCATGAAGCATGTGGGGACGAGTGGCACGGCAGGGTGTCACAAACAAGCCTGATGATTCAAAATGCACGTAACAGGCTTCATTAAGAGAACAGCACAAAACAAATCTGAAAGCCGCGATAGTTGCTTAAGAGTGACAGATTACGGGCAAATAAGATAACGAGTTGCTGCCGTGATTGAAACAAGACACCATTCGAATGATATTCTGTCTGTATATATGTTGTGTTTGTGATAAGCCCATATATGTATCAAGAAATGTGCACAGTCTCCATTTCGAATCCTCACTAGAGACATTGTTTGGCTGTATGTCTTGTCTTTAAAACAGTAAATTTGTATATGCACCTGAAACATTGTTTGGCTGCATGTCCTGTCTGTAAAACAGTAATTTCATATGTGTAAATAGGTGTACATCCTCTTTTAAACCATACCAAATGTAATGATACACAATATATGTGAAAGAAACGTGGCAATAAGTCATGGTAAGGAACCAGAGAAGAAGGAACCCATCTGGCTCTGAATAGATCTTATATATATATATGCTACCACTGCCATTTTCTGATAAATTTCACTTCTTTCAGGAGGAAACACAAAAGGTGATTTTCCTGACGAGTGGGTGTGTTGTGAGTACAAATCACACACACCATCCTTGCATGCCATAGTGCGCATGCCTGTCATTTTCTTTTTTGGTCCTGACGAAAGCCATTCTGACCCTGAGAGGCACTATTAGAAGATGGCTGAAACATGTAGACCACACTGAGGATAAGTGGGATCAATTTAACATCCCACAACTATCCCCCACATTTTTTTAAACATTTTCCAAGACTTCCCTCATTAAAATTTAAGTCTATTGACTGGAAGTCTTGCGCCAATTTTAAAACTACACTTTTCACGAATTAACTCACCATCACTGTTTTCCCCTCAAAAAACCCAGCTCCGCTATAATCAGGCATCGCAGCACACCCAGGAAGCACTTGGCAACTAGGGTGGGAACCCAATGATGAAGCATGTCACCTACCAGGTAGGTGAGTAAGGGTTCTTTTAAAACACCCTGTGGGTTCCAAGGCAGTGCACCTAATAAACCATGAAAAGGTGGTTATAGGAACAGTAGCTAATGAAATAGGAGACTCGTTCTCATTTGGTTATTACATTCCCTGTCAGCACCCATGTAAGCGAAGGTAGTGGGATGCGTGCTCTGAAGTTATGGGAATCCATGTGGTGGTGCCCGGTGAATGTATCTCTCTCTCTTGATATTAGATGTCTCATTAAGCATAATGAAGTCTGCTGGTTGCATGTTTCCTATTGTGTCCATCCCCACCACCCATGCAAGTGAATGTGCTCTGAAGTTATTGGTTTCCATAAGGAGGTGGCCAGTGTGTGTACGTAATTGTAATTGTATTTATATAGTGCTTACTACGCCTGACGAGGCGGCAAAGCGCTTTTCTGCGAGTAGCATACTACTCCGGAACCCAAAAAGTATTACTGGTGGATTACTATAGGGAAATATGAGTTCCTTTGAGCAGTAGACATGCGAGTTTGTTAGTTGGATTGAATAGGATAATGGAGGGATAGAAGAGGGAAGAGTCTAAAAAGTGTTATTTGGGAGATCACAGTAGTAACATGAGGTTTGGGTGAGGCAAGGAGGGAAGACTCTAGAATGGGTTATTCTGGAGATCATAGTAGTAGAATGAGGTTTGGGATACGTCAGCGAGTGGAGGTAGAGGATATATTGAGAGAGGTATAGGGTGAGACAGAGTAGTGTACTGGAGAGAGTCAAAAGTATTTTTTTTAAAAATGTTTTTCTTCTTCTACAGTATGAGTTAAAAAATAAATGTATGGATGCATAACTACATAGAAAGGGTATACATGTATAAGGAAGACAATAAATTGAGATTTAAAGTTGTATTGTATAAACTCGGACCTGCAAGTGTTGCTGTACTTAAAGCTAATTTATCTGTGTATTTTTATAACTATTTTTTTATTTTATCATATACTCAATATTTTGATAGTGAAGCACTTATAGATTAAATAGTTATGATCATATTTACATATTGTGATCGATAAATAAATCAGAGATCCATAAGTATCTAATTAAAATAATGTATATGAAAACTATGCAGTGACCTATAAACATGTTAAGCATAGAATAATATATATAGATATTTAACCATAAGTAATATATACATTTGTTAAGCAGACCTAAAGAATATCTATATATTTAAAACAAAACATGGGGCATCATTACGATGGCGGGCGGACAAAGTCCGCCCGCCACCGTACCGGTAAACGGGGACGACCGCCAGAGGTGCAGCGGTCCCGCTGGGCCCATTAGGATGCGACCGCCACCCTGGCGGTCGCATTCCGCATATTCAACATTGTGGCGGGCGGTGCTGTAAGCAGCACCCGCCACAATGTTGAAAATGCATGTTGTGCATTGGCATGCACAACGTGACAGGCACCGCGCGGTGCCTGCCACCTTGTCCATGCCAATGTAGGGGGATACCATGGGTACCCCCCAAGTGCAGCCCCCCATCCCCCCCCCCGGGCCCGCAACGGGCTCCCAAAGTGAACTCTGCATGCCTTTCCATGGCGGAGTCTCCGCCATGGAAAGGCATTGAAAATGCCACATGCTAATATGGATGGTGGTGCCTGCAAGGCACCGACACCATATTATGGGCCGTTTCCGCCCGGTAGGCAATCGGGACGATTGTCTACCGGCGGAAAAGCGGCAGACGGTCTTTCCGTCCGCCGCGGTACCCCCCGCCATGCTAATGTGGCTGGGGGTAAAAGGCCGTCCGGCGGGGTGTTTTGGCGGGCGGATCGCCACCGCCGGTCGGGCGGTGGCGATCCGCCCGCCATGCTAATAGGCCCCTTGGTTATTATACATATTTATATAAAGAAATATTCATATCTAGATACATACATGTGTCACTTGGAGTTGGCTGTCTCAGTAAGCAGTGATGTCTGCTGGTTGCCTGTTTCCTGTAGTGTCCATCCCCAGCACCCACATAAGTGAAGTGAGTGTGATGCATGTTCTGAGACTATGGGTTTCCGTATGGAGATGCCCACTGTGTGTTTCTGTGTCTCTTGGTGATGGATTTCTCAGTAATCAGAGTGTCGTACATCTGCTGGCTGTCGGTTTCTTGTAGTGTTCATCCCAGCACTTGTGTAAGTGAAGTCAGGGGAATGCGTGATTTGAAGTTAATTGTTTCTGTGTGCTGGTGGCAAATGTGTGTGAGGTGTTGGATGTTTCAATAGGCAGAGTGATATTTGCTGGTTGTGTGTTTCTGTAAGGTAAAAAAAAGCCATAGTGTCCACCCCTAGCAAACATGTAATTGAAGTTATCACGATCGGCCCCTTCCCCACCCTCAGGGCCCCATGGTGCAAAGACGTAGCTCAATGCACCAATACGAATTAGAAATCCAGTTGGACTGCAACCCGTACACAACCCAGGGAGCAGTACTGTGTATAAAGTGTTTTCTGGTCACAATCAATCTCACTAGATGACAGTGAAATTCCAAACCCTCTTTGTAAATGAATAACACACTCAAAATAGCACTAAACAAGAGGGATGAACTTTAAAATATTTACTCCTAAAACCTCAGTCAAGTGCATAAAATATGAAGTGTAACCACACAGAATAAGAAAATAAATGTTGTAATACATGACCTGGCCAGCACATAAAAACTAAACAATCCTAACATGGTTAGCATGTTCCTAGCTCTACTTCTAAGCGCTATGCAAAATTTTAGTAGAAGCAATAACAGGTGTATAAATCGAGTTCCTTAAGATAGATCACATAGCATACCTTCTCTTGATATAAAATAGCTGTTTAGCTAGTCCATATCACAGGTTTTGCCAGGAAAAGATAAGCAGTGCAAGGCTAAAGGTTAGTTCTTTGCACTGCTCCAAGACTTGCCCCCAATCGAGACTGGTTGACGCTGTAAACGGGCATGACCTGTGGCATGATAGTCCTAGCGCAAACCCCACCTACCTTACGGTCAGATACCTGGGTATTTATAGTATATGATGGCAATTTTATTTCGTATTTATAAAGTAAAACAATACTTGCAGACACTGAAGCGTCAACAAGACTAAACAAATATGGCGATAAATGTGTCATCTCAATTTACAGTTCGATAATGTGTCCCTAAAACTAAAACAATAAAACCTTGTCAGCTTCCACAGTAAGCTTCCATGATGTATGGCAGCATCCATACCTAATATGTTGTGCTTAGCAATGCTTGCTTAGTATTCTTGTTAGAACCCCCACGGGTTGCTGTGGTGTGCTCTCGTGCGTGGGGGATTCCATGTTGGGCAGTTGGTGGCTCTCGCTTGGTGTGAGAGCAGCCGTGGCTCGTTGTACCCACAATAAACTCACAACAGTGTTTACTCACCGTGTCCTGTCTTTAGTACTAGCGGGGACACTACATTGTTTTGGCGACTCAACATCTGGGAGGAAGCGAAGTTACTATCAGTTATGCTTCCAGAGTGCTGCGTGACCTTGAATTGAACTTTTCGGTGCTTGAAAAGGAGCTACTGGCGTGCTATTGGGCGTGTGAAAAGTTCAGGACTGTTAATGGTTCTCGTGTGGTGTGTTTTCTATTGCTTCCAGACAGGGGACAAAAGGGCCTTGGGTGTGGGAAGGGTGTTCCTCGCCAGAGCAGAATGGCCTTGGAGGTTGTACTCACCCCTTCCTGATCTTCAAAGGGTAGCCTGAGGGCTGTGACCATCCCCTTCCTGACTTCTGAATTTGACTGCCCTGTCACTGGCAAATGCAGCTTACACTTGGGCCTGCCTACTTTTGTTTCTTAGACAGTTTGGAGCCAAACCCTGGGGAATGGGAAGAACTGATTAGAACCAGTTTAGGGGTAGACAAAGAGAGGGACCCCCACACGAAGGCTGGCCGTGGGTATAAAAGTGGCACCCTAAGAACCTCCAATTAGAACACTCCTGGGCTTGTGGAACATTCAGAAGAAGGATTGCCCTGCTGTCTGAAGAAGGAAACCTGTCCCTGCTTGCCTTCAAACCCAGGATACCCAGAAGTGACTCCAAGGATCAGTTGGCTGACATCTCCTGTTTGAGCTACTGGGACACAACAAGCTTCCAGATGCCTCCTCTGCAGCTGCCCAGCACCAATTGTACCTGCCTGAGCTCTGCTACTGACCTCTGCTGGAGTGAGTCATAACCCCAAGAGGTGCCTCCCTAAGTCCTGGGCCCTTGGATGGTGCACTCCTCCACCTAGCAATCTGCAAGAACTTGACTCAGGGTGAAAATCCAAAGTTTTTGGGCTCTGAACAACAGTGAATGACCGTCCGCGTCTCCAGCCACTGCGAGTATGTGACAGTGACCTGCTCTTCGCATCAGCAATGACCGCCTGTGTCTCCTTCAACACAAAGTTCCAACAGCAACCTGCTCTTTGCGCCAACGATAGCCTTGTAGCTCCCGCGAATGCAAAGCTCCGTCTGAGACTCCTTGTGTGGAACTGAACTCTGAGAGAAGGTAAACTCTCCACCGGGACGAACCGGGTTCCTGTATCCAACCCACGCTTCATCACAGTCGGCCTGAACTTGTGACTTTAACCTGGTTCAGGGTGACCAGATAACTGTGAGGGATGCTTTGTGCTTCTTGGTGGTATTTTTATCTGAAAGTTTAAAATTTCTTAACTCTAATTCTACTCATTGTATTTTTGTCATTTAACAACTCATATCTCTGGTTCTACTGATTGGAGGTTTGTTGTTTTGGTGTCCTTTTATATATTAAAATGTATTCTAATATTCTAAATAGGTTTGGGATTTTTCCTTTGTTGTATTTTCACTTTATTACTTTTTGATGCTGTATAAATATGTCCAAGTTAAGCCTGACTGCTTTTGTGCCAAGCTACAAGACGATTAAGCGCACGTTTATTTAATGACTTTTGTTGTTCACCCTGACAAGAAATGCGTTTATTACCTGAGTGGCCCTCTCACCCCTCTCCACTAATAACCCAACTTCTTACAATGAGGCTTTTCCAAATAAAAAGGCCTCTGTCAAGTTGTTCTGAATGTAAAATGAGACATTTACTGCCTTTGTCACCACCTTCAAAAATCAATAAAGTAAGACCCATCAACCATCTTAGGCAGACTCGAAGAATATATTGACATGAGAATTAAGTCTTCCTTGCGAGACACTAAACATTTACTGTGGCCGGACCGACTAAGGGACCTCTTTACTGAGCTTCTTCCAATTGCATTTGTCAGAGAGTTGAAACCTATTTATATTGTTTTTGTAAACTTTACAATCTAATACCCCTTCCTGTGGTGTTTTTCATGACAGTCACAATGTAAAACCGCTTCCTCTTTTATTTGGCATAATATTCACACTATGTAGCCCCTTATTATTGCATTTGTCACAAAGTTCACAATGTAAAACCCCTTATTAGTGCATTTGTCAGGGAATTCACATTGTAAAACCCCTTCCTATTGCACTTGTCAGAAGATTCACAATTTACTTCCCATGGTGTTTGGCAAGGAGTTCACAATGTAAACCCAATTCCTGTTGCACCTGTCAGAGTTCACAATGTAAAGCCTCTTTCTATTGTACCTGAGAAAACTGGGTCAAGAGATCCCAGGGCAGGCTGAAGTTCCTAGCCACAATTGTGTCAATAGGGGTCTTTAACTTCTGGTGCTCTGTGGCCTCCGTATCGCAGACCCTCAAACTGGGGATCAAGTGCCTCTTATGACACTTGTCTCGCAGAATAACTAGGCAGAGTAGCTTATAGCTAACTCAAGAGGGTGCTTTGGGCTAGAAACTCAGAACACAACAAAGCTCATCATTAACACTCAAATCAATAACAAACCATGTTTTTTCTGTAAAAAAAATAAAATAAAAAGTACTTTAATGTACACAAACTAAATATTATAATCAAAATGACAAATTTGACATGATTTATATTGGAAAACCCTCCTTGCATGCTAACCAGAGTGCAAATCAAGAACCCTCAAGAAATATCAAAGGGGTCAAGAAACCCTATAAATGTAGCCTTCCTTCAAGTGGTACCATGTGACAGTTTGTGGACCAGCAGTCTCTAACCGCAAAGTTCAGCAAAGTATGATCCTGTTTCAAAACGTGCAGCTTTTCACAATGAAAATCGCTAAGTTACGGCCTTGCCCAGTCATTCACAATGTAAAATGAGAGTCCTACTGTTTTTGACACCACATTTAATAATCAATAAAGTAAGTCTGTCGGCTTTAACTTTTTAAATTGAGGTTTTAATTTGTTATCTCATTATTACAGCACAACACCTCAACAACAAACACCAACACAGTGCACTGAGTTCCCCCACCCCCAATCTACATGATCTCAGCACTTCTCCAGCATGCTCATACACAATGCCTTCTGTAGCTGATTGTTTTCAGCCCGTTCGCCTTCCAGGTATGTGGCGCCCTAACTTCCATCTGTTTTTATTGGTCTCCATCAAGAATCGTTTAAAGGGTGCCCATATGTACTTGGTGCGGGAGCCCTCCAGTAACAATTCTTCAAGGAGTTTGAGCTGCTGATTGCAGTATGTGAGGTCTTTCACCCATTCCCTGAGTGTAGGGACACATCCCCTCCCCCATCACTGGGCAACCAGCCTCTTGGCTTTCAGCAGGGCCAAAACAGTGAATCTCCTTACATGCTATGCTACTTTTTGGGACCCATTTCAGGAGTGCCACCTCTGGGGACATCGGGGTCTCCACAATGGCCTGTAATATGTTAAATATATTTTCCCAATATGTATGCCTGCATATATCCATGCCAAACAGAGAATCCTGCATCTTCCATGTTACATTGCTGACATCGGGAGTCCAGCTTCAATTTCCATTTGTGTAATGTGGATGGGTGATAATATATTCTCTGTGGTAAGCGGTAATGTATAAGCATCAGCCTACTGTTAGGCAGTATCTCACAGGTTTGAAGACAACAGAATTCCCAGATTTCGAAAGTGAGTGGCACTCGTAGGTCCTCGCCCCAACAAAAGCGAGCAGGAAGATCGCACAAGGGTGTGTGGTTTTGTGTTTTGCGGTTTAAGGAGGTTATCAGTATCTTGGGTGTTTTTGCTTCTAGAACCCTTATCAAAGGGCCAAAAGGCTTCTGGCAGCGTGGGGCTCCTGGGCCGGTCCCCCCCCCCCTGTTAGCCCTATGGATAGGGAATCATCTGAGGTGGCCCGTCGACACATCAGCACTCGAGGAGCGCCTGGTCCTTGGACTCCCCTGCGCCCGGGTGAGTGCCGGTGAGAGCGACGCACAGAGGTGGCTGGCCACCTAAAACCTCCCTGGAACAGGCTAGCGCAACACTAATTAGCCGTCTATGTGTGGGAAGATCGACTGCGAAACCACACAGAGGTAGGAGCAGATACAAGCTGGCCGTGGGTGGACCGCTGGGGTCTGGATGGTTGTCCCCCGCCCTGTGCCCACCCGTCATTCGTAGCCCCGAAGAGAGCGATCCTTGACCGCTGGACCAGTTAATCTCTCCCATCTCACTCACGCTTGCAAACCGAGGTACACTCTCCTCCTCTGATTACTCTGGGAACGCCCAGAGGTGCTGACCCCCAGAGAGGCACACACCGGACTGTTGCAATGGGAAGAGACCGCGGTCCGAAGCCCCCCCTACAACGCAGACTAAAATGGACCAATACACGACCATGGAGTCCGGGGCGACAAGTGGGCCCTCGGAGAAGAATGCCCCCGTTGTCACCGACCTCAACACTATCCTACATGCAATCTCTGCCTCGCAAACCTCGGTGGAGAACAAAATTGGGTAAGTCCGGGTCGACATGGCTTTTCTCCGCCAGGATCTCGGCAATGCAACGGCCCGGATCACGGAACCGGAGTCCCGGATCTCTACAGTAGAAGACGATGTGCACCAGCTAAAAGACCAAGTTGCTCGTTTGCAAACCCACATTAAAGAATTACATATGTGAGCGGAGGACGCGGAAAACAGGTCGTGGCGCTACAATCTCCGCCTTGTGGGATTTCTGGAGGGCTCAGAACAAGGGCGGATGAGTGACTTCGTCAAACATTGGCTAAACTCATGGGTGCCCAAAGACTCCCTCTCTTCGTGGTTTGCGATTGAGCGAGCCCACCGCTCCCTGGCCTCAAAACCTCCGCCTGGAGCACCACACAGGCCAATAATTGCCCGGATCCTTAATTTTAAGGATAGAGACTCCATCCTCGCTGAAGCCCGTAAGCTAAAATCCTTAACGTACCAAGGTCACCCAATAATGGTCTTCCCTGACTATAAGCGGGAGGTCCAAAATCAAAGACGATCGTTCGTTGAGGTTAAACAGAAACTCCGTGCCTTGGGCCTCCAATACAGGCTCCTTTTCCCAGCCCGCCTTCGAGTAGTGTTTCAGAACAAAACCCTTTTCTTCGAGTCCCCTGAGATGGCCTGGCCATGGCTGACGGAAGAACGCCCTTTGAGAATGACCACCCTGGACCGCCACCCTGCATTCCGAGCTAGAGATGCCCGGAAAGGGTCGCCCACGCCGGGCGGCAGCTGCACACGCTCACGCAGGAGACGGGGGACACGTCGGCCCAGATCGGAATCGCCCTTGAGTCCTGGACTGCATCCAGAAGTTCGGGGGCCTCCAAACGGCTCCCACTCCCCGAGAAGATCCGACTCAGCAGACCACACAGACCATGGGACTGCCTCGCCTCGAAATTCCCCAAAAGACCTGGCAGACTCGGACCTCTCTCAGAGTCCAGCACTCTTAGCGTGTTAACCCGGAACAGCAGCAGACTGCCTGAAACACGAGACGTGGCCCACTCCCAATAGCCATGTCTACTACGAACTCTACTCCCTCTGGTTGAACGATACAATATCCTTATGTGAGGAGGGGTCCTCCACAAATCCCTATACACAAGCGCTCTAGTTTGGCATATATTACTTGTTAGGGACGACAGATGCTTCCGTTCTTGAAGTATAGGGTGGGGGGGCAGGGAAGGGAGGGGGGACCGTTGTTCCGGTTTTTCAGTTTTACACCCTGTTTATCGCACCAGCACTCTTCTTCAGCAGTATGACACCTGCACGCGAAGCCCATGCTTCACAGACGCACCTGCAACCCGCAGCTTGCACACGAAATACTGCCCTCTGCGCTCCACTCGCCTCTCATGGGCCCTCGTCTACATTTCCACCCACCATGACAGACGCACGTAAGAGCAGGGACCTGCTCCGCATAATGTCATGGAATGTCAATGGGCTATTAGACAAGGTTAAAAGAACAGCAGTCCTGCGATACACGCAGCGCCAAGTAGCCAACGTACTACTACTCCAAGAAACCCACCTCGTAGATAACAACTGCCCCTTTCTGACACGATACGGCTATGACAGAGTTTGGCACTCAGGGTTTGCTCGGGGGTCAAGGGGCGTAGCAATCCTCATGCGCCGTAACCTCCCCTTTGTGCTTACCAAAGTCATTAACGACCCATTGGGATGCTTCGTAGCCCTGACGGGATCAGTGGGAGGCAATGCCCTCAACTTGGTCTCTATGTACGCCCCGCCATCACTGCTTGCGCCCACTCTCAAACGCACCACAGACCTCATCGCTTCACTATCCCCAGAGATGACAATAATCGGAGGTGACTTCAACGCCGTTATGCACCCGGTCCTTGATACCGCAAACATCCCGTCTACCACAAGATCTACCCACGCTCAGCTCTTAATGAACTGGGCACATACTCTGGGGATCTGTGATGCCTGGAGAATCTGGCACCCCAGAACACACAATTCACACACACATCTGCAGCACACCACACAAATGCACGATTGGACTATATTTTCATGCCTGCCCTTGACTGTCACAATGTCAGAGACATTACTATCCTCCCTACGGGTATATCTGACCTATCGCCCTTGCTTCTGGTAGTAGGAGACCCCCCAGACATACTGTGCCCGATGTGGAGGATGAATGCGGGTTTCCTCTAGGACAGGGACTTTAAAAAAAATGTAGGTAAGGAACTCAAAGAATACTTTCTCACTAACCAAGACTCTGTCTCCTCTCCGGGAACCTTGTGGGAAGCGGGTAAGGCCACCATCCGTGGCTTTGCCAAAGGTCAGCTTAAGCGTAAGCGGCTAGCCCAGAACTCCCATATCACTCTCCTGGAGGCCCAGGCTACTCTCCTTGAATGCCAAATGTCAGATCAGAGAGACGAATCACCAGACAGACGGCTGGCATTCCTACGAGATGAGATCAAACAAGCCTCCATGGAAGCCGCTAAACTATTGTGGAGATCCTCCATAGCTAGGGTGTATGGGTGGGGGGACAAAAATGGGAAAATTTTACACCGATTGGCCACGTACCCCATGGCTAATCGCATAATTCCAGAGATTAAAGATGTAGACGATGTGGTTCATTCCTCGCCCAAAGTTTTGCCACCTACTATTCTAGGCTTTACTCCGAGCAGCGCTCTAGCCTTTCCCTCCCAGAACTGCTCCACCAAGAGTGTGTCCATCTCCCCCGCCTTAACGAGATTGAAAAAGCTGACCTTGACCTTCCCATCACCCGTGAAGAAATCAACGAGGCCATCTCACGCACCGCGTCCGGCAAAACTCCAGGCACTGACGGGCTTCCGCAGGAATACTATGCGGCTTATCGGGAAACACTTATCCCCCATCTCTTGGAAGTATATGCCGAGGCCGTCCAAAGTGGCTCGTTCCGACCAGAAATAGACACCGCCACCTTAGTGGTGATCCCCAAATCCCAACCTCCCTCAGTGCAATGCTGCGACTACCGCCCTATCTCTCTCATTAACGCGGAAGTTAAAATATTTGCATCGGTTCTAGCTAACTGGCTGCGACCCCATCTCGCCAAACTGGTCCACCCCGACCAATGTGGATTCATGCCGTCTCGAGGCATTAGGCACTGCCTCAGGCGCCTCCATCTTGCCTTAGCAAACCGCCAGCTACTGACCCCTTACTTAGCACTTCTTCTCATTGATTTTGAGAAGGCTTTTGATTCTGTGGACTGGCGGTACCTGGAGGACGTACTGATTGAGATGGGCATGGGGCAACACTTCCGTAATTTAGTTAAAGTACTATACACCAGAGCGCAAGCACAGGTACTTGTCAACGGGGCATTATCAGGGTTGTTTCCCATTAGGAGAGGGACAAGGCAAGGATGTCCCCTCTCACCGCTCCTATTCGGCCTGGCGATGGAACCCTTAGCATGTCTCATTAGATCCGATGCCCGAATTAGGGGATGGAAATGGCCAGGTTCGGACGAGGACACAATTGCCCTGTATGCGGACGACGTTCTGCTCTTTTTGGCTGAACCGGCCCAGTCCGGACCCCACTGCCTTCGGGCATTGCACCTTTTTTGGACGAGCCTCCGGCTTACGCTTAAATCCCACTAAGTCAGTCCTAGTTCCTCTCCACCTCTCGAGAGATTGCTTCGATTGGCAATCCACAATACCTATTAGAAGGCAATCCTTTAAATACCTCGGAATCTGGGTGGCCCTGTTGCCTGATCTTGAATGGTCGCTTAATATGGCCCCACTGATGAAGAAAGCCCGAGCCGACCTCCACAGATGGCAGACGTTACCGTTGAACCCTCTGGGGAGAGTCGCTCTCTTCAAAATGATGATACTCCCCAGATTTTTATACATAATTCAAAACACACCATTTCACATCCCACGAACCTGGTTCAAGGAATTAGATAGCCTGATCACTAAATTCCTTTGAAGCGGCCGAAGACCTCGATTGGCCCTGTCCCAATGCCGGATCCCCTCCTTTGATGGTGGAATGGGCATGACTAATCTGCACCTGTACTATTTGGCTACCCGCCTACTCACAATACATGATTGGTTCATCGGTGGCTGGTCAGACCCGGCATACAGGATAGAGCTGAATATCTTGGGCCTACCCAGGATCTAGGAGATGATGTATGGGGGACCTATCTCCAGACTCTTACCTACGGTGACACGGGAAGTTCTTTTGGCCTGGCGCGCCTCTCTGCGCCACACCCAATGGTCGAATAAACTAACCCAGTACACACCACTCTGGCAGGGTTCCTGGCTCCAGGAAGTCAGCAGCTTAAATGGATTCAAAGCCTGGGATCTTATTGGCATCTTGCAACTTGGTGACATATGGGTAAATGATCACATGCGCACTTTTCAAGACCTACAAGCCCGATATTCCCTACACTCTAAGTTTTATAGATACCTACAGCTGCGACACGCACTCCACACCCACATATCTAACGGCACCACGCTAGCAGAATATAGCCCACCCGAGGCGCAAACCATGACAGGTAACCTGGGGAAGGGAGGGATCTCTCGTATTTACCGAACTCTCACAAACAACACTCCCAACACGTTGCACCGACTTAGGGACCAATGGGAGGGTTGGATTGGAAATCTGGAGGAAGAGGACTGGAGAGATGCATTGATGGCACCCAAAACGGTTACCACTTCCGCTAGGCTCCGCCTGGTTCAACTGTATTATTTACATACCACATACCTTACACCAAAACGCCTTCACAGTGCGCGGTTCAGACCAAATGCATCATGCACACGCTGCAGCCAAGAACAAGCAGACTTCTTCCACATGGCATGGTCCTGCCCCGTCATCACAAACTACTGGAACTCAATAGAGAGCGAACTTACGGAGATTCTGGGCTGGGAGGTCCCGCACAGGCCGCTGACTGTGCTCCTGGGAATTACAGACGGGTTGGACGGGTCCAGATCCGATAAATTATTTCTAAACACAGCCCTGATAGTGGCCAAGAGAGATATTGCTGCTAACTGGCTAAATACTGATCCCCCTAATATAGCGAAATGGCGAAGAGGGGTGGACTAGTGCGCAGCACAGGAGAAACCTATGTATGCGGCTAAAGGTTGCCCAGCGAAGTATCGCAAAGTATGGGGCAAATGGTTGGGCTTACAGGACTGGTAATACCTCCTTGAGGGACTGTATACCGAGGGCAAGGTCATACGTTGTTTTCCCTTCGTAATTATGTACTCCAGGTGCCTTGTCTATGTGGGCTATGCAATGCCTTTTTACAATTGCTTCACCTGTTTATTGCTGGTTTTCCCTGTTTAAAAAACAATCAAGCTGATCATCAGAGGGCCAAAGGCCTTTGGCTCGAGTGGGAATTTGGGTGATATTTGTCAGCTTGTAGTTCTAAGGCTATGATACAGAAGAACATGCAACGGGTTAACTGCTGTTCTTGAGTTCAAACTTTCCAGCAATGTGAATTCCTCATTAAGAACAAACACCCTGCTCCTTATTCCACCTAAAAATCACAAACAAAGAACCCTGGCACGCTCCTTCTAGGGCAATGCCCCTAAAATTTGGAACTCCATCCCAGTATACATCAGAACTAATCCCTCCTTCATGAGCTTCAAGAGACAGCTAAAGGATCTCCTCAATCGGCATCTCAACTGGCTGAAAAACAATCGCCCAGAGCAATGGGATTTCTATACCCTGTTATTTTTGTACTTTCTTTTCAGTGTTTTTTTTCCAGGTCAACCCCTGATTTGATTCTCGACAAAGCTGTTTTCCTGAACTAACTGTTGTCTGTTATCAACGTGACAATGTTGCGAAGCGTTTGATACCTACAGGTCTTGCCAGCGCTATATAAAACGCTCTTAATAATAATATAGGTCTCCCCAGTTGAGTAGTTTTAGTTTTTGTAACTGCCGGTTTTTTGTCCCTACTGTTGCCATTGTGAGTGATGGAGGTTTGGCCGGTAGAATGTCCATAGGCTTAAAGGATGGTGTTGCCTGTTCTATCTTTTCCCCAAGGCTTTTATGGTACAATGCACCATGTTTATTTAATCTCTTTTTACCATTTGCCTGGACCAGAGGGCAGTCTGTAATGGGATGGGTAATGCAACGTCTTGTTCCACCACCAAATGTGCCACTGGGGGTGGAAATGTTGGCTTTTGCTTTAACAAAAACATGACCATGTGGCCTTTCCTGAAGTGACCCATGAATCAATTTAGGCAGACCCATTAACTAGGCAGCTGCTCATCTGTTACTTAAATTTCGTTGATGCACTCCTGTTTCACTATATGAAAGAACTTCAAATAGCAAAACTATCCGTCTTGAAAAGTTTGTACATTTGCCACAAGAAATTCGTAACCAAGGGCCTGTATTTATCCGTGAACTCTACCCATAGTATCAACCTGCTCAGACTCTTTATTCAGCATCTGTCATGGGTGTGTGACTCCGTTTTAAGTGTGCAGTTGCAGCCGTGACCTGGAATGTATTCCGTCGCACAGGACGCGGTTTAGTTTGTTGATGCCTTCTCTTTTCGACTGCTGCCTGCCTACTTGCCTGCATCACTGCTTCTTAGAAGGACTCTGAGAACCTGTATGATTAAAGTAAAAGCTCTTACCAACAGAAAACTGTTAAGGGGCAAAGTATAAACATAATGTTGAGAATTGCTTACCGTAATGGAAACCTTTTTCTGTGCATTGCCATTTCCAGACTCTCAAGTTCTTTTCCAGAGGATCCTCATCAAGTGTCATAAGCACTGAATAGTCCCGCCCACCTGTGGGAACCCCAGAGCACTTCTTAAATATTATATATTTTTATATATGTTGAAAACCTGTATGTGGCACATACTATATATATATATATATATATATATATATATATATATATATATATATATATATATATATATATACCGCCAAGAACTCTCCGAACCTCCACAGCAGCGCTAGCAGCAACAGCAGCGGCGAACAGAGGGAAACAGACCCCAATAGCGATGGCAGGTAAAATTTATTTCCTCACTTAGTGACGCGTTTCGAGCACAGCCGTGCCCTTGTTCACACACCAAGAACCATTCCGCCATAACATTTTTAAACTGCTGGGTGTGCACCTTCCCATATCACATGACCATAGAAATAGAAGAAACATTCATAAGTGCCATTGACATTTTTTTCTCTCTTTGCTGGCTAAAAAGATATCATTACAGCGTGTAACCTGAGGATTGCAGCCATTCTAGTTAAATGAAACTTAACAGTATAATGGAATTAATATTTATCCAGAAAAATAAATAAATAAATCGGGTTTAAAAAACGACACATATTAAAACTTATCATCATTGTGAGACATATAAATAAACATATATCTAAAATGTATATAAGTATAAATATGTTAAAATTTACACCGACTAAAATATGTATGAAATATATAAAAACATTATATACAAATACATATTCAGTTAAGTACAGCATGCCTGTCATTGTAAATACTGTTACTATGGTCAGTCCCAACACATATTAATATATCGTAAAAAACCCTATAAAATTCATTTCATTTCTCAATCACATTATTTCAGATGTCTCGCAATTGCCCAAATGTATATCTATTCGGACCTTGCTATGTCAGCCTAAATGCTGAATATGTGTGCCTTGCCTCTAAGTTTCACAACGTGGCTTGCCTTTACTATTGCATACATCTGATGCCTTACTTTGAAATTGTATCCTCAAAAGTTTGGATGTCAAAGAGTATATTTGCATTTGACTGCTTACAATCTATGGTCAACATGTAAAGTGCTTCAAGTGACAGAAAGTGCAAAATACAAAGTGCTAATGCTAACTAAAATACACCAAGATTCTAAGGGGTCGATTCCGATTCGGGCCGGAAAAAGCACCGACCGACTCGGATCCGGAAAAAATACCGACCGACACGTACCCGTGGCGCACGACACGCCAAGTACGATGCAAGGCGCGAAAAATCCGACCGGCACGTACCAAAACCAAGTCGACCGACCGAGCCGCACGGAAAACAGCAATCCGGCCGGAAAAACACGCGAATCCAACCGACCGACACGCACCCGGAACAAATCCGACCGAAACGTACACGCGAACTCCAAACCGCAAAGTACGATGCAAGGCGCGAAAACCACGAGCGAGTCGGACGGAGGACAAGCCGTACGACCGACACACATACAAAACCGAGCCGAAGCAACACAATACACCGCGACCGACGCGTACGCAGCATAGAAAACTGCACAAACACAGCGTGAACGAAACGGAGAACACCGTACGAGACCAATGCAGGGTCCGACTCGGTCACAAGAACGTTTCCAACATACACAAACAGCACAAAGGAAAAATCACCCAAAAAAGGCCAAACAAGCAATTACCAAGCCAATAAATACTGGGGGGTGGGGACAGAGAACAAAGACACACCCACAATTCCACCTACATAAAGGACACAAATCACAACCATGAGCCTTTGCAAATGCCATTCCACTGCCAGCACCCAAGAGAAAGCAACCACACACCCACAGCTCATCCCTCACACAAGCCACACACCATCAGCACACCAACAAATACCTACCTCACATACACCCAGCAAAACACACACTCACACACCCTCACCTGCACACCAACACACACATCACCCACCATCACCACCAATCACCATGCCCCCAAGAAGAATCCCAAGTTCCTAGATAGTGAATTGGAAGTCATGGTAGATGAGATCCTCAGGGTGGAGCCACAGCTGTTTGGCACACTGGTCCAACAGACCCCCATGTCGCAGAAAACCAAGATGTGGGAGAGGATCATCAACAGGGTGAACGCCCAATCACCATGTCGGCACACAAAGACCGACATCCAGAACAGGTGGTATGACGTGCGCAGGAGGGTACGGGACATGCTGAAGAAAGACTACATCAACAGCCAATACACCGGCAGTGGCCCTCCTGCCAAGCCAATATACCTCAGGCCCTGGGAGGAGAAGGTGCGGGCCATCCTTCCGCCAGTGAGCGTATATGGACTAGCGGACATCCCAGAGCCTGGTGAGTACACAACAAATGTACACAATATACTGCCACAAAACACACACATCACTGTCAAGGGGAGAGTCAAACCATGCACTCATAGCAATTACACAGCAACCAGAACAGAATCATCCCAAAATGTGTATGTCAGTCAGATAAACACAACACATGCCATCAGAAAAGTCACATCCAACTGTGCCAACACATGTACAAACACAACTACAACTACAGCTGGGCAGTGGCACAAATAGAACTAACAAACACATCCAGACATGTAGCCACCACAACAACACCAACACACAGTGAAGACCACTCAAAGGAAGGAATTCTGTGTATGCTGGCCAAGTCAGTGTAGCCAATAGCATCATGGGAGTCGCAGTCACACATATTGCCCCCCACAACTGTCCCATCAACACCACCATGAACCATGCGCACATCACAGGGAGTGGAGAAGGACTCACAAGATGGCTGACACTGGCAACTGCTGTGGGGAGCACAAGGCCCTGCTGGCAACTGTGCACCAACAAACAGCAGGACACCACTGACTGACATCCTGAGAGACAACTTACACTCCCTGCAATGCAAGCACGTTCCATGGTGGGATAACTGGCTGGCTGGCTGGGTGGGAAGGAGGACTTGCAGCACTAACCATAGTCACAAGCACCTCCCCTCACACACACCCCAACACAAACTCCACAGTACCCACCTGGTAGAATGCAATGCCCCCATCCTAACACAAGATCCCACAAAGAACCACCACCCTGGGTTATGTTGTGTGAAGCACAGGGCCACTCTTGGGACTCTTAGCCAAACAACTGCCAGAACAACACTCCCAGCCATCCTGTCAGCACAGCCAGCCCACCCCACAGGGAAGCAGAATCAAAAGGAAGGAAGCATGGGCATGCTGGGAAGGGGGGTGGAGGCAATAGCATGATGGGAGTCGTAGTCACTGATATTGGTCACCCCCACAACTGTCCCATCAACACCACCCTGAACCATGCTCACATCACAGGAAGTGGAGAAGGACTCACAAGATGGCTGACACTGGCTACTGCTGTGGGAGCACAAGGCCCTGCTGGCAACTGTGCACCAACAAACAGCAGGACACCACTGACTGACATCCTGAGAGACAACTTACACTCCCTGCAATGCAAGCACGTTCGATGGTGGGATAACTGGCTGGCTGGCTGGGTGGGAAGGAGGACTTGCAGCACTAACCATAGTCACAAGCACCTCCCCTCACACACCCCCAACACAAACTCCACAGAACCCACCTGGTAGAATGCAATGCCCCCATCCTAACACAAGATCCCACAAAGAACCACCACCCTGGGTTATGTTGTGTGAAGCACAGGGACACTCTTGGGACCTCTAGCCAAACAACTGCCAGGACAACACTCCCAGCCATCCTGTCAGCACAGTCAGCCCACCCCACAGGGAAGCAGAGTCAAAAGGAAGGAAGCATGGGCATGCTGGGAAGGGGGAGGAGGCAATAGCATGATGGGAGTCGTAGTCACAGCTCTACATCCCCCACCACATGGCCCAGCAAGCTCACACTCACGCATGCACATCCCACAGAGAGTGGAAAGGCCCATCAAAGATGTCTGACACTGTTGCTGTGTCGTGGGGAGCACAAGGGCATGCTGGGTACTGCACACCAACCAACAGCAGGACACCACTGTCAGCCATCTTGCCATTGCTCTCACACCCACACACACTGAACTCCACACAAAAGCAAGTAAGTATGGGAATGCTGGGAAGTGGGGTGGAGGCAATGGCATGATGGGAGTCGTAGTCACAGACATAGCTCACCCCCACAACTGTCCCATCAACACCACCCTGAACCATGCTCACATCACAGGGAGTGGAGAAGGACTCACAAGATGGCTGACACTGGCTACTGCTGTGGGGAGCACAAGGCCCTGCTGGCAACTGTGCAACAACAAACAGCAGGACACCACTGACTGACATCCTGAGAGACAACTTACACTCCCTGCAATGCAAGCACGTTCCATGGTGGGATATCTGGCTAGCTGGGTGGGAAGGGGGACTTGCAGCACTGACCATAGTCACAAGCACCTCCCCTCACACCCCCCAACACAAACTCCACAGAACCCACCTGGTAGAATGCAATGCCCCCATCCTAACACAAGATCCCACAAAGAACCACCACCCTGGGTTATGTTGTGTGAAGCACAGGGACACACTTGGGACCTCTAGCCAAACAACTGCCAGGACAACACTCCCAGCCATCCTGTCAGCACAGTCAGCCCACCCCACAGGGAAGCAGAGTCAAAAGGAAGGAAGCATGGGCATGCTGGGAAGGGGGGAGGAGGCAATAGCATGATGGGAGTCGTAGTCACAGCTCTACATCCCCCACCACATGGCCCAGCAAGCTCACACTCACGCATGCACATCCCACAGAGAGTGGAAAGGCCCATCAAAGATGTCTGACACTGTTGCTGTGTCGTGGGGAGCACAAGGGCATGCTGGGTACTGCACACTAACCAACAGCAGGACACCACTGTCAGCCATCTTGCCATTGCTCTCACACCCACACACACTGAACTCCACACAAAAGCAAGTAAGTATGGGAATGCTGGGAAGTGGGGTGGAGGCAATGGCATGATGGGAGTCGTAGTCACAGACATAGCTCACCCCCACAACTGTCCCATCAACACCACCCTGAACCATGCTCACATCACAGGAAGTGGAGAAGGACTCACAAGATGGCTGACACTGGCTACTGCTGTGGGGAGCACAAGGCCCTGCTGGCAAATGTGCACCAACAAACAGCAGGACACCACTGACTGACATCCTGAGAGACAACTTACACTCCCTGCAATGCAAGCACGTTCCATGGTGGGATAACTGACTGGCTGGGTGGGTGGGAAGGAGGGCCGGCTGTCAATCAAACACAACATTTGCAGACCATGTTCACACCCCAGAAAATACATAGAAATGCCCAAATAATGCAGGACAATGTGCCACACCAATATCAACCCCTGACTGTGACGACTTAGGACAATGCAATGTACAGGCCCGCACCCAGAGGCACAGTCACAACTGTCATGTGTGTCAACCATTGATGCCTGCAGAAACATAACATACATTGTTTGTGTCTCCCAAAAACAGGTGATGATGGGGACACAGCAGCAGACGCTGAGGAGTCCCAGTCCCAGGCTCAAGAGGATGCCGAGCTCACTGGCGTCGTACAGCCTCTGTCCTCCTCGGACGATGAAGAACAACCTGGCACATCCGGTGCAAGTCAACATGCAGCACCAGCAGGACCACCAGCTGCAGCACCAGCAGGACCACCAGCTGCACCCCCTGCACCCACCCCTCCAATGACTGTCACCACGAATACCATCCCTGCCGACATGGACAGAACAAGGAGCAACACCAGCACAGTGACCCTGGACCAACCTGGGGCCATGGACACCACCACCACCACCAACCCCCAAGGTGGACCAGGGTTATCTGTGCGTGCCACTGCACACACTGCACATGTCAGCAGGGGTGGTGGGAGGGGTGGGAGACAGAGGTCGCTGCTTGCAGACGTTGCTGGTGTGCATGATGACCCACAACTGGTACGCATAGCTGATGCGTACCAGTCCAGCACCGGAGACCTCAGCCAGGTAGTGGGGCTCCTCAGAGACATTAAACAGCAGCAGGCTGCCCATCATGCCCGCTTGGACTCCCACATGTCCCACGTGGAGTCACACATGTCCCGTGTGGACTCACACATGTCCCGCGTGGAGTCCAAGTGGGATGCACTGCATGAGATGACGGCGGTGCACAGGGACATTTTACAATGCCTCCGCCAGATGAACAGCAACCAGTCCACACCTCCCTGTGTGCCAACAACATCTGGTGCCGAACAAACTGCAACTGCCACAGGGAGGGAGGAGGACTCTGGCGGAGAGTCCCCTGCACCGCAGCAGCCTGTACTTGAGGGCCCCCCAAGAAGAGGGGTCGTCCGAGGAGGGAAAAGTGAGAGGCCGATGGCCAAGCGCAACTCCCAGGAAGCCTGAACCTGTTCTGGATGTTCGCCTTTGTGCACAGACTGTTCACCCTGTTGACGGCAACACTACTCCCACACATTGCATGGGGAGTACAAGTTGGACCAATGTGTCAGACAACTGTGGCCCCGATACTGGGGATCCTGTCTACCAGGACTTTCAATTCACCTAGGAACTTGGGATTGCAAGATTTATGTACAGCACTACCCATCCTATGCACTATTAACACAAATGTATCACAATAAACACACTAATACACCATACTTGCCTCTGTCGTGATTCCAACGTGGGTGCTGTTATGGGGATGATGAACTGCAAAATTACACTGTGTATGCGAACTGCAACAGCAAGGACAACACAGGCATGTGAGTACAGGCACCGTGACACACATGAGGGAGACACACCACCAGGGCTACACAACACATACACACCTAGGCCATCTGACTCATTGCCTACACTGATGTTGCCAGGGAAGACGGTGCAATGCACAGACACCACACCCATTCCCAGTTGTAGTCAAGTAGCCCACAGGTGCAGTAAGCAAATGGCAGTCAAATGTGTGACCACAGACAACGCACATCACAAAGTGAAGCACAGGTTTATTACACAGTTGCAACATGCCGTAACCACTACAGATGCAAGGTAATCCAACCTGGCAGCGGGCACACAGTCAACAACTGTAGACGGAAGGAAGTCCATGGGTGTGGCGCACATCACCTGTAGGGACACAACAGCTACCAGCCTGGATGTGCAATCACTTCGTCGGTGGACACAGTTGACCAAACGAATCTGAAAGTACCCTGTGAAGGACAGAAATGACACACAGTCAAAAGCAATGGAGTACAGGACAGAACAGCAAAACTCATGCACAATACATGTTACAAGATACCCACCCAGAACCAAGTTAGCATGTCAACACTGTTGGGGAGTACAGCCCACCTGTCACCACACATCGCAACACACATCCAGTCAAGTAGCCCATGGACACACTCCAACAGCACCAGAGCACCACCCACACATCATGCCAACTCACATCATTGACATGACACCTCAGGATACTCACATTCAGCTAAAGAAGTTGGTGATGAGCTGTGTGCGGACATCACCATCACCATCATCATCATCATCGTCACTGGCATCGTGGTCCAGGCCAGGATCCTCCACAGGTGGCGGATGTTGGTCATTGTCATCCTGGATGAGAGGCAACTCCTTCCGCACTGCCAGGTTGTGGAGCATGCAGCAGACGATGATAATCTTGCACACTTTCGCAGGGGCATATGGGAGGGACCCTCCGGTCTTGTCCAGGCAGCGGAAGCGGCTCTTCAGGAGACCAAAGGTCCGCTCAATCACTCTCCTGGTCCGACCATGTGCCTCATTGTAGCGCATCTGGGCTGGTGTCACAGGGTTCCTGAGGGTGTCAGCAACCACGGCATGTTGGGGTATCCCGAGTCACCTACGGACAGACAAGTGCACATTAGCTGACTTGGAAAAGTGGGCGGAATACTACAGATCAGATCACACACAATGGCACAAAGTCAGTACACACCGACAAGCCAGGCACGCTGGTTCTGCATCTGTGCCATCATCCTGGGGATGCGACTACTCCTCATCACAAAGGCATTGTGTGCTGAACCAGGGAAACGGGCACACACGTGTGTGATGGTCATGTCTGCAAGACACACCACCAGTGCATTGACCGAGTGGTAGTGCTTGCGGTTCCTGTAGGCCTGCTCCTGGGCCTGTGGTGGTACCAAAGCCACATGTGTCCCATCAATGTAGCCAATTACATGCGGCATCCTCCCCAGGGCATAAAAGTCACTCTTCACGTCAGTGAGTCGTCGCAGTCTAGGGAAATAGATGTACCGGTTCAGGAAGAGCAACATTGCCGCCAAAACATCGCGGAGCACACGGCTGAACATGGTCTGTGACATCCCACCAGCAGTCGCCACAATATGTTGGAAGGTACCAGTGGCAAAGAAGTGTAGGGCTGCCATCACCTTCACCTTGGGGGTCAGCGCTGTAGGATACGGCCGGCCAGGCTGCAAATGTGGGGACAACTGCACTGCCAAATCCTCAATCAGCTGCCTGGTGAAGCGGTACCGTCGGATGCTGTCCCGTTCCACCATCGTTGCCAGGTCTGGGAATGGTCAATGGACAGCAGGAGCCCTGCAGTGCAGAGGAGAAGTAAGCAAGATTGTCAGTCACCCCACATATGCGGCATTGAACACACTCAAGATCCCAACATACATCATTATGAGGCACAACTACATGAAGTGTGCAGTACCGGAAGGACATGTATGGTACATACATGGCCAACATCTGTCAACACGGTCCAACAGGTGGCATCAATTAGTCCCAGGTTGGCCCATTGGATATCATGAGGCCGTGTCACAGTTCCCATCTCCTGCTGCCGTGTCACAATAACCCCCACAGTGACATGTGAGGACAGATGTGCCCCAGGCACCACAGCTCAACGACAGGTACATTCCCAGGGACCCTGTAATGCCACATGGACACTGGCATTACATGGAGTATCATGTATACACCACAGCAAAACAACCATGACCCCCACAGGTAGTGGCCCCACTTGCCACGGCAGGACAGACATGGACGTCTGTGACACACATGCACAACATCAGAGTCCATGCACACACAACGTGTATGTGGAGACTGTCTCCCATTGTGCACATGAAATCAGAGACATTGTAAACACTACATGCACAAAGACTGTGGAGGACCATCACTATTGTGCCACTGGGACACCCTGGCTCAAACATACCGTCCCACATGGGACTCACGGGGTATGTGACATGACATACACATACACCACTGTGAAATGTGACCATGGCACATGCACAGATATGAACAGTTGCACATCACAGTGGTCATGTACACGTAACACCCAGGATCCTGTCCCCATGAACACGTGCACAGCCTGGGGGTGGCTGCCCACAGGTGACACCCACAGGACAACATGTACACCAACATACACACAATAGGAAATGCATCCTTACATGCCTTATGATAAAGTTTGGACAGGCTGTCGTGATGTAGGTGTGCCCCTCACTCCCTGGGAGCTATCTGTGGCTGGCATATGTCCATCTGAGACAGGCATGCTGACATATGCCAGTCACATGTACAGTGATGCGTTGTACCACAATGGACCGATCGGTGCCTCCGGCCGGCCCATTGCATTCAATGTGTGCGGGTACGCGTTGTACCCCTGTGCGCGTTGATCTGCAATGGACCGATCGGTGCCTCCGGCCGGCCCATTGCATTCAACGTGTGCGGGTACGCGTTGTACCCCTGTGCGCGTTGAACTGCAATGGACCGATCGGTGCCTCCGGCCGGCCCATTGCATTCAATGTGTGCGGGTACGCGTTGTACCCCTGTGCGCGTTGAACTGCAATGGACCGATCGGTGCCTCCGGCCGGCCCATTGCATTCAATGTGTGCGGGTACGCGTTGTACCCCTGTGCGCGTTGAACTGCAATGGACCGATCGGTGCCTCCGGCCGGCCCATTGCAGTCAATGTGTGCGGGTACACGTTGTACCCCTGTGCGCGTTGTACCGCAATGGACCGATCGGTGCCTCCGGCCGGCCCATTGCATTCAATGTGTGCGGGTACGCGTTGTACCCCTGTGCGCGTTGAACTGCAATGGACCGATCGGTGCCTCCGGCCGGCCCATTGCATTCAATGTGTGCGGGTACGCGTTGTACCCCTGTGCGCGTTGTACCGCAATGGACCGATCGGTGCCTCCGGCCGGCCCATTGCATTCAATGTGTGCGGGTACGCGTTGTACCCCTGTGCGCGTTGAACTGCAATGGACCGATCGGTGCCTCCGGCCGGCCCATTGCATTCAATGTGTGCGGGTACGCGTTGTACCCCTGTGCGCGTTGAACCTCAATGGACCGATCGGTGCCTCCGGCCGGCCCATTGCATTCAATGTGCGCGGGTACGCGTTGTACCCCTGTGCGCGTTGTACCGCAATGGACCGATCGGTGCCTCCGGCCGGCCCATTGCATTCAATGTGTGCGGGTACGCGTTGTACCCCTGTGCGCGTTGAACTGCAATGGACCGATCGGTGCCTCCGGCCGGCCCATTGCATTCAATGTGTGCGGGTACGCGTTGTACCCCTGTGCGCGTTGAACTGCAATGGACCGATCGGTGCCTCCGGCCCGGCCCATTGCATTCAATGTGTGCGGGTACGCGTTGTACCCCTGTGCGCGTTGTACCGCAATGGACCGATCGGTGCCTCCGGCCGGCCCATTGCATTCAATGTGTGCGGGTACGCGTTGTACCCCTGTGCGCGTTGAACCGCAATGGACCGATCGGTGCCTCCGGCCGGCCCATTGCATTCAATGTGTGCGGGTACGCGTTGTACCCCTGTGCGCGTTGAACTGCAATGGACAGATCGGTCCCTCGGCCGGCCCATTGCATTCAATGTGTGCGGGTACGCGTTGTACCCCTGTGCGCGTTGTACCGCAATGGACCGATCGGTGCCTCCGGCCGGCCCATTGCATTCAATGTGTGCGGGTACGCGTTGTACCCCTGTGCGCGTTGAACTGCAATGGACCGATCGGTGCCTCCGGCCGGCCCATTGCATTCAATGTGTGCGGGTACGCGTTGTACCCCTGTGCGCGTTGAACTGCAATGGACCGATCGGTGCCTCCGGCCGGCCCACTGCATTCAAAGTGTGCGGGTACGCGTTGTACCCCTGTGCGCGTTGTACCGCAATGGACCGATCGGTGCGCACCCATTGACAATGGGCTTGCCTGGCAACGGACGCGTTTTCGAATTTCGAACGAGTCGGTTGCTGTAAATTCAGTTGGTCACCCACAACAATGTTGCAAAATCATGTATGTCATGAAGTTGAAGATTTGAAGGATGCTGTGGGAGTGTTTTGGTGCTGCTATTCCATGGATTGGCCAGATTCAGAAGATGCAAACGACTTGGACCTATCAATTTGGACACAAGAGACAGTATCTGCCTCTCCAGCACATATATATTGCTGGCTGTTCCCCTGAGAGCTCACTTGCCTGCACTACATGCTCCAGGACGACATCTGCCACTGCACTGCTGCTGTCTCTGCCCCTCTGGACCCTGCAATGGCACGTACTGTGGAGAGAGCCCCAGCCTTCAGCCTTGAAGAGAACCAGGCCCTGCTGGACAGCCTACTTCCACAGTACAGCAAGCTGTATGGGACACCAGGGGAGCAGGTGAGTGTTCTGTGCACTGCCTTTCTGAATGTGCATTTTGTGTGACTAGCAAGGCTGAGAGTCTGCACGCCACTGGCTAGCAGGCTCACTGAGTAGTTGTCACCCCCATAGTGTGTAGTGACTTGCACTGGACAGGTATGGTGCAGTGACAGTGCATTTGAACATGGTTTTACTTCCCATGCAATGATACCATGTAGTGACGTCTGGCAAACTGTCCATGGTCAGCTTTGCACTGCCTGTGTACATCATGTGCCCCTGTGATTGAGACATGTATATACAACTGTGTCATGCACGGATATGTTGCATGTGTGGTAATGGCCTTTTCACTTTGTCATCCTGACAGGTTAATGCCCATCGGAAGCAGGAAATCTGGAAGGACATCGTCCGGGCTGTCCGGTCCGTGGGGGTCTACAAGCGCCGGATCCGCAACTGCCAGAAGAGGTGGCAGGACCTTCGGGGCTGGACCCGGAGGATTGCACGGGTCCAGCTGAAGCTGTCGTCTCCTCGCAGGAGGGGCGGAACACGGACCCTGACCCCCACATGCTCCAGATCCTGGCGGTGGTGTTTCCAGACCTGGATGGGCAGCTGAAGGCCAGACAGCAGCAAGGAGGGGGTGAGTCAAAGACTGCACTGTGAACTCTGTATTACATGCTTTGTGCCCTCCTCTGGCCTGGTTCAACTGCCACAGTGCAGCAGTCATGTTGTCCAGGAGCCATGTCCCTCTATTGTGCACTGCCCACTGCTCATCTGATACCCAGGTGTGGCCCTGACATTCAGGGAATTGTGTCACTTGGGACTGTGTCCTTGCAGTTTGCTTCACTAAAGGTGGGGGACAGCATCTGTTTCCCTAACTCTGTTGTGGGCATCATGGGTGGGTCCATTGTTCACACAACGCCTGGGTTTGGACATGTAATCTGCGTGTTGCTTTGATATGCGGTCCACTTGCTGAGCTGAGCCACCACATGTGCCTGGGGTATGTGGCACACGCCCATGCAGCGGGTGGGAACAATGTTTGGGCCCCAGGAGTGTGCAGATTACGTGTGTCACACATACATAGCCAGCTATCCACTGTCCAGGGCACATCCCTCATTCATGTGGAGCAGGACAGTCATGCCTACTCCAGGCCATGCAATGCACTCTGTACTCCCACTCCCGTGTATCAGCTGACACATTGTGCACAGTGATTTGAGCCCTCAGGTGTCTGCCTCTGTGTCAGTGTGCTGTGGATTAGTTGCCAGGACTGCTGGGGTGGTTATTGGTAGGGGCTCATCATGCCCCTGGAGATGTGACCATAGGAGACGATACTTGTGTGTCACATAGGTGTTTGATCAGCTGCCCGTGCAGACTGGGGTATGCGAATGTGAAGTTCAGGCAGCTGTTCCCCATTCACAGCAAATTGTGAGGGGCTCAGGTTCAGAGGGTAGTGTCACAGGTCTCCCATATGTCCAATAGGTGTGACCTGGACAGATGAGGGTTAAGATGATGTGTTGTGTGGGGGATGTACATGTGCACTTGTGCAGCTCCAGGACTTGCATTCCCCATGACCTACTATTGTGACACAGTGCATAGTGTTGTTGTCTGGCTGCCAAGTCATAGATCACTGAGACAGTGATGTATGACTTAGCAGTCATGCCTCTGCCATGGCATGTGTCAACTTATTGGTGGTCCTGCAGGGGAGTGACATGTGCTACATGCACACCATAGTGGCGCTGGCTATCAGGACATGGGTGCATCATGGTGTCTGTCGCTGGTATGCATCACATGCATTTCCTATTTGACTCTGGGCATCCCTTTCATCCGGAAACCTGTACTGACTCAGTGGCAAGAGCTGTGATGTGTGCATGTCCACATGCCACACCGTGTCCTCTGCACTGTCCAACTACTGTGTACTTGGTGCATGTGTCCACACTGGGGTGTTGCAATCCAACAGACACCAGACAGATGGGTGCAAGGCCATGTGGGATGTGAGTGCCATGCTTGGCATCAGACTGACAATTGGCTTCTCCTGTTCAGTTAGGGCACTTTTAGCAATGTACAACTAATGATGCCAGGGCTTGCTCTGTAATGTGCTGTGCTCACAGTGGTGTGTGCGTTTGGTGCAGGTGACTGATGTCTGTCTGTTTCCCCATTGTTTGCAGATACATCCACGGCCACGGAAGGGGACAGCTCCACGGACCAGGAGGAGCCAGAGAGCCAGACTGGGTCAGCAGCCGAGGAGTGGTCGGAGGGACCCAGTGGCACGGAGGGCGAGGGAGCCACACCGAGGAGTCCTCAGCACCATCCAGCTCAGCTGAGGACCAGAGCAACTTGGAGGATGACTCCCTTGTGGAGGCGGGTGTCAGCAGCCACCACACCCCAGCTAGTGTTGCTGTCCCCGCCACCACCAGCACCACCACCGCCCTCCCATCGGCTCCCATTCCCCAGGTCCGTGGAGGCTCCCATGTTCGGGAGCGTGTCTCCTTTGGCCCAGGCACCGCACCCCCTGCTCCTGTGTCCCCTGCTGCCCTGAGTGAGGAGTCTGTGTACCTCCTTCGCCAGCTCCATGTAGGGCAGACAGCCATGCTGAGTGTCCTCCATGCGCACACCGCACTGTTGACTCAGCTGGTGTCGTTCATGGAGGGCATCTCATCGGGCATGTCTGACCTACAGAGGGGCAACAGGTCCATGGACTCCTCCCTGATGGCAGCAGTGTCCCTCCTCAGACAGTCCCTCACCCCTCCTGCCTCTGCTCCATCCACACTCCCCAGCACCTTACCCGTCCCAAGCACACACACACCGGCACAGGCACACACCAGCACACACACGTCCAGCACACAGACACACACGCCACAAACTAAACGCACACGCACGCACAGTCAGGGGACTGAAACCAGACTCACAGGGGATGGGGCCCTGGTACACACACACGCATCCACGGGCACTGCGCAGTCCTCAGTTGCCTCTCCCTCCAAAGCACCCTCCCTTGCCTCACCTGCAACCCCAAAGACCCAGCGCCTCTTCCTCAGTGACCTCGGCCTCTTCCCCTCCGATCCAGCTGCCCCAGCATCCAGGGGGAAGAGGAAGCCCCCACACGGAGCAGAGTGCCCCTCGCCCCCGGACACCCTCCCCAGGCGCAGACAGACTGAGGCCCCCACCCGCAAGTCCCCCGGAGTGCTAAGAGCAAGACCCCGCCGCCGCCCTGCAGCTCAAGCACCAGGTCTCCTTCCTCCATCCCTCAGGCCCCCACTCCACAAGTGCCCCCACCACACCCTGCCCCAGGTTCCCCCACCCACAGATATACCATCCCCAAGAGGCTCCGGCCTTCTCCCCCTGCCACTTGCTCTCCCGGCACCACACCCCCCGCTGCGCTTGTCTGTGCCACTGATGTGGTGAGGGTGTCCTCCCCCTCTGTCCAGCCCACCTTGCCTGTTCCCCATTCTCCTCCCCTGGTGGTAGGCACTGCAGTGGAGTCCACTACCACCCTGTCTGACTTGGGCACTGCAGTGGCGGACCTGTCCACTCCATCTGCAGGGTCCACTGCAGTCGTGCCGGCACCCACAACATCTGAGCCATGCCCCCAGTTGTGCCGGCACACACCATGTCAGACACCTCCACTGCAGTTGTCAGTGGCTGTCCAGCACCCACCACCCCTTCCCTGCTTCCTCCTGGTGAGCCCTGATCCTGTCCCTGCGGTGCCTGGCCTACCCCCCCGGTTGCCCCTCCTAGTGGATTGTCCCTGGTTTTGTGCAGGCATGTGTAGGGTGGCATCTGCCACTGTCATCCACTTGTGACTTTGTTGATGGACTGGCCATTGGCCTTTGTTTATGTTCTACCGGACTTCTACTTTTAATGCCACATATGCTGAATAAAGCAACTTTCTGTTCTCTAGTGCTTTTGCTTCTGATGTACATGATGTTGATGATGCTAACCATGCCCTTGCTGCAGTGATGGTGATATTTGGTCTCATGATAATGAAGTGTTACTGTGCAGGAACCCATGTGGTCCAGGGGGAATGTGTCCTATCCTGTGGTGTATCCATGTCATCCATAGCAGCATCTGAGGGTGTCATGTGTTCAGTATTTGGCAATGGGATTTCCTACTTAGATTGGCAATTTCACATCTGTGGCTTCCACCCCTGCACATCTGTTGTGCCTGCCATTGTTCTATTCGTCTACTTCCCTGACCGTGTGGCCATCTCCAGTGAACATGCAGGTTTGGGCATCAATGGGGAAGGACTCATCTGTGTTGTCAGTGCAACATTGCTATACAAGTGTGTTGGATCTGTGCTGATGATTCCGTTGGCACTTCCATGACCAGGCTGATGGGACGGGAGCCCTCATTTGGTGCTAATTGTTGATTGTGTGTCCCATTGCTGCCATGGTATGGTATCTATTCACCTCACATCTGCAGTCTCCACAGGGTATCTGCATGTGTGTGCCCCTAGGTGCAAATATGTGGGTCTGCATTCGGATGGTCACTTCTGTCATTGTGTCATTGATGATTGTTGACGGTGTCAGCCCCCATGGGTGTTGTTTGTCTTCACATGGCCAAAGTTATGTCTTATTTGCACTGCAGGATTTGGCTCCCCCAATTTATGTTGCAATGGGACACATACACTACTTTGCCACTGATGTGTTTGTTGTTCTGTGACCAGGAATCATCCATGCAGTTTGGCAGTTGCACCTCTTACTTTGTCAACACTTACCTTTTGGTCACTGTGATGATGGGGGTTTGGACCCCATTGCCACAATGTTCAAAATGTGCTGCAGCTATGGACCCCACACTTACCTTTTGGTCACTGTGATGATGGGGGTTTGGACCCCATTGCCACAATGTTCAAAATGTGCTGCAGCTATGGACCCCACACTTGCCTTTTGGTCACTGTGATGATGGGGGTTTGGACCCCATTGCCACAATGTTCAAAATGTGCTGCAGCTATGGACCCCACACTTACCTTTTGGTCACTGTGATGATGGGGGTTTGGACCCCATTGCCACAATGTTCAAAATGTGCTGCAGCTATGGACCCCACACTTGCCTTTTGGTCACTGTGATGATGGGGGTTTGGACCCCATTGCCACAATGTTCAAAATGTGCTGCAGCTATGGACCCCACACTTACCTTTTGGTCACTGTGATGATGGGGGTTTGGACCCCATTGCCACAATGTTCAAAATGTGCTGCAGCTATGGACCCCACACTTGCCTTTTGGTCACTGTGATGATGGGGATTTGGACCCCATTGCCACAATGTTCAAAATGTGCTGCAGCTATGGACCCCACACTTACCTTTTGGTCACTGTGATGATGGGGGTTTGGACCCCATTGCCACAATGTTCAAAATGTGCTGCAGCTATGGACCCCACACTTGCCTTTTGCTCCAAACGAACATGCCGAAAACTGGAGAAGATCTGGCTCCACGAACGGACAGCGGACAGCTACGCCGCCCACAAGAGCGCCACCCGCAGTCACCATCACCTCATCAGATCCGCCAAAAGGGCCTCACTCAAAGACTGCCTAGACAACAACGCACACAACAGCAAAGAGCTCTTCAACATCGTGAAGGAACTCTCCAACCCCAGCTCCAACACCAACGACATCCAGCCGTCGCGAGACCTGTGCGACTCACTGGCCACCTTCTTCCACCGCAAAATCGCCGACATCCACGACAGCTTCAACACCACGACCGCCCCAGCAACCACCGAGACCACTGCCCCCACAACCACCAACCGCCTGCTCTCCTGGACCAACATCAACGACGAGGACACCAGCGAGATCATGAACACCATCCACTCCGGTTCACCGCTAGACCTGTGCCCTCACCACATCTTCAACAAAGCCAGTACAGCCATCGCGCCCCATCTCTGGAAAATAATCAACATCTCCTTCGAGACAGCAACCTTCCCGGAAAGCTGGAAGCACGCCGAGATCACCGCCTTACTCAAGAAACCCAAGGCAGACCCCAAGGACCTCAAGAACTTCCGACCCATCTCTCTGCTTCCGTTCCCCGCGAAGGTCACCGAGAAAATCGTCAACAAACAACTGACCCGCTACCTCGAGGAGAACAACATCCTGGACCCTTCCCAGTCCGGCTTCCGCAGCAACCACAGCACCGAAACCGCCCTCATCGCCGCCACCGATGACATCAGGACCCTGCTAGACAACGGAGAAACAGCAGCCCTCATCCTCCTGGACCTATCAGCCGCCTTCGACACGGTCTGCCACCACACACTACGAACACGCCTTCACGACGCCGGGATCCAAGAGAAGGCCCTGGACTGGACCACATCCTTCCTTTCCGGCAGAACACAAAGCGTCCGCCTCGCCCCCTTCCGATCCAAGGCCACCAAGATCATCTGCGGCGTACCCCAAGGCTCCTCCCTCAGCCCAACGCTGTTCAACATCTACATGGCACCCTCGCCCACGTCGCCCGACAGCACAACCTCAACATCATCTCCTACGCCAACGACACCCAGCTGATCCTCTCCCTCACCAAAGACCCTCACACCGCCAAAGCCCACCTCCACGAAGGAATGAAGGCCGTCGCCGAATGGATGAGGACCAGCCGCCTGAAGCTGAACTCGGACAAGACGGAGGTCCTCATCCTTGGTTCCAACCCTTCAGCCTGGGACGACTCCTGGTGGCCAACATCACTGGGAACAGCCCGCCACCCACCGACCACGTACGCAACCTAGGGGTCATCCTCGACCCCACCCTCTCCATGACTAAGCAGGTCAACGCCGTTTCCTCATCCTGCTTCAACATCCTCCGAATGCTCCGCAGGATCTTCAAGTGGATCCCCACCGAAACAAGAAAAAGAGTCACCCAGGCCCTCGTCACCAGCAGGCTGGACTACGGAAACGCCCTCTACGCAGGAACGACGGCTAAGCTCCTGAGACGGCTGCAACGCATCCAGAACGCCTCTGCACGTCTTATCCTCGACATCCCCCGACGCAGCCACATCACACCCCACCTGAGAGACCTGCACTGGCTCCCTGTCAACAAGAGGATAACCTTCAAGCTCCTCACCCACGCACACAAAGCACTCCACAACTCCGGACCAGCCTACCTCAACAGACGACTCAGCTTCTACATCCCCACCCGCCAGCTCCGCTCGACCAGCCTCGCCCTCGCCACAGTCCCCGCATCCGGAAAACGACCGCCGGCGGCAGATCCTTCTCCCACCTCGCCGCCAAGACCTGGAACACCCTCCCCACCAACCTCCGACAGACCCAAGACCTACTGGCCTTCAGAAGACTCCTCAAGACCTGGCTCTTCGATCAGTAGCAGCACCACCCCCCTCTTCCCCCAGCGCCTTGAGACCCTCGCGGGTATGTAGTGCGCTTTATAAGTGACATGATTGATTGATTGATTGACTGTGATGATGGGGGTTTGGACCCCATTGCCACAATGTTCAAAATGTGCTGCAGCTATGGACCCCACACCTGCCTTTTGGTCACTGTGATGATGGGGGTTTGGACCCCATTGCCACAATGTTCAAAATGTGCTGCAGCTATGGACCCCACACCTGCCTTTTGGTCACTGTGATGATGGGGGTTTGGACCCCATTGCCACAATGGTCATGGCCTGCTTGCGTTGTGTGTGTCACACACATATTTGTGTGGCACATGTGCTAGGGGGTCACATTGTATGTTCGAAGTCATGTTCGGTGTTGTAGGCATTTGACACAGTCTACACACGCTTGTCATGGTGTTGGGGGATGTCTTCTTCTTGCATTCCCTAGGTTGTGGTGTGCTGGTTGTGTCATGCATTGTCCATCCTATGGGTGGGGGTGGTAGTGGTGGTAGGCATCCTGCCCCCCTGGCTAAGGGTGGTAGTAGTGGTAGGCATCCTGCCCCCTGGGTGAGGGTGGTAGTAGTGGTAGGCATCCTGCCCCCTGGCTAAGGGTGGTAGTAGTGGTAGGCATCCAGCCCACCCTGGATGAGGGTGGTAGTAGTGGTAGGCATCCTGCCCCCCTGGGTGAGGGTGGTAGTATTGGTAGGCATCCTGCCCCCTGGCTAAGGGTGGTAGTAGTGGTAGGCATCCTGCCCCCCTGGGTGAGGGTGGTAGTAGTGGTAGGCATCCTGCCCCCCTGGCTAAGGGTGGTAGTAGTGGTAGGCATCCTGCCCCCTGGGTGAGGGTGGTAGTAGTGGTAGGCATCCTGCCCCCCTGGCTAAGGGTGGTAGTAGTGGTAGGCATCCAGCCCACCCTGGATGAGGGTGGTAGTAGTGGTAGGCATCCTGCCCCCCTGGGTGAGGGTGGTAGTATTGGTAGGCATCCTGCCCCCTGGCTAAGGGTGGTAGTAGTGGTAGGCATCCTGCCCCCTGGGTGAGGGTGGTAGTAGTGGTAGGCATCCTGCCCCCCTGGCTAAGGGTGGTAGTAGTGGTAGGCATCCAGCCCCCTGGCTAAGGGTGGTGGTAGGCATCCTGCCCCCCTGGGTGAGGGTGGTAGTAGTGGTAGGCATCCTGCCCCCCTGGCTAAGGGTGGTAGTAGTGGTAGGCATCCTGCCCCCCTGGGTGAGGGTGGTAGTAGTGGTAGGCATCCTGCCCCCCTGGCTAAGGGTGGTAGTAGTGGTAGGCATCCAGCCCCCCTGGCTAAGGGTGGTGGTAGGCATCCTGCCCCCCTGGGTGAGGGTGGTAGTAGTGGTAGGCATCCAGCCCACCCTGGCTAAGGGTGGTAGTAGTGGTAGGCATCCTGCCCCCCTGGGTGAGGGTGGTAGTAGTGGTAGGCATCCTGCCCCCCTGGCTAAGGGTGGTAGTAGTGGTAGGCATCCAGCCCCCCCTGGCTAAGGGTGGTGGTAGGCATCCTGCCCCCCCTGGGTGAGGGTGATAGTAGTGGTAGGCATCCTGCCCCCCCTGGGTGAGGGTGGTAGTAGTGGTAGGCATCCTGCCCCCCCTGGCTAAGGGTGGTAGTAGTGGTAGGCATCCAGCCCCCCCTGGCTAAGTGTGGTGGTAGGCATCCTGCCCCCCCTGGGTGAGGGTGGTAGTAGTGGTAGGCATCCTGCCCCCCCTGGCTAAGGGTGGTAGTAGTGGTCGGCATCCAGCCCCCCCTGGCTAAGGGTGGTGGTAGGCATCCTGCCCCCCCTGGGTGAGGGTGGTAGTAGTGGTAGGCATCCAGCCCACCCTGGCTAAGGGTGGTAGTAGTGGTAGGCATCCTGCCCCCCCTGGGTGAGGGTGGTAGTAGTGGTAGGCATCCTGCCCCCTGGCTAAGGGTGGTAGTAGTGGTAGGCATCCAGCCCCCCTGGCTAAGGGTGGTGGTAGGCATCCTGCCCCCCTGGGTGAGGGTGGTAGTAGTGGTAGGCATCCAGCCCACCCTGGATGAAGGTGGTAGTAGTGGTAGGCATCCTGCCCCCCTGGGTGAGGGTGGTAGTAGTGGTAGGCATCCTGCCCCCTGGCTAAGGGTGGTAGTAGTGGTAGGCATCCAGCCCCCCTGGCTAAGGGTGGTGGTAGGCATCCTGCCCCCCTGGGTGAGGGTGGTAGTAGTGGTAGGCATCCAGCCCACCCTGGATGAGGGTGGTAGTAGTGGTAGGCATCCTGCCCCCCTGGGTGAGGGTGGTAGTAGTGGTAGGCATCCTGCCCCCTGGCTAAGGGTGGTAGTAGTGGTAGGCATCCTGCCCCCTGGGTGAGGGTGGTAGTAGTGGTAGGCATCCTGCCCCCTGGCTAAGGGTGGTAGTAGTGGTAGGCATCCTGCCCCCTGGCTAAGGGTGGTGGTAGGCATCCTGCCCCCCTGGGTGAGGGTGGTAGTAGTGGTAGGCATCCAGCCCACCCTGGCTAAGGGTGGTAGTAGTGGTAGGCATCCTGCCCCCCTGGGTGAGGGTGGTAGTAGTGGTAGGCATCCTGCCCCCGGCTAAGGGTGGTAGTAGTGGTAGGCATCCAGCCCCCCTGGCTATGGGTGGTGGTAGGCATCCTGCCCCCTGGGTGAGGGTGGTAGTAGTGGTAGGCATCCAGCCCACCCTGGCTAAGGGTGGTAGTGGTGGTAGGCATCCTGCCCCCCCTGGGTGAGGATGGTAGTAGTGGTAGGCATCCTGCCCCCCCTGGCTAAGGGTGGTAGTAGTGGTAGGCATCCAGCCCCCCTGGCTAAGGGTGGAGGTAGGCATCCTGCCCCCCTGGGTGAGGGTGGTAGTAGTGGTAGGCATCCTGCCCCCTGGGTGAGGGTGGTAGTAGTGGTAGGCATCCTGCCCCCTGGGTGAGGGTGGTAGTAGTGGTAGGCATCCTGCCCCCTGGCTAAGGGTGGTAGTAGTGGTAGGCATCCTGCCCCCTGGGTGAGGGTGGTAGTAGTGGTAGGCATCCTGCCCCCTGGCTAAGGGTGGTAGTAGTGGTAGGCATCCAGCCCCCCTGGCTAAGGGTGGTGGTAGGCATCCTGCCCCCCTGGCTAAGGGTGGTAGTAGTGGTAGGCATCCTGCCCCCTGGGTGAGGGTGGTAGTAGTGGTAGGCATCCTGCCCCCCTGGCTAAGGGTGGTAGTAGTGGTAGGCATCCAGCCCACCCTGGATGAGGGTGGTAGTAGTGGTAGGCATCCTGCCCCCCTGGGTGAGGGTGGTAGTATTGGTAGGCATCCTGCCCCCTGGCTAAGGGTGGTAGTAGTGGTAGGCATCCTGCCCCCTGGGTGAGGGTGGTAGTAGTGGTAGGCATCCTGCCCCCCTGGCTAAGGGTGGTAGTAGTGGTAGGCATCCAGCCCCCCTGGCTAAGGGTGGTGGTAGGCATCCTGCCCCCTGGGTGAGGGTGGTAGTAGTGGTAGGCATCCTGCCCCCCTGGCTAAGGGTGGTAGTAGTGGTAGGCATCCTGCCCCCCTGGGTGAGGGTGGTAGTAGTGGTAGGCATCCTGCCCCCCTGGCTAAGGGTGGTAGTAGTGGTAGGCATCCAGCCCCCCTGGCTAAGGGTGGTGGTAGGCATCCTGCCCCCTGGGTGAGGGTGGTAGTAGTGGTAGGCATCCAGCCCACCCTGGCTAAGGGTGGTAGTAGTGGTAGGCATCCTGCCCCCCTGGGTGAGGGTGGTAGTAGTGGTAGGCATCCTGCCCCCCTGGCTAAGGGTGGTAGTAGTGGTAGGCATCCAGCCCCCTGGCTAAGGGTGGTGGTAGGCATCCTGCCCCCCTGGGTGAGGGTGATAGTAGTGGTAGGCATCCTGCCCCCCTGGGTGAGGGTGGTAGTAGTGGTAGGCATCCTGCCCCCCTGGCTAAGGGTGGTAGTAGTGGTAGGCATCCAGCCCCCCTGGCTAAGGGTGGTGGTAGGCATCCTGCCCCCCTGGGTGAGGGTGGTAGTAGTGGTAGGCATCCTGCCCCCCTGGCTAAGGGTGGTAGTAGTGGTAGGCATCCAGCCCCCCTGGCTAAGGGTGGTGGTGAGGCATCCTGCCCCCCTGGGTGAGGGTGGTAGTAGTGGTAGGCATCCAGCCCACCCTGGCTAAGGGTGGTAGTAGTGGTAGGCATCCTGCCCCCCCTGGGTGAGGGTGGTAGTAGTGGTAGGCATCCTGCCCCCCTGGCTAAGGGTGGTAGTAGTGGTAGGCATCCAGCCCCCCTGGCTAAGGGTGGTGGTAGGCATCCTGCCCCCCTGGGTGAGGGTGGTAGTAGTGGTAGGCATCCAGCCCACCCTGGATGAGGGTGGTAGTAGTGGTAGGCATCCTGCCCCCCTGGGTGAGGGTGGTAGTAGTGGTAGGCATCCTGCCCCCCTGGCTAAGGGTGGTAGTAGTGGTAGGCATCCTGCCCCCCTGGGTGAGGGTGGTAGTAGTGGTAGGCATCCTGCCCCCCTGGCTAAGGGTGGTAGTAGTGGTAGGCATCCAGCCCCCCTGGCTAAGGGTGGTGGTAGGCATCCTGCCCCCTGGGTGAGGGTGGTAGTAGTGGTAGCCATCCAGCCCACCCTGGATGAGGGTGGTAGTAGTGGTAGGCATCCTGCCCCCCTGGGTGAGGGTGGTAGTAGTGGTAGGCATCCTGCCCCCTGGCTAAGGGTGGTAGTAGTGGTAGGCATCCTGCCCCCTGGGTGAGGGTGGTAGTAGTGGTAGGCATCCTGCCCCCTGGCTAAGGGTGGTAGTAGTGGTAGGCATCCTGCCCCCTGGCTAAGGGTGGTGGTAGGCATCCTGCCCCCCTGGGTGAGGGTGGTAGTAGTGGTAGGCATCCAGCCCACCCTGGCTAAGGGTGGTAGTAGTGGTAGGCATCCTGCCCCCTGGGTGAGGGTGGTAGTAGTGGTAGGCATCCTGCCCCCCCGGCTAAGGGTGGTAGTAGTGGTAGGCATCCAGCCCCCCTGGCTATGGGTGGTGGTAGGCATCCTGCCCCCCTGGGTGAGGGTGGTAGTAGTGGTAGGCATCCAGCCCACCCTGGCTAAGGGTGGTAGTGGTGGTAGGCATCCTGCCCCCTGGGTGAGGATGGTAGTAGTGGTAGGCATCCTGCCCCCTGGCTAAGGGTGGTAGTAGTGGTAGGCATCCAGCCCCCCTGGCTAAGGGTGGTGGTAGGCATCCTGCCCCCCTGGGTGAGGGTGGTAGTAGTGGTAGGCATCCTGCCCCCTGGGTGAGGGTGGTAGTAGTGGTAGGCATCCTGCCCCCCTGGGTGAGGGTGGTAGTAGTGGTAGGCATCCTGCCCCCCTGGCTAAGGGTGGTAGTAGTGGTAGGCATCCTGCCCCCCTGGGTGAGGGTGGTAGTAGTGGTAGGCATCCTGCCCCCCTGGCTAAGGGTGGTAGTAGTGGTAGGCATCCAGCCCCCCATGCTAAGGGTGGTGGTAGGCATCCTGCCCCCCTGGGTGAGGGTGGTAGTAGTGGTAGGCATCCAGCCCACCCTGGATGAGGGTGGTAGTAGTGGTAGGCATCCTGCCCCCTGGGTGAGGGTGGTAGTAGTGGTAGGCATCCTGCCCCCCTGGCTAAGGGTGGTAGTAGTGGTAGGCATCCTGCCCCCCTCGGTGAGGGTGGTAGTAGTGGTAGGCATCCAGCCCACCCTGGCTAAGGGTGGTAGTAGTGGTAGGCATCCTGCCCCCCTGGGTGAGGGTGGTAGTAGTGGTAGGCATCCTGCCCCCTGGCTAAGGGTGGTAGTAGTGGTAGGCATCCAGCCCCCCTGGCTAAGGGTGGTGGTAGGCATCCTGCCCCCCTGGGTGAGGGTGGTAGTAGTGGTAGGCATCCAGCCCACCCTGGATGAGGGTGGTAGTAGTGGTAGGCATCCTGCCCCCCTGGGTGAGGGTGGTAGTAGTGGTAGGCATCCTGCCCCCCTGGCTAAGGGTGGTAGTAGTGGTAGGCATCCTGCCCCCCTGGGTGAGGGTGGTACTAGTGGTAGGCATCCTGCCCCCTGGCTAAGGGTGGTAGTAGTGGTAGGCATCCAGCCCCCTGGCTAAGGGTGGTGGTAAGCATCCTGCCCCCCCTGGGTGAGGGTGGTAGTATTGGTAGGCATCCTGCCCCCCCTGGGTGAGGGTGGTAGTAGTGGTAGGCATCCAGCCCACCCTGGGTGAGGGTGGTAGTAGTGGTAGGCATCCAGCCCCCTGGGTAAGGGTGGTAGTAGTGGTAGGCATCCAGCCCCCCTGGGTAAGGGTGGTAGTGGTGGTAGGCATCCTGCCCCCCTGGGTAGGGGTGGTGGTGCGCATTCAGGCCCCTGTGTGCATATGTGGCATTGGTGATGGGCATCCCGCCCCTATGGTGCTGCTGTTGCTGGTGTAAGTATATTCTGCATCCCTCTGTGTGTGTGTGATGTGTCGTGTACGTGTTGTATGTGTTTTGTGGTTGGTGTCTGGCTTACCTTCTGCGCCGTACGCGTCCGTGCCTGTTCCGGTAGTATATGTAGAATATTGGTATGATCGGGACGAAGGGATTCATGGTTGGTTCGTGTCGTTCGTCCTTCTCGTTGCTTCGCGTCGTCCTCGTTGCTTCGCCTCGTCGCTTCGCCTCGTCCTCGTCGCTTCGCGTCGTCCTCGTCGCTGCCGTGTTCGTCTCGGAGCCGTGGATCGTGTTGTGGCGCGAATCGGAGCTTATGTGCGCCTCTCCCGGATGCTTTGACGTGCCGTGCGTAGCGACGGGTTCGGCGCGTACGGAAAGCGCATCGTACTTGTCCGGCCGGACGGGGCTGCATTTTTCCTTCCGTGCGACTCGATTCGGCGTTTCCGGATTCGCCTCGGTCGGAGAACAGGACCTGGTTTGGGTGAGTACGGCTCGGCCGGATTCTTTGCTGTTGTGCGCATCGTACTTGCTCGTTCGGTGTGCTGTACGGATCGGTCGGGAAACAGGCTTTCGCATGGCTTTTTTCCCGACCGAATGGTGTTGGGTGCGCCTCCGACCGAGATCGGAATCGGCCCCTTAGTACTTAAAAAGCACCACCCTAAAAAATCCCATTGATACTTAAATATCCAGAGTGAATTGCGGCTAAAAAATCCCATTTAAAAACCCCTAAAAAGGTGGATAAAAGTGTTTTGTTAATATATAAAAAGTGGTATGATGCATAGAAATGGGTTCTGTTTAGCAAAAAAGATTTTTTTCTCTCTCTCTCTTCTGTCTACAACCCCTAGTTAAAATGCAAAGCACATATTTATCTGGAACAGTATTTGTAACAACCAAAGAGGAGCACCCAACCTATTATTCACAAAAAATTGTGCATATCTTCCGTTGTATTTAATCCATATGGAGCCTTACTGTCCAACTCCAGAATGGTGCGAGTTTCAAGTTGTCTTAAAAGCTTTTCCCTATTGCCTCCTCTTCTAAGGGGTGGAATCGCATTTATCACAAAATACGTAAGGCAACTCAGCTCATTGTCATGTGTGTTCTTGAAATGTCTCGCCACAGGGTAGGACGTATCATTGTTAACTATAGCCCTGATGTGCTGTAATATCCTGACATGCACCTGTAGCTTTGTACTTCCCACATAACGCAAACCACAGGTGCACGTCAGGACATACACAGCATACTCCGTCCTGCAGCTATAATTCCCTTTAATGACAATGTCCACATCTGAAAACGGGGTAGTGTACTTGGTGGTATTGATACCAAACTTACAGGCACGGCAAGAAGAACATTTAAAAAAGCATTGCCTTGGTTTCAACCATGTGCCTGAAGTATCTAATTCCGGACTATTTTTAACCAAAATGCTCCTCATGGATTTAGCCTTTCTGTAGGTAATGGTTGGAAGGTTGGGGAGACGGGGTCCCAAGACCCCATCAGTTAACACAATAGGCCAATTTTTTTCTTATGATAGATTTAATTTTTCTTTCTTGCCTACTGAATGTTGTAATAAGTCTGGGGTTGTTTTCCATCTCAACTTCACCTCCCGCTTGTTCTTTGCTCTGTAGGAGAGTTTCTCTTGGCCTGCCCTGTGATTTCTTAAGAGCTTGTGTCAACACCTTGTCATTGTAACCTCTTTCCTTCAGCCTCTGCATAGTGTTATATAAACATTTTTCAAATTCATCACAAGTACTGCAAATACGCTTTAGCCTGAGTATTTCCCCATAGGGAATACTATCAATGAGATGTTTCGGATGACTGCTACTGGCGTGCAAAGTACTATTCCCTGCTGTGGCCTTTCTAAACAATGTAGTTTTTAGTTTGTTGTCATCCACCAAGATACGCACATCTAAAAATTCTATTGTAGTATTACTGATCTGGGAGGTAAAATTTAAGTTCATAGAATTATTGTTCAAGGTGGCAATAAACTCATTAGCGCTATCCTCATCTCCCTTCCAAATGATGAAAACATCATCAATATACCGTAGCCAGTATACTACATGCTGATCATAAATATCTTGGTGGATTTTCCTTAGGACCTGTTCCTCCCACCAGCCAACATGCAAGCATGCATAGCTGGGGGAGAAACAGGATCCCATGGCCACGCCCCTCAATTGTTGCAGGGTATCTTTTCCAAATAAAAAGAAATTGTTATACAGACACCATGAAATCAAATTTAAAAGCATTTTGTTATGTTCATAAAACTCACAAGATCTAGTGTTGAGGAAATGTTTCACTGCATTTAGTCCTACCATGTGATCTATGCACGTATACAGTGACTCAATGTCCAAAGAAATTAATAAATAACCTTCCTCCCAGGTAATGTTCTTGATCTTATTTAAAAATCTCCTGTGTCTTTCACATAGCTTGGAAGTTTCTTTACAAAGTCTTGTAGAAAAAAGTCAACGTATTGAGAAATATGTTCACTGACACTGTTGATGGCCGAGATTATGGGTCTCCCTGGTACTGGTCGAATATTCTTGTGTACTTTGGGAATAAGGTACATGATTGGAATAACAGGGTGTTCCATATTCATGAATTTATACTCATTTGTTGATATTAGACCTTCCCTTTTATATTGCAACAGTTGTTTTGTTAAACCTTCCTTGGCTTTGTTGTATTCCTTTAAATTTGTTTTCATGTAACAATCCTTATTGTCCAGCTGTCTCTTGGCTTCTGTAATATATTCCTTCCTTGGCCATATCACAATATTACCTCCCTTATCTGATTTGTTGACAATTATTTCGTGATTTCTCCTAGTTTCTTCATGAGTTGGGCATATTGTTGATCCATGAATGTTTTTTTCGTTTTTTGTTTCTTCACTTGGACATATAGGGGCCCATTAGGATGCCGGGCGGTAGCACCACCGCCGTGCTGTCGGATGTAAAAACCACCAGTTACCGTCCGCCCGCCGCGTCCCACACGCCCGCCCAATTAGGATGTGAAAAGTCAGCCAAACACCGCCCGTAAGCCAGCGACGCCGTCCGCCATCAAAGTGCGCCCGTTCACGTAGCGGCGCGGCCCAATGGACACACATCGTCCGACGAAATCACATACCGCCCGGCGTACAAATTACGATGCCGCAAACAAACAGCTCCCACGGCTAAGAGACACCGCACGAGAAACCAAGGCGGAAACTCGATCGCTGAGTACGGACACCAAAGAGGCGGACCCCCCCGAGCATGAATCCAGCACTGCAGGCCCTCCCCATGCTCTACTTGATGCAGAACCTAGGAGTCAACGCACCGCGGAGACGCAGGTAGGCAGACACACAACAAGGGCACGCAAACACCGCACACAGTGCAAGGGCGGAAGAACTGTACATGGCCCCCCCGACACCCCTGCGTGTACACGACACATCCACCACTGCACCCACAAATGTCACACCGGGCAAATTGAAACAACTCGTAACAACCGGGCACACACTACCTGGGACCAGGAACTAACGTCCCCGTCACGGCCCCGCAGCGCAGCGGCGAAGACGCAGCCACACATGCGCACAACGCAGAGCCCAACGACAGCGCCATGTATGCGCCGCACACAAACAACACAGGGCACAACAAACACCACACACTAGCCCCACCCTGAACGCACATGTCACGTGACAGACCTGTCACAGTCATGTCCCCAACCGGTAATTCACTGTTGCCAACCTGACGTCACACAACTGACCCGAACATGTCAGTGATGTCACGCCAAATTAGGACACACCCCTGTGTGCAAAACATGGCGAAGCACACAGCGGCGGAAATATCACCCAGCAGAATATGGACCCCGTCGGCAAAAGGTACGCCAGTACCACACAGAAACACCGATACCACCCTGCACCCAATACCAAGACATGCAATACGTAACATCAAAGATCCCGGAGACCGACAACAGGTGGCTCCAATTATAACACCCACACACAAGGCCCAACGTATAGCGGAAACGCAGCGTGCCGCCCACACACGGGAGAGGAGATAGCACTGAATGGCCTTCCATACCCACACCGAAACCACAGCTCAACCATACAAGCAGGACAATACAGTCATTATCCCCAAAAAAAGCCCAACACAAGCATGCAGAGGGAACCGTCCACTGGGCAGATAGCGCATAACACGAAAGAACATTTCGAACGGAAAAAAGAAGTAATAACACTCCCCCATGTGGTTCACATGCAAGTTATCTGGAAGGAGTCAGACACCACTGACCTTGACCATTCATAGAAGCATGTGGGATGAGGGCCCGTGTCCTCCGCACAAGCTACTATAACCCAAGTCCTGCCTCCCTACGACCATTACAGAATTCCCAGCAACGTCGGAGGTTGCACTCTGCAGACTGCACAGACAGCCGGAGCACGCCATCACATCGCCCTGCAGCAAAATGGCACTTGCACCACACCTACCCAACTACGCCGGACAGATGAAGGTGTACAAACATAACCTGATACAGATATTGGGATGTGAAAATCTGGCTCTGCTGAACGTAACTTACAGGCTAACTTACCGCATCGCATTGTTCAGCTGCGTCATCCCCGTCTTCTACTGTCGGAGGTGTCCCTTCCACTGTCCTGTGGATTTATGTCTCTCCAACCCGGCATGTCCAATGGCGGACCTGGTACAACTGTTCAACCCCTGGACGTCCACGACAGGATCTGTTCAGCCTATGGGGGCATGGCGTATGTGGCTGCAATCGGACCCACACTGCAATGGGACCACTGTGCCTCCACACGACGTATTCTGGATCACAGTTTCATCGAATGTCATCCAACATGTCCCATCAGGCTCCTACAAGGGACAACTTACGACCAACACCTTGACAGCCACCATCCGCTTCATTGGATGGCGTCCATGTATACCACCAATGCCATGGAAGCCCTGCTGGAAAGTATCGCATACCTGACAACCTGTCAATTCGTCGGACCCCGACGCAATACCCCCAATTGAACAATGATGTCCTACACCGTACCTAAGCTTGGCTCCGCACGGACTTAGCAGTTACCAGTACAACAACTATACCATACAACCTGCAACTAACACCACACCATTAACAACACTGCCATGATATCGGATAATTTCGGGACATGCACTCTGTTCCTCATCACATCCAGTAACTCTGCATGAACAGGGGAGGCAGAGGCATGGGATTTGTGAATGGCAACCACATGGACAACACTGCACGTACAACTATGCCATAATATGTATCCTGCGCCCATGAACATATGCACCGGTCAGTGGACAGTAATCGTTCGGCTGTAGTATGTGAGAGCTGTCACCTCACCTCCCTCTGAACTTCCGTGCCAGGACTTTTGCATGGACAACAAGTGCATCCCCCTACAACATGACCCCAGTGACTGTGTCATGTCCAGTAGCCACCACATTGCAACAACAAGTGGGACGCCATTGCATGCACGTAGGCCCATGCCCTGATGACACCCCTCACGCACGTGTGTATGAGTAACTATAGCAGCAAACCTGTAACATGGAACTGAGATGTACTGTGCCCATGATGTCAAGCGGTCTGGTAGGCAAAATGTATACTGTCTGTGTCAAAGTCAGCAGCCCCACAGTAATTAGCAAATGCACATTAGCACAGCAACGGCTAAGCAGTTGTAACTCTGAAGCCCACATCCCACAGTCAACAACTAATCACATGTACCCCTACACCCTATGCTATGTGTAATCATGCTGAGTATATCCTCCACATGCATTTCGCTGCCAGTAGTGTCCACTATACTGCATCACAGAGGACATAAGTCCTAATACATGGCTTGAAGTAAATATGTGTCTCTGCTTATTCATTCCACGAGTACGAATGAGAGAGGATGAGAGTGTGTGAAGTACACGGCAGTCGTGAGATGACCATGTAGTCCACTGTCATTGGATGTCAACGCTAATGAGTAGCACAACTGTGGAAGACACACATGTGTCATGTGAAGCGGGAGTTACGCTTGGCTCAGGTGGGTGGGTGTGACGGGTAGGTGCGCACATGCAATGTTGAAACACGCTGTTTTGGGAGGATTCCGGAGCAGTACATCACCGCTCTCCTGGGAATTTGTAAAGACCACCTGTCTGGGGATGAATGTGAACTCGTGTGTGCACAACAGGCGGGCACATGATCAATGCTGCATCAGGTGTAGACGTCAGCCCACCCTCTGTGGACATGCTGGATACTGCTGTGCGTCCGCCAGGCCCTTGCCAAGGCACTCACATCCCCTGTCGACCAGGTGTATCCCCAACATTGTCCACCTGCACAGGCAATCCAGGGCACGGGATGGCAGTGGAGCATGGTGGGTGAGAGGTCATGGCGCGCTCCTCCTGGTCACATCACGCAGGCAACACATCCTCAATATGTAGTATGGCACAAGTCAAATGGAAGTAGTGGGGTGACGCACACATCACGAGCAGGAGTGACGTCACGGAAGGTGGCTCGCACCATCTCACTCATTGCCTATATTCCCACACACGTTACATGCCATTGCAACAGAGAAGCCAGCGCGTGCACAAGCAGCTCCAAGCTCGCCCCAGAGAGGCCAAAGAGTGAATGTGTGGGTCCATGAGCTCCAGTTGGACGCGGCCTGGGCCGCTAGGGCAGCTACAGCCTCTGTGTGTTGCAGGTGGTGTATCCGGACTGCGGAGCCTGTCATGCATTGTCAATGTTGCCCGGGTCTCGACTCGGGGCACCACGCAGGTGTACGGCGTCCCGCCACTTATTATACCGCGAGACAGACCACTTGGTCAACTTGCCCCACACATACACTCCTTGGCCTCTCTTGGGCGAGCTTGGAGCTGCTTGTGCATGCGCTGGCTTCTCAGGTGCAAACGCATATTTGGGTGAGCGAGGGAGGCCATGAGTACAGGGTAACATATGACTGTCTGACTTCCAGTTAGTTTAAGGAATGACCCTGATGTGGTCATAAAAAACGTGTCTCGTGTGTATTGCAACTAGTAGATAAGCCGATGAACTTCCCATGTCTTGCATGTAGCCCCGCACCTAGACCCGCACACTCGACACATATAAATGAGTACCAGCACCACATCCTTCCCATTCGTAGCACTGACTGGGTGTGACAACCATCGGACAGTCTTGTGTAGTCCACCCACGCGTACATGTGTGCCCTCCATGATACATGTCACCTGCGGCAAAGTGATGTCATGGGCAATGACGGAAGTGAGGAGAGCTGTCTGCCCCACGCACAGATGGCGCATCAGCTCAACAGACCCAGCACTGAGGGCAGCAGGGGTCACATGTGCAGGGGCAGCTATGCCTGGTGTGAAGGCACATGCATATAGACAGCACATCGTGCAATGTGTAGTCTGCCCACATCTACTGTCCATTGTCAGGCGGACCTAGCAAAATATCACAAGACAACACATCTGTGTGGGTGTACCCACTGTGACCAACACTGCGCAACAATCAATGTACTCGCCCTGTGCATGCCCCACCCCGCAACGGAGGTCACATTCAGTGCCACTAACTCACACACATCCCTATCACGAGGCATGGTGTGTCCAATCGACAGGGCTGAGTTTGCGCTTATCCGGAGGGTCCTGAACAGGAGACACATGTAACCCACTAGGCAGTCTGTGATGTCACCTACTGGCATTGTGCAGTCAATGTGCAGGCCAGGCCTGCTGGGACTGAGAAGGGCAGCATGGCCCCAGCCTGACATTCACACGAGCAAAAAGTGCACTGAGACCTGCATTGCCAATTGTCTGTGTCACTGGATGTCTGACATGAAGTTGCCATGTATCACCACTCGGGAGGGACAGACATGTCAAAGCGCCCGAGAGCTCACATACCCCTGCCACCTGCAGTCAGCATGGTGAGCAGTGCATGTTTGAACCCCACAGGCTCTGACTCATAGTGCTGCGGATCAACGACATGTGTGTCCCCCACATGCACTCCCACACACACTGCAGTTGTCTCTCACACACAACTTTCACAAGGAATAGCCAAGTGCAGTGTGCGTGGAGCTCAGAATCCAGGATCTCCAGCTCCTCGCTGGTGAGTGGACCTGGACATATCCTCAGCGTCATCGACGTGAAGGTGGACAGGTGGCAGCAGCAGGTGTTGTTGAGGGATGCCAGGCTGCAGTCCCAGGTAGCTGTGGTAATGCCGGTCTCACTCCCACACTCATATAGCCCCTGGGGCAGGTTCAGTGGGTCCAAGCTGCTGCAATTTGTGTACCATGTCTGCCAGCTTCAATTGCAGACGATGGCCTGCTCCCAGCTGGCCCGGGACGCTTACCTCCATAGTGGAACACGCAGGGTGCAACCGCGAGGGTCATTGGAGTTGGCCGCAAGGGCCTGGCCCATGGCGGGTACAGTCCGCTGATGCCATGTGCACCACACAGTATAATGTGCGCAATGCATCTGCAGGTGTGGCCATGATTTGTGTGTGGGAGCAGGTCCACAATGGACAGGGCCACAACATGCTGTGTGCATAGGCAGTGACGGCCAGTGCCCAGCCTCCACATGTCTGTTAGCATATCATCATGTACACATTGGCATGGGAGCATGGGATATGCATATGCACACACATGCCATCTTTTACTATGTACATCTGCCACCTGGCACGTGCAACGTTACGTGTCACTTGTGATGTGTATTGGCAATCACACAGCCGTGTTGGCATGGAGCTGTCAATGTGTACACCTGTCAATGTTTCTGGAGGTGTGATCCGTACAGTGCTGTACATAGGGTGCAGTAGGGACATCAATGACTGTCTCATATCCCCTCGTGCTACAGGTCCCGCTTGTTTTGGCCGCTCAGCCTGTGTCCATAGCGTTGGTGTGTGCCATACTCACCCAGCCTCGGAAGCAGTGTCATGCACAGCAGCCAGTTATGTTGCCGTGGTATTGCCGCTTGCCAAATATGCAGTCTGATACCATAAGCATGCCTTACAAGTTATTAAGGCCTAAATCCCCATGTGCATGCTCATAGCAATGGTGTGTGTCACTGCCCATTGCAATTGGCAGGGGACCTGTGCAAGTGTATTGTGGCTGTGCTGTCCCTACTTGTCAGCTGTTCTGTGTTTCTATTGCTTGGTCAGTCATTTGTGTTTTGTGTATGTGGAAATGCCCTGTGGCGTGTTGCTTTCACATGTGTCCACTTCCATCTTTCCTAGGAGGATACCAAACATACATCGCCCCTACCAATTGCTGTCAGACATGAAGGATGTGGAGGTAATCCGGAAATTCCGTCTGGACCGACCCACCCTGCATCGCCTATGTGCCTTGTTGGAACCCCACCTCCGTCCTCGCAGGGTGTATCCAACTGCATTTACCCCCATGGCTAAGGTGATGTCTGCACTGCATTTCTTCGCCACTGGGTCATTCCAACACACAGTGGGCAGTGGAAGTGGGATGTCCCAGCCCAAGTTCAGCATGGTGCTTCGTGATGTACTGTCAGCTATGATGCTGTACAGGAACAGGTACATCAGATTCCCCAGGGCACGTGAATTGGCGGCAGTGAAGGGTGATTTCTATGCCCTTGGACGGATCCCCCACGTTGTTGGTGCAATCGATTGCACCCATATTGGCCTTGTAGCACCACAGGCCATGGAGCACATTTATCGGAATAGGAAGCACACCCACTCCCTGAATGTGCAAGTGGTGTGCCTTGTGGACATGGTCATTTCACACGTGTGTGCGAAGTTCCCAGGATCGGCCCATGACTCGCACATCATGCGCAACAGCATCCTACCACGTCTGATGACCAATCTGCAACCGGACCGTGCTTGGATTGTTGGTGAGTATGTGTACTCGTGTAGCGTGGCTGTTGTGCGATGCTGTCTTTGGGACAGTTGGAATTGCAACTAATCTCGGTATTCCTCACACCCAGGGGACTCTGCTTATCCGAATGGGCCTTGGCTGCTCAGCCCATTACGTAATCCTCGGACCCCAGCTGATGACCGCTACAATGAGGCACATGGGAGGACCAGACGTGTGGTGGAGCGGACCTTTGGCCTCCTCAAGTCCAGGTTCAGATGCCTGGACCGCACCGGGGGCGCACTGGCATACTCCCCACAGACGGTGTGCCAGATAGTAGTGGCTTGCTGCATGCTGCACAATCTGGCTGTTCGCAAGCAGATCCCCCTAATAGTGGATGACTGTGATCATCCAGGGCCCCAGCCTGCAGACCAGGACGGGTCCAGTGACGAGGACAGTGAAGAGGAGGAAGCTGTGAATGTGCGTCAGCAGCTCATCGCCCGCAAATTCACTTGACGGTGAGTGTCCATTTACGACGGCTGAAGTAGCTGTAGTTGTGCAGGTGTATGTGTGCTCTGTCACGGAGGCCTTTTGTTCACTGAGTGCTGTGTGTCAATGGTCCATGTCCAGGTTAGTATGCCACTGACAGTGGCTGTTGCATTGTGCCCTGTTGCTCTGTGAGATGTCTGTACATTGCTTGTAGTTGGTGACAAGTACTGTGTGAAGAGTGTGTGACACACTCATTGAATGTACTCTTGTTCTGTTTTTCACCCCTAGGTCCCTACAGCCTCTCCTGTCCCATCGACATACCACGCAGCAGATGCATTTCTGCTCATGGTGGCGGTTGCACATCGTTGAATAAACACAGGGCACAAACAGCAGATTGTGATCAAGGTGTATTTATTTACAGCTGTGACATGTTATTGTGTGCAAGGTGTTGACAAAAGTGGTGCGTGCAGTGACTATGAGTTGACGGTCATGGCTGCGTGATGCTCAAGGTGTACCCATTTAGTCCTATGTCCACAGTCCAACAGACACATGCCATTCACATGGCAGTGTGGGGTAGGATCGTATTACAAGTCAATGCAGTAGGTGGTCAAGGTGGCTGGCTGACTCACTGGCGTTTGGTGCGGGCGAAGTCCTCTCTGGACACCTGTTTCCTCTTCGGACGGCCCCTTCCACGTTTTGAAGGGGGGGGTGTGTTGGTGGGCTGCTGGTGGTGGCTGAGGAGTGCTCATCGCTGTGGACGCAGGGGAACGCGATGCTGCACGACCCTGCGCCACAGCAGGTGGTGGCGGAGGTGGTGTTGCTGGCCTTGCTTGTGCCCTCGACACCACCAGCTGGCCCATGAGGGCCACCATTTGGCCCATATGGGCGTTCATGGCCCTCAACACCCCAAGGACCTCCCGCGTGTCGCTAGCCGACCTGGCCCATTCTCCTTGGGCCTCTTCATAGGCCCCAAGGACTCGGTCTATTTGCGGCTGGCCTTGGCTCCCAGGCACAGATGGCGTTGGCCTGACCCTGCTCCTCCTACCAGTACTGCTGCCACCGACCTGCCCACTAGCCACATTGCTCACCACGGTCCTCGTTCTGGCTCCCAGGGTGGACCCCGACGGCCGGGCCACCCCTTGCGCTGGGGCTCTGGCCAGGGATGACGTGGTCGTGGTGGTTGCGGCGGTGGTGGTGGTTGCGGCGGTGGTGGTGGTTGCGGCGGTGGTGGTGGCTGCAACGACCGTGGCAGCAGGGGTCTGTGACTGGTCTGCAGCCCTGGGCGATGGGTTGGTGGGTAGGAGGGGCCCTGGGGAGCGGTTGTGCCCTGCCACACCAGATGGGCCTGCTGGGTGGTCCACGTCCGAGGAGGTGTCCAACTCCTCTACATCCGTGAGTCCGGCTCGGGGGCTTGCGGACTGGCTGTGCTGGCTGCTGTCTCCCTCTCTAGCGTCCAGCAGTTCGGCACCTGTGGGGAGAATGAGATAGGTTAATGTGTTGCACCTAGCAAAGTATGTATTGGTTGTCTGACATTCACAGTTCGTGCACTGTCGTGCACAGGTTTCCCAGAGGCGTGTGTGTGGATGTACGATGTGTGTATGCGTGGGCAAGGCGATGGAACTGTGGGATGTGAACATGTGGCATGGGACGGATTAGCAATGCCGATGGGTGTGTTGCTATACTCCTACATTTTGTGGTTCGGGTGTATGCGGGCTCCAGACCCATCGACGATGTTGAGGTGAAATATGGTTTTGGGGTTCAAATGGAACGCTTAGAAACGCAGATGGGAAAAGGGGTACAGCCCCCTCAACGCTTTTGAGGTGAAATATGGTTTTGGGGTTCAAATGGAACGCTTAGAAACGCAGATGGGAAAAGGGGGTACAGCCCCCTCAATGCTTTTGAGGTGAAATATGGTTTTGGGGTTCAAATGCAACGCTTAGAAACGCAGATGGGAAAAAGGGGTACAGCCCCCTCAACGCTTTTGAGGTGAAATATGGTTTTGGGGTTCAAATGGAACGCTTAGAAACGCAGATGGGAAAAGGGGGTACAGCCCCCTCAACGCTTTTGAGGTGAAATATGGTTTTGGGGTACATACTGTGACATATGGGTGCAGAACGCGACGTGTTTTGGCTACATGACAGTGCAGAGACAAAGGTGTGTGTATGTCTGACATCCCCAGCATATCTGCTCACTGTTATCATTTATGGACATTACACTGCAAGCATTGTAGTGAGTGAGTGATGGTTGTGTGCCACACGACGTATTGCAGATGGGCCAATTCCTTGGTGTGCGTGCTACCCTCGGCCATGTGCAGCAATGCAGTGCTCTTGGGGTGTTGACTATGTTATGTATGTTGTTGATCACAGTGTGACGTGCGCTTCAGTCACTGCAGGCACATTGTCATGGGCAGGTATCTTTGCATAACTACTGTATGAGGGCCAGCTGTTCGGATGACATACCTTTCATGACACAGGGGCTGACAGATGAGAATGATGATATGTTGAATGTGCATTGTGTGCCTGTGTGTTTCATGGGTCCAGTGGTGTGTATGTGCATTATTGTGGTCCCACGCTGTTACTTCTAGGCAGGTTGGACTTACATGGGCGTTGTTGTACGATGTGTGGGTAACAGGCAGTAAGGACTACATGGTCAAGACTTCGATGGTGTTGCTGATGTGTGTGATGAGTGGCACGGTGCCCGCCGTGTGGGTCTGTGCTCCAGTGGGACTTGTGCATGCAGACGTGGCTCCTTAGGTGTTGCTGTGTTTGTGATGGGTCATGTGGGGTATGACTCTGTAATACATGTCCGTGTGCACATTGGTGACATGATTGTGACAGGGAGCAGTGCTGCGTGTTCCCCTGCTACGTGACATGTCCCATGTGTTAGTCGTAATACAGTCCTCATGCCTACAGACACCCCGCCCTGTACAGTTTTCCACCTACAGGTTGTTTTTGAGTGCGCAATGCTGTGGATGCCACATGGTTATGGGAGGGAGGGGTGCTCCATGTTGCTGGTCTGTGGGAGTGGGGGCGTTGTTGTGAGTTGTGGTGCTGGCTTACCACCCACAGAAACCCCTCCATGTAGGGTGAGATATCTACCTGTCGGCTGAAGGTGTGCACTGCAGTGGCTGACACATGGGTGTGGGGTGTGCTCCACCTTGCTGCGCTGTCGGACTGGGGCCTGGTGTGTGTTGTACTTCAGCTGTCCCCCTCCCACCCACTGACTTTGTGTTCCGGCTACTTACCTGTTACTTGTCGGTTACTGCAGCTATGGCTGACACATGGGTGTGGGTGTGGTGAGTGCTCCTTCTGGCACTTTTGGAGTACAAGGGGACCTGGTGGGAGTTGCGGTGCTGGCTGACTGTACACATGCCTCCATGGTTTTGTTAGTTGGTCGGTTTGGGCTGAGTGTGTGGTAGTGTCTGTTGCATGTGTGAGTGCTGTCTTGTGTATTGTGTACTGGACATGGGGGTGTTTGTCCCTCGGAGCTATGGCATAGTGGTAGTGCATGTGAGTACATAGCGGTGTGCTGGTATACATTTGTTAGTACTTACCAGCCTCCACTCCCCTGGTATTCCGGTGAGACTCTCCGGATGTATGATGCCTCGCACCTTCTCCTCCCACGCCTTGAAGGTCTTGAAAAGCGCGGGATTACCTCCGCCAGTCCTGTCAGCCAGCTGCCGATTCTTGGCCTCCTTCTTCTTGACCTCCCTTTTCATATCGTGCCACCTCTTGGTGATTTCGCCTCGGTTGCGTGGCACGTTCCCTACTGCATTGACCTGGTCTACGATCCTGCTCCACATCCGATTTCTGGTGGCTACTGTTGTCTGTTGGACCTGGTTGCCAAAGATTTGTGGGTGCACCTTGATGATCTCGTCGACCATGACCGTCAGCTCAGTTGAAGTGAACTTTGGCATTCTGTGTGCTGCCATGGTGTGTGGTTTGGTGTTTGTGGTGCTGGTGCGGTGTGTGTGTGTGTGGTGTGTGATGTGCAGGTCGTTTGTGGTGCTGGTGTTTGGTGGTGCTGGTGCTGGTGCTGGTGGTGGTGGGTGCATATCTGTGGTGTGCTGCTGTCCTTGCTGTGTCGCTGTGTTCTCTCCTCTCTTCTTGGCTTTGTAGTGTTGCAAGGGACTGTGGTCTGTGAAGGGGCTGCTTTTGTGCTTACCTATGTGGGTGTGTCATGATGGTCTGTTGTTTTCAGGTGTGTTGTGGCTGGTGTTCTGGGATTAGTAGTTTATTTGTTTGTCCAGGGGGGGGTGTTTTCGGGATGTGTACTGTGTTTGTGCGTGGCTTGCTGTGTGGACTTGTTGGCCATGTTGTGTGTGTTTGTTTGGGTCCGCGGATGGTTTCTGTGCAGGGACATGGCCGCCAGGGCTTCCGCCGTGTCCATTTCCATCTCTGTTGTTTACGATGGCGGGCGGTGTATTTATGTAATTACCGCGCTCATGTCGGAGCGATCCTAATTTCACGGGCGGTGTCCAGATCGTCAGGACGGGCGGTTTTTGGTTGTCGTGTGTATTTGCGTCCGTGGCGGACGGGTGGACTTAGTATCGGACATGATGGGGCGGTATTTTGTTTTTTTTTTCCGCCGCGGGCGGTGTTCGCTTCGCGGCATCGTAATTGCTTGGTCGGTATTCAGACGGTGTAGGCGGGCGTATTTTTAGCGCTATGGTGGATGGCAGATTTTTTACCGCCCGGTATCGTAATGGACACCATAGTTTTTTAATATCCTCAATAACACGTTCTTGAAAAATGTCCACCGAGTCTTTTGGCATCATGGGAAGAAAGGTGCTTTTAGGTTTAAATGGACTTACCCCTGCACCTTTTTGGCTAATCTTTTGAAAACTTGTATGTGGCACATACTATATATTTATATATATATATATATATATATATATATATATATATATATATATCAACCCAACAAAGTCGCGTTTGCTCCCGCCTCTTAACGTGAGGAGTGCACGGCGAGGTAGCGAGCCTCGTATATCCAACAACAAACTGCAACAATCCCCAGTAAAAGTATCCTGAGTAGATAATCACAGAGCCGACACTCTATTCAAAATCCAGTGTATGTTAATTCACACACGGCAACAACAAATAAAACCCAATCAAAATCCAGCGTATGTTTATTCACACAAATTTTATTTGTTGTTGCCGTGTGTGAATAAACATACGCTGGATTTTGAATAGAGTGTCGGCTCTCCTTTTTGACTAGAAAAGTCAGAAAATGTCTTTCCTAAAGGTTTAAAAACCATTATGACTTGATAGCTGACAGTATCTGCCATACTGACAGACTTTTTCTGACAGAAATGTTTTTTTATTCTAACAAAAATATGCCTTTACTCTTTGTCAGATGTATTTCCTGTGGGAAGAAGGCCCAGACTGACCCTCATGCAGTCTGCATTATCTGCCTACCAGAGTTCTTCCAGCCTGACTCCTGACCTCACTGCCAGAAACTATCAAGGCGTACTCTGAAGTACAGAGAGGAGATAAGATTACATGGACTCCAGGAGAGAGGACCATCACCAAGAGGCTTTGGGGAACATCTAACTTTCTCCAAAGAGTCCTCCTCTCATCCAAAAGAACATCAGAGAGGCAGATCTACAGAAAAACAGTGAAAAACTACGTCTGGATTGACGTTGAGAGATAGAACGTCGAAGAAAAGACCTATCTGTTCGCCTTCGAGAATGCCGTCAAAAGTGCGGTCGCTGTACCGCTCAATGTCAGATCACACCCAGCACTCGACTTCGAAACCCACATTGCCGTCAGGAAGGCATCACCCATTGACGTTGAGATACTCCTTGAAACCTTTGCCGTTGAGGTCAACGTTGGCAATGCAAGATACATCGACGTAGAAAAAGCACTCAATAAGAGACAGGCCACACAGTCAAGACAGCCTGGGCCACACAAGTCAATGACGTCGAGAACACAGTCGACAACGACATTGAGGTTTACAGACACCACCCATATGATGTCGAAAGAGAAACGGTGGACACACAAGGATGTGACAGAACAACCTCAGATGTCACCTGCAAAGGCCCACATTGTTGGAGTTAGCATATCTGCACCCCGAACACCCTCTAGGTCTTGTTCACAGTCCCCAGGCAACATCTCGCTAAGGTGGCTGGAAAGCCTGAAAAAAACAATGCTGCCTGCAACATCTGATTCTGAATATTCTCACGCATGCGCTCCATCCTGGCCTCGTACTCTGTCTCCCAAGAGAACACTTTTACCGCAGTTTTCACCAAGTACTGTATCAGTTCCTCCTACAACTACCAGTGCTACACCACGTAGCCGTGTGCCTACACCGCGTCCAAGGTCTAGAAGTCCTCTGCGTCACTGCTTTAGATCTTGAACAAAGTCCAGGATCAGATCCAGGTCTGCAAGATCAAGAACTCATATGGATTCCACCAGGCACAGACGCAGGACACTATCTTGGTCTACATCTTCCAAGTCATCGGTTAGAGACTACTCGCCTACTCTTTCTGACACACCACCAGCAAGAGTGTCACTGGTGGATGAATTAGGGACATTCAATGAGGTCCTAATCAGGGGGGCGACAAAGCTAAACATAGATATCCCGACTCAATTTACAACATCCTCTGTGATCCTCAAAACCTTGCATCACAGAACAGCATCACGTCCACTCTTGCCTCTTGTACCTGGTCTTATTGAACCGGCATTGCAGCTGTTCCTAACGCCAGCAGCCTTAAGGTTCACACCATCGCGGATCCTGAAGAAGTATGAAGCTCCTGATCAGGACCTTTTCTCAGGGTTGACCACCCTACAGATTCCGTTACTGTGGCAGCTGCACGTAAATCACATTCTGCTGAATCTTCTTCATCCTTGGCACCACTGGACAAGGAAAGCAAACAGATGGATGCACTGGAGAAGAAAATGTGCGGAACATCAGCATCCTTCATGAAGGTGGCTACTGGCTAGTGCACCAGCTCCAATCGGACGATATGACAGATCCCTCTGGGATTCACTGTCACAATTCACTGAAAAGCTGCCCAAAGAAGACAGGCAAGATTTCCTGGAGGTTTTTAATGAAGGTGGCTTGGTCTCAAATCAGATCACAAGAGCAGCTGCAGATGCGTCAGATCTGGTTGCTCAAGATTATGCACATGGTGTATGTGCAAGAAGATCTTCATGGCTACGCCTCACAGGATTAAAACCTGAGGCTCAACACCGCATAATGAACCTCCCATTCTCTGGCAACACTCTCTTTGGTTGGTGTGCAGACAGAATATTGAGTTTTTTATATCAACTGGCAGAAATATCGAGTCATAAATATCGTGAGTGAGAAATATCGACAGCAAGAATATCATGGTCAAGAATATCAACTTAAGGTAAGTAACATCGATTTTAAAAATATCGAAGTGTTTAATATCGATTGCAAAAATATAGTTGTTAACCCCTTCGCTGCTAGGCCTCCTCCCCCCCCCCCCTGTGCTAAGCCTTTTTTTGGCTATTTGGGGTAGTTCGCGCTCAGGCCCCTGTAACTTTTTGACCACATAAGGTATCCACGCCAAATTTGCATCCTTTTCTTCCAACATCACAGGGATTCTAAAGGTACCCAGGGTTTGTGGATTCCCCTGGAGGGGACCCAGAAATTAGCCAAAATACAGCTAAATTCTGGGTTTTTTTGGGAAAAATTGGAAAAAAGGGCTACAGATGAAAGCATCTGGTTTTTTCCCTGCAAATGGTATCAACAAAGGGGTTGTGGTGCTGAAATCACCATCTTCCCAGCTTTCAGGGACAAGCAGACTTTTGTCAGAAAACCAAAATGTTTTACACAGTTTTGGCATTTTTCTGGGACCTAGCCTATTTTTGCTATTTTTTGTGCTTTCAACCTCCTTCCAGTTAATGGTAAAAATAGGTATGAAAGCAATGATGGATCCTGGAAAGCTATACATTTCTGAAAAGAAGACACAATTTTGAATTCAGCAAGGGGTCATTTGTGTAGATCCTTCAAGGTTTTTGTATAGAAACTAACAGTTGTAAATAGAAAAAATTGAAAAGGAGTTAAAAAAAACAGCCAGTTGTGCCAACGTTTTCACCTGTTACTTCTACTAAAATGTGATTTTTTTCAGATAAAATTGAGGTTTGCAGGGGATTCTGGGTATGAAAACGTTGGGGGGTCCACGCAAGCCATACCTCGCTGGACTCCCCCGGGTGTCTAGTTTTCTGAAATGTGTGGGTTTGGTAGTTTCCTAAGATGGCTGCCGAGCCCGGGGCCAAAAACCCAGGTTACCCCCCTTGCAAAACCAGGTTGTTTTGTGATAGGTAATTTTGATGTCTCCTCAATAAGTTTTGGGTCCTTGCCTGTCGCGGGTCCTTGACCCACCCACGCGAGTGAGGTACCATTTTTATGGGGAGACCTGGGGGAACGCTGGGTGGTAGGAAATTTGTGGATCCACGCAGATTCCAGAACTTTCCCACACAGAAATTTGAGATCGCCCTCCTGGGGCGATCCCCAAGGAGGGATCCACTAGGGAAGGGTACCATTGAAAAGGGGAGATTCTCCCCTTTCCAACGATACCTCTCCCATGTTTTTTGGTGCTCGGGGGGCTGATTTAGCCCCACAAGCACCGGAACTGTGAAACTGAAACTAAGGGGCTCATTACGATGGCGGAACGATTGCGATCGTTCCGCTATCAAATTGAGAATTACCCACCGCCATATTAGGATGGCGGTGGGTATCGCGGCGGACGCAAAGTCCGTCTGCCGCTTTTCCGCCGGTGGCAATCGCTCCGATTGCCTGGCGGGCGGAGCAGGGCTACTAATATGGTGGCGGTGCCTAGCAGGCACCGTCCGCCATATTAGGATGTGGGTTTTAGGAGGCCTTTCCATGGTGGCAATGCCGCCATGGACAGGCTGGCGGGGATTGGGTTTGGTGGCCCGTTGCGGGCCCCCTATGTGGGGGGGGTGTCGCTGCACTGGGCATTTCCATGTACCAAGTGGCAGGCACCGCGTGGTGCCTGCCACGTGGTGCAGGGAAATGCGGTGCAAGCACCTTTCACATTGCGGACGGTGCTGCAGCCAGCAGCACCGCCCACAATGTTAAAGGCCCAGGATGCGCCCGCTAGTATGGCGGTCACATCCTAATTGCAGTGGTGGGACCGCCGCATGTCTGGCGGGCGGTCCCAATCACCGCTACAGTGGCCATCGTAATCAGCCCCTAAGTTTCAGTTTCGTTTTTATTGTAATGACGACAGCGCGCCATGCGCGCGATCGTCATTACAATGAAAACGGACACTATGCTTTGGGAGGTTGGGGAAGCTCTTCCCCACCTCCCAAAGAAAAAAACAAAATGGGAAATCCCTCTGCTATTTACAGCAGAGGGATTTTTTTAATGTGTGCTCATGACGGAATGGTTCCGTCATGAGCACACTGGCACTTATGCTCATGACGGAACCATTCCGTCATGAGCATAGAAGGGGTTAAAAATATTGATTCTTTAATTAATGTTGTGTATTTTAGTAGAATGTATGTGATGCATTTTTTTGTATAAGAATTGTTTATATTTTTTAATATATGTGTCAAATTTTTAGTAGTTATAATTTTTTTTAAATTAGAATTTTGCGCTTTTTAGTACCATAGTGGGATGTGGGTTTATAGGGTAACAGGGTGGGAAGTAATTTAATTATATTAAATTAAAGATTATTTTTATTTAATCATATTTATTTAATTGAGATGTTATAGTGTTAAATGTGTAAAGTAATTTATTATTAATTAATTAATAATTAGTTGTTAATTAATATTAAATAATTAATTGTAATTAATTATGGTTATTGTGTAATTAATTTTAGGTGTGCGTTTTGGTGTTTATAGGTGTAAAGGGTGGAAAGATTTCTTTTTATTGATGAATTAATAATTTGTTAATTAATAATAATTAATTGGTAATTAATTATTGTATTTGTGTAATTAATTTTAGGTGTGTGGTTTGGGGTTTATAGGGGTAAAGGGTGGCAAGTATTTTTTTATTATTAAATATTTGTTGATATTAATTATTGTAACTAAAAATAATTATGGAAATTGTGTAATTAATTTTAGGTGTGTGTTGTGGTGTTTATAGGGGTAAAGGGCAGACTTAATTTGTGGTTAATTATTTAATATATAGTTTATTACTGTTAATTATTTGATATTTATTTTGTGTAATTGTTTATTTTTTGATGTGTTGTTTTTAATTTTAAAATAAGTTTTAATTGTTTAATTTATTATTTTACAGTTTAATTTAGGTGTGTGTTGTGGGGATTATAGGGTTAAAGTGTGGGTAGTCAATTAATTTTTATTATTATTTTTTTATTAATAATATTATTTTAATTGAAATATAATTGTTAATTATGGAAGTACATTAAAAAAAAAATAGAAGTGTGTTGTGATTTGTGTGGTGTTATAGGGTAGGAAATAGAATTAATACATGTGTGTTATAATTAATGTTTTTGTTAGTAAATCTTTTCTAGTTTAAAATATATATTTTTTTGAAATTTATTTTTTATTATATTGGATATATTTGTAGGTATTTAATATATATGTAATTAATATTATAATATGTCTGTTTTTATATATTTAATATATTTGTTTTTTAATTTTTAAAATATTTATATATTTTTTTTAAATTATTTATTTATATATATTTTTTGATTTTTAAATATTTATTTTGATTTTATTTTTGAACTGACTGGAGTGTGACTAGTAAATTTTATCCCTCCGCTATCCAACACTTTCCCTACTGTTGCACTCATTGGAGTGGGAATAGTAATTTTTACCCCTTTGCTATCCAGCACTTTTCCTACTGTTGCACTTATTGGAGTGGGAATAGTAATTTTTACCCCTCTGCTATTCAACACTTACCCTACTGTTGCACTCACTGGAGTGGGAATAGAAATTTTTACCCCTTTGCTATCAAACATTTTCCCTACTGTTGTACTCATTGGAGTGGGAATAGTAATATTTACTCCTCTGCTATCCAACACTTTCCCTACTGTTGTACTGACTGTATTGTCGTGTAGTTCCTATAAAACCTATATAGGATCTGCGCGTTTAGACAACATACACTGTAGGATTGGTGTCAGACTGATTCTAGACACCTCTACCCCATGTGGGAACCCCAGAGCACTGCTTAAATAATATATATTTTTATATATGTTGAAAACCTGTACGTGGTAGATACTATTTCCTCCCAAAAATACACAAACATCCCACAAGACCACCAGGGAGACCAATCATTTCCGCGAAAGGGTCATTGCTGGAGCCAATTGCTAATTTCGTGGATGGTTATCTATTACCATACGTAAAAGGGTTAACATCATACCTACGAGATACAAGCGACCTTCTAAGAATTGTACAAGAAATAAATTGGGAACCAACTTACAAATTGATCACAATGGATGTGATCTCGTTATATACCAACATCCAAAACACAATCGGAATGGCAGCTTGTGAGTATTTTCTAAAGGATCGGAACATTCAATTTGCCAACCACAATGCAATGGTAATGGAAATGATTGAGTTATGCTTGACACAAAATGTTTTTATGTTTGGAGATGAAATTTATTTGCAGAAAGATGGGACAGCGATGGGTTTTTCGTTTAGTCCCAGTTATGCCTGTTTGACAATGGGTTGGTGGGAGCAAAAGGTGGCATGGAATTCCAATAATGACCAACATGTGGAAAAGATAATATCATGGTTGAGATACATAGACGATCTTCTCATCATTTGGGATGGCTCCATGGTGGAATTCAAGACTTATTTCAATATCCTCAACAACTCCAACACCAACTTGCATTTCACGTATAACATCAGTGAGACCCGGGTAGGATTCTTAGACACTGAAATCTATATTGTGGGAAACAAAGTGCATACTACCTTACATCGTAAAACTACAGCAAGTAATGCAACATTACACGCAGAAAGTTTCCACCATGCAACACTGATCAGAAATATCCCATATGGCGAGCTATTGAGGATAAGACGGATATGTTCAGAGGACCACGAATGGCAAAAACATAGCAAACAATCGATGCTCAGATTCAGGAAAAGAAAATATAATAAAAACATATTAACATCTTGTCTAGAAAGAACTGAAAAGCAATCAAGAACTGAAATAATAAAAAATAAAGTGCCACAGCAAGATAATGAAAAAGATGTAATACGACTAATCACAACGTTCTCAACCGAATCAAAACAAATTGAAAACATTCTTCGAAAGAATTGGAACATCTTATGTTTGGATCGAACTATTGCAAATATTGTTGGAAACCATCCTAAAATTACATACAGGAGAGCAAAAATCTTAAAGATGAATTAGTCCACAGTCACTTTGGAGCAACAAAAAACAAAGAACATGGATGGATGTGAAAGGATTTTTCAAGTGCTCTACATGTAAGGTGTGTCAAATCGAATAAAACACGAAAGAGATCGTAATGGCAAACCGGAAAAAGTGGAGAATTAACCAATTAATCAACTGTAAAAGTCAATTTGTGATCTATATAATCGAGTGTCCCTGCAAACTTAAATATGTGGGGAGCCGGTTTGCGAACTCAAGAAACGCATCCTGGAGCATGTGAGGGCAACAGCAAACAAGGATCGGAGTTACGCTGTTGCTGAACACGTGGAAAAATGTCATGAAAGTGACTGGAAAAAATTGAAATTCTACGCTGTGGAACTGATCGATCGCCATGTGAGAGGTGGTAATCGGGAAAAGACTTTGAGACAAAGAGAATCACGTCATATTTTATCTTTCAGGACTCTGGCCCCTTTTGGCCTCAACAAAGACGAGGAGATGCACTCACACCTATAGGAAAAAGTTGGGTCCCTTTAAAATGACTTAAATAAAATGAGAAATCTTTCCCCTCCTCAAAACCCTAATTTAGGGAAAGGGATTAATAGATATATCATGCAGTATTGTCATTTCTCTCTCTTTTTTCATATGTAGCTTTGTAATTTTAAAAAAAGGAAAAAGTTGGGTCCCTTTAAAATGACTTAAATAAAATGAGAAATCTTTCCCCTCCTCAAAACCCTAATTTAGGGAAAGGGATTAATAGATACATGATGCAGTATTGTCATTTCTCTCTCTTTTTTCATATGTAGTTTTGTAATTTTAGAATATAATAATTTTTTGAGTAGGTTAAACACAAAGGTTAAAAAGAAATTTGGGGTTTTTTATTCACAAAAATCACTAATTAATTACATAAAAGGTCCATTTAAAAATTAAAAATACGGAAATTCTGGTCATAGATCACATTGGTACTTTACTGCCCACTAGGGGGCTGTTATAACAAAAGGGTATTATTATCTTTATTATTAAAATGGTATGATACCAAAACATATTATGTAATATGATCCAGGAAGTTTGCCCACTAGAGGGCAGGAAAAATAATCCCGATAGCAGAATTGGAAAAAGGAAAAGAACGGAAAGTGTAATTTGTCTTTGTATATAGGACCAAAATGTAAAGATGAAACTTGTGTTATAATCATACACTATTAATTTTCTTTGCACATAATTTTGGGTTTTATTTCACCTGTAATGTAAAAAAGGACTATACTACAATTACCAGAATGCCAAGCGCTTCATACAATATCATGTGACATAACATCATGTGACTAAGGGTTAACTGAAGCGTTTGTCACCCGTGAGCAAGGTCTGAGGTCAGACTGAAACGCGTTGGGCTATTGTAGCTTGTTGAAAAATGTTGCTGCCTAAATAAAAATGAAGAGCGTAACATCGATTTACCCGTGAGTGCGTGTGGATTCTTCTCCAAAAGGGAAAATTGTGGTAATTCAAAACGGCTGGGCTCCGCCGTCTCCACTGTTCGCACCGTCATAGAGCGCCAGACGCCGGGAAAAGAGCCTTGGTTTGGGATCTGAAAAGTGTACCGGCATCGACGAACGCCGGCCAGATTATAGAAATTGCAACTACATCGCACGGAAGCCGAAAGGAGGGGGACGCTGAACCCAAAACCGGAGGGCAGCGGTGAAAGCAGAATCCTGCGATTAGGTGAGTGCGAAACATAGAATTGCTACATTTGTATCTGAAATCTTTTCTTAACAGGCCGGTTGATTTACAGAAGTGCAACGCGCGATTGCAAACACAAGAGGCATCAACAAATGTGCCCCGGACTGTTTCCGAATAATTAAGAAAGCGTGTTGCGCAGGGAAACGGGTAAATCAAGCAATATTAAACACAGGCACGGTTTTGAACAAAAGGAGAAAATTAAACAAATGGGAAACTCATGAAATAATGGCAAGTCCGACAAGCACAAGTATGGAAAAGAGAGAGGCAAAAGAAATGAGATAATAGATACATTCTTTGAGGAGCAGAGTGTTTCAAATTCAGGAAATGGAGCACAAGTGGCCCCACGGAACATTGACATCAGAAGTAAATTAAGATTGTGGGAAAGATTATCGAAAAAGGAAATAAATAAATGGTGGGAGGTCACCTCGCTGAAAAAATATTTAGAAGTCAAAAGAGTGCCCAGAGGACTGCGCATCAATTTAATGCCGAATCATCAAGACACAAGCAACGATTTGCTTCATGAATGGGGTGAGCACATTCTCAGATCTTCAATGGGCCTAATGGAAATTTTGATTAAACATATTGCATTTGCATTGGACAGAACCACGGCGCAATTAAGGGAACTAGAAAAAGAGTTAAAGAAAATTGAATTAAACACAGATCTCTTAAAATTCAAACAGGAATTAGAACATCAAATTGAAAAACATGAGGAATCGGTACAACTGTGTAAACAGACTAAATTCCAAAGAGATAAAGAAGACTACTTAGAAGGACGCATATTTACATATGCAAGGAAATTTGATCTATTAAAACAACAAGACAAACACGATCTAGCCACGAACGCATCTGGAAGTTTATCGTCTTGACATCTACTGAAGCCAGAGGGAGAACAAGGAGGGGCACGTCCAAAATGCGATTTTTTTAGGGGAAATGAGGCTGGCCCTCCAGCAACGAAATTGGGAAAAGAGCATGGGGGCACAATCAGGAATGAACAGAGGAAGGGGCAGGGGAAGAGGCCGCCCAAAAATAAGCCAACAAGAAGAGGCAAACGTGACAACAGACCCCAAAAAAACAGGAACTTGGACAAGAAGCATGAGACAGAAGAAGATCTTGAAGACCTAGAAGACACACAAGATCTTTAAGTAATCAATCTATCTAAAAGGACCATTTCAGAAACTGAGACTCAAGTATTAAAACGAGGTCTTTCTTTTTGCCCCACAAATGAAATGGATTTAGCTCAAACATGGATAGACATATATAAATATGTTCGAAAATTAAAGCTGGCAAAAACGTTCCAGGAAAATCCCAATTTAGGTGAATTTCGGAAACATAAAGAAACTCCTACAATGGACTTGAAAGTGGCAGATGCAGATCATTTTGTAACACTGATGGAATTAAACCTAGACGCAAGTGAACAACCGAAGGAATTAGAAATGTACTGTTCCCAGTTGGGGGAAGGAACCAGTGGCAAGAAACCAAAATCAAAATATTACCCACAATTGCCAACCGGAAATAAAATTGAGATCTTCCACGAAGCGGTAATAAAGGATTTATACCAACTCCAAAACAAAAAAAAAAAGAAGTTCAATTTCACATTGAAAGAACGTAATGCCTTAAAGGCGTTAAAATCTGATGATGAAATTGTAATAAAAATGGCTGATAAAGGTGGAAATATTATCATCCAAGATAAGGAGCATTATGTCGAGGAGGCATACTCACAGTTAAACGATATAAGACATTATGAAAAACTCAAGGAAAATCCAACATCATCGTATAAAGATAACTTGGATATAAAATTACAGCAATGGTGGGAAAAAAAACTGATAGATCATGATGAGAAAAAATATCTTATAACTGACCACCCCATCACTGCAACAATCTATTTCCTCCCAAAAATACACAAACATCCCACAAGACCACCAGGGAGACCAATCATTTCCGCGAAAGGGTCATTGCTGGAGCCAATTGCTAATTTCGTGGATGGTTATCTATTACCATACGTAAAAGCGTTAACATCATACCTACGAGATACAAGTGACCTTCTAAGAATTGTACAAGAAATAAATTGGGAACCAACTTACAAATTGATCACAATGGATGTGATCTCGTTATATACCAACATCCAAAACACAATCGGAATGGCAGCTTGTGAGTATTTTCTAAAGGATCGGAACATTCAATTTGCCAACCACAATGCAATGGTAATGGAAATGATTGAGTTATGCTTGACACAAAGGGGCCGATTCCGATCTCGGCCGGTAGTGCTCCGAATCGGATTCGGATTTACCGGACCCGATTCGGAGCCCTGTTTCCCGACCGAATCGTACGCGGGTCCGGCCGAGCGAGTACGATGCAAGCTCCCGCGAAATCGCCCGACCGACTCGTACGCGGCTTCAACACGCTCCGACCGACTCGCATGGACACGACTCGCACCGCGCTATGGAGACGTTTCCCGGCCGGGTAAGTACGATGCGCGCCGCAAGCAGTCCGACCGACTCGCGCCGTCCGGCTCGAAAAGCTGTCTGAGCCGGACTTTGGGGGTCCGCGTCGGACCCCCCTGTACGCGTAGGCGCGCGAGTCGCAAACAGGGGGGACCCATGGGTCCCCCCTACCTGTGCATGTACGCCACGATGCGCATGGACGCGTACCCGCTGTAGGGGGCGCCCTTGTTCGCCTCGCACCCATTGAGTCAATGGGAGCCCGCATACGCGTTGTACGACCGGCTCCCATTGACTTCAATGGGAGTCCGACCGAATCGAGTCCGATAGCATGCGAATGCATCGTACTCGTCCGGTCGGACTGCTAGGGTCCGATTCAGTCGGAATTCTCTCCAGGTCCGGCTCGGTCGGAGAGATTTCCGGCCGAGATCGGAATCGGCCCCAAAATGTTTTTATGTTTGGAGATGAAATTTATTTGCAGAAAGATGGGACAGCGATGGGTTTTTCGTTTAGTCCCAGTTATGCCTGTTTGACAATGGGTTGGTGGGAGCAAAAGGTGGCATGGAATTCCAATAATGACCAACATGTGGAAAAGATAATATCATGGTTGAGATACTTAGACGATCTTCTCATCATTTGGGATGGCTCCATGGAGGAATTCAAGACTTATTTCAATATCCTCAACAACACCAACACCAACTTGCATTTCACATATAACATCAGTGAGACCCGGGTAGTATTCTTAGACACTGACATCTATATTGTGGGAAACAAAGTGCATACTACCTTACATCGTAAAACTACAGCAAGTAATGCAACATTACACGCAGAAAGTTTCTACCAAGCCACACTGATCAGAAATATCCCATATGGCGAGCTATTGAGGATAAGACGGATATGTTCAGAGGACCACGAATAGCAAAAACATAGCAAACAATCGATGCTCAGATTCAGGAAAAGAAAATATAATAAAAACATATTAACATCTTGTCTAGAAAGAACTGAAAAGCAATCAAGAACTGAAATAATAAAAAATAAAGTGCCACAGCAAGATAATGAAAAAGATGTAATATGACTAATCACAACGTTCTCAACCGAATCAAAACAAATTGAAAACATTCTTCGAAAGAATTGGAACATCTTATGTTTAGATCGAACTATTGCAAATATTGTTGGAAACCATCCTAAAATTACATACAGGAGAGCAAAAAATCTTAAAGATGAATTAGTCCACAGTCACTTTGGAGCAACAAAAAAACAAAGAACATGGATGGATATGAAAGGATTTTTCAAGTGCTCTACATGTAAGGTGTGTCAAATCGCACAAAACACGAAAGAGATCGTAATGGCAAACCGGAAAAAGTGGAGAATTAACCAACTAATCAACTGTAAAAGTCAATTTGTGATCTATAGAATCGAGTGTCCCTGCAAACTTAAATATGTGGGGAGCACGGTTTGCGAACTCAAGAAACGCATCCTGGAGCATGTGAGGGCAACAGCAAACAAGGATCGGAGTTACGCTGTTGCTGAACACGTGGAAAAATGTCATGAAAGTGACTGGAAAAAATTGAAATTCTACGCTGTGGAAATGATCGATCGCCATGTGAGAGGTGGTAATCGGGAAAAGACTTTGAGACAAAGAGAATCACGTCATATTTTATCTTTCAGGACTCTGGCCCCTTTTGGCCTCAACAAAGACGAGGAGATGCACTCACACCTATAGGAAAAAGTTGGGTCCCTTTAAAATGACTTAAATAAAATGAGAAATCTTTCCCCTCCTCAAAACCCTAATTTAGGGAAAGGGATTAAAAGATATATGATGCAGTATTGTCATTTCTCTCTCTTTTTCATATGTAGTTTTGTAATTTTAGAAAAAGGAAAAAGTTGTGTCCCTTTAAAATGACTTAAATAAAATGAGAAATCTTTCCCCTCCTCAAAACCCTAATTTAGGGAAAGGGATTAATAGATATATGATGCAGTATTGTCATTTCTCTCTCTTTTTTCATATGTAGTTTTATAATTTTAGAATATAATAATTTTTTGAGTAGGTTAAACACAATGGTTAAAGAAATTTGGGTTTTTTATTCACAAAAATCACTAATTAATTACATAAAAGGTCCATTTAAAAATTAAAAATAAGAAATTCTGGTCATAGATCACATTGGTACTTTACTGCCCACTAGGGGGCTGTTATAACAAAAGGGAATTATTATCTTTGGGGTCCATTACGATGGCGGGCGGACAAAGTCCGCCCGCCATCGCAACGGAGAAAGGGACCGCCCGCCACATGTGCGGCGGTCCCGCGATTCGAGTAGGATGCGCCCGCCACACTGGCGGGCGCATCCCCATACTCAGCATTGTGGCGGGCGGTGCTCACAGCACCGCCCGCCACAATGCTGGAAATGCATGTTGTGCATTTGCATGCACAGGGTGACAGGCACCGCGCAGTGCCTGCCACCTTGTGCATTCAAATGCAGGGGGTACCATAGGTACCCCCATGTGCACCCCCACCCCCAACACCCTGGGGGCCCGCAACGGGCCCCCAATTTGCAATTACCGTATGCCTTTCCATGGCGGCAACGCCGCCATGGAAAGGCGCACCTCCGCCAGCATCGTAATATGGATGGCGGTGTCTTGCAGACACCGCCACCATATAATGCCCCTTTCCGCCGGTCAACGAGTCGACCGGCGGAAAGCGGCAGACGGTTTTCCGTCCGCCGGGGTCCCCCCGCCATAGTAATATGGCGGGGGTAAATGTGTGGCGGGCGGAGCGAAATAGCGGGCGGATCGCCACCGCCATACGGGCGGTGGCGATCCGCCCGCTATTGTAATGACCCCTTTATTATTAAAATGGTATGATACCAAAACATATTATGTAATATGATCCAGGAAGTTTGCCCACTAGAGGTCAGGAAAAATAATCCCGATAGCAGAATTGGAAAAAGTAAAAGAACGGAAAGTGTAATTTGTCTTTGTATATAGGACCGTAAATGTAAAGATGAAACTTGTGTTATAATCATACACTATTAATTTTCTTTGCACATAATTTTGGGTTTTATTGCACTTGTAATGTAAAAAAGGACTATACTACAATTACCAGAATGCCAAGCGCTTCATACAATATCATGTGACATAACATCATGTGACTAATTCAAATAGAGGGTTAACTGAAGCGTTTGTCACCCGTGAGCAAGGTCTGAGGTCAGACTGAAACACGTTGGGCTATTGTAGCTTGTCGAAAAATGTTGCTGCCTAATTAAAAATGAAGAGCGTAACATCGATTTACCCGTGAGTGCGTGTGGATTCTTCTCCAAAAGGGAAAATTGTGGTAATATATATATATATATATATATATATATATATATATATATATATATATATATATATATATATATATATATAAATATATATATATATATAGCCAAAGAAAATTCTCCACATGATAGGAGCCCCTGACCCTGCAGGGCGGCTACGGCTAAAACGGGAATGGAGCAACCCGTTGACATCAATGAAACCACAGAAGCGCCGAGCTCAATTTCAGGAACATCAAGCATTTATTTTCCTCATGAATAACAGCACGCTCTCTTTCATATACTCCTTACGTGTTTTGGCTAACAAGCCTTGTTCACAGGTGAAAGAGGTTTGCACAAAGAGTAACTTCCTGTTCTTTTATGCGTCCTGCCGTCACGTGGATCGAAGGGATGACATTGTCCTTCTGATACCACAATGCACCGTTGGTGTATTCAAAGCTTTCATTGAAGTTGCAGTATATATTTTTGTACAGCATGATTGCATCCATAATACTGCACTTGTTGTTTCATTGTCCGCTTATCAGTGCCTGCGGATTTCAATTGTTAAGGCAGTCTGATACTTCTATTCAAACTGTATGCAAACCAATGAGAGCATAGTAACGCATAATTGCTTACCGTAATGGACACCTTTTTCTGTGCATTGCCATTTCCAGACTCTCAAGTTCTTTTCCAGAGGATCCTCATCAAGTGTCATAAGCACTGAATAGTCCCGCCCACCTGTGGGAACCCCAGAGCACTTCTTAAATATTATATATTTTTATATATGTTGAAAACCTGTATGTGGTACATACTAAATAAATATATATATATATATATATATATATATATATATCTGTAGCATATAGAAAGGGTAAAAACAAAATGGCCAGATTACATTTACTTTTCTTTTAAAATCATAACAATCAATACAATTCATGTTATCCAAGAAAAAAAGCTGACTATAGGAAGCCGTCCACAAACCTTTATTTAAAAGCAAAAGGAAACAGAATATGAGGCATTGTTAACCAATAGACTGCATTCAAAGAGTAAGCATAAAACTGACACTGTGCCTTTAAGAACCTCACAGTACCCCCTGTATCTCATCATGCCCACAGGTGACAATTAGGTCACTTCATTTTTCCGGCTCCTTCAGTTATGATCCTGGAGCACTGAGATCTCCTTTTTTGACTAGAAAAGTCAGAAAATGTGTTTCCTAAAGGTTTAAAAACCATTATGACTTGATAGCTGACAGTATCTGCCATACTGACAGAAATGTTTTTTATTCTAACAAAAATATGCCTTTACTTTTTGTCAGAAGTATTTCCTGTGGGGAGAAGAAGGCCCAGACTGACCCTCATGCAGTCTATATTATCTGCCTACCGGAGTCCCGCCAGCCTTACTCCTGACCTCACTGCCAGAAAGTATCAAGGCGTACTCTGAAGTACAGAGAGGAGATAAGATTACGTGGACTCCAGGAGAGAGGACCATCACTAAGAGGCCTTGGGGAACATGTAACTTTCTCCAAAGAGTTCTCCTCTCATCCAAAAAAACATCAGAGAGGCAGATCTACAGAAAAACAGTGAAAATCCAGGTTCGAATTGACGTCGAGAGATAGGACGTCAAAGAAAAGACCTATCTGTTCGCCATCAAGAATGCCGTCAAAAGTGCGGTCGCTGTACCGCTCAATGTCAGATCACACCAAGCACTCGACTTCGAAACCCACATTGCCGTCAGGAAGGCATCGCCCATTGACGTTGAGATACTCCTTGAAACCTTCGCCGTTGAGGTCAACGTTGGCAATGCAAGATACATCGACGTAGAAAAAGCACTCAATTCGAGACATGCCACACAGTCAAGACGGCCTGGGCCACACAAGTCAATGACGTCGAGAACACAGTCGACAACGACATTGAGGTTTACAGACACCACCCACATGATGTCGAAAGAGAAACGGTTGACACACAAGAATGTGACAGAACAACCTCAGATGTCACCTGCAAAGGCCCACATTGTTGGAGTGAGCATATCTGCACCTCGAACACCCTCTAGGTCTTGTTCACAGTCCCCAGGCAGCATCTCGCCAAGGTGGCTGGAAGGCCTGAAGAAAACAACGCTGCCTGCGACATCTGATTCTGAATATTCTCATGCATACGCTCCATCCAGGCCTCGTACTCTGTCTCCCAAGAGAATACTTTTACCACAGTTTTCACCAAGTACTGTATCAGTTCCTCCTACAACTACCAGTGCTATACCATGTAGCAGTGTGCCTACACCGCGTCCAAGGTCTAGAAGTCCTCTGCGTCACTGCTCTAGATATTGAACAAAGTCCAGGATCAGATCCAGGTCTGCAAGATCAAGAACTTGTACGGATTCCACCAGGCACAGACGCAGGACACTATCTTGGTCTACATCTTCCAAGTCATCGGTTAGAGACTACTCGCCTACTGTTTCTGACACACCACCAGCAAGAGTGTAACTGGTGGATGAATTAGGGACATTCAATGAGGTCCTAATCAGGGGGGCGACAAAGCTAAACATAGATATCCCGACTCAATTTACAACATCCTCTGTGATCCTCAAAACCTTGCATCACAGAACAGCATCACGTCCACTCTGCCTCTTGTACCTGGTCTTATTGAACTGGCAATGCAGCTGTTCCTAACGCCAGCAGCCTTAAGGTTCACACCATTGTGGATCCTGAAGAAGTATAAAGCTCCTGATCAGGACCTTTTCTCAGGGTTGACAACCCTACTGATTCCGTTACTGTGGCAGCTGCACGTAAATCACATTCTGCTGAATATTCTTCATCCTTGGCACCACTGGACAAGGAAAGCAAACAGATGGATGCACTGGAGAAGAAAATGTGCGGAACATCAGCATCCTTCATGAAGGTGGCTATTGCACCAGCTCCAATCGGACGATATGACAGATCCCTCTGGGATTCCCTGTCACAATTCACTGAAAAGCTGCCCAAAGAAGACAGGAAAGATTTCCTGGAGGTTCTCAATGAAGGTGGCTTGGTCTCAAATCAGATCACAAGAGCAGCTGCAGATGCATCAGATCTGGTTGCACAAGATTATGCACATGGTGTATGTGCAAGAAGATCTTCATGGCTACGCCTCACAGGATTTAAACCTGAGGCTCAACACCGCATAATGAACCTCCCATTCTCTGACAACACTCTCTTTGGTTGGTGTGCAGACAGAATATCCAGTTTTTTATATCGACTGGCAGAAATATCGAGTGATAAATATCGTGAGTGAGAAATATCGACAGCAAGAATATCGTGATCAAGAATATCGACTTAAGGTAAGTAATATCAATTTTTTAAAATATTGAAGTGTTTAATATCGTTTGCAAAAATATATGGTATGTATTTTAGTAGAATGTATGTGATGCATTTTTTGTATAAGAATTGTTTATATTTTTTAATATGTGTCAAATTTTTAGTAGTTATAATTTTCTTTTAATTTGAATTTTGCGTTTTTTAGTTCCTTAGCGGGTTGTGGGTTTATAGGGGAATATGGTGGGAAGTAATTTAATTATATTAAATTAATGATTATTTTTTATTTAATAATATTTATTTAATTGAGATCTTATAGTTTTAAATGTGTAAAGTAATTTATTATTACGTAATTAATTGTTCATTAATATTAAATAATTAATTGTAATTAATTATGTTATTGTGTAATGAATTTTAGGTGTGCGTTTTGGTGTTTATAGGTGTAAAGGGTGGGAAGAATTTTTTTTTTATTGATGAATTAATAATTTGTTGTTAATATTAATTAATTGGTAATTAATTATTGTAATTGTGTAATTAATTTTAGGTGTGTGTTTTGGGGTTTATAGGGGTAAAGGGTGGCAAGTAATTTTTTTATTATAAATTATTTGTTAATTGATAATGATGAAATTAAAAAATAATTATGGTAATTGTGTAATTAATTTTAGGTGTGTGTTGTGGTGTTTATAGGGGTAAAGGGCGGACTTAATTTGTGTTTAATTATTTAATATATTGTTGTTTATTACTGTTAATTATTTGATATTTATTTTGTGTAATTGTTTATTTTTGATGTGGTGTTTTTAATTTTAAAATAAGTTTTAATTGTGTAATTTATTATTTTATAGTTTAATTTAGGTGTGTGTTGTGGGGATTATAGGGTTAAAGTATGGGTAGTTAATTTATTTTTATTATGTTTATTTTATTAATCATATTTTTTAAATTGATATATAATTATGTTAAGTATGGAAGTACATTTTTAAAAAAAGTTAGAAGTGTGTTGTGATTTGTGTGGTGTTATAGGGTAGGAAATCAAATTAATACATATGTGTTATAATTAATGTTTTATTTGTAAATCTTTTCTCGTTTAAAATATTTATTTTTTTGAAAATGTATTCTTTTTTATTTTTATATAATATTTGTAGGTATTTGTTATATGTAATATTATAATATGTCTGTTTTTATATATTTAATATATTTGTTTTTTAATTTTTAAAATATTTATATATTTTTAAAATTATTTATTTATATATATTTTTTGATTTTTAAATATTTATTTTGATTTTATTTTTAAACTGACTGGAGTGTGACTAGTAAATTGTATCCCTCCGCTATCCAACACTTTCCCTACTGTTGCACTCATTGGAGTGGGAATAGTAATTTTGACCCCTTTGCTATCCAGCACTTTTCCTACTGTTGCACTTATTGGAGTGGGAATAGTAATTTTTACCCCTCTGCTATTCAACACTTACCCTACTGTTGCACTCACTGGAGTGGGAATAGAAATTTTTACCCCTTCGCTATCCAACACTTTCCCTACTGTTGCACTCACTGGAGTTGGAATAGTACATTTTATCGCTCCGCTATCCAACACTTTCCCTACTGTTGCACTCACTGGAGTGGGAATAGACATTTTTACCCCTTCGCTATCAAACACTTTCCCTACTGTTGTACTCATTGGAGTGGGAATAGTAATATTTACTCCTCTGCTATCCAACACTTTCCCTACTGTTGTACTGACTGTATTGTCGTGTAGTTCCTATAAAACCTATATAGGATCTGCGCGTTTAGACAACATACACTGTAGGATTGGTGTCAGACTGATTCTAGACACCTCTACAGGGTATGTTAGCCTGTATACCAGCTGGCTCACAGTGCCACTAGAAACCCCTCTTACCAAGGAGAGAATAGTTCTTGGCAACTATCGAACATGACAACCTTGATCTCTCAGGACCGTGGAAACAATGCAATACTTTTCGCTCAGTCACACGTGCTTACTTCGTTTCAGAGAGATGCACAGAATAAACGATATGGACATTCTTCAATAAACATTTATTGAACAGTCGTCATTCTAGTGTAAAATAGGTGTGCTGAAACAATCACTAGACAGAAACAGATATAAATGATTAGAAGCACTAGGCAAGTAAAAGGATGGTAGATTTCTACCATTATGCTAAAATCATGAATACAGGTAGGTATATGAAATACATAACAGTAAAATGCGTACTCCTACGATGCAATCCTAACTAGATGTACCTTAGTGTACCTAGCATGTGTGTAGGTGTTAAGCCAAGAATCCCTCTAGGATAAAGTCAACCCCATTACCTGAAGTGAGAGACTGTGGTCTTGATTTGGACACCCCGCAAGGGATGTTAGACCACTGCGAGCTGGAGTATCTGCATGCAGGAGCCTCAGCGTCTCACGTCAGTGTGTCGGCATGGAAGTCCTAGTTCTCCTCTCACTATCTCAGCAAGATGTGATGTTTATATACCCAAAGGTCTCCCCAGGGGTTCTACCTTGCTGTGCCATTGTCGAACTTAGGATGACGTCGGGAATGAACTTTGTACATAATTATGCAGGAGATGGTAGTCCTGCTGAGTTTCCAAGAATCCTCATGCATAATGTATGAGTCTTTTACCAGGGAAAATCCTGCGTTCTGTGTGCAGTGTTGTATCTAGGTAAAAGGTCAGTCCCCAAGAACCGTTATGTGTGTAATGTAGGGGAGAATGTAGGTGAAAGTTAGTATGTTACCTGAGCCTATATTGGGGTACCTATATGGAATATAACACCCACTACTCATCTGACTGGACGACATAATTAAATTCTAATGTACTACTAGGCTGTCTAGGCACTGGTACAAAACAACTTCAGTAAAAACAATCGTTTTGCTAAAAAACTCAAAAAAATGCTAAAAAAAAACAAAGAGAAATTGTCACTCAAGCAATAGCTCTAATGTGTCCGTATATATAGTTCGAATGACTACAAGCATCGGAAAGCCATGCAGGTCATAAAAAGTGTCAATTGTTTTGGAGTTCCAATTTGAGTTTGTTTAAAAAGAAACCAATTTTTTTCCCAGCATACAACGAGTCAAATGTTTATGTGTCCTGGCTGGTGGACGCAACATTGCTGTTGCCCGCCTTGCAGACGACGACCCCTGTAACACCTCGCAGATTACGTCAATTGAGCACAGTTGATCTTCTGTACTGCCTGCAGCCGATGCTGGGGCAGCCTGTGCGCCATCCAAAGCCTGGGTGTTAGTGGAGGAGCCGGTATCCATTCCAACAGGAGCAGAGCTTCCTGTGGTGGCTCTAAGAATGCCGCCATCAACATGGGAATACGCTTGGGACACTGCAGAACATGGGCCGTTATCGGGTCCAGTAAAGCATCGAAGTCCGGTTGCGCAACTGATGGAAGTGTCAGACAGAGATCCAACACGCATTCTTCTCCGCAGAACAGGCGTCGGAGAACAGGTAGGACACAGTCCATCCAGACTGGTCTAAATGACAGGAACCAAGAGGCGCTTAGTTCCCGTAGGCGAGGTGTGCCCCGATGTTGTACCATGCGGTCACGGTATTTACGCTCCAGGAGTGCTTTTCCATCTCCTTGGTGACTGGGACGTCCATTGCGTAGCAGAAAACTTACAATCAGGATACCTGCTATTAGAAACAGGATCAGTGGAAGTCCTCCAAAAATGTTTCCGAATACAGAGTGTATAAAGTTTGGTATAACTCAGAGGACCGTCTGAAAGGTGCTTAACAGTCCCGAACCTATGGTCTTAAATAGGTGGACTATACCCGTCGTATCAGACATGTTAAAGATAAGATTTACCATTTCTGTGAAATGGAAGGGGCAGTTCGTACATATGAGTGCCTGTATCTCAGCCGAGGACCTTGCGATCTGGAGATCAAAAGTCTCCCGGGCTGAGGTTAAGGGCACGGTTTTCTGTAGAAGCATGGGTTTCATGCTACTCAGAGTATCAAACCGTATAAAAGAAACATTCAACGAAGGCCATAGCAGCGCCTCCCTGACTGTGTGTGTGTTGGCGGAAACAATACTTGCATACAGCAAGTAACCCTGGAGCTCACTGTGACTAGATATGCGATGTCCGGAAGCATCCCACAACAACCTTGATCGTTCAGCATCAAGTAACTCCCATTCGAAAGTAGCTTGAATACCGGGGTAATCACGGCTGCTGGGGTACCTCTCAAGTGACGGGATAGGTTCGCCACCGAACCATTACAGGCCCTGTGTAGCATAATATCCTGGCACATGAGAGATCCACTTAAAGTGTTCTCGCAGTTTGTACCGCTTAGAAACACTTCTAGATCCCCACTCCTGCTTCGAAATCTGTATGGTAATTCCCAAGATTCCTTGATCAAATCCCTACCCATTTCTTCATATCTGTCTGCCTGCCTGTTGTTGTTCTAGGCAATACTGAAACTGGAAAGTTGTGACCGGTAGTGTTATATGGCCATGGATTAACCACTCTGTGGATGGCGATTCTGCCACAGTAAAAGGTAACTTGTCCAATTTTTCAATATGCAGCATTGTATATTTTGCTCCGCTTTGTGCCATTGTTATCTGTTCTTGTGTCAGATTGAATGCAGAAAACAAGGACGTACTGTTGATAAAACGCCAAGGTACGTAACCAGCGCGCAATGATTGCAGCGTCCAGGTTAGTAGCATAATAGAACGTAGTTGTGATTGCCCGTGCTGTAATATGGACAAATCTTGTTCTAGTACATCAATAGCAGAAGACACAATGTTGCCTGGTGAATAAAGCCTTGATGTTAACGTAGTCATACCATTATCAACTACGGCTAACGCCTTCTCTAGGTTAATTCTATCTATTTCTCGAAGTTTCTCCGCTGCTTCTTGGGAGATTTTCCAGATTTCATTATAGACAGCATATAAGAAACGTTTCTGACATGGCTTTCTGGGACCTAATAAAAAATCCTGTAGGTCCACATCCTCTGTTGTAAGGATAAGTGCTGTTTCACCTGTTGTAGTGTTGAGGTTTTTAGCCAATCGAGGCATAACTTCCCAACACTGTATGATGTCACCACCCCTGGATGTTCTCCCCAATTGGGGTCTGATCTATTGTATTGTAAAATGTCATCTATTTTAGCCCCTTCTTGCGATGTAAAATTTTCCTCGGTATGCAATGGTGTTGGAATCCGAGGTGTGTTCAAATCCTTGTTCTTGGCTATTCCAAGACAGGAAGGGGCCGATTCTGATGCGGGTTGGAAAAGCTTCCCGACCGAATCGGTTGGGAAATGGTGTCCGACCCACTCGGGTCGGGAAAGTCCGACCGGCGGAGTAGGATGCATCCGGATGCTTCCAGATACGATTTGGTTGAACTCCCATTGACTTCAATGGGAACATTTGTTCCTAACTGCATCAGAATTGGGCCCTCGGTCGGGAAGACACGTTCCCGATCCAATTTGGAAGGAGCAAATGCCGTTAGGAGGCCTTCCTAACCGCATCAGAATCAGGCCCTCGGTCGGGAAGCTTTTCCAACCCGCATCAGAATCGGGCCCGAAGTCTTTTGCGCAGTATCATTCAGAAATATCATCTGCTGAGGAATGACGCATGCTCTAAATAGCGCTTCTGTTTCCCGGACTTGCCAGTTTCTAGAACCCCAGACTGATTTCAAGTCTATAGTGTCCTTCCATAAGTCGAAACCCTGTTCAGACAGTTGAGTGATAAAGGATGCAGAGTAAATCTGTTTGGTGTTAGTTAGCATATTTTTCTGTGCAGATGTAGGTGCAACCTTATAATAGTAAGAGATTGGGTCAGAGATGTTAAAATCTGAAAAATATGAAAATTTCTGTGCAAAAGTTTTTGGTGGTGTAGGGCAATGTTCCCATTGGTGATATGTGAAAACATTTCGAGGGGTACTGGATTTGTGTAAAAAATGATGACCATAATGTTGATAACAATACATTGTGTTAAAGTCTGATGTGTCTTCTAACATTTCATTGCTAGAAAATGGGGCAGATTGTTCTAAATCAGACAGCATATTATTTACAGTTTCAAGATCCCAATCATCGGAAAATGTACTCGAGGTAATGATATCATTTAAGGAAATTTTAAATAAATGAGGTATTTTTAAAAGTTCTGTCTGGCCAAATATATCATACTCAACCTTGTCCCATACGATACCATCAGGTATAGGAACTACTGAAATGTTCACGTAGGACAAGTCTCTTTGTTCACGATGTGACGAAACATGAGGTTTCAGGATCAAGTTAACTTTTGATGATGCAGAGCTTTGGCGAAGATAAGTTCCATTAATAAGTAAGCAGAAAACAGTCACTAAGCCTATCCAGAAAAGAAAGAACAGTATACCAGTGATTATCCAAAGCTCTAGCCAAGGTGCACCAGGTATGTCTTTTTAAGGAAAATGAAGAAGTCTTTGATTTGTTGTTGACGAGATATTGGGGCTGGCGTTGTTTCAGGTTCACTTGGATCCAAGGAAAAGGTATCGACTTCGATGAAATAGCCAGATGCAGTTCGATCTATCTTAGGTAGCTCAGCAGGTTTTGTTGAACTTGTAGATTGCTCTTCTTGAGGCATATTGATGTAGACATCAGTGTTAGGTCGAATTGAAATTTGTCTTTCATTTTGATTTTGTATTTCCTGTTCAAGAGGAACGAGTTCCATGGCATTGTTGCATAGTCCATCATTCCGTAGGAGACTCCTCGAACGTGATGAGCCTTTCCGTCTGAACTTCCTGTATGGTAGCGAGAGGAGGGCGTCGGCTACCCAAGAGACCACGAGGCCTACTATTCAGTATTGGCCACATAGTGTGGTTTGATCAGATCAATTGAGACGAATCTCTTCTCTTTTTTTCCCGCAAGAGGCGGTAGAAGTACAGTTCGTGTTCCTTCAATGGCCAGGACAGGTAAAGGCTTTCTGTAGGATGGCCCAAATTCTTTCTTGTCCACTATCTTTTCTCTGACCAGATCCCCAACTTTAGGGACCCAGACAGGTCTTGCCGTGACTGACTTGACTTCCCCAGTGGCGGTCCGTTTCACCTGCACGTTGCTTAGAAGTGCTCTAGATTCTTTGAGATCCTGTAAAACAGCTAAACGTTTATTGATGTCAAAAGGTTTTTCATCCGCCACTGTGCCTTCACAATCGAGATCAGGTACCCACATTCTTGTCCCAAGAAGGATCTCGTAAGGAGTGACACCCCCTAGAGAACTTCTTGGCATGTTGTTAATGGCTCGCTTAACCCCATACAAATGATTGACCCAACTGCCACCCACACCTAATACCCTTGCTGTTAAAGATTGCTTTAAGTCCTGGTTTTTCCTCTCCACAACCAAATTTCCCTCTGGATGGTACGGAGAGGAGTACCGCAATGCAACACCCAAACTTCCCATGGCTTCCTTGTAAGCCCTAGAGCTAAACGCGGGGCCACGGTCAGAATGTAATGTTCCAACTGCGTATGTCCCTATAAAGACTCGCAAATCTTTGATAACAGTTCAAGCGTCAGCCGAGCACTGAGGCCATACCCAGAGGAACCTTGAGCAGGAATCCACTGCAACTATGATGTACTTGTAAGCCCCATCAGATTGTAAGGGGCTGCAGTGGTCCAAATATACACACATGAGTGGTCTGTCTGATATTAATAAAGGTGTCTGCACTGGACGTGCTACGGTGGACCCCTTCATCTGCTGACAGATGTCGCAGTTTAAGACAAAATCTTTGGTCTGCTTTGTTAACCCTGGCCACCAGTAGCGTTGTTCCAGTAAAGAAATTGTTGCAGTAACTCCTGCGTCTGCAGAACCCAGGCCATCGTGTGCAGCTAGTATTAACCCTAATCTGCGATCTATGTTTGGTATTACTCTATCCCCCACTCCTGGAATCTGAGCAAATGGAACGTTATTTGCATCTAACTTGTAGGAGTTCTTGAGTGGAAAACCTTTCGGCAATGCCTTATTTTCTTTGCGTGAAGCAATGACAGCTACCATTATCTGTCCCTCTATTCTCGTTTTTGAACGAGTGATTGCAGCTACGGAAGCAGTTCGTACTGCCCCCTTCGCGGCTTCATCAGCCAATGAATTCTTTTCAACGTTGTCGTGTAGTTCCTATATATCCTATACAGGATCTGCGCGTTCGGATAACATAAACTGTGGGTTTGGTGGCAGACTGGTTCTGAGCACCCCCACCGGATACGTTAGCCTGTTTGCATTAGCTAGCTCACAGTGCCACTAGAATCTCCTCTTATCGGGGAGAGAATAGTTTTGGCAACCTCAGAACATGACAACCCTGATCCCCCAGGACTGTGGAAACAATATACTACCTTTCGCTCAGTCACTCGCGCTCACTTAGTTTGTCTCAGAGATACACAGAATAAACATACTGGGCGAGTGTCAATAGAGGTTTATTGAACAGTTGTTATTCTAGTGTAGAATAGATGAGCTGCAACAACCATTAGACAGTAGCATAGATATATGGTTAGCAGTACTACGAAAGTAAAGGGATGGTACAGTTCTACCATTTTGTAGTAATCATGAATATACACAAGTACATAAAACACATGATAAGAAAGTGCGTACTCCTACGATGTCTCCCTAACTAGATGTACCTAAATGTACCTAGCATCTGTGTAGGTGTTATGCCAAGAATCCCTCTAGGATCTAGTCAACCCCCATTACCTGAGAATTAGAGAATGTGGGACCCCGTCCTGGTCTCGAGTTGGACACCCCGCGAGGGATGTTAGACCACTGCTAGCTGGAGTGTCTGCATGCAGGAACCTCAGCGTGTCTGGTCAGTGTGTCAGCCGGGAAGTCACGGTCTCCTCTCTCTGTCTCAGCAAGACATGATGTATATATACCCACAGGTCTCCCCAGGGGTCCTACCTTGCTGTGTTACTGTGTCGGCCTAAAGGATGACGTCGGGCTTGAACTTTAACATAGATATTATACAGGAGATGTTCGTCCCGCTGTGCTTCCAAGAAGCCTCATGCATAATGTATGAGTTTCGAACCAGGGAAAAACCCGCGTTCTGAATGCAGTGTCGTATCTAGGTAAAAGGTCAGTCCCTATGAACCGTTATGTATGTAATGTAGGGAAGGAAATAGGTGAAAGGTTGCAGTGTTACCTTCGCCTATATAGGGTACCTCTTCCGACTGGACGACATATGTAACCTATAAGTGTACTACCATTCTAACTAGACATTGGTATGCACAAACGGTTAAAAACATTTTTTTAGCTATAAATGTTTAAAAATGTCTAAAAAATTCTAAAAACATAATAAAAAAAAACAAAAATGTAAACAGAAAAGTTGTTGCAGGCCCTAGCTCTAAAAGTGTTTGTTTATATAGTCCGAACCGCTATAAGCATTAGAAAGTCATTCATGCCCAAGTAAATGAAAGAGGAATGTCAATTTTGTCTGAGTTCCAAATTGAGCTTGTTACTAAAAAAGGGCGAATTTCTTCCAGCACATGACGAGCCAAAGTGAGTCAATTGTTTGTGTCCTGGCTGGTAGACGCAACACTCTTTGATTGCTTCCGCAGTAGACGGCCCCTGTAACACCTCACAGAGTATGTCAATAGAGCACAGATGATGTTGTACGCTGTCCACAGCCGGTGCCGGGGCAGCCTGTGTGCCGTCCAAAGCCTGGGTGTCAGTGGAGGAGCCGGTGTCCATACCAACAGGTGGAGTTACTACCTGCGGTGGCTCAAGGAATGCAGCCATCAACATAGGAATACGCTGAGGACATTGCAGAACATGGGCCGTTATCGGGTCCAGTAGAGCATTCACGTCCGGTTGCGCACATGATGGGAGTGTTAAGCAAAGGTCTAACACGCATTCTTCTCCGCAAAACAGGCATCGGAGGACAGGTAAGATGCAGTCCATCCAGACTGGTCGAAATGACAAGAACCAAGATGCACTTAGTTCTCTCAGGCGAGGCGTCCCTAGATGTTGTACCATTCGGTCACGGTATTTCCGCTCCAGGAGCGCTTTTTCCATCTCCTTGGTGACGGGGACGTCCATTGCGTAGCAGATAGAAGACAATCAGGATACCTGCTATTAGAAACAGGATTAGTGGAAGTCCTCCAAAGATGCTTCTGAATACGGAGTGTATGAAGTTTGGTATAACTCCAAGTACCGTCTGAAAGGTGCTTAGAAGTCCAGAACCTATGGTCTTAAATAGTTGGACAATGCCAGTCGTATCAGACATGTTAAAGATACGATTCACTATTTCTACTAAATGGAAAGGGCAGTTTGTATTAATAAGCGCCTGTATCTCAGCTGAAGACCTTCCGATCTCGAGTTCAAAAGTCTCTCGAGCAGAGGTTAAGGGCACAGACTTCTGTAAAAGCATGGCTTTCATTCTGCCTAGAGTATCAAACCGTATTAAAGAAACATTCAGTGAAGGCCATAATGGCGCCTCTCTGACTGTAAGTGTCGGTGGAAACAATACTTGCATACAACAAGTAACCCTGGCGCTCACGGTTACCAGATATGCAATGCCCGGGAACATTCCACAGCAGCCTTGACTGTTCAGCATCAAGTAACTCCCATTCGAAACTATCCCAAATGCTGAAGTAATCACTGCAGCTGGGGCACCCCTCAGATGACAGGACAAGTTCGCCACAGAACCATTACAAGCCCCGTGCAGTAGAATGTCCTGACAAATGAGCGATCCACTTAAAGCGCTCTCACAGTTTGTACCACTGAGAAACACTTCTCGATCCCCACTCCGGCATCGAAATCTGTATGGCAATTCCCAAGATTTCTTAATGTATTCCTTACCCATTTTTTCATATTTGCCTGCCTGCTTTTGTTCAAGGCAATATTGAAACTGGAAAGTAGTGACCGGTAGAGTTATGTGGCCATGGATTAGCCTTTCTGTGTGCGGTGATTCTGTCACTGTGAATGGTAGTCTATCCAGTTTTTCGATACGCAGCATTGTATATTTTGCTCCCCTTTGTGCCATTTTTATCTGTTTATCTGTTAGATTGTATTCAGAAAACAGAGACGTACTGTTGATAAAACGCCAAGGCACATAGCCAGCACGCAAAGATTGCAGCGTCCAGCTCAATAACACTATAGAACGTAACTGAGATTGCCCGTGTTGTAATATGGCCAAATATTGTTCTAGAATGTTTATCGCAGATGTTGCCTAAGGAATATATCCTGGAGGTCAATGTTGTTAACCCATTGTCTACCACTGCTAGAGATTTCTCTAAGTTAATACGGTCTATTTCCCGTATTCTTTCTGCGGCCTCTTGTTGGGATATTTTCCAATTTTCATTGTAGGCAGCATAAATACCAGCATATATGAAACGTCTTTGGCGTGGTTTCCTGGGACCTAGTAAAAAATCCCTAAGATCCATGTCTTGTGTGAGTAAGGATAAGTGTTGTTTCACCTCTGTGAGTGTTGAGGTTTCTAGCCAATTAAGGCCCAACTTCCCAACACTGTATGACGTCACTACCCCTGGATGTTGTCTCTGTACATAGCTCGGATCTGGCCTATGGATTGTGAACCCTTCGGTTTTACCCATGAATCTTTCCTGACAACCATTGGTGTCTGTAGGCCAAATAAACCATTTCTTCCAATCGGGGTCTGATCTGTTGTATTGTATAATGTCATTTAATGTAATCCCTTCCTCTGATGTTCTGGGCAGGGAAAAGGGTATGGGCAGACACTACATCATAACCCAGAAAAGTTTGCTCCTTTGTATCATGGTACAATTTGCTCTACCCTCAGTGTTGACTGTAGTGTCAACACCAAGGGCGCTCCCCTTAGTGTTGACTGTAGTGTTGACACCGCAGTCAACACTGAGAGGAGCGCAAATTGTGCACTGCATGTACCATGATACAAAGGAGCAAACTTTTCTGGGTTATGATTAAGGCTCACGGTTTTCCGTTTAAACGGATTTTTACATATAAATACAGACGGAAAAATATTTTTCTTCCGTCTGTATTTATAAATAGAAACAGAAAAATGGGACCAAATCGGATTCTCGGATTCCGAGAATTGTTTGGCAATCCGTGCTCCAGCCCATGGTTGCCTCGCCCCTCCTCCTGATTGCAGTGTATGCCTGGCCACTTTAACACCTGCTGGGCCATTAATCTTTGGTAGGCGCGGGAAAATGAGTGTGAACCAAAAAGGTCAGAAAGACCGGCGGCATAAACACATTAGGGCAGCGTTCCTTTATTACAAAGCTCAAGCTTTCACAAATCTCTGCACCCTTCAGCTTCAACTTCATTCTTTAAACTGTACCATTTATAAAAGGCGATTGATTCACATTATCCTTTACTAAAATAATGATAAAAAAGAATCTTAAATAAAAAGTACAATAACTCTAAAACAAAAAAGAAAAACGTATTGTGTCAACTGGAACTGAGCAAGGGTTCAGAGGGGGTCTGAAACTCCCAGCCTCGGTAACCTGAAGTATTTCACTTTGGCCGAGATCTCAGAAACTATGATTATTCTACTCTACAAATGTGTTTTACATTAGCAAAAGACAGTTTAAAAAAATGTGAATTAAAAGCTGCCAGCTCACGTGGGTGTTGTTGGATATTTTAGGCCTCAGAAATGTGAGGGAAATAGTGCCCGGCAGGACTAATGCAAGGGCCTTTATTTCTGAAATGAGAGCTTGCTGCTTCAGAGGAGTCGTTTGCTCTCTCAGCTGTGGATAGTCAACACCCACCAGAGAGCATGCTGCAGGGAGGAGCATGGAACTGACAATAAGGAGAACGAGGCATCCAATATCTCTAATTTATCACGAAAGTAGACAGCTCTTTCATGCCGTCTTTGGCCAGGTCACTGAAAGTGCTCAGGTGCACTCGTCTAAATTCCAATTGTGTTTACATCTAATAATCATGGCTAGAGACAGTGTTTTCAATATTGTAACACAGCAGCAGCTCACTGAGATTACTGCAAGTAATCTCTGTGACACCACTGTGACTTGTATTACAATGGCAAAGTTTTCAGATGACTGTATTGTATTTACTTAATTTGGCGCATATAAACATATAACTAAACCTATAACAACCATGTGCACTGTCTATTTAAATAAATGTGGAAAAATACTAGCTGCAACGTCTTTTGTTGCTTGCGACAAAAATAAATGCGGATATATACAGATAAAATAACCTAAAAATAAATATGGATAAATACAGATGTAAATGTTAAAAAAATAAATACCATAAAACCGGGAGCCCTAGTTATGATGTAGTGTCTGGCCATACCCTTTTCCCTGCCCAGACTATTTTTCATGACCTCCTCTACCATTTATCACACATTCCTAATGTCCCTTTTTGTAAAAGTTGCATTCCAGCCCATTGATTACACTTTATCACAAATTATGGCTCGAGCCGGAGAGTACGGCGCTAGCCGGAGAGTACTCTCCGGGTGCGGAGAGTACGGTCCGATTGCGGAGAGTACGGTCCGGGTGCGGAGATTCCGGCCCGACTGCGGATGTAAAATTAGGAGTCGTAAGTGATTTCTGTGAATACCAAAAATCGTAAGTGCCTTCTTTGAATACCAGAAGTAGTAAGTTTAGGATTTTGTCTCAGATTAGTTCTGTGAATCGGCCCAATAGTCTTTAGTCTGCTTTGTTAAACCAGGCCACCAGTAGTGTTGTTTCAATAAGGAAACAGTTGCAGTAACTCCTGCATGAGCAGAACCTATCCCTTCGTGTGCTGCTAGTATTAAACCTAACCTATGATCCATATTTGGAATTACTCTATCCCCCACTCCAGGATTCTGAGCAAATGGAATGTTATTGGCATCTAACTTGTAGGAGTACTTGAGTGGAAATCTTTTTGGTACTGCACCGCTGTTTTTGCTTGAAGCAATAATCTCACCATCTATTCTCGTTTTAGAACAAGTGATTGCAGCTACGGAAGCCGTACGTACAGCCCCCGTTGCGGCTTCATCAGCCAATGAATTCCCTTCAACGTGAACGCCATCACGTTGATGACTCAGTGTGTGTATCACATGAGTCCTTGGTAGTTCGGATTTCAACCTCACTACCTGTTCCCATAGCATTTTATGCTTAATTGTGCCACCTTTTGCGTCATTGAACCCGTTTTGAACCCAGTATTGCAAGTATTCATTGTAAGACTGCACACAGTAAAAGGAATCGCACACAATTAGTGTGGGGAATTCTCGATCCGTATTTACAAGTGCCAGTATCAGTGCTTTTAATTCTGCCAACTGTGCCATGCAGTCTCCTAGAGATTGCGTTTTAGTGCAACTCGGATGGAACTTTCCATCCCGCATGCGACCTTTAACGATTGCACATGCTGCGCTATATTGTTGCTTACTCCCTATGGCCGGTTGAGCAGTTCCGTCAGTGTAGATGATATATTCATACTGATCCAGAGGCATTATTTCATTAGGTAGAGGATATTCTTGTTCGTATTGCAGGAATGCTTGTGTCTTCAAATTCGGGTCATACCTGTATTCTACATCTGTTGCAGTGAGAGAATTAGCCCACTGTATCCATCTTGGATGTAAGGCTTTAGCGTTAGGGACGCTTGCTTTTGTCGCAGCCTCTAAGGCTGGGACTGGGGTCACTACTATTATTCGTTTCCTCACTACAGCAGTCTGTACCGCTGTCAGAATCTTTTCAGTGGATGCGAAGCGCATCACAGCATTTGTGTACAAATGTGACTTGTATGCAATTGGTACTGTCTCACCTTTATTATATGTTAGATAGGTGTACCCTGATTGACCCGCGATTATACGGATCACCATGTTGCGTATGTTTACGCATGTCTGTAAGTGGTTTAAAGCTATCATGTCAGCTTGTAAGGATCGTAGTGTATCTGTGTGTTCCTGTGTCCAATTCCTGGCTGAGAAATCAGGTTTAATTAAGTTGTAGAAAGGTTTTACTCTTTCTGCGTAATCTAAAATGTACCGAAATTTAGGAATCCCAAAATTGACTGTAAATTTTTCAATGATTTTGGAGGTTGGAGCAGCGCACATTTTTCTAAAAATTGGCTGCCAGACTCTTTCCTTTACTAGAAAGTTTGAATCCTAATAACAGGACACTAAGGTGGGCAATTTTTGAATTTTTAAAGTTAAATTTGTAGCCCTCAGATGCAAATCCCAAAATTATGGTATTTACTCTGTTCAAGTGTTCCTCCAGGTCATCGTCTGTCATATAAATATCATCCACATAGGACAATGCCTCTTCATCCAATTTTTGAAGTAACTTGGTTACTCTGGCCGAAAACAACCTCGGGCTGTTCTTATACCCTTGGGGGAGTCGCCGAAATTGCCGCTGGGTCCCTAGCGCTTAGAAGGCTGTTGAATACCTGCTACCAGGCGCTATATTTTGGCAAAAAAATCAATTTGAGATATCAAGTGTTGTTTTGTATTTTTTCCGCACAATGTCATTTATTAATGCGGCACTGTGTGCATTTTGAACTGAAAATGTCTTAGTGCAAGTGTTTAAATATCTGTAGTCCAAAACTAGACGATATGTATTGTCAGGTTTCATGACAGGAAACAAAGGATTGTTCATTTGAGAGGTGCAAATTTCAATTACCCCTTGGTATTCAAGTTGATCTAAGATCTCCCTGATCTGTTTTTTAGCTTCTTGCTTTATTGGATACTGCCTCGGCCGCAGTTGGAGTATTTTTTAGAGGAATAATGTGGCGGTTTGAATCTTCATCCCATCCAACATGGTTTTTTGTATAAAGCCGGAGCTTGGGCTACGGCCTACTCCCGCGCATATGTGTGTTGCAAATGCCTGGGAATATGATCTAAGAATGCTGGAAGAATTACCGTTTCTCCTTTAGGGCAATCCATGATGAATGCTGGCGGCCAATCTTGTTCAGCTAATAAAATATCATAGCCAAACATAAGGTTCTCCCAAAAGAGACCTCTCACTTTCCTACTCTTGTCCCCCTCCAACTAGAGCGTTAGTTCATATACTTTATGTGGGACACTTACTCTAGTATCGGGTGTTTCTACTGTGATATAATCATTCAAGTCCGCTGTCACCAGAAATTCCATCAGGTTCTGGCGAGCTATTGTTACTTCTGCCGCACTGTCTAGCATCGTCGGAGCCCTTTCCCCGTTCAGTAGTCGAGTCCTCAGAATCCTGGGCATGTCTGATCTTTAGACCTGCAACTTTCTTCTTTTTGAACTGTGGCTTTTGCTTTGGTTTTTCTTCTTTTTTGGAAGTGTAATCTTGAGCGTGCTGCTTGTCTCTGGACTTTGTACGCTCTTCTTGTCTTTCTGACTGTCCTTCCCTCTCAGAGTTTTTCTATGAACCCTGAAAGAAACGAGAGGAACGTGTATCAGTATCCTGATACCTGTCAGGTTTCCTAATGTAATCCCTATTCCTGAGATTATACCTCTTTTCAGAGGGCTCCTGTGGAGGAGATCTACCTCGGGATTGAGATCTGTTTCCTTTAAAGTTTTGTTGTTTTTTATTATCCCACTTCTTTTTAGAAGAAGCAGGTGTCTGCTTGGAAGTGTCCTTTTCAGGACTGCCCATCAGTTGTGGTTTTAAAGCTTTCCCACCCAAACTGTCTCTGCCTAATTCTGCATATGCAGTTTCAATTATTTTGGGTAGTTCGTGTTGTTGATCTAACGGACTGAATTCCCTTAGGCGTTGGCGGATTGCCACTGAAGTTGCTTCCCCTTTAATATTAGCTAGTATTATGGCTGATACCTGGTCATAGTTACCTAGTAACTTCATCCCTAAGTTTAGGGCAGGTTCTGCTCCGTACTCGTTTTGTATTTGTCTCAATACATCAGGTACTACTGCTAATGACGGGATACCATGAGTCCTGGTATAAATGGCAGCAAAGACTGTACCCCAAGTGGTACAATCCTCTACTTGTGGTGTTATCCCCATGGGCAAGCAGATTGTTAGCATTCTGTGTTTTTCATACGGGGTAGTATTCGGGAATACTGCCTCTAGCTGAGTTATTTTCTGAGCTACCCAGAATGGCATTTGTTCACGTTTAGAGGGCATTTTACCCATCACTGCGTGTAATGTTTGTGGTGTGATTTTAGTTGCTGTACCCTGAGATTGAGTTCCATTTGTTGCAACTGTTGCTGGTTGGACTGTGAAAGTCCTCATGACGAATTGCGTCAAGTTTCTATAGATTTTAATTAAATCTTTGTGTTGTATGAGTAAGTCTCCTTGTGGCATTGTGTCAATGTCAGGATGTGGTGTGTAGGCCGCTAATATCGGCCATGTTGCCCCATCTGCTCCGAGCGGGCCTAATCTTACTCTTCTTCTTGTGTGGGGTAGGGCGCCTTTAAACCAGTATAAGTGTTCCTGGTACGTGAGTGGGACCTCTATGTCCTCGAACGGACAATATTCCACTGGTGCATCTCCTTCTGTGTAAGAGTGAAATGTCTGTGTTCTTGCATTTGCTGCTGGGAATGTAACCCACGAATAAAATACCTCTGTTTTGTTTGATTCGTGTGCCTCAATCACGAAAACTACTAAGCCACCCCTAGCTGATAAACCATTTTCTAACAGTTTCAGGGTGATTGCATGTCTGAATTTTTCTGCAATCGGAATTGCGTCTGCATCTTTTTCTCCCCCTGAGAGGTGTAGGTCTACTACTACGTTATCTCTTGTCTCAGTCATTTTTGTAAAGAAGAAGTTTGTTCAAGAGAACTAAGATAAGGTTTTTATGCACAATTTTAGGAACACTGTGTCCTTCAAGCTTGATTAACCAACAGCCAATAAATAGGATTTTTTAGCCTACTCAGCTGTGGCGGAGTTTGTGCCCACCCACTCCAGACGTCTCTGGCGTTTTGTGAGTAGGGGTCTCTGAGAATAGCACGACTGAACTACTCAGATTCTACTGTTAAATAAGTACCCAACCAACGTTGGGCACCATGTCGTGTAGTTCCTATATATCCTATACAGGATCTGCGCGTTCGGATAACATAAACTGTGGGTTTGGTGACAGACTGGTTCCGAGCACCCCCACCGGATACGTTAGCCTGTTTGCATTAGCTAGCTCACAGTGCCTCTAGAATCTCCTCTTATCGGGGAGAGAATAGTTTCTGGCAACCTCAGAACATGACAACCCTGATCCCCCAGGAACATGGAAACAATATACTACCTTTCGCTCAGTCACTCGTGCTCACTTAGTTTGTCTCAGAGATACACAGAATAAACATACTGGGCGTGTGTCAATAGAGGTTTATTGAACAGTTGTTATTCTAGTGTAGAATAGATGAGCTGCAACAACCATTAGACAGTAGCATAGATATATGATTAGCAGTACTACGAAAGTAAAGGGATGGTACAGTTCTACCATTTTGTAGTAATCATGAATATACACAAGTACATAAAACATATGATAAGAAAGTGCGTACTCCTACGATATCTCCCTAACTAGATGTACCTAAATGTACCTAGCATCTGTGTAGATGTTATGCCAAGAATCCCTCTAGGATCTAGGCAACCCCCATTACCTGAGAATTAGAGAATCTGGGACCCGGTCCTGGTCTCGAGTTGGACACCCCGCGAGGGATGTTAGACCACTGCTAGCTGGAGCGTCTGCATGCAGGAACCTCAGCGTCTCTGGTCAGTGTGTCAGCCGGGAAGTCACGGTCTCCTCTCTCTGTCTAAGCAAGACATGATGTATATATACCCACAGGTTTCCCCAGGGGTCCTACCTTGCTGTGTTACTGTGTCGGCCTAAAGGATGACGTCGGGCTTGAACTTTAACATAGATATTATACAGGAGATGTTCGTCCCGCTGTGCTTCCAAGAAGCCTCATGCATAATGTATGAGTTTCGAACCAGGGAAAAACCCGCGTTCTGAATGCAGTGTCGTATCTAGGTAAAAGGTCAGTCCCTATGAACCGTTATGTATGTAATGTAGGGAAGGATATAGGTGAAAGGTTGCAGTGTTACCTGCGCCTATATAGGGTACCTATATGGAATATAACAACGTGACCGCCATCACATTGATGACTCAGCGTGTGTATCACGTGAGCTCTTGGTAGTGTGTTTTTCAACTCAGCTACCTGTTCCCATAGCATTTTATTCTTAATTGTGCCACCTTTCGAATCCTTAAACCCATTTTGTCCCCAGTAGTGAAGATATTCATTGTATGACTGGACACAGTAAAAAGAATCGCACACAATTAGTGTGGGAAATTCTCGATCCGTATTTCTCAGTGCCAGTAATAGAGCTTTTAATTCTGCCAGCTGAGCCGTGCAGTCACCTAGAGAGGGAAACGACCTTAACAACGCGGTCAAAACACCGCAGTACATTTAGATCGCTGCTTTTACAACGCAAGTCGTTACCACGACTTGCACTGGAGGGCGCTCTAGACTAAGGAATAGTGTGATTTACTATTCCAACACCTTCCCTACTGTACGTAGGCTGGAGTTGGAATAGTAAATCATACTATTCCTAAGTCCAGCGCCCTACAGCGCAAGTCGTGGTAACGACTTGCGTTGTAAAGACAGCGATGTAATGTACCGCGATCTAATTGATCGCGTTGTTACATCATACATCCCCTAGAGACTGTGTTTTTGTACAGCTTGGATGGAACTTGCCGTCCTGCATACGACCTTTTACAATCGCACATGCAGCGCTGTATTGTTGTATACTTCCAATGGCCGGCTGAGCAGATCCGTCAGTGTAAATTATGTATTCATACTGATCTAGAGGCATTATTTCATTTGGGAGAGGATATTCTTGTTCATATTACAGAAATGCTTATGTTTTCAGACTTGGGACATATCTGTATTCTACATCTGTTGCTCGCTGAAACAGTCAGACTTCCGGGTCAAGTGACGGAGTTACGGAGAGACTGTGCGACCCGCTGGAACCGGGCAAGCCGCAGGAGCGAGGCGGATCTGGTGTGCCGTGAGGGGCTGGTGTGTCGGTGTGCCGTGCCGTGAGGGGCAGCGAGAGGACCTCGGAGCGCTGTGCACTGTGGGGGGGAAGAAGGGAGCTGGAGAGCCACGCTTGGGGCCGTGGCGGCTGTGGCGGGAGCATGTCGGCTTGAGTGTAGCTTCGGCAGCATCTGTGGCGGAAGCGGAGGCGGAGAGGTGGTGGTGAGGCTGTTTTAGCTGCTAACCTGTTTTAACTTGCTAACCTGCTAACTACCCCCTGCCCGGTCCCGCCACTCTCCCGCGCTACTCTCCTTCTTCCCCGCGCCCTGAAACGTGGCTGCACAACCAGAGCTGCACCTGGAGTCCCACTGGTAGCTCACTGAGGAAGGAACAATAAACAGGAAGCCCTGCCACCCCGTGGCCACGCTCCCCTTACTCTTGACTTGCGGTGACCTTCTCCAGACCGCAGCCATCCCTCAAAAAAAAAAAGCCGCAGACAAGCCTGCAATAGACCCGCAACAGACCCAACCTGGCCTGCTAGTTGGCAGTGGGGGCTACACACTGCTCAGAAGAGTGAGAGGGAGAAGGAAATATCCGCTGCAAGTGCAAGCCCGGCCGCCAGTTTCTGGTGGCTGCAGTGAGAGTGAGCCCTTGGTAGCGCTGCAGAGGCAGCCTGGCTAGGTCAGGTGCAGCCTGCAGCCCAGCCTTGTGTGCCCCGCTTGCCTCCGCCTTGCTTCTCCTCCCACCTAAAGCCGCACGCCATATACTATATACTACATACCACAGCCACAATCTCGACAACCTCGACAGCCCACATTACATCACTCGTGGGTTAGAACAACTTCTCGACTCCCCATTTCAAACTGAATCAGCCCCTGCACAATGAGATCAGGAAAGATCAGAGGCGCTGTAGGAAAACCACAAGGGAAACCTAAAAGGAAAAAAGGAGACCAAGAAGTGGCAGATAGCCCCAGCAGAACCCAGGACCTGGGATTAGAGATTAATCAGCACAAGGACATGAACACTGACACCGACGCGGACATCGTCAAAGAATGCCCATTGAGCCCCACTATCACCACCAGTTCAATCACCAGAACTAGTGCCAAATCCAGCCAGCGGGCACTTATTACAGATTTTTTAAAAGTATGCCACAGACAATCCCCGGAGAAACATAAAACTAATAAGGAAGCTAAAGGAGCCAAGCAAGGCAACACAACCAATGCCACCAATGACATCGATGACACATTCCGAGAAGGCAACGGGATCAGCGACAGCGACAATAAAATAGCAAAAGAAAAAAGAATAGCACAAGTGGATCTTATGCCATCCATAAGAGACGATAAAAGCCATGATAGCCTCACACACAATCGTTTGAATCCACCAACAAACTGTCAAGGACACCATCTTCATGTCGCCGAGGCATTAGTTCATATAGAGACAGGCACAAACTGGGAAATTACTCACAATCAGTGGGTGAGCCCGGTACAATTAGGCCAACTAAGTCAATATCAACAATCCCAACAACAAAAAGCGTTACAGTGCCTCAATGAAGATCTAGTGTGCTGGAATTTCAGCTTTTCAAGCCCTGGTGTCCCATCTAGCTCATCAGCAGTTCTACAAACACAACCACTGGACCAACCCAGGGCGCAATTAGTTTGCGCTCAAAAACAGATTCCCGGCATGCTTGAGACACCCCCCAACTCATCCCAGCCCGCTCACCAGACGGAACGGGGACCATTACAACAAAAGACAATGGGGGTTGCGCCCCTTGAGGCCACGTTGGCCCCTCCTTTAGAACCACAGGGTTTACGTGAAAACGCTCCACAAACAAACGCCGAAGAACAAGGAGACAAATCCTTGACGGATGCACAAATACATCCACCAACCAGTTCTGTTTGGCCATTACTACTAAGCACCATGGAAACCATCGGATCAGCCATGACATACCATGCCGACAAGCTAGACACCCAAGTCGAGCTATTAAATGTCTTAGCAATATACGTCCAGGGGATAGAACAGAAGTTGCAAGATTTAAATACTATGATAACGAAGGTCCAACAAGAAAAGGATATTACATATCATACCTGTTACTGCCCCCAAATAATTGATAAACTCGCAAGGGTTCCAACAATAATGTCAGAGTTGCTGGGGGCAGTCAGTGAAACACAAATAAACCCTACATTACCAACCAAGGAAAGAATACCCAAGGAAACGGACAGAGTTGGCGGGGAGAGCCCAAGTGGCAATAATCCAAGAGTGAAAGCGATAAATAAGTTCCAAGACCACGAATGTAGAATCTCACCTGACACCGAGAATGAGTCTGAACAACTAGAAGGACCTGCCACAAATCCCAATCAAGATTACTCACAAAAGGAAGCAGTGGGAACCAAGGAACAAACAAGTCTGAGAACCTCACTCACAAAGAGGGAACGAAAACGCTTGAGGAAAGCAAGGAAAAGCAAATTAAATAAGACCTGCCCACAAACATCACCGGCACTTATCTAGAATGGCCACGAAAAAGGAGCTGAAAGCAACATGGTAATGGATAACACACCGGAGTATAACAGTTCAATAAAAAAAGAAGCCGCTGTCTCAAGAAATCCCAAACCACAAAGCACCGAAACTTTACAAACAACCAAAATTTATGACATATTTAAACCTTTGGCTAAGAGGGAACTCAACAACACATTAACTAACGATACTCACAAAACCAGTATAAGTCAACTTTCTCAGGAAATTAGGATAAAATCAAGAGAAATTCGCACCCAGGACGACTTAGCCAGGCAAACGGAAGCCTCAGAGGACTGTAGGGTCATCAAAGAAGTGAACAAAAGTTCTCTTTGCCGGGTAGGCAGAGAGACCACCGAACTCATCCAACAGAATCAAGTCGGAGAAAATCACCAAGATAATCACCAAGGGGCACTACTCAGTCAATGCCCACCTGAAGCACCAAAAGGGCCCTTGATCAATAGAAGGAAAATACAATCGATTGCTTCTCATACCAAAGGCAACGACCAGATAGAGCTGGTCCCACACTACACCTCGAGAGGAGCCTACGATATATTAAACAGGAGTGCAATAATTAGGCTATTAGAAACCCTTCCAGCCCTGAATCATATTAAATCAAGGGATCTGGAAAGAATCGAATTCAAACCCAATCCGAATCGAATAGGGTCTGAAATAACAACAGCAACTTGGATAGATGACCTCATTCCTGACCAGTTCCTGAGGCATAAGGAGGCCTTCGCAGCATGGGGCATAGAATTAAAAAAGGTGGAATCACCACGCTATCCAAGCCCACTACAACAACCCCAATGCACAGGGGGTATATTAAAAGGAGCAAAAGGTCCTGACAACCCCGATCAAGCAACAGGTGCTGGCCAATCAATCAGGCATATTACAATCACAATCTCACCCCCTGAAATATATACCTTCGAGGACAATTCACAATTGAGTTTTACAAATACAAAATATGACGCACCATGACTATATCTACATAAAAACTCCAAAAAGTCCAAGGCTGCGAGTTCTGCTCCTGGAACATGAATGGCTTATCTTCCAAACTAGATGAAATAGACTTCATAAATTTCATTTTACAGTATGATATACTGTTATTCCAAGAAACATGGCAAACAATAAACACCCCAATAGTAGGTTACAAAGAACACCTTAACCCAGCAATAAAGGAGGCAAATGACGGCAGACCAAAAGGTGGTCTATCGACTTACATCTCAACAGACATCCTATGGAAAGTTGAGGACATTGACTTAGATTTCCCCTGGATGAAATGCACAAAACTTGAGGCCCCGTCATCTAGCACCTTGTTAATCTTGAATATCTACATCCATCCCGCTCACAAGCAGAAGGGGAGAAACATCCAACAACTGGCCGCTGCACTCAGAGTTTTAAAACGCACCTACTCGCACACCAACATCATATTGTCCGGGGATTTCAATATGAACCTAATGCAAGCCCAAGAAGAAAACCTACCATCATACATGCAGGCCAGACAGGGCAATTCAACTAGACGCGATACATCGGGCAAGAGATGTGCTGCATTAATGGGCAAACTCTCACTGTTCACCTTAAATGGAAGAAGCCCACAGGACAGCCCGGCAGCTTTTACAAGAGTAACAGCTAAATCAAGATCAACTATTGACTTCACTTTAGTGGATCCCAACTTATTCCCTCTTATATCAAATTTCCAAATAAAAAAAAGAGCAGACAGTGACCATTACCCTCAATCCTTCAGATTAACTAACATGCAAGAAAGAACTCAGCCAGCAAGTGCCCTCACACTAGCAACCCAACTATATAATCTAAAACGGCTAACATGGAATAAAAACAATGTAGATGCAATCATGGAGTCATGCTTTGCTCTACTGACACCTCATGATACAAAACCTTTAGGGACAGAAGTCTGGGAGACTTTCGTCAAAAGATTAAACATAACATTTTCGAACAACTCTAAAAGCCAAAAATCGTTTGCGACCACCGGGGCAGCCTGGTACACACACACTTTAAGGATAAAAAAAAGACAACTAAACAAATTTCATAGACTTTTGAGAACTCCGGGCCCCCAACACGCACGGCAGACCTTGACAACAATTGAACAGATGAAAAGAGACCTAAAAAAAGACATTAGAGCGGCAAAGCGATCCTACCAGGAGCAATTCTGGACAAAAATGCTTTATGTCAGCAAGCAACAAAATTCAAAACAGTTTTGGGCACTCATTAATCTCCTAACAAATGGGAAGAATAGGCACTTTAATTACGATATAACGGAACACATGTGGAGAGTGCACATAGAGGCCACATTTAACACCCAGACCCTCTCAGGGGCCTCCGTCAAAAACAAAACATCGAAGGAGGCAAGGATCAATAAGACCACTCTAAACAAAGGGACCCGGACGACCATCACTCCGGGACCGAACTCCCAGGCCCCAATATCAAGAAGTAATCAAAGACTAGAGCCTATGATCTATACACCAAAACTGATAACTCACCCCCACCTTCAAATCAACCAGCCAGAAGGTAATTCTCATCTATGTTCACTCGAAACATCAAGGCCTGACCCTCAAGACTACCATCTACAGATCACACAAAAACAGGTTTTGTATGCCATAAAAAAGCAAAGATCTGATGGGGCCCCGGGACCAAATGGTCTGCCCAACGCCTTATTTAAAAAAGACCCAGCATTCTGGTCCGTGCGCTTAACCTCGCTGTTTGCATACACACTAGAGACCTGCACCATCCCAGATTCATGGCGAGGAAGTATCCTGCAACCAATACATAAATTAGGGGCTCGTTCCGATCCTTCCAACTACAGATTAATCGCCCTTATTGATGTTGAGGCTAAAATCTATGCAACAAATCTGCTGAAAGATCTAGAGGACTGGGTCAATCACACAAAACTGATCCCTAACACGCAAACAGGCTTTCGAGTCGGGATGGGCACCCTAACAAATTTATCAGCTGTCACGCTCTTGGCCAATCAAGCAATAGTTAAATCAAAGGTTTTGTACACCTGTTTTGTAGATCTCAAAGCAGCTTTTGATAAGGTCCCTAGATCCATGCTATGGGCTAAAATGAAGTCTTGGAGAGCCCCCACAAAACTGTTAGACGCAATCATCATCATCATAAAAATCTTTATTTCGGTTTATAATACCATTAAAGATACAAACGTATACTTCTATTTCATTGGTGATCGAAATAAATTAGTTACAAGATCTTCTGTACATCAAGTTCTAAGAAGTCGAGTATTCCAGATTACAATCTTATAAACACGAAATAAATCAACAAAGCATAACTCATTTTAAAATTTGCTATCGAAAATAGATAAGATAATAATTAAGGTGCAAGTGCAATCAAATAGCTGGAAAGTTTCTCAATTATTACTCAGTGGGGCACATCAAATCTATAAGAGTCATTAAGGTCCCTCTGCATCATATACGTAAAAAGAGAAAAAATACGAATAATAAAACCACGTTAAAATACTTTAAAATCAAATATTGTAATTAAATCTTATAAATTAGAACACGCTCAGATCATAGCAAATTTCCTGGAGTTAGATCACCACACTTGGGGGGATAGTCAGTAGCCTCCGCCTAATAGCCCAAAATTGGCCAAGAAATTTTGCAACTGCACATACAATAAGTGGTTTCGTGCCTGATTTTAAAATGCGTAAAGCTTCACAGTGATTTTGAGTCCCCAACTGCCTACATACAGGAGCCAACCAATTCCTTCTTGGTCTAGCATACGCCGGGCATGCAAAAAAAACATGGCCGACCGTCTCTTTTGGGTCTGAGCAAGAAGAACAGCCCTTCCACTGGCTTTTATTGTTTACCCAGGAGTTAGTAAAAACATTAATAGGCAAACAACCATGTCTAAACTGGGTATACAATTTCCTGTCCCCAGGCTCCTTAATAATATCAAAATAGCTCTCGAGGCTTTTAACAGATTTAATGTCTAGGAAAGCATCAGCTAAGCAGCCATGACGAATTTTTGAATAATTAGTCTGCTCAACCCTAGACCAATATAGTAGTTTTAATCGGTCCTTTGTAATCTCGGGTTGGGGACCAAAAAACTCGTTAGAGAGACCAATTACTGCCCGGGTGGAATACACTTGTTTAATCCACCCAATTTTTTTATTTATGTCTAGGGAACATACTTCATTAAAAGCAGCAGCGTAAAGGGCCAAATCTGGGGTGGAGACCAATCTATACCAGAAAAGCAATGGACGCAAACCCGCTAAATCTTTAATTGCCCTAACTCCCAAGTCCAATTTCAAGGGGAGAAGGGGCGAGCTTTGGGGGAGAGATACCAGACTCCTGAGGAACTTATTCTCCAAAGATGTCAGTTTGCTTACATCTACTGAGCCCCACAGTTCTGCCCTATAGAGCACACTACTCACTACCTTCGAGCTGTAGAGTTTAAGAGCTGGGGCTACGGGCTTGGTATAAGATAAGCAGATCTCCCGCCGCAAGGCCCCTGTTAGCTGTGAGAATTTCAGGGAGGCCTTATCTAGATGGTTATTCCAAGTCATATTATCAGACAACTTTATACCCAAATACTCGAAGGAGCGAACCCTTTCTAGTGGAACATTGTCCAAGACCAAGTTTCGTTTGAAATTTTTTGGGGCATTCAACATCATCAACTTAGTTTTAGCAGTGTTGATGACCAAGCCCCTTATATCGCAAAAGGCCTTGAACTGATCCAAAAGCTTTTGGAGACCCATGGGGCTTTTGGATACTAAAAGAGTATGGTCTGCAAACAGCAAAGTTGCGATTTTCTGGTTCGCCAGGGTGGGGGCATCAGCCGGAATTGAGCACAGCAGATCAGCGACTTGGTTGACATACAGAGAAAAAGGGTAGGGGCCAAAACACACCCTTGGCGAACCCCCTGCCGGATCTTAAACGGGTCAGTGAGTTGCCCCTGAGTTCCCCATCTCACACGGGCAAAATTATCATCATGCAACCTGACCAATGGTTCCAGAATACCCAAGGGCAATCCCATATTCATGAGAACCTGCCAAAGTTGATCCCTGGGGACTAGGTCAAAGGCGGTTTTAAGATCAATAAAGGCAAGATATAAACTGCCTTTGCCCAGCACAACCACCTTCCAATACAGCATGACAAGACGAAACGCCTGATCAATGGTGCTCAAAAACATGGGTCCAAATAAAAATGGGGGATGGTCAAAGTTTAACAAACAAAATCACGACCGCAAATGGCTTAAAACAGGGGTGCGTCTTGGCCCCCTGTTTATTCAACATCTATACAGCCGACCTAGACAATAACCTTCGCCTAACACAAGGGGACCCCCCCAAAACTGGGCAACGTTCGAACAATAAGCCTGCAATATGCTGACGATATCGTGTTGCTCTCTCAAACGCCCAGAGGACCCGAGCGCTTGATAAATCAACTAGTACTATACACAGATTCAGTCCAACTAATCATAAATTTTCGGAAAACAAAGGTTATGTGTTTTTCAAAGTCACTTAAAAAACAACCGAAATTTTCCTGGACGATAAACAGCGACCGCCTGGACCAGGTGGGAACATACAAATATCTGGGGGTACTACTAGACCAACGCCTCAGTTTCAAGCAACATCTAGATCTAGGGAAAGTCAAAGCAAAACAGCTATTATTTGCATTTAAAATCTTGCAAAAAAACTGAGCGACATTTCAACAACACATTTATTAATAGTCGCTGCGGCAAAATTCTTGCCATCAATCACGTATGGTTCTGAACTTCTAAACACAAAGGATGCAACAACCTTAAATACTGCCCAAACCAGCCTTTTTAAGAATCTATTTTTAATTCTGCGCTATATTCCACAAGCCTTGATCAGACTGGAATTCGGGTTAAAAAATCAGATTCCAACAAGACAAGGGGTACTCGCCAAATATTATTGGAGAATGAGGGCAGCAGAGGAAGATTCTTTAGCACATTATTGCTGGCTGGAGGTTGAAAAGCAATCCAGATCGACTAACAGAGTTTGCTTTTCCCTAAAACAATCCATCGCAGCTCTAAAACTAGAGGACGCTTGGAATACAATATCGTCTTACCCTGAATTCAAACAAGTAGTTAATAAAACCATCAAGCTACAATCTCAGGCAATAGACAAAGCCTCCTTGACTTCAAAAACCAACGCCTGGATGGTAATGCCAACATATAAAAAGCTAAAACCCCAACCATACCTGACAGAACATTTCGCAAATCAAAAAAAGCGGAAACTGATTTTACTGAGACTGGGTGTGTATTCATCAAAAGATCTTACTCCAAAATGGAAACGGGCTTGGCCCACAATGGATTGCCGCCTTTGTGGCCAAGGAGAAGAGTCATTACTCCACCTACTATGTATTTGTCCGGCATTACTACACATACGGAAAGCCCTTCTGAGGCCATTATTGAAAAAAGAACAAATAAGGACTTGCAGAACCGCTGTAATAAAATGCCTAGGAGGCTCGACAGTACAACTGGCTTGTAAGGCAATAACGTTTCTGAGTATAGCAGCAAAGGAACTAGAAAAAAGCGACAGCCACTTCGAACCAGCTGGGGACACAAGGTGATAAAGTGCAATTAACATTTAGCAGTCCATTTATTTACAGCACCACACACTTTACCTTGGTGAAACAACAGGAACTTACCAACGGTACTAGTCTTAGATAAAGTGCAAATGAACATTTTTTGCAGTCTATTTGTTTACAGCACCAAGCACTTTATCCTGGAAAATTACTGGATTCGATCAACGGTACTAGCCTTCTTTTTAGATCACCAAGCCATTTCTTTCACTAGTAACAGTACCTTATAAATGGAACATAATTTGAACTTTTTTATAAAAAACAAAAAGAAAAAAGATGAAACTTTTTGGGGGGATCTGTCAATCATAGTTGTCCTCCGTTTCAGGGCCACTTTTAGATTGTGATTTGGTGTGCAGATCAAGCTGAATCCCACAATAAGCTTGCTCCCTACAGCATAGCTGGTTACCAATAATTCCGTAGGACCTAGTGTACTCCTTTTTAACTTGTTTTAATGCAAATTTTAATGAGATTCATGTTAATTAATGTATTGATATAATTGCTCTTGTATTTTGTGCATATTGGTGGATGTGCCGCCCTTTTATGATTCAAATCAAATAAAAGTAATTTTTCACTGTCACTGTCACATCTGTTGCAGTGAGAGAATTGGCCCATTGTATCCATCTCGGATGTAAGGCTTTAGCATTTGGAACGCTTGCCTTTGTAGCAGCCTCTAAGGCCGGTACCGGAGTCACGACAATTATTCGTTTCCACTGAGCAAGTGCTCTTTCTCTCACTACAGCAGTCTGTACTGCTGTCAGAATTTTTTCTATGGATGCAAAGCGCATCACAGCGTTCGTGTATAAGTGTGATCTGTATGCTATGGGTACTGTTTCACCTTCAATGTATGTTAGGTAGGTGTACCCAGATTGACCCGCAGCTATACGGATCACCAGGTTGCGGACATTTACGCGTGTCTGTAAGTGTTTAGACGCTATCATGTCAGCTTGTAGGGAACGAAGGATATCTGTGTGTTCCTGTGTCCATTGTCTAACTGAAAAATCAGGTCTTATGAGGTTGTAGAAAGGTTTAACCCTCTCTGCGTAATCCAAAATTTATGTTCTACCAAAATTCAGGAATCCCAGTATGGATTGTACATTTTTCAATGATTTTGAAGGTTGGAGCAGCGCACACTTTTCTAAAAAGTTGGCTGCCAAGCTTTTCCCTTCACTTGAAAGCTCATATCCCAAAAATAGGACATTGAGGTGGGCTATTTTTGATTTTTTAAAGTTGAATTTGTAGCCCTCAGAGGCGAATCCCAAAATGATGGTGCTCACCCTGGTCAAGTGTTCCTCTAGGTCATCATCCATCAGATAAATATCATCTACATAGGACAATGCCTCCTCATCCAGATTCTGAAGTAACTCGGTTATCCTAGCTGAGAACAACCCCGGGCTGTTCTTATACCCCTGGGGGAGTCGACAAAATTGACGCTGTGAACCCAGCGCTGAGAATGCTGCTCTCAGGCGCTATATTTTTGCAGAAAAATCCATTTGAGATATCTAGTGTTGTTTTGAATTTTTTCCGCACAATGTTATTCATTAATGTGGCACTCTGTGTGTTCTGGACTGCAAATGTTTTTGTGCAGGAGTTCAGATGTCTGTAGTCTAAAACTAGATGATATGTATTGGCAGGTTTCATTACGGAAAACAAAGGATTATTCATTAAAGAGGAGCAACTTTCAATCATCCCCTGGTATTCAAGTTGATCTAAGATCTCCCTGACCTGTTTTTTAGCTTCTTGTTTTATTGGATACTGTCTCTGTGGAGTTGGAGTAGATTTTAGTGGTATCACGTGGTGGGTTGACTCTTCATCCCACCCAACTTGGTTGCGATATAGTGCTGGAGCAAGGGCTACCGCCCACTCCTGTGCATATGTATGTTTTAAGTATTTGGGAACGAGGTCGGAAAAAGCCGGCAGAATTACCGTTTCTCCCTTTGGGCAATCTATAACAATTTCAGGCGGCCAATCTCTTTCTGCTAAAAGAATGTCATAGACAAAAGTTAAGTTCTTCCAAAAAAGACCTTTAATTTTCCTGGGCATGTCCCCCTCCATTTGGAGTGTTATTTCATGTAACCTATGTGGGACGCTCACCCTAGTATCAGGTGTTTCCACCGTGATATGTTCATTCAGCTCCGCTGTCACCAGAAATTCCATCAGGTTCTAGCGAGCTATTGTTACTTCTGCTGCACTGTCTAGCATCGTCAGAGCCCATATCCCGTTCAGCAGTTGAGTCCTTAGTATTCTGGGTTTGTCTGATCTTAAGACCTCCTACTTTCTTCTTTTTAAATGGAGGTTTTGATTTTAGTTTTTCTTCTTTCTTTCAAGTGTAATCAGGAGCTCGTTGCGTGTCTCTGGACTTTGTACGCTCTTCTTGTCTGTGTTCTGACCGACCTTCCCTCTCTGAGTTTTTCGATGAACCCTGAAAAGAACAAGAGGAACGTGTATCAGTGTCCTGATACCTGTCAGGTTTTCTAATGTTATCTCTATTCCCAAGGTTATATCTTCTTTCGGAGGGCTCCAGTTGAGGAGACCTACCTCTGGATTGAGATCTATTCTCTTTATTCTTTTGTTGTTTGTTATTATCCCATTTCTTCTTTGAAGAAGCAGGTGCTTGCTTGGAGGTATCCTTTTCGGGACCACCCATCAGTTGAGGTTTTACCGCGCTAGCTCCCAAGCTATCTCTATCTAGTTCTGCATAAGCGGTTTCAATAATTTTAGGCAATATCACGTTCCTGTTGTAAAGGAGTGAAATCCCTCAGGCGTTGGCGTATTGCCACCACTGCTGCCTCCCCTTTAATGTTGCTAATATTATAGCTGATACCTGGGCAAAATTACTCAGTAATTTCATCCCTAAGTTCAGAGCAGGTTCTGCTCAATACTCGTTCTGTTTTTGTCTTAATAGATCTGGTTTTACTGCTAATGACGGGATACCATGAGTCCTGGTATATATGGCAGCGAAGACTGTACCCCAAGTGGTACAATCCTCTATCTGGGGAGTTATCCCCATGGGCAAGCAGATTGTTAACATTCTGTGTTTTTCTTGTGAGCTGGTGTGTGGAAATACTGCCTCTAGCTGTGTTATTTTTTGAGCTACCCAGAATGGCATTTGTTCACGTTTAGTGGGCATCTTACCCATGACTGAGTGTAACGCTTGTGGCGTTATTTTAGTTGTGGATGTCTGAACTGGTCCTGTTGGTATAGCCGTGGCTGGCTGAAGTGTGTGTGTTCTCATCACAAACTGTGTCATGTTTCTGTAAAGTCTTATTAGTTCTTTATGAAGTGTACGTAAGTCTCCTACTGGCATTGTGTCAATGTCAGGATGTGGTGTATAGGCCTGCTTGTACTGGCCATGTTGCTCCGTCTCTCCTGAGCGGACCGAGTCTTACTTTATCTCTTGTATGGGAAAGGACGCCTTTAAAGCAGTTTATATGCTCCTGGTAGGTGAGCGGAACTTCAATGTCCTCATACAGACAGTATTCGTTTGGTATATCATCCTCCATATAATAATGGAATGTGTTTGTTCATGCATCTGCTTGTGGGAATTTAACCCATGAATAGAATACCTCTGTTCTATATGATTAGTGTGCCTCAATCATGAAGGTTACTGGCCCACCCCTAGCTGATAAACCATATGCTGCTAGTTTTAGGGTGATGGCATTTCTAACATTCTTAAGAATTAGTATTGCATCTGCATATTCCTCATCTTGAACTGTGATATTTAGTGCACGCACAATATCTTCCTGCTCAGTCATTGTTCTTAGTAAGAAGAGTTTTTCAAGGGAACTTTGATAAGGTTTTATGCACAATAGGAACAATGTGTCCTTCAAGCTAGATTAACCAACAGCCAATATATAGGATTTGCCTACTGAAATGAAGTACAACACTGGACAAGGTAGGTACCTCATTTAATGTGTCTCGTCACATCAGCTCCCAGGCAGCAACTGCCAGAGATAACACATTCTATGTTCCACGCAGGGAACAGTGCTACGGGGCATACAGTGAGGCAGAGACGTTCTGCATTCTACACAGATCCCCACACACCTCCCTTACTACACAATAAAGAACAAAAGGAAGAGAAATGTAAGGAAAAAAAAGAATAAATAACAAAATAAAGAGAAAACAAGATTGAACAACAAAGGAAACAAAGCATGATCAATGCATAACATAGTCTTGAAACTTAATAGGAGTTGACCTTGCTCTGGAAGAACATCTTTTGGAAGAAGAGTAGTCCGAGCGAACATTCCTGGAAGAACGAACAACATTAGCAGAAGAACAACCTGAATGAACAGGAGTTACATTTACAGAAGAAAAACCAGAACGAGCAGAATGATCGTAGGGACCAAAATGAACCCCCATCTTCTCACCAACATACACAGCTTTGGATTGAGGAACAACAGAAATGGCACACTTGTTCCAAACTTTTCCATTCTCCAACACCACCACACGATCTTTCACCTCCTTTACCTTAGCCGGAGCAGAAAACCGAGAAGTTCCCTTGCGAATGAAATCAGGCTTTTTAATTCTTACCCAATCACCAACACACACAGGGGAAACTCCTCCAGAAACAGTGGCGTACTTCGATTGAACTCCAGATCTCACATCCGCTACCTTGCCAAGTCTACTCTGATCAACTTCTTTCCTGGACATCCAGTCTTTATTCAACTTTGAACCAGCAACCCTGCCCCTGAGCAGGGTGAAAGGAGACATCCCAGTACTAATATGAGGGGTCGTCCTAATCGCCCACAACATATCCGCAATGGCCGTACGCCAGTGCAAACCATTCACTAAAGCCAATTGTAGTTGATCTTTGACAACACGATTAAAGCGTTCAACCAAACCGTTGCTGCGGGGGTGATAAAGTGAAGTTAAAACGTGTTTAATACCATGTTCTCTAAGGAAATTTTCCATTTCCAAAGACACCAGTTGGGTCCCATTGTCGGTCACTAATTCCTGAGGAAACCCCTCACGGAGAAACACCTCCTTGAGAAAACTAATGATAGCAAAGAATTCACACACTCCACAAACTTAACCTCCGGCCACTTAGACATGTACTCCACCAAAACCAAAGCATACAGAGGAGAACCTCCAGTGATACCAAAAGGACCAGCAACATCGAAAGCTAATTTACACCCTGGCAGATTCTTGACAACAATCGGTTCGATGGGAGAGGGATATGTTACCTGAGTCTTGTCACTTAATACGCACGCACAACAATCCCTGACATAATGCTCGATAGACCTGTCCACCCCAGGCCACCAGAAATCCTCCCTGACCCTGCCCTTCATAGCACGAATGAAGAGTTTATCTTTATTGGTGGGTGGAGGTGCATTTTGAATGGCATCTAAAATCTTAACTTTGGGTTCAATGCCTTTGCTAGAAATATGGTGGCCTAAATAATCCACACCTTCCCAAAAAACTTTGCACTTATCCCTCCTTAAGGTAAGCCCATGTTGTCTCACAATATCCAGTACATGTTTAACTCTACTATCATGCTCAGCTTCAGTTTGTGCATACACCAATATATCATCTTGGAAAAACACAACTCCCGCTGTGTTTTTGAAAAGGTTGCCCATAAGGCGCTGAAACACAGCGGAAGCTGATGCCAAAACAACAGGCATACGTTTGTAACGGAAAGCTCCTTCAGCTGTTACGAAAGAGGTAAGATGTCTGGAATCCTTGCTTAGCTCAACCTGGTGGTACGCTGAGGAAATGTCAAAAGATGAAAAATACTTGGCACCGTCTAACGTCGCCAGCATTTCATTTATATTAGGCAAAGGCTGACGATCAATCCATATATTAGCATTGAGATTGCGCAAGTCTACACACATTCTAAGAGACTTATCAGCCTTGCGTGCAAGAACTATGGGGGCAACCATTCGGAACCTTCAATGGCTTCGATTACATCCATGTTACACAAACGTTCCAGTTCATGCTTCAGTTCCATACACAAACTCAGGGGTACCTTACGCACCTTTTGCGCTACCGCCTTGGCACCATCTTTCAAGATAATACGGTGCTGAAAACCTTTTAGCTTGCCTAGTTTGTCACAAAAGACTTCGGGATACTTCTGAATCCATTCATCACCTGATAAGTGTCCCACTGCCTCCGCACTGGATAAATTAGAGGATGAGGAGGAAGTATAAAATTTGCATGCTTCACGCCTAGACAGGACCATGTCAGGATGATTGGGTAAGAAGAGGATGAGGAGGAAGTATAAAATTTGCATCATGCTTCACGCCTAGACAGGACCATGTCGGGATGATTGGGATCAAGAATGATACCAAGCTCTCCTTGCTCCTCCCACCCCAACAAATTAGCACCATCCTCTACTATGTATACGGTACTAGTAGCAAAATACCCACAGAATTCCAATTTGGCTTCAAATCTGCCAAGACCATCTACTCTCTTGCCCCCATACGCAAAAATCCTGATGTTAGACTGGTGTAATTGAATGTCTTCAATCCCCCCAAAATCCTTAGCATTAATGAGAGTAAATGGGGAACCGGAATCAGCCAAGAAAGTTAAATTTTTCCCATTCGCACTGATGACACATGCGGGAGATTTTCTCTTGCGTAAACTACCCATGGACGCAATTTCAACAACACCCTCAGATGGTAAAGATGAAGAAGACAACATTAATAACTCATTGTCATTTTCGTCACTTGAGTCAATAAAGTCCTCTTCAATGGATTTGATGATCTGCATATTTCCTTTGTTGGACCCTGTTGCCTTGCAAAGACGAGCCAGATGACCTTTCTGTCCACACTTGAAACAAGTCTGGTTCAAGGCAAAACAGAATCTAGCATTCCCTAAATGAGATTTGCTCCCACATCGGAAGCAAAAAGGTTGCATCTTGACAGGCTTGACTTTGGGCGAAGGTAGAGGAAATGAATTCCGCATCGCATTCTCGGTGGAGACTTTAGTAGACTTGACTTTGTGCTTTGCTGATAACTGTTTAACTTCAGTAGGTTGAGAATTGCTCATCTCCTTCATGCAAAATTGAGAATGCTCGATGCTTCTTGCAATAGTAAGGGCTGTTTCAAGGTCGGGATCGTCTGATGACAAAAGATTTTCTTGAATTTTCTTGTTGCATGTACGCTCGATGAGTTGATCACGTATGATTTCATCTCTAAACTCTATAATTGCAAGTAATGGCAAGGGTTCTGAGCGCAGCGACAAAATCATCTATAGATTCACCAGGAACCTGGGCACGTTGTAAAAATCTATGTCGCTCAAGCACAATGTTCTTCTTGGGATTAAACCTTTTGTCCAAAGTTTTAATCAGTGATGCATAGTCATCAATGATTAATGAATCACCACTGTCCCCACCACTCACAAGGGTGCTGACAACCTCAAGAGGTAATGTTTTCAAAATGCTTCTACCCTCAGCACCAAGATTATAAATAAGAAGTGCCTTCTTCTTCATTGAGGTAAACGTATCGCCATCAATGGCTTCTAGATAACTATCGAATGTGTCCTTCCATTGTTGCCATAAAATGGGAGGAGAACCAGGAGATTGTAAAAAGGGTGGCGGAGCTAACACCCGATCCATAATCACACTGCGCGTGGGTGAGTTTCTGCCCACACAATTATGACAAATTCCAAAATGCCAAATATGCAAATGAACACTGTGAAAATATTATGATGCCCACAGTGAGTGCAACACAGAAGAGGGAATAACAACCTCAAACAGATAAGGAATGATGTGCTGTGCAGATACGTAATAAATGTTGAAAGCTGTGTGCATCAGCGAGGAAAACACAGTAATGTTGATTTAAAAGAGCACTAATAAAAATGTAAAGATTCAGTACATGAGTATAGATGTTAAACAGCTGTGCGCATCAGCAAAGAAAACAACAATAGTGTTGTTGTTGCAGTGCGCAAAAAACATTCCAGTACTCTATTAAAGAAGATGTGCGCATCAGCGTGAAGACAACACGCACATTAAGTGAAAGTGCACTGGTGCCAAAGACGCGAAATCCGCTTAAACAGCTGTGCGTATCAGGGAGGAAACGCACACGCGTTGCTATGGCAACGCATTCAGTGGCGAGGAAATCCAAAATGGCTGCACGTTGCGACGTTACGTCGTTACATGAGGGCGCCAGGCAGGTCAGGCAGGAGCGTCAGGTAGATGCATGTTACTCGTAGAGTGTCTGATGAGGACGACGTCACGGAAAGCATGAGGAGCAACGGAAGACTGCTCGGTAGCGCGCGCTTGCCAAAAATTAATTAAAGTACCTTAAAATGGCCAAGAACTGTGTCGTTCAGGAGGCAGACCTGACTGGATGGCTAGCAGCAGCACCACAGGAAGAATCCACACCGCAGGCGGGACCACCAGGATGCACATAAGGAAAGGCACCACACTGAAACGGGGAACAAGGCGCCAACAGGAATCGGTCGGCAGGCAAAGCAGGCACAGGTTCACTCCGGAGGGGAAGCTGAAGACGGGACACTCGTCGTCGCCAGTGAAATGAAGTACAACACTGGACAAGGTAGGTACCTCATTTAATGTGTCTCGTCACATCAGCTCCCAGGCAGCAACTGCCAGAGATAACACATTCTATGTTCCACGCAGGGAACAGTGCCACGAGGCATACAGTGAGGCAGAGACGTTCTGCATTCTACACAGATCCCCACACCTACTCAGCTGTGGCGGATTTTTGTTCCCTCCCACTCCAGACGTCTCTGGGGAAATGTGAGTAGAGGTCTCTGAGAACAGTATGACTGCACCACTCAGATTTGACCGTTAAATAAGTACCCAACCAACATTGGCGGCGCCATGTCGTGTAGTTCCTATAAAACCTATATAGGATCTGCGCGTTTAGACAACATACACTGTAGGATTGGTGTCAGACTGATTCTAGACACCCCTACCGGGTATGTTAGCCTGTATACCAGCTAGCTCACAGTGCCACTAGAAACCCCTCTTACCAAGGAGAGAATAGTTCTTGGCAACTATCGAACATGACAACCTTGATCTCTCAGGACCGTGGAAACAGTGCAATACTTTTCGCTCAGTCACTCGTGCTTACTTCGTTTCAGAGAGATGCACAGAATAAACGATATGGACGTTCTTCAATAAACATTTATTGAACTGTCGTCATTCTAGTGTAAAATAGGTGTGCAGAAACGATCACTAGACAGAAACAGATATAAATGATTAGAAGCACTAGGCAAGTAAAAGGATGGTAGATTTCTACCATTATGCTAAAATCATTAATACAGGTAGGTATATGAAATACATGACAGTAAAATGCGAACTCCTACGATGCAATCCTAACTAGATGTACCTAAGTGTACCTAGCATGTGTGTGTAGGTGTTACTGTTAAGCCAAGAATCCCTCTAGGATAAAGTCAACCCCAGTACCTGAAGTGGGAGACTGTGGGACCCCGTCTTGGTCTTGAATCGGACACCCGGCAAGGGATGTTAGACCACTGCGAGCTGGAGTATCTGCATGCAGGAGCCTCAGCGTCTCACGTCAGTGTGTTGGTATGGTAGTCCTAGTTCTCCTCTCACTATCTCAGCAAGATGTGATGTTTATATACCCAAAGGTCACCCTAGAGGTTCTACCTTGCTGTGCCATTGTCGGACTTAGGATGACGTCGGGAATGAACTTTATACAAAGTTATTATACAGGAGATGGTAGTCCTGCTGAGTTTCCAAGAATCCTCATGCATAATGTATGAGGCTTTTACCAGGGAAAATCCTGCGCTCTGTGTGCAGTGTCGTATCTAGGTAAAAGGTCAGTCCCCAAGAACCGTTATATGTGTAATGTAGGGGAGAATATAGGTGAAAGTTAGGATGTTACCTGAGCCTATATTGGGGTACCTGTATGGAATATAACAGTATTGGGAAATTTAAGTTTAAATATTTTTTATTGTTTAATGTTTTAATTTATTATAGAATGTTTTTTTTCTTATATTTTAAATTATTGATATATATATTTTTATTTTTATATAATTTTAAACTTTTAAAATGAATTAAAAATAATAGTTTATTTATTGTTTTGAAGTGAATATATATATATATATAAATAATTGTGTGTTTATTTTTTTTAAATTAAGTTTATTTGTTATATTTTGTTAAAATGTATATTACATTCATTTTATTTTGTTACAATTAATTTTAGTATTTAATATATTGAATATATATTATCTTATTATATATATATATATATATATATTGTGAAAATAGTGGAGCGTGTACTACAAAGAGTTTTCTTCAATAAATCAAATGTTCATTTTGTATAGTGGTTTATCAATCCTTTATTTTCAATATCAAAATGTGCAAATTCCAGCTAACGCGTTTCGTTCATACATAAAATGAACTTCTTCAGGGCAAATGGTGATGTGAAGAAGACGCAGGAACACAGAGGCAATGAAGAGCCCTTGATCTGAGATATTTCAAATTCCTGCTGTCGACGCACAAGTATTTAAATTTTAAAGGCTACCATGATAAGTGCCTGATGGTTGTATCTCTGGGGACACAGTCCTGCTATTATCGTCCGGTCGGCAGTCAGTACTCTATTAAAGAAGCTGTGCGCATCAGCGTGAAGACAACACACTGACTGCCGACCGGACGATAATAACAGGACTGTGTCCCCAGAGATACAACCATCAGGCACTTATCATGGTAGCCTTTAAAATTTAAATACTTGTGCGTCGACAGCAGGAATTTGAAATATCTCAGATCAAGGGCTCTTCATTGCCTCTGTGTTCCTGCGTCTTCTTCACATCACCATTTGCCCTGAAGAAGTTCATTTTATGTATGAACGAAACGCGTTGGCTGGAATTTGCACATTTTGATATTGAAAATAAAGGATTGATAAACCACTATACAAAATGAACATTTGGATTTATTGAAGAAAACTCTTGGTAGTGCACCGCTCCACTATTTTCACAGTTTTCTCTCTGCTTGGCAGCTGGCATCCAACAACGGCAGGTGCAGGAGCTGTATGTGCACACCCAATCATACTATCCATTACAATTTCTTAAACAAGAAAAGGAATAAAGCAGGGAGGTGCGGTTACTCAGATCCGCCGTTGCTCATTCATTCTCATATATATATATATTCACTGAAAAAACCATAGGTTTTAGGGAAAGTTATAGTTAGTTGGACATTGCACTCGTACAAAACCCGTGAAATTCCACCGTTATAGTTAGTTCAGCTAACTATAACTCGCGCCCCCGCAATGCACTGCTGATGACGTCACATATTACATCACTCATGACATGGTCAGTGACATCACTGATGACATCACTGATGACATCTCAAATGACATCACTGATGACATCACTGATGACATCATCCAGTCACTGTGTGTTTCTGTAAAGTTTAAATATGTTTTATATATATGCCAAGGTGTATTGCAGAATGAGTGGGTGTATAAGTGTCTGGATGGATGATTTAGTAGGTGCGTGACTGACTGTATAAGTGAGTGATTAAATGTGTCTTACTGAATGCATGGGTTGGTGAGTAGCTACATGAGTGTGTATATCAGTTATTCATTGGTTGCTTGAGAATTTGTATGGGAGACTGAGTGTGTGTGTGGGTGGGTGTGAGGTGTGTGACTCTGTGCATAGATGTGTGAGTGGTTGATTCACTGGGTGCATGGGTTCAAGAGTGCATGTGAAAATAGCTGTATGGGCGGGTGAGTGTGTGGGTGTGTTGGTGAGTGAATGGATGTCTCAGAGGTACATGTCCAAGTAACTACATAGGGAAAAGGCAGTGTATGTGAGAGTTGGAGTATAAATGACTATACGTGAGAGTCAGTGATTGTGAGAGTGGCTGTATGGATGAGTGTGTACTTGTATCAGTGATTATATAAGAGAGTAAGTATGCGTTAGTATCTGTATAGGTGAGTGAATGGGAGTGTGATTGATTATTTGCATGACTGACTAGGTGTGTGAGTAACTCCATGGATGAGTGGCGGTGTGTGAGTGTCTGTATAGGTATATGAGTGCATATGATAGTGTTGTATTGATGAGTGACTGCATGTATGAGTGATTGTATGGGTGAATGGGTGGATGAGTGTAGACCTAGGAATCAGTGAGTGCGCATGTAGTAACTGGTATTGGTGTGTCGATGGTTTCGAAAATGGTAGTCTGTATTTTACAGTGGGTGTATCAAAAATTATAATAGAGTGTGAGGAGGTGCATCAGATTTTCACGTGGATGATGTCATCAGTGATGTCATCAGTGATGTCATCAGTGATGTCATTTGAGATGTCATCAGTGATGTCATCAGTGATGTCACTGACCATGTCATGAGTAAGCCTGGGCGTAGTTCGCGAAGTAGCGCTACGCGAAGCTACGCAAAGTGCAGTTCGCACTACGCGAGCTACGCGTAGCACTACGCGAACTGCGTAGTGCACTGTTCGCAATGATTGCACAGTGCCGGATGCTTGTCCGCACTGTGCAATCATTGAAAACGGCATCTTGCACAGTGCGAGCTGTCTTTTACTGCCGCTCGAGTAGATTTTTACTCGAGCGGCAGCTTTCTCAACGCGGACTGGTAGTTTCTCATCGCGAGCGGTCGCGAGCATACGCGACCACTCGCAATGAGAAACCTGACCTCCCCGCGTTGAGAATCTCGCCGGGAGGTTTATTTTCCACGCTCGCGATCGGCAACTTGATGTTGCTGATCGCGAACGAGGAAAAAGTCTCGCCGGGATGTCATTTTGCTTGCTCGCGGTCGCCAACTTGACGTTGAGGACCGCGAGCAAGCAAAAAATGACCGCTGCACTACGCTACGCTACGCGTGTTTGCACTGTGCTACGTGCAATTCGCGTTGTGCGAAGTAGCGCAAACTTCGCAAACTACGCGAGCGTAGCGTAGTGCTTTGCCCAGGGTTAGCCCTCACTGGACTCGGCGCAATGCTCTCTCAGTGCCACCAGGAGTTCATGAGGCCCACACTGGACTCGGCGCAATGCCCTCTCAGTGCCACCAGGAGTTAATGAGGCCCTCACTGGACTCGGCGCAATGCTCTCTCAGTGCCACCAGGAGTTCACGAGGCCCACACTGGACTCGGCGCAATGCTCTCTCAGTGCCACCAGGAGTTAATGAGGCCCACACTGGACTCGGCGCAATGCTCTCTCAGTGCCACCTTGAGTTAATGAGGCCCACACTGGACTCGGCGCAATGCCCTCTCAGTGCCACCAGGAGTTAATGAGGCCCACACTGGACTCGGCGCAATGCCCTCTCAGTGCCACCAGGAGTTAATGAGGCCCACACTGGACTCGGCGCAATGCCCTCTCAGTGCCACCAGGAGTTCAAGAGGCCCACACTGGACTCGGCGCAATGCTCTCTCAGTGCCACCAGGAGTTCATGAGGCCCTCACTGGACTGGGCGCAATGCTCTATCAGTGCCACCAGGAGTTCATGAGGCCCTCACTGGACTCGGCGCAATGCTCTCTCAGTGCCACCAGGAGTTCATGAGGCCCTCACTGGACTGGGCGCAATGCTCTCTCAGTGCCACCAGGAGTTCATGAGGCCCACACTGGACTCGGCGCAATGCCCTCTCAGTGCCACCAGGAGTTCATGAGGCCCTCACTGGACTCGGCGCAATGCCCTCTCAGTGCCACCAGGAGTTCATGAGGCCCTCACTGGACTCGGCGCAATGCCCTCTCAGTGCCACCAGGAGTTCATGAGGCCCTCACTGGACTCGGCGCAATGCCCTCTCAGTGCCACCAGGAGTTCATGAGGCCCACACTGGACTCGGCGCAATGCCCTCTCAGTGCCACCAGGAGTTCATGAGGCCCTCACTGGACTCGGCGCAATGCCCTCTCAGTGCCACCAGGAGTTAATGAGGCCCACACTGGACTCGGCGCAATGCCCTCTCAGTGCCACCAGGAGTTCATGAGGCACACACTGGACTCGGCGCAATGCCCTCTCAGTGCCACCAAGAGTTAATGAGGCCCTCACTGGACTCGGCGCAATGCCCTCTCAGTGCCAAGAGGAGTTAAGGAGGCCCACACTGGACTCGACGCAATGCCCTCTCAGTGCCACCAGGAGTTAATGAGGCCCACACTGGACTCGGCGCAATACTCTCTCAGTGCCACCAGGAGTTAATGAGGCCCACACTGGACTCGGCGCAATGCCCTCCCAGTGCCACCAGGAGTTAATGAGGCCCACACTGGACTCGGCGCAATGCTCTCCCAGTGCCACGAGGAGTTAATGAGGCCCACACTGGACTCGGCGCAATGCTCTCCCAGTGCCACGAGGAGTTAATGAGGCCCACACTGGAGTCGGCGCAATGCCCTCTCAGTGCCACCAGGAGTTAATGAGGCCCTCACTGGACTCGGTGCAATGCCCTCTCAGTGCCACCAGGAGTTAATGAGGCCCACACTGGACTCGGTGCAATGCTCTCTCAGTGCCACCAGGAGTTAATGAGGCCCACACTGGACTCGGCGCAATGCCCTCTCAGTGCCACCAGGAGTTAAGGAGGCCCACACTGGACTCGGCGCAATGCCCTCTCAGTGCCACCAGGAGTTAAGGAGGCCCACACTGGACTCGGCGCAATGCCCTCTCAGTGCCACCAGGAGTTAATGAGGCCCACACTGGACTCGGCGCAATGCCCTCTCAGTGCCACCAGGAGTTAATGAGGCCCACACTGGACTCGGCGCAATGCTCTCTCAGTGCCACCAGGAGTTAATGAGGCCCACACTGGACTCGGCGCAATGCCCTCTCAGTGCCAGCAGGAGTTAATGAGGCCCACACTGGACTCGGCGCAATGCTCTCTCAGTGCCACCAGGAGTTCATGAGGCCCTCACTGGACTCGGCGCAATGCTCTCTCAGTGCCACCAGGAGTTAATGAGGCCCTCACTGGACTCGGCGCAATGCCCTCTCAGTGCCACCAGGAGTTAATGAGGCCCACACTGGATTTGGCGCAATGCTCTCTCAGTGCCACCTTGAGTTAATGAGGCCCACACTGGACTCGGCGCAATGCCCTCTCAGTGCCACCAGGAGTTAATGAGGCCCACACTGGACTCGGCGCAATGCTCTCCCAGTGCCACGAGGAGTTAATGAGGCCCACACTGGACTCGGCGCAATGCCCTCTCAGTGCCACCAGGAGTTAATGAGGCCCACACTGGACTCGGCGCAATGCCCTCTCAGTGCCACCAGGAGTTAATGAGGCCCACACTGGACTCGGCGCAATGCCCTCTCAGTGCCACCAGGAGTTAAGGAGGCCCACACTGGACTCGGAGCAATGCCCTCTCAGTGCCACCAGGAGCTAAGGAGGCCCACACTGGACTCGGCGCAATGCCCTCTCAGTGCCACCAGGAGCTAAGGAGGCCCACACTGGACTCGGCGCAATGCCCTCTCAGTGCCACCAGGAGTTAAGGAGGCCCACACTGGACTCGGCGCAATGCCCTCTCAGTGCCACCAGGAGTTAATGAGGCCCACACTGGACTCAGCGCAATGCCCTCTCAGTGCCACCAGGAGTTAATGAGGCCCACACTGGACTCGGCGCAATGCTCTCTCAGTGCCACCAGGAGTTAAGGAGGCCCACACTGGACTCGGCGCAATGCCCTCTCAGTGCCACCAGGAGTTAAGGAGGCCCACACTGGACTCGGCGCAATGCCCTCTCAGTGCCACCAGGAGTTAAGGAGGCCCACACTGGACTCGGCGCAATGCCCTCTCAGTGCCACCAGGAATTAATGAGGCCCTCACTGGACTCGGTGCAATGCCCTCTCAGTGCCACCAGGAGTTAATGAGGCCCACACTGGACTCGGCGCAATACCCTCTCAGTGCCACCAGGAGTTAATGAGGCCCACACTGGACTCGGCGCAATGCCCTCTCAGTGCCACGAGGAGTTAATGAGGCCCACACTGGACTCGGCGCAATGCTCTCTCAGTGCCACCAAGAGTTAATGAGGCCCACACTGGACTCGGCGCAATGCCCTCTCAGTGCCACCAAGAGTTAATGAGGCCCTCACTGGACTCGGCGCAATGCCCTCTCAGTGCCACCAGGAGTTAATGAGGCCCACACTGGACTCGGCGCAATGCCCTCTCAGTGCCACCAGGAGTTAATGAGGCCCACACTGGACTCAGCGCAATGCCCTCTCAGTGCCACCAGGAGTTAATGAGGCCCACACTGGACTCGGCGCAATGCCCTCTCAGTGCCACCAGGAGTTAATGAGGCCAACACTGGACTCGGCGCAATGCCCTCTCAGTGCCACCAGGAGTTAATGAGGCCAACACTGGACTCGGCGCAATGCTCTCTCAGTGCCAGCAGGAGTTAATGAGGCCCACACTGGACTCGGCGCAATGCTCTCTCAGTGCCACCAGGAGTTCATGAGGCCCTCACTAAGCCTGGGCGTAGTTCGCGAAGTAGCGCTACGCGAAGCTACGCAAAGTGCAGTTCGCACTACGCGAGCTACGCGTAGCACTACGCGAACTGCGTAGTGCACTGTTCGCAATGATTGCACAGTGCCGGATGCTTGTCCGCACTGTGCAATCATTGAAAACGGCATCTTGCACAGTGCGAGCTGTCTTTACTGCCGCTCGAGTAGATTTTTACTCGAGCGGCAGCTTTCTCAACGCGGACTGGTAGTTTCTCATCGCGAGCGGTCGCGAGCATACGCGACCACTCGCAATGAGAAACCTGACCTCCCCGCGTTGAGAATCTCGCCGGGAGGTTTATTTTCCACGCTCGCGATCGGCAACTTGATGTTGCTGATCGCGAACGAGAAAAAGTCTCGCCGGGATGTCATTTTGCTTGCTCGCGGTCGCCAACTTGACGTTGAGGACCGCGAGCAAGCAAAATGACCGCTGCACTACGCTACGCTACGCTACGCGTGTTTGCACTGTGCTACGTGCAATTCGCGTTGTGCGAAGTAGCGCAAACTTCGCAAACTACGCGAGCGTAGCGTAGTGCTTTGCCCAGGGTTAGTCATGAGTGATGTAATATGTGATGTCATCAGCAGTGCATTGCGGGGGCGCGAGTTATAGTTAGCTGAACTAACTATAACGGTGGAATTTCACGGGTTTTGTACGAGTGCAATGTCCAACTAACTATAACTTTCCCTAAAACCTATGGTTTTTTCAGTGAATTTCTAAGGTTTTTTAAATGCTAATTTCTAACTATAACGTGCCTGAAGCCTATGGTTTTTTCAGTGAATTTCAAAGGATTTGTAAATGCTAATTTCTAACTATAACGTGCCTGAAACCTATAATTTTTTAGTGAATTTCAAAGGTTTTTCAAATGCTAGTTTGTAACTATGCCTACAGAAGTAGGACATGTGAAGAAAGAAGAAAAAACGCACAGACAGAAGCAAAAGAAATGTCGAAAGAAACAGAAGTGCACAAAGACAAAGAAAAATCCAGGAAGAAGCAAGACATGTGCAGAAAGAACCAACAGAGGAGCAGAAAGAGGCCTTGTTGCAAAATAATCCTGTGCCCACACCTTTTCCAGACGTGTACTGGTGGTAACTGACTCTGACTAACCAGGCCTAGAGCCAGTGCTATGGTAAAAGACACTTAGAATACAGTTAAAACACCTACATACACTAGGGAACACTATGCGTTGAGGTACCCCTGTGATTAGCATGACCTCCTCTGTAACTCCCTAGTACATAATAGGGCAGGGGGATTAAAACTACCTCTTAAAACGTGCCATGGGGCACGTTTGCACACTGGTGTAGGGAGGGGGGGGGCCTGAGGTTACATGTGTGCAAACATGCCCTCTGGCCGTTTTAAGTTGGGGGATAAAGTCCCCTTGAATCCTAAGGGTCCCTGGGGTCCAACTAGCCCACCAGGTACCTCCAGTAAGCGCCACAGAGCTGCGTTGCACAGAGGTGTAAAAAGGGGCGTGGCCTGGACCACCTCTCTGCAACGCAACCCTGTGGCACGCACTGGAGGTACCTGGTGGGCTAGTTGGCCCCCAGGGTCCCTCAGGATTCAAGGGGAATTCATCCCCAACTTAAAACGCGCCACAGGGTGTGTTTGCACACATGTCACCTGAGGCCCCGCCCTCCCTTCACCACTGTGCAAACGCGCCCTGTGGCGCGATTTAGGTTGGGGTATTAGGTCACCTTGAATCCTGAGGTTCCCTGGGGCCCAACTAGCCCACCAGGTACTTCCAGTAAGCGCCACAGGCCTGCGTTGCAGAGAGGTGGTCAGAGGCCACGCCCCTTTTACACCTCTCTGCAAGCGCAGCTCTGTGGCGCTTAATGGAGGTAGCTGGTGGGCTAGTTGCACCCCAGGGACCCTCAGGATTCAAGGGAGTTAATCCCCCAACTTAAAATGCGCCACAGGGCGTGTTTGCACACATGTCACCTCAGGCCCCGCCCCCTCCCTTCACCACTGTGCAAACGCGCCCCGTGGCGCGTTTTAAGTTGGGGAATTAAGTCCCCTTGAATCCTGAGGGTCGCTGGGGTGCAACTAGCCTACCAGCTACCTCCATTAAGCGCCACAGAGCTGCATTTGCAGAGAGGTGTAAAAAGGGGCGTGGCCTCAGAACACCTCTCTGCAACGCAGCCCCCTGGCGCATACTGGAGGTTCCTGGTGGGCTAGTTGGCCCCCAGGGACCCCCAGTATTCAAGGGGAATTTGTTCCCCATCTGCAAATGCGCCAGGGGGCGCGTTTGCAGAGTGCTGCCAAGGAGGGGTCGTGGCCTCCGGCGCGATGCCGGTGTTTTTTTTTTTTTTACGAAGGGGGGCTGTGTAGCCCCCCTTCTTTTTCTAATTTATTGGCCCTGGGGACCCCATCCCCCAGGGCCTGCCCACTAATATTTAAAAAAAAGTTTGAAGGGGGCCGCGTGGCCCCCCTCCCGAGGCCTTAATCGGCCCCGGGGACCCCATCCCCCAGGGCATGGCCTTCTTTTAAAAAAAAAATGTTTTGGAGGGGGGCTGCGTTGCCCCCCTCCTCAGGCCACTTATGGCCCCGGGGACCCCATCCCCCGGGGCCGGCCTTTTTGTTTTTTTTAAATTTTGCAGAAGGGGGCCGCGTGGCCCCCCTCCTGGGCCACTTGTAGCCCCGGGGACCCCATCCCCCGGGGCTGGCCCTCTCCATTGAGGGACCGTGGGGGTCCCCAATCCCCCACGGTCCCGCCGGCTCCCCGCGTCCTGCGGGAGCCGGCATTGCTTTTCCACATGGGGAGCTGCTGACATACAGCTTCCCGTGTGGAAAAGCAATCGTCTTTGGTTTTTGGAAGAGAGAGCAGGTTTCCTGCTCTCTCTTCCAAAAACCAAAGCAGTTTGCAATGACAGGGCGGGAGCCTCGCGGCTGCCATAGCAAACTACAGTGTCCCGGGGTGGGCACCCCGGGACACTGCAGGAGCCGGTCCTGGGGGGTGGCGGTCCCCAGGGCCATCACTGGCTCCAGGAGGGGGGCCGCGCGGCCCCCCTCCCAACACGTGCACAGCCCCGGGGAGGTGGTGGTCCCCAGGGCTCGGGGGTCCGAAACGGACCCCCACATTCCAATTCTTAGTGCCCCAGGGAGATGGCGGTCCCCGGGGCGTGTGGGGGAGCTCGAGCCCCCCCCCCCCCACAGGTAATTTTTTTTTTTTTAAAAGAAGCCCCGGGGGGTGGCGGTCTCCGGGGCATAGGGGGGCCTTAGAGGCCCCCCCACACATTTTTATTAACCCCCCGCATGCCCCCGGGACTTGGCCCACCCAGGGGCCAAATAACAACGAAGCACGGGAACCCGCGCTTTGGTTGGTTTTTTTTTACAGCGGGATCCGCGCACCCTGCAGCATCCCGCCAATTTTCTTTTTTAAAAAAAATCTTTTTTTTGGCCCTGGGGGTCCTTGTGGGACCCCCTAAGCAGGCTTAGGGGGTCAGGGTGTTTCTACCCTGCCCCCTTTTTGCGTTTTGCGTACTTGTTTCTTGTGCCTCGGTTCTACCGAGGAACAAGATGGCTGCCAACACTTCCTGGTTTGGAGTGTTGACAGCCAATTAGCATACAGCTCGTGATCGGGAGGGTGCGCTCAGGGTGCGCGGACCCTCCGCGGCCATAGATATATATGTGATTTTACTTTTGATTTTCTCAGGAACTACTGAACGGATTTACACCATTTAACCAAAAGGCACGACTCTGAACCAAGGGCTACCTTTTTGCCAAATTTGGTGTAATTCCGTTCAGCAGTTCGGGCTGTAGCTGTGACTAAAGGTTCCTATGGAAAATTGCATGGGGAAAACATGTTTTGGGACCCCCCTTTTTTCTCGGCCCCCACTTGACGAATCACCCCGAGACTTTCAGGATAGGAGCGGACCAGAGCGCCCCACGGGTTTTGAAAATTTCGTGAAGATTTGTCAACCGGCGCCAAAGTTATTGGGAATAGAATGTTGCGGATTTCCTATGGAAAATAGGTCCTAACTATAACTATCTACTGGCGACCGCCAGTAGATAATGTGTATACATATATATATGTGTATATATATATATAAATATATATATAAATCAATATTTTGTACATCTATATTTTTTACATCGATCTTTTTTAGTCAATATTTTTGTACTTACTGGTTTAAGTATAGAGAGTCGATATTTTTGTAGTCTATATTTTTTCATCGATATTTTTCACATCAATATTTGTGACATCGATGTTGTGTCAGTGAACCCTTTGGTTCTCATGTGGGTGAAGAGATGTTCAGGATGAAGCCCAAGCTGGACAATCTCAAGGCTTTAGGCTTGGAGAAGAAAAATTAGTTTTATAGGTTTTACAGGCCCTACAATAGGAGGTTATTCCAGCAGAGGGTTCAAACCCCTCACTGGCAGCAACACCAGCAGCAGGCAAGATCCCACTATCATCCTCGTAGGCCATCCAGAGGAAGGGACGCACAGCAACATCAGCTGCCTGCAGCCCCAAGAAAACCTGCTGCAAAGCAATGAAGTGTTACTTCCCCCTTTGCTGTTCCCCGCTCCGGTGGGGGGAAGTAGTGGCAATCACCCAGGAGAGTGGAAATCCATTACGAAAGACAGATGGGTCTTGAATATTGTGCAGAATGGCTACTGTCTGTGATACAAGTCCCATTGTCCTACGGACCCTCCAGCAAAAACATCCACGATATCAGCTAGACCTCTTGCAGTCGGAAGTCAACACCTTACTGCAAAAAGAGGCAATAGAGGAGGTCCTGTGTCATCAAAGGGAATCGGGAATTTATTCCTTTTACTTTCTAGTAAAAAAGAAAGTACCAAAACAAGAGTTCAGACCTATCCTAGACCTCAGGGTACTCAACATGTTCATCCGCTGAGAAAAATTAAGAATGCTGGTTCTGCATCAAATCTATCCACAGTTGCAGCAAGGGGATTGGATGTGTGCGATCGACCTTCAAGATGCATATTTCCATATCCCGATCTCCACAAAGCCTTGCAAATTTCTCCGATTCAAGGTGGGATCTCGGCACTACCAGTGCAAAGTTTTCCTATTCACCCTCAAATGAGCCCCATGAAGTGCATGGCTGTGGTTGCACCATTCTTAAGGAGACAGAAGATCTTTGTGTATCCTTACCTTGACGACTGACTGATAAAAAATTACTCTCCATCCCAAACAAAGGACTATTTTCACATCTGTGTAAAGACTCTATCAAGACAAGGTCTTCAGATCAACTTTCTCAAATCAACAGTCGATCCAGTCCAAAAACTACATTACTTAGGGCCACACTAGATACTCAGTCCATAAGAGTGTAGCCTTCAGAGGAGAGACTATCATCCTTGACTCTGAAATGTCGCACTCTTCTGCCGTCTCATCATCCTTCAGCAAGAAAGATAGCTTCTTTTCTGGGGTCCATGGCTTCTTTCATAGTACCAAATGTAATATTGCACATGAGGCCCCTACAGCAGTGTCCGGAGGATCAGTGGAACCAGCTTTCCAACCGCTAGGAGGAAAAACTAAGGCTATCACAAGCTGCACGACAATATCTTCCATGGTGGTCTCAGCAGAACAAGCTTATGGTGGGGGTGCCATTTCATCAGGAACCACCCACTCAAACACTGATTACAGACGCCTCCATTCTGAGGATGGGGCGCTCACATGGGTTCCCTTCAGACTCAGGGTGTGTGGTCAGAAAGACAAGAAACATACCACATCAACATGTTGCAGCTGAGCGCAGTCCACCTGACTCTGAAATCATTATTTTCAGCACTCACTACAAACTGCATCTTTGTCCAAACCAACAACACAACAACCATGCATTACTTGGACAAGCAGGGAGGAACTCATTCTTGTCCTCTCTCTCAAGAGGCCCAGACCATCTAGAAATGGCTACTAGCCAGGAATCTCACAATCACGGCCATCTATCAGCCAGGAATTTAAAAAGGGCAGACGATCTCAGTCGCAATTTCCAAGACAATCACAACTGGGTTCTAAACGAAAATGTCTTACAAGAAATCTTTTGGGAGTGAGGATATCCTCACATAGACCTGTTCGCAGACGTCAACAACAGAAAATGCCACGCCTATGCATCCAGGTTCTCCCACCCAAGGTTGAAGGGGAATGTCCTTTTGATAAGTTGGTCAGGGAAATTTCTCTATGCATTTCCACAAACTCCTCTCATTCTAACAGTGATTCTCAAGTTATACCGGTCTCACACCAGGATGATTCTCATAGCCCCAGAGTGGCCTCGTCAATGGTGGTTCACAGACCTTCAACATCTTTTGGAGAGGCCCCACAAAAGCCTGCCAATAGGAACTCCTGTACAAGTTTGGAGGGCAGATACTACATCCCAACATCTCATCCCTGAACTTGACAGTATGGCTCCTGAAGGCCTCCAATATGGACATTTAGGTCTACCCAAGAAGTGTATGGGCATTCTCAAGGAGGCTAGGCGTCCCTCCACTAGACGTTCATATGCCTTCAAATGGAAGAGGTTTTATTTGTGGTGTACACAAATGGTCACAACCCAATTTCATGTCAAGAAGATGTACTCATCCCATACCTCCTTCATTTGGCTACCTCAGGGCTATAATTCTCTTCCATCAGAGTACACCTGACAGCCATTACAGCTTACAGGAAATCTCCCTCACAAGCATCCTTTTTCAGGCTCCTAGTGGTAAAAGACTTTCTCAAAGGGCTTAAAAAGGTGTTTCCACCAGTCCCTCTCCTCCAAGGGAATCAACATTGTCCTTTCCAAATTGATGGGCCCTCCATTTGAGCAAATACATAAAGCCTCTTGGCAACATCTCACCTTGAAAGCGGCTTTTTTGGTGGCTATCTCTTCTACCATTAGGGTAAGTGAAATTTTAGCTCTGTGTTCAGAGTTACTATATACAGTTTTTCACTCCAATAGAGTGGCTATGAGGACTCATCCAGTTTTCTACCAAATGTAGACTCATAGTTTCACATCAATAAGACTACCTCTCTGTCTACTTTCTTTTCAAACCCTTAAAGTCCAGATGAAAGGTCACTCCATTTACTGGATGTTAAAAGAATGTTAAAATTCTACCTAGATAAGACTAAGACTATTAGGAAATTGGATCACCTGTTTGTTAACTATGATCCAATACTGACAGGGTTAGCCTCATCTAAACAGTCGATTTCAAGATGGATTGTTTCCTGGGAACCGCCACTTCCCTGGGGCTGGAGAGGAGAGGAGGGGGCTGTGCGGCCCCTCCTCTTGGAGCCGTACATGGCCCTGGGGACCGCTACCCCCCCAGGGACGGCTCCTGCAATGTCCCGGGCTGCTCAGCCCTGGGACATAGCTGTTTGCTATGGCTTGGCGGGAGCTTTACCACTCCAGCCAAGTCATAGCAAACTGTGCTCCGCTTCTAACATAAAAGCATAAAAAATCCTCTTGCTTGCTAGAAGCGGAGCACAATTGCTTTGACAGAGAGGGAGCAGCATATTAGCAGCTCCCTCTCTGTCAAAGCAATGCCTGCTCCCACAGGAGGTGGGGAGCCGCAGGGACCGCAGGGGCCTTGAGGCTCCCCCGTGGTTCACCACAAAAGTAACCGGTTTCCCTAGGTGGGCCCAGGGCCCCCAAAAGAATGGCCCGGCCCCGGGTGATGGGGTCCCTGGGGCCAAAATCGGCCAGGAGGGGGGTCGCGAGGCCCCTCTCCCCTTTTTTATTAAAAAACAGAAGCCAGGCCCGGTGGGGGCCCACCCTTTAATTTATGAAAACTTTTATTTTTTTAAATGCAGGGCCACTGGGGATGGGGGCCCCGGGAATTAATCGGCCTGGGGAGGGGGCCGCACGGGCCCTCTCCCCATTGAAAAAAAGTCTGGCCCCGGGGGATTAGATTCCTGGGGCCAAAAACGGCTCAGGGAAGGGGGGCGGAATGCAGCCCCCCTCCCCTAATAAATTAAAATAAAAGTAAGGAAATAAACCGGCCTGCAAGTTGCCAGAGGCCCCGCCCTCTTTCACCACCACTATGCAAACACGCCTCCTGTTGCACAACTGGTTGGGGGATGAAGTCCACTTGGCTGCTGAGGGACCTTGGGGGCCAACAAGCCCTCCTGTTACCTCATGTAAGTCCCAAGCGGGATTGCTGAGAAAACTTCAGAGGCCGCGCCCCCTTTCTCCACCACTCTGAAAATATGCTTCCTGGTGCACTGCTGGTTTAGAGATGAAGTCCCCTTGGCTCCTGACGGTCCGTGGGGGCCAACAAGCCCTCTTGTTGCCTCCAGTAAGTCCCACACAGTGGGATTGCTGAGAGCTCTTTGGAGGCTACGCCCCCTTTCTCCACCACTCTGTATATGCCTCTCCTGGCACACTGCTGGTTGGGGGATGAAGTCCCCTTGGATGCTGAGGGTCCTTGGGGGCCACCAAGCCCTCCTTTTACCTCCAGTAAGTCCCACACAGCATGATTGCTGAGATGACTTTGGAGGCCACGCCCCCTTTCCCCACCACTCTGGAAACATGCCTCCTGGAGCACTGCTGGTTGGTTAATGAAGTCCTCTTTGCTCTAGAGTGTCCTTGGGGGCCCAACAAGCCCTCCTGTTACCTCCAGTAAGTTCCACACAGCAGAATTGCTGAGAGGTCTTCGGAGGCCATGCCCCCTTTCTCCACCACACTTCAAACGCGCCTCCGGGCACACTGATGGTTGAGGGATGAAGTTCTCTTGGATCCTGAGGGTGCTTGTGGGCCCAGAAGCTCTCCTGTTAATTCCAGTAAGTCAGACACAGCAGGATTCCTGAGAGCTGGTAGGGGGCCAAGTTCCCTTTCTCCTCTGCTCTGCAAACGCAACTACTAGTTAAAAGACCATAGAAATTCACTTAAAAAAACAAAGGTTACAGGGACATTATAATTAGGAAATAGAATTTGAAAAACCTTAGAAATTCACTTAAAAAACCAAAGGTTACAGGATTGTTATAGTTAGGCTCAGATTTCACTTGTACAAAACCAGTAAAATTCAGAAGCTATGGTTACCTGAGCTAACTATAACTAACGCCCCCGGAATGCACTGCTTATGACCTCACATATTACATCGCTCATGACCTAGTCAGTGACATCACTGATGACATCAGCCACAGAACCACTCACACACCCATGCACACTCCCATATAACCTCTTGTATGCCCACTCACATACCCACACAACCACTCACATACCCATTCACAGACCCACACCAGTATTCACATACCCATTCACTCCTCCATAGAGCCACTCACACACCCACTCACTCACTCATACAGCCACTCACACAACCATTCACTCACCCATACAGCTACTCATACAACCAGTCACTCATCCATACAGCCACTCACACAGCCATAAACACAGCCATACAGCTACTCATACACCCACTTATTCCTCTACACAATCACTCACACATCCACTCACTCACCCATACAGCCTCTCAACACAGTCACTCAGTCACCCATACAAGCACTCACACATTCACTCTCATTCCCACACAATCACTTACATACCCATTCACACATCCATACAAGCACTCGCACAGCTCCTCGCTCACCCATACTGCCATTCAAACAGACACTCACCCTCCAATACAGCCACTCACACACCAACTCACTCAACCAAACACCCACTCAAACAGCCACTCACTCACCCATACAACCACTTACACACTCAGTCACTCACTGTAGGAAAGTAAGATCTGCTTCTTATGGTTACCTCCACTTTTTGCTTCATGTTATACTGTTTTTGACTAGTCTGACTGGGATCCTGCTAATCAGGACCACAGTATATCTGCTTTCTCCCTAAAATGTTATGTCATGTACTTAGGTACACTCCAGATTGGATACTGGGGTACCCTTGTCAGTCCCTAGTATATGGTACCCATGTACCCAGGGCATAGGTACCCCAGAGGCCTCCTATGGGCTGAAGCATGTATTATGCCACCCATGAGAGGCCATGCAAAATGGATCTACAGTCATGCCATTGCAGCCTGTGTAAGTTGGTGCATGCACCACTTACTTAAGATATAGGTTTACTATATCTAAGGGACACTACACTTAAAACCTATAAGTCACCGATATAGCAGACCTTGATAATCCTGAAGGCAGAGTGCTTGGTTCTAAGTGAGAGGGTGCCACTGCATGAGCAGGACACCCCTGCAGCCTACAGAGTCCATTCTCCGGGGTTGTTAGTGCTGCAGGCATTTACGACATATAGGGTTGCATTATGCAACTGCGTGATGACCAACTCTAAAACGGCTGAAAGTAACCCTATCGTGTCTGGTGTCAAACATTGTGGAATCATATGATTCCACCCTCAGAAACGAGCTTTGCGAGGTCCCTGGGGTTCCCGGTACCAGCCTTCTAGTCCCGGGCAGCCCAAAATGGTTGCTGCCGACCAGAGACACAATTCTGCCCTCCTGCTGTTGAGCCGCGCTCGAGCAGGGGAAGGCAGAAAAATAGGCATCCTGTCACAGGGAGGTGTGACCACCTCCCAGACAGGATTTAGTGTATTAGGCCTGGTTGGGTGCGCTTGCCAGCGAACGAAAGTCTGCATGAGGGACACATTTGGTGTCCCTGTGTATAGTCCAGTTCAAACCACTCCTGGGAGCTTTGGCTCCTGGTCTGGCGTGAAACTGGACAAAGGACATAGGAGTAACCTCCCCACTGACCTGACCCTCCCCTGGGAGTGTCCCCTGAATCTGTCCAACCCTCTCCCATGGGTACAAAAGGGCTTACCTGGCTGTAGGACCCTAGATTCGATGTGGACAAGATTCTGAACCAGAAAACACTGAACTTCGACCGTCTGGACACTCTGAACTTCGCTGGACTTCGCTTGGGCCCGACTTCATCTCCCTCTCAGTCTGAAGCATCGTCTGTGCCCGTGCACCATACAGACTCCGTGCAGGACCTGTGAAGCATCAAGGACAACTGAAGATATCTTGCTTGGAGTGAAGGAGTCACTCCCCTGAAACCGCAGGCACCACATCGCAATTGACTGGTCTGCTGCTCCTGAGCTCCTACGGACTCCGAAGGCTCCAGCAACACAGGAGGTGGGTTTCCAAGTCCCTCGAGGTTCGAGCTGCCCTCTTACCAAGTTTGAGGTTAGAATCCCTCGTGGGGGCTGCAATACCCGTACCCCTGTGCACCGCGTACTTTTGCAAGTGCATATGCTTGTTGGCATTTCCAAAACAAGTGCACTGGGCTCCGAGTAGCCCCGACCTCTGGCACCATTTCCACCAAAGAACTCTGGCCTCCTCGTACCGAGTGCTCCGTGAGCTGCTGCTTTGCAAAACTGCTTGAGTCCCCTTGCGACTCCAGTGCCTCTGGCCTGTGGGTCCACTGCTTTTCTTGGGCTCCCCTAGTTGCTCCAGGCTTTCCCGGACTCTCCTGTGTTTGGTGAGTCTCTTGGACCTTGCTGGTCCGAACCGTAACCTTTCTTGACCTTCTTCGTGGGTGGCCGCTGCCAAGGCTTATTGGTGCTCCTGCCGGACACCGACCCCGCAGCACTCGACATCCTTCGTGGGACAGCTCGTATCCAGCTCCTGGTTGTCCTCGACGTCTCCTGGTCCCTGTGGCTGCAGAGTCAAGAACCCTCTCTTCGCACCTGAAGCACCCGACATCGGTGGGCATTCGTCTACCGAGCCCCTGGTCTCTCCTGAGTGACCCAGACTCTGTCCCCTCTGCTTTCAGGTACTCTTCATCAAGAATCCTCCTTTGGATTCCAATGGACACTCTTCTTCTTCCCAGCAGTGGCTCTTCTTCGAAATCCTCCATAGAGATCGACTGCGGTTTCCGACGCCACTTCAGACCTATGCACCCGGCTTCCCTGGGATAGGTAACTCTGTTACTACGGTATCCACGGGTGGGGTGGCTCTTCATTCTCCTAACTTCCACAGGGTTTCTTCGAAATACACTGGGAAGGGTCCTTAAACTTAAAAACTGCAACCGCGACTCTTCCATAGAATTGTACGGGGCACGCGGTCGTGTTCCCACACTGCACCAGTCCTCCGTGAGGTCCATACTTACTCTGTATACAAACTGGCCCTCAGGCCTCAAGGGTAGAGAGGTGCTTCCACACAGGGGGAGCGGAAGGGATACGTCCTCCCAGACAATATTCACTATCATAAAGTATCCAACCCAAAAGGAAGACTAAAGGGTAATGTGTAGGCCCGTTTCTCGATCTGAGGGATATTCCAATTGCTTCAACCACTATTGGGAGCAATACCTCTTTGTATAATTACCCTCACACACTCTAATAGTGTCATGCTTCATCATCGGGTCACCCTGGCTCCTAAAGGCCAGGGTGGGCTCAACCGTTTTTCAGGGAGCTCTTATGAGAAATGGCCAGGGGGGTTAAAGATTAAAAAACTGCCATACACTCCAGGTATCCCTTTAATATGGCGAGATGATAGTTATCAAAATAGAAAAGAATAGGGTGTGCCCAGGATGCAATGGTCCTATGACCCTAGAAATGCCAACATGTTTCAGCCAATGAACGGCCCTATGGGTCCACGGCTTTCTTCAGGGCATAGATGAAAGATATTTTCCCTCCCTGGAAGTATCAAAACATTCTGAAATTTTTTAAAACAAAATTATTATCTGAACAATTATTCAAAAACATGCAACGCCGTGTGGATATACTTATCCAAAAGGAGGCGTTCCCATTCTCAGTTTGTCCCACCTGAAAGTAGACAAAACACAGCACATAACAATATGTTTATTGAAAACTGTTGGACCGCAGCACATCCACAGAGCCGATTTCTGCACACTAATATTAGTGCACACATTGCTAAGATCTCTCTAGATTATTTATACTTTTCGGCGCACACCATTAATGTGACTAAGGGGAGTTGCGCATTGGTGAAGGATAATGTAAGGTTTTAGTTTTTTGATTTCGAGGTAAACATATTGTTATGTGCTGTGTTTTGTCTACTTTCAGGTGGGACAAACTGAGAATGGGAACGCCTCCTTTTGGATAAGTATATCCACACGGCGTTGCATGTTTTTGAATAATTGTTCAAATAATAATTTTGTTTTAAAAAATTTCAGAATGTTTTGATACTTCCAGGGAGGGAAAATATCTTTCATGTATGCCCTGAAGAAAGCCGTGGACCCATAGGGCCGTTCATTGGCTGAAACATGTTGGCATTTCTAGGGTCATAGGACCATTGCATTCTGGGCACACCCTATTCTTTTCTATTTTAATAACTATCATCTCTCCATATTAAAGGGATACCTGGAGTGTATGGCAGTTTTTTAATCTTTAACCCCCTGGCCATTTCTCATAAGAGCTCCCTGAAAAACGGTTGAGCCCACCCTGGCCTTTAGGAGCCAGGCTGACCCAATGATGAAGCATGACACTATTGGAGTGTGTGAGGGTAATTATACAAAGAGGTATTGCTCCCAATAGTCCCTACTTACTCACCTTGGGTGGTTCCTTGGGGTCCCAGCGATTCTACATCCTCTAGACACTGTCTTGACTCGAGTCGTGGTTCTTATACCACTATTTTTTTTTTTTTTTTAAATAATTCTTTTTATTAAAATTCATCGACATAGAACAAGCAGTACAGAGGGAATAGTAATTTTACAATCAACGGAGACAATACGCCACAATATTAATACTTTACATTACAGAGTAGGCTACGGGGCAATTGGATCATCCCGATCAATGCTACGTGGGGGTGTGCAGATATCCCCTCGATAAGAGTTCCACAGGCTCCAAACTCGGGACCATTTCTGGGGGCAGCCCCGGGCTACATAGACATCTTTCTCCCTATACATACTCCAGTCGAGATCAATTTCCCAGGCCTGCACCGAGGGAGGTTGAGCTGCTCCCCACAGCCGCGCAATATTCCTCTTTGCCAGCATTAATCCCAATGTAACCCACTGCTTGTGATAGCTATTCAGATCAGTAGGCTCCCATACGTTCAACAGGCATCTACGCGCTTCAGGGTGGATAGTTAGTGCGAGTACCACACTCAAAACATTGTGTATTTTCTGCCAATAAGATCGTACATGTTCACATTCCCAGATTATGTGCATGAAGGTGCCTTCTTCGCCACATCCCCGTCTACACTCTCCGCACCCCGCTCTACCCATTTGCACCAAGCGAGGCCCTGTTATATATACCCTATGGAGGATCTTGAGTTGCACTAATCTGAGTCTCGCTGAGATCGCCACCACCCTCGGGGAGGATACCGCATCCTGCCAATCTTCGTCGTCTAGCTCAATGCCATCTTTCAACCATTTCTCCCGCAGGGGATGGAGGGGGTCCGTCATGGTATTGATCAGTTTCTTATACGTTAACGATATGGTCTTTTCCGGCAGATGGCCATCTAGCAGCCGATCTTCCAGCGGAGAGGATTCAGGGGGGATGTGCCTTTAGGGAGGTGTGTTTGTAGCGCGTGGCGGGCCTGTGTGTATCGGAAGCACTCTGAGTCTGCTAGTTCATGCTGCTGTTGTAGAGAGGCAAAAGCCTTCACTTCGCCATTCTCCCACAGGTCTTTAATTCGTGAGATCCCGATGAGTTCCCACCTATCGAATCCTTTAGACTTCCATAGACTGCCCAATTGCTCAGAGTCCCATAGGGGGTTGCCAGCGTGAGTTTCTGTCCCCAACCTAGGGCTTTAGTAGCAGCATGCCATACATGGATTGAGTGCCCTGTGGGGCCTGTCAAGCGATATCGGTTAGGTTTGGAGTAAAGGGCCCTGTTATAGTTCCCCCCCGGTAAGAGCCATCTGTCCATGCCATACCCTGGATCGTCAGGGCGACCATAGGTACCATGATTAATGGCCGCCAAATGCGCCGCCCAGTAGTATTTTTTAACGTCTGGGAGGCTGATTCCCCCATCGTACCACTGCAGTGTGAGTTTACCGAGGGCGATGCGGGGTTTACCATCCCACAACAGGTCCCTCTGAAGGCCTTCAATTTCTTTAAAGTACGCCATTGGGACAAGGTCGAACGAGTTTTGCAAGGCATACAGAAACCGGGGTAGTGACATCATCTTAAACAGGGCCGCCTTGCCCAACAGCGAAAGGGGAAGTGTCTTCCAACATGCTATATCGCGCTTAAGCCTCTGTAGTGGCGGAAGAAGATTGTGTTTAAAGCGGAGCGTTGAATCCAAGGAGATGAAGATTCCCAGGTATTGGAAACCCGTTAAGCTAATTTGGATCGGGCAGTTTCGTGGCGGAAGTGGGGGTCCCCCGGAGGGCGTACAAGAGGGACTTAGTCCAGTTGACTGAGAACCCGGAGTATCTGCCAAATATTGCCAGGATATCTAAGACTGCCACCAAAGATTTCCTGGGAGAGGCCAGGTATAAGAGGATGTCGTCTGCGTATAATGAAATACGGTCTTCCCACTCAGGGGACCAACGCAGACCCCGTATTACTGGGTTCCTTCGAATCCATGCTGCCAGCGGTTCCAGGGCCAGGGCAAACAGGAGGGGGAAAGGGGACATCCCTGACGGGTACCTCGGCTCAAAGTGAAAGCAGCCGACTTCTTATTGTTGACCACGACTTGCGCCATGGGCTCCGAGTACAGGAGTCGCACCCACTGGATGAAACCTGGCCCAAACCCCATCTTGACAAGCACTGCTAAGAGATACGGCCACTCGATAGTATCGAATGCCATGGTGGCATCCAGCGACACTATTATAGCTGGTTCTTGAATCGTGGCTGCTCTCCCGATAACCCCGTGAACTCTGCGCAAGTTCAACGCCGAGTTGCGGTGCGGTATAAAGCCGGACTGGTCGGGGTGCACCAGCCCCTCAATCACTCCGGCCAAGCGGGCAGCAAGGAGCTTGGCCAGAATCTTGGGTTCCGCATTCAGCAGGGAGATCGGTCTGTAAGAGGCACAGTCCGTCTTAGGTTTACCCTCCTTGTGTATGGTAACTATAGTGGCAACCCTCTGGTCCACCGGTAGCACCCCCTCTCCCTGCTCTCCTCAAACATGGCCTTCAAGTATGGGGCCAGTTTGTCCGGTCTGAGTTTGTACAGCTCAATGGGGATCCCATTGGGGCCAAGGGCCTTCCCAGAGCGCAGTGCCCTGATGGCCTGTGCTATTTCGTCCGGAGTCAGAGCGCTATCTAAAAGGTCGCGGTCTTCCCCAGATAGTGTGGGGAGCGCTATGTCTCGCAATAATTCGCGAGAGTCTTCCTCAGTATAGGGTGCCGTGGTCTTGTATACCGTACTGAAGTGACTGGCAAACTGATTAACGATTTCTTGCGGGTCTATTATGGGAGATTCACCCTCTGTCATGAGTTCCGGGACCAGTCTACTTGCCCACTCCTTTTTATCGAGCCAAGCAATTAACTTTCCTGCTTTATCTCCCAGGTCATAGATTCTTCCCAGTTTTTCCCTCCCCAGACTTTTGGCCCTGTCAGTCGCCAGTGCTCTATAGTCCTGCTGTTTGAGGCGAAGTATATGTAGTTTCTCCGGTGTAATTTCAGTTTCCAGTTCCCTCTCTAGCCGATAGATCTCAGCCTCTGCTGCCGAGATTTCTTTCTGTCTATCTTTCTTCCTCCCAGCTATTAGCGACAGGGCTTGTCCCCGTATCACGGTCTTAAAAGCCTCCCAAAGGGTCTGCGAAGAGTCCACCGTACCCTCGTTGTCTTGAAAATAGCTGTCTATGGCTTTGAGAAGGTCTCTACGGATTGCGGGGTCGCGGAGATACCACGGGTTGATGGGGGCAACCGTCCCCACTTTTGTCCGGCCAAGAACAATATGCACCCACATCGGGGAGTGATCAGAAATGCCCCGTGCTAGATGTCTAATTTCCTGGATGTAAGCACTTTGCGAAGCGGGGACCAGGACGTAGTCTATGCGTGAGAGGCTACCGTGGGCTCCAGAGTGGAAGGTGTGCTGAATTTTCCCGGGGTTGTATGTTCGCCACCCATCGACTAACCCTAAGGCTTCAAGAAAGTCTGGTAACCATCGAGATGAAGGTCCTATTTCACGTGGGGGGTGACGGTCCAGTTCACCCGAGATCACTGAGTTGAAGTCGCCACCTATTACCAATAGGCCCTCTGGGAGCGTGAGCAAGGTGGCACTCAGATCTTTAAATGTGGTACCTTGCAGGCCCGGTGGTATGTAAACTGACATGAGGGTCACACTGTACCCCTCCCACATACCTGTGATCCCTATATACCTGCCCCGGTCGTCTGCCCATGTGGAGCCCACGGCGAGGGGGAAGGAGTTTCTCATCATAATACCTACACCCCGTGAGCCGGTCGTGAAGCCCGCATGCGCCACCATTTTGTATCCCCATCTGTGTAGTGCCCTACAGGAGTTCCCCACCAAGTGCGTTTCTTGTAACATGATAACGTCAGGGGCCAGCCTTTTAATATATTGTAGGACAACACTACGTTTGATCTTGTCTCCCAGCCCGTTAACGTTCCAGCTCAATATTTTGACACTCTTATCCCAGTGCGCATTCATTGCGGCTAAAGTAAATCTGCGCTACCTCTGCATCGATACCAACTAGTCTTGTCGATGATAGAACTAAAACAACAAACAACTGCAAACCCCGAGCCCAACCACCCCCCACCCTGCTCCCCTGCACTCTGGGCGTGGAACTGCCCATTGAAAACTTGCAGAGTGCCTGTCGCCCAACAAGTGTACTAAAAGAAGAAAAGTATGGGGCACGACATCCCGCCCCCTGCCCCCCGAAGAATTCAACTGTGTAATACCCAAGGAAAGTCATACCCTACAGGTCCATATTGTAATCGATGTAGAGACATTCTCGAAAGTCCCGTGCGTTCACTGGGCCCAGGAGCTCCCCCTATAGAGGTGGAGATTCAGCTGGGACGATAGAGGATCCATCACCATTCCATTCCCTCCTCATCTCCTCTGCTGGGCGTCTGGCATATCGCTCTGGTCGTGGAGGGCAGGGTCATGTTCTGCTCGGTTCTCAAGCCATTCGGAGGCTGTTTCTGGCTGCTCGAAGAACCAAGCCCGTCCCCCTGCCTCAACTCGAAGCCTGGCCGGGAAGAGCATTGCATACTTATACCCTCTGTCTCGGAGTTTCTTTTTGACCATCAAAAATGATCTCCTCTGTCTCTGCACCAGCTGTGTAAAGTCTGGAAAAAAGGTTATTTCGGCGTTTTCATAACGTAGAGGGGAGCCCACTCTGGCATTCTGAAGGATCACGTCTCTGTCCCTAAAATTCAGCACTCGCGCTAGCAGTGGACGTGGGGGCCCCCGGCCTCGGACGACCCCCTGGGACTCTGTGAGCTCTCTCCACCACAAAGAATTTGCTGAGGCCCTTAGGTTGTAGGTGCTTCAGGATAAGTTCTTCCACAAAGAGGTCCGGCGCCTGCCTCTCCGCCCCCTCCGGCACCCCCAGTATACGGATGTTGTTCCTCCGAAGGCGCCCTTCATAATCATCCAGCTTATGCTCAGCAAGCTTACGGAAGGTTTGCAGGTCATGGATATTTTCTTGGAGTTGCGTGACGTCGTCTACCAAACTCGCCGTGGTAATCTCCACCTGTTTGACCTTTTCGCTGATTTTGGTGAGGTCAGCACGTATAAGATTCACTTCAATCGAGATTGTGTCCATCTTGTGCTCTAGTGAGGTCTTGACCCCAGTTATTGCCTCCATGACATCTTTCAGCGTGAGCTCCTGGCTCTCCCCTCCTGGTTCGCCCACGGACCTGCTTCTGGTATGCATATCCTGCAGTGCGTCTTTTGGAAAGGCATACCGGTCTAGTTTGTTTGTTTGGACAGTTTTAAGGCCCTTCGCACCCGCTCCCCTAGTCTTCTCCATGTTTGCCTCTCGGCGGGCTGAGGCCACAATGGTGCACTCTCCTCGTTTCTCTTCGCTCTGAGCGTGCGGCTCAGGTTGAGTATCAGCCGGCACCCACCTGCAGTATGGGCTTGGACCCAGTTGGAGAAGGAAGCAGGAGGAAAATGCACGTGCGCTGTCCCCCGGGTAGCTCTCTCCGGGTTGGCGGGCAGTTTCAGGCAGTCAATGAGAGCTCCACTGAGCCGAACCACGCAGGCATTCACCACTGGGTGCTGGGATATTACAGCCTTCCACCTCGAGAGGCCCGCCGCCAGAGCCACCTGCCAAGGCCTTGGCCGCTCTCCGATATTTCCCAGGGCCACCCAGTCTCCATCCACGCATGGGCCGCCCCACTAGAAGGGAGTGGAAGTCCCGCACCGGCTCCTCAGCCACTCCGATTCAGATGGATGCCAAGAGGTCACGGGGCACGAGGGGGAGGGGGCTCGAGAAGGCTCCAATGCTGCCCCCCATCCGCTCCTCACCTCCCGTAGAGTCGAGCCGGAGGACCGGAACCAAAACCAGCAGCCCACGGGTTCCCGCGCCTCCTCCGTCGTCCGGCGCCGATGGGGTTTGTCCCGAGGGGCCGATGTGAACGCTGCAGGTCCGCCAGAAGCTTCAAATTGCAGCGGTGCCGCTGCCGAGCGGGCCGACCGGGGCCCCGGTCTTGCGCTGGATTGTGCCCGCCTCTCCCCGTCAATCTCCGGCCACAGCAGGCACTCCAGGTCCCGGCTCGGGCAGCAAAACAGGCCAGAAACGTCCGGGAGCCACTGCTCCGGTTACAAATGACCTCGGGACACAGCAGTGCCCAGGCGGGGATCCGCTTACTCTCCGGTTAGTATTTCTTGGGCTTGGGTGTCGGATAAGTAGCCGGATTGTCGTGGGGAGGACAGTTAAGACGGAGCTATCGGTTTATGCGGCCATTTCGCTACGCAGCGTAGCCACGCCCCTATACCACTATTTTAGTATATGGTTTGGTCTCCCCCTGGAGCCCACTGTGTATTATTGCTACTTATGATTGTTTCTGTGCTACAGTTTTGTGTGCTTTGTGTTTATCTGCGTGTAGCAGATACTGTGAGGTATTTAGAGTGTGTTATAATAATAAATACATATTTTTCTAACTACTGTGTGGTTCTCCTTTCATTTATCCAATACAATAAGGTTGCATTCTGGTAAAACAAGCTGCTTAACATTCCTTCAAGACTAAGCCTGAAGGCTGCTCTCCACAGTCACCACTTGGGTAACTTTCTAAGGTTATCTTTGACCTCTTCAATCACCACAAGGGTTGTTTCGACTGGTGCAAGGTGCCCACTGTAATTAGTGGACATCATATACCAGGCCAACTTCTCACATTGGTGGCAGCGGTGGGATTCAAGCCTGCATTGTTTCACCAGATAAATCTTTGTATTGATTAACTGAAAACCACTAAGTACTATGTACATATAATACTAGCTTAGAATAAGTAAGTTCTACTGAACTTAGGGTTGGGTAAGTCAAGGGTTTAGCACACCCTTTCTCCAACCTCAGAGAGTTTAGTTCCCACTAGGTTAGGTAGGTGCAACACCTCACCACACTTAGTATGTCTACTATAGGAGATGCCAGTGGCTCTCTGCCCTCTAGATACAGTGAGCATTTATTTCTAAGAATTGAAAGCCCTGTGTGCCTCTAGAAAGCTGAAGACAGGGAGAAGTGCCAACACTCAACGTTTAATAGAGATGTTACTTCTTGATGACCTTAGGAAGACCCCTGGGTCAGATGAACAGGAGAGAGTGGGTGGGACATGGAATGAGGACAGGTCAGGAGGTGACACCTCTTATGACCTAGACTCAAACCCTGGCCAGGAGGACCAAGATGGGTCCCACTTGGATAACTCAGATCTTCAGGGAGGTGATGGAGAAGGCCAAGAAGGCCCCCTCTTCACCCCTCCTGGAAGAGGGCAGAGTTTACCAAGGAGAACTAGATCTCCCTCTGCAGAGTCTAATCACTCAGGACAGTCTGTAGGGACCTCTGTATCTAGCAAGAGGGACCACTCTTATGACAGGGAGTACCAATTTCTGGAACTTGAGTAAGCTAAGCTTAGGCTCAGGCAACAGCAATTGGCCCTGGACAAACAGTCCCTAGAAGTCCCGAGAGCTAGAAAAAAGTTGGGACTAGAGTCCCATGGTGGCAGCAACAGTGTCCCTAGAGTTAAAGAACATTTATTTGACCATAGGAACCTGAGCAAGATTGTCCCTCCCTACCATGTTGGGGATGACATCCATAAATGGATAACTGCTTTAGAGAGGGCCTGTAAAGTTCAGAGGGTCCCTCAAGAGCAGTGGGCAGCTTTCTTGTGGCTCTCCTTTGCTGACAAAGGTAGAAATAAGCTCCTCACTGTTCGAGAAGAGGATGCTGACAACTATTCAATCTTGAAGAGTGCTCTCATTGATGGGTTTGGCTTAACCACTGAACAGTATAGGATTAAGTTCAGAGACACCCAGAAGACACAGAATCAGGATTGGGTAGACTTTGTGGATAGTGCCATGAAGGCTCTGGAAGGCTGGTTGCTTGGCAGCAAAGTGAATGATTTTAAAGGATTGTACAATTTGATTATGAGGGAGCAGATCCTTAATAATTGCTAAAATCAGTTGTTGCATCAGTACCTGGTTGACTCTGATCTGACTTCTCCCCAAGAATTTGGAAAGAAGGCAGATAAGTGGGTCAGAACCAGGGTGAAGCAGAAAAACCAGAACAATGGTGGTGACCAAAAGAAAACAGATTCTATAACTCCAGATAAGGGTGGGGACAAGGGTAAAGATCAAAAGTCTTCATCAGGGACCCAAAAACCTGCTTCTTGGGGGGGTAATCACAATGCAACAAAGGTAAAGGCAAAAAAAAACCTTGGTGTTATCTCTGTAAACAGAAAACACATTGGACAAGGGATGCTGATTGTCCAAAAGCCAAGGAAAATACTCCTACCACCACTGCCCCTAAGGCAACTGTGCCCCCTAGCACAAGTACAGGTGGTGGTACAGGGAACAAGGGATTAGTAGGGTTAACCTTGGGCTCTGAGATGGGTTTTGGCCTAGTTGGAACTCCAGCTCAGGCTGTCCTAGTCTGTGATGGTGGCATGGATCTTGCCACCTTATTTGTCAGTCCCAGTAACCTGGGCAAATACAGACAACAGCCTTTGATAAATGGTAAGGAGGCCATGGCATACAGGGACACAGGTGCAAGTGTCACTATGGTGACAGAGAATCTTGTGGGCCCTGACCAAATCATACTTGGAGAAATGTACCAAGTGACCAATGCTAACAATGTCAGGACTGATCATTCCTTGGCAGTTGTTAATTTCAGCTAGGGGAGGGGTAACTGGCCCTAAGAAAGTTGTGGTTAGCTCAGACCTTCCAGTGGAGTGTGTGTTTGGGCAGTAATTTGGAAACTTCAGCCTGGGCTGAGGTAGAGTTAAGGACTCATGCAGCAATGCTGTGCATCACTGCAGATGTGTTTGCTGTGACCAGGTCACAGGCCAAGCTGGCTAACACCGAACAGGCCTTGGATCCTGGAACAATGGACCAAGAGCCTTCCAAGAGAAGGAGCAGGAGGGGTAAGGTTGTGTCTTCCCCCCAGACTGAGTGTGAAGATCAATCTCTTGAGGGAGATGATCTCAGTCCCTGTGGAGGAACTGTCTCAGATGAACTGGAACCTGATCAGGCTGAGTTCTTGGGGACCTTCCAGGGCAGACTTGAGTTTGGAGCAGCAAACCTGCCCATCTCTTGAAACTCTCAGACAGCAAGCTGCTGCTGAGGCTGCTGGGAGTGTCAGTGGATCTCACAAGATCTATTGGGATGAGGGACTCCTATACTCAGAGGGTAGAGACCCCAAGCCTGGTGCCACCAGGAGGTTGTTCATACCTCTGAAATCTAGGGGCTTCCTACTCACCCTAGCACATGACATTCCCTTAGCAGGACACCTAGGCCAAAGTAAGACTTGGGACAGGCTTGTCCCTCACTTTCACTGGCCTCACATGTCAGAAGACACAAAGGAGTTTTGTCGCTCCTGTACCACCTGTCAAGCCATTGGTAAGTCAGGTGGTACCACAAAGGCCCCCCTCATACCCCTGCCTGTGGTGGGGGTTCCCTTTGAGAGGGTTGGGATTGATATCATTGGTCCCATGAACCCTCCAACTGCATCTGGGCACAGTTATATTCTAGTGGTGGTGGACCATGCCACTAGGTATCCAGAGGCTATACCCCTTAGAACCACCACAGCTCCTGTGGTGGCCAGGGCCCTCCTGGGAATGTTTTCCAGAGTGGGTTTCCCTAAGGAGGTCTTAACTGACAAAGGTACTAACTTCATGTCAAGTTATATCACTGCAATGTGGAAGGAGTGTGGAGTGAACTACAAGTTCACCACACCCTATCACCCACAATGCAATGGGTTGGTTGAAAGATTCAACAAAGCCCTAAATGGCATGATCATGGGTCTCCCAGAAAAGCTTAGGCGAAAATGGGATGCCCTGTTGCCCTGCCTTCTCTTTGCCTACAGAGAGGTCCCACAAAAGGGGGTTGGCTACAGCCCTTTTGAACTTTTGTTTGGGCATCCAGTTAGGGGTCCCTTGTGTTTGGTGAAGGAGGGATGGGAGTTACCTCTCAAACCTCCCAAACAAGACATAGTGGACTATGTACTTCGTCTCCGCTCCAGGATGGCTGAGTACATGAAGAAGGCAAGTAAAAACCTTGAGGCAAGTCAAGAATTGCAAAAAGCTTGGCATGACCAAAAGGCAGTACTGACTGTTTATCAGCCAGGGCAGAAGGTGTGGGTGTTGGAGCCTGTGGCCCCAGCAGCTCTCCAAGATAAATGGAGTGGGCCCCATATCATACTTGAGCAAAAGGGAGAGGTCACCTACTTGGTGGACCTTGGTACTCCCAGGAGCCCCCACAGGATGCTCCATGTGAACAGGCTCAAGCCATACATTGACAGGGCTGACATGGGCTTGCTCATGGCAACTGATGAGGGACAGGAGGAAGAGAGTGATCCACTCCCTGACCTCCTCTCACAGAACCCTGATGATGGGTCAGTTGATGGTGTAGCTTTGGCAGGCAGCCTCACTGACCAGCAACAAATTGATTGTAGGAAGGTCCTCAATCAATACAGACACATGTTCTCTCTGACTCTTAGTCAGACCACCTGGTGTACCCATGAAGTGGACACAGGTGAAAGTCTACCTGTTAAAAATAAGATCTACAGGCAGCCTGACCATGTCAGAGACTGCATCAGGACTGAGGTCCAAAAGATGCTAGAGTTGGGAGTAATTGAGCCCTCAGATAGCCCTTTGGCTAGTCCAGTGGTCTTGGTACCAAAACCTCACACCCATGGTGGTAAGAGAGAGATGAGGTTTTGTGTTGACTACAGGGTACTCAGTGCAGTCACTAGGACCGATGCTCATCCAATTTCAAGGGCAGATGAGCTTATTGATACTTTGGCCTCAGCCAAGTTTTTGAGCACATTTGACCTCACTGCTGGTTATTGGCAAATCAGACTAGCTGAGGATGCCAAGCCAAAAACTGCATTTTCAACCCCTAGTGGGCATTATCAATTTATTGTTCTGCCCTTTGGTTTGAAGAATGCACCTGCCACATTCCAAAGGCTGGTGAATAAAGTCCTTACAGGCCTGGAAGCCTATAGTGCAGCATATATTGATGATATAGCTGTCTTTAGCTCCACCTGGGAGGATCACCTGGTACAACTGAAGAATGTTTTGGACGCTCTGCAAAAGGCAGGCCTCACTATCAAGACTACTAAGTGCCAGATAGTGCAGAGCAAGGTTGTGTACCTGGGCCACCTGGTGGGTGGAGGCCAGGTTCGACCATTATAGAGCAAAATCCAGACTATAATGGACTGGGTTGCTCCAACTACCCATACTCAGGTCAGAGCTTTCTTGGGCCTGACTGGGTATTACAGGAGATTTGTTAAAGGGTATGGGTCTATAGTGACTCCCTTAAATGATCTCGCATCAAAAAGAATGCCCAAGAAGGTTCAGTGGGCAGTTAGCTGTCAGAAGGCATTTGATGATCTCAAGCAGGCCATGTGCACTGCTCCCATTCTGCAAAGACCTGACTACTCCAAGCAAATTATTGTGCAAAGAGATGCATCTGAGTTGGGGGTAGGGGCTGTGTTGTCACACCTTAATGCAGAGGGTCAGGATCAACCAGTAGCATTTATCAGCAGAAGGTTGACCCCCAGAGAGAAACGTTGGTCAGCTATAGAGAGGGAAGCCTTTGCTGTGGTCTGGGCCCTGAAGAAGCTGAGGCCATACCTGTTTGGCACTCACTTCATTGTTCAGACAGACCATAAGCCCCTCCTATGGCTAAAACAGATGAAGGGTGAAAACCCCAAACGTTTGAGGTGGTCCATTTCCCTACAGGTGATGGACTATGCAGTGGAGCATAGACCTGGGAGTAACCATGCCAATGCAGATGGACTCTCCATATATTTCCACTTAGAAAATGAAAACTCAACTGGGTAAGGTTAGTCTCATCTCCTTACGTTTGGGGAGGGTTGTGTAGGAAAGTAGGATCTGCTTCTTATGGTGACCCCCACTTTTTGCTTCATGTTACACTGTTTTTGACTAGTCTGACTGGGATCCTGCACTGCTGGTTGGTGGATGAAGGCCTCTTTGCTCTAGAGTGTCCTTGGGGGCCAACAAGCCCTCCTGTTACCTCCAGTAAGTTCCACAAAGCAGAATTGCTGAGAGGTCTTCGGAGGCCATGCCCCCTTTCTCCACCACTCTTCAAACGCGCCTTCGGGCACACTGATGGTTGAGGGATGAAGTTCTCTTGGATCCTGAGGGTGCTTGGGGGCCCAGAAGCTCTCCTGTTACCTCCAGTAAGTCAGACACAGCAGGATTCCTGAGAGCTGGTAGGAGGCCAAGCCCCCTTTCTCCACCGCTCTGCAAACGCAACTACTAGTTAAAAGACCATAGAAATTCACTTTAAAAAACAAAGGTTACAAGGACATTATAGTTAGGAAATAGAATTTGAAAAACCTTAGAAATTCACTTAAAAAAACAAAGGTTACAGGGTTGTTATAGTTAGGCTCAGATTTCACTTGTACATAACCAGTAAAATTCAGAAGCTATAGTTACCTGAGCTAACTATAACTTACGCCCCGGAATGCACTGCTTATGACCTCACATATTACATCACTCATGACATAGTCAATGTTGGAAAACGAGGCAGTATCTGTGAGGCCTGCACAAATAACATGCCACATTTGTCCTTCACTGGGAACCAAACACCCTATTGTAGCGCTTGACTCTCAGAGGGTAGCGTTGCAGAGCAGTCTAAGGCTTACTCAAGGGAGGTGGTGTGGGCTAGTAATCGCCATTTACCAGTACGCAGAAATAACACTCAATAATTGATTGTCCAGTCTGTACTTTGCTTTATAAAAGTAAGAGTACTCTTATTAAACACACACACTACTCAATACTATGCAACAATTTATAAATATACATAAGCTGTTGGAATTACTTTGTGACATTGCATAACATTTCCACCCCTCCCAAAGGGGGGTGGGGTCTAGTACCACCACTCCCATATATGCACATCATCTTGCCCCCTAATGCAGTTAGTTGAACATAACCTGGAGCGAGGGCCCTGCGCACTGGCACCATCCCAGTGGCGACCCACCCCATTATCTCAACAAGCATTTAAAATAGGCACACCTGCCCTGGTGACACATAACCCTGACTGAACATGTCATACTGACCATACAGTATACACCTCTACATCTTTAGTGGCTAACCGTCTGGGTTGTCCTTCACTTAAGCGCAGCAGCAAGAATACATGTTTAAGCATCACTTAGAATGACAGTACTCATCACAGTTGTTGACCATTATAATGCATGGCAATTACAGCCCCTAATGGCATCACAGATGAAATCACAGAATTAAGCATATGCAGCCCAACACCCTAGCAGGAATGTCCAGCAACATAACCCCACTTTGCTTATGATCTCACATTACACATGTGACTTCCGATCCCTCAATAGAAATAACATTGGTCAATGCACCTCATAGAAATAACATTAGTAATGCACTTCTCTTGCAATTGCATCTCTTTGCCTCCAGGGGATGCCTTTCTCTAGACATCCTCAACTCAGCCCTTCATCCCTTAGTGCACTTCTCAATACACGACCAGCTGTAGAACAAAAGTTCCAGCCCAGGAGGTGATTAATTGCTAGCTGAGCCCTTGAGGGGTTATTTCTTCAGAGTCCCCAGAGACTTAGGGAGGGACTTTTCTTCTTCGTGCTGGGGGAGGCTGCATTTCTCCTACAGCTCCCCCTGCACCTCTGCACTCACTTGGTGGTGACCCCGTCCTCCTGGGGCCACCACAGACTAATAAAAAGCTGTTTTCCCTTGCAGGCCGGTCCGGGCCTGCAAGGCATTATGGGGCGCTTCCTTGTCTTCAGTGAATATTATAGTAGCGGCTCCCCCGCTGCTTCGGGGAGAGCCGCGATTGTACCGCTGGCGGCTTTGCTGCATCCAGCTCATCGTTAGGGGGCCCGGTCCCACCCGGACCCCCAGGGGATGTATCGCAGCTCGGGGAGCCCACCCCCGGCTGCTCCTGCAGCGGTGAGTGTTTCCTGCGGCTCGGGGAGCCCACCCCCGGCCGCTCTTCTTCTCGCGGGGCCCGGTTCCACCCGGGCCCCCGCATTGCCAATTCGATGGAGGGCAGCCCGGGGAGCCCACCCCCTGCTGCCCTCGCCGGCTCCCCGCCTTGCCATCACCCGTGTGTGCTGCCGCGGGAGCCGGCACTCCAAGGCAGGTCTGCCCGCTCCTATGGACAGACGCGAGGCGATCTCCTCGGCAGCGGGTCTTCAGGGGAGTGTGACGGCACTCCCCCTGCCTTCCCGCTACTGCGGGGGAGTGTGGCGGCACTCCCCCCTCCTCCTCCACTCTTCGGGGCCCGGGGATGGGGTCCCGGGCCCCTGGGCCATCTTCACGGGGAGCGCGACGGCGCTCCCCAGCTTAGCTTCTCCTCCGGGGGCCTGGGTGGGCTCCTGGCACCCCTTTGGGGACACTTCACGGGGAGCACGATGGCGCTCCCCGAATTTGCTTCAAGTGGGGGCAGCCCCCGGGACCTGACCCACCCCGGGGGCATATTGGAGACCGGCGCCGGAGACCCACGCGCTGCGTCGTCGGTCCAGCCAGAGGTCAAAGGTCGCCTACCTTCTGGGGGGCATATCTCAGCCCCCAGGGGTCCGATCTGCACCATTCTGACCTCCACTCGCTCCTGATGGCCAGCTCTACCCATCTGGAGCCCTTTTCGCCGCCCTCCTCGCCTCCAAGAGGGTGAACTTCAGCAGGGAGCTGTTTTCACTGGCTCCCTGCGCCAGCCTTTCACCTGGCTCTCCTCCTGGGCCTCTCTTCTCCTTACGCAGAGGCCCTGGCTCCTGCTCACTGGTCCTGGACTCCTCTCCTGGCGCTATTCAGGATCCTGGGACAGTCAGGGGGTTCCTCCTTCCAACTGCCCATGGCGCCAGGCTCCAGCACCCTCTGCCTCAGCAGACCACACCCCAGAGAGAGCTCCTCTTCCTGTGCAAACTCTTTTAAAGAATTGGGGAGGGGGCTGGCAGGAAGTCTCTGTTTGCCCTATCACACAGCGACACATCACTTCTCTGCCCCTGCTCCCTCCTTCCTGCCCAGGCCTCTGGGTTTGTTCAAAATGGTGTCGTCCAGGGGTCTCATGCCACATGGTCTCTGAGAGCCCCTTCCCCCCTCGCTGCCTTCTCTCCAGAGCAGCCTGGTGCCTGGCACCAGGTGACAGCTGCTGATGGATGAACCTGTAGCTCCACCCATCATCTCTTCTTGGAGTGGAGGCCTTTGCCCTTGGAATGCTTGTTGTGCAGGGCTGGACCTCTGAGGCTACAGCTTGGAGAGGAAGGTCATTAATTCAGCTTGGCAGGGTCAGCCCCAGCCAGGCCCTGGTTATGAGCTGACTCAGAGAAATATGACATTTCTGTATGACCCAAAAGCAGTACAAATATGACTTTGGACTCTGCAGAATACTTCTTCTCACATAAGTTACAGTGGACTTGGGTGCGTGGCTGGAATTTGTAGGCCCTAGGAAAGTAAAACTAGCCCATGTGCTCCCCATCCTCATAAGAGAATAATGGAATAAAAACAGTAAGGCACACTGACTTTCCCTCAAATGTTTCTTCCCATTGTAGAAAGCCTATTCCATGTCACCACCCAGTTCTGCATAAGTCCTGCCACACCATTCACTTTGTAGCTGCTCCTGGGCTGCGCACGCCAGGAATCTCCCCTGCGCAGCCCTTACACTTGTGCACACGCATGTACACACGTGTTTACATGTAACCAGCCCAGTGCCCCTTACTCTGGCGGCAGCGCAGCGGCCTACTCGCGCCAGGGGGACACCGGTAAAATACACATGCAGTCCCTTTCATCATGAGTTCACTGTGGGTGAGGCCCAACTTATGAGGCTCTCCCACAGTAAAAACTCAACAAATAGGTGTTCAAAAAGCGAAAAATCCGGGGAGCTCAGATGGTCAGAACCACCTTCTAACACACGCCGCGCCCAGCTGATTCCTACAGGGAAGAAATAGCCACTCTACATTGGTATTCTGCCCGTAGTCAGCGATAACTAGTTATAAGGGGTTCTGACCAGACCCCCCTTACTCACCAGTTATCCGCTCAGACCACCTACTCCTCCCATCCATGAGACCTCCACCCATGACAGGGATCCCAGACTACCCTAAGAACCCTCCGGGCTCTAGGTTAGATACCTCTAGGTCACTCACGGTCTACATGGACTCAGCCTAACTAGGCCCACCTTTGCCCTTGGTCACACAACACTATGCCTACCACTTCTCTGGACAAGGGTACGGTGCCTCAGCACCGATGCGGTCTTCTGGGATAGGTCTACATCCCATCCCCTGGGTCACTAGCTGGTCTCCCTTCCGGAGTTTGTTCCAACCAGTACCCTCTCTCCGTTTGGTCCTTGCACCCCAAAGATGCAACCTCTCTGGACCCTCACCCTGCCGCTGGGGTCATTCAGCTGCCACCACCCTTTCGGGATGACTGTCTTCCCTAAAGAAAGCACAGCCATTCGTACTTTCCCCACACAGAAAAGCACCTTTGGCCACTGGCCTGGCTCCCTGATAGGACCTCAGACCGGCCTCACCACCACACTGGCAGTGTCAGGGGGGATCACTGAGGGTGCCTCGTCAGACAACCTACAGCTCATTCCCCCCATCAGTAGCTCCACACCGAAAATACCCCGGGAACCTAGACCCCTTCCTTGTTCTCCGCTGCGAGAACAGGGCCTATGCACCCTTCCCTCCGAGAGGCGCGCTCTCCTCCCGGAGTACGCTTAGAGAGCCTGTGGGCCCCGAGTTAGCTACACCCAGGCCCACCTCTCGTAGCTCTCCCCGGTCTCCCTGCAGCGCCTTGGGAGACCGTCCAGGGACCCTCATGATCCCTGGATGGCCTGCACCACCCCTTCTGAGGAGCAGGGTCCCTTCACTTAAGATAGGCCCCACCTGCCTTCAGGGTAGTACTACCACACTCAGCCAGGGACCCTAAAGATCCCGGCTAGGCCTGCACCACCCTCCTCTGAAGCACAGGGTCCCTTCACTTAAGATAGGCCCCACCTGTCTTCAGGGCGGTACTACCTCCATCAGCCAGGGACCCTAAAGATCCCGGCTAGGCCTGCACCACCCCTTTGGGAAACACAGGGTCCCTTCACTTAAGATGGGCCCCACCTGTGTTCAGGGTGGTACTACCTTGCAGAAGTCCACCTCCTGCCGCGAGCTAGGGGAACACCCCCATGCTTCTGGTCCTCGGGTCCAAGTCCCACAGGACCTACCTGACTGGTCACCGGCTAGGCATCGCCCCAGCCACCACTTCAGGTTCACAACACCAGCTCCAGAATGACATCCTGTTGCTTCCTTGGGTAACCATCTACCCGACCCTGACTCCTCAGGGTCCACCACTAACCCTTCACCTGGAATCTAGGGAGCACATCACCCCCACTCAGATCTCCACTGGGTCAGTTACCTAGCCCACATAGGGTACCTAGGGGCTACCACTACACATCCTGCTCAAGAACTACCCTCCTTTGGGGCCACCCACTACCATGGGCCACCCCTGGGTTGCTCACCTCCCCCACCAGTTAACCTGGGGGGCCTGCCGGACACACACCTCTACCACACCCTCCTCCCACCGTGGGAAAGGTTTCTTGGGGTCCCCCACCATGGGAACCCCTGGGGTGTTACTACCCGGGGTAAAGAAACCTCCTGCCCCACCCTTCCAGTGGTTTTGGCCTGCGCCAATGGCAAGAAAACTTTCAGCGGGGGAAGGATATCTGGGCCCCTTCTGTGGAAACCCTCCCTGCCCTTAAAAAGCGCGGTAATCTCCCAGGACCCCCTACCTCTCCTGTCCCCCACAAAGGTCAATCCACCCCTACACCCCATCTGTGATGTAGGTATCAGTTGCTGTCCCTATCTCTTGAGGAGTCACCCTCCTCATGCAGGTGTAGTGCGTGTAGTGTTAGGGTTCAAAGGTGTACAATATGGCTTAGAACATTTGTATGCAATCATTTCCTGGAAAGCACCATCCCGCTAGCACATGATAATCAACATAACTCAGTCATATCAATACAGTTTACATTTAAACCATAATATCTTCACATGACATATATGTGCACGGGGCTTTCCTTTCCCATACTTTTAGTTCACATAACCAAAACTTTGAACCCTTCTCAGAGCCTTACGCTCTTCCATTTGCTCATTACTGCATAGGTAATGTGTGGCAAAACTGGGCTTATCAAATGCTATAAATGCACACCAGAATGGGATACTATGTTTCCCGCCGCTAGACACCAATGTTGGAAAACGAGGCAGTATCTGTGAGGCCTGCACAAATAACATGTCACATTTGTCCTTCACTGGGAACCAAACACCCTATTGTAGCGCTTGACTCTCAGAGGGTAGCGTTGCAGAGCAGTCTAAGGCTTACTCAAGGGAGGTGGTGTGGGCTAGTAATCGCCATTTACCAGTACGCAGAAATAACACTCAATAATTGATTGTCCAGTCTGTACGTTGCTTTATAAAAGTAAGAGTACATTTATTAAACACACACACTACTATGCAACAATTTACAAATATACATAAGCTTTTGGAATTACTTTGTGACATTGCATAACATTTCCAACCCTCCCAAAGGGGGGTGGGGTCTAGTACCACCACTCCCATATATGCACATTGTTAGAACTGGGGGTCTCTAGTTGGCAGAGGTAGGTACCTTTGTCCAAATAGGGACCCTTGCTTCTAGTCAGGGTAAGGGGGTACACTCCTGAAATAACCCCTGCTCACCCTCTTGGTAGCTTGGCACGAGCAGACATGCTTAGTTCAGAGGCAGTGTGTAAAGCATTTGTGAACACATACAGTAATCCAGTGACAACACTACAAATGGACACCACACAGGATGTCTATTAATAAATAAAGCAAGCAGCTGGGTCACAGAGGATTGCACCGACAAGAAAATTCACAAAGAGTAGTCAGATAATGCCCACCTCAAATGGCCAGCTGCCAAATGACCACAAATCACAATATTATTTACAGGGGTATGAGAGGCAAAATATGCAGAGTAACAATTCCAAAAAAAAATATATATAACAAGTAAGTTAAGTATTGAGTCCACGTCGTAGCTTGTATTCTTTAGTTTGTTTTTATTCACAAATAGTGTTCGAAACAGCCAACGCGTTTCGCCCAAACATGGGCTTCTTCAGGGCAATGCGAGTATGAAATAAGAGCGCCGCAAGGTAAATGCGCGTCCAAAGTATATCTAATCCGTCGCGGGACAGAGGAATTTGTGTAATAATGAACCTCAGAGTGTTTGTTCAATTAGATGGTCCACGAAAAAAAGGAGGAAAAACAATTGCCTCCCTTGTGTCGTTCCGTAGTGGTTATGCAAATATTTGATCAAAATGCTCCGTGTTCGGGCAGTTCTACGGCGCAGTTCCGCGCTCGATGAAAAGAGTAATAGGTTGTATTATAAAAATAAGTATCTTTTATATAGATTTACCACAAGACCATAAATGACATAAATAATCCACAATACTGTACTTTAAGGATGGTAGAATTAGCTTGAGTCTCTTAAAATGAAAATGTGACACTTTGAGTTCAATGTACCTTAAGATGCGTAACGCAGGGCAACGAAAAGTGTTGCAGGGAAGGTGATGCGGTAGTCCCTTACACGCAAGGACGGTGATGCGTTGAAGATCTGGTGCAAAAGAAACAAAGGGGCGTCTTCTTGAGGTTGCGACAACGAAGAGGTGATGCGTGCACGCCCGACGGCCGTGCGACGATTTCGATGAGTCTTTGGAGCCGCGACAGGCCCTGCGACACGCTTCCCTGGCGATGCGACGGCGTCTGATGCGAGGTCGACGATCTTCTCCTGGGATGCGGGGCGCGCCTCGTGTTGCGATGCGTCGGCGTCTGATGCGAGGTCGATGCTCTGCCCCGGGGATGCGACGGCGTCTGATGCGACGGCGACATTTTTCTCCGGTGCTGCGAGGCGCTTTGAAGGATGCGGCGTGCTTCTTCGGGGATGCGCCGGCGTCTGCTGCGACGTCGACACTCTTCTCCGGCGATGCGATACTCAGCGGCTGCGGCGACACGCTTCTTCGTGTTGAGTCGCGCTTCCAGCTCCCAGAGACACGCAAGTGTGTCAGAAGGTCCAATTTCCCAGCAAGGGAACACAGGAGGAGCTGGTGGGTGAAGTCTGTTGTCCCTGAGACTTCAGCAGGAGGCAAGCTCTAAAATCAAGCCCTTGGAGATCCTTCACAAGTTGATGAAAGTCACAGCAAAGCAAAAGTTCCTTTCTCCTTTCTTTGGCAGTCAGGCAAACCACTGCAGGCCAATCCCCCTCAGTTTAGGGATAGTCTTCTCCTCAGTTTCTTCTTGGTTCCGCTCCTCAGCAAAGGTTTCTTCTTGATCCCAAAAGTGATCTAATTTCCTAGGGGTCTGAGTCCCCTTTTTATACACCTTTTCTCTTTGTTCTCTGGAGGCAGAGAGGCCTCTGCCTAGCCCAAAACCAGTTCTGGTCAGTCCTGGAGCACTTTGTTTTTCTGACTCCTTCTTTCCTTTCAGAATGTGGGGCAGAGTGCTGAGCCGCCCGGCAGGAGGTGGAGCCAGCATTGTGGAAGGCAGGCACAGCCCTATTCAGACCCAGGTGCAACTCCTCCCTCCACTCTGGATGCAGATCTTTCTATTCAGCCCTGTGCTGACTCACCCTGTCTCCTGTAGCCACCCCCAGCCCCTGTCACTCAATCTCCAGACAAGGAATACACAACCTAGCAGAGGCAGGCTTGGATAGTTAGGCAAGAAAATACCCACTTTCTAAAAGTGGTATTTTCAAACACAGAATGTTAAAACCAACTTCACTAAAAGATGAATTTTATCATCCTGAGTTCAGGTATACTAAATTCGTTTTTCTACCATGTTCCCTGGGTCAGTTCTGACTATAAGGTGTAATAGTCAGTCTGCCCATTCTGGCCTATGGGGAGCAGGTAGCCTTGCAATAGTGAAAAACGAAAATGGCTGTAATTCACTATTAGGACATGCCACACACACCAGGGCATATCCCACCTTGTACTTACAATGCACCCTGCCCTAGGGCCTACTTTAGGGGTGACCAACATGCAGTAAAGGGAAGGTTTAGGGACTGGTAAGTGGGTGTACTCACCAAGTCGACATGGCAGCCTAGGCTGCACGCAGGCTCTGCAATGGCAGGCCTGAGACACATTTTACAAGCTGCTTCTGTGGGTGGCACAACCAGTGCTGCAAGCCCACCAGCGGCATTGGATTTACAAGCCCTGGGCACACTCAGTGCACTGTACTAGGGACTGACAAGTAAACCAATCATCCAATCATGAAGTCACTAATACATACATCAATTTACAATAGGGAGCACTTGCACTGTGGCACTGAATAGCAGTGGCACAGTGCCCAAAGCATCTAAACCAGCAAAAACAGATCAATAACATTGAGGCATCATCAAAAAATGGAAGGGAGTCCCACGCCAAGGATGCCAGGTCTAACACGTGTCCCCTCCAGCTGAAATGTGGGGAGAACTACCCTACCTCATGGGAGTTCTCTTCACTAAGGCGGAAAAATCTGGACAGACCATCAGCATTGGCGTGTTCTGTACCAGGGCGGTGTTCCACCATGAAGTCCATCCCCTGTAGGGAAATGGACCACCTCAACAGCTTTGGATTCTCACCCCTCATCTGCATCAACCATCTGAGGGGCCTGTGGTCTGTCTGAACCCAGAAGTGAGCCCCAAACAGGTATGGTCTCAGCTTCTTCAGTGCCCAGACCACAGCAAATGCCTCACGCTCAATAGCACTCCACCTCTGTTACCGTGGAAGTAACCTCCTGCTAAGGAAGGCTACAGGTTGGTCTAGGCCCTCCTCATTCATCTGTGACAAAACAGCCCCCACACCATGCTCTGAAGTGTCTGTCTGAACGATAAACTCTTTGGAGAAGTTGGGGGCCAGGAGCACGGGCGCCGTGCACATGGCTGTCTTCAAGGTGTCAAAAGCTTTTTGACAGGTGTCAGTCCAAATCACTCTCTTGGGCTGCTTCCTGGAAGTCAGCTCTGTCAAGGGTGCAACCATGCTGCCATACCCCTTGACAAATCTCCTGTAATACCCGGTGAGTCCTAGGAAGGCTCTCACCGCTGTCTGGGTCTTGGGGGCTCCCAAGCCAGAATGGTATCTATCTTGGGCTGTAGGGGCGCCACCTGGCCGCTCCCAACCTGGTGTCCCAAGTACACCACAGAACCCTGCCCGATCTGGCACTTACTCGCCTTGATCGTGAGGCCTGCCCTCCGCAGCACCATCAACACTTCCCAGAGGTGGCGCAGATGTTCTTCCCAACTGGCGCTGAACACTGCGATGTCATCCAGGTAGGCGGCACTGAACTCTTCCAGTCCGACCAACACCTGGTTGACCAACCTCTGAAAGGTGGCAGGGGCATTCTTCATCCCAAAGGGCATCACCCGGAATTGGAAGTGCCCATCTGGTGTGGAGAATGCTGACCTCTCCTTTGCCCCATCAGTCAAGGCGATCTGCCAGTACCCAGACGTTAAGTCAAACGTACTGAGGTACCGGGCAGCCCCTAACCGATCTATGAGCTCATCAGCTCTGGGGATGTGGTGTGTGTCAGTCCTGGTGACGGAATTGAGTCCTCGGTAGTCCACACAGAACCGGAGTTCGGGTGTGGCACCAGGCGCGGCAGCCTTTGGGACCAAGACCACTGGGCTGGCCCAAGGGCTGTGAGAGGACTCAATTACCCCCAATGCAAACATCTTGGAGACCTCCTCCTTGATGCAAGCTCTCACCCTGTCAGTCACCCTGTAAGCCTTGTGCTTGACAGGAAGACTGTCCCCAGTGTCCACATCATGGACGCACCAGTCAGTGACACTAGGAACCAGGGAGAACAGGTCAGGAAACTGCCCCAACAGTTGGCGACAGTCACCTTGCTGCTCAGGTGTCAGGGAGGTAGAGAGGTTCACACCCTCCACTGATCCATCTTGCTCTTGGGCTGACAGGAGGTCAGGAAGAGGCTCAGTCTCCTCCTCCATCCCAGCATCTGTAGCTAAGAGCATGCCCACTTGGGACCTCTCCAAGTGGGGCTTCAGGCGGTTGACGTGCAGGACCCGCAAGGGGTTTCTGGGAGACCGCATGTCCACCAAGTAGGTAACAGGACTCTTGCGCTCCACCACCTCAAAGGGTCCGGTCCACTTATCCTGGAGCGCACAGGGCTCCACTGGGGCCATGACCCAAACTTTCTGACCAGGTTGAAGCTCAACCAGAGTGGCATTCTGGTCGTACCACCGCTTCATTTCCTCCTGGCTGGCTTCCAGATTTGCCTCAGCAAGTTGCCTGAAACGCCTAGTTTGGTTCCTGAAGGCCAGCATGTAGCTATATACATCCTGGGGAGGTTTCCTGGGAGATTGCTCCCAGCCTTACTTGACCAAACTCAGAGGTCCTCTCACTGGGTGACCATACAGAAGCTCAAAGGGGCTGAACCCTAGAGACTTCTGTGGCACCTCCCGGTATGCAAAAAGAAGGCATGGCAAGAGGACGTCCCACTTACGCCTCATGGGTTCTTCCAGACCCATAATCATGCCCTTCAGGGTCCGGTTGAATCTCTCAACCAACCCATTTCCTTGGGGGTGGTAAGGAGTGGTGAACTTGTACGTTACACCGCACTCCTGCCACAGGGACTTCATATACTTGGATATGAAGTTAGTACCTCTGTCAGACACCACCTCTTGAGGGAACCCCACATGTGAGAAAATTCCCATCAGTGCCCGTCCCACCACGGGGGCCGTCACTGTCCTCAGAGGGATGGCTTCAGGGTACCGGGTGGCATGGTCCACCAAGACCAGGATAAACCTGTTGCCCATGGCTGTCTTGGGGTCCAGTGGCCCCACAATGTCAATACCCACCCGTTCAAAGGGGGTGCTGACCACAGGGAATGGCTGGAGAGGAGCCTTGTGCTTCCTCCCACTCTTTCCACTTGCCTGGCAAGTCTGACAAGTCCTGCAGTGAGTGGCGGCACTCCTGCGCATCTGGGGCCAAAAGAAATGGGTGACAAGCCTTTCAAAGGTCTTGTCCTGCCCCAGATGTCCTGCTAAAGGCACATCATGAGCCAAACCCAGTAGGAAGGCTCTGAAGCGCTGGGGTACCACCAGCACACGGGCTGACCCAGGCTCAGCAATGTAGGCTCGCTATACAGGAGACCATTCTCCCAGTAGATCCAATGTGATCCAGACTGATCACCTGCTGCCTGGTCTGTGGCCTGTTGCCTCAGACCCACGAGAGAAGGGCACTTGTTCTGCTCCTCGCAGAACTCCTCCCTGGAGGGGCCTCCATCTTGCTGCCAATGGGTCAGCTCAGGCAGGTCCCCCAGTTCAGCTACCTGTTCCCCTGTAGGCTCCAGGGCATCCCCCTCAGGGTCTGCCTCCTCCTGGACCGTGGGAACTTCGGGGGCCGGTTTCCCACGCCCCCTGCCTCTTCTCTCTCCGGCAGGCACCTGGGCCTCCCTCTCAGGCTCCAGGTCCTCTTGAACACCTCTGGCTGCCATGGACCGGGTGGTCACACACGCCCAATCAGGCAAACCCAACATCTCCAAATGAGCACTCCGCTCCACCTTAGCCCAAGGGGAGCTCTCCAAATCGTTCCCTAACAAACAGTCAACAGGCATGGCTGGCCTCACAGCTACTTGAAGAGTACCAGAGACCCCCCACTCAAAGGGAACCTGAGCCACCTTGCAGTGGCTCTCTGTGTTGTCAGCGGCAACAACTGGATAGAATGCATCAGGGACCACCTGCTCTTTAGACACCAGGTGACACTTGACAGCTGTCACACTGGCTCCTGTGTTTCTCAGAGCCTCCACCCTTTTGCCATTGATGGTCACCCACTGCCTGTATTTCTTAGTGTTCTCAGGCAGTTGGGTCCTAGGGACCATCTCAGAGTCTCCTAAAGAGACAAGGGACAATATTACAGGATCCCAACCATCTTGGGCACCCACCTCCTCCCCCAGGGCTACACTAGCCAACTGCCGGGGGACTGCACCAGGGGGTGCTGGCTTTCCAAACAAGGGGCACTGGGGTTCATTGGCCCTGTGGCCTAGGGCGCCACATCTGTAGCACACCGGGGGTCCCCTATGGACAGGTGGACCTGTCGGGCCCCGTGCTTTTTCTCAGGGGGAAGCTGGGAACCTTTCCCTTGGTTCCCTTGGGGTTTACTTTGGGGCCCTCTCTGGAACTCCCTCTGTTTACCCTTGTCCCCCCCACTCCTCTGCTGGGGACCCTGCCCACCTTTGGCGGAGTCTCCCACGTGACCCTTGTGGACCCGGGTGCTCACCCAGCGGTCCGCCTCCTCAGCAAGCTGCCTAGGGTTAGTCAGCCTACTGTCAATCAGGTGCTGGCGTAACTCAGGAAAACAATTACTGGACAAGTGCTCCCATGCAATCAAATCAAAGAGCGCCTGAAAATCATTTGCTTTGCTACCCTTTACCCAACCATCCAAGGCTCTGCAAAAAAAGGTCACATATTCAACCCAGGTACTGTTTTCAATCTTCTTACAGGTCCTGAACCTCTGCCTATAGAGTTCAGGAGTCAACCCATACCTGGTCATCAATGCATTTTTCATGTGGCTGTAGGAATTATAGACTTCAGAGGGCAAGTCCAACAAGGTATCCCGTCCCTCACTAAGGAACCGACCCCACAACCCCGCTCCCCAATCCTTCTCAGGGACCCGGTGGGAAGTCATGGCTACCTCATAGGCCTTGAACCATTGCCCAATATCATCATTTTTACAAAACTCCTTAACCACATCTTTAGGAATATACACCCTGGCCTCACCAGGCACTGACGGTGTGCTGCCACCAGAGGGAGTAATCTCTAATTTCTTGGCTCTAAACTCCATCTCCCTCAAACTTTTTCATGCTCCTGATCCATTCTTTTCTCCTCTAAGGCCAACTTTCTAGATTGCAATTCAAATTCCAACTGCCCCTTGAACTTGAGCTTGGTCAGCTCCATTTCATGCATCCTACTCTTTTCTCTGTCCTCCAGCTCTTCTGGGGACAGACCTCGGGCAGAAACACTGCTACCTATGGGGGAAGATGCTCTCCTCTCCCCTGGACCTACTGGCCCATCCAGCTGATCAATTATATTCTCAGCCCCCTCCTCATTCTCAGGGGTATTCCTTGCTTCGACCCAGGCCCTCAGCGCCTTTTGGAAATCATCCTTCTTGGAGGTTCCGGTCATAGAAACCTTGAACTTCCTGCAGAAATGCTTGAGCTGGTTAACGGTGTAGCATTCCAGTTTCTCCTCTTCCCAATCATTATCAACAGATACTACAGATGCTGCTTTTTCCATGGTGATTAAACTTGGCAGTTTTTAGCAAAAAAATAGAAAGTCCCAGAAAAGAATATCTACCAAAAGTATGTGGTTGCGTTATGGTCTGCACTCACTAGGTAGTGTTCACCAATCACTGTACATGAGTCACAAATGCAAGTCCAGAATCCTCACCGCTGACCACCAATGTTAGAACTGGGGGTCTCTAGTTGGCAGAGGTAGGTACCTTTGTCCAAATAGGGACTCTTGCTTCTAGTCAGGGTAAGGGGGTACACTCCTGAAATAACCCCTGCTCACCCTCTTGGTAGCTTGGCACGAGCAGACAGGCTTAGTTCAGAGGCAGTGTGTAAAGCATTTGTGAACACATACAGTAATCCAGTGACAACACTACAAATGGACACCACACAGGTTGTATTATAAAAATAAGTATATTTTATATAGATTTACCACAAGACCATAAATGACATAAATAATCCACAATACTGTACTTTAAGGATGGTAGAATTAGCTTGAGTCTCTTAAAATGAAAATGCGACACTTTGAGTTCAATGTACCTTAAGATGCGTAACGCAGGGCAACGAAAAGTGTTGCAGGGAAGGTGATGCGGTAGTCCCTTACACGTATGGACGGTGATGCGTTGAAGATCTGGTGCAAAAGAAACAAAGGGGCGTCTTCTTGAGGTTGCGACAACGAAGAGGTGATGCGTGCACGCCCGACGGCCGTGCGACAATTTCGATGAGTCTTTGGAGCCGCGACAGACCCTGCGACACGCTTCCCTGGCGATGCGACGGCGTCTGATGCGAGGTCGACGATCTTCTCCTGGGATGCGGGGCGCGCCTCGTGTTGCGATGCGTCGGCGTCTGATGCGAGGTCGATGCTCTGCCCCGGGGATGCGATGGCGTCTGATGCGACGGCGACACTTTTCTCCGGTGCTGCGAGGCGCTTCGAAGGATGCGGCGCGCTTCTTCGAGGATGCGCCGGCGTCTGCTGCGGCGTCGACACTCTTCTCCGGCGATGCGATACTCAGCGGCTGCGGCGACATGCTTCTTCGTGTTGAGTCGCGCTTCCAGCTCCCAGAGACACGCAAGTGTGTCAGAAGGTCCAATTTCCCAGTAAGGGAACACAGGGGGAGCTGGTGGGTGAAGTCTGTTGTCCCTGAGACTTCAGCAGGAGGCAAGCTCTAAAATCAAGCCCTTGGAGATCCTTCACAAGTTGATGAAAGTCACAGCAAAGCAAAAGTTCCTTTCTCCTTTCTTTGGCAGTCAGGCAAACCACTGCAGGCCAATCCCCCTCAGTTTAGGGATAGTCTTCTCCTCAGTTTCTTCTTGGTTCCGCTCCTCAGCAAAGGATTCTTCTTGTTTCCCAAAAGTGATCTAATTTCCTAGGGGTCTGGGTCCCCTTTTTATACACCTTTTCTCTTTGTTCTCTGGAGGCAGAGAGGCCTCTGCCTAGCCCAAAACCAGTTCTGGTCAGTCCTGGAGCACTTTGTTTTTCTGACTCCTTCTTTCCTTTCAGAATGTGGGGCAGAGTGCTGAGCCGCCCGGCAGGAGGTGGAGCCAGCATTGTGGAAGGCAGGCACAGCCCTATTCAGACCCAGGTGCAACTCCTCCCTCCACTCTGGATGCAGATCTTTCTATTCAGCCCTGTGCTGACTCACCCTGTCTCCTGTAGCCACCCCCAGCCCCTGTCACTCAATCTCCAGACAAGGAATACACAACCTAGCAGAGGCAGGCTTGGATAGTTAGGCAAGAAAATACCCACTTTCTAAAAGTGGTATTTTCAAACACAGAATGTTAAAACCAACTTCACTAAAAGATGTATTTTATCATCCTGAGTTCAGGCATACTAAATTCGTTTTTCTACCATGTTCCCTGGGTCAGTTCTGACTATAAGGTGTAATAGTCAGTCTGCCCATTCTGGCCTATGGGGAGCAGGTAGCCTTGCAATAGTGAAAAACGAAAATGGCTGTAATTCACTATTAGGACATGCCACACACACCAGGGCATGTCCCACCTTGTACCTACAATGCACCCTGCCCTAGGGCCTACTTTAGGGGTGACCAACATGCAGTAAAGGGAAGGTTTAGGGACTGGTAAGTGGGTGTACTCACCAAGTCGACATGGCAGCCTAGGCTGCACGCAGGCTCTGCAATGGCAGGCCTGAGACACATTTTTCAAGCTGCTTCTGTGGGTGGCACAACCAGTGCTGCAAGCCCACCAGCGGCATTGGATTTACAAGCCCTGGGCACACTCAGTGCACTGTACTAGGGACTGACAAGTAAACCAATCATCCAATCATGGAGTCACTAATACATACATCAATTTACAATAGGGAGCACTTGCACTGTGGCACTGAATAGCAGTGGCACAGTGCCCAAAGCATCTAAACCAGCAAAAACAGATCAATAACATTGGAGGCATCATCAAAAAATGGAAGGGAGACCCACGCCAAGGATGCCAGGTCTAACACACATCATCTTGCCCCCTAATGCAGTTAGTTGAACATAACCTGGAGCGAGGGCCCTGCGCACTGGCACCATCCCAGTGGCGACCCACCCCATTATCTCAACAAGCATTTAAAATAGGCACACCTGCCCTGGTGACACATAACCCTCACTGAACATGTCATACTGACCATACCGTATACATCTCTACATCTTGAGTGGCTAACCGTCTGGGTTGTCCTTCACCTAAGTGCAGCAGCAAGAATACATGTTTAAGCATCACTTAGAATGACAGTACTCATCACAGTTGTTGACCATTATAATGCATGGCAATTACAGCCCCTAATGACATCACAGATGAAATCACAGGATTAAGCATATACAGCCCGACACCCTAGCAGGAATGTCCAGCAACATAACCCCACTTTGCTTATGATCTCACATTACACATGTGACTTCCAATCCCTCAATAGAAATAACATTAGTAATGCACTTCTCTTGCAATTGCATCTCTTTGCCTTCAGGGGATGCCTTTCTCTAGACATTGTCAACTCAGCCCTTCATCCCTTGGTGCATTTCTCAATACACCCCCAGCTGTAGAACAAAAGTTCCAGCCCAGGAGGTGATTAAATGCTAGCTGAGCCCTTGAGGGGTTATTTATTCAGAGTCCCCAGAGACTTAGGGAGGGACTTTTCTTCTTCGTGCTGGGGGAGGCTGCGTTTCTCCTGCAGCTCCCCCTGCACCTCTGCACTCACTTGGTGGTGACCCCGTCCTCCTGGGGCCACCACAGACTAAGAAAAAGCTGTTTGCCCTTGCAGGCCGGTCCGGGCCTGCAAGGCATTATGGGGCGCTTCCTTGTCTTCAGTGAATATTATAGTAGCGGCTCCCCCGCTGCTTCGGGGAGAGCCTCGATCGCACCGCTGGCGGCTTCACCGCATCCAGCTCATTGTTGGGGGGCCTGGTCCCACCCGGACCCCCAGGGGATGTATCGCAGCTCAGGGAGCCCACCCCATGCTGCTCCTTCCGCGGTGAGTGTTTCCTGCGGCTCGGGGACCCCACCCCCGGCAGCTCTTCTTCTCGCGGGTCCCGGTCCCATCCGGGCCCCCATTGCCAATTCGATGGAAGGCAGCCCGGGGAACCCACCCACTGCTGCCCTCGCCGGCTCCCCGCCTTGCCAGCACCCGTGTGTGCTGCCGCGGGAGCCGGCACTCCAAGGCAGGTCTGCCCGCTCCTATGGGCAGACGCAAGGCGGTCTCCTCGGCAGCAGGACTTCGGGGGAGTGCGACGGCACTCCCCCCGCCTTCCCGCTACAGCGGGGGAGTGCGGCGGCACTCCCCCCTCCTCCTCCACTCTTCGGGGCCCGGGGATGGGGTCCCGAGCCCCTGGGCCATCTTCACGGGGAGCGCGGAGGCGCTCCCTGGTTTAGCTTCTCCTCCGGGGGCTAGGGTGGGCTCCTGGCCCCCCCGCTTGGGCAATCTTCACGGGAAGCGCGACGGCGCTCCCCGGCTTCACTTTTCGGTGGGGCCCGGAGTTGGGGTCCCGGACCCCCGAGTCTTCTTCACGGGGGGCGCGACGGCTCTCCCCGCCTCCTCTCCACCACACGGGGGCCCGGAGTTGGGGATCCTGGGCCCCCCCCTTGGAACCTCTTCACGGGGAGCGCGACAGCGCTCCCCGGCTTCCGCTTTCTCCGGGGCCAGGGTGGGCTCCAGGCACCCCTTTGGGGACACTTCACGGGGAGCACGATGGCGCTCCCCGAATTTGCTTCAAGTGGGGGCAGCCCCCGGGACCTGACCCACCCCGGGGGCATATTGGAGACCGGCGCCGGAGACCCACGCGCTGCGTCGTCGGTCCAGTCAGAGGTCAAAGGTCGCCTACCTTCTGGGGGGCATATCTCAGCCCCCAGGGGTCCGATCTGCACCATTCTGGCCTCCTCTCGCTCCTGATGGCCAGCTCTACCCATCTGGAGCACTTTTCACCATCCTCCTCGCCTCCAAGAGGGTGAACTTCAGCAGGGAGCTGTTTTCACTGGCTCCCTGCGCCAGCCTTTCACCTGGCTCTCCTCCTGGGCCTCTCTTCTCCTTACGCAGAGGTCCAGGCTCCTGCTCACTGGTCCTGGACTCCTCTCCTGGCGCTATTCAGGATCCTGGGACAGTCAGGGCGTTCCTCCTTCCAACTGCCCATGCCAAGCTCCAGCACCCTCTGCCTCAGCAGACCACACCCCAGAGAGAGCTCCTCTTCCTGTGCAAACTCTTTTAAAGAATTGGGGAGGGGGCTGGCAGGAAGTCTCTGTTTGCCCTATCACACAGCGACACATCACTTCTCTGCCCCTGCTCCCTCCTTCCTGCCCAGGCCTCTGGGTTTGTTCAAAATGGCGTTGTCCAGGAGTCTTGCCACATGGTCTCTGAGAGCCCCTTACCCCCTCGCTGCCTTCTCTCCAGAGCAGCCTGGTGCCTGGCACCAGGTGACAGCTGCTGATGGATGAACCTGTAGCTCCACCCATCTTCTGTTCTTGGAGTGGAGGCCTTCGCCCTTGGAATGCTTTTTGTGCAGGGCTGGACCTCTGAGGCTACAGCTTGGAGAGGAAGGTCATTAATTCAGCCTGGCAGGGTCAGCCCCAGCCAGGCCCTGGTTATGAGCTGACTCAGAGAAATATGACATTTCTGGATGACCCAAAAGCAGTACAAATATGACTTTGGACTCTGCAGAATACTTCTTCTCACATAAGTTACAGTGGACTTTGGTGCGTGTCTGGAATTTGTAGGCCCTAGGAAAGTAAAACTAGCCCATGTGCTCCCCATCCTCATAGGAGAATAATGGAATAAAAACAGTAAAGCACACTGACTTTCCCTCAAATGTTTCTTCCCATTGTAGAAAGCCTATTCCATGTCACCACCCAGTTCTGCATAAGTCCTGCCACACCATTCACTTTGTAGCTGCTCCTGGGCTGCGCACGTCAGGAATCTCCCCTGCGCAGCCCTTACACTTGTGCACACGCATGTACACACGTGTTTGCATGTAATCAGCCCAGTGTCCCTTACTCTGGCGGCAGCGCAGCAGCCTACTTGCGCCAGGGGGACACCGGTAAAATACACATGCAGTCCCTTTCATCATGAGTTCACTGTGGGTGAGTCCCAACTTATGAGGCTCTCCCACAGTAAAAGCTCACCAAATAGGTGTTCAAAAAGCGAAAAATCCGGGCAGCTCAGATGGTCAGAACCACCTTCTAACAGTCAGTAACATCAATGATGACATCTCCAAAGACATCACTGATGACATCATCCACAGAACCCATGCACACTCCCTTACAACCTCTTGTATGCCCACTCACACACCCACACAACCACTCACATACCCATTCACAGACCCACACCAGTACTCACATACCCATTCACTCCTCAATAGAGCCACTCACAAACCCACTCACTCACTCATACAGCCACTCACACAACCATTCACTCACCCATATAGATACTCATAGAACCAGCCACTCATACAGCCACAAACACAGCCATACAGCTACTCATACACTCACTTATTCGTCTACACAATCACTCACACATCCACTCACTCACCCATACAGCCTCTCAACAGTCACTCAGTCACCCATTCAAACACTCACACATTCACTTACCACCCACACAATCATGTACATACCCATTCACGCATCCATACAAGCACTCACACATCTCCTCACTTACCCATACAGCCATTCACACAGACACTCACTCTCCAATACAGCCACCCACACACCAACTCACTTAACCAAACACCCACTCAAACAGCCACTCACTCACCCATACAACCACTTGCACACCCAGTCACTCACTGTAGGAAAGTAAGATCTGCTTCTTATGGTTACCCCCACTTTTTTTGACTAGTCTGACTGGGATCCTGCTAATCAGGACCCCAGTCTATCTGCTTTCTCCCTAAAATGTTATGTCATGTACTTAGGTACACTCCATATTGGATACTGGGGTACCCTTGTCAGTCCCTATAATATGGAACCCATGTACCCAGGGCATAGGTACCCCAGAGGCCTGCCATGGGCTGAAGCATGTATTATGCCACCCATGAGAGGCCATGCAAAATGGATCTACAGGCCTGCTATTGCAGCCGGTGTAAGTTGGTGCATGCACCACTTACTTAAGATATAGGTTTACTATATCTAAGGGACACTACTACACTTAAAACCTATAAGCCACCCATATAGCAGGCCTTGATAATCCTGAAGGCAGGGTGCTTGGTTCTAAGTGAGAGGGTGCCACTGCATGAGAAGGACAACCCTGCAGCCTACGGATTCTATTCTCCCGGGCTGTTAGTGCTGCAGCCATTTACGACATATAGAGTGGCACTATGCAACCGCGTGATGACCAACTCTAAAACGGCTGAAAGTAACCCTATCGTGTTTGGTGTCAAACATTGTGGAATCATACCCCCACACATGATTTCACCCCTCAGAAACGAGCTTTGTGAGGTCCCTGGTGTTCCCGGTACCAGCCTTCTAGTCCCGGGCAGCCCAAAATGATTGCTGCCGACCAGAGACACATTTCTGCCCTCCTGCTACCGGGCCAAGCTCGAGCAGGGGAAGGCAGAACAATAGGCATCCTGTCACAGGGAGGTGTGACCACCTCCCAGACAGGATTTAGTGTATTAGGCCTGGGTGGGTGCGCTTGCCAGTGACCGAAAGTCTTCATGAGGGGCACATTTGGTGTCCCTGTGCATAGGTCAGTTCAAACTAGTCCTGGGAGCCGTTGGCTCCTGCTCTGATGCAAAACTGGACAAAGGACATGGGAGTAATCTCCCCACTGTCCTGACCCTTCCCTGGGAGGGTCGCCTGAATCTGTCCAACCCTCTCCCGTGGGTACAAAAGGGCTTACCTGGCTGTAGGACCCAAGATTCAACGTGGACAAGATTTTGAACCAGAAACCACTGAACTTCGACCGCCTGGACACTCTGGACTTCGTTTGGGCCCGACTTCATCTCCCTCTCAGTCTGAAGCATTGTCTGTGCCCGTGCACCATACAGGCTCCGTGCAGGACCTGTGGAGCATCAAGGACAACTGAAGATATCTCCCTTGGAGTGAATGAGTCACTCCCATGCAACCGCAGGCACCACATTGCAGTTGACTGGTCTGCTGCTTCTGAGCTCCTACGGACTCCAAAGGCTCCAACAACACAGGAGGTGGGTTTCCAAGTCCCACGAGGTTTGAGCTGCCACCTTACCAAGTTTGAGGTCAGAATCCCTCGTGGGGGCTGCAATACCCGTACCCCTGTGCACCGCGTACTTTTGCAAGTGCATATGCTTGTTGGCATTTGCAAAACAAGTGCACTGGGCTCCGATTAGCTCCGACCTCTGGCACCATTTCCACCAAAGAACTCCGGCCTCCTCATACCGAGTGCTCCGTGGGCTGCTACTTTGCGAAACTGCTTGAGGTCCCCTTGTGACTCCGGTGCCTCCGGCCTGTGGGTCCTCTTGAGGGTCAACACTTCTTTTCTTGGGCTCCCCTGGTTGCTCTAGGCTTGCCCTGACTCCCTGTGTTTGGTGAGTCTCCTGGACCTTGGTGGTCCGAACCGTAACATTTCTTGACCTTCTTCATGGGTTGCCACTGCCAAGGCTTGTTGGTGCTCCCGCTGGACACCGACCCCATAGCACTCAACATCCTTCGTGGGACAGCTTGTATCCGGCTCCTGGTCATCCTCGACATCTCCTGGTCCCTGTGGCTGCAAAGTCAAGATCCCCCTCTTTGCACCTGAAGCACCCGACATCGGTGGGCATTCGTCTACCGAGCCCCTGGTCACTCCTGAGTGACCCAGACTCTGTCCCCTCTGCTTTCAGGTGCTCTTCATCAAGAATCCACCTTTGGATTCCAACGGACTCTCTCCTTCTTCCCAGCAGGGCTCTTCTTTGAAGTCCTCCATAAAGACGACGGCGGTTTCCGACGCCACTTCAGACCTATGCACCCGGCTTCCCTTGGATAGGTAACTCTGGTACTACGGTATCCACGGGTGGGGTGGCTCTCCAACCTCCTAACTTCCACGGGGTTTCTTCAAAATCCACTGGGAAGGGTCCTTAAACTTAAAAACTACAACTGGGACTCTCCCATAGAATTGTACGGCACACGCGGTCGTGTTCCCACACTGCACCCGTCTTCGTGGGGTCCCTACTTACTCACCTTGGGTGGTTTCTTGGGGGTCCCAGCGATTCTACATCCTCTAGACACTGTCTTGACTCGAGTCGTGGTTCTTATACCACTACTTTGGTATATGGTTGTGTCTCCCCCTGGAGCTCACTGTGTATTATTGCTACTTACGATTGTTTCTGTGCTACAGTATTGTGTGCTTTGTGTTTATCTGCGTGTAGCAGATACTGTGAGGTATTTAGAGTGTGTTATAATAATAAATACATATTTTTAGGCTGTCCGGTTTTAGGTTTAAACCTATAATAACTGATAAAACCCCACCGAGAGGGAAATAGTCCTCACCAGTGTAAATATATAAACACTGAAAAAACACTTGCGCAACCACAAACTAAATGTCATTCAAAGAAAGGAAAAGGAGAGTGAAAGAGTCATTTTTTTCTTCCTGAAGGGCCCAATACAATGTAACTTTGTTATACAAGATAGCAACAAGAAAGACTGGGCTAACATTATTCTGCTTGAGTTTTGTTGTTTAGGGATGTCACTAAAATATTGTTTCTTCCTTTTGATTTTTTCAGTTTTGTGGTCTTTGGTCGAAAGTTACAGGGTTTAGAAGCATGTTTTAGGCCTTGTTTAATTATATTATAAACTGTATAGAATCAGGAAATATCAAAATCATATTTGATATTTTGGCTGCGTTCGATTCTTTCACTGATAGGTAAAATGGGTGGTTTCATAAGAATCTTTCCCAATATGTGCCATCACATTTACCCACAGAGAATGGGTAAAAACTCTTGATACATCAACCCCCAGTTTCTAGTGAGTCAGTATTGATAATAGGTGAATTGCCAACACCTCAGGCTTTAAACATTCAATGCAAGGTATAGTGACAAGTATATATGAAAAGAGTGCTATCACCAAGCATCTGGGAGAGTGGTGAAAACATGACACCAGATTTTTGGAAAACATGGAACGCAGTGTCACTTGAAATGCTGTTGCAAAAAGGTTCTTTCCAAGTTTAACAAAGATTGGAGTGATATTGTTTGTATTTGCAGTGATTCAGCTACGTATATGAAAAAGTTGTTTGATGACCTGTCAAAACTGATACCTGAGCTGAAGTTCTTCCCTGTAAGAGATCCTTGCCACTTGTTAGATGGTATGCTGAAAGCATACTTACAATCTTCAGAGTTAATGAAGAATGCTTTTGACTTTTTATCCATTTTGATGCACTGTTTTGTTATGCGCGGGAACTAAAACACAAATATTTCTCATTTTGTGCTTTGTGTGGCATCAAAGAAAGAGTCATCCCAACTGTGTCACTTACACTTAGCTGATGGTTCTCAGTCCAAGGGAAGGGGCTGTGAATGCTATATTATCCATGTGGCAACCGTTTACAGACTTTTTGATGAGTAATGATGCTAAAGGCAAGAAATGTGAGGATCTTTGGTCACATATTGATAGTGATGTGAAAAGAAAAGAAAACTCTACTGCATTCTTAGATTTTTACAGGAAAACATAACTGCTGTAGTGGACATAATAAAAAAATTAGAGTCTGAAAACACTCTTGTCTGCCAAGTGTTCAGCATACTTGGTGTAGATGTGAAACATCTCCTTGAGAGTAGGCTGGGCGACACCTTTAGTGAATTTGGCACTGCAACATGTTCCATGCTAGAGTGCTTGCCACTTGGTAAGCAACGCAATGTTGAAGAGCAATTCAGGAGCTTTTATTTTACAATGTATGAGAAATGGCTTGCAATGATGCATAGAAATGTCCCTTCACCAACCATGGCTTTTGAAGTCAATGAAACCTCACTGTGGTACTCTGTACAAGTTTTAGATCCCTTCTGTAAAGGGAATCTTCTCCGTAGTTTCAAACGTGCTGCTTCATTTTTGACCGCTTCAATAACTCTGAGGGCATAAGCACCCAGTTTAACGCAAATGTTGCAGAACCTGCCCAGGGAATCGCAATCTTTAAGTGCACCAGTATTGGCATGGAAAGCTATGTCAGTGGCCAGAGTTGCACATTGTGTACTGGCTGTTTTGGCGTTGCCTGTCTCAAGTGACAATGTTGAGAAGGTCTTTTCACAGAAAAATGTTTACATGAGAAGGAAAGAGCGAGCACACATGACCAAAGACTCACTGAAGAAGTATTGTATGGTATACTACAATAAGTTTGATTTGCAAAAATGTATTTGGACCTTGTATACACTGTACATACACTGTCTATATAGCATGCACTATCAGTGCAGAAAGCAAGCAATAATAAAAGCGAAACATTCCATAAACACCGGAAAAACACTGTTTCTGTTGTTTTTAATGGCGTGAAAATGTGAAACCACTGATAACCACTGTTTTTTAAAAGTATTTAAATCATTTGAAAACACTGAAAAAACCCCACCAGAATTTATCAAAAATAGAAACTGAAAACAGTAAAGCCTACATATTTTATAACTACTGTGTGGTTCTCCTTTCATTTAACCAATACAATAAGGTTGCATTCTGGTAAAACAAGCTGCTTAACATTCCTTCAAGACTAAGCCTGAAGGCTGCTCTCCACAGCTACCACTTGGATAGCTTTCTAAGGTTATCTTTGACCTCTTAAATCACCATAAGGGTTGTTTGGACTGGTGCAAGGTGCCCACTTTAATTAGTGGACATCATATACCAGGTCAACTTCTCACACTCACTCATAAAGCCCTTCAGAAACCCACTCACTCACCCATATAGTCACTACACACCCAGTTACCTACCTATAGAGCCACTCACACTGCCACTCACTCAGCAATATAGACACTCACAAAGCATCTCACTCACCCACACAGTACTCACACACCCAGTTATACACCCATACAACCACTCACACACCCATACACACAAGGATACATACAGTCACATAGCCACTCACATAATATATGTTAGAAGTATAATCACTCCGTAGTAGAGAACCTAGTATACTAATTTACCTTTTGTAGTAGGTTAGCATATCTGTTTAACACCCATAAACTCTTAAAAACACTTACACTCGCTTGATGATGTCATCAGTGATGTCATTTAAGATGTCATCAGTGATGTCATCAGTGATGTCACTGACCATGCCAGGAGTGATGTAATATGTGAGGTCATAAGCAGTGCATTGCGGGCGTAAGTTATAGCTAGCTCAGGTAACTATAACTGCTGAATTTCACTGGTTTTGTAGGAATGAAATCTGAGCCTAACTATAAAGTCTCTGTAAACTTTGTTCTTTTCAGTGAATTTTGTGTTTTTTAATTCTATTTCCGAACTATAACGGCCCGCAACCTTTGGTTTTTCAGTGAATATTTATATATATATATATATATATATATATATATATATATATATATATATATATATATATATATATATATATATATACAGCAATTCTCCACTTCCAAGGAAAATCAACCAGCACTCCAAGCGATTATAACTGCTCAACATTTATTTTCTGAGCGATGGCATCCACGCGTTCCGGCTGTCAGCAGCTCCCCTTGCTTAAAAGCAATGCCGGCTCCCGCAGGAGGCAGGGAGCTGGCGGGACTGTGGGGGCATTGGGGCTCCCCCCACGGTCCCCAACACAAAGGGGCGGCCACGCGGCCCCCCTCCCTCAATAAAATTTAAAAAAAAATGTAAAAAAAGAGGCACAGCCCCGGGGGATGGGGTCCCCGGGGCTAATAGAGGCCTCAGGAGGGGGGCCACGCAGCCCCCCTCCTTAAAAAATATTTTTAAAAAATAAATAAATATGTGGCCATGCCCCGGGGGATGGGGTCCCCGGGGCCGAAATTGGCCTCGGGAGGGAGGCCACGCGGCCCCCTTCCCTTTTATTTTTTGATTTTTTTAAAAAATAGGGGTCAGGCCCTGGGGGATGAAGTCCCCAGGGCCCCAAAAATGGGAAAAGAAGGGGGCCACACAGCCTCCCTTCTGAAAAAAGAAAAAAAAAGCCGGCATTGCGCCAGAGGCCCGCCCCCTCCCTGCAGCACTCTGCAAACGCGCCCCCTGGCGCGTTGTATGTTGGGGAATTAATTCCCTTTGAATACTGAGGGTCCCTGGGGGCCAACTAGCCCACCAGGTACCTCCAGGAAGCTGCGTTGCAGAGAGGTGGTCCAAGGCCACGCCCCCTTTTTACACCACTCTGCAACGCAGCTCTGTGGCGCTTACTGGAGGTACCTGGTGGGCTAGTTGGCCCCCAGGGACCCTCAGGACTCAAGGGGACTTAATCCCCCAATTTACAATGCTCCAGTAAGTGCCACAGAGCTGCGTTGCAGAGAGGTTGTCCGAGGCCATGCCCTTTTTACACCACTCTGCAAACGCGGATTCTGGTGCACTGCTGGTGGGGCGATGAGGTCCTCTTGTGCCCTGAGCACCTCAGGACACAAGTGGACTTCATCCTCCGAGCAGCAGTGCGCCAGAAGCCGTGTTTGCAGCGTGGTGTAAAAAGGGACGTGGCCTCGGAACACCTCTCTGCAACACAGCTCTGTGGCGCTTACTGGAGGTACCTGGTGGGCTACTTGGCCCCCAGGGACCCTCAAGATTCAAGGGGACTTAATCCCCCAACTTACAACGCACCAGGGGGCGCCTTTGCACCGTGGTGCAGGGAGGGGGCGGGGCCTGATATAACAAGTTAGCAATCCTGCTGTGTGGGACTTACTGGAGGTTATAAAAGGGGTAGTTGGCCCCCAAGGTTGATGTTGGGGGCTAACTATCCCTCCTGTTACCTTTGCTAAATCCCACACAGTGGGATTGCTAAAAGGTGTTTGGAGGCCACGCTCACCTTTCTCCACCACTCTGCAAACGCGACTGCTATGTTATAGTTAGAAATTAGCATTTAAAAAACCTTTGAAATTCACTGAAAAAACCATAGGTTTCAGGGACGTTATAGTTAGAAATTAGCATTTAAAAAACCTTTGAAATTCACTGAAAAAACCATAGGTTTCAGGCACGTTATAGTTAGTTGGACATTTCACTCGTACAAACCAGTGAAATTCCGCCGTTATAGTTAGTTCAGCTAACTATAACTCGCGCCCCCGCAATGCACTGCTGATGACATCACATATTACATCATTCATGACATGGTCAGTGACATCACTGATGACATCATCCAGTGACTGTGTGTTTCTATAAAGTTTAAATATGTTTTATATATATGCTAAGGTGTATTGAAGAATGAGTGGGTGTATAAGTGTCTGGATGGAAGACTAGGGGTGGGCGGAATTTGCGTAGTCGCGCTATGCAATGCTCCGCGAAACGGTAAAAAATCTCCGCGAGCACGCAAAAGTTCCGCGAACACGCGGAATTGCTTGTTCCGCCCGTTCGCGATGCTTTTTTCCTGTTCGCGAATGCTGTCTGCGTGCTCGGGGAGAAATATCTCGCGAACACGCATTTTGAAAGCACGAACAAACAAAAAATTCCGCAAAGCCGCGGATCGCGGAATTTTTGGTAATTCTGCGTTCTCCGCGGAACGCGAAATTACCCAAATTCTGCAAATTCCGCGAGCGGAACGGAATTTACCGCCCAGGCCTAGCAACTACACAAACTTTTGAGCTGAAATGAAAAACGTTTTGATAAACACACATTTGTACAATCTGTAGATACAGAACTATTAAATCTGAAACAAGGGAATAAAGATCCCATCACTTATTTGACCACTTTTATTTGTCTGGTTGCCGGATCTCGGTGGTCCCAAGTAAAAAGAGCTTTGCTCTTTTATAGGGGCTTACAGGATGATTTGAAGGATTACTTGGCTCAAGTAGTTCATCCTCCAGAGGACTGAGACAAACTCATTGATTTAGTGGTCAAGTTGGAACACAGATTAATGGAAAAAGGGCAGATTGTGGTAAAAATGAGCAGGAAGTAGTTGTCATTAGGTAAAAGAAGCCCGAACCTAAGGTGGTGGATGAAAGTGAGCTGATGCAAATTGGGGGAGTACTAGGCCCATTACCCAAGAGGAAAGGCAGAGGTGTAGAGATAAAAAAAAACGTTGTGATTATTATGGAAAGGCTGGATATTTCTTAGGAGAATGCACTAGCAAACCAAAAGATAAACCCAAGGCCTTTTCCACCACTACTGAGAAAGAGGAAAATGACAGAGCCTGGTAGTTGTTAATACCAAACTTCTGGGAGCAGAGCTTTAAGGTCTTTAGAGAACACGGCAACACTACTTCTTGAAGTTCTATGAGTCATTTTCATGTACCAGTAGAGTTAGAGTAGGTACCGAATGAGAAGCTTACAGTTGACATGCGGATTGATTCTGAGGCAACCGGAAACTTCCTGGACTCTTTATTTGTCATAGGGTTAAGTATTCTGATCCTTGAAAGAGACAAAGTGGAAATAATTTGTACTATTGATGGGAAAGAAAATTTATCTGGCCCAGTAGTTACCCAAACTGTACAATTACCTATGACTATTTTTGAAAATCACCAAGAACATGTCTGATTTGATTTGATTTCTGCAACTCAGTTTCAGACCATTCTTGGGATCTCTTGGATATACCAATAAAGCCCAGCTTTTGATTGGGCATCTAGAATGTGATCTTTTTGTCCCGATATTGTCAAATGAATTGCTGTCAGAATGAAAAGACTAGTGGTGGTCTCCTTCAAGTTGTTTTGGGTGAAGAATATTGTGTAAGTCTATCAATATTTTAAAGACGTATTTGATAAAAAAAATTATAGTGTTAGACCTGTCAGACTGAGAGTGGTCAACCTCCAAACTTTTTGCCTTCCTCCTCCATTTTTACTGACTTTGTTTTTCCTGACCTTATGACTCTCTGCACTTTACCACTACTAACCAGTTCTAAAGTGCTTGTGCTCCCCCCTCTAAACATGGTAACATTGGTGTATACCCGATTGGTACATTTAATTTACTTCTAAGTCCCTAGTAAAGTGGCACTACATGTGCCCAGGACCTGTGAATTAAATGCTACTAGTGGGTCTGCAGCGCTGATTGTGCTTCCCACTTAAGTAGCCCTTTAAACATGTCTCAGGCTCGCCATTGCAGCCTGTGTGTGTGCAGCCTTAAACTGCCATTTCAACCTGGAGATATAAACCTTTTGGGAGGCCCAAACCTTCCTTTTAAATTCATATAAGTCACTCCTAGGGTAGGCACTGGACGGCCCAGAGAGCAGGGTGCAATATATTTAGAAAATTGGACATGTACTTTTAAGGTTTACATTAAGTTTTACATGTACTGGTAGTGAAACTCTCTTAAATTGTTTTTTCACTACTGGCAGGGTTACCTCTCTCATAGATAACATTGGAGTTACCTTATTACATTCTATAAGTGTAATTTCAAAATAGGAATAGGGAACCAGTTCATGTTTGGTGTCTCTGGAATCACAATTTAAAATCCTAACTTAAGGTGGAGTCTGATTTTAAATTGTAATTCCATACATGCCAACATTTTAGAGTTATATTACAGCAGAGGTAACCTTCCTGAACCAGATTTATTGGTATGTATGGTGACAGACAATCAGTATTTCATTTTGTGCAGTTTAATAACATAGCGCAATCCAAAACAGAGTTCTAGACTCTGTTTTGGTTTGCGCTATGTAAAACTGCCAAAAATGAAATGTTGAGGCCTGTCACATGCACTAATCTCCACCTCCATGAATTAAGACAAAGGGGCCAATTCCGATTCGGGCCAGAAATCTCTCCGACCGAGCCGGACCCGGAGAGATTTCTGACCGAATCGGACCCGTGCAGCCCGACCGAACGAGTACGATGCGCACGTATGCCATCGGACTCGAGTCGGTCGGACTCCCATTAAAGTCAATGGGAGCCTGTCGTACAACGCGTACGCGGGCTCCCATTGACTCAATGGGTGCAAGGCGGACAAGGGCGCCCCCTACAGCGTGTACGCGGCGAAGCGACTCGCGCCGTACACGCACAGGTAGGGGGGACCCATGGGTCCCCCTGTGTGCGACTCGCGCGGCTACGCGTACAGGGGGGTCCGACACGGACCCCCAAAGTACGGCTCCGACTGCTCTTTCGAGCCGGAGTGCGCGGCTCGGTCGGACTGCTCGCGGCGCGCATCGTACTTACCCGGCCGGGGAACATCTCCATTGCGCGGTGCGAGTCGAGTCCGAGCGAGTCGGTCGGTGCGGTTAGACCCGGGTACGAGTCGGTCGGAGCGGTCGGGACGCCCGGACGAGTCGGTCGGCGATTTCGCATCGTACTCGCTCGCCCGGACGCGCGTACGAATCGGTCGGGCAATAGGGCTCCGAATCGGATCCGGTTAAGCCGAATCCGATTCGGAGCCCTACCGGCCGAGATCGGAATCGGCCCCAAAGTGTTAACCTTTGATGTCAGAGGTAATTCTTGGAGGGGGAGTTTGGAACGTGTGTGACAGGCATCAACATTTTTATTTTTGGCAGTTTTACAAAACTCTGAATCGGGTTTCTGCAGTAATCGGGAGGTGGGAGACTAGCCTTGAAATCGGTAGTCTCCTGCCTGAATTGGGAGGGTTGGCATGTATGTAATTCTGAAAATGACACTTTTCGAAAGTTTGCATTTTCCTGCCTTAGCCATTTAGTGCCTGTAGCCTGTAGCCTGTACCTGGTTCACATGACTTGGGGCTGTAGCTGACAGTTGAGCTTTGTGTGGTCCTGCTAGACAGCCACACACAATCTGATGCTTAGGTGTGCCTGAATGTGCCATCATTACCTGCATAGAAGGGAGGAGGTGGGCAAAGCCCGACTTACACTTGAATAGGCTATGTCCTTCATCCACGCAAAGGGCTGAATACCCCATGTACTTAGTCTGGAGCCAGGAGAGGAAAGGCAGGTTGCCTGGGAACTTCAATGGGAAACTTCTCCCCCACTTCAAAGGCACAACTGGGTATAAATACTGGACTTCAGACACCGACTCTTCAGTAGACTTCTGGACTTGTGGATACTCTGCCAGGAAGAAGGACTGCTGTGCTGCTACATGGACTGCCACTCTCCTGGACTGCTGCTCTAAAGGAACTATTGCACTGCTGTGCTGACCTGCTGCCTGCTGCCCTCTTGCCTGGGGATGGAGAACTGGACCTGCAACTTCATCTTGAACCCAGGACCCCAGAGTGACTCCAAGGGTTAGTCTGCTGGCTTCCTGATCTGAGCCTCAAGGGCATAAAAGGCTCCCCAATATCCTGCACCAGCCTCTGGACCCAGCTGCAGTGGGTTCCTGACCCCCAAGTGGTGCCTCTCAGGTCTTGCGCCCTTGGTGTGGCTCACGGGCGCTGAGATCAAGCTTTTGGGTACTTCGCGACCATGAATGGGCCAGTTCACACTGAGACATTGCAGCTCACACCGCAAATCAGCCTGAAGCTCCGTCAGCCTGACTCTTCGCACTGAGCCTCGAATGCTCGCGGGGACTACCACCACGAAGCTCCAGCAATACCCACCCTTGACGCTAGCCGGCTCCTCGTGCTTCGCCAGCAGTCTCCCACGACCCTCCTCCTGCTCTTCGCAGCCCTTTGTAACAAGACCGGAACTCTTGGCATTAACTTGAGAAGGTAAAACTTCAGTGGGACTAACCTGGTACTGTGTCCGACCTGCGCTCCATTGTGCTTGGCCTGAACATTTGACTATGACCCGGTCCAGTGCGACCAGATAGACGCGGTTGGTGCTTTGTGCTTTTAGGTGCTATTTTATACTTTATCTTTAGAAATTCATAACTCTGGTTCTACTGATTAGATTTTCGTCATTTTGGTCTTGTTTTATTTATTAAATTCAGCTCTATTTTCCTAGCCTAGTGTGTGGTGTTTTCACTGTTTTACTGTTAGTGTTGCACAAATACTTTACACATTGCTTCTAAGTTAAGCCGGATTGCTCTGTGCCAAGCTACCAGAGGGTTGAGCACAGGTTAATTTGGAGTTTGCTTGAGCCTTACCCTGACAAGGATTGTGGTTGCTGCTTGAACAGGGCTCACACCCCAGTCAACCATTAACCCAATTTCTTACATTGGTGATTAGCGGTGATGATCAGGACTTGCGTTTGTGTAGTGCCTTACAGTGATTTGGTGTACACTACCGTCCAATATCTAAGACCAATTCGAGTTTAAATTCTCCTTGATTGCCTTCTTTTTTGTTTTTTCCAAATTCTTCCCCTGACTGTTATGTTTGAAACCACACCTGCAAGGATAGAATTCGAGCTGGCAAACATGGAGTCCTACACTGTGTCCCAGCTCAACTAGTTCTGCAAGGAGAGGGGACTTCCAGCCAAGAGCACCACCAGGAAGATGGAACTGCAAAAGGCGCTGAGGGCCTGGGCAGAAGCTCACCAGTCAGTGGTGGAAGCCACAGAAGGGGACGAGGTGATGGAAGGACAAGGAGAGGACCTCCCTGAGATGCAGCCTTCAGCTGAGGCAGAAAACTTGGCCCCTAAAGTGGAGCTGCACTCCCAGCTGTAGATCAAAACCCCATCCTTAGGAGTGCTTGGAAAAATATGTGAAAATCCTAGGGTGGCCCTAAATTTTAAGACCCTGCAGACGTAGGGTACTTTATAAAGATTTGTTCTGGGGGGCTGCTGTAATTCCTATAGCCCCCAACAACACTTGCCCAGGTCATTGGTGTTGTTCCTGTTGTCCTGGGACCACCACAAGCCAAGAAAAATAAGCAAACTAGAGAGCCCCATAGGGCATTAAGGGGCGCTTCAGTGGGAGCAGTGAATCTTTAAGTAGCAGCTCTCCCACTGAGTCGGGGAGAGCCGTGAAGCAGAGGTGAGCGTTTCTTTTTTGTTTTTTATTTCTGGGGAGTGCTGGGTCCCACCTGGGCCCCGCATTGCTCCCTTTGTTGGGGGCAGCTGTGGAGCCCACCCCAGCTGCCCCGGCCATCTCTCCGCCCAGCCAACAGTCTCCGTTGCTGTCTGCACAGGAGCCAGCAGTTCTTCTCCCCTGCCCGCTCCTGCGTGCAGGGATTTCCTCATCGGTGGTGGCCACCCGCTCCCCCAGACATGGACACGGGGAGCTGGGCAGGCTCTCGACTACTGGGGGGAGCAGGGCAGCAATGCTCACTCTCGTATTTCTCCTCTTGTGTGGAACGAAGTTTGGATCCAGGGCCCCTCCTCTTCCCGAAGGTGCACGACAGCGCTCCTACTTCCTTTGCGGTTATTGTGGGCCCAGAGTCAGGACCCCAGGCCCCTTCATGGCCTCTCAGGAGCGCATCGGTGCTCCCCACCTTCTTTTGTGGTGGCGGGGCCCAGAGTTGGTGGTCTCTGGCCCCCTTGAATAAAACCTGGCCCGGCGGTTGGGATCCCCAGGCCCTCAGCTCTGGAGAGGGGGGACCACGCACGTCGTCTCCAGGGCTAAAAATTGAAAATGCTCCTTATGGCGAGAATCGCAGGGTGCTACACGCTTGGCTTCTCCGGGGGGATCAAAGGTCACTCATTTAAAAAAAGCCATAACTCAGGCCCTGTTGGGCCGATTCGGAAGATCCTAGGCTCCTTTAACTCCTGGGGGTGAACTCTAGTCACCAGGAGCAGTTCCAGCAGGCCTCCTGGCCTACAAAGTGTTGTACCTTGCAGGAAGCTGGTTCCACCGGTTTCCTGCACCAGCTCTCTTCCTGGTCTTTGTTCTTGGTGCAGAAGTGCAGATCTTTACCTCAACTGGTCCTCAGGGGCGTAAGGGAGGCAGCCTCACTGGCCCCTGGAAAGACCCACTGGTTCTGAGGTCAACTGCAGGGCAGAGTCCTCAGTCCTTTTGGGAATCAGGGGGTTTCTCCTTCCAGTTGTCCATGTCTGTCAAGTCCCAGGGTCCAGCAGCAAAGAGCACAAAATCACCAACAGCCTCCTCTCTCACTTGTGGGAGAGTTTTTAAAGGGGGGTGGAAGGTTCTAGAAGCTAGGTACCCCTGGCCAAATCTGGAGTGCCACATCACATCTCCACCCCTGTCCCAACCCTCCTGCACAGCATGCTGGGACAGTTCAAGATGGCATCATGCAGGAGTCATTAGTCACATCTGCTCCTGGTGTCTCGGCTCCGCCAGTCGCTGACATCACTGCCAGGGCCTTATTCACCAAAAGTTCAAATAGGAGACCCTCCTGTGTTGGTTCCAGTTGTCTGGGCTTCCTCCTTTGTTCAATGGGCCTGGGCTGCCCCCCAGCCATGGTACAGTGTGGTAAGTAATTAACAAATGCAGATTGTGTGGTGCGGCCTTTGTTCCTGCTACTGGAGAGTAATGTAATTAACTTGCATAGCAGGGCGACAAAAGGCCTGGGTTCTGATCCTGAGCTGAGCCAGGGAAGTATGACAAACCTTGATGACCCATGAGTTGTATAGATATCCTCTTGGCACTCTCAGATTTTGGTTTTCTTGCACATGTTCCATCCCATTTTAATATGTTACTGGACATCGTAGGTCGAAGGGAAGCGAAACTGCACTCTAAGGCAGTTTCCCCCCTAAGTGTATAATACAATGTCACTGTGGACAAGACAGTAAACTACACTGACTTTCCCTAGGATTGTACACTAAAATTATAAGGCCAACCCCATGTCAATATCTTATCCTGACGGAGTCCCCTCTGTGCCAGGCTACTTGTGCACAGTTACCGGGTTGCACACAACAGTAGTCTCAAACATGCAGCCCTCAAACGTGTGCACATACGTGTGCACACGTGTTCACGTGTAACCAGCCAAGTGCCCCTCACCCTTGCTGTATTGCAGTGGTCTTATATTAAAAGGCGGACACTGGTGGTAAAAACATGCAGTCCATTTGCCATGTGATTAGCCTGGGTGAGACACATGTAGTGAGACTCACCCACAGTAAAAAGTCAGAAACCGATTGATCCTAAAAGCAAAAAATCCAGATGTACTGAATGGGTGGAACCCAATTGCAACACTTCTCCACTATCTCTAGCTGGTCTGGTCAGATCCAGCTTCACTATATTATTTATTGGTTGGGCCCAGTACCAGTTCATGTGAGCAGTTCCATTGAGGCCGGGTGCTGAACGAGGTTCATGGGATCTCGCACACACCTGAACCCACACCAGAACCACAGATATATATATAAGTGAGGGACTGCTTGCATAAGCAATTAGGTGATTCTGCCATTGGAAGGGCTGTCATACAGAGAAAAGTGAAAAGACCACTAAAAACTTACTTTACCTCTTCCAATTCCACATGCATAGTTTCCACATACTAACTGCTAGTCAAGCTTATAAATGACTCAAAGGAACATTTTGAAAGGGGGTAGGCGGGGTAAGCATCTTTGACTTTCCCGTTAGGCTTTAGTCATGCTCCTCACCTAATTTAAAGTGTTTCACTTATTTTAGAAAGCAGGCACCTGGCACTATATCGAGCTGCAGATGGAAGGGTTTTGTCACGTCTTCAGGAGCTGCCCCATCCCCTTCTCCTTTGCTAACAAGACAAGGGGGGCCCAGTGGGATAAACACCTTTGATCCCCCTAACAATAATTATTGCTATGGTCCATAAAACATAGGCGCCTAGCTCTTTTCCGAATACTCTATTTCCTTCTCACTTAATACCAAGGGTCAGCATCCAGTTTGTCAAGCCCTTGATATTACAGTAAAACTTTGGAGTGTTTTCCCGTTTAAAAAATCAATCAGAATCATTCCAGTGTGTTCATAACTTCACTTTAATTGGATCAGGAACAGCCAACACGTGTTTCACACCCTTGGGCTATAGAGCCTGGGGCTTTCTCAAGGCTGTATCAATCGGAAAGAATAAAAAAGTAAAAAACAACCTTAATTTTTAATTCCAATTTTACTGCGGAACGCTAAATCAGGACCAGGAACAGCAAACACGTGTTTCCCCCCCTTGGGCTATTGATCCTGGGGCTTTCTCAAGGCTGTATCAATATGAAAGAATAAAAAGTAAAAAACAACCTTAATTTTTAATTCCAGTTTTAGTGCGGAAACATTGGAATTAAAAATTATAGTTGTTTCTTACTTTTTATTTTTTCCTATTGATACAGCCTTGAGAAAGCCCCAGGCTCAATAGCCCAAGGGGTGAAATATGTGTTGGCAGTTCCTGATCAAATTAAAGTGGGTTTATGAACACACTGGAATGATTCTGATAAATTTTTTAAATGGGAAAACACTCCAAAGTTCTACTGTAGTATCGTTATATGGGGAAGTCAAGGGTCTATACCCCATTGGAGTAAATACCCGCCTCAAAAGAAGGGGTTGCTTCCGGCAGGCAGAGGGTATCTGACCCTTTACATTGTTCAGCTGTCAACCCCTTGATGCAAGCTATTTTCACACATTTAGTCATTATTAATATTAACTTAACACTTCTTAAAGATAATTCTTGTCTTCATAGGTGGTGTGGAGGTCCTGAGAAGCTCCCTTTTCTTTGGCACTTGGAGGGCGGCAGAGCGGACACATATTAAGGTGGTGGTGGAGTCCTGCCTGCAAGCAGGCCAGATTGCCAGGCCCAGCTGCACCTTTGGAACTGGAAGTCCCTACCAGAACAAGTGTAATCACAGGCTGTCCTCCTTGCTTGTGAGCCGCGTACATGACAAGATGGCAGCAGCCCAGAGGTGAAGGCCAACCAACTAACAGAGAGGATCCTAAGGACCGATGGAGATAGATCTGATCCCTGGGGTATATAGCATCTGAGGGAAGCCCTTAGCCCTAAGCAGCCATGATGCGAAGTATACAGGGGATGACGTCTGTACCGCAGAGTGCGCGGGTCGGCCACGTAGATTGGGGTTTACGCCCTCCCACGCAGTAATGGAGCACTGTTGAGAAATTTGCCAGAGCACTGAGAAATACTGAGAAGATTCATTTAGTTTTCAGTAACCTTCATCACCCCATGGGAGGCTTCTCTCACTGTGACCTCAATATGTCTCTTACGGAAATGAAACCGAGTTCTCAGATGGACAGGAGAGACTTTGTTGCACCCAAATCTTAGGCCTAGAAGGATCTGTAGGCGGGAGATGTTGAGGAGCCAGATGCCACCGAAGTGGGTCTAAGGCAAGCAGAGCTGGCAATGATGTTCATGTCGAAGAACCTCCAACAGCCCAACCAGCTGATAGACACAAAAACATCCTCAATGGAAGGGTCGCTGGAAGACATACAAGGGAGAGAAGGAAATAACAAAAATGGGGTTGCAATCTGGATCAGTGTGTCTTTGTTTTGGAAGCAGAGAAGGAGAGATTCAGTGCACAAACTGATCAAATGCAGGAATTTGAGCAGTGTGTAATGACTACTTTGACCTATCTTGAGACGAAAATAGAGAGTACTGATTAGGCGGTGAAAGCCCTGCCTCCAGATTTTAGGTGTGACCCCTAAAGGAGAGTCAGAAGACCCAAACAGGTCTCTGCAGGACTGGTCGCAAGATGAGGTGATGGGCAATGGACCTGCTATGCAGATTGAAGTTACAAGGGCCACTAGGTTTCTTATGAGGGGCCCTCTGGGGCTTGCAGGCTGATGGTACAATACTGGTGGAGCTGTTGCATTCAGCTAAAATAGGATCATATCTCAGAGGGGCTGCAAAGAGTTGAATCTTAAAATAGTTAAAGCAAGGGAGCATATATTTCTAGATCTAATTCGAGCGACCCTCCTTAGAAGACAGTAATTACAAACAGTCATGAAGGACCTGATCACAAAGGAACTTGAAGTATCTTCTGGTTCTGCCGAGCCTGAATGTAAAATGTGGCTGGGAGATGTTATCTTTTACCTGGTGGGGTTTCAATGACAGTGGACAATGGGATTTGTCCTAATTATTTTTCAACCACTTCTGTTGCTTTGTGAAGATTCATGAACCTATATTTGTGGCAAGAGATCTGATTGATTCGAAGTTTGAATTAGTATTGTGCTTAAGACAAGAAGTGCGCATTAAAAGTTGAGTATGTGCAACTATGAAGTCACTGTAAATCTAGCAAGATTGGACTTTTTGTGTCCTCCCTTTTGTCCTATAAATTCACTCCTCCAAGAGGGAATATGGCTAGCGCTGTTTCCTACCTCTATCTCTCCCCCCGAGCTTGCAGAGGCAGAAATGGGGTCTCACTGGTTGACTGCCTGTATTATAGGCTTTCCCTTTCGGGTCCTCCCAACCCCGCTTCGAGCCCTTTCTGACCCTTTCACACCACTTCTTTAATTGGCTACAATGAACATTTAAACCATTCTCTCCAGGAGACCAAGTAAAAGGCTGACAGTTAAGGGTTTCTACAGTGGCATCTTCCTGTTTGGATTTGTTATGTCCTTGGCCCAGAAACCTTGCCCACCTACCCTCTTGAATGCTTTACCCATCTAATCCCCAGCATCTCTTATCTAAATATGTACAATTTTTCCAATTCCCCACTTTGTTTGCCTATTCTTTTCTACCCAGCAGATACTTGAAACAAGCTCCAACCAATGACTCCCCTTTTCAACTTATTGGTAGACACATAGGCCTACTACTGTGGTGTCTCTAGTCTCATGGGTTGCTGCTCTGTGGTTGCAGGGTTGACTGCATAAACCCTTTAATGTGGTGTCTGTGGGTCATAAAGAGTTGCAACCCTCTGCCTTTCTGCTGTTGAGGGCATTGGAGTCTCTCTTAGTTTCAACATCTCAGTAGAATGCAACTAGTGAGTAAGGTCCAGAGGTTAGACTCACATTGCGTCTGGGTAGACTCCATATATTATTTCTGGTAGCTTAAGCGTGTTTTTATGAGTTAGGATCCCATTGTTTCTGAGTGCACTCTATATTTTATTTTTTAGTACTTTAACTGTGCCTCAATATGTTGGGCTTCTGTCTCTCCATAGTGGACCCCATACACTATCCTACTGGTTCCTACTTGGTAGACTCCATAGATTAAACCACTGGTGGCTTAACAGCATCCCCATGAATTGGGCACCTCCAGGGATTAGGTATCTGTTACTTCTGGGTCCACTCCATATATTACTTCTGGTCTTACCTGCGTCTCCAGTGATTATGTAGGTCCTGGCTAGACACCATGCACTTGCAAGGTTTGGACTTCTGTTGAGCCAAGGTATATTCCATATACTGTACTATTAATGTTTTTATTAATTATTATACTATAATACGACAACACTAATTGGTGCAATTACAACAGCAAGTTTGTTACCATATTTCATTGCAGTGGAACATGTATGCCAATAGGTCCAACCATATGTATCAATATATACTAGTACTCAATCGCTTATAAAGAACAAACTGCACCCGCAGGGAAGTTACACAGGCAGGGTCTAAGGCAACACCTAAATACCGTAACACTTCTTTCACATCTCTCATCACATCCGTACTCTTTAGACCCACTTGACCTCCTTTCTGAAACCAGTATCTTTTTTATTAAAGTAGTCTCGGAATAGACCCTATATATCCCATGACTGGCTATTTCAGGGAAGCATAATCTAATGTAGGTGCATGACACTAAACCACTTCCAGTAGCCATGATCTGGTCATGGGGCAAGAGGTAAGTAGCCAAAATAAAGCTACAATGAATTTAGCAAGCAACATCATTATTTTGACAAGTTGTATAATTTGGTACTATCTCTACAGGGCTAATAGTGGGGAATTTGGTATTCCCAGTTTAGTGACAACTGATGTTACCTGAAAAACCTCACCATAATATGCCTGTATCAGACTTCAGTACCAAGCAAGACACATAAACTCCGCCTGTGGAATCTGGCATGTGTGGCATTCAGGACTGTGTGTCGGGTCAAATTTATGTAAGGCATCTAGGGTATAATACACACTGTGTAAATAGCTGAAGTGTGGTAACTTGTGCATATGCTTAATGGTAGACAGCGTAGTCTGGTAACAGCAAACCTTTCATCAAGTGTCATTAATCTTTACCCCTAGGTCTGCCCAACTGTCTTCTGGCTGTTATTACTGTGTCTGCCCATGATGTGTGGGTCTTTTCGGATAATCTGGCAACCAGTCATCATCGATCTTGTTACCTAATCAACTGTGCAAGAGGTTTACAGTCTGGGGTTCCTCTGAGTATCACAGGCCATGTGTGTCTTAATCTAAAGTATGTGAACACATCCCAGCAGATGGTGTCTCTCTTCTCCTTTTACAATTCTAGACTCAAAAGGTACCTTTGTGGTATATATGAACCATATATGTCATCCTTAGCTTCCTTAGGGAGTGTTCAACTACTGTCTCAGAAGTGTGTGGAATCACTGGGTTAATTCCCAGGGGCACTTGTGGTGAGTATATTCCAACCTTCACCATCTGCCACACTAGTGCATGCCATGCCCATTCATAGATCCAGATGGGTCTACATCGACTCTTGTTACAGGCATTCACGCCTGGGGTACTCCAGGGTTAGGTGAAACCAGTGCATCACAAAACGGGCATGTAATACATAAAATATTGTTTTAAAATCCATGACAGCAAATCTTCTCTTATCATACAATAATAATATGACGATTTTCCAATGGATCCTATGATGTTTCCCACCCAAATCAGTCTATCCAACTGACCAAAGCATGCAAAAAACAATTTGTAAGTGGTATGGGTATATATAAGAAATTTGGTTATTAGTTGAGAGGAGTAGAAGTCCCACTTAAATAATAAACACAATCCTTCTCAGGGTGAAGCACAAAAGTCACTAAATAAAACTCTGCTTACCCCCTCTGGTAGCTTGGCACAAAAGCGGTTGGGCTTTACTTAGAGGCAAAGGTGTAAAGTATTTATTCAGCACTCAAGCAGTAATAAAGTGAAAATGCAACAGAAGAAAAATCCCAAACCAGTTTAGACAATAGAGTAAAGTGTAATGAATAAAATTACCCCAAAATGACAAAACTCCAATAAGTAGAACCAGAGTTTTTACATTTTAGGTGAAAATAGCATCAAGAAGCATAAAGCACCACTCGCGGTTATCTGGTTCTGCTAAACCGGGGAAAATCACAAGTTCAGGCCAATCACAATGGAGCTTGGCTTGGCTCGAGGAGCCAGGTTAGTCACACTGAAACCTTCTCAAGTTTGGTGCGAAAGGTGCCATTCACATTGGCAGGGGGCCGGGAGGAGGAGGTTGTTGGCGCAAGGACCAGGTCGGGGTTGCGGACGGTCACTACTGTAGTGCGAAGAGCTGGTCATCACTGGAAATTTGTGTTGGAGGTCGACGTGGGCTGTCGCTGCCTGTGCGAAGAGCATGTTTCACTGGAGCTTCACAGAGATGGCCATCGCAGATGGTCGTTGTTAGTGCTAACAGCAGGCCCCCTGGAGCTTCGTGTTGGTGGTCGTCCCTGGAGGATGATTCTCCATGGGAAGAGGTCACTTTGCAGTCTCAAGGAGCCCACAACTTCTGTACCTTTACCTTTTTTTCAGGAGTAACCATTGCCAGCAAAGTGTCCATGACCTGGCGGGGGGCTCACTCCAGCAGAGGCCAGCAGCAGGGCTAAGGCAGGTCCAGTTGGTGCTTGTCAGTTGGGCAGTTGCAGGAAGGCCTCTGGAAGCTTGTTGTGTCCCTATAGCTCCAACAGGAGGTCAGCCAACTGACCCTTAGAGTCACTTCTGGAGATCCTGGATTCAAGGTAAGCAGGTCCAATCTTCCTGCTTCAGACAGCAGGGCAGTACTTCTAAATCTTTCACAGGTCCAGGAGCTATGTTATGTTATGAGGATTCGTATAGCGCACTTATCACCCGAGGGGGTATCCAGGAGCTAGAGCAGATGTGTAGGCTGATCGCAGCTACTAGTTGAACAGACAGGTCTTCAGTTTTTTGTGGAACTCGAGTAAAGATGGAGAGGTCCTGATGTGATGGAGAAGGTTGTTCCAGGTTTTTGCGTAGGTAAAGGAGCGTCCTCCAGATTTACTTCTGCGGATGCATGGTACCTGTTTGAGGCAGAGTGTGGCTGAGCGTAGTTGCCTAGTTGGATGGTAGAGGTTAAGGCAGTGGCTGAGGTAGGCAGATTGCGTACTGTGGAGGGCTGGAAGAGCAGTTTGAACTGGCAGCATTTCTGGATGGGTAGACAGTGTACTTCTCTGGGGTGGGGTGTGGTGTGTGCGCTGAAGGGTATGTCGAGGATGAGTCTAGCGGCGGTGTTCCGGGTAGTCTGGAATCTTTGTATGAGTTTGTTCGAGACACCAGCGTAAAGTGCTTTGCCGTAATCCAGTCTCCTGGTGATGAGGGCCTGGGTGACCGTGCGTGTGGTGTTTGTGGGGAGCCATTTGAATATCTTGCAGAGCATACGTAGGATGAGAAAGCAGGAAGAGGTTATGGCGTTCACCTGTTTGGTCATTGTGAGTTTGTCATCCAAGATGATTCTGAGGTTTCTGGCGTGGTCTGTGGTCGTGGGCGTGGGTTCCAGTTCGGTTGACCTAAAGGAGGAGTCCCACAGAGACCTCTTTTTCCCAAAAATCAGGACTTCCATTTTGTCAAAGTTGAGTTTTTAGGCAGTTCTGTTTCATCCAGTTTGCCACGCTTGACATGCAGGTTATGAAGTTGGTTCTGGTGGTGTGGTTGTTGTCTGTAAGGGGGAGGATGAGCTGAGTGTTGTTAGCGTGGGAGACAACGTTGATTCCATGGGATCTCATGACACTGGCGAGCGGTGCCATGCAGAAGTTGAAGAGGATAGGGCTCAGCGATAAACTTGAGGGACTCTGCAGATGAGGTTCTTGGGTTTGGAGGTATACAGAGGGAGTCTGATTTGTTGGGTTCTGTCAGAGAGGAAGGAGGCAAGCCATCTCAGGGCGGGTCCTTGTATTCCGGAGTTGTGGAGTGTTGAGACAAGGGTGTCATGGGAAATGGTGTGAAGGGTCACAGAGAGGTCTAGCAGAATGAGACCCTTTCAACCCTTTGTTCAGGATGGCCCAGATGTCCTCAGTTGCTGCGATGAGGGCGGTTTCCATGCTGTGGTTGTTGCAGAAACACGACTGAGTGATGTCTAGGAGATGGAGCTTTTCCAGGACTGCCAAAGGTTTCTTCAGGATTGCTGTGACTTCTTTGTGTTTTCAGTTGTCTGGGAAGGTTCCGCGATGGATGGAGGCATTGATGATGGTGGTGAGGTTGGAGCTGATCACGGTTGCTCCTAGGTTGGAGATGTGGTCGGGGCAGGGGTGGGTGGGTGCTCCTGAGTAGATTGTTTTCATGATTTTGGCTGTGTCTTCTGGCGTGAGGGGGCTCCAGTTTGTTAGCTGGTGGTCAAGCTTGGTGGTGGTGGGCAGCTCGTTGAGAGGTCTTGTGTCATGTGTTGGGGGTCGAAGTTGCTGTAGATCCTGAGAATTTTGTTGTGAAAGAAGTCGAAGATATTTTTGCAGAGGTCATGTGATGGGGTGATGGAGTTGGTGGCTGCTGAGGGATTGGAGAATTATTTGACAATGTTGAAGAGCTCTTTGCAGTTGTTGGAGCTGGTTTCTTGTCTCAGAGCAAGGGCTGCTTTCCTATGAGAGGTTCTAAAGGTGCTACTTTTATACCTGGTGCCAGTCTTTGTGTGGGGGAATTCCCTGACCTACCCTTCAGTTATTCTCCTTCCCCTGGGTTTGGCTCTAAACTGTCTAGGGTGAAAAAGGCAAGGGCAGGCCTAGTGTCAGGTTCCTTTGTGTGTGTTGCAGGCAGGGTCCTTTGAAGTGTATTCAAGACAGGGCACAGCTTCTCCCCAGCCATCCTATCAGGAAGACCCTCTCCCCTCACACCTAGGCCTTTTTTGCCTCAGTGTCTGGAAGCAACACACAAAACACCACAGGACAGCCATTCACAGCACATGTGACCATGGACACAGGCAGAAAGGCACATTTGGTTTAGGCAGAAAAATGTAGACTTTCTAAAAGTGATATTTTTAGATCAGCAACTTAAAATCTGACTTCAGCATTAAAGAGGATTTTAATTTACATTTCATTTGAGTGTAAACAGCATTTCTATACCTGGTCCCAAACTGAAGTTGCCACTTATTAAGTGTAATAAGGTAACTTAGTGTTGTTAGTCTGTGGGAGAGATAGCTTTACAACAGTGAAAAAGTCTTTAGGAGTTGTACCCGTCAGAACATGAAAAACTGAAACACAAATCCTACTTTTTAGATACCATGCACCCTGCCTTATGAGCCTTTAGGGCCTACCTTATGTGTGACGTATACATATTAAAGATGGAGGTGTGGGCCTGGCAAAAGGTTTAGTTTGATAGGTCAGAATTGCATTTTAAAACTGCACAACAGGCTGTAGTGGCAGGCCTGAGATGTTCTACAGGACTACTTTAGTGGGTGGGACAATGAGTGCTGAAGCCCACTAATAGCATTTAGTTTACAGGCCCTGGGTACATGTAGTACCATGTGCTAGGGGCTTACAAGTAAATTAAATGTACCAATCAGTTATAGGCCAATGTTACTATATTTTCAAGTGAGAGCACAAGCACTTTACGTCCCTGCATACTCTGCAGGCCTCACGCAAAACACTTAAACACTCTATTCATAGCTGATACCGCAACCAACACTTTTCTGTGACAACCCACAACAAAAGAAATGTCTAAATACTTGACCAACCAGAACCGGAAGGTACTTTCAGGCTTTGAGAGGCAGTAAGAAAGTGCTTTAGAAATGCTACAATGTAATATAACACTAAACTAGAGCCCGCACAAGCATTCTTCAAATCTGTCACTGTGGAGTGATAGGTGGGGGCCAAATGGAATACTGATTTCCTAACACCTCAGTTGTTACCTGTAGATGAGGTTCTGATTATCCCCATTTTCCCCATTACACTTGGGGCTGGAACAAGGTACATTCTTGTTTTGTGCGTAAATACTGAGGGGCGCAGATGAAGTTAGAGGTTCCACATACTTCCTCCTTTTTCTGGCTCGGAATTGCTCTTTGGGCTCTTACATCGAATCATGGAATATACATGTGCTGATCCAGGGAAGCAATAATGCAGAACTTAAATTCATATCCTCAGTGTTAACTTTATGTACAGGTGTCCACCTTTTACTTGAACATAGTGTTTTACTGTGTATATTTGTATCACCACTATTGTACAGATGTTCATTACTGATGATTTCTTCAATAAAAGAAAAAAAGGACTTAATGATAACTCTGTTTCTCTTAGACCTGGTAAAATCCACGGCCATCAACAGACGCGTGGGAATACAAATGGTGTACCTGTTCAAGGCAGAGCGCATCACAGTGGTAATGCAGGGGCTCTACCTAAATCCCACCAACCTCTAGAGCAGAGGTCTTCAATCTGTGGGGTGCGACCCCCAAGGGGGCCGTGGAGTTCTGGGAAGGAGATCGCACATTTCCAGGCCTAACTTCTGCCTGATATACAAAACATGTGATCTTCCTTTTGGACAAAGACAATCGCGATCGTTAAAATACTTCAGCTGAAGTAAATTGAGTCTCATGTGCTGTAGAACGAAGAGGCCCAGCAGACAGGTAAAACAATCCTTCAAACAAGCCTTCTTTCCAGGTTGCCTGCTTGCCTGAATGAAATGCAAATGTGTGCTAGAAGTTAATCTGCACATGTAAAGGATGCTTGGGAGGGGGTTCAGGCTTTAATTGTTTGAATCACTCCAAGCATTGTGATGGCAAACATATGTTTTTTTTTGGGGTTTTTTGCATGGTGGTTAACAACTGGGATGTGAAGTGTGTGCTTTTAATCATAACTGTATTTAGACAACGCTTAGTACGCCTGAGGAGGAGTTGAGGGACAGTTATGAAAAAAAATGCATTACTTATGGTCTGATATTACTCAAATCTACATTTTGGAAGCTGCATTTTATCCTAAAACTATTTGCACAGTTTGTAGCAGTCTATCTTATACCGTGTGTAATGCAAGTATAAAATAATGACTTACACATTCACAGTGCTTTGTGTCACTGGCTGTGACCTTATAGCACTAAAAATACACAAGTCACTATTCTCCACTGCACCAACCAAATTTAATTCTGTGGCTCTCTGGTTACACACAGACCTCTGCAATGCATTAAATAAAAGAGGTTTTATAATGTACTATATAGTGCACTTCCCACTGAGTAACAACTTTTAAATTTATTTTTCATTTAAGCTACTCATTATTTTATATGTAGCTACCTGATGGTGAAAGACCTAAAAAACGAACAAAATATTTTGGGGCTGATTTATGAGAGACTTGCGCTGCCAGAGCGTCACATTTTTCGAAGCTGCGGCGGCACAAGAGTCTCAATCATATCTATGAGGCGAGGCAAAGTCACCCTGCGTGGCTTTGCATGGCCTCATAGATATGGAGTAAGACAAAGCAGCGCAAGTAGCTGGTTTGCCTTACTCTATGTCAAGTTGGCGTTCCATAGGCATTGCGGTGGGGGTTCCCACGCAACACCCAAGGATTTTGACGCTGCCCCAGATTTGAAAACCATGTAAACCTGGGGCAGCGCCAGAACCTTTTGCCCCCCGAAAGCAGGCATAACGAGGAGAAATGTTTTCATTTCTCCTTGTTTTTTCCTCTTTCCATGTGTGCTGCATTCTGCAGCACACATGGAAAGAGGAAACCCCCTCTCAGGATTGTTTTTGTGCAGGAAGGTGCCCCTTCCTGCACAAAAACAATCCTGCCTATGTTGGCGCTAGGCAGCAATTTGTGCTGCAACGCAGAGGGAAAGGACAGGAATGCACCATATTTCATAAATAAGGTGCATTCCTGCTCTGTCACATTGGCGTAGGGCAGCGCAGCAAGAAGACTTGCGGCGCTGCCCTATGTGAATGCCTAATAAATGAGGCCTGTTGTTTTTAGCCACACCTTTGACCACGCCCACTCACCTTTTGTTTGCTAAACATTGTTTAATTTATTTCCCCAATGTGAAAATGATTTGCTGTGGGAATTGGGGGCATTTATGGTTGTCGATAGTTGCAAGTGCGGCCGGCTCGGTGGGGCGGGAAGTCGACAGATGACGAAATAGGTATAATTAAATAAATAAATAATACCTATTCCGGCTTCCGTCGGCTTCCCCCCCTGCCGCGCCCTGCCCCGCCCCACCGCGCTTACCTGAGCCAGCCGCAGCTAGATAGTTGGCAATGATGGGAGGGGGTCCTTACGCCTAAAAAATGTTGACAGGGGGGTCTCGGCATCAAAAAGTTTGAAGACCTCTGCTCTAGAATGAGGATGGGCTCCGTAAGAGTGGTGCCACTACATTGTTTTATAATAAATATAAAACAATCCCTGTATAATAGCCTGGCTCTAATTTCTTTATTACAGGTGACATGTGACACCCCTAATTGCCTGTTATAAAGAAATGATGTAGTCGCTCTACTATAGTAAGTGATTACCAATGAGTTCTGACGTCACAGCGCCTGCTCCCACAGCCAACAGTCAAGGTGAAAGGCATGTCACAGACCATAATCAAAGCTGTAGTTTAGAAGACAAAACTTGGCTTTTCCTTCTTCTGCTCAGTTTTTCTAACTTGTATTAAACTGATACAATATATTTTTGCAACAAATATCTAACTGCCTTTTGGTGTAGTTTATTTTGCACTAGAGATTCTAATTGTATTCTTCAGGTGCACAAACAATTAGTTTAAGTGGTTTGTGGTGTGCCCATGTATTATAAGGAATAATGTACCTCCGGTCATACATTAAAAGTGTATTGCAAGGGGCGTGGCCAACTAACATGGCCGATCGGACGTGTTCCTGATCGGCTCCGTCCTAGGCCCCGTTTAATTCCTGTAAAAAAGGCATACTTACTGTTTTTTTGAAGGAGTTTGCACAGTCCCCTGGGCAGAGGGATGCCGAGGAGCGCCGGAGGACCTATGTAAGGTACCTTCACGTGGAGAAAGCCGATCCGGAGTGCTGAGGACGTCCGGAGCTCCGCTGGGGAAAATGGCGACTCCCACCGCGGCGGACTCCCGGTAACGCTCTACCCCGATCCCCGGGGCTCCCGTCGTGGCAGCGGCAATCCAGGCCGTCACAGCAGAGAAGGTGAAAGCGCCCCGGGTGCGAATTGAACGCTGCACCGCACCCGGGAGTTATGGCGAACGCGGCGGGAGGCGGCCTGAAGCGGGCACCCTGCGCCAACAAAATGGCGGGCGTGTCGCACTAAAGAAGAAGCATCCGGCAAAGTGTTGTCTCCATCTCTGAGGGGCCACCGGTCTCTCAGCGGAGTGCTATTCGTCTTCTTCCCAACACGGCATGAGTACAAAAAGCCTTGATGCAGCCCAGCACAGAGAGCCGCATATACCGGTCAGCCGCTATTGAGAGAGTGCAAGCCTCGGGGACAGCGCTCCAATAACCCCCAATCAGGCAAGTGTGGCATAAAATGGGGGCGGAAGTGTGTTGGATACAGGATTCGATTTTTCCAGAGGCAGACCCGGCGGGACTCTGAGGCTCCCCTCCTGATGGTACTCAGGAGGCCGAATGCCTGACCTTAACATGGCCGCCTAACTGAAGAGACAATCATTCTCAGGAGATTTCGTGAGCCCTCCCACGTACCCAGTGTGGACAAGACAGCCTCGGAGCTCTCCCAGGCCAAGGCACATAACGTGGACTGTGAAGAGACCCTCGGAGGGGGCGGTGAGTCAGCGAAGGGGAAGCCCGACGAGGAGGGGCACGTGGCTCGAGACACTACTCTCTGATCAAGCGCTCCACACTGCTTCTACGAGAACGAGGGGACGGCCTGGAGCTGACCGCGTCGCGGATTCCCCTATGCCACCCAAAAAGACCCCAACAACAAAGTCTCCAATTATTTTGCCTCTACCGGCGCGGGAGCGACAGGCGAAGAGACGACAACATCAGCAGGGGTCATGGCGCTAACTAAAGAGGATCTCCTGTCTTCCCTGCGGGAATTCAAGAAGGAACTCCGGACAGAGATCAAGGCTGACATGGACGCCTCTTTCGAGTCCTTCCGCGCAGAGATGCGAGAGAAATTGGTATCCTTACAGGCTGACGTGGACTCGGTAGGCACCCGCACGCTGGATCTTGAGGCAAAACATCAAGAGATAGCCGATCGCCTCACGCCCTTGGAGGAGGACTCGGCCGATCTGCGTAGGCAACTGCGAGCCACCATGCTTAAATGCGAAGACCTCGAAAATCGCTCTCGCCGCAATAACATCCGAGCCAGGGGCTTAGAAGAAGATTGCGAGGGCCCAGACCTAGAGGCATTCATGGTGGGCTTGTTCTCCTCGGTGCTGGGTGAAACGGGCCCGGAGATCCAGCTGGAAAGAGTCCACAGAGTTGGTCCGAGGTTACCGGGAGACAATCGCCGACCTCGAGATGTGCTGGCGAAGTTCAGTTCATTTAAAGTCAAAGAAATGGTCCTCCAAAAGGCGAGATCAGCTGAAAAGGTCACCTTTCAAAATGCCTCGTGTGAGCTCTACCAAGATGTAGCACAGGCCACGCTTTTACGGCGCCAACAGTTCCGCCCGATAACCGAGTTCCTGAGAGACAAGAAAGTCAGGTACCGATGGACATTTCCCTTTGGTATAACCTTCCAATGGGACAATAAACCTCATCATTGCACGGCGTTCCAAGAAGCGGCAGATCTTCTGGGAATTGAGCCTTCCTCCTCCACTGACAAGTCCCCTTCACAAGACCTGGAAAGCGAACGGCGGCGGCAGGGTGGAAACCAATGGCGTACTATGGGCCCAGGGGGCAAGAAATCCTCCGAGTAAACCGTCTGTTGATGTCCCCGGTGCTGTACTTTGTAGTCCCTGGAGGATCCAACGGTCCCGAACAGGGATGCGGTCATTTAGAGGCTGGATGGAGCAAAAGACTTGCAATTCCCTGCCTGAGAGTCTCACGCCGGGCCTCCTCCCCTGGGGTTGTCCGGACATTTCCACCGAGAGCTGGTTGGAGCGGAGGTTACGCTTGAATGGCTCCTATGGGGGGCCCAAACGCCGGGTCCACACGGGTCGATCCAGTCATGGGCCTTGTCCTTGGGGCTTCGGGCCCCATGACGCCAACTATGAGAGGCCGGCGGGACTGCTCTATCTCCACGGCGGTAAGGGGGTTCCATGTGGAGAGTGCTGATTGCGGAGAACTTGTTTTTTGCTCCCCACCGCATGTGGCACCACTGGGTCGCTCTGTTTGGTCTGTTTTTCTTACTTATGTGCTGGGGTCTCCACCCATAGGTTCATTGACAACCGGTTGTATACTGTTACAAAACATATGCCTTGTATTTTGCTTTTGCTCGTATGAGGGGCTTAGGAAACGGGAATGGTAACGTTTCTCATGAGTGTCCTTAACGGGGGATCTTCCTATGGTAGGGGGATCCTCCACACTCATTTTCATTGTTTATTCTGGTTACTTCAGTTAATTCATTGTCAAGATGTCCTTTTTCTTTTGTGGGTGGGATTGGGGGTGGGAGTGGGGGGTGTGGTGATGTTGTGGTGGTGTGGCATACTCTGCTCAAGCGACAAAAGGGTGGTGAGGGTGAGGCCTGTATATTCAGTCAGAGGCAGGGAGGTACTCTTTTCACACTGTTGTACACGAAGGCACGAAGGATTGTTTCTAGGCACGGCAGAGTGGAGTTCCATTGGGAAAGATGGTAATTACTATAGCCTCGTGGAACGTTAGGGGCCTCAACTCCCCGCAGAAGAGGCGAAGGGTTTGGAAATACCTCACAGATCACCATTTCGATATAGTGGCTCTCCAAGAGACACACTTACAGAAGGCTGACGAACTGAGACTCAAGCACAAAATGTACCCCCTTATCTATAGATCGTCAGCACATACCAAACACCGAGGAGTAGCACTCTTATTCCACGTTGCGACAAAATTCCAACCACTTGGCATTCAGTCTGACAGGGAGGGGAGGATGGTCCTGGTCAAGGGCATGCTGAGGGGCACTCTTTGCACCTTTATAGCAGCGTATGCACCAAACGCGGGCCAAACTAGCTTTCTCACTACCCTGCTTGATAAAATGGAGCACTTTGTAGAAGGGCCTACGATTTTAATGGGTGATTTCAATCTTACCTGGCAACCCGATATAGACAGCACTCACATTCACAGATCTGAAACGGGCTCTTTCACTGCAGAAATTAAGCAAAGAATGCACGATTTTGGGCTGCGGGACGCTTGGCGCATCCTATACCCCCAAACTAGAGAATACACATTTTATTCGCCCGTACACCACACCTACTCACGCCTCGACTATATTTTTATTAATCAACGCCTGATGGGCAAGCTCACTGAGGCCAAGATTTTCCCCCTTGCCATCTCGGACCATTGTCCACTATCAATCTGCCTACAATGGGGATCAGCCCCAACCACGGCCCCCAAATGGTACTTCCCGACCTCCCTCATACGAGACAGTGTTTTGCGCACGGAATTACGAAAAGCAATCACAGAATACTTTAAGGTGAACAAGTCGGAAGATACTTCCCCGGGTAACACATGGGATGCCTTTAAGGCGGTTCTCCGAGGGAAGTGTATAGAGCTTAACTCCACCCTGAATAAACAACGAGCATGGGAGAGGGAAGCTCTAGGGAAGGAGTTCGAACTGGCGGAGCAGGCACACAAGAACAAACCCTCTAGGGCAGACTTCTTCAATCTGTGGGGTGCGCCCCCCTGGGGGGGCGCGCCAACATCTCAGGGGGGGCGCGCACTCCACCTGAAAATCTCTCCTCTGTTTTTCAAATGTCCCACGTCGAAAGTACGTTTACTTCCTGAATTTCGACCCCATTTCAAATGGGGCTTTTGGATTGGCGAACTCCTGCAGAGCAGCCAATCAGCACTTGCAACGTCATCACTGATGTTGCACCAATGAAGGGAACAGCTTTACAGATGGCAGGAAGAGCTGAGAAATCAGGAGCATAAAGCTCCTGAATTCTTCTACTTTTTGGGTAGTGTGGCGTTTCTTCACTCCTGCCGTTTGCTGGATTTACTTTCTTCTTTGGTTGCTGTCCTGTTGACGTTATCCTGGTGTGAGATCTGCATTTTTCTTCGTCGACGTGAAGGATTCTTCTGCTGATGCACTGGTGTGTTCCTGCTGCTGTCGGAAGATTTAAACCACCAATAGGTAAGTTTCACGTGCCTTTAATTTCTCTCTATTTGCAGCCTTCGTGCAAATATTCTTTCACTGCTGTATAGTTCTCTAAGTCCGGGCAGAGGTGGGCATGGGGGGGAGGGGGCTGGAGGGAGGCTGGGTTGGGAGCAGGGGGGGAGAGAGGGAAAGCGAAGGGACACAAAGTTAATTTTAACTATTTTGCACTGGGGCACGACGTGCTCATTCTTTTGTTTTAATGTGCCTTTAATTTCTGTTATTTGCAGCCTTCATGCAAATATTCTTCCACTTCCGTGTTGTCCGAGCAGAGGTGGGTGGGTGGGGGGGGGCGTCGGATGGGGTGGGGGCAGGGGGGGAGAGAGGGAAATCGAAGGGACACGAAGTTAATTTTAACTATCTTGCACTGGGGCACGACGTGCTCATTCTTTTGTTTTAATGTGCCTTTAATTTCTAATATTTGTAGCCTTCGTGCAAATATTCTTTCACTTCCGTGTAGTTGTCTAAGTCAGGGCAGAGGTGGGCGGGGGGGGAGGATGGGGTGGGGGCGGGAGGGGAGAGAGGGAAATCGAAGGAACACGAGGCCTGTCAGGAACAGAGGAGTTTTTATTTGGGAGGCTTCCAAATGTCTTCTCTGGACCCCGGTTTTGCAAGGTATATAGAGCAGAAACTGTAATAGGGTTCTGTTTCTGTACAAATGTTGATTTTTTTCTCGATGGAATAGGATGCATCAAGTAAAGTTGATGAGGGGAGGGAAGCTTGGCACGAAAGTCTGCCCACCCTAGTAAAGTTACCAGCAAACTCCAGCGCTCTTGCGTTCAGCAGGTTATTTAAATCAAATCTATTTAGAAAGGGCCTGTGGCTCTCCAGATCTCCGCCCCTCCTCCCTCTCACACACCTGCCTGCCATGGACTTTTCTTTTTACAAATCAGCAACGTGTTGTCTTCACTTGGACCCGGTCTGCACTACAGCTCCCAGAATACATCATGTAGTTAATTAAAGTGAGCTGAGCAGCGCTGGTCACACTGAGTCACCTGGCAGGAAATATTGAAATGTTTCTTTTTAAGGCCTAACTATAGTAATTCGATTTATTCAGCCTCAGTGTATTGTGCGGTGCACTTGCCACCCGAGTGGGTGTGTGTGTGTGTGTGCGTGTGTGTGTGTGTGTGTTAATTAGCAGATTCCCTTTTGGCAGTGCGCGATCAGGCAGCTGCCTACAGTCAGTGGGTGCCAGTTGTACAGTGTGTCACATTACAACACATTCAGTTACTCACTGTGCTAAGGTGACACAGGTCAGACCGCCATTGCCCTGGTGCAGGAAGAGAGTGTAAGTCATGATCTACTGTTACACTGACTTGGTATGCTATGAAAATGTGCTTTTGCTGGTGCAGTCACGTTGCTCAATGGGTGCAATTTCAGATATTTATGTTCCCCTCATCTTCATTGCTTGATTTTGCTTGTGAGAAAGTGTCACTCATAGTCGTTGAAATGTACCTCATAATTACACTGAAATTATGAAAATGTCATACACAGCAATCATAAACCTTTGCACCTATGCAGAGCAAGGTAATTTAAAGAGAATTGCTATGGGGCACGACGTGCCCATACTTCTGTAGTGTAAAGAAACATCTCTGGGGGTTTCAGCAAGGCCCATAGGAACAGAGCAAGGGAGAAACAAACTCTGTGTGCCCAATGATAGACAACAAAAACCTGGAGCACGGCGCCTTCTGCTGTTCAAAAGGGATTTTCATTTTTACATTATTACAAAAACTCTTCTATCCACTTGGGACTCACCAATTCACTCTTAGGCAGCCACTTGTTACCAGACAACAGAAGAACACAAGAGAGCAAAGACGTTTTATTTTCAGGAAGTAAAACAAGAGTACCTCATCCTCACGGAATCTGTACACACAGCACAGCCAAAAACACACATGCAACCAGAGAGTCACGCACCACAAACACATGAAGGGAGTGAACAGATTAAATATTTTGGGAGAGGCTGATAAGGAAGCTATTGACGAACTTGACTAGTTTTGCAGGTGTTGTGCACGTAGGGCGTTGCTTTCTTCAGCACACTGGTGCCTTCCTGCTTTGATTCTACTTGCACCTGGTTTTTAATGTGTTTTTTCCATTGGTTTCTACAGTTTTCACTTGGGTGTTTAATTTACGCACCCACACCTTTCCACTTTTGATTTGAAGCAGCCGCCACTGGATCCAGGGCAACAAAATGGACTGGCGATCAAGACCTTGCCACCACTGCCAGTTTAGGCACATCTCAAGCTAATAGTGCACTATTTGAGGAGCCCGTCACATTTTGCAGTCTCGATTTTTCCCATTGCTAATCCAATGTGAAAAGCCATTTAAATCTTATTTTGAGAACTCTATTTCATTTGCTGTCATTTTTATATATAATATATATCTATTCTATGTTTCCACAAAAAACTGCAGGCTTGGGAGACTGCTTCCTTTCTCGAAGCAACTGGCACAGCAGCTCAACTATTCTATGTGCTCTCTGAATATGAGGCTTCACGGGTAGGAAACACACTGGGTGGTTGCAGGACCAGCTTTAGAGTTAAGGGCGCCTGGTGCGACAATCTTTTTTTGGCACCCAAACCCCCAATAACTTCCATCTCCACAGACTCCCTCACTACCACCTTCCAATAGTGCCACTCAACTCTCCGCGGTCCCTTTCTCACATGCATTTCTTTTGTTTTATAGTGCTACTCATACCAACCATAGGGTGTCAGAGCACTTTGCATCACACACATTGTACACAGTGCCCAGAGCTCGGCTCAAATGCCCAAAGCCAACAATAATAAATGTTAGTTTTCTAAATGCGTTGTTTTGTAATGTCATGCCTTTTAATCCACTACCAGTCACACCCTGAACCTTTATCTCACTTTTGCAGTTTCCTCCTTTCTCGCTCTGTGACTTATTTCCATTTTTCTTTTCCTCTTTCTTCCCCTTTGTGTGTTCGTTTATTCCTCTTGTTCTCTAGGTAAATGTGAATGAGAAAAAATAAGTGCTGGTCACCAGAAATGAGTGCCGGTGGAACCTACAGACAACCATCGGCTTAAACTAAGCACTGGTTATAAAGAGGCAATGAATCTTATGTGTATAAAGCATTCTATAGGAAATGTTCAACAAAACGGTGAGGAATACCGTTGTGTGATCTGCATGGTATACGTTCTTTGCAGCAGGCACATTAGCCCTCTGTGCTACATCACGAGTGAAAAATGCGACTAGACAAAACATCTCTCTTCAGCAGAAACATGAATCACCTGCATTATCTTGACATTTTTACTGTTGCCTGAAAACCGCTAGACAGCAAGGAAACAGCAAGTACTTTTAAAACCAAAAGTTATTAATGAACACATCGGCTGCACCAGTTGTACTGCCCTAAAACCGGCCCAGGAAAATTGTTTGGGCCAGTATGGGCTTGACTTTGAGGGTTGTATGCTTTTTGGGAATAAGACAAATTGGGGATTATACCTGTGGAATATTTTGGCCATAAAATGCCCCAGTTTTCTAGAACTTTATGCTGTACACTGCATCATTTGAACTCCTTTTTTTCATTAAGCAATCACAGTAAGCAAACCCCACCCTCTTTTAGTTTGCACTCATCCGCTGTGCTCGTTCGCATGGTGTACTTGGATTGATACTTTCCACCCCATCGAATTAAAGGGGAGAGGATGTGATTTTATAGCCAGAGCTGTTGACTTTGGAACTGGGAGGCACGTTTGAATCCCAGCCTCGGCGCAACATCAAGTGATCTTGGACGAAATAACGTTATTTATCCATGCGTAAGGAAAACGAATCTGACCCTGTGTAATGTAACTGGTGCTCATTTAAAGTGTTCCAGTGCCCGGGAGCTGAGTTTGTACAATGTAAAACTATGAAAGAAAAATATTTTTAAAGTAATTATTGGCATCAATTTTTCCCAATATATCAAGGTGGTGTCTTAACCAATGGTGTCTTAGCATTGGCATAGAAAAGATTTATGTTTTGAATACAACATTTTTAGAAGCTACAGTGTGGCGGTACAGAGTATCCCAGGAGCCCTCCTTGTCCCTTTACAGATGCCATTGAGCAGCATACGTTACATGGACCATTGTTGATGCTGTATAATTAGTTCTTTTCCCCCAGTGCTTTTTTGCCCTGGCCTTCTGCCTGTAAAATCGCACATGCCTACGAGCAAAGGCCAGGGCCCCATGAAAATTATGTACAACCTCTTGTGTCTGTCACTATGATTAGGACTTCTGGATTTGAGAATCAAAGGCAGTGCAAGTTTCACATAGCGGCTTTCAGTGGGTCATAAAAAAAATCCAAATACATGCTCATACAATCCTTTGCCTCTCTGCAGAGGAATTGCCCGTATTGAAATATTGGCAAGGTAAAGGAAACTTGTTGCTTTCAGGAGAGTGGATCTGTTGGTTATGGGGAATATTGAAGTGAAGGAGCTACGATGAAGTACATGCAAGATCAATTTAACAAACTTGAAAGAATGGAATGCTAATGTGGCCTGCCAGAAATCAAATTTTTAACTTGGAGATCCTGGCTATCTTACCAGCCATTAGGACTTCAAACTAATAACTTGCAGATCATGCCGTACTTTATTTGCCCTTAAGATAAGGCAGCAGGTAACTTCTAGGCATGTCATTCACTCCCTTGCCCATCACTATGATTCTGATCTCTCGAGCTTTCACAGTGTCTTTTGCAAAACATATTGAGAACATGCAAGTAATATTTCTTAAACATTTTCTCTTCATTGCAAAGGAAAAAGCTACTTGATCGCTAGGCCGAGGACTCCTTTTCAAGCAGCAGGAACATCTGAGGAAGTGAATAAGAAGGTACACCTTTGTTTTTCAGTGATGGGTGAAGGGGCAGTGCTGACGTTTGCCCTCACTAACCATTGAACAAGTAACTTGCAGAGCCTCATTGGTGGTATACAGCATATACATACTGCAGTAATTTTGGGAGCACCTACTTAAAGCCCGGATGAGCTAGACTTACTTTTTATCCACTTACCACAGAATTATTCTTTTATTCAAATTTATTTTATTTTAAACATAAGAAGAATTTTTTACAGATTTTTTTGAAACTACAAAGTTAAAAACCTGCTATACCTCCTGCAGCTGTAAAATTGCAGCCATGTACTACTATTCATTAACATACAGCTTCAAATTTTGTATCTTAGGTTAAGCAAGCATTTGAAATGGATCGTTTCCTGCTCCCTAAAGATGGTAGAGTGCTCAAGCGAAAAGTTGAAACAGAAACAGATGGAGAGAGAAAAGCTGCAAAAACAAGGAAATATGATTCCTCCTATTTGGATATTGGTTTCAACTGCATTGTAGTTAGTGGAGAAAGTAGACCACAGTGTGTGGTTTGTGGCGTGATCTTAGCCAACGACAGCTTGAAGCCAACCAAACTAAGGCGTCACTTTGAAACGAAACATGGGTCTCTAGCAGGAAAAAGCAGAGATTTTTTGCCAGGAAGTTGCAAGAGATAACTCACCAGAAAGAAGTGGTGAAACATGTGGCAAATACTCCTGCAAATGCATTAAAAGCATCATACCAAGTAGCATACCACATTGCCAAAAACAAAAGGCCCTTTGTAGATGGAGAAAAGGTGATTCTCCCAGCATTGCTCGATGTAGCTAGGACAATGCTTGGTGAAAAAGCAGCAGAGAAGTTCAAAAGTAAAACCCATCTCAGACACAACAGTTTGCCGCCGCATCTCTGACATGTCAGAAGATATCCAGGGACAGTTCATAGCCCGGTTGAAATCAAGTTTGTTTGCTTTGCAGCTGGATGAAGCAACTGATGTGTCAAAGGATGCCCATTTAATTGCTTATGTTCGTTACTGTTATGAAACGCTAGTATTAGAAGATTTTTTATTTTGCAAGCCAATCAAGGGGCGGGCAACAGGATCCGATTTGTTTGCCATTATCAATGACTTCCTGAATATCCATAGCTTAAAATGGGAAAACTGTGTTGGGATCTGCACAGATGGTGCTCCTTCAATGTGTGGTGCTAGGGCTGGCCTAAAAGCTAACGTATTGAAAGTGGCTCCACATATTCTGTGGACCCACTGTATGATACACCGAGAAGCCCTTGCTGTTCGAAACATGGACAGCGAACTAGAGGATGTGCTGAATTCTGCTATAAAAATAGTAAACTTCATAAAGACCCATCCCACAAGAGCTCGTCTATTTGCAATTTTATGTGCAGAAATGGGAGCTGAGCATGATGGCTTGCTGTTTCATACAGAAGTGCGGTGGTTATCCCGGGGGAAAGTGCTGTCTCGCATCTTTGAATTAAGGAATGAAGTACGGCAGTTTCTCCTGTGTTTGGACCCCTGCAAAGCCGAACAACTATGCAATCCCCGCTGGCTTGTGCTGCTAGCATACCTTGCTGACATTTTTGAGAAGTTAAATTCCCTGAATCTGTCTCTGCAAGGAGCTGACATGACTTCTTTTACCATGAATAAAAGAATAACTGCATTCAAGAAGAAGCTTGAATTGTGGAGAAGACTAGTTGAAGATGGCCTGTTTGAGCAGTTTCCATGTTTAGTAGATGCTCTTGCGGAGACGGAATATGAACTTCCAAATGTTGCTTTGATAATAAAAAATCACCTGACGTCTCTCAGGGACAGTTTGCAAAAGTATTTTCCTGAGGACAACGATCACTTCAATGACTGGGTCTTTCAACCATTTCTGACAGGGGTGGCAAGCCATCTCCCGATTCGTATGCAGGAAGAACTAATTGATCTCCAAAGTGACCGCACTCTGCAGATGCATTTCAGCAAAGTCTCACTGGGAGAGTTTTGGCTGAAATTGTCTGCAGAATATTCAGCTTTGAGAGAAACTGCGATCAAAACTCTCTTGCCTTTCAGCTCGTCCTATTTGTGTGAGAGTGGGTTCTCAGCACTTGCGGTATTAAAGACTAAGTACCGTTCAAGACTGGATGTGGAGAACAACCTGAGGATGGCAGTAGCAAAAATCCATCCACAGATTGACTGTCTCTGTGGCGAAAGACAGGCGCACCCGTCACATTAATGTTGGTGGTGTTATTATCAATCTGTCATGTGTAAAACAAAGCATCCTAGTAAAAACAATTTGCGCACATTTTATCTTGGAGAATTTTGTTTTGAGCTGTGTAATAAGCCTCTGTCATTTAACGACACCCACTCACAAACCTACAGTTAACTAAACTCATATTGCGTTGAACATTATTTGCCGGATATGGCCCGTGATATGCGCGTGGCGGTCAATTATGTAGTGTACCAGATTCCAGAAATTTCTGTCAGGTGGTGGGGGGGGCCCGACATTTCAAAAAATTCAACTGGGGGGGCTCAACCTACAAAAGTTTGAAGACCTCTGCTCTAGGGTGACCCTGCGCTCTCTCACAGCACTGCGGGGCAAGCTCAAGGCAATCTATAACAACAGGGCAGAATACACGCTTTTAAAACTGCGCAACATCTCCTACACTCAAGGGAACAAGATTGGCAAGCACTTAGCGAGACAACTAAGAGTCAAACGAGAGAGGGAGTACATTGGGGGCATTCGGGATGGGAATAATGACCTGGTACACGCAGATAGAGATAAGGCAGATCTCTTTGGGGCATTCTACAAGACACTCTATACTAAGGAACCCAACGACCCGGATTTACAGGACGGCTATCTCCAGGCCCTGCGATTCCCCCGAATCTCACAAACCACGAACGATATCCTTACGGCCCCTATCACTGCGGATGAGGTGAGAGCGACCATCTCCGCCCTTAAATTACACAAGTCCCAGAGCCAGACGGCCTCCCCACTCACTTTTATAAAACCTTTGCCCCCGATCTTATCCCTCACCTCACAAGCCTTTTTAACCAGATGGCGGAGACAGGTGAAGTGACCCCTTCAATGGCCGGCGCGGTGGTCACAATCATCCCCAAGCCCGGGAAAAATGTACAGCTCTGTGCCTCCTACCGCCCAATAGCTCTCTTAAATCTAGACGCAAAGATGTACTCCACTATTCTCGCGAGCCGGATACAAGACCTGATGCCAGAACTGATTCACCCGGATCAGTCCGGCTTTATCAAAGGGCGGCAGACTCACGACAACATCAGACGTACAATACACCTAATCGAGAAAGCCAACAAAAAAGAGATACTAGCGGTATTGGTAGGGCTTGATGCTGAAAAGGCATTTGATCGGGTGGATTGGACATTCCTCTTTCGGGTACTTTCGGCTTTCGGCTTCGCGGACAAATTCATTCGCATGATTAAGGCCAACTACGCTCAACCCCGCTCCCAAGTCCAGGTCAATGGCGTATTGTCGGCTCCGTTCTCCCTCACGAGAGGCACTAGGCTGGGTTGTCCCTTGTCACCCCTGTTGTTTGCGCTGAGTATTGAACCATTTGCAATGTCCATTCGCAATAATTCAGCGATACAGGGCATACCCTTTGGAGGGGACGATCACAAAATCTCGCTCTTTGCGGACGACGTGCTGCTGACACTTGCAGATCCGTCTCACTCACTTCCAGCCCTGCAACTCGAACTCACCAAATTCAAGGTTGTAGCCGGCTTCAAGGTCAATCTCGACAAATCCTACGTTCTTAACCTCACTCTTCCGGACGCGTTGGAGCGTGTTGTCCAATCCCAGTCTCCCCTACAGTGGTCGACCCGCTCCCTTCAATACCTTGGGATCCAGCTAACGCCGCGAGTAGAGGGGCTTTACAAAGCCAACTTCCCGAACACGCTCCTTCAAATACAGAACAACCTTAAGCGGTGGAAGCCCCTCTTCATCTCCTGGCTTGGTCGCATTCACGCGGTCAAGATGACATTGCTGCCCAAATTACTGTACCTCTTTCAAGCCTTGCCCATAGACCTAGATTCGACCTTTCTACCTAAAATCAAATCTCTGCTCATGAAGTTTATTTGGCAGGGTGGACGGGCCCGATTATCCTTCTCCATCCTGCGGCGTCCCAGAACGAAAGGAGGAGTAGGACTGCCAGATATAGGCTTATATTATAAAGCGGCGCAATTGCGGATTGGGATGGAGTGGTTTAAACGGGAATCAGGGAAACACTGGCTTCATATGGACAGGGGAGTGGCGGGGAGGACGGTATGGGATCTGATTTGGAAACCTAAGAAAGAGCGACCTGCGAATGTGTACCTTAGTACCCCCACGCGCACCGTCCTGAAGGTATGGGATTCCATATCAGGAGATGAGGCCTGGACTTCGTTCCCTTCCCCGTACACCCCGATTCATTTTAATCCGGCCTTTCCCCCAGCACTACACGACGGCCCGTTTGACGCATGGAGAGAGGGAGGCTGTCTTATGCTTGATCACTTATTCCATAACCACGACATCTTAACCTTTGATACCTGCAGACGGGAATTCCACTTACCGCCAGAAGAACATTTTCACTATCTCCAACTTAGACATTGGGCACTCACCCCTCATATACGGGATAATGCTACCAGGGAGAAAACAGGGTTTGAAAAGTATGTAAGATCAGTGGGTTCAATGAAAGGGGTGATCTCCTTCCTCTACAATTATTTACTCTCCTCCACACCGGCGGCCCAACCGCGATACATGGCCATGTGGAAGGCCTGCTGCAACGAGACATACAAGACAAGGAATGGGTGGCGCTATGGTCTGACATTTCGAAATTTAATCACTCCCTAGAACTCAGGGAAGCACATTTAAAAACTCTAATGGACTGGTACCTTCACCCAGCCAAACTCAAACGTCTTTTCCCGAACGCGTCAGATAGGTGTTGGAGGGGCTGTGGGCTTCTGGGCGATTTTCAGCACATCTGGTGGGACTGCCCCACTATACGGCCCTTCTGGGAGGAAATCCTAGCTCAACTTAAAACCATGCTGGGATATCCTATACCGACCACCATGGAAGGAGTCCTCCTAGGTTTACGAGACCCCGCTCTAGAACACCAGGCCAAAGCCGACAAAGCCATCATGTGGACTTGTATAGGTGCAGCGAAAATAACATTAGCAGCAGCGTGAAAGAGGAAGACAGCCCCTACCCCCTCAGTCTGGCATGCACGACTTTGTAAAACCCTCTGCCTAGAAAGAATGGCGGACATATTCCGCGATGACTATAAAAGCTTTGAATATAAATGGGGTCCTTTGGTCGCCTTCCTCACGCGGGGCCTGCCGCTGGCGGTATGCCCCCCGACCATTAGGGACATGCATCTCTTTCAGTTCTAACACCCTACATTTCCGCCTAGCCACACACCCAGCCAGCAGCTGTAGAGTCATCACCATACACCTTGTTTGTGGGAGGGGGAAGGGGGAGGGCATGGGAATCATTTGAGCTGTTTGTTTTAGCGTTGGAGCACCTTCCCGGTTGGAAGGATGGAGCGTTAATTTGGCATGGCGCTCGAGACTGTGACACCACTTTGTGGAGGAAAGGACTCACTCAGCCTCTAAACTGTTTGAAACTGTACAAATTAATATAGCAGGTCCCCCTTCCACAGTTAGGCACGGCAGCATACGGACTGAAGTCCTCGACCTTGATTCCATGCACTATGTCGTCCTGTACTATATGATACTGATGCTCCTGTATCTGTAAAGCTATTATTGTTTACTTAACAAAATGCCAATAAACATACGTTTTACAAAAGTGTATTGCAAGTTACCTCTGAGTTCTGTGACGTTATAAAGGAATTCAGCCTTTGGTCTCATTCCTTTCTATGGTCACGGAACTCCTCAGTGTCTTGCAATATCCTGATATTATACAGCAGTGGGTATTTTCTCACATAAATCTTCATGTTTCTGCTCTGATTGTTTTAGTAAATAATGTATTTTTAGGCACCGGATTGGTTTTCCAAGGAGTGTTAATGTTAGCCAATAACAAGTGAGACGATTTCATTTAATTTGAAAGGCTATCTCTGCTCTTTCACCCGCTAGGCTGGGCTGTTTAACAGGAAAGGTAGGCAGAAAGTAAGGAACTCGATTTGTTTTTGCATTTCACTAGTCTGGCCAGTGGCACTATGACATATACCATCAGCCATTCCTGGTTTGCAGGCAAATGTGAAATGCGTTGTGGGGCCTGTAGTTTTGCTTTTAACACTGTCATTAGGGGCTCATAAACCCAGCACGCGAAGTGCTGTTGGCTAAAGTGCTAGAATTAGTTAAAGGTGTTATACATGACATGAAACCAATTGTAAGCTATGCCTTAACATTTGTCTACTTCATATCAAAAGCTGCTTGTTTCACAATACAGCCAAAAGTGAACTCTACTCACATATTTTACGAGGGTTTATGCTTTCATTTACATCGCGTATTAAAACAAGCTTTGACAATGCAAATAGTTTTGTTATTTGTGTAGTGGAAAGTTTTATACTAAGCTGCACAACAGAACAAAGGCACAACACGGGGAGCAGCAGCAGTGTGACCTTCCCTATCACAAAAGATAAGTAAAGGACAGGTGGCAGTGCCAGGAGGAACAGCACAAAGTTCTCTCACACATAAATTACAGGTAGCTAACACACTAAAGAGGGAGTGATACATATTAATGGACGGCTGTACGATCTCGGTAAACCAACTTAAACATACAAGAAATACAAAACCTCCTGGATACTTTGTATTCACATAAGATGATGAACCATCATCATCATCGGCCTACTGTGTTATACTTTATCAGTGGGTTCCAATTCTGGTACAGAAAGTACCTGAGAGTACCTATCATTGTTTACTGGTTGGCCAGTCTCCCAGTTGTAGGTTCTCTAGTTTGGGTGGGGTTATGTTCCCTAGGTCGACACTTAAGGTTGACCTTTGTTAAACTGTCAGACCTAAATTAAAATTGTTTATAAGTGAGCTGAAAATGTTTTTTCATGTGTCGCTCTACAATATAGAAAATGGGAAGATCGAGTAATGGACTCCATTTCTCTTTTCCGTAGACATGTTTCTGCATTTCTGACTATTGCCCTCAGTACTAAAGGTCTTGGTGTTTTGAATACTGTGAAACAGTCCCTGGTTCCAAGGGCATGTTATTTATGTGCATTCAATATATTCTGTATTTTTCATAGGATTAGGCAACAGCAGTGGAATCACCTCTTCTTCATAGACAGGCACACTATGGACAGACAGTGTAAGCTTCTCTCCTTCAGAGAACAGCTAAGGCATCAGCAGTGCAAGCTTAGCTTCCTACAGAAGTTACAGCTAGGGTTGCCACCTTTTCCAGAGAAAAATACTAGTCATCTGTTCACGTTTTAAGATTCTGCAAAGGTCCAAGCCTGATTTTTCAAATGTTATATCGGCAGGTACATTAAAATACTGATCATGCCGGTATAGAACCCGGGCAGGTGGCACCCCTATTTACAGCATAACAGTAGCAAAACAAGCTCTGCTCTCTCTTGGAAGGCAACAAGTGAAATCTTCCATTCACTGCAGAACAGACTCAGCGGGATAGACTAGTACAATCTTTCATCACTCACATAACATGTACTGTTAAGGTATGAGTGACATGTAGATAATAGATCTCTGCAGGGGGTGCTTAAGCTACTGAGAGGAATGGACAGGTGGATGAGTTGGCGATTTGTATTATAACCAGGGCTCTCGGTTTTATGGTATTTTATTTTGTTAACATTTCCGTCTGTATTTATCCATATTTTTTTTACCATCTTATTGGTATTTGTCCATATTTATTTTGTGTTTTGTGAAAAATAAAGAATAAAACATCATATATTTACCCATTTATTTAACTGATAATTGCGCACTCATACTTTGATGCCTGTCGTGATTTAGCAAAGTAAGCAGCCAAATATAACATAACAATACACCCACAGGTAAATGTTAGCATTATACTACAAAAATATGTTACCGTATCCGATAATTAAAGGAAATTTCATCCTGTTTTTGACTCCCCATGCTGTCTATGTGCTCAGCTGTTGGACTGGAGTTCTTTTTTAGTTTTATATAGCATGAACTCGACCTGAAGGTATAAGAGCACTTTACAGGAGCATCAATTGTGTTACAGACAGACACAATCAATGTGTTAGGCACGGGGAGATTGTGATTTGTCCAGAGTCACAGGATGTTGAGCGTCCCTGCCGAGATTTGAACCTGGTCTAGCCATTAGGCAGCACAGAGACTCATTGAAAAGAAGCCCAATATTCTATATTTTCTGCTTTTAAAAATAAATGCAAACAAAAAAATAGTTTTGGGGCTTTTTTATCTGTAAAACTTAGTAAAAACTGGGAGCCTTAATTATAACAACAATGTTGTTAAAAGTGACCGTTAAAGCACAATCTCATTTGCTTTGCTTGACTAGATGGTAGAACTGGGCACCAATGTCATTGTATTCCCTCTGACTGTTGTTTTCTGTGTACCCACCAGTAGTTGAAGTGGGTGGTATCTAAGGGGCACAACGTGCCCATACTTTTTTAATTTAAGAAAAACAGTTCCCCTACTTTTTGAGAAAAGGCAACCGTCCTGGGGCAGTTAATTCCAAGCGTTGAAATGTTTCAACTGAAGTGTAAGGCAGAGAGACTCCTGTGCTGTGAAACCGAGGGGGTGGGCAGACAGCCAAACAAGCCTGCTTGCCTGAAAGAAATGTAAATGTGCTCAACTGGTCTATTTGCGAATGTAAAGGGTGCTTGTAAGCCAGTATTGGCTTTAATTGATGGAATCACTTGAAGCTTCCTGATGACACAGATTTATTATTTTTAAGTGGTACTGCAAGCGAGTTACCAGCTGAGCTGTGAAGTGTATGCTTTTAAAGGACAGTTATAAAAAACAATTGCACTACTTACAGTCTGAGTATTACTAAAATCTATATTTTGGAAGCACTTTTTTTTATCTTAAAACCTTTTTGTGCATTTTGCAGCAGCCTATCTTATACTGTGTGTAATGCAAGTTTCAAATATGACTTACATATTCACTGTCACAGAATGCGACCTCCTAACACCAGGCCTGCCAAGTATCACGCATCAAGTGTGACGCTAACGCATTTCAGTGTGGTGTTCCGCATCACCGCACTGAAATGCATTGTCACGCATTTTAATGCCACTGTCAAGTGCTGTACCAGCACTGAAACTGGCTACCCTACGCCAGGCTGCTAGCGCGTGCGCCAGCGCCTGTGACACCTGTGTGCCGGCTCTGCTGCTTCCCGGACTTGACAGCAGGCTCAGTAAAGAGTTAATCATCTTGCACTGCTGGTTGCTACAATGTAACATCTTGCTGCTGCATTGAAATTCCGCCCGCCTCTATCTCTCTCCGGAACTCAAGGGAGACCTCCCAGCGTCCGGTGAGCGTGTTTCATGCAGGGACCGCCCCTCGCTGTTGCCCTGTTCTCGCGGTGTGATCCTTAGCGTTTTGGGGGATGCCTGGCTCCTTACAGTCTGCAGGGCCCCCGACCACAGATGCAGGTTTGCCGCCTTCCTCACGTGCCCATCTCCCACATGGCGGGCCCGCACAGCAGGCTGCGCGGGCTCGTGAGGCTGCGGTCGAGGAGACTTCGCCCACGCTGCCGTAGGGCCCTGCAAAAAACCTTAAGTAACGCTGCCCCGATCTCCGCACCACAAATCTGCCCGTGTTCCAGCCACCATGCGCAGATTGCGGCGGGTGTCGGGTCATGGAGGGAGGAGCCACTTGACTTTAGTCACCCATCCTCAGTCAGTGCGGCAGCGGGGAAGACCGAGAGTCTGGATGCGCCATCTCCTATGCCGGGCAGCTCCCTCAGTGCATTGAGGCGTGTGGTTGGGCCACCCGAGAGTGTAGACCGGGGGCGGTGGTCCGTCAGGGGGGCCCCAATGCCCTCGAGGTGCTCCTGTTGATGGACTGCACCCGTCCAGCCTACAAAATTAAGTACGTGTGCCTATGCGCTTTACTGGCCATGTGCTGCTATTAACGGTTGAAAGCTTCCATTCGGATATGTTGCCTATTGTTTCATTGCACAGAGCCTCTGACTCTGCAGCACGCGCGCCTCACTTAGCAAGCTACTTCAGCATGCTGCAGAGGTGCGAGTCCCGGTGGTCTTTGTCGTTTGCTATACCTGCTTGAATTAACAGGTCAGTTTTTAAAGCTAAGTGGTATCTAGAAATGCTGTGCTGCCTCCAATAAAATATACTTACTTCATTGGATGTCTGTTGTGGGAGAAACGGTGCACCAGAGACTGCCATACGTTCATTATCCGGTATGAATGTTTCACCCAGGCTTGGATTTTCTTTGCATTCTAATGTTTGTTGTTATTAATTGTACCAAAATGCAAAAAAAAACAAAAAAACAGACCAAGTCGAGACACAGTGAATAAGTAGAAAATATCTTACCACCACCCATTACAAGGGCACTAGGTTAGTGCCCTTCCAATTCTAGTGCTCTGCAGATGTGTTAAGATCTTCTTAGTGTTTTTTGTTGCTCAAATGGGTATAATTTCTGACATTTATATTTGTCCCTCGTCTTCACTGCTTGATTTTGCTTGTGAGAAAGTGTCACTCATAGTCGTTGAATTGTCACTCATAATTGCACTGAAATTATGAAAATGTCACACATAGCAATCTGAAACCTTGGCAGCTATGTAACACTAAACACCCATAAATCACTATTCTTCACTGCGCCAACCAGGATTCATTTCCCACCCATTAACATAACTTGCATTTATTTTTCATTTAAGCTGTGTTATTTAATATGTAGTTACCTGAAGGTGAAAGACCAAAAAAAGCTTCAGAATATTTTTTTTTATCCCTGCCTTTGACCCCGCCCTCACTCTAACTCGCCCCGCCGCCATTGCGCGCTGTATCAGTTTCCATAGTTTTTAGGTCTCGCCTGAGCCAGCGCATGCGCTGCTCTGGCGAGAGTTTTAGTAAGCGGGTTTTGGAAGTGCAAACAGTGGCTTTTGCTGGCGACTAGCCTGCGTTCACGCGAGCGTGAACGCGCGATCAGGCGCCATATGGCTTCCCTCGCCATCTGGACGCTCGCGTGAACGCAAGCTGGTCGCCAGCAAAAGCCACTGTTTGCACTTCCAATACCCGCTTACTCACCATTACTTTCACTTTCACGGCCGCGCAGCCAATGCTTGTTGCTTTTCAATGGTGTTTTAGTTTGCTGTACTCTACCATCACAGAAAGATCTTTTCATGCGTGTTAGCTTTGGTTTGATTTCACGATTTGCTTCTGTGTATTTGTATCTTTGATTTTTCTGATATTACAAGGTGTCTCTGTATTTTAGCTTCGTTGCCGTGTCAGATGCATGTGCCGTGTCAGATGCATGTATGTTTGATTTGGTCTGATGGGAAAATGAGATGTCTACGTACATGTTTTCGTGCTCCAGCACCGCAAGAAGTTTTCTGAATATTTGTAATTTGCTCTGCTAACAGTATATCATTTTGTATATTTGTTCTGTCCACGCGTTTGCTTGTCTCTGATGGTGCAGTGAGATGTCTTTATGGGGCTGCTGTGCTGTGATTTCACAATGATGACTCCCAATATGAATTTGATGCTCCGATTTTATTTCACGGAGAGTTGTTTATGCTTGACCTGCTATGATTTCACTGCTGGATGTTTCTTTAGTATGATTGCATCCTCCCGCTTTGCTGCTTTGAGGCTCCCACCCTGTACTGCCAGAAAATAAGCATTGGCAAAACCAGCATGGCTCGCCTATGCTACATATTGGCTTGTTCAATATTTTTGGCCATGTTGTACAGCAACACGGATGAAAGTAAAAAAAAAAAAAAAAGCATTAAAAACAACCAGCGCCGACCGTGTCATAGCGCTATTTATTTTCTTTAGTTTCAGCCACACTGCCTTACAACGTGGCTTAAACATATTGACAAAGCCAACAACTCTCGCATAGGCGAGCCCTATTGACTTTTCCAGTGTTTGTTTTTTTTTGTAGCAGAAACAAGAGCCTAAAATCCTTTAGAGTGTGTTCAAAGGCGTTACATAGTATTTCAGTATATCCCTCTTTTTATCTCTCTCCCTCTCAGTTGCTCTGTCTCGGTCTGTGTCTTTCTAACAAACAACACAGACCTTGCATTGCATGTTCACAGAAACAAATGATGGGTGGAATACGTGAATTCATCTCAACCACTGGTAAATACTGTAGCTGCATTACAGTCCACGTGTTTTTAGGTCTCGTCCTGAACCTCTGGCGAGACCTATAGTAGTGGGGTTTTAAAAGTGCAACCACAGCTTTGTGTGGCATGGCATACAGTGTGCGATTACGCGCACATGCACGAGCAGAGGGCCATCTGGCATTCCTCTCGCTCGGCCAAGCGTGCGCGCCTCGCTTCAATGCCCCTCCCTCTCCCCCACCACAGAAACGTCTGCCATGCTTCTGTTGTGACCCTTTTGATGCACGGCATTGGAGGAAAACATGGGCATTTTGTTGTTAGGTCTCGCCTGAGCCAGCGCATGCGCTGCTCTGGCGAGAGTTTTAGTAAGCGGGTTTTGGAAGTGCAAACAGTGGCTTTTGCTGGCGACTAGCCTGCGTTCACGCGAGCGTGCACGTGCGATCAGGCGCCATATGGCTTCCCTCGCCATCTGGACGCTCGCGTGAACGCAAGCTGGTCGCCAGCAAAAGCCACTGTTTGCACTTCCAAAACCCGCTTACTCACGATTACTTTCACTTTCACGGCCGCGCGGCCGTGTCAGTTTCACGGCCGCGCGGCCAATGCTTGTTATTTGTTTCTTTACCGCAGCTGCACAGAAGAGCCATGCACTTTAGTTCTGAAGATTGCAATGCTTGAACTTACAATGCTGTTAAGGTTGCCTTATTTTAATACATGTTTAAACAAGAGTTAACACCTTGGAAATCAATATATATTGTTAAGTCATTACAAACTTGCCATTTCCTCATTTAATAATAATGTAACTTTTTGTATATATTGCAGTTCCATGACGGGCTCTGTTTAAAGCCTGCAGTGTTTGTTTAACTTTCACCGCGCGCGCTTGTGCAACCTCGGCCTCACGCCATTGGAACTCCCACGCACATGACGTGCTCTCTGTTTAAAGCCTGCAGTGTTTAGGCTGGCGGAAGAAATGTTTCAAAAATGGAACAGACTCTCAAATCATAGCTTTGAGTGTACTTGCAAGCATTTGCAGTGCATTTTTCACCATTATTGCTCTTCTAAACATACAAAGTTAGCTGTAAATGTGGTAATGTCCACTAATATTTCTATTTTAAAGAGTTTCATTTGAAGCAAATCTTTAAAAAATGTACAAATGACATGTTTCATAACCTGGAGAGGCGGCATCCAGCCGTTCCAGGTAAGTTCTTTTCTTTTTTTTTCATTCCCTCCCGTCCACCCCCTCCTGCTCCGTCTGCTGCCCCACCATCCCCCATCCGGTAGTAGCCCCTACTGCTTAGGTGGCTGGGCAGCCCCACATGTGCATGAATGTAACCTTGCGTCATCACAGTGTACACAAGCCGGGGATTCTGCCATCCCCATGCAATGTAATCTGTTCCGGTTGTAATAAATTTGGTACAGTATCTTGAGCTGAACAATCGCAACCTTGACTTTAAAGCCTCTTCACACGGATGCATCAGAACTGCCTCCTAGTTTACATCCTCAAATCTCCCATGTCTCTTGACCACCGGTCTCTCAACCGACCCAAATTGTCCGGCATGTTATTAAGCGTTGTGTAAGTGACTGAGATCGCCTTTGACTCCAGCTCTTCCGTTAACGACCTACCCTCCAGAGGAGGCATACTCAGGGGATCTCTAAGTCTCCCATTCCCTCTATGTGCTAAGTGGGCCTCATATGTGCGTATTTCACATTGTGGTTCGGGTTCATTTGATACACCGTCTGTGGGGAGGTAAAGGGCGTCAATTTACCATCCTCAAGGTTTCCTATGTGGGCAATCCCCAGCAAGTCCCATGTTCCGAATTACCTTAAGTTTCCTGAGTTCCTTCATTCAGGGGCAGCACTCATGTCACTGTACTTACCCACCCTATGCATCTAGCTGCTTTCTTCCAGTCAACTAGTGTCATCTGTGTTGCTAGCAACAGCCGTCGGCCTCACGGCCTCAACCCATTGGAACTCCCACGCACGCTCAGTTGTTTTGCAGATAATTACTGTGCAAGTTCCGGGCTCTGCAGGAGGCACAGTGATTAGAGCTGCCTTGAAAGTTTCCAGAGGCGTCAGAAGCATACCTGTTGGCTGAAACCCTCTTGGTTACTTAGCGAGTCTGTTTCATTTTTGCAATATTTCGTCTTTCAGCCTGTTAATTTGTAAATGCATGAAGACAAGGGGGGAGGTAAGATTCTTCTTGTTTCTAATACTATGACCGGCTCTCCCCCTCCCTCTCCCCCTCCTCCAATGTCCGGCCCATGGCTTACAAGAGAAACAGAAAGAATCTTACCTTCCCCCTCCCTGTCTTCATGCATTTACAAATTAACAGGCTGGCGGAAGAAATGTTTCAAAAATGAAACAGACTCGCTGAGTAACCAAGAGGGTCTCAGCCAGCATGTCTGCTTCTGACACCTCTGGAAAAAAATTAACAGGACGGGGCTGCTTTCAGCTGCATGATATCTCACAGAATTGTTCTGTCCCGATTTATTTGTTTGTATTTATTTCACAAGAAGCACTTCAACTGAGTTCTCACCATTGCACACCTCTCTCTACCCCTCTCTCTCTACCCCTCTCTCTCTACACCCCTCTCTCTCTACACCCTCTCTCTCTACACCTCTCTCTCTACACCCCTCTCTCTACACCCCCCTCTCTCTACACCCCTCTCTCTCTACCTCTCTCTCTACACCCCTCTGTCTACACCCCTCTCTCTACACCCCTCTCTCTACACCCCTCTCACTCTACCCCTCTCTCTCTACACCCCTCTCACTCTACACCCCTCTCACTCTACACCCCTCTCACTCTACACCCCTCTCTCTACACCCCCCTCTCTACACCCCTCTCTCTACACCCCCCTCTCTCTACACCCCTCTCTCTACACCTCTCTCTCTACACCCCTCTGTCTACACCCCTCTCTCTACACCCCTCTACACCCCTCTCTCTACACCCCTCTCACTCTACCCCTCTCTCTCTACACCCCTCTCTCTACACCCCTCTCTCTCTACACCCCTCTCACTCTACACCCCTCTCACTCTACACCCCTCTCACTACACCCCGCTCTCTACACCCCTCTCTCTACACCCCTCTCTCTACACCCCTCTCTACGCCCCTCTCTCTACACCCCCTCACTCTACCCCCTCACTCTACCCCTCTCTCTACCCCCCTCTCTCTACACCCCTCTCTCTCTACACACCCCTCTCTCTACACACCCCTCTCTCTACACACCCCTCTCTCCACTCACCCCTCTCTCTCTACCCCTCTCTCTACACCCCTCTCTCTACACCCCTCTCTCTCTACCCCTCTCTCTCTCTACCCCTCTCTCTCTACCCCTCTCTCTACACACCTCTCTCTACACACCTCTCTCTACCCACCTCTCTCTCTCTCTCTACACACCTCTCTCTCTCTCTCTCTCTACACACCTCTCTCTCTCTCTCTCTACACACCTCTCTCTCTACACACCTCTCTCTCTCTCTACCTCTAAGTGGCAGCCGGAGCCTGATAGCACTGCTTGTCCTTTTAAAAATAAAAACAAGCATTGGCATAGCCAATAGGTCTCGCATTTGGGGCCATATAAGTGTTTAACCATGCAACAGTTAATGTTGTTGCACCAAAGATATTGTGCAGCATAACTAAATACTTATAAGGTCCCAAAAGCGAGACCTATTGGCTATGCCAATGCTTGTTTTTTTCACGTTGTAAGTTTTAACAGACACTTCGAGACTGTTCTTGGCATGATGTCAACCTGCGCCTCTTTCAACTTCAAAAAGTTATTTGGTAGCTTTGCAAAGAAAGTTATATCATCAAAGGAATCTGCAAATATACCTTGGCACAGGCGCTTGGTGGTAGCCACAATACACATATCTGCACCACCACTCCACCACTCAGCATCACAACAGCACCACTCCACCACATCAGCATCACAACACCACCACTCCACCAGCACACCACCACTCCACCACCACCTCAGCATCACAACACCACCACTCCACCACCTCAGCATCACAACACCACCTCAGCATCGCAACACCACCACCTCAGCATCACAACACCACCACCTCAGCATCACAACACCACCACTCCACCACCTCAGCATCACAACACCACCACCTCAGCATCACAAACACCACCACCTCAGCACCACTCCACCACCACTCCACCATCACTCCACCACCACTCCACCACCACTCCACCACAACACCACTCCACCATCACTCCACCACCACCTCAGCATCACAACACCACCACTCCTCCACCACCACTCCACCACCACTCTACCACCATCACTCCACCACCACTCCACCACCATCACAACACCACCACCACTCCACCACCATTAAACACATTGGCAAAGTCAATAGCTTTGCCTAAACACTTATAAGGCCCCAAAGGCGAGACCTATTGGCTATGCCAATGCTTGTTTGTGTTTCGATTGCTGAAACTCATGCACCCTATGCTGTGACCAAATTCAAACACATAAGAGAAACTACCACAACTTTAATCTGACACATAAAGTACGTGCCTACTATCTAGGCACTGTCCAACAAGAAGTGGCGTCCGTCAGAACGACGCCGTTTTACACAAATATTATGTATTAATATACACTCTTGTAAATAAAGCGCTCCTTCATGTCGAGTTCGCGCTATATAAAAACTGCAAAAAAAAAAAATCAAGCCATGACTTTTCCTTTGTTTGGATGTCTACGAAAACTTCAAAGTAGTGGCCATGCTGCAGTGGCGTGATTTTGTCAGAGTAGAGTAGAAGGCTACAAATAAATCAATAAGCTACTCTCCTCTGATATTGAACAGCGTTTGAATGATTAAAAGCAAGGAAAATGCGAAACAATATTGTAACACCTGTCTTAGCAGCAGTGGGATTTCTGTAGAGTAATTTTGCTTTTTCTAAATACATTTGTTTTAAAGTGCTGCTGTTTGCAACGACTTTTTTGATTCCTGTTCATTGTTAGTCTCTTCCTTAAAGCCAAATGACTGCCAGGCACTTTCAGACGCGCACTTCCTGTTTGAAGACCATGACCCGACTTGCACATGCGCAGTTGAAGATACTTCGGTGTAGCACCCGCCTTTTTCTCACTGACGGCGTGTGACGCAGCAGAGTGCAGGCTGTAAAACGAAAGCCTGAACTACTAAATCTAGGGAAGAATTATCCTTGTAAGGGAATATTTCAGATTGGATTGTGCTAAATCAGTATGCCTTGAGGATGAAATTACGTAAATGTTATTTAGTTGTATTGTTTGGATGTCTGTTAACAAAAACAGATTGGAAATGATGTTTCAGATGTCAGGATGGCCGAGCGGTCTAAGGCGCTGCGTTCAGGTCGCAGTCTACTCTGTAGGCGTGGGTTCGAATCCCACTTCTGACAACTATGTTTTTTATATTTTTATTACCAGACGCATTTAAGAGTACTGTGTAATAACGCACATATGTTCAAAGCATTATTTTCTCAGCTCTTAATGTCATATTTGGCACACAAATTTGTAAAAGCATAAAACCCTCTCAAATTCAAGTGTCGAGTTTTCACAGAACATACATAGCTGCCAAGGTTTCATATTGCTATGTGTGACATTTGCATAATTTCAGTGTAATTATGAGTGACATTTCAACGACTATGAGTGACACTTTGTCGTGAGCAAAATCAAGCAATGAAAATGAGGAAAACATATAAATATCATAAGTTACACTGATTTGAACAACAAGAAACTCTGATACCTTAAAACTGCTGCAAAGCACCAGTAATTGAAGGGCAGTTACCGGAGACAAACTGTGTGACTGCAGTCCTCAGTAACAAAGGGCATGCAGGCACTGCAGCTGCTTAGAACTGCCAAGCCTTTTTGTGTGTTAAATGAAAAGGATGCCACCTTGGTTTGGGCCATACAAACATACCTCTGTGCTGGACGTTTGAGCTCTCCCACATCTGCTTCTGGTGTTTCTTCCCGCAGCCTTATAAATTCACCATGTGGCCCAAGACACTGCCTGCAGAGGTGCCCCCCTACCTCAAATGCAGAGTGGAGAATCATGGCGACACTAGCTTGGCACCTACAGCAGTTTTAACCATGGCAAGGGGCGAAAGACAGTTAATGTCTCTGTGAGCAGTCCTGCCAAGTATCACGTATCAGGCGTGACTCTAACGCATTTCAGTGTGGTGATCCGCATCACCGCACTGAAATGCATTGTCACACATTTGCATAGTGTCTCAGCCTCAGTGAAGAGCTGCCTAAAGCTGTAATATCATGGAGTTTGACAGCTGGCAGCGCGCCGCCCGTGGCATCCGCGAGCTGCTCCTGCCGGCTTGGTGCTCATAGCTGAGCCAATGTATCATGATTATGTCCACCGGCGCAGTTCTCAAACAGCTTGACTTCATGGAGGTGTGCAATGCCTACTACCATTACAGCGAGGCAGGGCACAGTCAGATTAAGCCATACATTGAAAGTCTGGCGCCGCGGGGTGACGTCACGTCCTTCTGCGAAAGGCGGGGAGTTTGTTTTAGAAGGAAGCAGCAAGGGGCTGGTTACTGGTTATCGGGCGCCGGCGCTGTAATCATGGCGTTCGCAGAACGATGTTCTGCTCGTCCCGGCCGGGCCGTCAAAAATCGCCCGCATTGGATTCAATTATTGTCGGGCCTCACGTCACGGAGCCAGTGACCGGCGTTTGCAGTGGCAGCAGACTCACCGAAGACAGGCATATGGCTCCTTAGCAGCCAGAGCCTTCTTGAAATGTTTTCACTTCAGCGAAGAAGACCACTGCCAGGAGGCAGGCTGGCAGCTGCCTTAGGCCTCCCAGTCTCAAAGTCTTCAAATGAACATGTTTCTTGCGGCTAGACAATGTTTTCGACAGCACCTGTTACACGACGATCCTTCCGGGCGCCCACAATCGACCGACCTCTTGATTTCTTTTCCCCTTCCCATATAGACTAGACTAGAGTGACGACTCCCAGGTCAGGCATCCCTGACCGTTGAACTGTTTTGTCTCAGTGAGGATCAGTAGTCAGTGAAATCATCCCTGCTCCTACCTGAGAGAGGCCAAGATGTGCTTGGAGAAGAAAACAGCCGCGGGACCCACTGAACAATGGAGGCGGGCGGTGGTGCGCGGCCTGAGCCTGCCTCGCAGAGTCCACTGCAGGCTCATGGTTGCCCATGCCCCCAATATACTAACCCTCCGCACCTCACAGAGACATTAACTGTCTTTCGCCCCTTGCCATGGTTAAAACTGCTGTAGGTGCCAAGCTAGTGTCGCCATGATTCTCCACTCTGCATTTGAGGTAGGGGGGCACCTCTGCAGGCAGTGTCTTGGGCCACATGGTGAATTTATAAGGCTGCGGGAAGAAACACCAGAAGCAGATGTGGGAGAGCTCAAACGTCCAGCACAGAGGTATGTTTGTATGGCCCAAACCAAGGTGGCATCCTTTTCATTTAACACACAAAAAGGCTTGGCAGTTTTAAGCAGCTGCAGTGCCTGCATGCCCTTTGTTACTGAGGACTGCAGTCACACAGTTTGTCTCCGGTAACTGCCCTTCAATTACTGGTGCTTTGCAGCAGTTTTAAGGTATCTGAGTTTCTTGTTGTTCAAATCAGTGTAACTTATGATATTTATATGTTTTCCTCATTTTCATTGCTTGATTTTGCTCACGACAAAGTGTCACTCATAGTCGTTGAAATGTCACTCATAATTACACTGAAATTATGCAAATGTCACACATAGCAATATGAAACCTTGGCAGCTATGTGTGAGGTGCGAAGGGTTAGTATATTGGGGGCATGGGCAACCATGAGCCTGCAGTGGACTCTGCGAGGCAGGCTCAGGCCGCGCACCACCGCCCGCCTCCATTGTTCAGTGGGTCCCGCGGCTGTTTTCTTCTCCAAGCACATCTTGGCCTCTCTCAGGTAGGAGCAGGGATGATTTCACTGACTACTGATCCTCACTGAGACAAAACAGTTCAACGGTCAGGGATGCCTGACCTGGGAGTCGTCACTCTAGTCTAGTCTATATGGGAAGGGGAAAAAGAAATCAAGAGGTCGGTCGATTTTGGGCACCCGGAAGGATCGTCGTGTAACAGGTGCTGTCGAAAACATTGTCTAGCCGCAAGAAACATGTTCATTTGAAGACTTTGAGACTGGGAGGCCTAAGGCAGCTGCCAGCCTGCCTCCTGGCAGTGGTCTTCTTCGCTGAAGTGAAAACATTTCAAGAAGGCTCTGGCTGCTAAGGAGCCATATGCCTGTCTTCGGTGAGTCTGCTGCCACTGCAAACGCCGGTCACTGGCTCCGTGACGTGAGGCCCGACAATAATTGAATTCAATGCGGGCGATTTTTGACGGCCGGGACGAGCAGAACATCGTTCTGCGAACGCCATGATTACGGCGCCGGCGCCCGATAACCAGTAACCAGCCCCTTGCTGCTTCCTTCTAAAACAAACTCCCCGCCTTTCGCAGCAGGACGTGACGTCACCCCGCGGCGCCAGACTTTCAATGTATGGCTTAATCTGACTGTGCCCTGCCTCGCTGTAATGGTAGTAGGCATTGCACACCTCCATGAAGTCAGGCTGTTTGAGAACTGCGCCGGTGGACATAATCATGATACATTGGCTCAGCTATGAGCACCAAGCCGGCAGGAGCAGCTCGCGGATGCCACGGGAGGCGCGCTGCCAGCTGTCAAACTCCATGATATTACAGCTTTAGGCAGCTCTTCACTGAGGCTGAGACACTATGCAAATGCGTGACAATGCATTTCAGTGCGGTGATGCGGATCACCACACTGAAATGCGTTAGAGTCACGCCTGATACGTGATACTTGGCAGGACTGAACATACAGGAATGTGTTTTTTTTACATAAACGTCGTGCTACAACATATCGCCTGTGAGTAATAGTTTCTTTCTTACTCCAACGCATCTTTCCAAGTCTCATACATTTCAGTCATCTACAAACAGGATAAACAAAAAACGTTTGTTTAAAGTAGGAAACTTTGGATAGTTCCCAAACTGTAGGTGGAGAGCAGCTCCTCCAAATGGAGCACTCTACAGCACCGCCCACACTCTAAACTGCTCACCTCAAATGAATGTTTTCTAGTAGTTTTCAAAGCCTAGAATGAGCATAGTGCCATCCACGCCAAAGCTAGAAATGTGCCAAAGTCCTTTGCCGTTTTTTTTTATTTCGAAGATTTTATTGAGTTTTCAAAAAACAAGTAATACATAACATAAATAATCAGTCAGTCAGTCAAAAAAACTTTATTTCGGCTTTACAGCCATAAAATCACAGTTAGTTATATCATTAAAAAATATTGCAGAAAGTTAAAATACACAGCAATTGTAGACTAAAGGAATAGTACAAGATATCATTGGGACCAAGAGCAATGTTGTGCTACAAGTTTATAAAATGTTTCTTATCCCCAAAACTAATCGTCACCTGTTAATCGACAAACATATGTATCAACTGTTACCAGGTTTTCTATAGACAGAATTTGAGAGCAATAAAAACAATTAAAATATGCACAATTTAAAAAAATCATTTAAAAGAAAAAACGTTAAAATCAATTGACTAAACTAGCGTTACAAAGGAATTTGCCCAATAGGAGATATATGCTGATTTGGGTCAGTAACATATCTAATGAGAGAACAGAGTTACGTTGTTACCCAACTCCTTTTCCTTTAAAATGCCTCTGCGTATACACCACATCGCAAATAAAAATCTAGAGGTAGCGGCTACAAATAATGGATGCGTCTCATATTTTAGTAGCCTAAACACCTCAATGTAATCTCTAATCCCCAGGTTCCTACAGAGCTGAAGGACCCACTTAGACCTAGACCTTCTATAAGCAGGACAGAAAAGTATGACATGGAGTTCTGTTTCTTCTGTTGAAGTACACCCGGGACAATCTTGTTTAGTTGCTCCCTTCCATTTATTTGTGAATGCACGCAACGGGAGCGTCCCGTGCCTAAATTGTAGAAACAGTTTCTTTGCTATAAAAGGTTGGATACTATCCAGGACCAACTCTAACTTATATTGCTGTTTGACGTCCAGGAACCTGGAGGTCAAGCTAGATGAGTCTATGCTCTGAGAGATCTGGGCAAGTTTATAATCATTAAAAGCGATGGTTCAAGATTTTTTAGGGATAGAAGGGCAAGTCACTTCTGGTGTTAGCCACATATTAACCCTCCCCAGTGCGTGACATATGTTCCTAATGTAAGACAGCCATGGTAAGTTCCCTGCTCCCAGAATGGACATGACATCCTTCAATTCCTCCCTGTAGGTTTCTAGCTCCGGCGTACTCCATAGGCGACGCCAATATAAGAGTGGGCGAGAGGCAATTAAGTCGGCAATAGGGCCAATGCCCAAATCCATCCTTAGTGGGATTAAGGGGGTGCTTTTAGGGAGACCCAACAGCTGCCTGATAAAGGTGTTCTCTGTCATTGATAAGGTATTAGATGGACAGTAGCCCCAAAGTTCAGCGCCATATATTGAGGGTCCCCTCGCTTGGGTCTTGTAAATTTCTGCTGGGGGCCTACCACTTTTTGGGTACAATTTTTGTGCACTTTTAAAATTCCCCTATAGACTGTGTTAATTTTAGGTTGGCTTTCTTTACTTGAGTCCCCCAATCCATCTTATCATTTAGTGTAAGGCCCAGATAATCGAAGATGGACACCCGCTCTAGGGGCCTGCCTTCCAATCGGGGGTGTGGACAGTTACTGGTATTGGCATGGAAGACCATATATTTTGTTTTCTGGAGATTTATCTCCAAATCCCTTCTCTTACAAAATAAACTGAACTCTTCCAATACCTGCTGCATACCCATGGGTGACTTAGATAGGAGCAGCGTATCGTCCGCAAACATTAAAGCTGGCATTTTGCGGTTCGCTAACCTTGGAGAATCTATATCCTTGGCTGAAAGGAGAGTTTCAATTAGGCCATTTAGGAAGAGGGAGAACAGAGTCGGCGCTAACACGCAACCCTGTCTCACCCCTTCTCAACAGGGAACGGAGCTGTCAATTCCCCATTCTTGCCATGTCTTATCCTTGCATAGGTGCCTTCATGAAGGCGCTTCAGCTGCTGGCAAAGATATGCTGGAGCTCCCATATCGTGAAGTAAGCCCCATAGCTGATCGCGCCGCACCATATCAAACGCGGATTTAAGATCCACAAAAGTTAGGTAAAGACTGCCACCCTCCAAGATTACAGTTTTCCAATGGATCAATTGCAATCTGAATAACTAGTCTATGGTTGAAGTTTTGGACCTGAAACCAGCTTGTAGTGGGGTTAAAACATTCATCTCATCCATCCATGATTGCAATCGACCCAGGAGCACGCGGGCAAATATCTTTTGAGTGACATCAATGAGGCTTATTGGCCGATAGTTTGCCGGGTTTAGCGGGGAACCTTTTTTATAGATAGGAATAATTTCTGCGCCAGCCCAGGTCAGAGGGAGCGCCATACCTTGAAGGATGGCGTTAAATAGGATCCGTAGGTAGGGAGCCCATACTACTTGTTCATTTCTAAACAGATCTCCAGGGATCCTATCCAACCCCGGAGCCTTGTTTGGTAGCAATTTGGCCAACGCCAAAGATACCTCTGCCAATGTGCAAAGTGGTGTGCCAATATGGTTGGCAGGAATTTCATCAAAATCTGATGCCCTGCCATCTATATCTCCATCTTGGGACTTTGCATATAAAACTTTAAAATGGGATCTCCAAGCTTCTTCCCCCAAATTAGGTTCGATAGCTGAGTTTCCTTCGGATTTTCCAGTTTTTATTAGGTTCCAAAAGCCTCTCATATCCCTATCATCTAAAGCTTTCTTAATTGCATCCCATCTGTCAATCTCCCACGCTGCTTTAGCTTCAGCAAGGGTTTTTTGTAATATGCCCTGGTTACTTTGATACATAAACTGTCCCCTTCCCTGATCCTTGTTGTCAAAGCGCGTTTAGCTTCCCTGCACGCTTTATTATACCAAGAGTTTTTAGGTTTGGGGTCAGAACTGTTGTTATTTTTACCATTGTAAAAAAACTCCGCCAAATTTAAAACCATATCTTGGTGATTCTTGCCTAACACCAGGAGAGATTCTGGGGCACCGCTGTTTTCAGAAGCGGCAAATGCAGTTTCTAAAAGGGAATGATTTGGTCGTACATGGAGGCCATTTTTTCAGTTGATTGTGCAAGTGTTCCCCAACGTACTCTTCTACCCCCTTCAGTTGCTATTAGATTAAGGGCAGATCGTTTTGACGTACCCTGGACATCTTTCGACTGAAAACAGTCTAAAACTAGGACCAATGGATTATGGTCACTTTCACAACGAGGTTGGACCGAAAAGTTCATAATTCTGTGCCATATCTCAACGTCTACCAGGATATAATCAATTGTAGATGCCTGTCCCAATTTTTCAAAAGTAGGATTACCCGGGCTGTCAGAGGGGAAGCGACCATTACATGCCCTAAGCGAATGGCTGAGTGTGAGTGTGTTCATTTGGAGAACAAGGGGAGTCCACCCCCTTATCGGATAGATGTTACATTCTGGAATTGCCCAGACCGAATCTTCCTCACTTGTAATGGTAGTAGTTATGCCAGTGAGGGGTTCAAAATGACAATTAAAGTCCCCTCCAATTATTACGTGTATTAACTCAGGTAATGTGGAGAGAAAAGAGGACAAGCAATCTAAGGTCTGCGAGGTTTGCCCATACCTCACAGGACGAGAGTAGATGTTAATAATAGCCAACTTTGGGAGGTTGTCGAGGGAGAGGAAGATACACAAGATATCGGGGGAAAAAGTGTCTATCATCTTAATGGTGCATCCCAGATGAATGCCAACCCAAATACATAAACCCCCTGACGGTCTCCCCCTAGGCCCCTGAAGAGCTGGTATGCAATAAGCTACATATCCTACTCTATACAATGCTATTGTTGTCCATGTTTCCTGGAAAAGACATAGCTCATGGGTGTCTATGAAGTCTCCCCAATCCGGGAGCTCCATTTTAGCAGTTAGACCCGCTATGTTCCAGGATAAAATCTTAAAATTCTGCGCATTTTCTACGTTTTCAATCTGTGTAAGCGAGGGGGCCCCCTCCTGTTGTAATACTTGGTGTGGAGTCCCCACCCGTCCCTGTGTAGTGCAATGAAAGGCCCCAGATGTTCTAGTAGAGGCACCTAGAGTGCTAATCACTGATGTAACCTCTCGATTTTTCTTCGTATGTTGATCAATAAACTCAAGTCTTTCACAGCTTTAGGACTCGTCTGGCTGGGTACCTATACAGATCAGGTGTTTAAGAGTAGGGTTTAGTCAGTCAACCAGGTCTAGGGAGCTAAAACTGTTGCTGACAGGGATATTGAATGGCGAGATAGTTTCAGAACCCCAGCCCATATTTAGTGCGTTTCCAATCTGAGCTCTCGTTTCCCACTTTTTGTACACACTTCCCATTCTCTCTAATAGGGGACTAGGGGGATAGAAATAGCCTAAGGGGAGTGTCTGAATACCACTACTCACCCTGGGCTGTCGCCATTCAAGAATGTGTTGAACCACCCAACTGTCTCTAAAGTTGATCAAGACGCAATCTCCTCTGCCCCAACCAGCTAACCCTGCGTGCGAATAAAATTTCGCTATGTATCAGGTGGGGGAGAGGTCTATTTTTATTTAACCAGTAGATGATTTTATTTTTTAGTTCGGGGTAGGACTCCACACGACCTATTTCCAACTCTGGTACTCCAGCTAATATAACAACATATGGGGTAGAGGCTGGAGGCAAATCTATACGTGGCAAAGTAGGATTAGTTTCCCTCAGATTGGATTGGAGTGTATTCCTATTGTCTCCTTTACCATTTCTGAGTGGGTGGTACTCCATTGGAAAATCCAAAGTTGTTACCATAGCCCTAGTGCCTTGGGCATTATCTACAGCGTTTGTCACCCTGTGTTGGAGAGTATCTGAACCCTGGTTATGTTGGAGTAGGGGAATAGACCCCGTGGGTACGGTCGTTTGTGCTGGTGGTACTTGCCCTTCAGGGGGAGATAACACAATTGAAGCAGGTGGAATCACAGGGTTTCGTTGGGATGCGGTGACCAGGTCCAGGGATTTTATAGATTGAGTTGCGTGCCAAATAGTATCAAGTTTACTACCCCAGGAGTCTACCAGTAAGGACAGGTTATCAATGCGACTCAATGCAGCTTCAAGCTCAGATTTTATAAGATGTTCAAAATGAGTTTTAAGCTCTTTTACCAGGTGTAAAGCCCATATCGGTGGCTCCATTAGTTCTTTACTACTATCACTGACTACATTACCCTTTGACAGTTGATTGGACGCCACCACGGGGGTATGGTTCACATGTTTCCTCACATATGATCTTTTTGTTTCTGATGGGCTCCTTTCCTTTTTACACCCCCCCCCTCCCCATGACTGTTTTGCTGGAAATTTCCTGAGCTGTGATTTCTTGTACAGACAATAAATCTAAGATAGTCGGGGGATCTGGTGTTTGGGAAGAGCAAAGTACTCCTGACTCCATAGGTGGTGAGATTCTTGGTAACGTTGGTGTTAAGGAAAGGCGTCTCTCAGTGCGTTCAATTTCACTGGAGACGGCTCCTATTGCTTGCTGTAACATTTTATCAATCGCTGTAGGTTTGGCAGTTGGAGTGCACACAAGAGCTTTCTGCCTAGTATTTGGCCTTATGGGTGGGGGGGTGCCTTTCCCCATACTTGTTTAGTTTATAAGCCTCCCTTATCCAAATTACAAATAGTAAATAATGTTTAGTTAGATAGGGCCAGCGTACTCCCCAGTGGACTTCGAGTGGTTTGATCCTTGAGCTTCACGCTTTCGAGCCCCCAAGGACTCACCCAGAATCAACAGTACGCTAAATTAACTAATATACAATCACTAAACAAAACAACTCACGTAAATCAATTTAACAGGGGAGGGGGCCCAGCCCGGCCTCGATCAGTCTCGGACGAGCTCAGACGGGCCCGCCCTTGGCCCGGGCTTCGCCCGGCACGTCCCGCGCAGCGGGGGGAGAGGCTGCGCTTTATGCGCGAAGATGGTCCGGTGCCTCCCCCTCGTCAGCAGGACTCAAAGCACCTGAGTGTGCTCGCGTTGCACCCTGGGCGATGTGGTCCTCCACAGGGTGTTTGTTCGGGATGCAGCGTCCAGGGCAGATGTCAACAGGGTACAGCGCCCACAACAACGACCAGCGGTGTCACCAGGAGAGAGCGTCGATTCAACAGCGGGGACATAAATAATACATAAGGTAAACAATAATACATAAAGTGGCCTGAAATAATGCATAAGGGAGAAGTCACACAACAGTCTGAAGATTATAATTGGTCCAGAATACTTATCCAACTTAAAATTAATACGCAGACAAATAATTAAGAAAGGTAAGAAGAGAAAAGGAGTGAGAGAGGAGGGGGGAACCATTACGTTGCTTATATTGTGATCATTGCGCACCAGTCGTTCATTGTGCAGGTTTGCAATTTATGATTGTAACAGAGTGTTAGAGAGAGAGCCACCGCCGGCTCCTAGTGTATCTATGGGCGGTGAGCATATTGGCGGTTTGTACGAATTAGCGGTTTACATGTACACAGGGAAGAGGTGTGGCGCAGCGGCCAGGGCGACTTACTCCGGATCCTGGGGCTCACGGTTCGATCGCCGGCGGCAGGTCAGCCCAGCACCATGTGACTCTGGGCAATAGCTTGCTTAATCTTCCCGACGGCCCCCTGCGCCGGGACACCTCTCCGGAGGTAGCTGTGTGCTTTACAAATGCTGGACATGTATGGATGTTTAAGGGGGTTTATTTGAGGCAAAGTAATTGTCTAACTTGTCCCAGATGGGCCTAGCTGGTGATCGCCATGGCGAGTGTTGGAGAGAGATATTGTCTGCGCCTCTAATGTGAGTAATCCAGTTAATCCAACATTTAAACGAGGCCTTACGTGTGTTCTTCCAGTTGTTTAGGACTATTTTTATTGCTGACATGAGTAAAAGGTCCATTAATACCCTGTCTGTTTGGCTATCTAAGTCTGTGTTAAGAAAACCAGCAATCATGGTAGCAAATTCTTTTTTTTGATGGCAGTTAAATAAGCTAGATAAAAAGCAAACACTTTGTCCCAAAAGGTGGATAAGGATTTGCAGTGGAGGATGAGGTGAGCTAGATCTCCTACTTCTTCTTTGCAGTTTCATCAAGTGGGTTCTTCGAGGATATGTTGTGCGTGTAAGCGTGCTGGGGTCCAGTATGCTTTGTGGATGAGCCATAACTTCGTTTGCGACAGAACTGGGGAAATATTTTGATAAGTAACTGATTTCCAGATTTGAGTCCAATGTGACTCAGTCAAGGGGTTAGAAGAGTGTTGTTCCCAGAATGTTAGCTTTTTGTTTAAATGCGAGGATTTAGGGCGTAAGAGTTTATATATATATATATGGGAGACTTGATGACCCGAGTATTAATTTTCAATATGAAGCTTGGGAGAGATGGGATTTCTCTATGCAGTTTAGATTTTGAGATGGCTGCTCTGATTTTAAGGAAGTTATAGAATTCCATTTTATCAAGATTGTATTTATTTTGGAGTTCCGAGAAGGTTATGGGGTATGTTGAGTGGTCTAATTGTTGTGGGAAGAAGATACCCTTATCTATCCATGACTGGAAGTATATGGGTTTACCATTGTATTTAATGTTGTGGTTATTCCATAGAGATGCAAGGTTTGAGTATCTTATACTTGTAGAGAGTTCTTGTCTAGTTTTAAGAGAGATGTTTTTGTGTTTCTAAAAAGATTTTGATCTATCTAACTTGGTTGTGTTGAAAGTTAATAGGGTGAGTGGATTTAGCTTGTTTATCATGGCCTTTTCTACTTCAAGCCATACTGGGATGTAGTTATTGGGAGGGTAGAGCCAGTAGGAGCCCTGCTTTGGTAGGAAAGCAGTTTGATAGTCTTTAAAATTGGCCTGCGTAACTCCCCCAAGTGATATATCTAGTCTGAGGGGTCGATTCCGATTCGGGCCGGAAAACGTACCGACCGACTCGGTACGGGAATTAAGTCCGACCGACACGTACCGGTGCTGCCCGAACCGGGTAGTACGATGAAATGCATGTGAATCACGACCGACTCGTACGGAACTCAAGCCGAACGACGACCCGGACGGAAACAAGCTATCCGGCCGGGAAACCACGCGAATCGAACCGACCGACATGCACCAGGAATGAACCCGAACGAAACGTACCCGCGAACTCCGACCCGCGCAGTACGATGCAATGCGTGCAAAATCAGACCGATTCGCACGGAGCCCAAGCCGTACGACCGACACGCATACAAAAGCCAGCCGAACAAACACAATACTCCGCGACCGACGCGTACGCCGCACATGAAACCTAGCTGAAACACAGCGGGAACGACTCGGAGAAGCGCGCACGAGACAACTGCAGCGTCCTACTCGGTCAGAAGAACGTCTCCTACATGCACAAAAATCACAAAGGAAAAAATACAAAAAAAGAGGGCCAAACAAGCAATGACAAAGTCAATAAATACAGGGGGGGAAAAAAATGGAACAAGGACACACCCCCAACTTCACCTATATAAAGGCCACCAATCCCTACCATGATCCTTTGCAAATTCCACTGACCTGCCAGCACAGAACACCATCAGACAGCAACCACAGACACACTCACAGCTCATCCAACACACAAGCCACACACCATTAGCACCTCAACAAATAGCACCCTCACACACACCCAGCAAAATCTACACTCACACACCCTCACTTGCACACACACACACATCAATCACCACCACCACCCATCACCATGCCCCCAAAGAAGAATCATAAGTTCCTAGATAGTGAATTGGAAGTCCTGGTAGACGAGATCCTGAGGGTAGAGCCACAGTTGTTTGGCACATTGGTCCAACAGACCCCCATGGCGCAGAAAACCAAGATGTGGGAGAGGATCGTCGACAGGGTCAACGCACAATCACCATGTTTGCGCACAAAGGAAGACATCCAGAACAGGTGGGTATGATGTGCGCAGGAGGGTCAGGGACCTACTGAAGAAGGATTACATCCTGAGCCAGCACACCGGCAGTGGCCCTCCTGCCAAACCAGTATACCTCAGGCCCTGGGAGGAGAAGGTGCAGGCCATCCTACCACCAGTGAGCGTATATGGACTAACAAACATCCCAGAGCCTGGTGAGTACACAACAAATATACACAATATGGTGTGACAATACACACACATCACTGTCAAGGGGATAGTCAAACCATGCACCCTTAGCAAATCCACAGCAACCAAAATATAATCATCCCAAGATGTGAATGCCTGTCAGACAAACACAATACCTGCCATCTCATAGTGACATGTAACTGTGTCATGACATGTACAAACCTAACAACAAATAGAGCAAGGCAGTGGCACAAATATAACCAACAAACACTGTCTGATATTTTGCCACCACTAGAACACCACCTCACAGGGAAGCTCACTGAAAGGAAGGAATTCTGTGTATGCTGGTTAAGTCAGTGTAGCCAATAGCATGATGGGAGTTGTAGTCACAGATAATGGTCAGCCTCACATTTGGCCCATCAACAACACCCTGAACCATGCTCACAACACAGGGAGTGGAAAAGGACTGACAAGATGGCTGACACTGGGTACTGCTGTGGGGAGCACAAGGCCCTGCTGGGAACTGTGCAACAACCAACAGCAGAACACCACTGACTGACATCCTGAAAGCCAACTTGCACTCCCTGCAATGCAAGCACGTTCCATGGTGGGATATCTGGCTGGGTGGGAAGGAGGACTGACAGCACTGACCATAGTTACAAGCAGCTCTCCTCACACACCCCCTCAAAACAAACTCCACATAACCCACCTGGGAGAATGCAATGCCTCACACTCTAAATGAAGATCCCACAAAGAACCACCACCCTGGGTAATGCTGTGTGAAGCACAGGGACACTCTTGGGACTTGTAGCCAAACAAACGCCAGGACAACACTGTCAGCCATCCTGTCAGCACAGGCACACTACCCCACAGGGAAGCAGAGTCAAAAGGAAGGAAGTATGGGCATGCTGGGAAGGGGGGGGTGTAGGCAATAGCATGATGGGAGTGGTAGTCACAGCTCAATATCCCTCACCCACATGGCCCAGCAAGCTCACACTGAACCATGCACACCTCACAGGGAGGGTAAAGCCACTTCAAAGATGTCTGACACTGGCCTCAGCTGTGGAGAGCACAAGGCCCTGCTGGGAACTGGGCACCAACAAACAACAGGACCACACTGTCAGCCATCTTACCATTGCTGTCACACTCACACACAGTGAAGTCCACTCAAAAGGAAGGAAGTATGGGCATGCTGGGAAGGGGTGTGCAGGCAATAGCATGATGGGAGTGGTAGTCACAGCTCAACATCCCCCACCCACATGGCCCATCAAGCTCACACTGAAGCATGCACACCTCACAGGGAGTGAAAAACCACCTCAAAGATGTCTGACACTGGCCTCAGCTGTGGGGAGCACAAGGCCCTGCTGGGAACTGGGCACCAACAAACAACAGGACCACACTGTCAGCCATCTTACCATTGCTGTCACACTCACACACAGTGGAGTCCACTGAAAAGGAAGGAAGTATGGGCATGCTGGGAAGGTGGGTGTAGGTAATAGCATGATGGGAGTTGTAGTCACAGATATTGCTCACCCTCACAATTGGCCCATCAACACCACTCTGAACCATGCTCACATCGCAGGGAGTGGAAAAGGACTGACAAGATGGCTGACACTGGGTACTGCTGTGGGGAGCACAAGGCCCTGCTGGGAACTGTGCAACAACCAACAGCAGGACACCACAGAATGACATCCTGAGAGTCAACCTGAACCCACTGCAAGGGTGGCATGCTTCATGATGGGATAACTGGGCTAGGTGGAGAAGGAGGGCCGGATGTCCACCAAATACAACCAATGCTGGCCATGCACACACCTCAACATTCACATTGAAATGCCTCAGGTTTGCAGGACAATGTGCTACACCAATATCAACCTCTAACTGTGACAATATACATAAACATGCTTGATGTGAGCATAAGTAAAATACAAGTAGGTAAGTTCTTATTTCTTTTTTCCACCGTACTCGGCAACACGAGGAGCGACGTCCGTGTGTGGGATCAAACTATTAAGAAATAAGATTCTGGACTTCTGGGACATACAGGGATCCCTTGGATTTAACATTGAGAAGTGAGACGTCGCGAGATATTGAATCCCAGTGTGGGTTGGAATTAACACCACTAATAAAGGTTATACACAGGAAGACAATAGCCTTGATAAAGTCGCGGGATTAATTCCCATGTAAGCGACGAAACACGTGTCGGCTGTCTGAACATCGGAAAATAAAAAGGAAAAAAGAAATAAGAACTTACCTACTTGTATTTTACTTATGCTCACATCAAGCATGTTTATGTATATTGTGACATAACAGACGTGTGCTGAGGAATTCCTTTGTATATCTGTCAATTGGCCAAGGCCATTTTGTGTTTTGAGGAGGTCAGTGGTTCTCTTCACCTTGCAGCACCGTGATCAATACAGCAAGTAAATATCAAATATTTGTGTTATCTCTCCCGAGTGGCGCCTTCATTTACCCAACTAAATACCACTGCTCATTAGGTGCTCATAGCTCTAACTGTGACAACTTAGGACAATGCAATGTACAGGCCCGCATCCAGAGGTACAGTCACAACTGTCATGTGTGTGAACCATTGATGCATGTAGAAATATAACATACATTGTGTGTCTCTTCCAAAAACAGGTGATGATGGGGACACAGCAGCAGGCGAGGAGGAGTCCCTGTCCCAGGCTCCGGGGGACACTGAGCCCACTGGTGTGGAACAGCCTCTGCCCTCCTTGGATGCCGAAGACCTACCTGGCCCCTCCAGCGTGAGTCATCATGCAGCACCAGCAGGACCAACATCTGCACCCCCTGCACCCACAGCTCCAACAACTCCCAACACACAGACCACCCCCGCCGACACAGACAGACCAAGGACCACCAATGACAACAGCACAGGGACCCTGGCCCAACGTCGAGCTACGGACAACGAGCCCAGTAACAACCCCCAAGGGGGCCTTGGGTCACCTGTGCGTAACACCGCAGGTCCCGCACGTGTCGCCAGGGGTGGTGGGAGGGGTGGTAGACATAGGTCGCTGTTTGCAGAGGGGTCTGGACTGCATGATGACCCACAACTGGCACGCATTGCTGATGCGTACCAGAATAGCACCGGAGAGGTCAGCCAGGTAGTGGGGATCCTCAAGGACATACAACAGCAGCAGGCTGCCCATCATGCCCGCTTGGACTCCCACATGTCCCGTGTGGAGACACACATGTCTCGCATGGAGTCCAAGTGGGACACATTGCAAGAACTGACAGCGGTGCATAGGGACATATTGACATGCCTCCGCCAGATTAGCACCAACATGGCCACACCTCCCTGTGTGCCCACAACATCTGGTGCTGCAACAACTGCAACTGCCACAGGGAGGGAGGATGACTCTGGCGGAGAGTCCCCTGCACCGCAGCAGCCTGCACGTGAGGGTCCCCCCCCAAAGAAGAGGGGTCGTCCGAGGAAGGAAAACTGAGAGGTCGATGGCCATGTACATCCCCCTAGGAAGCCAACACCTGTTCTGGAAATTCTCCTTTGTGTGCAAACTGTTCACCCTGTCGAATGCAACACAACTCTCCCACATGACATGGGGAGTTCAAGTTGGACTAATGTATCAGATGACTGTGGACTTCACTCAGGACATTTCTGCTACCAAGACTTGCAACTCATCTGGGAACTTTGGATCACAATCCCAATGTACAGCACCCACCATCCTGTGCACTATACTCACACATTTTTGTAAATAAAATCACTAAGACACCATACTTGCCTCTGTTGGGATTCCAATGTGGTTACTGTTATGGGGATGATGATCAGCTAAATTACACTGTGTATGCTACTGCTACAGCAAGTACAACACCGTCATGTGAGTCATGGTGACGTGGCACATATGAGGGAGACACACCACTAGGGCTACACAACACAGAGACACCAGGGCCATCGGACTCATCGCCTACACTGATGTTGCCAGGAAATACTGTGGAATGCACAGACACCACAGCTATTCAGAGTCTGTGTCAACTAGCCCACAGGTGCAGTAAGCAAATGTGAGTCAGATGTGTGACCACAGACAACGCACATCCCAAAGTGAAGCACAGGTTTATTACACATTTGCAACATGTTGTTTCCACTAGAAATGCAAGGTAATCCCACGTGGCAGTGACCACACAGTCAAAAAGTGCAGAAGATATAAAGTCCAGGGGTGTGTGGCACATCACCTGTAGGGAAACGACTGCTGCCACTCTGAAAGCTGAATCATGGTGTCGGGGGATCCAAGTTGACCAAACAACTCTGTAAGCACCCTGTGAAGGACAGACATGACACACAGTCAAAACCACTGAAGAACAGGGCAGAACTGCAATACTCATGCCCAATACATGTCACAAGATAACTACACAAAACCAAGTTAGCATGTCAACACTGTTGGGGAGTACAGACTACCTGTAAGGACACATCGCTGCACGCATCCAGTCAAGTAGCACATGGCCACACTCAAACAGCACCAGAGCACCACCCACACATATCATGCAAACTCACGTCATTCACATTACATCTCCCTGGATACTCACATTCAGCTGAAGAAGTTGGTGATGAGCTGTGTGCGGACATCACCATCATCATCATCATCATCACTGGCATCGTGGTCCAGGCCAAGATCCTCCACAGGTGGCGGACGTTGGTCATCGTCATCCAGGATGAGAGGCAACTCCTTCCGCACTGCCAGGTTGTGTAGCATGCAGCAGACGATGACAATCTTGCACACCTTTGCTGGGACATATGGGAGGGCCCCTCCTGTCTTGTCCAGGCAGCGGAAGCGGCTCTTCAGGAGACCAAATGTCCGCTCGATCACTCTCCTGGTCCGACCATGTGCCTCATTGTAGCGCATCTGGGCTGGTGTCACAGGGTTCCTGAGGGGTGTCAGCAACCTCGGCATGTTGGGGTATCCGGAGTCACCTACGGACAGACAATTGCACATTAACTGAGTTGGAAAAGTGGGCGGAATACAACATAGCAGAACACACACAATGGTACAAAGTCAGTACACACCGACAAGCCAGGCACGCTGGTTCTGCATCTGTGACATCATCCTCGGGATGCGACTACTCCTCATCACGTAGGCATCGTGTGCCGAACCAGGGAAACGGGCACACACATGTGTGAGGCTCATATCTGCAAGACATACCACCAGAGCATTGATCGAATGGTAATGTTTCCGGTTCCGGTATGCCTGCTCATGTGCCTGTGGTGGTACCAAAGCCACATGTGTCCCATCAATGGAGCCAATGACATGTGGCATCCTCCACAGGGCATAGAAGTCACTCTTGACGTCAGTGAGTTGTTGACGTGTAGGGAAATAGATGTACTGGTTCAGGCATCTCAACATTGCCTCCAAAACATCACGTAGCACACGGCTGAACATAGTCTGTGACATCCCACCAGCAGTCGCCACAGTGTGTTGAAAGGTACCGGTGGCAAAGAAGTGTAGGGCTGCCATCACCTTCACCTTGGGGGTCAGCGCTGTAGGGTACGGCCGGCCAGGTTGCAAATGTGGTGCCAAGCGCACTGCCAAATCCTCAATCAGCTGCCTGGTGAAGCGGTACCGTCGGATGCTGTCACGTTCCACCATCGTTGCCAGGTCAGGGAATGGTCTATGGACAGCTGGAGCCCTGCAGTGCATAGGTTGAAGAAAGAAAGATTGTCAGTCACCCCACATATGTGCCATTCACCATACTCAATTTCACATGATACATCATTACGAGACACAAGTACTTGATGTGTGTGCCGTTCTGTTCGGACATATCTGGCACCTACATGGCCATCATCTAACATCTCAGTACAACATGTGTTGACAACAGGTTCCAGGTTGTGCTATGGGAAACCATTAGGCTGTTTCACAGTACCCATTTACTGCTGTCACGTTCCACACACACACCACAGTGACATGTCTGGACAGATGCGCCACAGGCATCACAGCTCATTGACAGGTAGATTCCCAGTGACCCTGTCTTGCCACATGGACACTGGCATGACATGGCGTATCATGTACACGTCAGAAAAACAAACATGACTCCCACAGGTAGTGGCCCCTGTTGCCTCCGCAGGACAGACATGGACGTCAGTGACGCACAACATCAAAGTCCATGCACAAACAACGTTGATGTGGAGACTGTCTCCCATCGTGCACATGGAATCAGAGACATCGGAAACACAACATGGACAAAGACTGTGGAGGGCCATCACTATTGTGGCAATGGGTCACCCTGTGACGTACATGCCTTCCCCCATGGGACCCTGGGGGTATGTGACATGTCATACACATACACAACCTGGAAATGTGACCATGCCACATGCTCCGAAATGAACAGTTGCACATCACAGTGGTCATGTGCACAACACACAAAGGACCCTGTCCCCATGAACACGTGCACAGCTTGGGTGTGGCTGCCCCCAAGTGCCACCCCAAAAACCACATGTTTACCCTCATACACAGAAAAGGTAATGCAGCCTTACATGCCTTAGGAAACAGTGTGGACTGGGGGTGGTGTTGTAGGTGTGCCCCTGAGTCCCTGGCAAGTATATGTGGCTGGCATACGTTCACCAGTGACAAGCATGGTGACATATGCGAGTGACCTGTACAGGGACGCGTTGTACAGCAATGGACCGATCGGTGTGCCCGCACGGCCCATTGCATCGGTAGTGAGCGGGTACGCGTTGTATCCCGGAATACGCATTGTACAGCAATGGACCGATCGGTGTGCCCGCACGGCCCATTGCATCGGTAGTGAGCGGGTACGCGTTATATCCCGGAATACGCGTTGTACAGCAATGGACCGATCGGTGTGCCCGCACGGCCCATTGCATCGGTTGTGAGCGGGTACGCGTTGTATCCCGGAATACGCGTTGTACAGCAATGGACCGATCGGTGTGCCCGCACGGCCCATTGCATCGGTAGTGAGCAGGTACGTGTTGTACAGCAATGGACCGATCGGTGTGCCCGCACGGCCCATTGCATCGGTAGTGAGCTGGTACGCGTTGTACAGCAATGGACTGATAGGTGTGCCTGCACGGCCCATTGCATCGGTAGTGAGCGGGTACGCGTTGTATCCCGGAATAAGCGTTGTACAGCAATGGACCGATCGGTGTGCCCGCACGGCCCATTGCATCGGTTGTGAGCGGGTACGCGTTGCATCCCGGAATACGCGTTGTACAGCAATGGACCAATCGGTGTGCCCGCACGGCCCATTGCATCGGTAGTGAGCGGGTACGCGTTGTACAGCAATGGACCGATCGGTGTGCCCGCACGGCCCATTGCATCGGTTGTGAGCGGGTACGCGTTGTATCCCGGAATACGCGTTGTACAGCAATGGACCAATCGGTGTGCCCGCACGGCCCATTGCATCGGTAGTGAGTGGGTACACGTTGTACAGCAATAGACCGATCGGTTTGCCCGCACAGCCCATTGCATCGGTTGTGAGCGGGTACGCGTTGTATCCCGGAATACGCGTTGTACAGCAATGGACCGATCGGTGTGCCCGCACGGCCCATTGCATCGGTAGTGAGCGGGTACGCGTTGTACAGCAATGGACCGATCGGTGTGCCCGCACGGCCCATTGCATCGGTAGTGAGCGGGTACGCGTTGTATCCCGGAATACGCGTTGTACAGCAATGGACCGATCGGTGTGCCCGCACGGCCCATTGCATCGGTTGTGAGCGGGTACGCGTTGTATCCCGGAATACGCGTTGTACAGCAATGGACCGATCGGTGTGCCCGCACGGCCCATTGCATCGGGAGTGAGCGGGTACGCGTTGTACAGCAATGGACCGATCGGTGTGCCCGCACGGCCCATTGCATCGGTTGTGAGCGGGTACACGTTGTATCCCGGAATATGCGTTGTACAGCAATGGACCGATCGGTGTGCCCGCACGGCCCATTGCATCGGTAGTGAGCGGGTACGCGTTGTACAGCAATGGACCGATCGGTGTGCCCGCACGGCCCATTGCATCGGTAGTGAGCGGGTACGCGTTGTATCCCGGAATACGCATTGTACAGCAATGGACCGATCGGTGCGCACGCATTGGCTGGGGCCTGGCATGGCAACGGACGCGTTTTCGAAGCCTCAACGAGTCTGATGCAGTGAATTCAGTTGGCCAGCCACAACAATGTTGCAAATTCATGGGTGTCATGAAGTTTAACTTTTGAAGGATGCTGTGGGCGTGAATTAGTGGTGCAATTCCATGGATTGGCCAGATTCAGAAGATGCTAACGACTTGGACCTATCACTTTGGACACATGGGACAGTATCTGCCTCTGCAGCACACATATAATGCTGGCTGTTCCCCTAAGGGCTCACTTGCCTGCACTACATGCTCCAGGACGACATCTGCCACCAACACTGCTGCTGTCTCTGCATCCTCTGGATCCTGCAATGGCACGTACTGTGGAGAGAGCCCCAGCCTTCAGCCTTGAGGAGAACCAGGCCCTGCTGGACAGCCTCCTTCCACAGTACAGCAAGCTGTATGGGAAACCAGGGGAGCAGGTGAGTGTGCTGCCCACTGCCTTACTAATTGTGCATGTTGTCTGACTAGCAAGACTTACAGTGTGCACACCACTGGCTAGCATGCTCACTGAGTAGTTCTCCCCCCCAAAGTGTGTAGTCACATGCACTGAACAGGTACAGTGCAGTAACAGTGCATTCCAACAAGGTTTACTTCCCATGCAATGATACCATGCTGGCAAACTGTTCTTAGCCATCGTTGCACTGCCTGTGTACATCATATGCCCCTGTGATTGAGACATGTATATCCAACTGTGTGATGCACGGATATGTTGCGTGTGTAGTAATGGCCTTTTCACTTTGTCATCCTCACAGGTTGATGCCCACCAGAAGCAGGAAATCTGGCTGACCATCGCCCGGGCAGTAAGATCCGTGGGGTCTACAAGCGCCGGATCCGCAACTGCCAGAAGAGGTGGCAGGACCTTCGGGGCTGGACCCGGAGGATCGCAAGGGTCCAGCTGAAGCTGTCGCCTCCTCGCAGGAGGGGCGGACACCGGACCCTGACCCCCACATGCTCTGGATCCTGGCGGTGGTCTTCCCTGACCTGGATGGGCAGCTGAAGGACAGACAGCAGCAAGGAGGGGGTGAGTCCATGACTGCACTGTGAACTTTGTCTGACATTCTATGTGCCCTCCTCTGGCCTTGTTAAACTTCCACAGTACATCAGTCTTGTGGTCCAGGACACATGTCCCTCAATTGTGACATGCCCACTCCTCATCTGATACGCAGGTGTGGTCCTTACAATCAGGAAATTGTGTCACTTGGGTACTGTGTCCTTGCATTTTGCTTCGCTCAAGGTGGGGGACTGCATTTCTTCCCATGACTTTGTGGTGTGCTGCATGGGTGGGTCAATTGCTCACACAATGCCTAAGTCCTGACATGTAATCTGGGTGTAACTTTGATATGTGGTCCACTTGCTGATCTGAATCACCACATGTCCCTGGGGTATTTGGCACACCCCCATGCTGCGGGTGGGAACAATGTTTGGGCCTCAGGAATATGTATATCAAGTGTGTCACACATGCTTAGCCACCTGCCTACTGTCCAGGGCTCATCCCTCCTTCAAGTGGAGCAGGACAGTCATGCCTACTCCAGGGCATACAATACACTCTGTACTCCCACTCCCGTGTATCAGCTGACATGTTGTGATCAGTGAAATGTTCCCTCAGGTGTCTGCCTCTGTGTCATTGTGCTGTGGCTTCGTTGTCAGGACTACTGGGATGTTAATCGGTTAGGGGTCAGCATGCCATCTGAGATGTGACCATGAGAGACGATACTTCTGTGACTTATAGGTGTTTGATCACTTGACTGTGCACACAGGTGTATGCGACTATGAATTTCAGGCAGCTGTTTTTCATTCACAGCAGACTGTGAGGTGCTCAGGTTCTGAGAGTTGTGTTTCATGTCTCTCATATGTCCAATTGGAATGACGTGAACAAATAAGAGTTCAGATGATGTGGTTTGTGGGGTATGGACATGTGCACTTGTCAGATACATAACTTGCATTCACCATGTCCTAGGATTGTGACACAGTGCAGACTGTTGTTGGCTGGCTGCCATGCCCATGTGACTGGAGACAGTGATGTATGACTTTGCAGGCATGCCTGTGCCATGGCATTGAACTTCCTAAGAGTGATCCTGCAGGGGAGTGACATGTGCAACATGCACCCCATTGTGGCATTGACTATCCGGACATGGGTGCATCATGGTGTCTGGTGCTGGTATGCATCACATGCATTTCTAATTAGACTCTGGCCATCCCTTTATCCGGACACCTGTACTGACTCAATGGCAAGAGATGTGATGTGTGCATGTTCACATACTTCACCGTGTTCTCTGCAATGTCCAACAACTGTGTAGGTGGTGCATGTGTCCACACTGGGGTATTACCATCAGACAGGCACCAGACCGATGGGTGCAAGGGCAGGAGGGGTGTGAGTTCCATGGTTGACCATCAGACTGACAATTGGCTTCTCCTAATCTGTGTGAGGACTATTGGCAATGCTCAACTAAGGATGCCAGGGCTTGCTCTGTAATGTGCTGTACTTACTGTGGTGTGTGCGGTCAGTGCAGGTGACTGATGTTTGTCTGTTTCCTTAATTGTTTGCAGATACTTCCACGGCCACAGGAGGGGACAGCTCCACGGACCAGGAGGAGCTGCAGAGCCAGACTGGGTCAACAGCCGACAAGTGGTCGGAGGGACCCAGTGGCACGGAGGGCGAGGGGAGCCACACCGAGGAGTCCTCAGCACCATCCACCTCAGCTGAGGACCACAGCAGGATGGATGACTCCCTTGTGGAGGTGGGTGTCAGCAGCCACCACACCCCAGCTAACCTGTCTGGCCCCGCCACCACCACTGCCCTCCCATTGGCTCCCATTCCAGAGGTCCGTGGAGGCTCCCGTGTTCGGGAGCGTGTCTCCTTCGTGCCAGGCACCGCACCCCCTGCCCCTGTGTCCCCTGCTGCCCTGAGTGAGGAGTCTGTGTACCTACTTCGGCAGCTCCATGTAGGGCAGACAGCAATGCTGAGTGTCCTCCATGCACACACCACTCTGTTGACACAGCTGGTGTCGTTCATGGAGGGCATCTCAACGGGTATGTCTGCCCTACAGAGGATCAATAAGTCCATGGACTCCTCCCTGATGGCAGCAGTGTCCCTCCTCCAACAGTCCCTCACCCCTCCTACCTCTGCCCCATCCACACTTCCTGGCACCCTACCTGTCCCAAGCACATGCACACCTGCACGGTCACCCAAACACACAGACACGAGCAGCACAGAAACACCCAAAACAAAGGCAAGATGTGCACACAAGCATCCTCAGGGGACTGATACCACACCCACAGGGGATGGGGAAGACACACACACACAGGCATCCACAGTCACTCCGCAGTCCTCCAAATCCTCTCCCTCCAAGACCCCTTCCCTTGCCTCACCTGCAACCCCACCTACACAGAAAATCTTCCTCTGTGACCTCGGCCTCTTCCCCTCCGATCCCGCTGATCCAGCATACAGGGGGAAGAGGAAGTCCACCCACACAGAGGGGAGTGCCCCTCGCCCCCGGACGACCTCCCCCAGGCGCAGACAGACGGGGGCCCCCACCCGCAAGTCCCCCCGGTCCCGGAAGAGCAAGACCCCGCCACCGCCCTGCAAGTCAAGCACACAGTCTCCTTCCTCCATCCCTCAGGCCCCCACAACACAGGTTCCCCCACCACACCCTGCCCCAGGTTCCCCCACCCACAGATACACCATCCCCAAAATGATCCGGCCTTCTCCACCTCCCACTTGCTCTTCCAGCACCACACCCCCGCTGCACATGTTAGTGCCACTGGGGTGGAGACCGTGTCCTCCCCTCTGTCCTGCCCACCTTACCTGAACCCCATTCTACTCCCCTGGAGATGGGCACTGCAGTGGAGTCCAGTAACACCCCGTCTGACTTGGGCACTGCAGTGGGGAACCTGTCCTCTCCATCTGGCCAGCCCACTGGAGTTGTGCCGGCACCCCAGTTGTGCCGGCACACACCATGTCAGACACCTCCACTGCAGTTGTCAGTGACTCTCCAGCACCAGCCACCCCTTCCCTGCCTCCTTCTGGTGAGCCCTGATCCTGTCCCTGCGGTGCCTGGCCTGCCCCCCGTATACCCCTCCGAGGGGAATGTCCCTGCTCCATATCAGTGCAGGCAAGCAGAGGGTGACATCTGCCACTGTCACCCTGTTTGGACTTGATTCATGGACTGGACATTGGCCTTTGTGTTTTTTCTTGACTTTAATTTTCAATATAACATATGCTGATTAAAGCTACTTTCAGTTCTCTAGTGGTTTTGCTTCAGATGTACATGATGTTGATGATGCTAACCATGCCCTTGCTGCAGTGATGTTGATTTTTGATGTCAGGTAAATGAAGTGTTACTGTGCAGGACCCCATGTGGTCCAGGGGGAATGTGTCCTATCCTGGTGTGTAGCCATGTCATCCTTTGTATCAATATGAGGGTGTCATGTTTTCCATATTTGCAAATGGGATTCCCTACCTGTTTTTTCAATATCACATCTGTGGCTTACACCCCTGCACATCAAATGTGCTTGCCATTGTTCAATTGGTCTATTTCCCTGACCGTGTGACCATCTCCACTGGACATGCATGTTTGGGCATCAATGGGGAAGGACTCATCTGTGGTATCAGTGCAATTTGCTATACATGTGTATTTGATCGGTGCTGATGATTTGGGTGACAATGCCATGACCAGGCTGATGTGACGGGAGTCTTCATTTTGTGCTAATTGTTGACTGAGTGACCAAGTGTTCTGCTGACATGATAGCGCCCTGCAGAGACAACGTATGGCACAGCTTTTCTTACACAGGTGTGGAGTCCCCTCATGGCAGTGTGTAATTCCGTGACATTGCCTGAGCCCAAGGTGTGTGTTGTGTGAGCATGTCTGTGTGTGTTCACTTCCATTTTGCTACGCAGGCTGGGGGCCCTAGTGATGTTCCTGTTTGTGATGCTTGCTGAGTTGAGCAATGTTCCCCCCAGATCTTCTCCCTGGGTGCTCTGTGATGTGGGTGCATGGCACATTACTGGTGATCAGGGTGTCATCCATAGGTGTGTTTGCTGTCAGGGCTGAGTTTGTGGGCAAACGCAGATGAGACACAGTCAGGATTCCCCTTGGCACCTGTTGGTTACACAAGTCATGTAATTTACAATTTGCGTTAGCTTCCAGTGATTGCGACACGTTGTGTGTGTGACTGCTGCCACTCCTCAGGGTCAGAGCTGCAATGTTGGAAGTTGTCTATGTGTGTTGTTTGTGGGTGAGCTTGCCATCTTCATTGGTGTGTGACTGTGTCCGGGATCCCATTGGTTGGTGTGGATTTGACGTCATGCCCATGTACAGCGTACTGTGCAGTGTGTGAGACATTCACAAGTCTTGTTGACTGGTCATGTGTGATGGGTATCTCCGCCTTAGTTCCCCCCACCACCCCTGGGATTGTCATGGGTGCATGTGCAATGTCACCAGTCCATGTGAGCTTCACTGCTGCACATTGAGCGAAATAACAGCACGCTTAAGAATAAGATAGCAACAGCTGTTACGAAACCCAACTGAAATGGCCTAAAACTTTGCTTTTGGCTTTGTGGTCCATAATGGCCATTCCAACTCATAGAACTAAACTCCACATCTATGTAATAGTAATGGGACATCCTATGATTTTGCCTTTAAATCAGCTAGTAAACTAGATTTGCAATTAAATTATGATGCAGTCCACCAGTACTGTTGAAAACGTATTAGCTGTCTCTGGAATTTCGGTCTTATGATCAAGATTCATTACTTGATTATCCACCAACATGCAGACTAGGTGTAGAGGACTGTATCTTGTACTGCTCATCACCAGCACAGCCGTGAGGTGTTGCAAATTGCAGACGTGGGTCCTCTCTTTCCAGTGCAAGTGTGCAGCACCCCTGCAGGACACCTGTACACCAGTACCCATGTCCGGACCTGCATCAGGCCCCAGGCCAGGGCCACCTGCTAGGATTTCTCCTTCTTGTGCCTCTTCTACTGCAGTTGGACAGAACACTCGAGGTCAGCCAGTCCTGCCGTTTCCTATGGGAAGTCAGTCTACCTGCTTCTCTGCAACCATGCAATCATGTGCCCAACACCCTTATTGTTACCACCTCCACCCGACATGAACAGATAAATCTTTCTTCCTCCTGGATGTGCACTTACCTGCCACTGTCTAGGGGGCGGGCCTCTGGCCAAAGCAGATGTGAGACTTACACTGACCTGTTCCATTATAGGCACCAAGTAGACAAGTGTGCATGGACCCCCCCAAAAGGACACTGGAGACATGAATGATTTTTACAGTGTTCATATTGGATATTGTTGGAATTTTTCTCTTTTTGCAGTGTCACCCAGGATTCTTTTGCTTTTTAATAGAACCCTATTTTTGTTAGCTGCAGAACCCACTACAAGAGCACTGCAAAACATATCTCCAAGCCTGCTACTGCCGCCTGGGTGAGCAGCTTTCAACTGCCACTTTGACCTGGCCAAACAAACCTTTTGCCAGTTCTTAACCTTCATTTTTGATACAGGCACCCCTAAGGTAGGTCCTAAATGCCCATAGGGCAGGTCGGATTTTATAGTACTATTTTGTAAGTTACACTTTTAGACAGTTGTCATTTTCCTGCCTAAGACTACAAGGTTTCCTGTCAGTATCCAACTGTCACCTGACACCTGATAACTCCCCTGTGGTGAGATTTGTATTGCTCCCAGACAGTGGACAAAGGGCCCTGGGAGGAGGGAAGGGGCTCTCCTCCCTTGACAGGATGGTCTGGGGGGCTGTACCCAGCCTCTTCCTGAGCTCAAAGGCTACCTATCTTGTTACTGGCAGATGAAGCTTACACCCAGGCCTGTCTCCCCATTGTCTCTCTAATCAGGCTGGCACCAAACCTAGTGGGGGTAGAAGAACTGACCAGAACTGGTTTAGGGGTGGACAAAGGTTTGCCCTCCAGCCACAGTCCGTCACTCGGCATAAAAGTGATCCCCATAGACCTGTGCTTAGAACACTTATGCACCTATGAAGAATCAGAAGATGGGCAGATCTGTTGAATGAAGACTGGACCTGCTTGCCTTTGAACCCAAGAACCAACTGGAACCTCCCTGTACCATGCTGCTGGCCTTTGCTGGAGTGAGTCCTAACCTCCAATTGGTGCCCCCTGGTCCTGTACACTTTGCTTGTGTCAAAGATTGCTCCTCCTGTCGCCAAAGTGCAATAAGTAGGAAATGGAAACTATTTGCCAGCTTTCTGCCTGGAGAACAGAGGGAGACCGGGATCACTGTAATAGCCACAGCCGTTGAATCGCCAGTCGGCCTCAGTTTGCTAGTTTGCCCCACTGAAAGAGATCTGACTTCCATAAAAGTTTTTAAGTCTGAACATAGAAGGCTTCATTGGGACCGATGCTGAGCAGCATCCCATTGACGATGAGTCCTCTCCAGGCACGAATTTCAGACTTCACCTGCTTGGAGCTTTTCCGCCTGTATCAAAGACCACAAAAGGACCCCGCTCTTCAGCAACCGGCTGTCCCTGAGCCGACCTTGCAACTTGCCCCTCCAATGTCTCGTTGATGACCACTTTATTTGCATAAAAGTTCAACTTTCTACAGCGACAAACCTGGTCCCAGTGTCTGGCCCGCGCTCCATCACAGTTGGCCATAACGTTTGACATTGACTCGGTCTAGCACAACCAGATTACCGCAGTTGGCGCTTTGTACATTTTGGCTCTATTTATAATTCATACTTTGAAAATTCATATCTCTGGTTCTACTTATTTCATTTTTGTTATCATTTTATTTATTAAACTCCTCTCTATTTATTTAAATTGGTTTGGAATTTTTTTTGTGTGGTGTTTTCACTTTATTACTGGTTTAGTTCTGCATACATATTTTAGACATTACTTCTAATTTAAGACTGACTGCTTTGTACCAAGTTACTAGAGGATTAAGGACAGGTTAATTTAGTGACATTAGCGGTTCACCCTGACAAGGATTGAGATTATTATTTCAGGTGCGTTCCCACCCTCTTCAACTAGCACTCCAATTTCTTAGTGATATCTAGATTATTTAGTAAATGGGGACAGAAGATTTTTGAAATAGTAATAGCGGTAATTCCTGTTGTTTTAGCTGTGAGAAATTGTGTTGTTGGTTGAGTGGGGTATTAACCGTGCTCAAGCAACAGTCACAATCCTTGTCAGGGTGAACCACAAAAGTACACTAAATTAACCTGTGCTTAACCCTCTGGTAGCTTGCCACTAAAGCAGTCAAGCTTAACTTAGAGGCAATGTGTAAAGTATTTATTCAGCACACACACAGTAATAAAGGAAAAACCCAATACAAGAAAAATCTCACACCAATTTAGAAACATGGAGTAAACTTTAATACATAATTTGATACCATAATGACAAAAATCCAATTAGTAGAAGCAGAGTTATGAATTTATTAAGTTTAAGGTAAAACCTAGTGCATAAAAACTCAAATACCAACTGCGACCTCTAGACGTGCCAGGCTGGGTCATAGGAAAAAAATATGGCTGACCGTGATGGAGCATTCGTGGGGCAAAAAAAGTAACCCCGGGCGGGGTAACTATGCTCCGCCCGCGGAGTTTGCGGAGTTTTGTCTACTCCGCTTTTCGCTGCGAACGCGGAGTTCAGGCAAAACTACGACTCCATGGCGGAGCATAGTTAGCCGGCCCGTCCACCCTCCCAAAGTTATTAAAAATAATTAGAAAGGCACTTACCTGCCGCGTCTTCCTCGGCTGCCTCCTCCTCGCAATGGCTGCTCTCTCCTGCCTCCTCCTCGCACTGAATAACCCCTACGTGTATGTCTTGCGAATGCGCATGCGCACGCACAAGATGTACAACGTAGGGGTTATTCAGTGCAAGGAGGAGGCAGGAGAGAGCAGCCATTGCGAGGAGGAGGCAGCCGAGGAAGACGCGGCAGGTAAGTGCCTTTTTAATTATTTTTAATTGCTTTGGGAGGGGGGAGGGCGTGGAGCGGAGCGGGCCGTAGTTCCACAGAGTTTTTTTAAAACTCTGGGGAACTACGCGGAGCACCACTCCGCACACTCCGCCCAGGCTTAAAAAAAAGTGGATTGGGCCTGGTCGGCGCTTACCTTCGAACTTAGAAGAAATTTCTAGAAAAATGTTCTGAGAAGGTAGAAGTTCTGCAGGGCAAGGCTGCAGATGGTGTCCGAGGAGGAGGCGTCGGCATCGGGGAGGCAGTGAACGAAGTTGTGGTGAAGATTTCCACATTTGGAATCAGTCTCTTTCTTGGAAGTCGAAAATCTTCAACGGGACGAAGCTGGAGGTTGTAGCTGACAAGTTCTGCGAGGCCGGACCCCCCTTTGACGAAGGACAACTGAGCAGGATTTGCTGCTGCGGAGAAGAATGTAGTGAGAGCTGCCATGAAGTCAGGCTGACTGCAATGCACCTCTGGTGGATAGACGAGCAGGTTGGTCTAAGTCTCCTCTCGGTTCTCAGAGCAGTTTTTAGCCAAAAAGTTTCTACGTTCCAAGTTTTGGATTTTGGCTCTCTGGACACATTGAGCACAACCACCAAGAGTCTAGGATTTGAGGGGCACTACTTGGGGGGGTTAGGACTCAGGCTGGGTCCAGATGCAGGTTCAAGATGGTTGGAGCCTTTTCTGTTCCTGAAGCTCTGATCAGGAGGCCAGCCAAATAGCCCTAGGAGTCACTAAGGTAGTCCTGTGTTAAAAAAGTGGAACAGGGCTCAAGTACCAGGGAGGCCTCTGAGGGTTCAAGGCAGGCTTCCGGCAGCAAAGCAGTTCTTCCAGGTGCAGGAAAGCAGTCTTCTGAAGTACACAGCAGCAGGGCGTCCTCTGAGAGTCCTTCCCCAGGTCCAGAAAGTGAACTAAAGAGTTGGTCTGAGGCACCTATTTTTATACCTGGTGCCTTCTTTGAAGTAGGGGAAGTTTCTAGAGAATTCCATTTGAAGTGCTTGAAGTTTCCTGCCTCCTCTGCCCTGGCTTCGGGCTGGCTGCAATAACTTTGCAGTGATAACAAGTCCTTTGTGTGAAGGCAGGGCACTGACTATTCGGTTGCAAGTGGGGCTGTGCTCAGCTCCACCCCTCATCCTGCTAGTTGATGGCCCATCCAGGCACACCTAATCCCTCTATTGTGTGGCTGTCTGGGAGGAATAAACAAAGTCCAACTGCCACCTACACCCAGACATGTGACCTAGGAGCAAGCTGTAGGCACCAAATAGGGCTGGAAAATGCCAACTTTGTAAAAGTTGTCCATCGTTTGTGCGCCTACTGTGCATGAATTTATGTGTGATATTAGAGTGCCATTTGAATCCAAGTAAACATAAATTGCTAATGATTTATTTGAAATAATCATAACCTGGGTTCTATAATTATGCTCTATCAGAGGTGCTATGTCCATTCACATGAGAGCAGTTGAATTGAATTTCAAGTCTCATTCAAAAATTATATATGAGATTCCTTTTAAGGTCTCTTTTTGGTTTATAATTAATGTGAACTGTAAATTTGTATTGTATTATGTTTGTTTTTGTTCAAACTGTGTAAATAGTCACTGTTCTGTTGAGATTTATGTCGGTGGGAGGGAACAATGTTTGTATTTGTTTTTCGTATGTGATTCTTTGTGTGCGACAATAACAACAATATTTTGTATGATGTTTGTATAAAAATTCAAAAAATGAATGGTGACCGTTCCTATTGAGTAAAACGGCCACGAATGAATTACATTCAAAAAGGATTAGTCAGTTTTGGCATTGTGTTTTTGGTAATAACTTTCTAAAAGTGGCATTTTCAAAATTGTAACTTAAAAATGTGACTTTACCATTAGAGAGGATTTTAAATTACAATTTATCAGACACCAAATGTGAAATGTTACCTGTTCCCAGTCAAAAGTTAGCACTTATTAAATGTAATAAGGCAACCCAATGTTATCCTATGGGAGAGGTAGACCTCACAGTAGTGAAAAACTAAATTAGGAGTTTTTTACTACCAGGACATTTAAAACTTAAAAGTACATGTTTAACCTTTCAATTACAATGCACCCTGCCGCATGGGCTACCTAGGGGTGACGTATATGCAATAAAAGGGGAGTGTAAGGCTTGGCAAGGGGATTATATTTCCAGGTCGAACTGGATGTTTAAAACTGCATTCAGGCTGCAATGGCAGGCCTGAGACATGTTTTAAGGAGCTAATTAAGTGGGTAGTTCAATAAGTGCTGCAGGCCCACTAGTAGCATTTCATTTACAGGCCCCTGGTATATGGTATACCACTTTAATAGGGACTTATGAGTAAATTCAATATGCCAATTATGTGTAAGCCAATTTTACCATGTTTTATGGAGAGAATATAAGCACTTTAGCACTAGTTAGCAGTGGTAAGGTGCACAGAGTCCTAAAGCCAACAAAAACAAATTCAGCAAAATAGGGGGGTGAAGGCAATACATTTGGAGGTAGCCCTGCAGAGAAGGCCAAGTCCAATATTAACCCTATCCATTTTAATGAAACTGAGCCTATACATTACACATCATACGTGCATGGTGCCCATGCTTATATGCTTGAAATTTGTTGATGACACCAACCTCTATGTGGAAAAAGAAAAACATAATGATGGTGTGCTTAATGCTGAAATTAACAAATTAAAAGCTATTAAATTTCTGTATATTTTCATCTCATGGTGAAAAGGGAGGAATTAAGAGTACATTTGTATCTGCTGTAGTAATGTGTGAAATCATTTTTATACCTGCCTAAAGTACTACCAATGCATGCTACATTCCAAAGTAGTACATTGCACATTTTGCCCGACTGTTCAAGTAAGCGTTTGAAGTTGCCATAGTCAATGTAAAACTACAGATTTAGTGATCAGCTTTCTACTCTACCTGACTGTATCGTCTTCCCAAGATCTTCTTGTGATGTTCCCTCAAGAAGTCTATCTTGAGTTTCAGTTTAATCACATGTTCTTTCCTCTGCTTGCAGCATTGTAGAACATTTATTAAAGAAGTGTAAAAATATAATGTACACTTCAGACTGCGAACCACTGGTTGGTTGACATTCGGAATCGCACTTAGAGTTTTTGTTTCCTTCCTATATTTTTGTTTTAAACATTCTACAGACTTTTCTAAGTATCTGTTGTCTTTTACAGGACCATCATGGTTCAGGTCAAGTGGAGGAATCTACCAGCCTTCAAAGAGTCAGTCCTGCTCCTCGAAAAGACAAAACTGCATACCCACGAACTTACAAAACCAACTCACTACATTGCCCATGACTGTCTTGCCCCGTCATATTCAATCGTCTTTCCACAGTATCACCAATCTTCTTTCCACAGTATCACCGAACAGCATCACTGGGCCATCCATGCCTCCTACCCCCTCTTCACAACTGCTTAGCCTCAAGCCACCCAGCGGCACATTTTCTCACTCTGGTCAACTTCACCTTAACACCACCATAGAACTGATACCTCTGTTCTAGCAAGATGCACCAAACCTTCCAATACTAATGTTCTCCCCTCCATCAAACCTAATACTACTACTAAACCTCACTTGATGCCACAACCAAGCCCTTTCATGAAAATCAGCCTCACATTATACACCCTGATGCAGACACTGGAAACCCACAACTCCTTCTCTGATTTCAAGTCCCACTTAGGTGGGCTTACGGACACCTATTCAGTGACAACTTTATCACCTGACTGACTCCCTTCCTGTTGGCCATAAAATTAGAACAGAGAGGGAAAGAGAAAGGGCAGAATTGCCTTAGGACCTGATTACGACTTTGGCGGTGTGGGAGCGGGGCGCCATGCCACCGCCCCACTCCCACACCGCCAAAGCCAACCACTGCCTGCCTGCCCGCCAGATTACGAGTTTGCTCGTGGTCTTGCAGGTGGGCGGTGAGGCGGTCCCACGGCAGTGACTGTAAGAAAGGCACCGCAATAGGAGTTTCACAGGCCATTCCTGCGCTGCATGGACTGTGCAGTCCATGCCGTGCAGGAAAGGGGGTGCATGCACACAGGGGGGCATAACATGTGCCCCTCTGCATGCATCCATATGCACAAGGGTCATAGGGGGCCCTGTAGGGCCCACTTTATTTCCCCACCACCAGCATTTTCATGGCAGGCTCACCGCCATGAAAAGGCTGGCGGTGGGGAAACTCGTAACATGCTTGGCGGTGTGCAGCGGCACCGCCAAGCATATTACTTTCCTAGACCACTGCGCCACTGCCAGGGATCGCGGATCCCAGCCGATTGTGACGGGTTCTCTGGAGGTCCGACCGCTGTAATCGTAATGCGGTGGTCGGACCGCTGCTGCGGTGGTCCCCGATCTACGCCGCACCTCCACCGTGAGTTTGGTGGTCCTATGGCCCCTCAAACTCGTAATTAGGCCCTTAGTCTCTGCCACTGAGGTGAAGTGTATGATCATCCATGATATTTCTTCCTTGAGTGCTTTTTTGCTTGCTGCTCCATTAACCCTGAATGCTCCTTTATCAACGCAGTGATATTTTGCCCCCACAGCCGCTACAACCCAACCCTTTTAAACTAGTTCCTATACCTGACATTCCTCCTTCAATCCATAGTGAAGAAACTCCTCATCAGGGGAGACTTCAGCTTGTGGATCGGACTCAAAACATGCATGGGCCTCCGTAAGAATATGCATTCGGTCAGCTTCCACAGGTAATGAGTGGCCCAACGCATAGTACTGGCAACGCCCATGACCTCCTATTCACCCATAACCCTATAAAATTGAACCTGGTTGCCAAACAGCAAATATGTTTGAGCAACTCATATCAATTAAACAGACCAACCTAATACACAAGTCCACTACCTCAAACATCAGCCTCATCTCCCTTTATCCTCACTAGACCTTAGCACTAACAAAACCCAGATAATGTAAGGCATGAATTAAAGCAAGCACCACGTGTTTCATTTGAGCACTAGAAATGCTGCACTATGTGAGCTTCAACATGGAATGCAGTGGCACAAATCAACGGCATGACATGACAAAACCCTCTGTTAACAATTTAAAAAGTATACCAGAACCAAGAAATGAGTGAAAAAGGCTTACCATGCTTAACAGGTTCTTAACGCTCATAAACAAGCAGAATGTTTCAATATCCGTTGTGAACTGCCCATTCCAGAGCCCTTGAAAAGTAACTCCACAATAATATGAATATCTACTTGACTTTTCTGAAACCAAACTGGGCAATAGCTCTAATATAATCTACGATTCACTGGATCTCGCTCCTAACCACTCCATCCCTCAATGGTTCCTTTAAATGGTTTCTCCTCATTCACACTTCTCAAACCTAATGATTTGCTGAGCCTGGTCCATTCCAAATCACATTACCAACCCCATCCAGCCAGGGATTGCTTTAGATTCACTGAAATACTTTCATGAAATAAATGTGCACTTCCCCGAGATATAGGCAAATGAACAGCCCACTTTTAGCCTCATCTTCCTGAACAAAATCATGGAAAGAACAGAAGGAGCACCTCCTGACACCTATCCCATTAGCTGTGAGAGCAGCTTTCAGACTTCATTAAGGCCAAGCACTGGTGGGGCAGATGCTGGAGAGTTAATGCAAATTTCAGTAGTTTAACTTATTGAGGTACTTCTTTGGCAGAGGAACACAGCCCTCTGGGCACCAAGCCTGATCTATCCTTGTCAGGTTGGTATTGACGTCACCTTCCCATATTGTAGTCTGAGTATCTAGCCCCCTACATGTACAGGGCAGGTCAGAGAAAAATGAGTCAGTCGTTATTTGGGTCTTATGCATTCACAAGAATTTGCCGACCAGGTCTCAGGCTGTTCCCACTATGTAGAGTGGGATGCCCTCAAAACTCAGATCACTATTCCCCTGGCATGCGTGCCATAGGAACTAATATTCACTCTTTTATTCTTTTTCGTGTCAATCTTTTTTGCTGGTGCAAGGCAGTTTGCTGTGGATATTCATCACGCATAAAGAAAAATGTGCCATTTTCTTTGACCACATCCCCACCTATGACTTCTGAGACCAAAGTTTTCAACAAAACCCCAGCTCAACATAGATTTCACTGCACTGTTGCTAACCCATCCCTGTCATCACTGAAGGAGGTAGGCAGAAGTAAGAAGATCTTTTAATATCAACCCATAAGAGGATACATCTATACACGTTGTAGCGATAGCCAATTGCTCAGCAGAATCTTTTCGTTTTTCAGTCAGTCTCTCCTTATGGTATATGGGGTGGCTAATACTTTGAACACTGGGATCAGAGCCATCTTCAGAGGTGGACGCCAGATTACCTGTGGGGACTCCCTTCACTATTCTGATACAACGGGTACTACAAGATATATTTGTTCTGGACAATATGTAGGGAATAGTGCTTTTTAAAGAACACTGGGCCAGTAACATTGGTATAAGCATAACAAGATATTTGGCTTAGGGCTCTCTCTTAAATATTATCAGACTGAATAGCAAATGTAGCATTATACTGTACACTGTGCCAGTAGACCTGGTACGATGTGAAATGTAGAGTTCTACCTTCTGGGACTAGTAGAACCACATGGTGCCATCAATGGTACAAATGCACTGGCTTCACCATAGAAAATCTTTGAACCAAAACGTTTGTAAAATCTTTGGCCTACATGCGCCTGCATGCGGTTTTGGAAATATAGCTGCATATAGTGCTGATTAAGCACTTTTGTTTAGTTATTTTTCTCTTCATGTTATATGTACCAGCACACAATATCCATACACAATTTGCAGGGTAGAATATCAGTGCATGCAGCAACACTCATACAGTCAGTGTGCAGTCAGTGTCTTACAGTCAGTGTGCCCCAGGGAAGTACTTCCTGGCAATGTAAAATTACAACTTTTCAACTCATTTAAAAAATACTTGGGGCATTCTTAACTTTCTCCTAATATCCTAGCACTGAATCGAGCATAGGAAGAAAATGTTATCAATATCGTGGGCAGAATATCAAGGGACAAAATATCGAAAGGTAAGTACACATAAGGAAAGTATAGATTTACTATTCTTAACTGCACATCTATGTACCTTGAAGATATATATATCAACGAGGCATGTATATGTGGAGTGGTTATATGACATAATATTGATGATCACAATATAGATTTATCACAATATCACCAAAAATACATTGTTGACCAAAATATAATCACCCGATACATAAACAAGAAGGACAGAATTATCAATAATAAAAATATTGCCATCAAAATAATGTAAAGTCATCAATATCGATAACAACAATATCGATAAACAAAATACTATTTAACCTTAAATACATAGAAAACAAATAAAATATTGAAAACAAAATATCGCCTACAATATTGAATAAAATACATTTACTAAAATTACATTTCATCAATCAACTAGTTTAAAGAACCCACAAAACCACATGGCTTCACTAAATAAAAAGATAACATTAAACTAAATTTTACTAAACCTAAACACCCAAAAAAAAACACAAGCCACATAATCTATATTACAACCTACTGTTAAAGCAAAACGCACTAAAATGATTTGATATCTGAATATGAAATCTCCTTTCGGACTAAACTCGGATGAAGAGTTATCAGTAAATCTGGGTTGACTTATCAAAATGATGATTAGCTGTTGCTTTTTACTGTATTTTTATAAATTTTATTCCAACAAAAGCAGCTCAGCGACACGTTTCAGCACAACAGCCTCCTTGATTACACTCACTTGCCAAAGTGCATTGCACCACCACAGAGGTGTTTAATACTGCATCGCGATCTTTGTAGTATCTGTTTACATAACATTGATTTATGGCCTCTCTAAGATGGCGCCTATTTGTGAGATCTATGCTGGTCCTCTTTCTGTGTTGAAATAACACATATTATGGTGTTATACTCTTTGGCCAGTGAGCATGATCAAGGCTGTTGTGCCCATGGCAGTCCCCCGAATTTTCTTGTACAACGTTCCATTAAAGAGGAAAATTTTATTATTCAAAGAATACATCATCACCTCAAGTATTATTGTAGTATGTGCATAGTATCAAATCGGCCTAGCTCTTAAGAAATGTTCACATGCAGAAACCCATCTTTATGTTGCATACCGGTATATAGGGAGGAGACATCCAATGTTATCAGCAGAAAATTATTCTCCCAATTCATGCCCTCAATCTGCTTAAGAAAATATTTTCTGTCATACATATGGGAGGGTAGCTCTGACATCAATGGCCTAAAAAATTGATCAGAATAACTAGATGTATTTTCTAGGAGGCTGCCCCTCGAGGATACAATGGGCTTACCCGGAAGATTATTCAGGCTCTTGTGTACAAAAATACAAATCCGGTATACGAGGATGATCATTCCTCCAAAAATTATATTTCTTGCATTCGATCAAACCTTTGTCTCTCCAGTCGGTAAGGAGCTCCTTATATTTGTCAATAGTGCTCGTATATTCACCATGGCTCGTGATCACATATCATTCCTAATCACTAAATTGCCTTTGAGCCTTAGTTATATACATATCCAGGGGCATGATGACTATGTTTCCCCTCTTGTTTGTAGAGCGCATGACGAAATCCTTATCACTAGCCAAAGCTTCAATTGCCTTACATTGGCACCAAGTGATATTATCTTTCTTTCTTAATTTTCTATTATAGCTCAATTTTTTAAGGTCAGAAACCATGTTCTCTTGAAATGCATCAATCATATCATATGACCACATTAGTGTAAACTTGGACTTGGGCTTAAAGTAACTACATGCATTCTTGTCATATACAATACCCAAGTCAACCAGAACCCCTTAGAGGTTACCCGGTTCAATCTAGCTTCCCTCCTGGAGTTCATAAAGGGTAGTCAAAAAGTCCCAAAATTCCTTTCCACATCTCTATAGGTCTCCTTCATGCCAAGCTTAAAGACTTTTTTTAATTTCAATCATCTAATTAATTTAAATAGGTCAATGTGTGTTTGGGCAAGGTTAACATTTTCTGCTAGGTAAAATGACAGGCCAAAACTCAAAACCTTTAACTCAATCTCCGTTAGTTGTCTATTTGAGGGATTAATAATTATATTCATTACCATATTCATGGTACCATTCGTGGACCCTTCTTGCTTCTTCCTATAAGAGTTGTTTTTGCATATTCTGCTCTCCCTTTGGTAACTCATTTTCATTCTTGCGATTCTGCACTTCGCCCTCTTGTTCCTTGTCCTCTGGTGGGTTGCTAATTTGTTTTTTGTCCCCGCTTTAAGGGGATAAAGTAGCATCCTGTGGAATGCTTGTGTAGAGCGCTCCTTCTAAATTTATAGTTATAATGTAAATTTAGAATTTACGTACCACCTTCAAATTACTATAAGTTGTGCACCCCCGTACACAGTCTTGTTGCCTCACTCGCCACACTACATTAACTATAACTCGCCACTCTACCATGCACTGTGTTCTCACAAATCATGACATTTGAGATGTCATAAATGTTTTTATGAATGCTATGATTTCACATGGTATAAGTGATGCAATATGCTAGGGTATTACTAGAGCATGGAGAAGGTGCGAGTTATAGTTAATGTAGTGTTGAGACTGAGGTGGCAAAACTGTGTATGGAGGTGCGCGACTTATAGTAATTTGAAGGTGGTGCATATATTCTAAATTTCAGTTATAACTATAACTTTAGAATTTCTAATGTCTGTATAGTTTAAGTTGGGGTTGTATAGAAAGAATAAATAACGTTTTCCCATCTATAACTTAGCTTTAACCTTTGTTTTTGTTCATTAAATTTAAATGTTTTTTATTTTTTAATAAAAATGTGTTTCAACTCAGTGTTGAGTGTCATTTGAGTGTTGTTAAGTGAAGTGTTTTAGAGTATAGTAAAGGACAGTATTGTACCCGTGTAGTGTCATAGAGTATATGAAAGTGGAATATAGTGGAGTGGTGTAGAGTGCAGTGACGTACTGTGGAGTGGTGTAAAGTGGAGTGAGGTATAGTTGTGGAAATGAGCCTTTTCAAGGGCCCATCGGTGCAGGGTTCACCCTTAATTGTCCACTGGTTCTTAAACCAACAAAATAGAGATTTGCACGGAAGCTGGAATATCAAATAACAAGTTTATTAATCTCACATGAGTGGGACTACGTCAATACAATACCCTCAGGCCACTGTAGGAGGTAGTCCATAGAATACAGAGGCCATGGGCCTTATATACCCAGTTTACAGCTGAGTAAGCATGGAGACTCAAAGAGGAGGTACAGGCATACACAGGAATAGTTATTGACTAACATGGGTATACAGAAATCGCTTGGTCAACAAAGTGGGAGGGGAGATATTACTGCTTATGTCAGTTGGAATAGCCTGACAGTTACACTCTAAGACAGGTGCATTCTAGCAGCTACAGGCCTTTCTGAGCATGCGCAGTGCTCTGGCTCAGTACTGAAGGAGTTAACTATAGTTGATGACTCAAGCAGAATAGAAAAGCAGGCAACAGTGAAGACGGAAGAAGCACGTGGCTAACTAAAATGGATGCCACAACAAAATGGCTTCAGCTTATGCTAACAGCGATTTCTGTCGATTCCCACAGATGGCCCTTTTAGCATTAGCTGAAGACATTCACTATGCAATAGAGGAAACATGAAAGTTATTTCCTATATTCACTAACATCAGTTGACTAATTTCTTGATCAGTTACTAGTCGGGCATTTACATTCTGAACATTTCGTTTAACATTATCTTGATAGACCTTCTAATGTTCTTCTTTATGAGGGCTAGAGCACCAATGATATGTTCAGGGGGGTGGAGTAGTATTTATCAAAATGTGCACAAAATATTTGTCTTGCAGAAAAAACAGTATTCCAAATGCGAATATTAAAGCAAATATACATATTATCACAAAAACAATCTTTGTGTTGGGGGACCAGGAGGACCAAACGGGGCCATGGGAATTAGGACGAGGAGCCGCAAAGGGCTGCTCCTCCTCAAGAATGGGACAACCAAAGGGGTACATTGTTAACAAAAAATGGTACTTGAGGAATTGAAGCCACTGTACAACCAGCCAGAGGGGAGTCTTCTCCCTGTGTCCATCTGAGCCTCACAGGCAGGCTCTTATCGTTCATCAACTGTTCACTTCTCCCACGGTGGAGCTGCACAACTTGCAACCCAGAAAAACAATCAGGGCCCAGGCTAAGGGAAAAGGTTTCTTCTTTCAGGATAGGGCAATCACCCTCCAGGGCAAACACCCTCAACGATCCTGTCCAGTGTCTCAGGCAGTGCACCAGTATTCTTCACTCTAATCTAACAGGCACCAGAGACACAGCACCTGTACCCTAAACTCAAGTCCTTCCCTAACCCCTGTGTTGCTCCGCTGGCGCACTGCTCTTTCGTCGGGGCCACAGATTGTACCTAGTATGCCCAGGCACCTCTTGATCACCAAACAAAGGTGCAGGCTCACTTTCAGTTGGGGACCGAAACTCAGAGGCCTGATGCTGGAGTATCTGAAGCAACCCTTGTTTCAGAGGGGGTCACCTCAAGCAAAGCCTCCTTGCCGTTCTTGTCGGTCTGTGCCTCTCTCAGCTAGACATCAGAAAAAGAGGAACAAAGCAAGGAATCCGGTCGCCGTCCTGATTTGTGACCCCGTCTTTCACCTTCACCGCTGTTATAGTTGCCAGCAACGCCTGTGCTGGTTCCCTTTACCTCGGCTCCAAGCTGGACTGGCGCTGACTCCCCAGGCTGGATCTGATGTCCGGGCCCCTCTGGCAATGGTTGTAAGGCAGCAGATATCTATTGGTGAACAGAACAAAGATCTTTAGACAAGGCATACAAATAATCTATCAACAGAGAGTATACTCTATTTCAGAAAACTTCTTTAGTCTCGGGCGCCCCATACATTAGCAGGACGCCCAAGAACCACTTCATCTATCTGAGAGTAAAAAACACCCTGGACCTATTAGCGAGTATAAAAGGAACTTTTAGTGAACTGACAAGAGTAAAATGTTACACGATTTGATTTGTTTCTCCCAATCCCAAGCAGCCAAGGAAGTCTGTGTTCATTTACTAAATTCTGAGGGAAAAAGAAAAACAATACGGACATACTCTGAATCCTTACATTTGTGTATTCCTATATTATTTATCTGAAGAACCTCAAAAGGGAATTTTCAAAACAACTATTCTTTTGTGCTTCTTGTCTTAGCAAGCTTGTGTTTCATAAGTCATATAATTCAATCAATCAATCACAGAATTTGTAGAGCGCACTACTTACCCGCGAGGGTCTCAAGGCGCTGGGGAGAAAAAAAGGGGGGGTTGCTGCTACTGGTCGAACAGCCAGGTCTTGAGTAGCCTCCTGAAGGTCAACAGGTCTTGGGTCTGTCGTAGGCTTAGTGGAAGGGTGTTCCAGGTCTTGGCGGCGAGGTGTGAGAAGGATCTGCCGCCGGTGGTTGTTCTTCGAATGCGAGGGACGGTGGCGAGGGAGAGGTCGGCGGAGCGGAGCTGGCGGTTGGGGACGTAGAAGAAGAGTCGTCTGTTGAGGTAGGCTGGGCCAGTCTTGTGGAGTGCCTTGTGTGCGTGGATGAGGAGTTTGAAGGAGATTCTCCTGTCGACGGGGAGCCAGTGCAGGTTCCTCAGGTGGGGGGTGATGTGGCTGTGGCGTGGTACGTCGAGGATCAGGCGTGCGGAGGTGTTTTGTATGCGTTGCAGTCGCTTGATGAGCTTGGCCGGGGCTCCCGCGTAGAGGGCGTTCCCATAGTCAAGTCTGCTACTGACGAGGGCCTGGGTGACTGTTCTTCTTGTATCTGTCGGGATCCACCTGTAGATCTTGCGAAGCATGCGGAGGGTGTTGAAGCAGGAGGAGGAGACTGCGTTGACTTGCTTGGCCATGGAGAGCATTGAGTCGAGGATGACTCCCAGGTTGCGTGCGTGGTCGGTGGGTGTCGGGGCTGCTCCCAGTGTCGTTGGCCACCAGGAGTCGTCCCAGGCTGAGGGGTTGGAGCCGAGGATGAGGACCTCTGTCTTGTCCGTGTTCAGCTTTAGTCGGCTGATCTTCATCCAATCGGCGACGGCCTTCATTCCTTCATGGAGGTTGGATTTGGCGGCGAGGGGGTCCTTGGTGAGGGAGAGGATCAGTTGAGTGTCGTCGGCGTAGGAGATTATGTTGACGTCGTGCTGTCTGGCGATGCGTGCGAGCGGGGCCATGTAGATGTTGAACAGTGTTGGGCTGAGGGATGATCCCTGGGGTACGCCGCAGATGATCTCGGAGGCTTCGGATCGGAATGGTGGGAGGCGGACTCTCTGGGTTCTGCCGGCGAGGAAGGAGGTGGCCCATTCCAGGGCCTTGTCTCGGATCCCTGCGTCGTGGAGGCGTGGGCGTAGAGTGCGGTGGCAGACAGTGTCGAAGGCGGCGGAGAGGTCCAGCAGGATGAGGGCTGCGGTCTCACCGTTGTCCAGCAGGGTCCTGATGTCGTCGGTGGCGGCGATGAGGGCAGTCTCAGTGCTGTGGTTGCTGCGGAACCCTGATTGGGATGGGTCCAGGATGCTGTTTTCTTCGAGGTATCGGGTTAGCTGTTTGTTGACGATCTTCTCGATGACCTTGCCTGGGAACGGAAGCAGGGAGATGGGCCGGAAGTTCTTGAGGTCTCTCGGGTCCGCCTTGGGTTTTTTGAGTAGGGCGTTGATCTCTGTGTGTTTCCAGCTCTCTGGGAAGGTCGCGGTCTCGAAGGAGAGATTGATAACGTTGCACAGGTGGGGTGCGATGGAGCTGCTGGCCTTGTTGAAGATGTGGTGCGGGAAAGGGTCTGACGGGGAGCCGGAGTGTATTGTGCTCATGGTCTTGATGGTGTCATCGATGTTCACGCTGGCCCAGGCTGGCAAGGGGTCGTGGTCGATGGTGTGCGGTGGGTCTGGTGCATCGATCTTAGTTGGGGCTGTCTGGGTGTTGAAGCTGTCGTGGATGTCGGCGATCTTGCGGTGGAAGAAGGTGGCGAGGGAATCGCACAGGGCTTGCGACGGCGTGATGTCGTTGGTGTTGGAGCTGGGGTTGGAGAGTTCCTTCACGATGTTGAAGAGCTCCTTGCTGTTGTGTGCGTTGTTGTCGAGGCGGTCTTTGAAGGAGATTCTCTTGGCGGACCTGATGAGGTGGTGGTGGTTACGGATGGTGTCTTTGTGGGCTGCGTGGCTGTCCGGTGTCTTATCACTGTGCCATTTCTTCTCTAGTTTCCGGCAGGTACGCTTGGACGCTAGGGGTTCCGGGGTGAACCAGCTGGCTCTTTTGGTGGTGTCACTGTAGGTGAGTTTTTTCAGCGGGGTGAGGGTGTTGGCACAGTCGTCTATCCATCGTCTGAGGTTGCAGGCAGCGTCGTCGGTGTTGGATGGGTCGGAGGGAAGGCTGAGAGCGAGGTTTGCCCGTAGTTTGTCTTCGGTGACTTTGCTCCAGCAGCGGCGTGGGATCTGTTGGGTGCGGTGGTGTGTGGTGGGTTTCTGGAAGGTGAAGTGGATGCAGCGGTGGTCGGTCCAGAGGAGTTCCGTGGTGTGGCTGAAGGAGACGTGGGAGCTTGAGGAGAAGACGGGGTCGAGCGTGTGGCTGGCGGAATGGGTCGGTGTTGTGACGAGCTGTCTCAGTCCGAGGTTGGCGAGGTTGTCGATCAGGGTGGTGGAGTTGCTGTCGTTGTTGTTCTCCAGGTGAAAGTTCAGGTCTCCGAGGAGGATGTAGTCGGTAGAGGTCAGGGCGTGCGTGCTGATGAAGTCGGCGATGGAGTCGCTGAACTGGGGTCGGGGCCCAGGGGTCTGTAGACAAGGGTGCCTCTAAGGGTGGTGTTGGGGTCCGTGTGGATCTGGAAGTGCATGTGTTCGGCGGTGCAGAGAAAGTCGTCGGTGCTGGTCGAGACCCTGATGGAGTTCTTGTGGACGATGGCGATTCCTCCTCCTACTCCGTTGATGCGGTCTCTGCGGGTGATCTTATAGCCGTCTGGGATGGCTATGGCGATGTCGGGTGCGGAAGAGTCGTTCATCCAGGTCTCTGTCAGGAAGGCGACGTCTGGTGATGATGTGTCGAGCAGGTCCCAGAGCTCGACGGCGTGTTTGCGTGCGGAGCGGGTGTTCAGTAGGATGCATCGGAGGTGGTTGAGGTCCTTCTTGGCGGGCGCTTCGGTGGCTCTGAGGCTGGTGTAGCTGCAGTTCCGGCAGGTGAAGGGACCATGAGTGCGTTTCGGGGCGGCCTTGAAGCAGTTGTGTGTCCGTCCGGGATTGAGAGCGTGGAGTGTGGTGGCATCGTATCGGTGTCGGTCCTCGAGGCTGGAGCGGGGGCGCAAGGCCCAGGGGTTCTGGCACTGGGCGCGGTCCAGGCGCGGACGGGCGCAGACGGGCTTGCCTTAGGCGCGCCCGCTGCGCACATCCGCTGCGCGGCCGCCATATATGGGGAGGTGGGAGGGAGGAGCAGCTGGCAGGCGGGAGGCAGGGGCAGCGAATGGGCAGTCAGGGGGGCGGGGCCGCAGGGGACACAGCGGCGGGAGCGGAGAGAGGCAACGAGGGGTACAGAAGGCAAAGATGGACACAAAAAACGGGGGCAGCGAGGGGTACAGAAGGCAAAGGTGGACACAAGAAAACAGGGGCAGCGAGGGGTACAGAAGGCAAAGGTGGACACAAGAAAACAGGGGCAGCGAGGGGTACAGAAGGCAAAGGTGGACACAAAATACGGGGGCAGCGAGGGGTACAGAAGGCAAAGGTGGACACAAAAACGGGGCAGCGAGGGGTACAGAAGGCAAAGGTGGACACAAAATACGGGGGCAGCGAGGGGTACAGAAGGCAAAGGTGGACACAAAAACGGGGCAGCGAGGGGTACAGAAGGCAAAGGTGGACACAAAATACGGGGGCAGCGAGGGGTACAGAAGGCAAACGAGGGGAAGCAAAAGGCAAAACGGGCACAGAGGCAGCAAACAGGGGGCGAGCTTACCAGCAGCAGCAGCGGGTAGGGCACCACAGGCGGAGCTGTGTGGTGGGGGAGCGACCTACCTGGCAAGGTCAAGGGTCGCTCTCCTCACCGCGCAGCGTCCGCCATATATGGGGAGGTGGGAGGGAGGAGCAGTTGGGAGGCGGGAGGCAGGGGCAGCGAATGGGCAGTCAGGAGGGCGGGGCCGCAGGGGACGCAGCGGCGGGAGCGGAGAGAGGCAACGAGGGGTACAGAAGGCAAAGATGGACACAAAAAACGGGGGCAGCGAGGGGTACAGAAGGCAAAGGTGGACACAAGAAAACAGGGGCAGCGAGGGGTACAGAAGGCAAAGGTGGACACAAGAAAACAGGGGCAGCGAGCGGTACAGAAGGCAAAGGTGGACACAAAATACGGGGGCAGCGAGGGGTACAGAAGGCAAAGGTGGACACAAAAAACGGGGCAGCGAGGGGTACAGAAGGCAAAGGTGGACACAAAATACGGGGGCAGCGAGGGGTACAGAAGGCAAAGGTGGACACAAGAAAACAGGGGCAGCGAGGGGTACAGAAGGCAAGGTGGACACAAAATACGGGGGCAGCGAGGGGTACAGAAGGCAAAGGTGGACACAAAAACGGGGCAGCAAGGGGTACAGAAGGCAAAGGTGGACACAAAATACGGGGGCAGCGAGGGGTACAGAAGGCAAAGGTGGACACAACAAAACAGGGGCAGCGAGGGGTACAGAAGGCAAAGGTGGACACAACAAAACAGGGGCAGCGAGGGGTACAGAAGGCAAAGGTGGACACAAGAAAACAGGGGTAGCGAGGGGTACAGAAGGCAAAGGTGGACACAAAATACGGGGGCAGCGAGGGGTACAGAAGGCAAAGGTGGACACAAAAAACGGGGCAGCGAGGGGTACAGAAGGCAAAGGTGGACACAAAATACGGGGGCAGCAAGGGTTACAGAAGGCAAAGGTGGACACAAGAAAACAGGGGCAGCGAGGGGTACAGAAGGCAAAGGTGGACACAAAATATGGGAGCAGCGAGGGGTACAGAAGGCAAAGGTGGACACAAAAAATGGGGCAGCGAGGGGTACAGAAGGCAAAGGTGGACACAAAATACGGGGGCAGCGAGGGGTACAGAAGGCAAAGGTGGACACAAGAAAACAGCGGCAGCGAGGGGTACAGAAGGCAAAGGTGGACACAAGAAAACAGGGGCAGCGAGGGTACAGAAGGCAAAGGTGGACACAAAATACGGGGGCAGCGAGGGGTACAGAAGGCAAAGGTGGACACAAAAAGCGGGGCAGCGAGGGGTACAGAAGGCAAAGGTGGACACAAAATACGGGGGCAGCGAGGAGTACAGAAGGCAAAGGTGGACACAAGAAAACAGGGGCAGCGAGGGGTACAGAAGGCAAAGGTGGACACAAGAAAACAGGGGCAGCGAGGGGTACAGAAGGCAAAGGTGGACACAAAATACGGGGGCAGCGAGGGGTACAGAAGGCAAAGGTGGACACAAAAAACGGGGCAGCGAGGGGTACAGAAGGCAAAGGTGGACACAAAATACGGGGGCAGCGAGGGGTACAGAAGGCAAAGGTGGACACAAAAAACGGGGCAGCGAGGGGTACAGAAGGCAAAGGTGGACACAAAATACGGGGGCAGCGAGGGGTACAGAAGGCAAAGGTGGACACAAAAAAACGGGGGCAGCGAGGGGTACAGAAGGCAAAGGTGGACACAAGAAAACAGGGGCAGCGAGGGGTACAGAAGGCAAAGGTGGACACAAAATACGGGGATAGCGAGGGGTACAGAAGGCAAAGGTGGACACAAGAAAACAGGGGCAGCGAGGGGTACAGAAGGCAAAGGTGGACACAAGAAAACAGGGGCAGCGAGGGGTACAGAAGGCAAAGGTGGACACAAAATACGGGGGCAGCGAGGGGTACAGAAGGCAAAGGTGGACACAAAACGAGGGCAGCGAGGGGTACAGAAGGCAAAGGTGGACACAAAATACGGGGGCAGCGAGGGGTACAGAAGGCAAAGGTTGTCACAAGAAAACAGGGGCAGCGAGGGGTACAGAAGGCAAAGGTGGACACAAAATACGGGGGCAGCGAGGGGTACAGAAGGCAAAGGTGGACACAAAAAATGGGGCAGTGAGGGGTACAGAAGGCAAAGGTGGACACAAAATACGGGGGCAGCGAGGGGTACAGGAGGCAAAGGTGGACACAAAATACGGGGCCAGCGAGGGGTACAGAAGGCAAACGAGGGGAAGCAAAAGGCAAAAACGGGCACAGAGGCAGCAAACAGGGGGGTGAGCTTACCAGCAGCAGCAGCGGGTAGGGCACCACAGGCGGAGCTGTGTGGTGGGGGAGCGACCTACCTGGCAATTAACAACACTTCTACTTGTGAACCTTCCACTACTGTACAGGACTGCAAACACTTCTAGAATTATTTTCCTTACGTAAAAACACCTACATTTTGCGCTTATGACCATGCTCTCATGTTTATAGATGTAACAGGAAACCCTAAAACTGTGAACGTAACAGAGATCTGTATTGCATGAATAACTGACAATTTAATCCTAACATAGTAAGTACATAGATCTCTCCAGCAGAACTTGTTTGTGGCAGACAAGAAAACAAGCAAAAGAACATTTTGTTCTTAAAAATGTGTGCTAAGGGCATATTGGCATTTTTCTTAGCATTGTGAACCTTATGCATCATTCTTGTCACAATCTGGGTCATGTAACATGATATTTAGTGAAGAAACCTATTCACCAGCTCTAGCAAGGATGTCAGCTTAATTACATAGACTAACTAATGAGGGACTTGTGATGCCTCTGCGACTTATGTAGTGCTATAATAACATCAACAATAATGGTGTTGCCACCTGAGAATTTGGAACAAAAACCACCAACATATAGTTCCCCTTAAAGGTCAAATAAGGGAACATCAGTCTATTCTACCCATCCTTTCATCCTTATCTAATTCCAATTTTATCAGTTTACAGACAGGATGGGCAGTAACATGGCGTATTTATTTATTCATTTTGTTAATTCTAACAATTTGTTCAAACAGTATTACTTAATAGCCAATTAGACGTGCACTGGTGAGGTGCTTTGTCTCTATTTATTGAAGAACATATTCACAGCATCCTGTGAAATGAATGACTAAAGCGAGCCCAACCAATTGTCTCATGGCTGCTCCTAGACAGCTTAGACAGGAGAGAGAGAGAACACATATACAAACAAAAACAAATACAGTGTGTTACTTAATGTTGCTTACCCTTAATTTGCCCAGAAGCTAGTCTCCTACCCCCCTTCGACAGTAGGTGACCTCAGCAGGTGACCTCCTGTCGACAATATTTACCCCCTTTTTGGCAGCTGGGCACAAACAGACTTGTAGGAGGTAAATAGCTAGGGGAATCCATATCAAGGAGGCCATTGTCCAATACTATTGGACTGTACCACTTTGTAAATTTTGGTGTACAAGCACATTGAGCTAACTAAAAAACATTAATCCAATAACCAACTACCAATTCCTTAAGCTATTGTATTATTTTAATATGATGGCGCATGAATGCAAGCTTAATTTCATGGCCTTTTTATCTGGCCCTAGCACAACAATTTTAATTTAAAAACGTTTAGTCTGTATACATGGCAGAGCTGCTTTCTGCACATGGCCCACAGACGCTGCTGCCCCGTGATAACGTTATTCAGTAGTCTCAAGAAAACAGTGATATCCCCATCTACTCCTAACAGAATATGCAATATTTCCTTTAGCTAATGTTACCTAAAACAGGTTATTTGCTGTAGACCAAAATAGAAGCAAATCTGCTGAAAAGGAATACGTTCCCCGTTCAATCAAATACAGCCCTGTTTATTTATTTATTTGTATTATTACTACAAGGGCTATAGACTAAATGTACAACTTGCATTTACACAATTATATATGTACATGTAGAAATCACACACTGTCACAGTGGCTAACCTCAGATAAAAAAAATGCTCAAAAACTCCCTGCGTGGACATTTAGCTTTCAGTAGTGCTGGTCAGTTCTAAATACAGAACTTGGCCTCTGACCCTTAAACCTGTTGTCCCCTGTCTGAGCGAGGCTATTCCCATGTGGGCATCACAGCTCAAAGTAACTCTCGAGAAGCATGACTGAAGGGCATTCCTGCTCCGTGCCTGTGTGCTGATAATTTAATGGTAGGATGTAACTTTTGCTCTTCATTTTTTATTCTTGTGCACTGGGCCTTCCAGCACCTAAAAAACTGGCTCAAAATTTTAGTTTTCAGAATGCCATAATGCGCCCAGAATTCTTGTGCATTAAGGCGTGCGATGTAATTCACATGTCTCTAGAGCTACTCTTTTTGTATAACTTTTAATTGTATTTGAGACTGCAGCCATTAGGCCATACTAGAAATCATATTTTAAGTTTGTCACTAAGATACAGTAATATTGTCATTGGCAGAGAAACTAATACTCACCTTTTTAATTGTGATGCACAATATATCTAACCATTTAAACATTGAAATCTTAACGCACACTTTGCACAGGGTAATTTTCTACATTGCTAAATATTATTGAATTTTCACAATTGTATTATTAGACATTATAAAGATCATAATAATGCAAAAACGATTTTAGTGCAATGACTTTTATCAATTTTTTTCATGTCATTTTTTTGAATAATGATCACTAACCCTTTTGTTGTTTCTACATATGAAAAGCAAGCCTTATTCCTTTCCTTCTGTCTTTAAATGCATTTATTTAGAACAGTTTACAAAACTTCTTTTGAAACTAAGCACAGAAGCTTTACTGAAACAGAGAAAGTTTGTGCCACTTTTTAGAGGGCAGTAATTATTTACTATCAGATCCACAGATGTGCTTATTAAGAAAGCAACAAAAAGAAAGTCCTTACTTTTATCCTTTCTCTTTTATCCACAATAATGAAGCTGTATTTCTAACTTTCAAAATTAGTAGTCTTTAACGCACGTGCTTTTATGCCATCTTGCACTAACTTAAAACACAGTGTTTTATTCGTAGGTTGTGCCTGGGTAAAGCCATGTGTTATTTACTCAGCTGTGTTTTATAACCAGCAGGCCTTAACTTCTATGCTTTTTCAGGAGAAAAGGCCTTGTGCTCTGGGACTGATAAATCCTGTCTGATATTTAATGGCACAGGGCCCCTTATAATGCCACCTGTTCCACTATAACAGCAATGTGCTGTACTCTAATGTCCTCACAGAAACCTAAAAAAGTTGATAAACCACTCAGTACCTCCCTTTGCTCTGACAGACAACTTCCTTCGGACCGACAGCGTGAGCAGCTGTTAAAAGCTCTCTTTTCTGGTGCTAGGAATGAGCACGGTTCATTCTATTTAAAACCCAGGCATTCCAAGCCAGTCAAAATCTATCGTTTTGCAGTGTGGTAAAAGAAGGACGCTTTTATTTTAGCAGCAACCAATTACTCAGATAATGTGAATGCCTTTTAATATTTAATATAATGTATCTAAAGATAATGCTGTAACATTTTGTATTGAGTCCTAGTTGTGTAAAACACACAAATTCGTTTTTTTTCCTGTGAGGCCTATTTTTTCCTATTGAGTTTTAATTCTAATTTTTTTACCATTGTGGCAATTTAATAATTGAATGTTCACTCATCTATACTTTGTTACTGCTTTACTTTTTATAGTAGCGTGCAGCTACTTAACATATTTTATATAATTCTTTCTTTGAAATTTAAAGTGTAATTCTTCAAATGGCATCTGCAGAACACAATGACGACAACAAACCAAATTGAGCTCATTCCAGACATTGTCAAGGAGGGGCCACACACTCATAACACACAACACAGCTTGCTGAGGCAAGCCATTCTTACACAAAGAGCACAGTCGCTACTCACTCAAACAAGTACTTCACAAGCATCACCACCGGTGTCAGTCAACAATCCTCAGAGACACTCAAGCACACAATCAAACCACAAATCAACACCAGGACAAAAACAAGAGGCAGCCCACAGACTGTACTCAAACCAAACCAATTGTAAATACACAATCAAACATATCTTGTCAACTCTTTCTCTGAAACAGACACTGCTCAACATACTGAATCTTCTTAAAATCAAATGACCCATTTACTGGCCATCGTAGATCAGGATCCTTTTTTGTATATTTGTTCCATAGTGTACTATACATTATGGAAGAAATACCGTATTTGACATACATATGTCTATTGGGTGTCCCCTCTGGGGAGCCGGCTGACTGTTTTCTAAATCCATTGTGGTACCACCAAGAAAGCAACACATCCTACGAAGTGCGCTACTAGCAGGCATGCCAAAAATATTATAATAAATATAATATTATCAGTTAAATAGTACTATCCCCAAATATAGTACCGATCCGAATATACCAAAAATAGAGAAAAATCTCCTCATTACCTGCCCCTTTTTATTGCAATAGAAAGGTCAAACCAAACCAAAATCTTGGCCAAGCAAATCCAAAGTCAAAAGTGTCGCGACCTTACCAAACAAAAGTCTCCAACCTCCACCTGCCAAGCTCTGGGTTGACCTAATGGTCTCTAGCAAAAATTTACAACAAGGGAGATGTCAGTTGGGACCGGCCAACACCTGGAGGGTCAGATCGGGAAAACCGGAAAACACGTTGGTCTGCAAAGACAAAGGGTCTCCTCGTGCAGGGTACCTCCTCAGTAGATTCCGGTCTACCGTCAAGACCACTCCCTCGGATGGCCGCGTCTCCGATGAGCCCCGCAAGTTGGGCGCCAATTTGTGGAAATGAGCCTTTTCAAGGGCCCATCGGTGCAGGGTTCACCTTAATTGTCCACGGGTTCTTAAACCAACAAAATAGAGATTGGCACGGAAGCTGGAATATCAAATAACAAGTTTATTAATCTCACATGAGTGGGACTACGTCAATACAATACCCTCAGGCCACTGTAGGAGGTAGTCCATAGAATACAGAGGCCATGGGCCTTATATACCCAGTTTACAGCTGAGTAAGCATGGAGACTCAAAGAGGAGGTACAGGCATACACAGGAATAGTTATTGACTAACATGGGTATACAGAAATCGCTTGGTCAACAAAGTGGGAGGGGAGATATTACTGCTTATGTCAGTTGGAATAGCCTGACAGTTACACTCTAAGACAGGTGCATTCTAGCAGCTACAGGCCTTTCTGAGCATGCGCAGTGCTCTGGCTCAGTACTGAAGGAGTTAACTATAGTTGATGACTCAAGCAGAATGGAAAAGCAGGCAACAGTGAAGACGGAAGAAGCACATGGCTAACTAAAATGGATGCCACAACAAAATGGCTTCAGCTTATGCTAACAGCGATTTCTGTTGATTCCCACATAGTGGAGTAGTGTACAATGGAATAGCGTACAATGGATTGAGGTACAGTGCAGTGGCATACAGTAGAATAGAGTGGAGTGCACAGAGTATGCACTGAAATAGCATACAATGGAAGAGTGTAGAGTGGAGTGGCATACAGTGGAGTGGCAAACACTGTAGTGGCGTACACTAGAGTGGCAGAGATTGGAATAGCGTACAGTGGAGTGGAGAACAGTGGAGTGGGGTTCAGTGGAATAGCGTACTACAGTGGAGTGGCATACAGTGGAGTGGGAAGAGTTGAATAGTGTACAGTGGCGAGGCGTCGAGTGTAGTTGCATAAGTGGAATAATATATACTGGAGTGGCGGAGAGTGGACCAGCGTACAGTGGTGATTTGTAGAGTGTAGTGGCGTGGAGTGGAGTGGCATACAATAGAATAGCATACAGTGGAGTGATGTAGAATGGAGTGTGGTAGAGTGTAATAGTGTACTTTGGAGTAACATAGAGTGCAGTGGCGTATAGTGGAGGGGCATACAGTTGAGTGAGGTACATTACAGTGGAATACAGTCGAACAACATAGAGTGGCATGTGTTTGAGTGAAGTAGGGCAAAGTGGAGTGGCGTAGAGTGTAATAGCGTACAGTGGAGCGGTGTACAAAGAATTAGCGTACAGTAGAGTGACGTACAGTCGAGTGGCGTACAGTTGAGTGGCATTGAGTGGAATAATACAGCAAACAGTGGAATAGTGTAGAGTTGATTGGTGTACAGTGTAGTGGTGAAGACTAGTGTCGTACAAGGGAGTGACATACTAAAATAACATAGAGTGGAGTGGTGTACAGTACGGTGGTGTAGAGTGAAGTGTGGTAGAATGAATTTGCATACAGTGGAACAGTGTAGAGTGGAGTGGCGTAGAGCAGAGTGGCATAGAGTTGAGTGAGGTACAGTGTAGTGGCGTAGTGTTGAATAGCAGAGAGTGCAGTTGTGTATAGTAGAGGTTCATACAATGTAGTGTCGTACAGAGGAATACAGTTCACTGGAGTGGGGTAGAGTGGAGTGGCATGGAGTGGAATAGCGTAGAATGGACTGGCATCACTAAAGTAGCATAGAATGGAATGGCATTGAGTGGAGTGTTGTAGAGTGAAATTCCGCAGAGTGGAACGGGGTACAGTGTGGTGGGGTAGACTGAAGTGGTGTACAGTGTAATAGCGTACTGTGGAGTGGGGTAGAGTGGAGTGTTGTAGAGTGGAATAGCATAGAGTGTAGTGGCATAGAGAGGAGTGACATAGAGTGGAGTGGCATACAGTGGAGTAGCATGCAGTGGAGAGGTGTAGAGTGGAATAACATTGAGTTTACTGACGTACAGTGTATGAGTAAAGTGGAGTTGCATATAGTGGAGTAACGCAGAGAAGAGTGGTGTAGAGTGGAGTGGCATAGAGTGGAGTGGTGTATAGTGGAGTGGGGTAGAGTAAAGTGGAGTGGCGCAGAGTGGAGCGGTTTACAAAGGATTAGTGTATAGTAGAGTGACGCACTGTGTAGTGGCGTAGAGTGGAGTGGCATAGAGTGGGATCATGTAGTGTATAATGGGGGATAGTGGGGTACAGTGTAGAGGAGATTGGCCTACAGTGTAGTGACTTAGACTGGAATGTCATACAGTGGAGCGGCATACACTGGCATAGTGTACAGTGGAGGGGTGTACAGTACAGTGGCTTAGAGAAGAGTGTGGTAGAAAGTACTGGTGTACAGTGGAATAGTGTAGAGTGGAGTGGTGTAGAGTATAGTGGTGCAGGGTAGAGTGGTGTAGAGTGGAGTGAGGTACAGTGTAGTGGCATATAGTTGAATAGCGTAGAGTGCAGTGGCATAGAGTTAAGTAGCGTACAGTGGAGTGGGGTACAGCGAATAGCGTACACTGGAGTGGGGTAGAGTGGAGTGGCTTACAGTGGAATAGCACAGAGTGGAGTGGAGTCACTGTAGTAGCGTAGAGTGAAGTGGCGTAGAGTAGAATACCGTGGAGTGGAACCGGGTACAGTGCAGTGGTGTACAGTGGAAAAGCGTACTGTGATGATGAGATGATGAGAAATTATTTGTAGAGCGCGACAAATACCCTGAGGTGTCTAGGCGCTGCCTTTGCTGCAATCAGTACAGAGGAAGTAAAACCATTAAACTGAGAACAACCAAGTCTTGAGGCCCTTCCTGAATTTAAGGAGACTATTCTCTTTTTTCAGCGTGATAGGCAAGGAATTCCAAAGGTTGGCCGTTGTGGCTGTGAAGCTCTTACCGTCCCATCTCACCTTGCTGATTCTAGGAGCAATTATGTTTCTCAATTCGGCCGATCTAAGGGCTCTTGCAGGAGTGTAAGGTTTAAGACATTTCATCAGCTGTAATGGCCCCATATTGTTGAGAGATTTAAAAGCGATGCATAATAATTTCAATTGGATCCTCTTAGCCACCGGTAGCCAGTGGAGTCTGATCAAAGCTGATGAGACTGAATCAAATTTAGAGATGCCCAACAATAATCTTGCCGCTGCGTTCTGGGCCGTTTGAAGTTTGTTGATGCTACGCCGTGGAGCACTAGAAAAGAGGACGTTACAGTAGTCGAGTCTTGAAGAGATCAACACTGAATCCACCATCTTCCTTAACTCCATAGGTATTACCGGGAGGATAAAGAAGCATGCAGAAGTGGCAGCGTTGATTTGAGCTTCAAAGGACAACTTGGTGTCAAACAAGACACCTAGATTTTTGGCTTTAGGTACTGGCTTGGGCAGCGGGCCCAGTTGGTCAGGCCACCAGCTGTTTGTTCAAAAAGAAGTATCGTTCTCCAGCAGCAAGACTTCAGTCTTAGAAGAATTCAATTTCAGACAGTTGTCTGACATCCACTTTGCAATGTGGCTCATACAGTCGCAAAACCTAGTAGCTGGCAGAGCTGCTCACCGAGACGATAATCTGTGTGTCGTCAGAATACGACACAAGCGCGCAGCTATAGCTTCTTACTTGACTAGCCAGCGGGTGACGTAGAGATTAAAGAGTGTTGGGCACCAATGACCACTAATCAATGAACTGCATTCTATTTTTAGGTCGAGCCTAGCGGCAGCATGCATGCTCTGCAAGGCATGCAGTAGTCGAGTATGCTGTGGAAGCCTCGCCTTCTCTTCGCCCATATTTTTGATTGGCTGGTGTCATTGTCCTTGGTAAATGCTGGTTTCCGATTGATAATGAGGCTTGTTAGTACCTCCTTGTTACTGCCCTGTCGCCATTTGTTACCTCCCATGAGGACTGGATCTTTTACTTGTGGCGTTACACGGTCTCCTTCATAAGTCAATAAGCACTATTTTTTTTAAATTTGCAGCGCGGTCCGCTTTCACTTTAGCGGCCGCGCTTGTTTATTTAATTAATATGCCGTGCGGGCCGAAAGGGAGTGTTTCTACTCACTAATCTAACAAGCATTTGCAATGCAATAGGTCTCGCATTTACGCAAGTTTCAGCTATTGACATTGCAAATAACTATGCCTTTTATTTTTGTTTTCGTTTTTAAAACATAAATAAAAGGCATTGTCATTTACAATGCCAATTGCTTAAACTCGCGTAAATGCGAGACCTATTGCATTGCAAATGCTTGTGTTTGTTTAGGCAGCACGGCCACCCCGTAACACGGGTGCCTGCTTTCAATGACTTTAACCTGGCATTATCCCGTGACTTTTTCAACCCCCCCCCCCAAGTAAAATGGAATTAAGTCATGTGAATTCCAGGTAGCACATAATCGTTTTGCTAATGGGCTGAAGCTGACAACAGCACATCTGTGTTACATGTCATCTGTACTAAAGCCACCTGATGGGTTGTTTTCAAACGCCTGTTTTATTAACAACACCACCACCACCACCAACACCACCACCACCACCAATACCTCCACCACTACCAGTACCACCACCACCAATACCTCCACCACTACCAGTACCACCACCACAAGTACCACCACTACCACCAGTACCACAATCAACAGTACCACCACTACCACCAGTACCACCACCACCAGTACCACCAGTACCACCACTACTACCAGTACCACCATTACCAGTACCACCATTACCAGTACCACCACCACTACCAGTACCACCACCACTACCAGTACCACTAACAGTACCACCACCACCACTACCAGTACCAGCACCACAACCACCACCACCACCAGTACCACCACCACCAGTACCACCACCACTACCACCACCACCAGTACCACCACCACCAGTACCACCCCCAGTACCACCACCAGTACCACCATCACCAGTACCACCAGTATCACCACCAGTACCACCACCACCAGTACCACCACCAGTATCACCACCAGTACCACCACCACCACCAGTACCACCACCACCAGTACCACCAGTACCACCAGTACCACCACCAGTGCCACCACCAATACCACCAGTACCACCACCAGTACCACCAGTACCACCACCAATACCACCACCACTAATACCACCACCAGCAGTACCAGTACCACCAGTACCATCAGTACCACCAGTACCACCACCACTAGTACCACCACCAGTACCAGTACCACCACCAGACCCACCACCAGTAACAGTACCACCAGTACCACCACCACCAGTACCACCATCACCACCAGTACCACCAGTACCACCAGTACCACCACCACCAGTACCACCACCAGTACCACCACCACCAGTATCATCACCAGTACCACCACCACCAGTACCACCACCACCAGTACCACCACCACCAGTACCACCCCCAGTACCACCACCAGTACCACCACCACCAGTACCACCACCACCAGTACCAGTACCACCATCAATATCACCAGTACCACCACTAGTACCAGTACCAGTACCACCACCAATACCACCAGTACTACCACCAGTACCACCACCAATACCACCACTACCAATACCACCACCACCAATACCACCACCACCAGTACCAGTACCACCAGTACCAGTACCACCAGTACCAGTACCACCACCACCAGTACCACCACCACTACCAGTACCACCACCACCAATACCACCACCACCAATACCACCACCAATACCACCACCACCACCAATGCCACCACCACCAATACCACCACCACCAATACCACAACCAATACCACCACCAATACCACCACCTCAGTGCCTCTCGCTCACTAGTAATAGCAGGGGCACTATACAAGGCCGGAGCTGCAGCCGAGACCATCCCTCCCTCCCTCCATGGTTGCCATAAAGCACAGCCCGCCCTGCAACAGGAGGTGAAGCCAGGGCCCTACTACAGCAGGAGTGTTTATTAGGCCAAAGATAGCAATGACATTACGCAATGCCAGACTGCACACTCAAATCATGGAGAGGGCAGGAAATAGCCCTCCCCACTCTCGCTCTTCCTCCTGAGCCGCGACAGGGTAATCACAGTGCGAAAGATGTTGGAGCGCTTTGTTAGTGTTTATAGCTCCGATCATATGTAACTCTCACTTCACACTTTGTGTCTGTGTAATTTACAACACTTACACATCTTCTTCACTGCACTATTTATCACTACTTCGAAGACGTCGCAGGCCGGTCTCTTCCTCTGATATTTACAATCTAACAAGCGGTCGAGAAGGCCCTTTATTGCAATGCAATAGGTCTTGCATTTGCGAGAGTTTAAGCTATTAGTATTGTAAATGACAATGCCTTTTATTTATGTTTTAAAACCCAAAACATAAATAAAAGGCATTGTCATTTACAATGGCAATAGCTCAAACTCGCGTGAATGCGAGACCTATTGCATTGCAAATGCTTGTTGGAATTGTAAATGCAACATATGGTATTCAGTACAGAAACTGCAGCACTACAGTCATTAAGACGGCGGGTGAAATGTGACACATAAAAGGGAATGCAATTAATTTATACATTGGATGCAGTATACTTAATCATACACATAGGATATGGCACGTTTATAACGTACTATTTATTTGTGCATCCTGTCGAGATCATGACCTTTCATCTTTGTTTTTTCCTTTGGCAGATATATAATACTCCGTGTTTTATGTAGCAGTTGCTACAGCAGGCGTTGCAGCACTGTAATTAACAAGGGCTCAATAGTCAATACAGTGATTCCATTTTATCAGTCACAGAAGGATGAAAGGCAGACATGCCCTTGATTCAGATTCAAACTGTGCACTGCTGATTACATGTAGAAACCTGCAAGGCACGTATACCTACATAAATGGACACACATATCACATGTACAACAAGGTATATGTGATAGAACTGGGAGCTGCAGTGATTTACAGGTCATTAGTTTGAATCCTGGGAAGGCAGACTCAGCCTTCTATCCTTTTGTGGTTGGTAAAATGAGTGGCAATAAATTGGGTAACAGTAATTCCAGTAATATACAGCTCTAAGAAATGACAGGCGTCCGTTTTAAAACAGCTTATAAAACATGTATTTAACCCAATGTGAAACTGCACCATAGATTTAGCTCCATTTACATTTGAAGAGCGCTGCATGCCCCAGAAAACCTCACGGACTTCAATAAATAAACTCCTCCTAGGATGCATTTTCCATAGTATGCGCACAACGGGACATTCCCTCCTCCCCAAATTCCTTCCCCTTACCGCCCGCTACGCCCAAAAACTCTAGGAATCAGGACATGTTGTCTACGGCGTAGCCTTTTATTCACATCAATCCAAGTGAATCATCATAGTCCATTACCAAATAAAAGTATCCTTCTTGGATATATAAGAACTATTCACAGCATCACACTTTATCTGCATCAACATGTCAACGGCAGTAAGGAAATTAGGTACGACATTACACTTTAACATTTATCTCGGCCGTACACTAGAACAACTTGGCCGTACATTTCGAACTTACACTTTAACTTTTAATTCGGCCGTACATTTGAACTTGGCCGTACATTTGAACTTGGCCGTCTAGGCCGCCAATCTCCCACTCGGCTGCGCACATTGCGCCGGCAGGCCCCAACGTGCTACAGCCAACAGTTACATTACTTGACATCCAGGGCACCGCATACCGCACCGGCCCCACCTGAACACAGGCATCCTCCCCAAGATTCTACTCAGTCCGTACGTGGTGGGTTAGGGCAGTAGAGTCCAGGACTACCGGCAGGCCAGTCTGTCCTCCCCGCCTACCCACTGCACTCGTGGAATCTACCCCTTCCAGCGGTCCATCGAATGGCTGCACCTCCATTGTTGTGCATCCCCTTTGTTGTAAACTGTCAGCGCTCCGCCTTCATGACGCCTTGGCCTTCTGCCGGGTGGGTGGGTGGTCGACGACGCTCCTGTAACCAGGCTGTGGTCCGAGGGGACAAAGAGAACGAAACCCCTGGAGCACAGCCTTAAATACCTCTGCTAAGTTTCGCTTCTGTTAAGTTTCGTTTTCCACACCACCAGCCCTTCATTATCCAGCCAGCCCCACCTCCTTCTCTGATCCACGGAGGAGGCTCAGCCCCGCGGCGCAACTAGGGCGCCCCTCCCTAGTCGCGGGGGGCGCCTGTTCATAGTATGCACACAACGGGACATTCCCTCCTCCCCAAATTCCTTTCCCTTACCGCCCGCTACGCCCAAAAACTCTCGGAATCAGGACATGTTGTCTACGGCGTAGCCTTTTATTCACATCAATCCAAGTGAATCATCATAGTCCATTACCAAATAAAAGTATCCTTCTTGGATATATAAGAACTATTCACAGCATCACACTTTATCTGCATCAACATGTCAACGGCAGTAAGGAAATTAGGTACGACATTACACTTTAACATTTATCTCGGCCGTACACTAGAACAACTTGGCCGTACATTTCGAACTTACACTTTAACTTTTAATTCGGCCGTACACAAGAACTTGGCCGTACATTTGAACTTGGCCGTCTAGGCCGCCAATCTCCCACTCGGCTGCGCACATTGCGCCTGCAGGCCCCAACGCGCTACAGCCAACAGTTACATTACTTGACATCCAGGGCACCGCATACCGCACCGGCCCACCGGGGTACCTGAACACAGGCATTCTCCCCACAATCCCCAACTCGGCTGCGCACATTGCGCCGGCAGTCCCCAACGCGCTACAGCCAACAGTTACATTACTTGACATCCAGGGCACCTCATACCGCACCGGCCCCACCTGAACACAGGCATCCTCCCCAAGATTCTACTCAGTCCGTACGTGGTGGGTTAGGGCAGTAGAGTCCAGGACTACTGGCAGGCCAGTCTGTCCTCCCCGCCTACCCACTGCACTCGTGGAATCTACCCCTTCCAGGGGTCCATCGAATGGCTGCACCTCCATTGTTGTGCATCCCCCTTTGTTGTAAACTGTCAGCGCTCCGCCACAGGGTGAGAAGCTCCCCGGAGCACTCGCCCTCCCCCTCCCTGACGCTGACCCTGCTCCATAACACCTGCCCTTTGTCTACCGCTGAACCGTATCCTTACAGAAGCACACTGAAGTCCTGATCGGAAAGAGATGAGCCAATAGTGAATTGTTTTTATTAGTTTGTTATTTGTGCATCTTGGACTGGGGGCCCCCCAGCCTATAACGCCGAAGTAATTGACGCACAGGCTATAAACTGAATACCCAAGTGAACCATGACTTTTCCCATTTCCAGAACCTCCCGCACATATTAATGCCACATCTGCAGCGTCCTACCCGGACACGTTTGCCCGTTCATACACGGCATTTACTGGAACATACGCGGGATAACTACACCACATGTCCATGTCCTCCCACATCCAAGGAAAACACACTTTGTGAGACGTCCGCTGTGCGCAGCGTGCCGACAGGCCCCGCCTTGCCACAGCCTTTCCCGGGACCATTAATGGAGAACATAGTTGTAAGACCCGCGATTAATCCGCCCCGCCCCAAAGGGAGTTTGGCGAGAAATAAGTCTGCACCACCTATCCAACTCCTCTACCATAAGGAAGGAGGGGATCACTGCAATACCGCATACGCGGGATAACTCCACCACATGTCCATGTCCTCCTACATCCAAGGAGGACACACTTTGTGAGACGTCCGCTGTGCGCAGTGTGCCGACAGGCCCTGCCTTGCGCCAGCCTTTCCCAGGACCATTAATGGAGAACATAGTTGCAAGACCCGCGATTAATCCGCCCCGCCCCCAAGGGAGTTTGCCGAGAAATAAGTCTGCACCACCTATCCAACTCCTCCACCATCAGGAAGGAGGGGGACACTACATACCGCATTGGCCCCCTGGGCAGCCGTTAAATGGCACTATAGCAAGCCCGTATTGTGCACTAAGTTATTTACATGGACCGGCATTTATGTTTGACTAATGGGCTTCGGATCAGAGGAAATTTGTGCACCTACCCTCACTGTTTACAAGGAACGCACCGCCGCCGGTATACCTGATCACAGGAGACTCTTTTCCACCATCAGGAAGGAGGGAGCACAGAACACCGGCTTGTCCCACTGAGTAGCGCTTACACGGCACAAGAGCAAGCCAGTACTGTGCACTAAGTTATTACCTAGACCGGCACTTATGTTTGACGAAAGGGCTTTGGAGCAGACAAAATTTGTGTACCTGCCCTCACTGTTTGCAAGGAAAGCACCAACACCAGCATACCTGATCACAGGAGACTCCTGCACATAACTAAGAGGGTCCCCTCCCCACCGGCCCTCCGGGGTACCGGAACACAGGCAATCTCCCACTTGAAATCCAGGGCACCGCGTAGCGCACCGGCCCTCCGGGATACCTGAACACAGGCAACCTCCCACTTGAAAACCGGGGCACCACAGTCCATAAGTGGCAATGGAAAATATACTATGCCACAACAGCAAATTGAAAACCAATCTTGAAATCCAGGGCACCGCATAACGAACCGGCACTCCGGGGTACCAGAACACAGGCCACCTCCCCAAGAATCACCTCAGTCCCTAAGGCCGCCTACGCTCTAACAGCATAGCACCATGCAACTCTCTATAGTTTATAAAATGTATATCACGCAAAACTTAATATAATAAACCTTTTTTTCACTACGCCACGGCCCCCTCTGACTCAGCCCACCACACCACGTCAGCCGCCGCCAGGACTCTGCATCAACGACGCTCCTGTAACCAGGCTGTGGTCCGAGGGGACAAAGAGAACGAAACCCCTGGAGCACAGCCTTAAATACCTCTGCTAAGTTTCGTTTCTGTTAAGTTTCGATTTCCACACTGCCAGCCCTTCATTATCCAGCCAGCCCCACCTCCTTCTCTGATCCACGGAGGAGGCTCAGCCCTGCGGCGCAACTAAGGGCGCCCCTCCCCTAGTCACGGGGGGCTCCTGTTCAATCTCACATATAATATTATCTTTTTCTTGGGAAGGCAGAATCCTTGTCAGATAAGTGTGCCATATTTCTGTCTCGTGCCTACATTCTGAATGGAATATACACTTGATACTCTGCAGCTGAGCTGTCTGCAGGATCTATTGGTAACAATTTTTCAAAATATATATAAGAAGTATTTATCTCTCACGCTGTGCTATTGGCCGCTTGGTGTATTCTGCTGCATAAGGAGTGCTTGCATTGCAAGACATAAAGGACTATTTTACATGTCAAAAGTACACCGAATCATCACATATTACATTTTTTATCTTATACATGCATTGTAGAAATAAAGCAATTCTTTGCGTTCAGTTTTTCCTGCAACAGACAGCTCCTGTACAGCACATGCAGCGGCACTAAAAGAAAATACACAAAGACAAACACACACACTGCAGAAGATTCACAGGCAATGGCAGTGAAAGTTCACACTTACACACACAAACTAGATCGACTGTGGAAGCGCCCATCACGTTAATACGATAAAGTAAAGGAAGAGTGAAATAAAATGGCGAGCCCTGAGGCATGAGTGTGGCTGGCTGTGGAGCTGGCTCAGCATTTCTGGATGCGGTGGGTCTTTACATAGGTCACGAGTGTGTGTGAGCCGCAAAGAAGGCCACCCACTCATGCCAATTCTGATGCATGTACGGTTTTTCCTTTAGAGAGGGTTGTGCGTGTTCTGCAATTCATCTGCATAGAGCTGGCTAGGGCTATTGCTGTATTCAAGCCATAGTAGGTAGGTGTGCCCCGGTGCCCACTACAAATGACCTTAAGATTGTGTCAAATTGCAACAAATGGCTTATTGTAGTGCAAGATTTGGGGCCACACAGCAAAATTTAGTCTATCTAACTTGGGGAACTGAAAATCCTTGCCACTCTCAGGCACCTAAACTCGGCAAAGCCAACAGGTCTGTCTTTGAAGTGTCAGTGCATACAAATAGCATTTGTGTCTGCCTGTGTTTACGTTTTAGCATACTAAAGCCCACAAACTTGACTTTGTAAATGCTTGTTTGTGAATTGGGAGGGCATGTGATGATAGCGAGTTTCATATCTAAACACTGACACCTAGCCCACATCATTGCTGGTTTTCATGCAGGTGGGATGATTAGGAAGTGAGTTGGGGCGGCAGAGGGAGCATTAGAACAAGATAAGCGCTACACAACAGCACTCGTGGGATCAGTTTGCCATGTAAGCAACAAGGTCTGGTGTACTTACTCCTGCCTTGTGAAAGTGCCACTTAAGTGCCACTTTTTTTTTTTTTTAAACATATTTTATTGATTTTCATAGTACAACAAAGGCCATTTTCGATGGTATACACCTTAACAATGCAGAAGACATTTAAAGGGTTCCTAATGTCGATACATTCTAGAAAGTATAGCATGTATATATTCATTACATTACAGTATCAGCAATAGCAATGAGTATGTCTGCATAGTCAATGCGGTACAGGTTCGATAATAAAAGGCGACCCCCCTCCCATCCACAACTAATAACCAACCAACAGTGTCCCACCTCCCTCCCCCCTACCTACAGACTCATTCCTTCTCCTTTCATGGTATTTCTAGTCAGCGTAGGTGTTCTAGATAGTGCATTAACTCCCTTGACAAAGTCATTAGACTTGCCCAGTATAATATTGTGGTGTAGCAACTGGATCGCTTTCTCTCTGCGTACCTAAATGTGTTAATTAGTGAGGTGCGTTACCCATCCTAGTGTATCGGGATATCCGTGGCTATAAATTCCTCGAGCATCGCATTCCATTCCAGTCCCCTATTTTCTTCCCGTTTTATCTCCGTGCTTTCAGCTCTGCCCCATCTAACCACCTCACTATACCACTCTTGAACTGATGGTGCCTTGGCAGCCTTCCATCGCATTGTAATTGACCGTTTGGCCAGGATCAGTGCCAGGTTGGCGAACCTATTCTGTGTTCCTCTCTTCTTACGCCTAGGGTTCAGTCCCAATATACAATATTCTAGAGGATCTCCTCCTCCCCCCGGGGCTATGTCACTCAGGATTTTGTGCACCGTTGTCCAGAAGTGTGTCAATCGCGGGCAAGCCCACAGCATATGCAGTAAGTTCGCGTTGGAGGCGTGGCATCGAGGGCATGTGTCTGCCGTGTCTGGAAACATCCGATGCAATTTGCGGGGAGTCAAATAAGCTCGATGTACTACCATGAACTGTATAATTTTGAACTTTGGATTTCGAGATATCTTCTTCGGGTATTCTAATATTATCCCCACTTAAGTGCCACTTAACTTGGAGATTGAAAAGGCAGAGCTTTATCCAGTCATGTCGTGTCTCAAGATGTGGACGCGCACCATAGCCCAACTTGGAAGCACAAACTGTGAATAGTTTTCACTTATTTCTTCACTGTACAGCGGCAAGATAGATTTTTTAATGTTATAGTAACACATTTGTTCCAAGATGAAGCACTCTGCTGCTTAACTTAACCACATATTTGTTTATTTAAGATGGCGACATCTTAATGTTATATGTGTGAAAAAATAAGCTATGTTGCACAGCCAAGAGGTAGGGAGCAGCAACAGCGGGGGTGAAGGAGAGGGACTGCAGAGACATGCACTCTATCAGAGTGTATGTCCAAAAGTAAAGAAAGAGTACCAGCAGGAGCGTGCAGCCAGTGGAAGGATACTGGTCGCACACAGCAAGCTGTACTTGGTCCATGCTCCACTGCAGTGACACACACGAAGCCCCAGGAGGAAGTTGAGGGGATGAGAAGGCTTTGACCAATAAGAAGCAAGGAAACAAGAGTGATGTCGGAGCCAGCCAGTGGTATGTAATGGTAAGTAATGAGAAGGCTCTAAGCCCGTTTTAAGCTGGTTTTTTTCCCCAAGAGATTTTTGTGCAGGGGACCTTAAAAATAAAACAGAGACTGTCCAGCTGTGAAAGGCCTTAGAAGGGTAGGCGGGTCAGTGTGGAACTTTGGATTGGCCTGAGCATCATGACTGCCACAACCCAGCCCAAAGTAGACCGGGGGTGGGGGGTGGAGGGGGGGTGCACATAGGAGCGGAAGTCCTCTCAGCCCAGTGGGTGCTGCGCACCTGATATGGGGTATTTTATGCACTGCTTGGCAGCAGTTCGAAAGCATGGGTGGAACAGCATGTGAACGCTGTAAGAACAATTCAGCAAAGCAGCTAACTAGGGCTTGAGAGAAAAACAGGGTTTCAAATACTTTCTGAATTTGATAAAGTCGGACTTGAGCCACATGATTGGGCCGACAGTAGCTCACTTTGCAGGCTTTTTTATTTGTGTTTTCAACACACTCTATCCAAAGTGAAACCCTCTAATCATCTTTGCAACGCCTTACCGGGCTCCATCAGCAAATCTCTAGGTAAACTGTTTCTCCCCATTTGGATAATCCTGGTTAACTCATCCCTGAGTCAGGGCTCATTCCCAGATTGTCTAAAAAGTGGTTAAAATTATCCTCTCCTAAAAAAAAACAATCTCTGGACCCTGACAATTTTAACAACTTCCGCCCATTATCCACCTTTCCTCTCCTAGGCAAGGTGATTGAAAGTTGCGTAGCCTCCCAACTGACATCCCACATCCAGGATACCAACCTCCTTGACTCCCAGCAATCCGGATTCCATCAGTGCCACAGCACTGAGAATGTAAGTCTGCAGATTGTGGACATCACCCTCCGTACCCTCGACACTGGTAACTCCTGTGTACTTGTGCTCCTCGACCGCTCCGCTGCGCTTGAAACATTCAACCACCAGGCTGTGTTAGACACCCTGAAGCATTGCATGGGTATTGATATTGTAATCCTTAAGTGGTTCACCTCATACCTAACAAACCGCTACCAAACAGCAAAAATTGGGAATGCGGTCTAAGATCCTTTACCTTGAACCCCTTCGCACGATCGTCAAAGACTTAGGAGTCCTCTTTCACCTATACGTCGATCACACCCAAATCTCCTGAAGATCTCATGCATGGAAGACTTCACCTGCCTATCCAACTCCCTGAAAATAATTTGCTCTTGAATGTCAAACAACAACCTCAAACTAATCCCAGTAAAAACAGAATTATTTCTCAGCTCGCCAAAGAAGGCTAATTCTTCGATCCAAGATTGGACGGAACTCCTCCTGGACGTTGACAACTGCTTCTCCATCATTCAGAAAGCTAAATCCCTTGAAATCACCTTCAACAGGTATCTTAACCTCCAGAACCATATCTCCTTGATGGCTAAGAATGTTGGGTTCCAGCTAAGACAACTTTGGGGAATCTGGAACCTCATTCAAGCATGAGACCTTAAATCTGTTGTGCAGGCGCTCATGCTTGCTAGTCTAGACTACGGGATTGCACTCCCTTCTGGCATTCCCAAAGTGCACCTAGGTCCACTCAGAGCAGTTCTACCTGCAGCAACCCACTTCGTGGCAGGACTCAAGAAATTCAACCACATCTCTTGCATTCTCCGCTGCCTCCACGGGCTTCTCACAGAGGCGAGAGCTCAATTTAAAACTGCCTGCACCGCTCATAAAGCTCTTCACTCTGCTTTACTCTCGTACCACTCCGAAAAATTTAAAATCTCAGACGCCAACCGAGATTCAAGAAATGCTCAATTGCTACTATATGAACACCCCACCTTTAAGCACAAGCGATACATAAACCAGTCCTTCTCCAGAAGCGCCACAAGAATCTGGAATTCCCACCCTCCAAGCCTCCACCTGGCCACGTCATGTCACAAAAGACCTCAAAGCTTTTCTCTTTGAACGACACCTGGCCTTAACTGCTCCTATCTCCTCATGGTCCCTCCAATTGCATACCATGCCAAACTCAACATGCACAAACTATTGGTGATCTGCATGGGGTACTGCCCCACCTGCTTGTCATTGCTTCGTTTTGCTATGAATATGTTTAAGCGATCTACCTCCCGGAAGGCACTAATCCCGGAGTTCACCTTTAATGTACATGTATATTTTTTATTTTTTATTATTATGTTCTCTCTTTATTCTGAAGCACTCTGATACCTTTGGGCCATGTCCGCGCTATATAAAATCACAAAAATAAATACATATGCCAAACATTGTCTGAGAAGACGTCAGAGTGCTTTGCCGGCAGAGTGAGGTATGCCGTTTCATAGATAATTTACTTGTGCATTTGTTTGTAAAGCGCACGTTCACTCCTTGGGCTTGAATAACAGGCCTTATTGGTAGCCAGCTTAATAGTACTCATTTGATTGTCCTTGGAAGGATGAAAGGCTGAGAAGACCCTCTGCAATTTGAACCTGTGGCCATGAGATCAAACATATGTCTCTGGAGTGTATGCATTATGCCAGTAAGCCGCTGGACCTGGTTGAGTGAGAGAATAATTAATATAACTCAGCCTGATTGTTCAGGAATGCTGAGACAGTAAAAGCAATGAAATGATAAACTAGGACGCAAGTCTTAGACAGCTACAGTATGCTTAATTTGTGCAATTGGTCTTAAGGGGTGGGACATGGTAATTTTTTTAGGCCTGGTGTAAAGAGAGCATAAATTGTCCCGCTGTCTTCATGTTTGCCTACAAATTCCTTTAAAAATACAGAAATATATACATACAAGGGCTTTCAAGTCAGCCCTTTTCATCTATTGATCTGTTCAAGTGTCATTCACATTCACCTAGACTAACCGTAGTACAAAACATTGGCTCTCTTCATCATCAGGGGTGGCATTTTGTTGTACGCATAAGTCTAAAAGTCTCCTTCAGTGCTAGGGCTGATAGACTAATATATGCTTTAATTTAATTTTTTTAATTTATTTTTGCAATAGGTAGTTTTTTATTTTTATTTGGGAAACCTATGCCCACCACAATTAGATTACTGCATTTTTCACTTTTTCTTATATTTACTCTTTTAATGCTGATTGCATGTTTACAACTAAAATAATAGTAATCAAGACATTGCAGGCTTGCCAAGGCCAGGCCTCTTGGCTTTGCCAATTCCTGTTGAAAATGAGACATCAATAGAGAGAAAGGTAGCAAAGGGAAAAAGAAGGAGGAAGCGAAAGACAGCAAAACAGTCACAAGGGGTGATAGCAGGGATGAAAAAGAATCGGTAAGACTGAGATTGAGATAGGAAGTGAAAGGTTGTGGAAGAAAGAGCATGAGATGGACTCAGGACTATGGGCCACATGTACCACCATTTCATTTTGCGACTCGCAAATTGCGATGTTTAGTGACTTGCAATTTGCGAGTCGCAAAATGAAATGTACAACAGTGTCTCAGACACTGTTTGCGATTCCCAAATGGGCCGCAAGGGACCTGCCTCATTTATATTCATGAGGCAGGTCGTAATTTGCGACCCATTGATTCCCAATGGGTCGCAAATTACGACCTGCCTCATGAATATTAATGAGGCAGGTCCCTTCTGCCCATTTGGGAATCGCAAACAGTGTCTGAGACACTGTTGTACATTTCATTTTGCGACTCGCGAATTGCAAGTCACTAAACATCGCAATTTGCGAGTGGCCTGCTTTTTAAATAACGCCATTTTTTTTAACCCATCCTGTTTTCCTTTAGGGAAAAACAGGCTGCATTTACAAAAGAAAAATGAAACGTTTCTGTTTCATTTTTTAAGAGTAGGCAGTGGTCCGTGGGGCCACTTCCTGCTCTTAAAAAACGTTTTTGCTGCCGGTCACAAAGGGGAAGGGGTACACTGGGGATCCCTTCGCGTTTGCGACTGGCTTACCACCTACTTGAAGAAGGTGGTAAACTGCGATTGTTTTGCGACAACATTCCGGTCGCAAAACAATTGTACATGGCCTTGCGACTCGCTATTAGGATGGGACGCATTTGACACACCCCTTCCTAATAGCGAAAAGCAAACCCTATTTTGCTAGTGGGTAAAAGGTTACTGACTCACAAAATAGGGTTGATACATGCTACAACCCTTTTTAGCGGTCGCAAACGGCCCAAATCTCCGTTTGCAAACGGTCGTACATGTGGCCCCCAGAGCCTTAGTATTCACCAAACCTGGAATTCTTGAGCAGGGGGCCCCAAGAAAAACTTTTTGCCGCTGCCCATATTTCTTTATATCTATTAAGTAAGTACTGCCTAAGATGCGATTCTTCTTTGCTGTGGATAATGGGACAAACGATGGATTACTATTTTTCCACATTGAAAACTAATTCCAACACTGGAGAAGCGAAGGCAGCTACACGCTACAAATAGCAAGCGAAAAAAATCACATGTAATCTGTGGGATTCCAGATGAGATGCTGCAGAACAGTTCTGGAAGTCTTAGTAAAAAGAATCCAATGCAATCTTTATTTGATCATTCTCTGGATAAACTTTCCAGCTCCTGAGGCCCCACTCATTACTTCCAAACACCCCACCAATATGGTGCATTTCAGACGCATCCTTCCTCAGGGTTTTAGGGTCATAGGCACCGGTAGGGTAGTTGAGGTGCACCAGGCTCTTGCCAACAACAGCTTCTTCCATTGATCTCGTCAGAGTCACAAAATGGTATATATTGCTTGGCTGTGTTAAACTACTTCTTGCAGTGGTTCTCTGTTTTTGTTCCCTCTTTTTATTCACTTTGTCTAAGTTTAATAAATAGTCTCAAAATTCTCCTTTATTATTTCTCCTGGAATCTATTGACGACTATATATTCGGGGGAAAAGACAATATGTATTTTTATCTTGATTTGGGTGGGTTGTTACTGCTGTATTGTCCCTATGTCATTGTGAAACAGAAGTAAAATAATACAATTAAAATAGATCAGTGTAGGTGTTGTCGGTATAATAATTGTCTGTGTTTTCCTCTTGGACACCTTTGAGCAGTGGCGTAGCGTGGGTGGCGCCACAGGGGCGGTTGCCCCTGGCGCAAAATTCTTAGGGTTCACAAAATTTTTAAATTTTCTTTAAATCTAATAGATGTGCTTGGGGGTAGGGGTCTCGTTACTGGACTGGTGGAAGGGACTCAGGATGTGCTGACGGTCCGCCCCGGGTGCTGGCAACCCCCGCTGTGCCGCTGCCTTGGAGGGCAGTGTCTCAGATTCCAGATCGTAGAGTTTAAAGTTGGACCTCAGGTTTTACAGAGTTGCCTGTGATACCTTCAGTAACTTCACACTGCATCAGTGCTTGATCATATTCAAGCTTGCACTCAGTCCGCTCCACAGGTGCCTGGTTGGTACCCTACATGGGCCGTGTGTGGGGTGTGGATCCGACATATTTGTATTACTGTGCAATGTTTTGTTAAGCTTGCTCTGGGGACTTCTCCAAAGGATTTAGCACTCCCCCTTAAAATTGGCGAGTTTCTATTACCACCCAACTCTAAATCCAAGCCCTAAGTATTTTACTAGTTGAAGATAAGTTGGGGAAAACTCTTGGATTTACAAGTCAGTGAAAACTGAACACTTCCTATAGGAAGATACAAATTTTCTAACTCGCAACCCAGGCGCCCGAGGCAAAACCACTTCAGCGCTAGAAAAACTGGGATGGGTTCCAGGCCTGAGTGTTTGTTCTTCAGCTATTACAGTATGTTACCATTTAGCTTTTAATTGCTGTCATGCCACCCTGAGCGTATCAGCATCTCAGATCTCGTCCTTTCAATAACCCCGACACCTCCTTTCCTGCAAGTGCCCTAACTTGCCTAACCCGCTCTTCTAAAATAGAAAAATGGTATTAATGAAGGCGCCTACCACCTGGAGGTTTACGTCACCTACCTTGGCCCAGAGGGAGGTGGTCCGTTCTCGAGAGTGCGCAAAGGTGTGCCTGAACCTGTGCTCTCTGCTGGCACTGCGGGGCAGCAGCAACACTCAGGGGCGCGAGTTAGGGGCTTTGTTCTCCTGAACTTGCTCCCACCTGTGCCCAGGGGTGTAGCTTCAGGGAGCAGGGGAGTTTAGGGTGTTACACCCCCTAATAAACCCATTCTGTAGTAAGTGTTTTTTTTCCAAGTGCTTGTGTTCAGGTATGGTGAGGTCTCTGTCGGATCCCCCCCGGGATTTTTGCGCGCGATCGCACAAACACACGCACGCACGTGCTGACAAAAACAGCCACTCTCTCTTTTTTTCTCTCTCTCTCTCTCTGTCACTTTTTTGCTTTCTCTCTGTTTCGAAGATCTTCAAGAATATTGGCAATTTTACAAAATATGTTCTTTCCTCCCACTTAAGTACCCCAACAATCCTCACCACTCCTCTCCCATTCCAATGCCCCTAAGCCGCGCTCGTGCCCTGCTTGTCAGATCGTGTATTTTTTATAGGATATGACAGGGGGACTGTTGGAAAGTCTGAAGCTCACGTCCCCCCAACCTCACTTGCTGGACTTGCTAGAGCCCGGAGTCATGGAGACAGCAGCAGGAAGAGAACTCGCGCAATAAACAGACCACGCTGATGTCTTTAAGCGTAAAAGGCCATTTATAAGGACCAGGCTGCACAACAATGATCAATAACCAATAACTTCAACATTAATAACAAAACCCCCACATCAACTCTGTATCCCTCCACTCTCTTCGCCCACTCTGACTCACATCTCCAACCACTCCATGCCCATTCCGTTCCTCAACCATTTTCCCAAATCTCCTAGCATCCTCCCCGGTATCACCTGGCATTCCAGTCCTGCCTCAGCTCCCCCATCATCCAATCTTCCCCCGAGGGATGGGTTCGCCCGCTATTGACTCCCCCACCCCTCCAAAGTATCGCCTACCCTGCAGCCCGTCCTAAACTGGCACGCCATGCCAACCCTACCTCCAAACCCTAGTAACTTGTAGGGCGGGTGGGTGGCCTTTGAAACTTCCCTCCCGATAGTGCCGAGCGCAGGAAGAGGAAGTTGCCTTCCTCCCCGCGCTCTTATACCCACCCCTAACTCCACCCCTTGACCCTGCCTGGTCCTCCCCTGCGCGAAAGACCCCGGGGGAAGACTAGTCTGCGACTCTGCTTCCCCCGGGGCCCAGCAATGGGAAGTGGAAGCGACCGCTCCACATGGCCTGCCTTCTGGTATCCCTGGCACTTCCCTTACTGACCCCTCCCGACCCCAGCAGCTTCAGGGGTCATGAAGGCAGGGTGCAGGAAGAGAAGTACAGCCACGTCTGAATGCCCAGTTTACTCCTTATAGTTCACATTCCCTCATCCCGTGGCAGCACCTAGGAAGCGACGATAGTCAGAGAGGGAGAAGGCGTCAATCTTGTGATGTCATGGGTTGTTAAAGATTGTGTGATGTCACTTCCGTTAGGCTTGGCGTTCTGCTGAATGGATGTCTATAGGCGCACTACAACCTTAGTTGTATGTCTGGTTGTTCTTAGATGCAGTTAGAAACTTTTAGATGCTGGGCTCGAAAAATCTTCTCTGCTCCATCTTTGCAAATCCCTGCATGACACATAGGAAGCACATTTGTAAAATACATTTATTTGGTACGTGCAGACCTCAATGTTTGCTTGACGCCGCTGCCGGCGCATCGTCCTTTTTAAACACACAATCCTTGTTTATCGAGGGATTTGGCAGGAGACACAGTGTTTGAAAGACTTAAGGCCCACAGTGTTGTATTTTTATAAGCGTTATTTTTTTTACGTCTTTATATTCACTATGTCCTGACTTGCACCGCCACCTGCATGTTCACTGTGGAATCAAGCAGCGTCTGCGCCTTAAAATGTGACTTTGCTCTACTGCAGTGCAATCTTGTACAGACATTTACACCGACTGACCAGAGCAAAATAAGATTTGCATCGATCAACTGGCAAATAAAGCTTTCCTTTTACCATAGTCTCACTCATCCATTTATGCAACAGCACATTTTGTTATATGTGTCAAGTTTTTTCTTTACGTTCTAGATGGCAAATTAAATTCAAGCCTGAATGCAAGAACATATAAAGTCATTATAAAGTGCTTGAACAACTAAATGTCTTCTTGGCGCTGACTGAATGAGTTAGACAGCACGCTAAAAGGCAGGCTCGCCGCACCATGCTTAAGCGAAGAGAATAAGCAGGTCTTATGACGTGCAATGGACTTGAAGTAAGATCCTGGCCATCCGGTAGAAAGTTTCACAATCCAGGGTCAAGCACAGACATGAGAATAGCCACTGCCGCTTTTTGTGGTACCGTAGATCTCACAGCTTGCCTGGTGCCACTCATCGCAGCATGCAGGAGGTTAGAATCCATATGGTTGGATTTCGACTACTATTCAACCTATTAACATATACTCTGGCATTGTGTTCATTAGACTAGCAAACATATGCACCCATCAGGGGGGTATCTTAGACACGGTGGCCTCATTTATGAGGCCCCTTGCGCCGCCGGAACGTCACTTTTTGTGACGTTTCCTGGCGCAGAAGCCTGCGTGATATTTATCAGACAGCACTAAGCCACTTTTTTTGGCTTCATGCTGCCTGATAATTATCGTTCCCTTTAACTCAGTTTTCTGCGTTAAAGGGGTGTGCAATGGGTGTTACTAGGGGTGTTCCCAGCAACATCCATGGCTTTTTGACACTGACCTTGATTTATGAGAAATCGTAAACCTGAGGCAGCGCCAAAAACATACGCCTCCCCATGGGAGGGGTAAGGGAGGCACAACAAGTAGAAATATCTTTCTGCAGGAAACATAGAAAGAGGAAAAAGCATCTTGTGATTGTTTTTGTGCAGGAAGGTTTCCCTTCCTGCACAAAAACAATCATCCCCTCAACGCAGGCACCCTTGCACCATGGTGCAAGGATGCCTGCGTTGGCACACGGCAGCCCATTGTGCGCCGGCGCAGGTGAAATGGACAGGAATTTGCCGTATCTGATAGATACGGCGCATTCCTGCCCTTTTTTTTGCCGTAGGGCAGCACAGCAGGAAGGCCTGCGGCACTGCCCTACGGCAAAAAATAATAAATGAGGCCCAATATATTTTAAGAACACAGATGCATGATAGGATACTAAACATGATAGGACACTGTGGCCTAGATTTACTAAGGACTTGCGTTGTGCTTGTGTCAAGCAAGTCGACCAAGGCAACACAATTCCTTAAATTATATTTACTAAGCCACGGAAGGGGGGATTTGCGCGGTCTTGCATGACTTTGTAAAGAAATGTAATGCATCGGCTTCCACTATATTATTACATTACATTTTATAATGGTAGCTGTTCCCTTGCTGAGTTGCATTGCATGAAACTTTAGAAAATTTACCCCAGTCTGTCTCAGACATGGGGTTGAAATTGAGTAACCCAAGGGGAACCGTACGTAGCTCCAACACTGGAAGAGCCAGGAAGCGGGAAGCCGGAGTATATGTTAAGGGCCAGAATAGTAGTGGAAATTCGGCCATTTAGGCCAGTAGTGGTGTTCCCGACATTTGGTACTCCAAAGATGGTATTTGGGACACACTACAGAACCCGCATTTGGTGGTGAAAGTGGACAGAGATTTATACATCATTGCTCAATATTGATGCAAATCCAAATATTACTTTTGGTGTGACTGTATTCATTACACTCATGCATTGAATATTGACTCACTCTGGTGTAATATCTGGACAAAGATTTATACAGCATGACACACTAGTGATGAATATCAAAACATTGTATTTGAGGCAATTGTTTTATTTAAAACATGTTTTGAAAATGTGCCTGAAAATTGTCTGATTACATAATCATCATTTACAGTAAGAAGAACTGTGTTACATGAATTTACACTGAATGACAAATGTTTTTATGTCTTGTGTCTATTAATGATAGGGCTAGAGATTATCCCTTCTACACTGCTTAGCAAGTATGCACTCAAAAATGGCTGAGTGTTGTTTCACTGACAAAGTGAGGAAGGCTCACACCGAGCCGAAAAACCTCTTGTCTTAGCAGCCTATTCGACACTGAACAACACCGGAGTGCACACCTCCCGACATACATGTTGATGGGCACCATTCCCAGACCAGAGGGCCGTGAGAGTAGAGCATGCTGCGATATATATCTATGTATATTCTTATTTTACATGTTTGGGTGCTTTTAATGCACAAATTGCAGTGGTATATGAACCTCATAATTTACAGGGAACCATGAAAATTGAAAATAGTTCAGTGTTCCCTGGGAAATATGGATTTCATCATCATAACAACAGCCCCTAACCCATTTTGCAGAGCTTTACCATTATCACAGACACTAGAATTTTTGCAACAAATCTAAATTATGCGTCATAAAATACAGATATGCAGCACATACGCTGACAGCGTTATTTTCATCTACTTGAGGTAGAAACAACATTTTTGATTAACTCTACAAATTATGGTGCATACACAGGGTGGCACATTTAACAGCAATCAATGACTGAGGGCACCTACTGTGAGATCACCCAACTCATGCCATAGAGAGGTGCCAATTTCAACCCCGCACATACCTGCATTACCTCTATGGTGGCAAAGGGGTGAGGCAATTATTGCTGGTGACCGAGAGGACTATAGAAGCCTGGAAAGAGGCAGAAAGACAAATGGGGTGGGACAAACGGATCATCGAGAAACTCCACTGTGGGAAGGAACACGCCTGACTAAGATTGGGAAGTTCAGGGGCTTTCGGGCATGGGACACTATAGGGATTTCCAAACTGGGAGACCTCCTAGAGGATGGATCCCTGATCCTCTCCAGCTCCCTCCAACAGGACTACTAATTGAGTGCCACTGAACACTTCAAATAAATACAACTTAAACATGCATAGACGGCGGAGAAACTCCACATGGTAGATATTCCTGAATATGCACCTCTAGAGGAGAGACTGCTCCTAGGAGAAATAGTGGAAAAAGCAGTCTCATAGACTTATAAAACACTAATTAACAACATGCCTGATTCACTGACGAGCTTGAGGGCCCGTGGGAGACATGGATGACACCGATTGGGAGGCGGCACTAATGCACCTGAGAAGGGTAGCCATTAAATCAAGACTAAGGCTGATCCAATTAAAAATCCTTCATAGGATATACTATGAGATGGCCAGCTTACATAAATTCGGTAGGGCAGAGTCCCCCAAATGTTTGCTGTGTAGAATACACAGGGGATCGTATATACACACACTGTGGGAATGCCCTAATATACACTCCTACTGGACCACAATATTAGAGGAACTCAACAAAATACGGGGGACAAAAATACAGATGGATCCCAAGTTCGCTCTGTTAGGAAGCGCCATGGAGGTGGATATCCCCTGAGTCAAACTCCTCTTTTGCACCTTGGGTATCATAGTAGCTAAGAGAGATGTAGCCAAGTACTGGGGAGCTCAGGAACCCCCTACCCTAAGGAAATGGAAAACAGGGATGGAAATATGGGTGCTGAAAAAGTCACATACAAGGCAAGAGGATGCCCGAAGAAGTTCTATAAGGTTTGGGGTCCCTGGCTGAAACACTATGGTATAGATATGGAAGAAACAATTGAACTGCCCCCATCACCACAACAACTGTGATATGTGAGAGCGATTGGTGTAATGTCTGGCTCATATTCATATGCGACTTCCCTTCCTTTCATAATAAAGCTTTATTGTGCTGTTGCCTGTTTGACCGACTGTGCTTCCACGAATATGTGATGTTACACCGCGAAGCAAATACCACGCAGTAGGTAACAACGCAGTCGTTACATCGTCACGCGTTGTTACCACGCATGGCATTACATCGCAAGTCGTTTCAACGATTTGAGCTAGATGGCGCGCTGGACTTAGGAATAGTATAAATTACTATTCCTACTCCAGTTAAGCGCAACAGCAGGGAAGGTGTTGGATTTAAAATCCAACACATTCCCTGGTGTTGTGCGACATCTAGCGCAAGTCGTTGAAACGACTTGCGATGTAATGCCATGCGTGGTAACAACGCGGACGATGTAACGTCTGCATTGTTATCTAGCCGCGTGGTATTACCAGCGTTGTAAACGCTGTCTCCCGCTTCCACTCCCGTGTATTTAGGGTTCTTGATGCATTGTGGAGCATCGTATATTGTTTGCAAAAATTCAAATAAAAACATTTTAAAAACAGCTTTGAAAATTATGCACATTAAATGGCAAAAGCAGTAATTCCATAACTATGCAATAAATGCTGAAGCCACAGATCGCATACATCCAACGATCCTTACGATTGCCCATTATTTTATTTAATATTTGTTCAAGAAGTTAAACATTCTAACTCCAATCAATGCACATCGTTAGCTCTACTTTGAAGAAAACAATTTTTTTCAAGCAAACTACCCCAAAGTAAACATGTAATATAGAAATAACACACTGTTTGGCATGGGTAATATGTTCTAGTATTGCCACCTATGGGTTCTGATAACATTTACAAACCACTTGGCCTCTGGTCTCTTGGTTTATTATATCACTGGATCCCCTTGATGATGTATCCTTTATGCACACACACATGTTTTTTTATTGAGGGGAATCTGCCTAATTCTTATGATTTTTACCTCCCTTTAAATCCTTTTTTATTTTTATATATTTAAGTATCTGTTATACTCGATATTCTTGGAGTCAGTGTGCAGCCCTTCTGAATCTGGTGATCAGTGGCATGCAGCTCCTGTCTAATTGTATATTCACTGAAAAAAACAAAGGTTAAAGTGAAGATAAGGTTAACTTTGGTTATCACAAACACACAAAAAATGATGGGAGGAATGCTACCAAATAATCGAACCACGGGCAATCGCTCAGGGTAGCATTCCAACTCATCAATCTTTTGCCCATGGGACGCTAGAAGGCGCACAGTAAGATGGCTGCGCCTTAGTGCAGCTCTGCCGTCCGATTCACGATCCGACCATAATCCTGCGCATTGAGGCGATTGGCACCCACACATTGCGAGGCACCAGGACAGTAAAGGGCCCTGGACCAGAACAAAGTAGCTGGCGGTCCTGTAAAGGCTGAGACGAGCCGTGATTTAGCTACACAGTGTAGCGGCCCTACAGAAACAACATGGCGGCTGCGGCTCTCGGCTGAGGGCTGCGCTCGCACCCGCTCGTTGGTGTGGTGTCGGCGCGGCTGAGCTGTGCCGCGTAAACAACAAAGAAGCTACCTGCCCGAGATACGTGGCCTGTGGCAGTGCGACTGCGGCGTGCAGCCGGCGACCCTGACGCTACCGTGTGGTGACCTCTCTGGCCTGGACTTTCAACCCTGCACCGGAGGTGAGATGAGCTGGTGGGACACCGCTGGGTTTGCGTGCGGCACCGCTGCGATCCGAGGTGAGGCGGCGGATGTTGGAGGTATAGTGCCGTGCTACACACACAGCGAGCTCCTCTCTGGCGACGGGGGCCGGCACCCAAAGCCTGCATAACATGCTGAACTCACTTCTGCGCTGAGGATTGGGATAGGGGGCCCTCCCTGCTGGCCTGACTCACGCCGACCGCCTGGAGCTGTGATCGGGCAGGGCACCTGCGGCGCCTAGGCTCCTGATAGACTGTTGTATGACTCTGTGTGGGGACGCTTCAGTTTACCACTTTTTTCCGCCAGGTACAAAGGGATTGTGGTGGTGCACGTCGTGTCCCCTAGCTGACTGCTGCGAACGCCGGTGGGGCCGGACAGTCGCTCCTGGGCCAGTGATGATGCCCACATCCGGAGATAATTGACATTAGCTAAGCACACTAAGAACTTTGCGCACCCGTGAATGTGCTGTACGCTGTGGAGGACTGCGACTGCGGAAGAGGACTTGCGATTGCTGTGCTGTGCTGTGTTGGCCCTCGGCGCCACAGTGGATATACGTCTGTGCAGACCACGCTACTCGTTTCAATAAGCGGTGGCTGCCTGTGCCACAAGGGTGCCAGGTACAATAGGCAAAACCAATAAAACGCAACCCCGCCTCAGGTTCGAGATGCGCAAGCTGGGCAGATCACAATCGAAACACGCTTCGGACTCTGAGGCAGAGGCTCCATCGGCAACTGGTCCTACTCTGGAGACTACGCTCCTGGCGATGCAGCATAGCCTTCAATCGATCGATGGAAAGATTGACGCTTTAAATCTACGAATGGATCATATGGCTGCGAAGCTTGACATACAGGGCACCAGGCTGGGTGAGGTTGAGCAAAGGATCTCTACGGCTGAACACGATCTGCATACCGTCTCCAATAAAACCCTGAATATGGAAAAAGTGCTGCTGGTTATTCAGGGGAAGAACGAGGATTTGGAGGCGAGATCTAGGAGAAACAACCTCAGGATCACTGGGCTGCCGCAATCGACCAACACTGGCAAAATGGAGTTGTACGTGGAAGGGATGCTAAAAGATGTATTTGGTGTGGACAACTTATCGCCGGTGCTAATAGTGGAGCGCACACACCGCTCGCTTGCGGCCCGCCCAATCCCTGGGGCCCCGCCGCGACCCATCATCGCGCGTCTGTTAAACTACAGGGACCGGGACACAATACTCCTACTGGCACGAGAAAAAGGAGCCATTACCTATCAGGAAAATGCATTGGCGTTTTTCCCGGACTTCACGACGGCGGTACAGGCGGCCAGGAGGGAATTTGTCCCCGTGAAAAAGTTGCTGATGGCAGAAGAGATCCCATATGCCATGCTTTACCCTGCTCGACTGAGCATTGGCCCGGATGGTGCCTCCAGGATCTTCAGTAACCCGAAAGCTGCAATGGACTATGCTAAAACATTGAAAAAGCATTGTCGTGACACCGCTAATGACCCTGATGATGAGGAACAGTAAGTCCCGGTATGCGTTTGTCAAATATAAGCCACCTGCATGCTCAGGTGGTTGCTGTGTGGTGGGTTGCCCGCCAGGACTGAACAATCCCATGGGAAGTGCCCGGCCCCGCGAGGCTTACATCCGGGCCTCATGATTTGCTGATCGCATATGTACTGTCAAGGGGGATGTAGCTGTGACCCTTGGAACAATAACTGTGCTGTCCAGTTGCCACGACCGACAAGATCAGCCACCTCCCCTTCCATAGGGAAGCTCAACGCACTCTAGCGATTCCTAATGGGTGTACCCCGTTTATCTCACTGGGTTCTCTGTGTTTGGGGGGGCTCACTTGTGTTTAATTGGGATGTCTTTAGCAAGTTGGGGGGGCTGATTGGGTGGGGGTGGCAGGGTAGGGGGAATCTGGCAGACATGTTGTAGTGTAGATGCAGTCTCTTTGTTAACACAATGCTCTTATGTGAGAAGTGTGGGGGATCTTACTGGTATGATGGTTAATTATTGGTCCGGGTGATACTGTTAAGTTATTAACTTGGAATGTATGTGGGCTCAACAACCCAAAAAAGATCCGCAATGTGCTAGCTTATCTAGACAGGCAGGATGTGCAGGTAGCTTTTATCCAGGAAACGCAGCTCACCAAACATACGGAAAAAAATGTTGGGACTCGATGGTCTATTGTGTGCGCAGCAGCATCGTATTCCACTTATTCTAGGTGATGATTTCGGTCAAAGCGGGCACCCCATTCTCTCTGTTTAGATCTGAGGCTGATGAGCAGGGCAGAGTAGTTCTAGTCCTGGGCAAACTGGGCGGTACAACTGTATTATTGGTGAATACATATGGGCCTAACATCGATGATCCGGCCTTTTTCAATGATGTGTGGAGGCGTATCTCTTCCTTCCCTCCAGCTGTTGTGATCTGAGGAGGCGATTTAAATGTGTGTTTGGACCCTCGGCTGAATCGCTCGCTGGATGCAGCGGGGCGGGGGAAGTTGGCCGCACAAGTGTTGACCAAGCTTATGGAGGCTGAGGATCTTAGAGATATATGGAGACTTCGAAACCTGGCTGGGAGGGAGAGCACATTTGTTTCCACTGTGCACGGGTCCTGGTCCAGACTGGACTATTGGCTGGCCTCCGAGGAGGTCTGCCCATGGACTGTCACTATCAAACATTTGGCAAAAACGCTTTCTGATCACTCTCCCGTGTTGCTAGAGCTGTGTGTCCCTGAATGTGTCAGGCCTCCATTTCAGTGGAGGCTACAGCAGTCCTCCCTGGTAGATCCAGTTATTCGGGCCACAATCGGTACTGTCATCACAAATTTATTTTTCCGAAAATGATGGCTCGGTAGATAGTGCGGGAACACTCTGGGAGGCCTTTGAAGTCACCATCAGAGGGGAATGCATTGGGAGCAAGCGGGCGTTTTAAAGGATCTCCGTAATAGAATGCACAGATTAGCTACTAAGATTACTGCACTTGAACGGGAATATGAACAGAGCCCCTCTCCAGTAATTCTTGCCCAAATCAGGGAATTGGTATCTGAACATAATCAAGTTGCAGACCAGGAGGTTCTCCATAGATCTATGATATGGAAAGCGCGCTATTACAGAGAGGGTGGCAGACCCACTAGCTCGTTGGCACATAAACTCTCCTTACCTAAGGGACAGGAAAATATCGTCAAAATGTTGGATGAGGACTCTGATGCGCGTCACTCCTCCCCAGAAATCAGCAAAGTATTCCTTGACTTTTACACCAAATTATATGGGACTAGGCTATCGGCGAGCGATGTGGAAGTCTCCAGGTATCAGGAGGATAACGCTCTTGCGTGACTCTCTGATGGCCAGCGGGAGTACTTGACTCAGCACTTTGATGTGGAGGATGTCAAGGAAGCTATAATGTCCCTCCCAACATGTAAGGCTTCTGGGCTGGATGGGCTGCCCAGTGAGTTTTACAAGGCATATATTGATGACCTGGCCCGAGGTTGCTAGAAGTATTTGCCGGAGCATACGAGACAGGTACGCTACCCCCCACCCTCAGGGAAGCTCTAATTGTTACACTTCTAAAGCCGGATAAGGCTGCAAATAAGTGCGAGTCGTATAGACCATTGTCCTTAATAAACATTGACACCAAAATTCTGACGAAAATAATTGCGAATAGATTGCAACCCCTGGTTCCAAAGTTGATCCTTCCCGACCACTCGGGATTCGTCCCAAAGCGGTCGACCGTACATAATCTACGGGCGATTTTTGCGGTATTACATCACTTAGATCCAGAACTCCCAGCCGTGGCGGTGCTGCTGGATGCGGCGAAAGCCTTCCACTCACTACAATGGGGATACATGTTTGTTGTTTTGCAGAGAATGGGTATGCCGCCGTTTTTCCTGAAATGTGTGCGTCTATTGTACACTGGACCGGTCGCCAGGTTGCAAGTCAATGGGTGGGTCTCAGATACATTTTCTATATGCAGAGGCACCAGGCAGGGATGCCCCCTCTCACTGATGCTCTTTTATTTGTCGCTTGAGCCGTTAGCGTGTAAGGCCCGACAAAAACATGCTGAAGCTTCTCTGGGGTTTCGACAGCGTCCGCTAGCTATCTCTTTGTATGCGGACGATATGATGTTATATGTTCGTGAGCCGGCCACATATCTGCCATCCCTGCTGCGCGAATATGTTCAGCTTGAGAGACACTCGGGGCTGGGTATAAATTGGGCAAAGTCCACAGTGTTCCCGCTGACGGCCTGTACTCAGGAGACAGCACTGGAATTCCCGGTCTCCTGGTCGACTGACCCGGTGAAGTACCTGGGGATCTGGGTGCATAGTGACCCTGACACGGTTCTAAGCTCGAATTTCGGGCGTGCCCTTTCGAAACTCACGGACCAGGTATCTCGCTGGACCCGCCTGCCACTTTGGCTTGCAGATAGGATCGCTGTAGTAAAGATGACTATCTTGCCCAAACTCCTCTACTTATTTGTGAATATTTCAATAAAGCTGAATGTGGCACTTTTTAAGACATTGCAGTCCTGCCTGCTGTCGTTGGTGTGGGCTGGGAAGCAGCCTAGATGCAGCTGGAATACTCTAACACTGCCGTTTGAGCGCAGTGGGTTTGAAGCGCCCGATTTGAGTTTGTATTATCTGTGCGCCCAAGCGCAATTTGCACACTATTGGCATTTCCCACAGAGATATACCTGCCCCACATAGCTGTGGAGGCGGATACTGCATACCCAATCCCGCTAACTGCTATGATCCTGCTAGGTGGTGAGGGTGGCACCAGGAAGGAGATTAATCCGGTCGGGTGTACGGCTTGGGCATGGAAGACTCTTGCAAAGCGTGCACAGAGAGAACATATATATGCACCAGCCATGCTGATTGCTGCACACTCTGGTATCTCCGCGGCGCAGGAGCGTGGGGCCCTAACTATCCTACAAACTGAAGGGGATACAAAACTTGATGACATGTATTTAAATGGGTCCTTTTTGTCACTAGCTGATTTTCAGGCCGGTCAAATGTACAATGCAATGCTTGGGTTAACATACACCAGACTGCGTTTGGCGGTGCGGTCCTTGTGCCCTGAGTTCCCTACGGAGCCCAAGACTCCGAAAGCACTACAGGTGATGTTGTCTGGAGGGGAAAGTAGAGGGCTGATAACAAGATAACGCTTCCCAAAGGAAAATGACTGGTCGGACTCTTCCTCATTCGATAATTGGAATAAAGAGCTTGCGGTCCCCTTGACACGGGGAAGTTGGGAGTCCTGCTGCAAATTAACGGGGTGCCTGACTGCCAATTGCAATCTTCGCATTGTACATTTTAAGTGCCTGCATCAGTTATATTACACACCTATGCAGCTGTTGAAATTCGGTCTGAGGGAAGATGCGAGAATCACTAGATGTGGGCAGGATGGGGCTAATTTCATGCACCTGGCATGGAAATGTGCTGTTATATTTGGTTTTTGGCAGCATGTTGTTGGGGTGCTTACTGAAATGACACTTGAAAGGATTGAATGTACGCCCGAACTGTGTCTGCTTGGGCTGGTGAAAAAGATCAAACCATGCAATAGACGTATTGTTGCCATATCTACTCTGTTTACAAAACGTGCTGTCGCAATGCTTTGTGGCGCCAAGTCGGGCCCTACTCTGTTGAAGTGGATTCAAGATCTTGTGTACTGTAAAGAACAAATGGAGACATACGCCGAGGAGCTGCCTGCGACTTCCAGGCCTAAAGATTTGTGGGCGCCATTGACCGCATATCTGTTGGAAAATCCGGACTTGATATAATTGCTTTGGAATAATTGTCTTTATGTGCTGAAGGACCTAGACGTAAGATCCACTGAGCAACTGGGAGCTGCGCTGTATTGCATCAGTGTGATTATGTTACATATGCTCTGCCTGTTGGGTGTTCCTGGATGGGTTGGGGGAGGGATGGGGAACTGTTTAACCAAAAAGTAAAGTGCTTTCATTCTTCTTTATAAATCTCCTGATGTGCAGGGTTGGCCCCTTGGCACTCTGCTGGATGTATTTTGATATGCAATAATATTGCCCATGATGTCACCTCAGATTAGACTCAGTCATATGCAAATCAGCCTTGCTCTTGCTCCAGTAGGAACAGTCTAGTTCAGACTGTCAATCCAGGTCCTCTCTGAATCAGAACACAAGCAACCCTAGACCAGTTTCGGCCTAGTTGGGCCACTTCAGTCAGGTTCAGCTTGGTTCCAGTGGCACAGTGAACATAATACCCATGTCTGGGCATACCCTTGGCCGCTTAGGGAGTTACACCAAACATATAAAAAGATGATGGGAGAAATGCTTGGAAATAGTTTACACACTGGCAATCACTCGGGTTACTATTCCAACCCATAGTTCTTTTGCCCACTATACCACCTCATATTAGACAAGCCATTTGCAAAACAGCCTTGATCCTGCTCCAGTAGGAAGAATAAAGCCTAAAATGCCAAACCACGCCCTTCTGATCCAGAACCTAAGCAACCCAAGACCGTTTTTGGCCTGTTTGGGCCTCTTCAGTTGAGTACAGCTTGCGTTCCAATGGCACAGTGAGTTTGGTTATAACACATGAACATTTGCTTAATGCAAAGTATCTAAAAAAACACAGTTAAAGTGCATTTATGGTTATGAATTAAAACCAAAAAACAACAAAAATTTGCAATTTCTGTTTAGGACCACAATCCATAACTTGCATAGCAGCCATGCAAACCATAACTCGCATACCAAATGCATTGCTCATGATCTCACTCTTAATAAAACAAATGTAATTAACATGTTACAAATAACCTTACAGATGAGTTTAATTATCACAGTACCCTTACCACTTTGAAAGAATGCAGGAAGAGAAAATGAAAAGTGAAAGCAACCGCTGCACATGGCCTGCCCTATCCTACCCCCGGCACTACCCTTACTGACCCTGTCAATCCCACCAACTTCAAGGGTCATGAAGGCAGGTGCAGGAAGATATCAATATAGTATCAAATATTGGTTTGAGTATGTGTAGAAGCCCAAATATCAGGGAAATTTGCCAGTTTTACGTAACTGATTTATGTATAATTTGCACCAATGTGATGCACTGCTTATGACCTCACATATTACATCACTGATGAGATCTGAAACCTATGGCGGTGTAAGTTATACTTTTGTCAGTTTTGTATAACTGGTGAATTTCCCAGTTTTTTTGTTTTTAAATGGTAGTGCTTTTTTCAATAAATATCTAAGTTTTTTTTTAAATGTAAGTTCAAATCTTACTACATTCCTCACATATACGTTCACTTTAACCTTTGTCTATTTAGTGACTATGGGGCCGATTCCGATCTCGGTCGGAGGCGCACCCAATACCATTCGGTCGGGAAAAAAGCCATGCGAAAGCCAGTTTCCCGACCGATCCGTACAGCACACCGAACGAGCAAGTACGATGCGCACAACAGCAAAAATTCCGGCCGAGCCGTACTCACCCAAACCAGGTCCTGTTCTCCGACCGAGGCGAATCCGGAAACGCCGAATCGAGTCGCACGGAAGGGAAAATGCAGCCCCGTCCGGCCGGACAAGTACGATGCGCTTTCCGTACGCGCCGAACCCGTCGCTACGCACGGCACGTCAAAGCATCCGGGAGAGGCGCACATAAGCTCCGAATCGCGCCACAACACGATCCACGGCTACGAGACGAACACAGCACAGACGAGGACGACGCGAAGCGACGAGGACGAAGCGAAGCGACGAGGACGAAGCCAAGCGACGAGGACGACGCGAAGCAACGAGAAGGACGAACGACACGAACCAACCATGAATCCCTTCGTCCCGATCATACCAATATTCTACATCTACTACCGGAACAGGCACGGACGCGTACGGCGCAGAAGGTAAGTCAGACACCAACCACAAAACACATACAACACGTACACGACACATCACACACATACACTGGGAATCTGAATATACTTGCAACAGCAGCACCATAGGGGCGGGATGCCCATCACCAATGCCACATATGCACACAGGGGCCTGAATGCGCGCCACCACCCCAACCCAGGGGGGCTGGATGCCCACCACTACTACCACCCTCACCCAGGGGGGCTGGATGCCTACCACTACTACCACCCTCACCCAGGGGTGGCAGGATGCCTACCACTACTACCACCCTTAGCCAGGGTGGCAGGATGCCTACCACTACTACCACCCTTAGCCAGGGGGCAGGATGCCTACCACTACTACCACCCTTAGCCAGGGGGGCAGGATGCCCACCACTACTACCACCCTTAGCCAGGGGGGCTGGATGCCTACCACTACTACCACCCTTAGCCAGGGGGGCAGGATGCCCACCACTACTACCACCCTCACCCAGGGGGGCTGGATGCCTACCACTACTACCACCCTCACCCAGGGGTGGCAGGATGCCTACCACTACTACCACCCTTAGCCAGGGTGGCAGGATGCCTACCACTACTACCACCCTTAGCCAGGGGGCAGGATGCCTACCACTACTACCACCCTTAGCCAGGGGGGCTGGATGCCTACCACTACTACCACCCTTAGCCAGGGGGCAGGATGCCCACCACTACTACCACCCTCACCCAGGGGGGCTGGATGCCTACCACTACTACCACCCTTAGCCAGGGTGGCAGGATGCCTACCACTACTACCACCCTCACCCAGGGGTGGCAGGATGCCTACCACTACTACCACCCTTAGCCAGGGGGGCTGGATGCCTACCACTACTACCACCCTTAGCCAGGGGGCAGGATGCCCACCACTACTACCACCCTCACCCAGGGGGGCTGGATGCCTACCACTACTACCACCCTTAGCCAGGGGGCAGGATGCCTACCACTACTACCACCCTCACCCAGGGGGGCAGGATGCCCACCACTACTACCACCCTTAGCCAGGGTGGCAGGATGCCTACCACTACTACCACCCTTAGCCAGGGGGCAGGATGCCTACCACTACTACCACCCTTAGCCAGGGTGGCAGGATGCCTACCACTACTACCACCCTTAGCCAGGGTGGCAGGATGCCTACCACTACTACCACCCTTAGCCAGGGGGGCAGGATGCCTACCACTACTACCACCCTTAGCCAGGGGGCAGGATGCCTACCACTACTACCACCCTTAGCCAGGGGGCAGGATGCCTACCACTACTACCACCCCAACCCAGGGGGGCTGGATGCCTACCACTACTACCACCCTTAGCCAGGGGGGCAGGATGCCCACCACTACTACCACCCTCACCCACGGGGGGCAGGATGCCTACCACTACTACCACCCTTAGCCAGGGTGGCAGGATGCCTACCACTACTACCACCCTTAGCCAGGGGGCAGGATGCCTACCACTACTACCACCCTCAGCCCAGGGGGGCAGGATGCCTACCACTACTACCACCCTTAGCCAGGGGGGCTGGATGCCTACCACTACTACCACCCTTAGCCAGGGGGCAGGATGCCCACCACTACTACCACCCTCACCCAGGGGGGCTGGATGCCTACCACTACTACCACCCTCACCCAGGGGTGGCAGGATGCCTACCACTACTACCACCCTTAGCCAGGGTGGCAGGATGCCTACCACTACTACCACCCTTAGCCAGGGGGGCAGGATGCCTACCACTACTACCACCCTTAGCCAGGGGGCAGGATGCCCACCACTACTACCACCCTTAGCCAGGGGGGCTGGATGCCTACCACTACTACCACCCTTAGCCCAGGGGGCAGGATGCCCACCACTACTACCACCCTCAGCCAGGGGGGCAGGATGCCCACCACTACTACCACCCTCACCCACGGGGGCAGGATGCCTACCACTACTACCACCCTTAGCCAGGGGGCAGGATGCCCACCACTACTACCACCCTTAGCCAGGGGGGCAGGATGCCCACCACTACTACCACCCTCACCCACGGGGGGCAGGATGCCCACCACTACTACCACCCTCACCCAGGGGGGCAGGATGCCTACCACTACTACCACCCTCACCCAGGGGGGCTGGATGCCTACCACTACTACCACCCCCACTCATAGGATGGACAATGCATGACACAACAAGCACACCACAACCTAGGGAATGCAAGATTAAGACATCCCCCCACCACCATGACAAGCGTGTGTAGGCTGTGTCAAATGCCTACAACACCGAACATGACTTTCAACATACAATGTGACCCCCTAGCACATGTGCCACACATATATGTGTGTGGCACCCACAATGCAAGCAGCCCATGACCATTGTGGCAATGGGGCCTAAACCCCCATCATCACAGTGACCAAAAGGTAAGTGTGGGGTCCATAGCTGAAGCACATTTTGACCATTGTGGCAATGGGGTCTAAACCCCCATCATCACAGTGACCAAAAGGCAAGTGTGGGGTCCATAGCTGAAGCACATTTTGACCATTGTGGCAATGGGGTCTACACCCTCATCATCACAGTGACCAAAAGGTAATTGTTGACAAAGAAAGAGCTGCAACTGCCAAACTGCATGGATCATTCCTGCTCACAGAACCAAAAACTCATCTGTGGCAAAGTAGTGTATGTGTCCCATTGCAACATAAATTGGGGGAGCCAAATACTGCAGTGCAAATGAAACATTCCTTTGGCCATGTGCAGACAAACAACACCCATGGGGGCTGAGACCGTCAACAGTCATCAATGACACAATGACAGAAGTGACCATCAGAATGCAGAACCACATATTTGCACCAATGGGCACACAAATGCAGATACCCTGTGGAGACAGCAGATGTGAGGTGAACAGATACCATACCATGGCAGCAATGGGACACACAAACCATGATCACTGTGCTGACCGATGACCTAGGAGTCCCAGGGACAGCAGGGGAAACACACCAAACAACATACAGCCAATGGCACACCCAAGATATGCCAATGCAGTGGTGCAGATGCACAAACACAAACAGGCAGACCAACACTGTCATCATACACAGCAGGTGAGGGGTGGGGGTGCCAGTGTCCCCAGGCAACCACACAACACATGAGGAGAGCTGAATACCAATCATACAGATGTGCATACACTGCCACACTAAGGTAACTCATGGATCCAAATCCCCTATGTGGGCAAGCAGGCATTGTCAGGTGAGAGGGAGCACAAAACACACATGTCACACAGGCACGTAGGAACAACAACTGACACAGCAAGTCACAGACACACCACAGCACCACCCCCCAGGGCCCCCACAATGTGGTGACCCTGGGCTGAATAAAAATACCACTGTGATGACAAAGCTAAATGTCGTTCACACTATGAACCACAGTCAGGTGTCCTGAGCAACAAACTACCATCACACCTACACAAGCACAAATCAATCAGCATGGCCAGTAAGCCAAGGCCAACATGGAGGCAGGGGCCTAGCCGGGCAACAACTCTCATCTGCACACACTCAACACCACACCCCTCGACCTCCAACAATGTGCAGCAGTGAAGTACACATGCACTGGTGACATTGCACATGCACCCATGACTATTCCAGGGTGGTGGGTGGGAACCAAGGTGTAGAAACACATCACACATGGACACTCAACAAGACTCCTGAATGTCTGACACACTGCACACTACGCTGTACATGGACATGACGGCAATACCACACCGACCAATGGGATCCCAGCCACAGTCACACACCAATGAAGAAGCCAAGGTCACCCACAAAGAACACACATAGACAACTTCCAACATTGCAGCTCTGACCCTGAGGAGTGGCAGCAGTCACACACACAACATGTCACAATCACTGAAAGATAACACAAACTGGAAATCACATGACAGGGGCAAACAACAAGTGCCAAGGGGAAACCTGACTGTGACCCATCTGCGTCTGCACACAAACTCAGCCCTGACAGCAAACACACCTATGGGTGACACCCTGATGACCAGTAATGTGCCATGCACCCACATCACAGAGAACACAGGGAGAAGACTTTGGGGGAACATAGCTCAAGTCAGCAAGCATCACAAACAGGTACAACACTAGGGATCACAGCATGCGCAGATGAATGGAAGTGAACACACAGACATGCACATACAACACACACCTTGGGTGCAGGCAATGTCACACGTGTACACACTGCCATGAGGGGACTCCACTCCTGTGTGAGGAAAGCTGTGCCATATGTTGCCTCAGTAGGGCCCCATCATGTCAGCTGAGCACTTGGTCACACAATCAACAATTAGCACCAAATGAGGGCTCCCATCACATCAGCCTGGTCATGGATGTGCCAACGGAATCATCAGCACAGATCCAACACACTTGTATAGCAATGTTGCACTGACTACACGGATGAGTCCCTCCCCATTGATGCCCAAACCTGCATGTCCACTGGAGATGGCAACACGGTCAGGGAAGTAGACAAATGCAACGATGGCAGGCACAACAGATGTGCAGGGGTGGAAGCCACAGATATGAAATTGCCAATGTAAGTAGGAAACCCATTGCCAAATACTGAACACATGACACCCTCAGATGCTGCTATTGATGACATGGATACACCACATGATAGGACACATTCCCCTGGACCACATGGGTTCCTGCACAGTAACACTTCATAATCATGAGACCAGATATCACCATCACTGCAGCAAGGGCATGGTTAGCTGCACCAACAACATGTACATCTGAAGCATGAGCACTAGAGAAAAGAAAGTTGCTTTATTCAGCATATGTGTTGAGGCCAAACGAAGTCCTGAAAAAAGAGCAAAGGCCAATGGCCAGTCCATTGTCAAAGTTCAAACAGGGTGACACTGGCAGATGTCACCCTACGCATGCCTGCACAATACCAGGGACAATCCACTAGGAGGGGCAACCGGGGGGCAGGCCAGGCACCGCAGGGACAGGATCAGGGCTCACCAGGGGGAGTCAGGGAAGGGGTGGTGGGTGCAGGAGAGCCACTGACAACTGCAGTGGAGGTGTCTGACATGGTGTGTGCCGGCACAACTGGGGGGCATGACACAGATGTCGTGGGTGCCGGCACAACTGCAGTGGACCCTGCAGATGGGGTGGACAGGTCCGCCACTGCAGTGCCCAAGTCAGACAGGGCGGTAGTGGACTCCACTGCAGTGCCTACCTCCAGGGGAGGAGAATGGGGAACAGGCAAGGTGGGTTGGACAGAGGGGGGGACACCCTCACCACATCAGTGGCACAGACAAGCGCAGCGGGGGGTGTGGTGCTGGGAGAGCAAGTGGCAGGGGGAGAAGGCCGGAGCATCTTGGGGATGGTATATCTGTGGGTGGGGGAACCTGGGGCAGGGTGTGGTGGGGGCACCTGTGCAGTGGGGGCCTGAGGGATGGAGGACGGAGACCTTGTGCCTGAGCTGCAGGGTGGTGGCGGGGTCTTGCTCTTAGCACTCCGGGGGACTTGCGGGTGGGGGCCTCAGTCCGTCTGCGCCTGGGGGAGGGGTGTCCGGGGGCGAGGGGCACTCTGCTCCGTGTGGGTGGGCTTCCTCTTCCCCCGGGATGCTGGAGCAGCTTCATCGGTGGGGAAGAGGCCGAGGTCACAGAGGAAGAGCTGCTGTGACTTTGGGGTTGCAGGTGAGGCAAGGGAGGGTGCTTTGGAGGGAGAGGGAACTGAGGACTGCGCAGTGCATGTGGATGCGTGTGTGTGTTCCAGGGCCCCATCCCCTGTGAGTCTGGCTTCAGTCCCCTGAATGTGCGTGCGTGTGCGTTTTGTCATTGGCGTGTGTGTCAGTGTGCTGGATGTGTGTGTGCTGGTGTGTGCCTGTGCCAGTGTGTGTGTGCCTGGGATGGGTAAGGTGCTGGGGAGTGTGGATGGAGCAGAGGCAGGAGGGGTGAGGGACCGTTTGAGGAGGGACACTGCTGCCGTCAGGGAGGAGTCCATGGACCTATTGCCCCTCTGTAGGTCAGACATGCCCGATGAGATGCCCTCCATGAACGACACCAGCTGAGTCAACAGCGCGGTGTGCGCATGGAGGACACTCAGCATGGCTGTCTGCCCTACATGGAGCTGGCGAAGGAGGTACACAGACTCCTCACTCAGGGCAGCAGGGGACACAGGGGCAGGGGGTGCGGTGCCTGGCCCAAAGGAGACACGCTCCCGGACATGGGAGCCTCCACGGACCTGGGGAATGGGAGCCGATGGGAGGGCGGTGGTGGTGCTGGTGGTGGCGGGGACAGCAACACTAGCTGGGGTGTGGTGGCTGCTGACACCCGCCTCCACAAGGGAGTCATCCTCCGAGTTGCTCTGGTCCTCAGCTGAGGTGGATGCTGCTGAGGACTCCTCGGTGTGGCTCCCCTCGCCCTCCGTGCCACTGGGTCCCTCCGACCACTCCTCGGCTGCTGACCCAGTCTGGCTCTCCGGCTCCTCCTGGTCCGTGGAGCTGTCCCCTTCCGTGGCCGTGGATGTATCTGCAAACAATGGGGAAACAGACAGACATCAGTCACCTGCACCAAACGCACACACCACTGTGAGCACAGCACATTACAGAGCAAGCCCTGGCATCATTAGTTGTACATTGCTAAAAGTGCCCTAATTGAACAGGAGAAGTCAATTGTCAGTCTGATGCCAAGCATGGCACTCACATCCCACATGGCCTTGCACCCATCTGTCTGGTGTCTGTTGGATTGCAACACCCCAGTGTTGACACATGCACCAAGTACACAGTAGTTGGACAGTGCAGAGGACACGGTGTGGACACATCACAGCTCTTGCCACTGAGTCAGTACAGGTTTACGGATGTAAGGGATGCCCAGAGTCAAATAGGAAATGCATGTGATGCATTCCAGCGACAGACACCATGATGCACCCATGTCCTGATAGCCAGCGCCACTATGGTGTGCATGTAGCACATGTCACTCCCCTGCAGGATCACCAATCAGTAGACACATGCCATGGCGGAGGCATGACTGCAAAGTCATACATCACTGTCTCAGTGATGTATGACTTTGCAGCCAGACAACAACACTCTGCACTGTGTCACAATAGTAGGTCATGGGGAATGCAAGTCCTGGAGCTGCACAAGTGCACATGTACATCCCCCCACAACACATCCTCTTAACCCTCATCTGTCCAGGTCATACCTATTGGACATATGGGAGACCTGTGACACTACCCTCTGAACCTGAGCCCCTCACACTCTGCTGTGCATGGGGAACAGCTGCCTGAACTTCACATTTACATGCCCCAGTCTGCATGGGCAGCTGATCAGACACCTATGTGTCACACAAGTATCGTCTCCTATGGTCACATCTCCAGTGGCATGCTGAGCCCCTACCAAGAAACTCCACAGCAGTCCTGGCGACTAATCCACAGCACACTGACACAGAGGCAGACACCTGAGGGGTCAAATCACTGTGCACAATGTGTCCTCTGATACACGGGAGTGGGAGTACAGAGTGTATTGTATGGCCTGGAGTAGGCATGACTGTCCAGCCCCACATGAATGAGGGATGAGCCCTGGACTGTAGGCAGCTGGCTAAGTATGTGTGACACACGTCATATACATACTCCTGGGGCCCAAACATTGTTCCCACCCGCAGCATGGGTGTGTGCCAGGTACCCCAGCCACATGTGGTGGATCAGCTCAGCAATTGGACCACAGATCAAAGTAACACGCTGAATACATGTCAGAATACAGGCATTGTGTAAGCAATGGACCCACCCATGATGCCCACCACAGAGTCAGGGAAACAGATGCTGTCTCCCACCTTGAGTCAAGCAAACTGCAAGGACACAGTCCTAAGTGACAGAATTCCCTGCATGTAAGGGCCACACCTGGGTATCAGATGAGGAGTGGGCAGTGCACAATAGAGGGACATGGCTCCTGGACAACATGACTGCTGTACTGTGGCAGTTCAACCTGGCCCGAGGAGGGCACATAACATGTTAGACAGAGTACACAGTGCAGTCTTTGACTCACCCCTCCTTGCTGCTCTCTGGCCTTCAGCTGCCCATCCAGGTCTGGAAAGACCACCGCCAGGATCCTGAGCATGTGGGGGTCAGGGTCCGTGTTCCGCCCCTCCTGCGAGGAGGCGACAGCTTCAGCTGGACCCGTGCAATCCTCCGGGTCCAGCCCCGAAGGTCCTGCCACCTCTTTTGGCAGTTGCGGATCCGGCGCTTGTAGACCCCCACGGACCGGACAGCCCGGACGATGTCCTTCCATATCTCATGCTTCCGATGGGCAGAAGCCTGTCAGGATGACAAAGTGATAAGGCCATTACTACACATGCAACATATCCGTGCATGACACAGTTGCATATACATGTCGCAATCACAGGGGCACATGGTGTACCCAGGCAGTGCACGGCTGCCCATGGACAGTTTTCCAGAAGTCACTACATGGTATCATAGCATGGGGAGTAAAACCCTGTTCAGAAGCACTGTCACTGCACCATACCTGTCCAGTGCAAGTCACTACACACTATGGGGGGTGACAACTACTCAGTGAGCCTGCTAGCCAGTGGTGTGCTGACTCTCAGCCTTGCTAGTCAGACAAAATGCACATTCAGAAAGGCAGTGCACAGAACACTCACCTGCTCCCCTGGTGTCCCATACAGCTTGCTGTACTGTGGAAGTAGGCTGTCCAGCAGGGCCTGGTTCTCTTCAAGGCTGAAGGCTGGGGCTCTCTCCACAGTACGTGCCATTGCAGGGTCCAGAGGGGCAGAGACAGCAGCAGTGCAGTGGCAGATGTCGTCCTGGAGCATGTAGTGCAGGCAAGTGGGCTCTCAGGGGAACATGCAGCAATATATATGTGCTGGAGAGGCAGATACTGTCCCTTGTGTCCAAAGTGATAGGTCCAAGTCGTTTGCATCTTCTGAATCTGGCCAATCCATGGAATAGCAGCACCAAAACACGCCCACAGCATCCTTCAAAATTTCAACTTCATGACATACATGATTTTGCAACATTGTTGTGGGTGACCAACTGATTTTCCAGCAACCGACTCGTTCGAATATTCGAAAACGCGTCCGTTGCCAGGCAAGCCCATTGTCAATGGGTGCGCACCGATCGGTCCATTGAGGTACAACGCGCACAGGGGTACAACGCGTGCACCGACACATTGAAAGCAATGGGCCGGCCGGAGGCACCGATCGGTCCATTGCAGTACAACGCGCACAGGGGTACAACGCGTACCCGCACACATTGAATGCAATGGGCCGGCCGGAGGCACCGATCGGTCCATTGCAGTACAACGCGCACAGGGGTACAACGCGTACCCGCACACATTGAATGCAATGGGCCGGCCGGAGGCACCGATCGGTCCATTGCAGTACAACGCGCACAGGGGTACAACGCGCACCCGCACACATTGAATGCAATGGGCCGGCCGGAGGCACCGATCGGTCCATTGCAGTACAACGCGCACAGGGGTACAACGCTGCACCGCACACATTGAATGCAATGGGCCGGCCGGAGGCACCGATCGGTCCATTGCAGTACAACGCGCACAGGGGTACAACGCGTACCCGCACACATTGAATGCAATGGGCCGGCCGGAGGCACCGATCGGTCCATTGCAGTACAACGCGCACAGGGGTACAACGCGTACCCGCACACATTGAATGCAATGGGCCGGCCGGAGGCACCGATCGGTCCATTGCAGTACAACGCGCACAGGGGTACAACGCGTACCCGCACACATTGAAAGCAATGGGCCGGCCGGAGGCACCGATCGGTCCATTGCAGTACAACGCGCACAGGGGTACAACGCGTACCCGCACACATTGAAAGCAATGGGCCGGCCGGAGGCACCGATCGGTCCATTGCTGTTCAACGCATCACTGTACATGTGACTGGCATATGTCAGCATGCCTGTCTCAGATGGACATATGCCAGCCACAGATAGCTCCCAGGGAGTGAGGGGCACACCTACATCACGACAGCCTGTCCAAACCTTATCATAAGGCATGTAAGGCTGCATTTCCTATTGTGTGTATGTTGGTGTACATGTTGTCCTGTGGGTGTCACCTGTGGGCAGCCACCCCCAGGCTGTGCACGTGTTAATGGGGACAGGATCCTGGGTGTTACGTGTACGTGACCACTGTGATGTGCAACTGTTCATATCTGTGCATGTGCCATGGTCACATTTCACAGTGGTGTTTGTGTATGTCATGTCACATACCCCGTGAGTCCCATGTGGGACGGTATGTTTGAGCCAGGGTGTCCCAGTGGCACAATAGTGATGGCCCTCCACAGTCTTTGTGCATGTAGTGTTTACAATGTCTCTGATTTCATGTGCACAATGGGAGACAGTCTCCACATCCACGTTGTGTGTGCATGGACTCTGATGTTGTGCGTGTGTGTCACAGACGTCCATGGCTCTCCTGCCATGGCAAGTGTGGCCACTACCTGTGGGGGTCATGTTTGTTTTGTTGTGGTGTACACATGATACTCCAGGTGATGCCAGTGTCCATGTGGCATTACAGGGTCCCTGGGAATGTGCCTGTCGTTGAGCTGTGGTGCCTGGGGCACATCTGTCCTCACATGTCACTGGGGGGTGACTGTGACACAGCATCATGATATCCAATGGGCCAACCTGGGACAAATTGATGCCACCTGTAGGACCGTGTTGACAGATGTTGGCCATGTATGTACCATACATGTCGTTCCGGTACTGCACACTTCATGTAGTTGTGCCTCATGATGATGTATGTTGGGATCTTGAGTGTGTTCAATGCCGCATATGTGGGGTGACTGACGATCTTGCTTACTTCTCCTCTGCACTGCAGGGCTCCTGCTGTCCATCGGCCATTCCCAGACCTGGCAACGATGGTGGAACGGGACAGCATCCGACGGTACCGCTTCACCAGGCAGCTGATTGAGGATTTGGCAGTGCAGTTGTCCCCACATTTGCAGCCTGGCCGGCCGTATCCTACAGCGCTGACCCCCAAGGTGAAGGTGATGGCAGCCCTACACTTCTTTGCCACCGGTACCTTCCAACATACTGTGGCGTCTGCTGGTGGGATGTCACAGACCATGTTCAGCCGTGTGCTCCGCGATTTCTTGGCGGCAATGTTGCTCTTCCTGAACCGGTACATCTATTTCCCTAGACTGCGACGACTCACTGACGTGAAGAGTGACTTTTATGCCCTGGGGAGGATGCCGCATGTCATTGGCTCCATTGATGGGACACATGTGGCTTTGGTACCACCACAGGCCCAGGAGCAGGCCTACAGGAACCGCAAGCACTACCACTCGGTCAATGCACTGGTGGTGTGTCTTGCAGACATGACCATCACACACGTGTGTGCCCGTTTCCCTGGTTCAGCACACGATGCCTTTGTGATGAGGAGTAGTCGCATCCCCAGGTTGATGGCACAGATGCAGAACCAGCGTGCCTGGCTTGTCGGTGTGTACTGACTTTGTGCCATTGTGTGTGATCTGATCTGTAGTATTCCGCCCACTTTTCCAAGTCAGCTGATGTGCACTTGTCTGTCCGTAGGTGACTCGGGATACCCCAACATGCCGTGGTTGCTGACACCCCTCAGGAACCCTGTGACACCTGCCCAGATGCGCTACAATGAGGCACATGGTCGGACCAGGAGAGTGATTGAGCGGACCTTTGGTCTCCTGAAGAGCCGCTTCCGCTGCCTGGACAAGACCGGAGGGTCCCTCCCATATGCCCCTGCGAAAGTGTGCAAGATTATCATCGTCTGCTGCATGCTCCACAACCTGGCAGTGCGGAAGGAGTTGCCTCTCATCCAGGATGACGATGACCAACATCCGCCACCTGTGGAGGATCCTGGCCTGGAACACGATGCCAGTGACGATGATGATGATGATGGTGATGGTGATGTCCGCACACAGCTCATCACCAACTTCTTTAGCTGAATGTGAGTATCCTGAGGTGTCATGTCAATGATGTGAGTTGGCATGATGTGTGGGTGGTGCTCTGGTGCTGTTGGAGTGTGTCCATGGGCTACTTGACTGGATGTGTGTTGCGATGTGTGGTGACAGGTGGGCTGTACTCCCCAACAGTGTTGACATGCTAACTTGGTTCTGGGTGGGTATCTTGTAACATGTATTGTGCATGAGTTTTGCTGTTCTGTCCTGTACTCCATTGCTTTTGACTGTGTGTCATTTCTGTCCTTCACAGGGTACTTTCAGATTCGTTTGGTCAACTGTGTCCACCGACAACGTGATTGCACATCCAGGCTGGTAGCTGTTGTGTCCCTACAGGTGATGTGCGCCACACCCATGGACTTCCTTCTGTCTACAGTTGTTGACTGTGTGCCCGCTACCAGGTGGGGTTACCTTGCATCTGTAGTGGTTACGGCATGTTGCTACTGTGTAATAAACCTGTGCTTCACTTAGTGATGTGCGTTGTCTGTGGTCACACATTTGACTGCCATTTGCTTACTGCACCTGTGGGCTACTTGACTACAACTGGGAATGGGTGTGGTGTCTGTGCATTGCACCGTCTTCCCTGGCAACATCAGTGTAGGCAATGAGTCAGATGGCCTAGGTGTGTATGTGTTGTGTAGCCCTGGTGGTGTGTCTCCCTCATATGTGTCACGTTGCCTGTACTCACATGCCTGTGTTGTCCTTGCTGTTGCAGTTCGCATACACAGTGTAATTTTGTTGTTCATCATCCCCATAACAGTACCCACGTTGGAATCACGACAGAGGCAAGTATGGTGTATTATTGTGTTTATTGTGATACATCTGTGATAATAGTGCATAGGATGGATTGTGCTGTACATGAATCTTGCAATCCCAAGTTCCTAGATGAATAGAAAGTCCAGGTAGACAGGATCCCCAGTATCGGGGCCACAGTTGTCTGACACATTGTTCCAACTTGTACTCCCCATGCAATGTGTGGGAGTAGTGTTGCCATCAACAGGGTGAACAGTCTGTGCACAAAGGCGAAAATCCAGAACAGGTTCAGGCTTCCTGGGAGTTGCGCTTGGCCATCAGCCTCTCACTTTCCCCTCCTCGGACGACCCCTCTTCTTGGGGGGGCCCTCAAGTGCAGGCTGCTGCGGTGCAGGGGACTCTCCGCCAGAGTCCTCCTCCCTCCCTGTGGCAGTTGCAGTTTGTTCGGTACCAGATGTTGTTGGCACACAGGGAGGTGTGGACTGGTTGCTGTTCATCTGGCGGAGGCATTGTAAAATGTCCCTGTGCACCGCCGTCATCTCATGTAGTACATCCCACTTGGACTCCACGCGGGTCATGTGGGAGTCCACACGTGACATGTGGGAGTCCACACGTGACATGTGTGACTCCACATGGGACATGTGGGAGTCCAAGCGGGCATGATGGGCAGCCTGCTGCTGTTTGATGTCTCTGAGGAGCCCCACTACCTGGCTGAGCTCTCCGGTGCTGGACTGGTACGCATCAGCTATGCGTACCAGTTGTGGGTCTTCATGCACACCAGCAACGTCTGCAAGCAGCGACCTCTGTCTCCCACCCCTCCCACCACCCCTGCTGACATGTGCAGTGTGTGCAGTTGCACGCACAGATAACCCTGGTCCACCTTGGGGGTTGGTGGTGGTGGTGGTGTCCATGGCCCCAGGTTGGTCCAGGGTCACTGCGCTGGTGTTGTTCCTTATTCTGTCCATGTCGGCAGGGATGGTATTCGTGGTGACAGTCGTTGGAGGGGTGGGTGCAGGGGGTGCAGCTGGTGGACCTGCTGGTGCTGCAGCTGGTGGTCCTGCTGGTGCAGCATGTTGACTTGCACCGGATGTGCCAGGTTGTTCTTCATCGTCCGAGGAGGACAGAGGCTGTACGACGCCAGTGAGCTCGGCATCCTCTTGAGCCTGGGACTGGGACTCCTCAGCGTCTGCTGCTGTGTCCCTATCATCACCTGTTTTTGGGAGACACAAACAATGTATGTCATGTTTCTGCAGGCATCAGTGGTTGACACACCTGACAGTTGTGACTGTGCCTCGGGGTGCGGGCCTGTACATTGTATTGTCCTAAGTCGTCACAGTCAGGGGTTGATATTGGTGTGGCACATTGTCCTGCATTATTTGGGCATTTCTATGTATTCTCTGGGGTGTGAACATGGTCTGCATTGATTGTGTTTGGTTGACAGCCAGACCTCCTTCCCACCCACCCACCCACCCAGTCAGTTATCCCACCATGGAACGTGCTTGCATTGCAGGGAGTGTAAGTTGTCTCTCAGGATGTCAGTCAGAGGTGTCCTGCTGTTTGTTGGTGCACAGTTGGCAGCAGGGCCTTGTGCTCCCCGCAGCAGTAGCCAGTGTCAGCCATCTTGTGAGTCCTTCTCCACTCCCTGTGATGTGAGCATGGTTCAGGGTGGTGTTGATGGGCCAGTTGTGAGGCTGAGCAATGTCTGTGACTACGACTCCCATCATGCTATTGCCTCCACCCCCTTCCCAGCATGCCCATGCTTCCTTCCTTTTGACTCTGCTTCCCTGTGGGGTGGGCTGGCTGTGCTGACAGGATGGCTGGGAGTGTTGTCCTGGCAGTTGTTTGGCTAAGAGTCCCAAGAGTGTCCCTGTGCTTCACACAACATAACCCAGGGTGGTGGTGCTTTGTGGGATCTTGTGTTAGGATGGAGGGCATTGCATTCTACCAGGTGGGTACTGTGGAGTTTGTGTTGGGGGGGTGTGAGGGGAGGTGCTGGTGACTATGGTCAGTGCTGCAAGTCCCCCTTCCCACCCAGCCAGCCGGATATCCCACCATGGAACGTGCTTGCATTGCAGGGAGTGTAAGTTGTCTCTCAGGATGTCAGTCAGTGGTGTCCTGCTGTTTGTTGGTGCACAGTTGGCAGCAGGGCCTTGTGCTCCCCACAGCAGTAGCCAGTGTCAGCCATCTTGTGAGTCCTTCTCCACTCCCTGTGATGTGAGCATGGTTCAGGGTGGTGTTGATGGGCCAGTTGTGAGGCTGAGCAATGTCTGTGACTACGACTCCCATCATGCTATTGCCTCCACCCCCTTCCCAGCATGCCCATGCTTCCTTCCTTTTGACTCTGCTTCCCTGTGGGGTGGGCTGGCTGTGCTGACAGGATGGCTGGGAGTGTTGTCCTGGCAGTTGTTTGGCTAAGAGTCCCAAGAGTGTCCCTGTGCTTCACACAACATAACCCAGGGTGGTGGTGCTTTGTGGGATCTTGTGTTAGGATGGAGGGCATTGCATTCTACCAGGTGGGTACTGTGGAGTTTGTGTTGGGGGGGTGTGAGGGGAGGTGCTGGTGACTATGGTCAGTGCTGCAAGTCCCCCTTCCCACCCAGCCAGCCGGATATCCCACCATGGAACGTGCTTGCATTGCAGGGAGTGTAAGTTGTCTCTCAGGATGTCAGTCAGTGGTGTCCTGCTGTTTGTTGGTGCACAGTTGGCAGCAGGGCCTTGTGCTCCCCACAGCAGTAGCCAGTGTCAGCCATCTTGTGAGTCCTTCTCCACTCCCTGTGATGTGAGCATGGTTCAGGGTGGTGTTGATGGGCCAGTTGTGAGGCTGAGCAATGTCTGTGACTACGACTCCCATCATGCTATTGCCTCCACCCCCTTCCCAGCATGCCCATGCTTCCTTCCTTTTGACTCTGCTTCCCTGTGGGGTGGGCTGGCTGTGCTGACAGGATGGCTGGGAGTGTTGTCCTGGCAGTTGTTTGGCTAAGAGTCCCAAGAGTGTCCCTGTGCTTCACACAACATAACCCAGGGTGGTGGTGCTTTGTGGGATCTTGTGTTAGGATGGAGGGCATTGCATTCTACCAGGTGGGTACTGTGGAGTTTGTGTTGGGGGGGTGTGAGGGGAGGTGCTGGTGACTATGGTCAGTGCTGCAAGTCCCCCTTCCCACCCAGCCAGCCAGCCAGATATCCCACCATGGAACGTGCTTGCATTGCAGGGAGTGTAAGTTGTCTCTCAGGATGTCAGTCAGTGGTGTCCTGCTGTTTGTTGGTGCACAGTTGGCAGCAGAGCCTTGTGCTCCCCACAGCAGTAGCCAGTGTCAGCCATCTTGTGAGTCCTTCTCCACTCCCTGTGATGTGAGCATGGTTCAGGGTGGTGTTGATGGGACAGTTGTGGGGGGGGCAATATGTGTGAGTGCGACTCCCATGATGCTATTGGCTACACTGACTTGGCCAGCATACACAGAATTCCTTCCTTTGAGTGGTCTTCACTGTGTGTTGGTGTTGTTGTGGTGGCTACATGTGTGGATGTGTGTGTTAGTTCTATTTGTGCCACTGCCTAGCTGTAGTTGTGGTTGTGTTTGTACATGTGTTGGCACAGTTGGATGTGACTTTTTTGATGGCATGTGTTGTGTTTATCTGACTGACATACACATTTTGGGATGATTCTGTTCTAGTTGCTGTGTAATTGCTATGAGTGCATGGTTTGACTCTCCCCTTGACAGTGATGTGTGTGTTTTGTGGCAGTTTATTGTGTACATTTGTTGTGTACTCACCAGGCTCTGGGATGTCCTCTAGTCCATATACGCTCACTGGCGGAAGGATGGCCCGCACCTTCTCCTCCCAGGGCCTGAGGTATACTGGCTTGGCAGGAGGGCCACTGCCGGTGTATTGGCTCAGGTGGTAGTCTTTCTTGAGCAGCTCCCGGACCCTCCTGCGCACGTCATACCACCTGTTCTGGATGTCGGTCTTTGTGCGCCGACATGGTGATTGGGCGTTCACCCTGTTGATGATCCTCTCCCACATCTTGGTTTTCTGCGACATGGGGGTCTGTTGGACCAGAGTGCCAAACAGCTGTGGCTCCACCCTGAGGATCTCGTCTACCATGACTTCCAATTCACTATCTAGGAACTTGGGATTCTTCTTGGGGGCATGGTGATGGGTGGTGATAGTGGGTGATGTGTGTGTTGGTGTGCAGGTGAGGGTGTGTGGGTGTGTGTTGTGCTGGGTGTATGTGAGGTAGGTATTTGTTGGTGTGCTGCTGGTGTGTGGCTTGTGTGAGGGATGAGCTGTGGGTGTGTGGTTGCTTTCTCTTGGGTGCTGGCAGTGGAATGGCATTTGCAAAGGCTCATGGTAGTGATTTGTGTCCTTTATATAGGTGGAGTTGTTGGTGTGTCTTTGTTCTCTGTCCCCACCCCCCCAGTATTTATTGGCTTGGTAATTGCTTGTTTGGCCTTTTTTGGTTGATTTTTCCTTTGTGCTGTTTGTGTATGTTGGAAACGTTCTTGTGACCGAGTCGGACCCTGCATTGGTCTCGTACGGTGTTTTCCGTTTCGTTCACGCTGTGTTTGTGCAGTTTTGTATGCTGCGTACGCGTCGGTCGCGGTGTATTGTGTTGCTTCGGCTCGGTTTTGTATGCGTGTCGGTCGTACGGCTTGTCCTCCGTCCGACTCGGTCGTGTTTTTCGCGCCTTGCATCGTACTTTGCAGGTTGGAGTTGGCGGGTACGATTCGGTCGGATTTGTTCCGGGTGCGTGTCGGTCGGTTGGATTCGCGTGTTTTTCCGGCCGGATTGCTATTTTCCGAGCGGGTCGGTCGGTCGGCTTGGTTTCCTGACGTGTCGGTCGGATTTATCGCGGCTTGCATCGTACTTGGCGTGTCGGGCGCCACTGGTACGTGTCGGTCGGTATTTTTTCCGGATCCGAGTCGGTCGGTGCTTTTTCCGGCCCGAATCGGAATCGACCCCTATATATATTCACTGAAAAAAACCAAAGGCTACACGGACATTATAGATAGGTTGACATTTTACCCACACAAAACCATAGAAATACAGCAGTTATAGTTATACATATAGTTATACTTATGTTAAGAAACTATAACTTGTGGCCTAAAGTTACTTAATGGCACAAGTTATAGTTTCTTCAGATAAGCAATGAGTAAAACTATAACTGCTGAATTTCTATGGTTTTTTGTGGGTAAAACGGAATATAGCATGTTACAACGCATGCTATTACATCGCTTTTCTTTACAACGCGGTCGTTACAACAACCGCGTTTTTAGAACGCGATACCTTTGCAATGCAAGTCATTAGATCGACTTGCTGTAGGGGGCGCGCTGGACTTAGGAATAGTATAATTTACTATTCCAACTCCAACCTGCGCAACAGTAGGGAAGGTGTTGGAATAGTAAATTATACTTTTCCTTAGGTTAGAGCGCCCCCTACAGCAAGTCGATCTAATGACTTGCGATATAAAGGCATCCTTGTAAAGGAACGCAATGTAACAACCGCGTTGTAAACGCTGTTTCCTGGTAAATGGTCAACCTAACTCTGACGCCCCTGTAACCTTTGTTTTTTTCAGCGAATTTCTATGTTTTTTTTAACATAAAGTATTATATAATTACCATACGTTCATACAACCACCTTCGACCATGGGCGGCAGGGGATGGCCACGGGGTTTGGCCTGTGGCCAGTGTCTGTGGCCAAACCCCCCGCATTCTTGCAACCCCACGCCCCACTGGCATTTGATCAAAATTATCCTATTAAGTGGAAATAGTATCACCAAAAGACCCCAAATCACATTCAGAAAGGCAAGGCTAATGAGGGACTTTTTAGTAAAAAAGTGAAGTCAACACAACTACAGGCACTTGGCCGAGACCCAGTCCTGGTTTCAGAAAGTGTACTAGATGCAAAGCGTGTATCAATGGTAAGAACATGGCAGAACTTACTACACCTTTGGGGAAGAAAATGAGAGTGAGAAAAAGTTTGACGTGCAAAACTGAATACGCAGTGTATGTGCAGGCATGCCGTGTCCCAAATGGTTTGTAGGAAGTACAATCTTGTAGGTGCATAAGCGCATTCTCCAACACCTAAGAGCGATAAAAAATGCAGATAACACCTATCCTGTAGCACAACATTTTCAAAAAGCACATGGGGGTGACCTCAAGTTACTGACTAACAGTGTGATTGACAGCGTGCCGAAAAAACAGAGAGGAGGAGACAAAGAGAAAGAACTCAGAAGGCTTGAATCAAGATACATTTTAGAAATGGATAGCAAAGAACTACTATGGTTGAACGTTGATGAAGAGCTTTATGTGCATCGGTAACTCCCAATGTTATGTTTTAGGTTTAATTTATTTTTTATTCCAAGCAGCCAGCTCCTGAGATCGTAAAAACATTGAGAAATGTTGATTTTAATGTTGCATATATGTGTGTGTGTTTTCTAATAGGAACACAAGCTTGGATGCATCACAGCATAGAGAACCGTGTAGCAGCTGTTACATAGTCACCTCAGCAACATCTGATTCAGCCCTGAGAGTAAAATATAACAGCAACTAAGCTGGTTTGATTTTTCAGTTTAAATTTAGTTAAGATGAATGTTGATAGCTCAGTAAATATGATGTTTGTTTGACTGCTAGAAAATATAAAATGCCCACAAGGGCGGTACTAGCTAACTTCATTAAGGGCTCAGAAGGACGGTTTAATTGGCCACTAGGGCGCACACATTGATACCAAATGGTTACTTACAAAAGTATATATGGCGATCTGACAAACTACCAGTATGCACTGTATAACCATGAAATGTCTTGAATCGTTATATAAATGAGAAGGGTCTGACCAGATGAAGATACCCATAATATCATGATGCATTGTTTATGAAATTCTCACAGACTGTACTAAAGTATTGCTGAAAATCTGTATGAGCTTATCCCTTTTCACTGTTTATCTATGGTTTTCACGTAAGGTTTCAAATGGTGGTGATTGGATACGATCAGCATCGTGACCAAGGTACTATGAGCACCGAAACGCGTTGATGCAAAATTCTTCTGTGTGAGCAATAAAAACTTGCAACTGAACCTGCACCGGAGTGCCATGGCGTTCTTAAAGCGTAAGGAAGCCGTATTTTTGTGTGTATATATATATATATATATATATATATATATATATATATATATATATATATATATATATATATATATATATATATATATATATATATAAAGTTTACTTTGGAACAAGATGCGTTTCGGCCACAGCCATGGCCTTGATCACATGTACATGATTGACAAATCACAGTGCTTAAATACAAAATAATGGAAAACAGACTATACGTGAAACTCAATACATGTTCCATGCTCGAGCCCGCTCTACTGGTTAAAATAACATGATAATGCAAGGATGTACATAACACATAAAATTGTAAACTATACAAAAAATACATCATTGTCTGAAAGAAAAAGGATGAGGAAATCACTGCTCATCATTACATTGTACATGCAAGAAGTGGTCTAGTGTTTCGATCTAACAGAATCCGATGCACGATCCGATGCATCAAACATAAAATCATAGCGACATAGGCATTTCTGCTTATTAGCAAAATATAACGATTATTCCAAATGTAAAAAAGTCACCTGGACTGGCTGAAACAAACAGGAAACCGTAATGTTGCATGTTGGGTAACGTAGTCCTATATCCCAATGGAATTAATCAGTATCTAAGTACCATCTAAATAATATGTACAACCTAATTTAGCCTGAATGGCAGAGGGGTCCAGCATGTTGGAACATTAAAGAACATAACACCCTGAAACAAATACAGATACCACAAAAGTGAGACTGGCGTGAATGTATTGGGATCATACACGTGGCATAGGAAAGTTTGTGGCAAAAGGAAATGTCTATATAGGAGATTACGCACCAGTGGGCATAGGTAATAAATTGCGCCCCAGTGGGCAGAGGTCAATACACCCGATTGACGACAATACATATATACTGTACAGCATATTGCAAACACTCCAATGGAACCAAAATGGTAATTTAACATGTCCGCCTGTCCAAAGCCAACATTGAAAGCTCTACATAATTACTCATTTCGCCAGGCCAAAGTGAAAAAACAGAAAAGAAAAAAATAATATAGGGAGGGAAAATAAACAATCATTATGTTAACAATTTACCAAAACATATCTGAAATATCCACCTGCCCCGTGCAGATAGTTGCAGAAAAGGGTAGGGGTCTCGTGCTCAAAGGTGAAGTTGCTGTTTCTATTCATCCATACATTTGTATATGAGGGTGATAACCCCCGCCCCTTATATGAGAGAGGTGAATCCCCAGCCCATTTAACACTTATATTAAACACCCTTTTATCAGAATAAGAAAGGGGATTGTAAATTGCTAAAACTTGTTAGCTGAACATAATTGGTCCGGTCGAGTAGGTAGTACAATCCATATGCAATTATATGGTCTGAAATCACACTAAGCTCATAATTGCCTATTCACTTCAGACATTTACAACAGTTGATCAAGAGCCAAGCAAGGGTGTGAACCGCAAAGTGTCAGTGACTAACAGCTGTTTGTAGAACATGTGAGTCAGTTCACAGGGTTTGCCACACCTCCATTTCAACTACTGGGGCACTCATTTTCCATATTGTGGGGCCACATACAGGGCTTTAAGTGGGATGAAAAAACTGAGGGGTCTATCAAAGGGGCGTGGCCAGTTTAATTAAGGGCGTGGCTTGAAAACATGTAAACTAGAAATCTGTGCTTAGCATAGTGCCCCGCCCGACTTGTATTTTGCTGTTTCTGTCATTGCATCTAGATATGATACAAGTAACATCATACCTACAAGTCAGGACTATTGGCTTTGTCAATGGTTGTTAGTTGCATAAGATAAATAACCAGCAACTATGGCTTGTTTATAATATTGAAAAAGCTTCCACTTAAAGCCCTGGTGACACCACGACATGTTGCTGCTCCTGAGTTTCAAAAAGAGAAGGGAAATCCAGAGAGAAAATGACTCTCTTTAAAGGATTTCCCTTCCCCTACAACGCTCACCTGGCATGACGTCATGCTGTAACTTCTCCACTAGTGAGAAGTGAGCAGTGAGCAGTGTGAGCAGCGCACATCGATGTGCCTCCTGTCACTGCAGTCCGGAAAAAAACGGACCGCCTGTGCCAGGGCACAAAACAGAGCCCGATAGAGACCCGTTTCAAGCCCCCCTTTAAAAAACTGCCGGTGCTCAGCACCGGTGAGACCCGGCCCACTTAAAGCCCTGGGCACATATATAATAGGAGGGTTATTAGGATTATAAAATCAGGTGTCATTCACTCTTGGGAAGGTGCCTTGTGGAGTCTGCTTTGGGCAGAAAACACAAGCAAAGTAGAGCACGTATTCCAAAATGGTGAACAGTGCAATTAGACCTGGGCAGATGCAGGGGTGACATTATTGCAACAGTACATGTGGGCACGTGGGGGGTTCCCTTCTGGCGCTTCCAGTAGGATGATCTGCTTTTGGAGGATTTTAGGCTCAGTCCTGTGGACAGGAGTAGTAGAACAGGTTTAAAAGTCCCAGGAAAAGTCACGTTGACTCCAGCTTGCCGCTTCCATCTGAAGCAGGGTGGGATTTTACAGTGTCCTGTTATCCCACTCACTCTTCCCCTGTTATTGGGAGGTGTTAGGTTGCATTTTACAGTATTGTTTTCTGAATTAGGAATGGCTTTTGTCTAGAAGTGGTGTTTTAAAGTTGCCATTGGTCGTGTTTGTTGGGCTTAGGGCAGGGGTCTTCAATCTGTGGGGCGCGACCCCCAGGGGGGCCGTGGAGTCATAACATGGGGGTCACGCATTCCCGGTCGCACTTCTGCCTGGAACTGGGGAGAGGATGTGGTCTGACGGCTAGATTGTCGACTTTGGAGCTGAAAAACTAAGGTTCGAGCCTCGGGGTCGCGTCCACATCCTGTGATTCTGGGCAAATCACTTAATCTCCCCGTGCCTGAACGTGTCCTTGTGTAACGTAACCGGTGCTCATGTAAAGCGCTCCAATACCTTCGGGTCGAGTTCGCGCAATATAAATCTGCAACAAAAAAAAAAAAACTGGAATCTGAAACACTCCTTTATTTTTACGCCCGCGCTTTCCCCACGGCTGTCTTTGGGATTCCTCTGATCTGTCCTCGCTGTTAGCTGTTGCATTTCTCCGACCTCCGTTTGTCCTGCTGGCTTGAGGAAAGCCCACATTGGCTATCCCGGGCTCGGTGAGGGGCGGGGAGAGGGGGGAGGCAGTCACACTCCCACATGCGCCAATGTAAGAAACAATCTTTTTAAACTAAAATGGTTTTTTTTAAAGACAAAACTAGCCATTCTTAACAAAACCCAAGGACCAGATCCCAGAGGTAAATGCACTCACTATGTGCAAATGGAAATCCCTGTGTAGCTCACACTTCTCTGTGTGCTTGCTTCCCCGTGAGTGTGCATGCAGGGCACTTACTGTTATCAATTACCCCAATTAGCTCAGTTCTTCCCGACTACTGCGTACACACCTTAAAACCCCACTGTGTACTGTCCTTGTGGAATCCACCAAGCCAGTTACATTTGGTAAATAGCATGAGTTTCACTTACTGATATCTGTTATTCGACTTTTATTGCAAAGTTGTCCTACATTCTTTTAAATTTGACACTTCCATCTGTGCCTTAAGGTCGTCTAGGGAGGCAGTCACATTCCCACCTGCACCACCGGAAGGAACAATCTTTTCAAACAAAAAGGTTTTTTTAAGACAAAACTAGCCATTCATGAAATAATGAGAATCCAACCAGAGGCGTCACATGTCGTGTGCACTCGGACCTAAGCTCTCAGGGGGCTAGGGGTGTGCCTTTTACTTTCTTCCAGAGGCAGGATTCGGACAGTGCTGCTGTGGTGCAGGCTGCAGGTGCTCTTTCGCCTTTAGAAATGGCACTGCCATCATGCAGCTGAAAAAAGGGTAGTGTGCTTGGTGGGGGCCGGGGAGGAGGGGCTTGGAGGGGGCATAACATTGAAGGGATGAAGGGGAAGAGCCTGGACAGACAAGGCACTGTCTGTGTGTGATTATTAGGTATTGAGAGACAGGGCAAACATACTTTATCTTACAGAGATGTGGGATTGGAGAGGGGGGTATATGAGGCCGATTGGAAGGCAAGGAGAGAGGTGTGGAGCCAGAGGTGGGATGAGGGTGTAAGAGGGGACTGGAAAGAAAGGGTGGATGATGTGAGGGAAGTGAGCAGAGACAAGGTGAGAGACGTGGAAGAGTAGGAGGGGTGAGAGGGGAGGATGTGAGAGATGAAGAGAGATGAGGGTGAGAGGAGACAGGATGAGAGAAGACAGACGAGAGAGGTGAGGAGGGCAGCAATGGAGTCAGAGAATTCGATTTAAGAGGTCAGGGATGAGGAGAAATGTGAAGTGGCGAAGGAAGTGCGGAAACGCAAGGGGACAGATTAGTGTGAGAGAAAGGTGAAGGCAGATTGGAGGGCTACTATTAAAGGGTGAAAGAAGATAGCTGAGAGGTGATCTGTGAGGTAAAAAGAGAATTTGATGCGACATGGGTGAAGGAGAGCAGCGATAGGGGAATAGAGGGAGTACTGGAGTGGGTGCTGAGGTGACCAGAAAGAGGGACGTTGGTTCAAGAGGTGTGGAAGAACAAATGAGAGATGGAATGATGAATGGGGGACTGGAGAGGTGTAAGATACAAATAGATAAGACAGAAATCTGAAGGGAGAGACTTGAGGTGAATGAGAAGTGCTGAGGGTTGAGAGAAGAGATGGGGCCAGAGAGGCAATGAGATAAATGAGAGAGACTGTTAGAGATGAGAGGATTAAAAAGACAGAATGGCGAGAGGTGATTAAAGGTGAAGTGAGAGATTGAATGGGGAGAGTTCAGAAGTTGTAAAAAGGGGTGAAAGAAAATGGCCTGCAAAGTGAGAGAGGGATCCGGGGTTGAGAGAGGGGAAAGGGATAGAAGGGAGGGGTGGGAGGAAAGAGGTGTGGGTGAACTGCTTGACTCTGCACAAGACCGCCCGGGTTTTAAGGGATCCCTGCTGCTCTTGGCCAGGGCCAGGTGAGCTTCTAATGTGGTGACACGGCGGAGTGGAAGGCCCTTCACAAAGGATGACTAGACATCTTTCTGTTGTTTATTGCTGTATTTTTGTTATAAACTGGTACCGATGAGGTGAAATCTTTGCCCAGTGTTACCATGTGTAAAAAATGTCAATGCCACATCACATAGCATTATTTACATTTTTTTACCACACAACTTAATCAACCCTGCCACATAATTTGGTCCTCCCCTGCCTCATAATTCCATTAGCCCTGCCTTTAGGGCAGGGTGGCAGTGCCCAAAGGGATGGTCAGTCGGGTCACTGTGTGGGCTTTTTTTTTTGCGGCTTGCTTGCCTGTTTTATGGTGTGGTGGACTGTTTTTACTGTTGATTTCTGTGCTATGACCACAAATATTGTCTGCAGCAAGCACAATTGCATGCAGTATTCCATAACTTGCAAAACACCTATACAGCTTGGCTTTTACAAGTTTGAAACTGCGGCATAATTTGGTCCTTCCGTTGCCGCATAATTCCAGTAGCCCTGCCTATAGGGCAGTCTGGCAGCGCTCAAAGGGGTGGCCAGGCCGGTCAGTGTGTGGGCTTTTTATTGGCTGCTTGCTGGCCTGTTTTATGGTCTGGTGGGCTGTTTTTATTGTTGATTTATGTGTAGTTAGCATGTGACCAGTCACCCACAAACCCTTGACTTGCTAAACACTGTTTAATAATATTTCCTCACCATAAAAATGATTTGCCATGCGAACTGGGGGCGTGTATGGTTGTCTATGATGAGGAGTACCTAGTTCTGGAGATGTTTGTCAGGAGGGGGTCCTTACATCTGAAAAATTTGACAGGGGGGTCTCGGCATCCAAAAGTTTGAAGACCTCTGGCTTAGGGTATCAAAATATACTCATGACAGGAATGGTTCAATGGCTTTTGTCATTTCAAGTCACAATGCTGAGTTATTATTTGATCTTATTTTTCCACAGGAGTGGATTGTGGAGAGTACCATGGGACAGGTCACTTCTGTGGCCATTTTTATCCTCCACGTGATACCACTCCATCATACCAGGATCACTGACAAAATATCGAAGGACAAAATATCGAGTTCCCAAAATATCGGGACATAAATATCGATATCAAAAATATCGACATGCTATCTTTAAAATGGTAAGTACTAAAATATCGGAAAAAAATATCGTTGTTAAAAATATCAATGTACAAAATATCGTTTTTTTAAATGTATAAAAAATAATGTAAAATAAATTAAATTATAAATATAACGTTAAAAAAATCATTTAGAATTATTAAAAAATGTTAATTAAAAATTAATAAATGTAATGCAAAAATAAATTAAACATACATATATAAAATATAATATATATATTTACTTAATAATAATTAAGAAATAATTATTTTAATAAATTATAAAATGTTAGAAATATATTAAAAAGTATAAATACATATATACATACATACACCTGTAACATAGAAATAAAAAAAATATATATATTATAAATTAAATTATTAAAATATTTATTATTATTTCAAACTACATTTTACAGTACATTAAATACAACAGTAGGGAAAGTGTTGGATAGCAGAGGTGAATAAATTACTATTCCCTCTGCAGCAATTGCAACAATAAGGAAAGTGTTGTATAGCAGAGGGGAATAATTTACTATTCCCACTCCAATGAGTGCAACAGTAGGGAAAGTGTTGGATAGCGAAGGGGAAAAATTTCTATTTCCACTCCAGCAAACGCAACAGTAGGGAAAGTGTTGGATAGAGGAGGGGTAAAAATTACTACTCCCACTCCAGTGAGTGCAACAGTAGAGAAAGCGTTGGATAGCGGAGGGGAATAAATTACTATTCCCACTCCAATGAGTGCAACAGTAGGGAAAGTGATGGATAGCGAAGGGGAAAAAATTACTATTCCCACTCCAGCGAGTGCAACAGTAGCGAAAGTGTTGGATAGAGGAGGGGTAAAAATTACTATTCCCACTCCAGTGAGTGCAACAGTAGGGAAAGCGTTGGATAGCGTAGGGGAATAAATTACTAGTCCCACTCTAATGAGTTCAACAGTAGGGAAAGTGTTGGTTAGCGGAGGGGATAAAACAAAACATTTAAGCTATTGAATGTAAATCCCCAAACCAAATAAAAACAAAACAAAACAATTACTAACAATATTTAGCAATTAATAAAAAAATATTAATGATCAACTAATGATAATTTTATTTAAAGTATATTAATTTCAATCCTCTACCCCAATAAACACCAAAACACACACCTACAAATATTTTCACAATTTCCATAACTAGTTTTACTTTAATAAATTAAATAACAATTAACAACAAATTAAAAAATAATTATTAATAAATTAATCCCCAGATTTAACAATAGAAAATATGAAATACATAAATATTAATTAATAAAAATGATTAGTAAATTAATTCTAATTAAATTACTTCCCACCCTATTCCCCTATAAACCCACAACCCGCTCCTACAAAAATGACACAATTAACATAATTACCAATTAATTAATAATTAACAACACATTAATAAATATTTATTAATAAATTAATTCCATTTAACAATATACAATATTAAATTCATAAATATTAATTAATAAAAAATATTAATAAATTAATTATAAATAAATTACTTCCCACCCTATTCCCCTATAAACCCACAACCCGCTCCTTAAAAAATTACACAATTAACATATTTTACCAATTAATTAATAATAATTAACCAATTAATAATTAATTAAAAATAAATTAATTAACACAATTAACAATATAAAATATTAAATACATAAATATTAATTAATACAAATTATTAATAAATTAATTCTAATTAAATTACTTCTCACCCTATTCCCCTATAAACCCACAACCCGCTACGGAACTAAAACGCAAAATTAAATTAAAATACAATTAATAACTTTAAAAAAAAAAAAAAAAATTATAATTAAATTACTTCCCACCCTATTTCCCTATAAACCCACAACCCGCTACGGAACTAAAACGTAAAAATGTACTTAAAATAAAATTAATAACTTCTAAAAATTTAACACATATATTTAAAAACAAATGCAGTACTTAGACAAAAAAATAGAACACATACATTTAAAATACATACTAAAATACATAACACTAACTGAAATAACGATATTTTTAACAACTATATTTTTGCAAACGATATTAATAACTTCGATATTTTTAAAACGATATTAATGACTTTGATATTGTTAAAAACGATATTACTTACCTTAGAGTCGATATTCTTGTCCACGATATTCTGACAGTCGATATTTTTGCCAAACGATATTCTGAACTCGATATAAGTGCACTTCGATATTTGTAACTCGATATTTTGACTGTTTACCATCATACCAATTGGTGGAGGAGGTCGGTCTGTGCCTGGTTTTGAGACAAAAAAGGAAACTTTGCTTTCTGAGTAAAAGAGATATGCACGAATATAAAGGCTTGTCAGTTGTCATTTAAGTATGTTTCAATATTGCTCTTTTTAAGTGTCACAGATTTTCAGGGTGTGTTTTTACATTTTGTTACAATCTGCCAAATCAACACTACCAGTACACTTTCTTACTCCTTAAGTTACAGTTTCTGGTAGTTTCTTTGACCAGGCACCGTCGCTTCTCATTCTTTTTGGTGTATATATGGTGTGTGTTCCTCAGAAAAAGCGCATTTAGTCCAGGAACAGGTCTGGGTGACAGTGGTGAATCAATTCTTTCGGGGAAATAGAGGAGGTTTCCTTCTGGCACTTCAAGGGAGAGGATCCGCTTCCCCAGGACAGATATTTCTGGAGACTGAGGGGTCGATTACGATGGCGGGCGGACAAAGTCCGCCCGCCATCGCAGTGGCAAAAGGGACCGCCCGCCATAGGTGCGGCGGTCCCGCTATGCGAATTAGGATGCGCCCGCCACACTGGCGGGCGCATGCCGTATTTCCACATTGCAGCGGGCGGTGCTGCAAGCAGCACCCGCCGCAATGTAGAAATATATGTTGTGCATCTGCACAACATATATAACGTGCGGTGCCTGCCACCTTGTTCACCATAGGTACCCCCCATGTGCACCCTCCCACCCCCCCAACACTCTGGGGGCCCGCAACGTGCCCCCGAAGGCATTCTCCGCCTGTCTTCTTGCGGCGGGATCTCCGCCGCAGAAGACAGGCCCATTGTACCGTGTCCCGCAAGGCGGGCAGAAAATGACCGCCTTGTGGGACCACGGCGGACGGTATTTCCGTCCGCCGCGGTACCATTCCCATTCCCACTGCCATCCTGATTTGGCGGTGGGAATATTCAGGTGGATGGCGGGCGGATCGCCCCCGATGGGCCGGCGGTGACTACCGCCGGCCCGGCGGGGGCGATCCGCCCGCCATCGTGATCGGCCCCTGAGACCCTTTGCCACCACCTGCACTGTTCCAATCCCATTCTGAACAGAGGAAACAGCAGATCAGTCTTTCTTTTATTTCCACGAGGCATGGAAATAGCAGAAGGACAGTCAATATAGTTTTCTTTTAGCACTTAAGTGGATTGGCAATCCCTCTTCTGTTTCAATGAACTACAATGGAAAATAAAAGTATGACTATTTGTCTCTTTCTCTCTCTCTTCCGGCCAAGTGGGTAGCATGCAGATGTGGTCAGAGGCTGGGGGGATAATGGTGCAGCTCCAGCAGGTAAGGTTTGCCTCCCTGCTGGCTCACACCACATTCTCAGGAAAGTTTTGGGGACTGGCACTTTTTTTTTTTTACACTTTAAGCACTGGCTCCAACTCCAGCCTGCCACCTCCAGCTGACACAGTGGAGAATGTTATCACATTATATATTCCCATCCACTATTCCCATTTTGTTAGAGGTGTAGGTTGTTTATCAGGTTTTTGTTTTCTGAATTAAGAGTGTTTATGTCCAGACGTGGTGCTTTAAATTGTCATTGGGTACGTTTTTTTAGGCTAAATGGTGGAGGGGAACGAACCCTACTTAAGTAAGGAAAATGTGCCCGCTCCCCTGATCACTACTTTTATAGTAACATATAGCCATAATTTGGGCACAGTGGGCCCTTAACACCTCTGGGCCCCTCTGCCATTTGTACCTGCTGCACTACTGATGACCACACCCCCTAGAGGGGTATACTCATGATTTGCACCATTGAAGCACACATATCCAGGACTGGTTGATTTCTTGGCTGGTTTGCATGCACTATCCCCAGTCCACAGCATGATTGGTTTGGGATGACCCTGCATAGCAGTTGAAAGCAGTGGCACATGATTTTGGGGGCCATACATAACATAAAATTATACATGGGTAAAAAAGTGAATAACGGGGATTTTTTTCACCTCTGGATCTGAGTGACCTAAGACAATTCAAGCTTTGCTCTCGCTGTCTATTTGATGTCACTCTGAACCCCTGGGTGAAACCCACTGCTTCCCATATATAATTCTATACATTATCTAGACACCATTTTTAAATGCTTCAGGATTATGTTTAATAGGTTACCCATATGGATAGAACCTGTTGCCTATGACAACGTCGTATACATGCAGGTTTGACTGCCTCTTAATCGATCTAAGGATCTCTTACCCGTGCACACAGAGCTTTACTTTGGGGGCTCTTGCAAGGTTGTTCTTCATTTTTTCCATGAACACACAGCAATGCAGCTGGCACAATAGATTACAGGCATATGGGCTCTAAACAGCAGGCATGCAAGGCACTGCAGCCCAGGGACTACACTGCACCTGGGACCTTGTCAGGGATTTTACACGTCCTGTCTTAGCAACATGGCTTGAAGCCAGCTAGAATTCAATATAAGTGTGCACAGCTCTTCTGATTTACTGAAAAGGGGTCTATACCCACTTTCCTACATTGTGATGCAGTGCTTAATTTGAGCCGGTGGTTTCCGGTACTCAGCTCCAGCACTTAATTGTCAACACTGCACTTATGAGTCTGCCACATGGTGGCGCTGCTCATCTAATTTAGAGATGAGCATAACAACGGGTGTTTGTGACTGCACTACACATTAACAATTACTAATACCTGACTCCCCAGCCATTCCTTTAGCTTTGGGGACCTGGAATAATCTGAACTGTTGCACTTGTAAGCGAGGGAGATTGTTAGTAGTTGTTTTGTCAGCGATGCCAGGGGCAGTGGGTGGTGCGAGCTGCAGTGGCCTCCTGGTCAAAGCCCTGTTACTTAGGGGCCGATTCCGATTCGGGCCGGAAAACGTACCGACCGACTCGGTACTGGAATTTAGTCCGACCGACACGTACCGGCGCTGCCCGATCCGCCTAGTACGATGCAATGCATGTGGATCACGACCGACTCGTACGGAACACAGGCCAAACGACCGAACCGCACGGAAAGCAGCCATTCGGCCGGGAAACCACGCGATTCGAACCGACCGACACACACCAGGAAAGAACCCGACAGAAACGTACCCGCGAACTCCGACCCGCGCAGTACGATGCAATGCGTGGAAAACCAGACCGAGTCGCACAGAGCTCAAGCCGTACGCCCGACACGCATACAAAACCGAGCCGAAGCAACCAAAAACTCCGCGACCGACGCGTACGCCGCACATGAAATCCATCAGAAACACAGCGTGAAAGACTCGGAGAAGCTCGCACGAGCCAACTGCAGCGGCCGACTCCGTCAGAAGAACGTCTCCTACATGCCCAGAAACTACAAAGGAAAAAATACAAAATAAAGGGCCAAACAAGCAATGACAAAGTCAATAAATACTGGGGGGGGGGAAATGGAACAAAGACACACCCACAACTCCACCCATATAAAGGCCACAAATCCCTACCATGATCCTTTGTAAATTCAACAGACCTGCCAGCACAGAACACCATCAGACAGCAACCACAGACACACACACAACTCATCCATCACACAAGCCACACACCATTAGCACTTCCCAATAGCACCCTCACATACACCCAGCAAAACTGACACTCACCCACCCTCACTTGCACACTCATACACACATCAATTCCCACCACCACCCATCACCATGCCCCCAAAGAAGAATCCAAAGTTCCTAGACAGTGAATTGGAAGTCCTGGTAGATGAAATCCTAAGAGTAGAGCCACAGTTGTTTGGTACATTGGTCCAACAGACCCCCATGTCGCAGAAAACCAAGATGTGGGAGAGGATCGTCGACAGGGTGAACGCACAATCACCATGTTTGCGCACAAAGGAAGACATCCAGAACAGGTGGTATGATGTGCGCAGGCAGGGTCAAGGCCCTACTCAAGAAGGATTACGCCTTGAGCCATCGCACCGGCAGTGGCCCTCCTGCCAAACCAGTATACCTCAGGCCCTGGGAGGAGAAGGTGCGGGCCATCCTACCACCAGAGAGCGTACATGGACTATCAAACATCCCAGAGCCTGGTGAGTACACAACAAATATACCCAATATCGTGTGACAATACACACACATCACTGTCAAGGGGATAGTCAAACCATGCACCGTCAGCAAAGCCACAGTAACCAAAACATAATCATCCCAAGATGTGTATGTCAGTTAGACAAACACAATACTTGCCATCCCAAAGTGAAATGTAACTGTGTCATGACATGTACAAACCCAACAACAAATAGAGCAAGGCAGCCGCACAAATCTAACCAACAAACACTGTCAGACATTTTGCCACCACCAGAACACCACCTCACAGGGAAGCTCACTGAAAGGAAGGAATTCTGTGTATGCTGGTGAAGTCAGTGTAGCCAATAGCATGATGGGAGTTGTAGTCACAGATATTGCTCACCCTCACAATTGGCCCATCAACACCACTCTGAACCATGCTCACATCACAGGGAGTGGAAAAACTGACAAGATGGCTGACACTGGGTACTGCTGTGGGGAGCACAAGGCCCTGCTGGGAACTGTGCACCAACCAACAGCAGGACACCACTGACTGACATCCTGAAAGCAAACTTGCACTCCCTGCAATGGAAGCACGTTCCATGGTGGGATATCTGGCTGGGTGGGAAGGAGGACTGACAGCACTGACCATAGTTACCAGCAGCTGTTCTCACACACACCCTTAACACAAACTCCACACAACTCACCTGGGAGAATGCAGTGCCTCACACTCTAATTAAATATCCCACAAAGAACCACCACCCTGGGTTATGCTGTGTGAAGCACAGGGACACTTTTGGGACTTGCAGCCAAACTAACGCCAGGACAACACTGTCAGCCATCCTGTCAGCACGGGCACACTACCTCACAGGGAAGCAGAGTCAAAAGGAAGGAAGTATGGGCATGCTGGGAAGGGGGGTGTAGGCAATAGCATGATGGGAGTTGTAGTCACAGCTCATCATCCCCCACCCGCATGGCCCAGCAAGCTCACACTGAAGCATGCACACCTCACAGGGAGTGAAAAGCCACTTCAAAGATGTCTGACAATGGTGCTCTGTTATGGGGAGCACAAGGCCCTGCTGGGAACTGGGCACCAACCAACAACAGGACACTACTGTCAGCCATCTTGCCATTGCTGTCACACTCACACAGAGTGAAGTCCACTCAAAAGGAAGGAAGTATGGGCATGCTGGGAAGGGGGGTGTAGGCAATAGCATGATGGGAGTGGTAGTCACAGCTCAACATCCCCCACCCACATGGCCCAGCAAGCTCACACTGAAGCATGCACACCTCACAGGGAGTGAAAAGCCACTTCAAAGATAGATGTCTGACACTGGTGCTCTGTTGTGGGGAGCACAAGGCCCTGCTGGGAACTGGGCACCAACCAACAGCAGGACACCACTGTCAGCCATCTTGCCATTGCTGGCACACACACACACAGTGAAGTCCACTCAAAATGAAGGAAGTATGGGCATGCTGGGAAGGGGGGTGTAGGCAATAGCATGAAGGTAGTGGTAGTCACAGCTCAACATCCCCCACCCGCATGGCCCAGCAAGCTCACACTGAAGCATACACACCTCACAGGCAGTGAAAAGCCACTTCAAAGATGTCTGACAATGGTGCTCTGTTGTGGGGAGCACAAGGCCCTGCTGGGAACTGTGCACCAACCAACAGCAGGACACCACTGACTGACATCCTGAAAGCCAACTTGCACTCACTGCAATGGAAGCACGTTCCATGGTGGGATATCTGGCTGGGTGGGAAGGAGGACTGACAGCACTGACCATAGTTACCAGCAGCTGTTCTCACACACACCCTTAACACAAACTCCACACAACTCACCTGGGAGAATGCAGTGCCTCACACTCTAATTAAATATCCCACAAGGAACCACCACCCTGGGTTATGCTGTGTGAAGCACAGGGACACTTTTGGGACTTGCAGCCAAACTAACGCCAGGACAACACTGTCAGCCATCCTGTCAGCACAGGCACACTACCCCACAGGGAAGCAGAGTCAAAAGGAAGGAAGTATGGGCATGCTGGGAAGGGGGGTGTAGGCAATAGCATGATGGGAGTGGTAATCACAGCTCAACATCCCCCACCCGCATGGCCCAGCAAGCTCACACTGAAGTATGCACACCTCACAGGGAGTGAAAAGCCACTTCAAAGATGTCTGACAATGGTGCTCTGTTGTGGGGAGCACAAGGCCCTGCTGGGAACTGGGCACCAACCAACAGCAGGACACCACTGACTGACATCCTGAGAGTCAACCTGCACCCACTGCAAGGGTGGCATGCTTCATGGTGGGATAACTGGGCTGGGGGAGAAGGAGGGCCGGATGTCAACCAAATACCACCAATGCTGGCCATGCACACACCTCAACATTCACATTGGAATGCTTCAGGTTGGCAGGACAATGTGCTACACCAATACCAACCTCTGACTGTGACAACTTAGGACAATGCAATGTACAGGGCCGCATCCAGAGGTACAGTCACAACTGTCAGGTGTTTGAACCATTGATGCCTGTAGAAACATAACATACATTGTGTGTCTCTTCCATAAACAGGTGATGATGGGGACACAGCAGCAGACGATGAGGAGTCCCTGTCCCAGGCTCCGGGGGACCCTGAGCTCTCTGGTGTGGAACAGCCTCTGCCCTCCCCTGATGGCGAAGACCTACCTGGCCCCTCCGGTGTGAGTCATCATGCAGCACCAGCAGGACCACCATCTGCACCACCTGCACCCACTCCTCCAACAACTGCCAACACACAGACCACCCCCGCCGACACGGACAGACCAAGGACCACCAATGACAACAGCATAGGGACCCCGGCCCACCGTGAAGCAACGGACAACAACCCCAGTACCAACCCCCAAGGGGGCCTAGGGTCACCTGTGCGTGCCACCGCAGGTCCCGCACGTGTGGCCAGGGGTGGTGGTAGGGGTGGTAGGCAGAGGTCGCTGTTTGCAGAGGGGTCTGGACTGCATGATGACCCACAACTGGCACGCATTGCTGATGCGTACCAGAACAGCACCGGAGAGGTCAGCCAGGTAGTGGGGATCCTCAAGGACATTCAACAGCAGCAGGCTGCCCATCATGCCCGCTTGGACTCACACATGTCCCGTGTGGAGACACACATGTCCTGTGTGGAGACACACATGTCTGGCATGGAGTCCAAGTGGGACACATTGGAAGAACTGACAGCGGTGCAGAGGGACATATTGACATGCCTCCGCCAGATTAGCACCAACATGGCCACACCTCCCTGTGTGCCCACAACATCTGGTGCCGCAACAACTGCAACTGCCACAGGGAGGGAGGATTACTCTGGTGGAGAGTCCTCTGCATCGCAGCGGCCTGCACGTGAGGGTCCCCCCAGAAAGAAGAGGGGCCGCCGGAGGAAGGACAACTGAGAGGCCGATGGCCATGTACATCCCCCAGGAACCCAACACATGTTCTGGAAATTCTCCTTTGTGTGCAAACTGTTCACCCTGTCAAATGCAACACAACTCTCCCACATGACATGGGGAGTTTAAGTTGGACTAATGCATCAGATGACTGTGGACTTTACTCAGGACATTACTGCTACCAACACTTCCAACTCATCTGGGAACTTCGGATTCCAATCCCAATGTACAGCACCCACCATCATGTGCACTATCCTCACACATGTATGTAAATAAACTCACTAATACACCATACTTGCCTCTGTTATGAATCCAACGTTGTTTTTGTCATGGAGATGATGATCTGCTAAATGACACTGTGCATGCTAACTGCTACAGCAAGTTCAACACCGTCATGTGAGTCATGGAGACGTGACACATATGAGGGAGACACACCACTAGGGCTACACAACACATACACACCAGGGCCATCTGACTCATCGCCTACACTGATGTTGCCAGGAAATACAGTGGAATGCACAGACACCACACCTATTCACAGTCTGTGTTAACTAGCCCACAGGTGCAGTAAGCAAATGTCAGTCAGATGTGTGACCACAGACAACGCACATCCCAAAGTGAAGCACAGGTTTATTACACATTTGCAACATGTTGTTTCCACTACAGATGCAAGGTAATCCCACGTGGCTGTGGCCACACAGTCAACAATTGTAGAAGAAATAAAGTCCAGGGGTGTGGGGCACATCACCTGTAGGGAAACGACTGCTTCCACCCTGGAAGTTGAACCATGGTGTCGGGGGATCCGAGTGGACCAAACAACTCTGAAAGCACCCTGTGAAGGACAGACATGACACACAGTCAAAAGCACTGAAGAACAGGACAGAACTGCAATACTCATGCCCAATACATGTCACAAGATACCTACACAAAACCAAGTTAGCATGTCAACACTGTTGGGGAGTACAGACTACCTGTAAGGACACACCGCTGCACACATCCAGTCAAGTAGCACATGGCCACACTCAAACAGCAACAGAGCACCACCAACACATATCATGCAAACACAAATCCTTGACATACCAACTCTGTATACTCACATTCAGCTGAAGAAGTTGGTGATGAGCTGTGTGCGGACATCACCATCATCATCATCATCATCACTGGCATCGTGGCCCAGGCCAGGATCCTCCACAGGTGGCGGATGTTGGTCATCGTCATCCAGGATGAGAGGCAACTCCTTCCGCACTGCCAGGTTGTGTAACATGCAGCAGACGATGAAAATCTTGCACACCTTTGCAGGGGCATATGGGAGGGCCCCTCCTGTCTTGTCCAGGCAGCGGAAGCGGCTCTTCAGGAGACCAAATGTCCGCTCGATCACTCTCCTGGTCCGACCATGTGCCTCATTGTAGCGCATCTGGGCTGGTGTCACAGGGTTCCTGAGGGGTGTCAGCAACCACGGCATGTTGGGGTATCCGGAGTCACCTACATACAGACAATTGCACATTAGCTGAGTTGGAAAAGAGGGTGGAATACAACATTGCAGAACACACACAATGGTACAAAGTCAGCACCCACCGACAAGCCAGGCACGCTGGTTCGGCATCTGTGACATCATCCTCGGGATGCGACTACTCCTCATCACGTAGGCATCGTGTGCAGAACCGGGGAAACGTGCACACACATGTGAGATGGTCATATCTGCAAGACATACCACCAGAGCATTGATAGAATGGTAATGTTTCCGGTTCCTGTTTGCCTGCTCATGTGCCTGTGGTGGTACCAAAGCCACATGTGTCCCATCAATGGAGCCGATGACATGTGGCATCCTCCCCAGGGCATAGAAGTCACTCTTGACGTCAGTGAGTTGTTGACGTTTAGGGAAATAGATGTACTGGTTCAGGTATCTCAACATTGCCTCCAAAACATCGCGTAGCACACGGCTGAACATGGTCTGTGACATCCCACCAGCAGACGCCACAGTGTGTTGAAAGGTACCGGTGGCAAAGAAGTGTAGGGCTGCCATCACCTTCACCTTGGGGGTCAGCGCTGTAGGGTATGTCCGGCCAGGTTGCAGATGTGGGGCCAACCGCACCGTCAATTCCTCAATCAGCGGCCTGTTGAAGCGGTACCGTCGGATGCAGTCACGTTCAACCATGGTTGGAAGGTCAGGGAATGGTCTATGGACAGCTGGTGCCCTGCAGTGCATAGGTGAAAAAAGAAAGATTGTCAGTCACCCCACATATGTGGCATTGACCATACTCAATATCACATGATACATCATTACAAGACACAAGTACTTGATGTGTGTGCCGTTCTGTATGGACATATATGGCACCTACATGGCCAACATCAAACATCACAGCTCAACATGTGTTGACAACAAGTTCCAGGTCGTGCTATGGGAAATCATTAGGCTGTGTCACAGTACCCATGTACTGCTGTCACGTTCCAAACACACACCACAGTGACAAGTGAGGACAGATGTGCCACAGGCATCACAGCTCATTGACAGGTAGATTCCCAGGGACCCTGTATTCCCACATGGACATTGGCATGACATGGCGTATCATGTACACGTCAGCAAAACAACCATGACTCCCACAGGTAGTGGCCCCTGTTGCCTCTGCAGGACAGACATGGACGTCTGTGACACACAAACGCACAACATCAAAGTAGATGCACAAACAACGTGGATGTGGAGACTGTCTCCCATTGTGCACATTGAATCAGAGACATCTGAAACACAACATGCACACAGACTGTGGAGGGCCATCACTGTTGTGGCAATGGGTCACCCTGTGACGTACATACCTTCCCACATGGGACTCAGGGTGTATGTGACATGACATACACATACACAACCTGGAAATGTGACCATGCCACATGCCCTGAACTGAACAGTTGCACATCACAGTGGTCATGTGCACAACACACAAAGGATTCTGTCCCCATGAACACGTGCACAGCCTGGGAGTGGCTGCCCCCAAGTGCCACCAAAAACCACATGTTGACCCCCATACACACACAGGTAATGCAGCCTTACATGCCTTAGGATACAGTGTGGACAGGCTGTGGTGTTGTAGGTGTGCCCCTGAGTCCCTGGCAAGTAATTGTGGCTGGCATACGTTCACCAGCGACAACCATGGTGACATATGCGAGTGATTTGTACAGGGACGCGTTGTACAGCAATGGACCGATCGGTGTGCACGCATTGGCCATTGCATATGATGTGGACGGATGCGTGTTGTCATCCGATGTACGCGTTGTACAGCAATGGACCGATCGGTGTGCACGCATTGGCCATTGCATATGATGTGGACGGAAATACGCGTTGTACAGCAATGGACCGATCGGTGCGCACGCATTGGCCATTGCATATGATGTGGACGGAAATACGCGTTGTACAGCAATGGACCGATCGGTGTGCACGCATTGGCCATTGCATATGATGTGGACGGATGCGTGTTGTCATCCGATGTACGCGTTGTACAGCAATGGACCGATCGGTGTGCACGCATTGGCCATTGCATATGATGTGGACGGAAATACGCGTTGTACAGCAATGGACCGATCGGTGCGCACGCATTGGCCATTGCATATGATGTGGACGGAAATACGCGTTGTACAGCAATGGACCGATCGGTGTGCACGCATTGGCCATTGCATATGATGTGGACGGATGCGTGTTGTCATCCGATGTACGCGTTGTACAGCAATGGACCGATCGGTGTGCACGCATTGGCCATTGCATATGATGTGGACGGAAATACGCGTTGTACAGCAATGGACCGATCGGTGTGCACGCATTGGCCATTGCATATGATGTGGACGGATGCGTGTTGTCATCCGATGTACGCGTTGTACAGCAATGGACCGATCGTGCACACGCATTGCCCATTGCATATGATGTGGACGGAAATACGCGTTGTACAGCAATGGACCGATCGGTGCGCACGCATTGGCCATTGCATATGATGTGGACGGAAATACGCGTTGTACAGCAATGGACCGATCGGTGTGCACGCATTGGCCATTGCAAATGATGTGGACGGATGCGTGTTGTCATCCGATGTACGCGTTGTACAGTAATGGACCGATCGGTGTGCACGCATTGGCCATTGCATATGATGTGGATGGAAATACGCGTTGTACAGCAATGGACCGATCGGTGCGCACGCATTGGCCATTGCATATGATGTGGACGGAAATACGCGTTGTACAGCAATGGACCGATCGGTGTGCACGCATTGGCCATTGCATATGATGTGGACGGATGCGTGTTGTCATCCGATGTACGCGTTGTACAGCAATGGACCGATCGGTGCGCACGCATTGGCCATTGCATATGATGTGGACGGAAATACGCGTTGTACAGCAATGGACCGATCGGTGCGCACGCATTGGCCATTGCATATGATGTGGACGGAAATACGCGTTGTACAGCAATGGACCGATCGGTGCACACGCATTGGCCTTTGCATATGATGTGGATGGAAATACGTGTTGTACAGCAATGGAACGATCGGTGTGCACGCATTGGCCATTGCATATGATGTGGACAGATGTGTGTTGTCATCCGATGTACGCGTTGTACAGCAATGGACCGATCGGTGTGCACGCATTGGCCATTGCATATGATGTGGACGGAAATACGCGTTGTACAGCAATGGACCGATCGGTGCGCACGCATTGGCCATTGCATATGATGTGGACGGAAATACGCGTTGTACAGCAATGGACCGATCGGTGTGCACGCATTGGCCATTGCATATGATGTGGACGGATGCGTGTTGTCATCCGATGTACGCGTTGTACAGCAATGGACCGATCGGTGTGCACGCATTGGCCATTGCATATGATGTGGACGGAAATACGCGTTGTACAGCAATGGACCGATCGGTGCGCACGCATTGGCCATTGCATATGATGTGGACGGAAATACGCGTTGTACAGCAATGGACCGATCGGTGCGCACGCATTGGCCATTGCATATGATGTGGATGGAAATACGTGTTGTACAGCAATGGACCGATCGGTGTGCACGCATTGGCCATTGCATATGATGTGGACGGATGTGTGTTGTCATCCGATGTACGCGTTGTACAGCAATGGACCGATCGGTGTGCACGCATTGGCCATTGCATATGATGTGGACGGAAATACGCGTTGTACAGCAATGGACCGATCGGTGCGCACGCATTGGCCATTGCATATGATGTGGACGGTAATACGCGTTGTACAGCAATGGACCGATCGGTGCGCACGCATTGGCTATGGCCTGGCATGGCAACGGACGCGTTTTCGAAGCTTTAACGAGTCTGATGCAGTGAATTCAGTTGGCCACCCACAACAATGTTGCAAATTCATGGGTGTCATGAAGTTGAACTTTTGAAGGATGCTGTGGGCGTGTATAAGTGGTGCAATTCCATGGCTTGGCCAGATTCAAAAGATGCAAACGACTTGGACCTATCACTTTGGACACATGGGACAGTATCTGCCTCTGCAGCACACATATAATGCTGGCTGTTCCCCTGAGAGCTCACTTGCCTGCACTACATGCTCCAGGACGACATCTGCCACCACCACTGCTGCTGTCTCTGCATCCTCTGGCTACTGCAATGGCACGTACTGTGGAGAGAGCCCCTGCCTTCAGCACTGAGGAGAACCAGGCCCTGCTGGACAGCCTCCTTCCACAGTACAACAAGCTGTATGGGAAACCAGGGGAGCAGGTGAGTGTGCTGTCCACTGCCTTACTAAATGTGCATGTTGTCTGACTAGCAAGACTTACAGTGTGCACACCACTGGCTAGCATGCTCACTGAGTAGTTGTCACCCCCCAAAGTGTGTAGTTACATGCACTGAACAGGTATAGTGCAGTAACAGTGCATTCCAACAAGGTCTGACTTCCCAGGCAATGATCCCATTTGGTAACTGCTGGCAAACTGTTCATAGCCATAGTTGCACTGCCTGTGTACATCATATGCCCCTGTGATTGAGACATGTATATCCAACTGTGTGATGCACGGAAATGTTGCATGTGTAGTAATGGCCTTTTCACTTTGTCATCCTCACAGGTTGATGCCCACCAGAAGCAGGAAATCTGGCTGACCATCGCCCGGGCAGTAAGATCCGTGGGGGTCTACAAGCGCCGGATCCGCAACTGCCAGAAGAGGTGGCAGGACCTTCGGGGCTGGACCCGGAGGATTGCAAGGGTCCAGCTGAAGCTGTCGCCTCCTCGCAGGAGGGGCGGACACCGGACCCTGACCCCCCACATGCTCAGGATTCTGGCGGTGGTCTTCCCGGACCTGGATGGGCAGCTGAAGGCCAGACAGCAGCAAGGAGGGGGTGAGTCCATGACTGCACTGTGAACTTTGTCTGACATGCTATGTGCCCTCCTCTGGCCTGGTTAAACTTCCACAGTACATCAGTCTTGTGGTCCAGGACCCATGTCCCTCAAATGTGACATGCCCACTCCTCATCCGATACCCAGGTGTGGCCCTTACAGTCAGGAAATTGTGTTACTTGGGCACTGTGTCCTTGCATTTTGCTTAGCTCAAGGTGGGGGACAGCATTTGTTCCCGTAACTTTGTGGTGGGCTTCATGGGTGGGTCAATTGCTTACACAATGCCTGAGTTCTGACATGTAATCTGCGTGTAACTTTGATATGTGGTCCAATTGCTGATCTGACTCACCACATGTGCCTGGGGTATTTGGCACACACCCATGCTGCGGGTGGGAACAATGTTTGGGCCTCAGGAGTATGTATATCAAGTGTGTCACACATGCTTAGCCACCTGCCTACTGTCCAGGGCTCATCCCTCTTTCACGTGGAGCAGGACAGTCATGCCTACTCCAGGGCATACAATACACTCTGTACTCCCACTCCCGTGTATCAGCTGACACGTTGTGCTCAGTGAAATGTTCCCTCAGGTGTCTGCCTCTGTGTCATTGTGCTGTGGCTTCGTTGTCAGGACTACTGGGGTGTTTATCGGTTAGGGCTCAGCATGCCATCTGAGATGTGACCATAGGAGACGATACTTGTGTGACATATAGGTGTTTGATCACTTGACTGTGCAGACTGGTGTATGCGACTGTGAAGTTCAGGCAGCTGTTATTCATTCACAGCAGACTGTGAGGTGCTCAGGTTCAGAGAGTTGTGTTTCATGTCTCCCATATGTCCAATTGGTATGACGTGGACAAATAAGAGTTCAGGTGATGTGGTTTGTGGGGGATGGACATGTGCACTTGTCAGCTACAGAACTTGCATTCCCCATGACCTAGGATTGTGACACAGTGCAGACTGTTGTTGGCTGGCTGCCCTGCCCATGTGACTGGAGACAGTGATGTATGACTTTGCAGGCATGCCTGTGCCATGGCATTAAACTTCCTAAGAGTGATCCTGCAGGGGAGTGACATGTGCTACATGCACCCCATTGTGGCATTGACTATCAGGACATGGGTGCATCATGGTGTCTGGTGCTGGTATGCATCACATGCATTTCAAATTAGACTCTGGCCATCCCTTTATCCGGACACCTGTACTGACTCAGTGGCAAGAGATGTGATGTGTGCATGTTCACATACTTCACCGTGTTCTCTGCAATGTCCAACAACTGTGTAGGTGGTGCATGTGTCCACACTGGGGTATTACCATCCGACAGGCACCAGACAGATGGGTGCAAGGCCAGGAGGGATGTGAGTGCCATGGTTGACCATCAGACTGACAATTGGCTTCTCCTAATCTGTGTGAGCACTTTTGGCAATGTTCAACTAAGGATGCCAGGGCTTGCTCTGTGATGTGCTGTACTTACTGTGGTGTGTGCGGTCAGTGCAGGTGACTGATGTTTGTCTGTTTCCCTAATTGTTTGCAGATACATCCACGGCCACAGGAGGGGACAGCTCCACGGACCAGGAGGAGCTGCAGAGCCAGACTGGGTCAGCAGCCGATGAGTGGTCGGAGGGACCCAGTGGCACGGAGGGCGAGGGGAGCCACACCGAGGAGTCCTCAGCACCATCCACCTCAGCTGAGGACCACAGCAGCTCGGAGGATGACTCCCTTGTGGAGGCGGGTGTCAGCAGCCACCACACCCCAGCTAGTATTGCTGTCCCCGCCACCACCACCACCACCGCCCTCCCATCGGCTCCCATTCCAGAGGTCCGTGGAGGCTCCCGTGTTCGGGAGCGTGTCTCCTTCGTGCAAGGCACCGCACCCTCTGCCCGTGTCCCCTGCTGCCCTGAGTGAGGAGTCTGTGTACTTACTTCGCCAGCTCCATGTAGGGCAGACAGCAATGCTGAGTGTCCTCCATGCACACACCACTCTGTTGACACAGCTGGTGTCGTTCATGGAGGGCATCTCATCGGGCATGTCTGCCCTACAGAGGAGCAATAAGTCCATGGACTCCTCCCTGACGGCAGCAGTGTCCCTCCTCCAACAGTCCCTCACCCCTCCTACCTCTGCCCCATCCACACTTCCTGGCACCCTACCTGTCCCAAGCACATGCACACCTGCACAATGACCCAAACACACAGACACGAGCAGCACAGGAACACCCAAAACAAAGACAAAACGTGCACGCAAGCATCCTCAGGGGACTGATACCACACCCACAGGGGATGGGGAACAGACACACACACAGGCATCCACAGTCACTCCGCAGTCCTCCGATACCTCTCCCTCCAAGGCCCCTTCCCTTGCCTCACCTGCAACCCCACCTACAAAGCAACTCTTCCTCTGTGACCTCGGCCTCTTCCCCTCCGATCCAGCTGATCCAGCATACAGGGGGAAGAGGAAGTCCACCCACACAGAGGGGAGTGCCCCTCACCCCCGGACACCCTCCCCCAGGCACAGACAGACTGAGGCCCCCACCCGCAAGTCCCCCCGGACCCGGAAGAGCAAGACCCTGCCACCGCCCTGCAGCTCAACCACACAGTCTCCTTCCTCCATCCCTCAGGCCCCCACTACACAGGTTCCCCCACCACACCCTGCCCCAGGTTCCCCCACCCACAGATACACCATCCCCAAAATGATCCGGCCTTCTCCCCCTACCACTTGCTCTTCCAGCACCACACCCCCCGCTGCGCATGTTTGTGCCACTGGTGTGGAGACCGTGTCCTCCCCTCTGTCCTGCCCACCTTACCTGAACCCCATTCTACTCCCCTGGAGATAGGCACTGCAGTGGAGTCCACTACCACCCCGTCTGACTTGGGCACTGCAGTGGGGAACCTGTCCACTCCATCTGGCCAGCCCACTGCAGTCGTGCCGGCACCCACACCATCTGACTCATGCCCCCCAGTTGTGCCGGCACACACCATGTCAGACACCTCCACTGCAGTTGTCAGTGACTCTCCAGCACCCACCACCCCTTCCCTGCCTCCTTCTGGTGAGCCCTGATCCTGTCCCTGCGGTGCCTGGCCTGCCCCCCGTATGCCCCTCCGAGGGGAATGTCCCTGGTCCGTAGCAGTGCAGGCAAGCAAAGGGTGACATCTGCCACTGTCACCCTGTTCGGACTTTACTAATGGACTGGCCATTGGCCTTTGTGTTTTTCAGGACTTTCACTTTTAAACCCACATATGCTGAATAAAGCTACTTTCTGTTCTCTAGTGGTTTTGCTTCAGATGTACATGATGTTGATGTTGCTAACCATGCCCTTGCTGCAGTGATGGTGATTTTTGATGTCAGGAAAATGAAGTGTTACTGTGCAGGACCCCATGTGGTCCAGGGGGAATGTGTCCTATCCTGGTGTGTATCCATGTCATCCTTTGCAGCAATATGAGGGTGTCATGTTTTCAATATTTGGCAATGGGATTTCCTACTTTTATTTGCAATGTCACATCTGTGGCTTACACCCCTGCACATCTGTTGTGCTTGCCATTGTTCAATTTGTCTATTTCCCTGACCGTGTGACCATCTCCACTGGACATGCAAGTTTGGGCATCAAGGGGGAAGGACTCATCTGTGTTATCAGTGCAACTTGCTATACATGTGTGTTGGATCTGTGCAGATGATTTCGGTGACACTCCCATGACCAGGCTGATGTGACGAGAGCCTTCATTTTGTGCTAATTGTTGACTGAGTGACCAAGTGTTCTGCTGACATGATAGAGCCCTGCAGAGACAACGTATGGCACAGCTTTCCTTACACAGGAGTGGAGTCCCCTCATGGCAGTGTGTAATTCCGTGACATTGCCTGAGCCCAAGGTGTGTGTTGTGTGAGCATGTCTGTGTGTGTTCACTTCCATTTTGCTACGCAGGCTGGGATCCCTAGTGATGTTCCTGTTTGTGATGCTTGCTGAGTTGACCTATGTTCCCCCAAAATCTTCTCCCTGGGTTCTCTGGGATGTGGGTGCATGGCACATTACTGGTCATCAGGGTGTCACCCATAGGTGTGTTTGCTGTCAGGGCTGAGTTTGTGGGCAAACGCAGATGAGACACAGTCAGGATTCCCCTTGGCACTTGTTGGTTACACAAGTCATGTAATTTACAGTTTGTGGTAGCTTTCAGTGATTGTGACACGTTGTGTGTGTGACTGCTGCCACTCCTCAGGGTCAGAGCTGCAATGTTGGAAGTTGGCTATGTGTGTTCTTTGTGGCTGACCTTGGCTTCTTCATTGGTGTGTGACTGTGGCCGGGATCCCATTGGTTGGTGTGGATTTGACGTCATGCCCATGTACGGCGTACTGTGCAGTGTGTCAGACATTCACGAGTCTTGTTGACTGGCCATGTGTGATGGGTTTCTGCACCTTAGTTCCCACCACCACCCCTGGGATTGTCATGGGTGCATGTGCAATGTCACCAGTCCATGTGAGCTTCACTGCTGCACATTGGTGGAGATCAAGGTGTGTGGTGTTGAGTGTGTGCAAATGAGAGTTGTTTCACGGCTAGACCCCTGCCTCCATATCGGCCTTGGCTGACAGGCCGTGCTGATTGATTTGTGCTTGTGTAGGTGTGATGGTAGTTTGTTGCTCAGGACACATGACTGTGGTTCACAGTGTGAAAGACATCTAGCTTTGTCATCACAGTGGGATTATCATGCAGGCCAGTGTCACCACAATGTGGGGTCCCTGGGGGTAGTGCTGTGGTGGGTCTGTCTCTTGCTGTGTTAGTTGCTGTTCCTACAAGCTTGTGTGACATGTGTAATTTGGGCTCCCTCTCATCTAACAATGCCTGATTGCCCACATAGGGGTATCCGATCCATGAGTTACTTTTGTGTGGCACTGTATGCACATCTGTGTAATTGGGATTCAGGCCTCCTCATGTGTTGTGTGGTTGCCTGGGGACACTGGCACACCCCCCATCACCTGTTGTGTTTGATATGCAGTGTGGGGCTGCCTGTTTGTGTTTGTGCATCTGCACCACTGCATTGGCATATCTTTAGTGTGCCATTGGCTGTATGTTGTTTGGTGGGTTTCCCCTGCTGTCCCTGGGACTCCTAGGTCATCAGTCAGCACAATGATCATGGTTTGTATGTCCCATTGCTGCCATGGTATGGTATTTGTTCACCTCACATCTACAGTCTCCACAGGATATCTACATTTGTGTGCCCATTGGTGCAGATATGTGGGTCTGCATTATGATGGTCACTTCTGTCATTGTGTTATTGATGAATGTTGACAATGTCAGCCCCCATGGGTGATGTTTGTCTGCACATGGCCAAAGGTATGTCTTATTTGCACTGCACTGTTTGCCTCACCCAATCTATGTTGCTATGGGACACAAGCACTACTATGCCACTGATGTGTTTGTTGTTCTGTGACCAGGAATCATCCATGCTGTTTGGCATTTGCAGCTTTTTCCATGACAACACTTACATTTTGGTCACTGTGATGATGGGGGTTTAGACCCCATTGCCACAATGTTCAAAATGTGCTTCAGCTATGGACCCCACACTTACCTTTTGGTCACTGTGATTATGGGGGTTAGACCCCATTGCCACAATGTTCAAAATGTGCTTCAGCTATGGACCCCACACTTACCTTTTGGTCACTGTGATGATGGGGGTTAGACCCCATTGCCACAATGTTCAAAATGTGCTTCAGCTATGGACCCCACACTTACCTTTTGGTCACTGTGATGATGGGGGGTTAGACCCCATTGCCACAATGTTCAAAATGTGCTTCAGCTATGGACCCCACACTTACCTTTTGGTCACTGTGATGATGGGGGTTAGACCCCATTGCCACAATGTTCAAAATGTGCTTCAGCTATGGACCCCACACTTACCTTTTGGTCACTGTGATGATGGGGGTTAGACCCCATTGCCACAGTGGTCATGGTCTGCTTGCATTGTGGAGGCCACACACATTTATGTGTGACACATGTGATAGGGGGTCACATTGTATGTTCAATGTCATGTTCAGTGTTGTAGGCATTTGACACAGTCTACACACGCTTGTCATGGTGTTGGGGGGATGTGTTTTTCTGACATTCCTTATGTTGGAGTATGCTGGTTGTGTCATGCATTACCCGTCCTATGAGTAGGGGTGGTGTTGGTGGTAGGCATCCAGCCCACCATGGATAGGGGTGGTGATAGTGGTAGGCATCCAGCACCCCCTGAGTAGGGGTGGTGGTAGTGGTAGGCATCCAGCCCCCCATGAGTAGGGGTGGTGTTGGTGGTAGGCATCCAGCCCCCCATGAGTAGGGGTGGTGTTGGTGGTAGGCATCCAGCCCCCCATGAGTAGGGGTGGTGGTAGTGGTAGGCATCCAGCCCCCCATGAGTAGGGGTGGTGGTAGTGGTAGGCATCCAGCCCCCCATGAGTAGGGGTGGTGGTAGTGGTAGGCATCCATCCCCCTATGAGTGGGGATGGTAGTAGTGACAGGCATCCAGCCCCCATGGGTAGGGGTGGTGGTAGTGGTAGGCATCCAGCCCCCATGAGTAGGGGTGGTGGTAGTGGTAGGCATCCAGCCCCCATGAGTAGGGGTGGTGGTAGTGGTAGGCATCCATCCCCCTATGAGTGGGGATGGTAGTAGTGACAGGCATCCAGCCCCCATGAGTAGGGGTGGTGTTAGTGGTTGGCATCCAGGCCCCTATGGGTGTATATGGCATTGGTGATAGCCATCCCGCCCCTATGGTTCTGCTGTTGCTAGTGTAAGTCATTTCTGCATCCCTATGTGTGTGTGTTATATGTCGGGTACGTGTCGTTTGTTTGTGTAGTGGGTGTTTAACTTACCGTCTGCGCCGTACGCGTCCGTACCTGTTCCGGTAATAGATGTAGAGTATTGGTAGGACCTGCGCGATGGGATTCATGGTTGGTTCGTCTCGTTCGGCTTTCTCGTTGCTTCGACTCGTACTCGTGGCTGGCTTGTTCGTCTCATAGCCGTGGATCGTCTTGTGGCGCGAATCGGAGCTTATGTGCGGCTCTCCCAGATGCTCTGATGTGCCGGACGTAGCGTACGGAAGGCGCATCGTACTGGTCCGGCCGGAAGGTGCTGTATTTTTGCTTCCGTGCGACTCGATTCTGCGTTTACGGATCCGGCTCGGGCGGGGAACAGGAGCTGGAATGGGTAAGTACGGCTGGGTCGGGATCTGGGCAGTTATGCGCATCGTACTTGCTCGTTAGTACGAATGTTCGAATCGGTCGGGAAACACGCGTTGGGCTTGGTTTTTGTCCGGACGAATAGTGTGAGGTGGGCTTCCGGCCAAGATCGGAATCGACCCCTTATTATTTTACAAATTAAGCACTGCTGTGATGTCTCTTAATTGTGAGTTAGTTGATGTCATGCATAGCAATTATCCATGGGTCTCACTTGAATTTACAAAATGACCCTGTTCTGGAGCTGATAGTGGAAGCTGCTAGTGAATAAGGCCGGAGGATGGAACCCCATGCAGGCTTTGAGCCACAAACACGGTCTTGGTGCTTGCGAGGTCAAGAGGTTCATCAAATGAATCAAACAGGGAATTGTAAGCGCGCTACTCACGCGTGATGGTCTCAAGGATCTGTTTAGCCGAAGAGCCACATGCTAGTAAGGGTCAGGTAAGAAATTTCAATGCAACATTCCTTGGATAATCTTATGAAACATTGACATTTTCATTTGAATCACACCGAAGCATGGCTTTTTCTATTGATCCGTCTAAAATAAAGTACAGTTTCTTGTTCTTTCACAAAAAATAACTGAATTTGCCAAACAGATTTCAAAATCAATGGTTTCACTAAAAATGACGTAAAATTTTCATTTTTTAGGTGACTTAGATCTGCACGAGTTTTATTAACATGAAGTATGTTCTGAGCAAGTAGCATGAAGCTGGCAGAGTGTTGATCCTGTTACCAGAACGTAAGTCAATCTTTTATATTAGTACAGACCAGAATATCTACCTGATATCAAGGCACATTCATTTTACCAATTTGTAATGCACAAGGATACAGGGAAACACCAGCAGCAGCACATTGGTTCAGGACAAGCCTCAGTTCAAGTAGAGCTCAAAACCGAAGCAAAAGTCCTAAGAGTTTCACAAAGAGCAAGTGGATCATTAAAGAAGGATTTGATTAATGGGGCCATTGCCATGTTAGTGCCCACTACTCCCTACTACTGATCATTGCCACATTTGGGGCCTACCCCAGGCAAGATGCTAGAACAGGCATATTGGTGGTTATTCTTGGCAAATCAGGGGCATCCATGGACTATTGTGGCATCCATGGCACGATGATTACTGTGTCCTGGCATAATGGTAAAGTCCACTTCTGCTCTTTGTTTGGTGCTGGTCTTGGAATAAAGATGTTTATTCCTGGACTGTTGTGAGCATCCAAAGCAAGATGGTGTCCACTCTTTGAATGCTGCTGACCCTAGCGTTATAGTTTATATCTTTTTTTTAACTTGGGTTTTTAAGAGCCCTATGTACCACCCTGCAGTAGCTTCATAGCGATTAACATATTTGTGATTCTTGCCATATTGTTGTACACAATTTAGATGCTACAGTGGTTCAGGGAAGACTTTTTACATAAAAGTGTTAGGTTTAACCACATACAAAAGTACACTTAAAGTGCAGATAAAGGTACCCACAGATAAATCTTTCTTGATAGCAACTTCGTGTTATTAGAATAACCGACTACTGAACACAAAAAGGATCAGAAATAATACAAAAATATAACATGGTGCTCATGGGGTTACACATAATAAACATATAAAGACAGAAATTACAGTGTATACAAACAAACACAATGGCAGAGGAATGGCAAACAAAATGTCCACTAAATCACAAGAGCAATAATACAGTGACTGCGTCCTCTTTAGTTGCCAAAGGAAACGTCAAAGGCTTTTCGAACTTGTCACTCAAAGGTCATCATCACGACACATTTGAGTACTTGATAAAAATCTTTAATTGATGTTTGCATGCAAAACAAGTATTTATTAAAATGACAAATGAAAAATTGTTTTTCAGTCAAACATTTTGTTTTTGTTCACAGGAAAATGATTCGCTTTTGTTTGAAGTAATTAAGTTTATTTTCCAAAATGAAAAGTGTGTATTTAGTAGCACAATATACTTATTTTCATGAACTGAAAAGATAAAGTTTTGGAACAAAATTATTGCATTTCAGATATTTGTACTGAATATGCATATAGTGGTCTTAAAACCTAATATGTAAGATTAGTGCAACCTGTCTGCTTTCTGAAGGTGTAAAATCTTCATAACCTGAGTGGCAGCATTGCTGCAGGAGCCTGTTAACCCTGTCAAGATCTACTGTACTAGTTGAGATTGCAAGAGTTCTTTAATGTTTTTATTTCCACACTCTGCCATTTCCAAGGAGATTCTCAGCCATGCCATATGATTGAAAAGCTTCTTAGAAGGAACAAGATAGAAGAATGAAAAGAACTAAATTGTAGAAGCGTAGATAGATGTTATGGTCAATGATAAACTATTTGATGAGCTTTTTAGAAGACATTATTATAGAAGTCGTGCAAATTCATAATTTTGCCACCATTTTTACTCAATTATCTTAGAACATGAGAACCTGCAACTTTCCTGGGAAGCGCTGAAGTAGTAGAATATTTCAGAGTTCTCCTTCAGAGCTTATGACTTTTTAGCAAATGTGTGTGAAAATTGTGCTAAATTGCAGCATTGATTGTGTCACCCAATTAATTAGCCCTGTCAAACATGTCTTAGGCCTGCAATTGCAGCCTGTGTGTGCAGTTTTAAACTGCCAGTTCGACCCAGCAAAATTAACCTTCTGCCAGGCCTAAACCTTCCTTTTTAATACATGTAAGTCACCCTTAGAATAGCCCCCAAACAGCCCATAGGGTGGGGTGCAGTGTACTTAAAAAGTAGGACATGTACTTTTAACTTTTACATGTCCTGGTAGCAGGGGCGTAGCTTGGTCAGTAAGACTGGGGGGGTGTGAGCTTCAGATTTACCGACGATCAGGCTGGCATAGAATGTTAAATACGTTATGCGACAAACAGGGAGCAAGAGGGGCTTAAGGGACAGCAGAAAGGGAAAGGAATGTGGATTGGTACTAAGTGAAAGAAACACAATATTTTGTAAAATAATCAAGATTTTTTAGGTCGTTAAAAAAACTGAGATGAGAGAGAGTGTGTGCATGCAAACATCCCAGTTGAAATCTGACAGACACCTTACCATACCCGACTCAAAGCACCTGTACCCAACTAGTTTTCAGAAAATACATTTATTACGGGGGTGTAACACCCCAAACACGCCCCCCAAAGCTATGCACCCTGCCTGGTAGTGAAAAACTCTTACATTTTTTTTGCTACTGCAAGGCCAACCTCTACCATAGGATACCATTGGGTTGCCTTATTACTTTTAATAAGTGATAACTTTCAATTGGGAGCAGGTAGGAATGTTGAGTTTGGTGTCTGAAGAATTGTAATTTAAATTCCTCATTTATTAGTAAAGTCAGATTTTAAGTCACAATTCTGAAAACACCACTTTTAGAAAGTTGAATTTTTTTCATCCCAACCATTTGGTGTCTGCTGACACATGATTAGGTATAGCTGGTAGTTGGTCTTTTTGTATTACTCCCAGACAGTGAGACAAAGGAGCATTGGTGTTGGTAGGATGGGCCATCTCTGTCTTGATGAGGGGGAGGACCTGTCACCTACCACCCTTTCACATCACAAAGGCTCTTCCAGAGCACGCTCACAAAGGGTTTGACACTAAACTTTTGTGACTCCTGAGAAGCTGGGGCAAGGGCAAGGAGGCAGGAAATTCCAAACACCTGTGGTGGTGGAAAACACCAGAATCTTCTCCTACCTCAAAGTGGGCTCCAGGTATAAATAGTTGACCTTCAGACCGACTCTTCAGTTCTTTTATGAACCTGCTGGAGATTCAGAAGGACTGCTGTGCTGCTCTGTAAGAAGGACTGCTACTCTGTCACTCTGCTGTCTTGCTGCCCTGCTGATTGATTGAAAGGACTGAACCTGCATCTTGATCCCAGGACCACCAGAGTGACTCCAAAGGCTTGTTGACTGGCCTTCTGATCAGAGTCTCAGTGACAGAAAAGGCTCCAACCACCTTGGACCCAGCACCTGGACTCAGTCTGCTTTGAGTCTTGCCCCCCAAGTGGTGCCATCCCAGTCCTAGACCCTTGGAAGTGGGCCTGGAGGTGCTCTGCCAACCAAGCAGTGGTCTTGTGAGCAGAACCGACACAGCCCGACACATCTCCTTGTAGACGCTTCAGCAGGGGTGGCCGGTTTCTTAGGGCAAAAGGACCCCACCCCCTCCTGAATTCCTACCTTCTACTTTATTTTTCAAAATTTGCAGACACTGAACTTTTCAGACTTTCTGGCCTTCGCTCTGTGCGAGAGTCAGGCAAAAGCAGGCACTTTTAAACAACACATGCGCTAATGAGCATGTGTCTGTCGTCGCAGGTTTTACAGGGCTTACCTGAATTCAGCCCTGGCCCTACGTGCCCTGCAATGCTGTGAGGCCACTACGTCTGATGACGCACTGCTGGACAAGCAAGCCTCCGTGGCTCCTCCTCATCCTGGGAGGAGTTGAGAAATGTGTGAGATGCACAGAAGAGTGGCTGCTCATAATAGGATATCTTGTACACGCCTGGTAAGGAGGGAAATTTCAGAGATTTATACTGAGACACAAATGGAGAATCTGAGTTTCATTTCCTGGTGCAGGGGTCTCAGAGGTGAAGTCTGGATGAAGAAAATGTGCCATAGAGTAGTGAGCCTTGACCCCATGGTCACTTGCTCCCATCATCCATCACTGGTGCTGGGCAGGAGGCTGCCACTCTGACCTAGGGGACAGACCAGTCTCTGGGTCTGGCGCCTGAGGGAAGAGGCATGAGGTAGAGCACTATGCATGGAATTCTGAATGTGTGCTCATTTTGCACTCTGCCCTTGTGTGGTTAGACATTCTTCCTGTGAGCCTTCTTGTTCGTCATGCACAGTTTTGATGAAAAATGTTCAAACGTTGTTCATTTTCCTCTTTGGGACTAGATTGCTCCCTCAAACATGTTTCATAACCGGGCTGACAGTGCGCCATTATGGAGTGCCCTTCTAAGATGAATATAGCCTAGCGGGCACTACTGGCCATTAAAGGCCCACTCCAGCATTTGGCGCTACAGAGGGCTCTAAGGCTATTTGTAAAACAAAGGCCTCATGGATCCCCAGGGGGTTGAAATCCCCTTGGGCTCCCTGAGGCCTTTGTTCACAGCTGTTGCATTGAAATGTTGGAGCTCCGGCCTTCTACTGGCCATTAGAAGCCCGGAGCACTCCATTGTCTTCAATGGAGCACTCAACATTCCAATGTTCTAATAACATTTAGAACCCCCCACCCCCACTCTCTCGACACTCTCTTCACCCAGCATTCTGGAGTTTCTTGATCGAAGCTACTATATCTGCGGTAGAACTATTGATAAAGTGGTAAGTGTGCCCTTTTCTTGGTTTTCATCAAAACCAGGTCATGGCTTCATGATTTCCGGGCCCGGGCTCTCCTTGTTGCTTGCCATTGGTCCCTACTGCTATCTTGTTTTTGGGACTTGGTGCAGAGCGGTGCAGAAGACACTATCTTCAGGGCTCTGATGAAACGCTTTCAAATAGACGAAAATGTGCCTTCTGCCCAGACGTGATGTACCCAGGCTTGATAGACGAAGCAGGGCACGTTTAAAGTGTTCTGCAGCGGTATCCTGTTGGGGATAAACTGACAATTCAGCTCAATAATGTGCCTTTTTTTTGCTCATAATCTTTTTTATTAAGAATTTATGAAATCGTGAAATAAGGTACAACATAGCCATCAGAAGGATAGAAATAAAATAGGACAAGAAATATGGCAGTACACTTTATTTAGGCGTATCAGGAAGTCAAGAACATTTTGCAGTGATATGCCACACAAGCATCAAAGATACGTTTAGTAACGTGACTTTTTATCCACTAACTTGAGGCAAGCAGCATTGGGTTGTGGACATCCTTGACTGAATGAGGACCTGCTAGAGGCCGCATCAGCTCCCCTCTACACCTCCCAATGATCTCAGGATGGTGGTTACAGTCGCTGTACCTGGGTGTGGGGCAGAGTAGCAGTAGATGGTACCAGCTCCTTGTTTGGTATGCTTTTCCAGTGTTTGGGTTGGCTAGTATGATTTGCTGTTTGTCTATTCATGTGGGATCAGAGTTCCAGCCTTGTAGTGTTGAAAACCTTCATCATAGTAGTCTAGGTTCGGTTAATAATAGGGGCAGGGCTTTAAGTGGGACGAAAAAGCTGGGGTGGGTCTCTCAAAGGGGCGTGGCTGATGTAATTAAGGGTGTGGCTTAAAAACACTTAAGCTAAAAATCTGTGCTTAGGATAGTGTGCCGCCCGACTGGTATTTTGCTGCTTCTGTCATTGCATCAAGATATATAATATAGCAATTAACATTATACCTATAACAAGCCAGGACTACTGGCTTTGTCAATGGTTGCTAGTTGCATAAGATAAATAAGCAACAACTATGGCTTTGTTGTATATAATATTGAAAATGCTTCCATTCTGTAATGATGAGATTATGAAAGAACTACAACAAGTCTCTTTGAAGTTACCTCTAAGGCAGTGAAGGGTGGTACTGCTGCAGAGTTAAGATTTTTTCACCCGGAGGGTGTGGGTGAAAATGGAGAGCCTGATAGGGACCCGTCTCAGTACCTGCTTTTAGAACTGCCGGTGCTGAGCACCCACTTAAAGCCCTGAATAGGGGGATATAGGTTCATATACCACTAGGGCCAGCTCAGCCTTTTGTCCGGTAAAACTGGTGTAATAAAATGTCCTGTACCATTTAGAACATTTACTCTGAATTTCATTCTCCTTGCTTGGTAGAGTGTGCATTCTGCATTCACCTCTGCCATCTCCCGAGTGTGTGAGTGCATTGTCTACTGAGTGTGTGAGTGCATTGTCTACTGAGTGTGTGAGTGCATTGTCTACCCAGTGTGTGAGTGCAGTGTCTGCCTAGGGCTGTCACAGTGGCCCCTTTTGTTAGTGTGCATAGGGTTTGTGTTGCTGCAGGTGGAGGATGAGGGTTGGAGGCTACAGACTGCGGTGTGTGTGAATGTGTGTTTGTTAGCATAGTCTTCTGTGTGCATGGGGCTTCTAGTAAGTGCTTGTGTGTACACATGTGTATGACTGTTTTGTGATTGGGAGGTTGAAGGGAACTGGTAGGAGCTTATCAGCAAGATAGTGAAATATATGCAAGTTATCTAATTAGGTTCGAGGGTGTCCAAAGGTGCATTATGCCAAGCTTAGCGACCACTGTTATCAGTGGAAGCAAAACCAGAAAATGGGGAATTGGGTGATGTTTAGTCGTGAAGTTATGCATGAGGCAGTCCCTAAATGTGATAACTGCTAATGAAGACCTGGGCAACTAAATTCATAAATAAATCATAGTAATTAGTTGTGCACATTCTGTGCACAGGTGCAAACTAGGGGTAGCATAACCCTAAGATGTATTTATTGTGAAATGCAATAATGTATTTGTTTTAATTTGTAATTGATTTGCCTCATCTACACATTAACGTAGTTTGTTCCTAGGCACACATACATTTTTGGTTCCTATGGATCAGCATGTTTGCACTTACTGACTTCCCTTTATGGGAGTGAAGACACATTTGAAACCTGCCCTAAGGATGCAATGGCGGCTCCAGAGTGTGAAGATCATAGTTGCTTTAAAGCCTTCTCTATAACGTTGGGCTTTAGCCAGAGTATGGGAACAAAGAGAAACAGTTACACAGCTGTAAGAAGGCCTGTTCCTATCAGGAAAAGAATCCTTCTAAATGCAACAATGGGGCAGAAGGGAGAGAGTATCGGTGTGAGTGAGTGCCTGTGAGTATAAGTACGTGTTTGGTCAAGGTAATGGGCTCAGCTGTGCCTAATGGGACTAATCCTGGAAAAACTGTTCTTGGGGAGATACTGCCAAACTCTGGATAGGAAGGATCCATGACGTCTTGTTGGCACTCCAAACGTATTTGAATATATCATTAGTGCCTGATCAGAATGTGCTTTTTTTACCCATTTTTTTTAATGTGCTGTAAAATGCGACAACTAGTCCTGATTTTTATGTTAACGTCTTCTCAAAGGTGAGAACACTACCGGACTCTCTGAAAATAAGTTGTCTTGCACGTTTGCTCTGTCTAATTTGGAAAAGGTCTTTACGCCCTACCACTTTCAAAGTTCAGCATCTGCCACTGTGCTTCGGAACTGGACTGTGTTGCAGGACTTCGCATCACAGCCCCTAACTTCCTCAGAACCGCCGCTGCATGTCCCATTCTCGAGGCAGGCCTTTGATCGCAAGCCCCTTGTCAAAGGCAACTTTGACGACAATGCAGGACTCTGCATCACAGCCCCGCAGCTTCTCCGGAATCGCGGCCATGAAATGCACTTTGACGCAGGACTTCGCATCACAAGCCCCTCATTGACCACATCCTCAACAACTACACAGGGTTCTGCACAGGCCTGGGCGTAGTTCGCAGAGTTTTGCTATGCGGAACTCCGCGAAGTTACAAAAAAACTCTGCTGAGTTCCGCAAGTGGCGGAGTGCAGTGCGAACTGCAGTTCGCGCTGGTATTCCTGCCGCTTGTTTAGAAATTCTACCCGAGTGGCAGCTTGCGCTCGCAAACTTACCATTCGCGATCGTGAACTTACCGTTCGCGATCGTGAGCAGGGAAAAAACACTGCTGCACTATGCGAAGCGGAGTTTTCTGCACTCCGCGAGATCCACGGAGCGCGGAATGCAGTAAACTCCGCAAACGGAATGGAGTTCACCGCCCAGGCCTATCTGCATCGCAGCCCTGCAGCTCCTCGGACCTTCCGCTCCGAGACACATCCTCGACGTGGGATCTCACAATACTCCTGTAAGGAGGACGACGCCGGGGCGGACCGGAAGTGGAGAAAGGTTGCGACACCTCAATGCGGACCGGAAGCCGGCAACGGTCTAGCAGTGACTCAGGCGAGTGGGGAGGAGACCGTGACGAAGGCGGAAGAGGGCTGCACAAAAGACGCTGAGGAGCAGGAGACGGCGAGAGGTATCGGAGGAAGAGAGACGGTGAGCGTGAAGGACAGTAGTAAAGCGGAGGAAGGCGAGAGCGAGGAGGAGCAGACGAGACGAGGACAGAGGAGTGTATTGTACACCGCTAGCAAACCCGGTGGGCTGGAGGAAGGAGAAGACGCCCCGGGTCCCGCCGCCACGGTCCTAGAGACGGGCCGTGGCCCAAGGCAAGTGTCCCTCCGGGGATCGTTCTGGTGGGGGAGGTGGGGAGGCATTGGGAGGTAGGGCACTGGAGTGGTGGAGGTTCCTTTGATAAAAAGCCCACACGAACCCTCCCCGCACATACGTCTTGGTGACGGTAGCACAAAACCAACCCTATACAAACGCACAGTTATTGACCCCGACCTGTTTTGTATTCTTTTCTTTGCCCGTCCTCCGAGTGAGTCCAAGCAAGCGTGCAAGAAACCCAGGAGGATCCCGGCCTACCCAACCCCGACATCCCGGAGCCAAAAACCAAAAAGAGAAGCTGTCTCATACCTTCTTTTGTGTTATTCCTTTGGTTGACCATTCTACCCGAAATCCCTTACAATCCTTACCCACGTACCACCTGAAGAAAAGAAAATAAAGATAACAAGTATACCATAATACGGCATCTTGTGGTCCATCACAGCCCGGTGACGCTAACACCCTTACAACTCCGCAAGCAGGATTTAAGGTATTTTTATTCAGCAGGCCTAACTTGGTCCTTGTATTCGGCCCACGCTCCACCATGGTCGGCCTGAACTTGTGACTTTGTCCCCGTCCGGTGGACAAGATGTCCATAGTTGGCGCTTTGTGCTTTTAGGCACTGTTTTCACTTAAATCTTCAAAACTGCATATCTCACCTTCTACTGCTTGATTTTTTGTTTTTTTTTGTGTCAAATAATGCATTAAAGTTTACTCTATTTTTCAAAATTGGTGTGGGATTTTTCTTGTGTTGTGTTTTCACTTTATTACTGTTTGTAGTGCTGCATAAGTACTTTACATATTACCTGCCAGAAGGTTAGGCGCAAGTTAATTTGGAGTTTGCTTGTGACTTTTCCCTGACAGGAATTGTTGTTGCTGCTTGAGAAGGATTCCCCCCCACACACACCCCCATTAACTAGAAAGCCAATTTCCAACAATAATTAATGGTGTTTTTTTCTGACAGCAGCAAAGATAGGAGGAGGCAGTCATTAACATACATTGGTATTGCCAATGCTTGTTTCAAACTGCATTGCACACCGCCAGTCCAGACAAACCCTCAAATGATCATTAAGATCCTTAAGAAGATGAAGAACGACGGGGCCCCCGGGCCCAATGGGCTACCAGCACCGGTCTTCAAAAAGGCCCCGGACTTTTGGGCAACAACATTAACCCCTCTCTACAATTACATTTTCTCGACCGCCAAAACCCCTGATTCTTGGAGGGGCTCTATACTGGTCCCTATTTTCAAAAACGGAGACCGCCTGAAGCCATCAAACTATAGGCTCATTGCCCTGCTTGATCTGGAAGCCTAGGCCTATGCCCGCCTCCTACTGAAGGATCTTGAGACTTGGGTGGAGGAAAAAAACATCATCCCCTTCCACCAGACCGGCTTCAGGTCACAATCATCGACCATGGATAATGTACTGGCGCTAGCGCACCTATCAGCCCAGGCAGCAAGGAAGAAAAAGCCCCTACTTTTCTGCTGCTTCATCGACTACAGCACAGCCTTCGACAAAGTTGTACGCAGAAGGCTATGGTGGAAACTAGAAAAATGGGGCATCCCACCAAACCTCTTGAAGGCAATCAGATCGCTATACAAGGACACTTGGGTGCGGGTCAAAACAAGTGCCAGCACAGTGTCCCCCAAAATAACAACGACCAATGGGCTGAAACAAGGATGCGTGCTGGCCCCCATCCTTTTTAACTTGTATATTGCGGACTTGGGGGACGCCCTGAAAGGAGCCAGCCTGGTAGCACCAAGGCTAGGAAGCGTGAGGCTGCCGGTGCTACAATATGCCGATGATACCGCCATAATGGATCACACGAAGGTGGGCCTCCAAAGAGCACTAAACGCACTGAACAGTTATAATAACGACAACAACTTGACAGTTAACCAGGGGAAGACCAAGGTTGTCATCTTCGGGAGTTATCATCTGAAAAAGAAAACACAGTGGCAAATGGGAAATCTGCTAATCAACACAGTGGTGTCATATAATTACCTAGGGGTTTTGCTTACGGAGTGGGCCAATCTGAAACAACAGCTATCTAAGGCCAAAAAGATCACACACCTGCTAAAGCAACTGAGCCTACACCTGGTAAGCCCTTCGGCCGGACCAATATTGTCCATTTTAAAGGCGAAATTGCTGCCAGCCATTAGCTATGGCCACCTGGCCTTCCCTGGCTCACTGGACGCCCTCCTCAACTCAGCCCAGGCCAAGGCATATAAATCTGTGCTCCTCATTCCTAGGTCAGCGAGGATCTCAAGGCTAAGATTGGAGCTAGGTTTGGCAAGGCCAGACCTGACGTGCCAGGGGGAGATCATAAAGCTATATCTAAGGATTTTAAGGGCCCCACCAAATACTCTAAGACAACAACTGAGATCCATCTTCGAAGGGCCTCTCTCGGCCTGGCACACCAGCCTTGGCAAAGCTCTCACCACGCTGAAGATTGAGGAAGAGAGCATCCCGCGGCTGGAAATCCCATTGAATGCTTGGAAAAAAGCCATAAATAGACAAGTGTGCAACATATCTTTTGCTCTCGACTACAAATCTCTCCGCTCGAGCACCCTTTTAGACCCACTGAATAATTCCTATATGGTAGGTAAAGCACAACCCAACCTAAGTGAGGCCCTCACACCACAAGCCCGAAGTAAGATTCTTTTCATGAGACTAAGCACACTAGGAATTGCCGATTTTAACCCTGCATGGGCCCGCAGGGGGGAAACTAAAAATTGCAGACTGTGCTCCTACAGGAGGGAATCTTGGTTGCACCTCATATGCTGCTGTCCCGAACTTAACAACGAACGTCGGCGACTCCTGCGCCCAGTCTGTATCACCAACAGCATAAAGTCTTGCAGTGAAGCCAGTAGCGGTCGGTGGTGGAAGTGCCGCCGGGCGCTGACGTGGGGCGGGGGAGGGGCAGGGTGGGGGGTAGTAAACTACGGATTATGGCGGATTACAGGTTAGTAAACATATAAAAAAATAAAACGAATTTCGTTTCTCGCGCTGCATCGCCAATTGCGATGCAGCGCGAGAAACGAAATTCGTTTTATTTATTTATATGTTTACTTACCTGTAATCTGCCGTAATCCGTAGTTTACTCCCCTCCACCCTGCCCCTCCCCCGCCCCACGTCAGTGCCCGGCGGCACTCCCACCACCGACCGCTACTGAGTGAAGCGTCAGCCTTGTGCTTTTCCGCAGCAACCACGATGACACTAGCAAGACTGGGGAAATTTACGCACCAGATTAGGACCTCCCTAAAAGCTGCCAATGAACACAATCAAACCCTGGAACCAATCACACAAAATCCAGGGGAAGAAGGCAGCCAGTCCCCCAAAAAGCACTGAGGCGCTTACCCCTCTTCATCCGCCCAATCAAGACTGCACCATTTTATGTACTTTAACTGAAGTGCCTTGGCGAACGGCTTGTAGACTCGATAAGCAAACTGTTTTTAGCGACTACTGAGGGCCGCCGGTTGATCGAGCGGGCCTCGGGAGGGGTGGGGTGGCCTCACACCGCCCAAACACAACCTGAAGTTTTTATTAATTTTAGTCTTGTTGACTGTTTTTCTTTTTTTACTGTAAAGATTTTAATTAATTGTACAGTTAATAAATAAATAAAAAAAAATGTTTCAAACTTTTCACAGGGGGAGAGCCCACCTGCTTACAGCAGCCTCACGGAGGTATGCTTGCTTCATATAGGGGCAGGTATTTTACTTCACCACTTTTAAACATTACCAGTTTCTACTGCTCCTCTGTACTGCTAGTAGATTGTAAATTAATAAAATATTAAGTGCGAGCCATCCTCCACACTGCGGAAAAATATTTTGGATTCATGGTAACTTTACAACAGCTAGATTTTCAAAATTTAAAAGATATCCTTATTGTTTTACAAGTAATACCGTTAAGCTTTTGCATAGTGCCCACCACACACGCATTCTTGTTTCCTGGCGCTAAGGAGAAAGGTCTTCATTTATGTGAAGTGATGCCAGCCTGTTAAATATTCATCAGTAGGAATCCTCTCCTTCGCCTCATTTCGCAAATATATTTGTGCGTAAGTGTGGCGTAATGCCAGGTTATGGGAAGTATAATTTATTCTTTATGTTGGCAGCTTGATGCCATACTTTACTCACTGAAGTGGGTGGTAATATCATCTGATTTAATTGTCTCAGTTCAGGAAATTGCTTTATCAGGTTTCAAACTTGCGACCGGCCAGTTTCAGCAGAGGGCAGCGGGGAGCATTTAACTCAAGGACAAATGTTGCTGATAGTGTGGCATTCAGCCACTCCTGACTCTAAATCAAGAGCAGACGGCGTTATGGGGAATTGTAGGTCCATACTCATAAGAGAAATAGCAAAACTCCAAGTCCCAGAATGCTCAGTGCCTGTGGAAGAAAGGCCACGACAGACTCAAGGCACCTTCGTGACACAGGGATGCAGATGGCACCCAGGACTAATCCTATAATCTGCAACCTGTAATCTAGTTCAAAGGACCCACTTGCAGCAGGGCAGCCCTCTTTTCCCCTACAGCTCTGAAAGCACTCCTTTCTTTGTGGAGAAAGGTGGCCCGCGGAAGGGCAATATTTCGAGATGTGGTGATAAAGCTTATCGGGGCTCTCCTCGGCTGCGCCCGCAGCAGCCATTCTTCATCGATACAGATCAGTCCGCCTGATCTGGTCCCATAATAAGACCTAAAACTGGCGCGAGGAGGGGGCGGATCTTAGCTTGGCCTGGATTTATGTAACTAGGCTAATGAAGAGACGGGCGGCTGTGGATTACAAGCGCGAGCAGGAATAATGTCGTCGGCATATTCTGAGTGAGGTAAGTCTGACGTTTTGCTATTTTTGGGTTGACAGCAACACTTTGTGGTTAAAGCGGCGCATAAATGCAAATTTCTATAGAATACTTGTGCTTGATCGATTAGGAATACATGTTATAGAGGCCCACAGACGGCAAAAGGATTTCACCCATGTTTCTCTCTCAAGCTACCTCGAGGAGTAGTTCTGCCTCAAAAGCAGTGTCTTCAGTTGAGGAGAGATCCCTTCAGAGCACAATAGTTAGCTTTGCTTAGTTTAATTTAATGTAATTCTATTTTAGGCTTTCAAGAGTTGGTGACTGTTGTTTCAACAAGTTGTTTTCTTTGCCATATTGAAAATATAAGTACCTACTATGGTGTCTGTGTGCGTGACTACTACATTTGAAGGTATACTGATCAAAAAGGCTGCTTGTTCCTGCTTTAATCCAGGAAATAGTTAAGTATGTTGTACCTTGTAATGTATATATTTTTGGTCCACCTGCATGCATAATTTATACCCAGAACGAAATATATGGCCTGTAATCAATTTGCGACCAAGGTATATTGATGACATCACAACTGTACTGTTATCCCAGTTATAACATGCGAAGAGCGCTGTTATCACATAAGGTTACTGCTGTGATATATGGAATAAAGTACTCCCTGCTGTACATTATAAGGATATTACCAGATGATGAGGAGTTCCATGACCATATAGAGGAATAAAGCTGAAGGCAAGTTTAATTATAAGGTTGTGGAGCCCTGAAGTGACTTGCACTATCTTTTTAATGTAGGCAGAGGGTATTTTATTCCTTATAATATTTTGTCAAATCGTCACCTTTCACTCAAGCTGCTTGATATCTTGCTCTTTCATGTTCATTGGGGATCAAAGAATAAATGCAGCATCTGTCCAGTGACAAAGCAGTTAGTCATTTTTGCAAAACTATATTAGAATCAGTTTAATGTAAGTAGGTTAAAAAATCTCTGGACCAGGTTGTGAGGAAACGTGTAGAGATTCGGGGCCTGGTCCGCAAAGATAAATGTACACTTTTGTGTAAGTTTGCGATTGTTTGCTCTTCACAAAGGTCTTTTACTAGTAGTAGTATCTTTACGACTGCGGCGTGTTAACGTTTTTTTGCAGCTGTCTATTTAAAGATACAGATGCTCAGTTAGTGGAGGGTTCTAGCTGAGAAACAGGTGACATGTTCTTAGGTCACTGGCAATTAGCTTCGAAGGGCCTCACTCCAAGTTGCGGAGTAAGTGGGAATGATCGCATTTTGTAAGTTCTGCTACTGCAGGAAATACACACCTGTTCCAAGTTTTGCAGGTGTAAACGAGGCATGGTGCGTGCTGTTGGTGTTTTGCGCACCTTTACTGCATGTTTCGTCTTTTTTCTGTTTTCCACTGGTGCATTTTATCAGGCTTTTCCTAAAAAACGATATCTGGGCAAAATTATGGATGTGCATTAATTACCACACAACTTGGAATCCTGACTAACTCCAGTTCTCCCACAAATCGGGATTCCCGCACTGCTTCGAAAGAGCAGCAAAGAGTATCATGTTTAATAGTAAACTACAAACCTGGCCCATTCTTGAGTATTCACTATTGTGTTGTCACTAGCCAATAATATTCTCCGTGCCCCTAACATGGATTATTATGGCATAGAGCTTAACACTGCGAGGCTGGCATCAATATCCTGAGCTGATGTTAATAACAATTGACATGAGTGGGTAGTAAATGGGTCTATGCGCCTTTACACATGTGCATACAGAGGGAAGGAGACCCTTGTGCAGTAGATGATGGCTGTAAAGATCCTAAGATCTCAGCGCCCGATTTAAAACACATTTTCCATGAGTAGGTGTGAATTACTCTTGGATTGAGTCATAACTTACACATGCATAACTATACCTTACACATTTTCCATGAGTAGGTGTGAATTACTCTTGGATTGAGTCATAACTTACACATGCATAACTATACCTTACACATTTTCCATGAGTAGGTGTGAATTACTCTTGGTTTGAGTCATAACTTACACATGCATAACTATACCTTACACATTTTCCATGAGTAGGTGTGAATTACTCTTGGATTGAGTCATAACTTACACATGCATAACTATACCTTACACATTTTCCATGAGTAGGTGTGAATTACTCTTGGATTGAGTCATAACTTACACATGCATAAATATACCTTACACATTTTCCATGAGTAGGTGTGAATTACTCTTGGTTTGAGTCATAACTTACACATGCATAACTATACCTTACACATTTTCCATGAGTAGGTGTGAATTACTCTTGGATTGAGTCATAACTTACACATGCATAACTATACCTTACACATTTTCCATGAGTAGGTGTGAATTACTCTTGATTGAGTCATAACTTACACATGCATAACTATACCTTACACATTTTCCATGAGTAGGTGTGAATTACTCTTGATTGAGTCATAACTTACACATGCATAACTATACCTTTACACATTTTCCATGAGTAGGTGTGAATTACTCTTGGATTGAGTCATAACTTACACATGCATAACTATACCTTACACATTTTCCATGAGTAGGTGTGAATTACTCTTGGTTTGAGTCATAACTTACACATGCATAACATAACTATACCTTACTGGTGATTCACACAGCCAGAAACATCTAGGCTACACCCCAGTAAAGTCAAAAATGTAAGTTACTTCATAACATCCCCATGAGCGTGCTGTGATTAGGTCCCTCACTACGAGTGGCCTAGTGACACCAGTGATATATTTTTGTTGCACCTGATAAAAGTCGGAGTCGGGATGTATCAGCAGTTACCGCACATATTAGAATGAACCGAGCCACTCGTAGAGTCATGCAAATGATATGAACACCTGCAAAGTAATAGACCTCTGGGACATGCACAAATGTTTTGAAATAAATGCTGCAGTACAGTTTTGGGACCACCATGCTTAAAACTAAAAGGACCTGGTGTAAGGAGGGTAAAAAGTGGAGTGAAGGAGGGCAAATGTTGGACATTTACAAGATCAAGATGTGTCTAACAAAGTTTATTTATGAAAAATATTTTGTTGAAGAAGAGTAAAGCAGACATAAAAGGATATTTATTTCACTTCTTAATTGTATGCAACAGCAAGCTGTGCATGTCTAGATTTGCTGAGGTCATCTGCCAACCATTTTCGGTGGGTATATACACAATGTATACATCAATAGTGCTTCAACTGGGTGTCAAGTGAAATGTTTGTGAATTAGAAAAAAGTTGTAACTTTCTCACACGAGGGAATGAATTCTCATGCTATAGTAAGCTATATGTTTTTGGGAGCACCTTTGTGAAGATGTCTCAGGAACATGTCTCGGTGAGTTAGCACTCACCCCGAATATAGACGGTGATCTGAAAGTCAAGAGTTTGAATTCCGGCAAGGCTGACATAGCCTTCTATCCTTCCGAGGTCGGTAAATTCAGTAGCATCAAATATTGTGATAGCAACGCCTGTTATTTAGAGATGTAGAACCGGCATCAGTGCGATGTAAGCACTATATACACTTAACAAGGATCAGCTTTGTTATTACTGAATGAGCCCTGCAGTCTCTCTCGGCCGCTCCACCGTCACGGAGGCGTAAAGCATGGTGGCTTTTTAATTTCTGGCATTGGAAACCCTTAAATGACATGCAAATAACGAATGTAATGGTGTGTAATATTTGCATATAAATAATGATACGATGCAATCATTTATTGGACGCGGTTTGCTGAGCACCAGAAAACACTTATAAATATAGTGTGCTGTACAGTTGTGCTATTTTACTCCATATTTACTTCTACATATCATGGGCTAGTCTCATTCGCCTTCATATGATTGATTCTGTGTGATCTTGGGCACATCATATTCTTTCCCGCTGCATAGGCTGCTCCACCTGCTTCCGGTAGGTGTACCAGGAGCCTTCTTTAAATGCTTGACATGTGCTATCATGTGTTATCCTTCAGATCCAAAAATGAATTTCTCTTAAATCTTTTTTACATGTTAGTTTCTAAACATGCAGAAGGCCAGAGGTTGAAGTGTGACAAATGAGTAGTGGAGCTGTCACCTGAAAGGCAGTGTGGTACTGGAGCAGAGGCGGGTCCTAGGACGAGGAGGGATTTGGTCTAGCAACATTATAATTCAATTTAAATGTGACTGTGCTAATCAGGAAGGGAGGTAAAACATTCAGGTACAAAGAGCCTCATGTACAACTGTAATATAAAGATAAACACGATTTAACTGTGAAATAAGTGATAGAAAGTAATAGATTATTATAGAAGAAAAATTAACCCTGTGGAACCCAGTTCCCATTAGTTCCTGTTCACTCCTACCTTTGCAAAGGGGGTAAAGTAAACTCTCACAGTATTCTAGCTCCTGAATATTGTCTCACTAATTTAAAGAAATGACTGCGGTTAAAATAGCTTATTCGCTGCTGAGCTGGGTGGCTGGGCTGTTTTTTAAAGAAATATTTATTTCTTGGTCGTTGATTGTGGCAAATGTTATGTTATGTTATATGAAACTTGCAAAACGCAACTTTTACTCCAAGGAGCTTCATGGCGCTGAGCGAAACCCTAATGGACCCAGTTACTAGAACTAAGCGATTCAGATAAGTGATCTACATAGAGCGTCAGGGGCGTCTAACATTATTAGAGCTTAGTTATTAGCACTGATTCAGCACAGCACATGCTCACTTCTATACCAATAACAGTCTCTTTAACAATCATGCACTTTGGGAGTCTGTCTGCATTCTGAGCAGAGTGTGAGCACAGGGAGCATGCTTCTTAGCTGCACTCTTTTCAGTGCGGGTAGTTGGGGTATCCTGGCATGCCAGTAGTGGCGAGGGGGCGGGGGGCTTCGCTCTGTCTCCCCATGATCAGCCTGGTGCATTGATACACGCAAGGTACCCTTTAAAATCCCAAAGGACCCAACTCTCACACAGGGCCGGGCAATTTTGTTGGGACCTGGGAGGGAGTAGGGGGTCTGCAAGTGTGAAGCACTGCTGCTTTTGTTACTGGGGGCCAATATTGCAGCACAGCTGCAAAACTGGCCTCTAGTAACAAAACCGGCCCCCACCGCTGCAAAACCGGCCCCCACTCTTCCAGCCTCCGTGGGAAACAACCCACACCCCGAACGGCCAGTCCGGCCCTGCTCACACGAGTGATACATTCAAAGACATACTCTAAATTAGAAACTAGCTGTACTAGTACTGAGTTATGATGGGCAGAGAACTGTCTAGCTGCTATAGGGAGTCACATGAGTTTGCACTTTGACCAGCTGACAGTATTTGCTGTGTCACAAGCTCCTGGGTGTATTTCAAATCCAGGAGTAATAATCAGTTGACTGATGTGTTCCTGGATTTCATTGGACATCAGTGCCTTTTTTGGCTGGCTGGGGACAGCTTCAGGTATCTCGGAGAGCTTATACCAACGTACAGCAAGGGCGGCTCCTCCATGTGGGTGGAGTTGCATCGCCCCACTGCTTTCTTGCAGTGCGAGAAGCAGAAACATAAAATGGTATTTTAAATACCATTTTATGTTTCTGCTTCTCGCACTGCAAGAAAGCAGAAGGCAGGGTTTGATTGGGGGCGGGCGGGTGGGCGTGTCTGCTGGAGGGCAGGGGAGGAGTGGCTTGCCCACTGTTGTAAGCGCTGACTGTTTGTTCGGCCCCAGGGCTGACCAAACCAGTCATACGTACTCTGCATTTTCTCTATGTAGGCTGCATGCAGCCTACATAGAGAAAATGGCCTCCCCATAGACGCCTGTGGGATCGGCGTCCCAGCCAACCACAACGCTGCCATTGCAGCGTTATGATTGGCTTAGGGGAGGGGAGGGAGGCTGCCTGCGGCTGCTTCCTGTTGACACAGACCGACGACGCGGGACGGGCCGGCAAAGGTAAGTTAACGTAACTTTAAAAAAAATTAAACCTCCCCCACACGCCCCCCACGCATGACCCCATCCCGCGCTCCCCCTGCCCCCCAACCTCCGAGTCATACTATCCTCGACTGACATACAGAGAAAGAAGCAATTGGTTCGCCCTTCCCTTAGCCATTGGTTGTTGTAAGTGTCAGTCATGCTTTGATGAGCCCACATTGCAGTCATTGGTTGTTGCTACTTTCCTTCATGACATAGGGTGTTTTGCCTTTTGAGGGTCCTACTGCCATGTTAAGGAGTCCACATAGGCAGTGCAGATACTTTCTTTCCTTACTAAATGCAATATACTCAGAGGCCTGTTTGGAGTCAGTAAAGCAATATATAACCATTCTTGTTAAAGGGAATGTGGTACCATGATTATATCTTTAGAATGAAAGCCCTTTGCTCAATCCCTCACAGGAGAGACTGGGTGAGTGCTGTCCAGATGATGGTCTCTCGGCTCCTCTAGTGGGTCAGAGGGAAGCCGGCTTGTAGTTCCAACACCATTACTCCCACCAGGAAGCAGTGGCTGTAGACATCCGATCTGCACATTGAATGATGGTAGAGTGACGATGCGCAGGTAGAGATGGCAGCGATCATGCACTCTCTTCCTGCAATGTCCGCAAGAGTGCAACCCTTACCTCTAGTGAGTATCAGTTAGCAGGAGTGTCACAGACTTTAATCAGAGTAGGGGAGTGGATTCACAATTTTGTGGCGCTCACATATCTTAATGTGGATTCGGAGCACAGACTTCTCTTGGATCTCTCTTGATTTAGCTTTGCTTTCTGCACTTCCCCTGCCTACTGCTTCCACGTCAGAGCGTGCACCCCCCTTTGCGGACTCATACACCTATTGTACCAATTAAATGGCCTTATGCTACCAAAAGTGCAGTACCCTATATGTCATGAATGAGCATTACACCTCATTCTTAATGTGATTGACACGACCACCAGTGGCTGATGATTGCTGGCAGATTGGCATTAACTCTGAGTATTGATGGTTAAAGCTTGCACTCTGTGCACTTAGACTCCTCCCTACTCCCAGCTGCATCAAAAGGTAAAGCAACCCAAGGGTGATGGTATTTACCATGTGCCATAAACACCTCACCCTATTCCACCTAACCTTTAATGAGGGTATATGTGTGGTAACTACCTCACTCTATTCTACTTGTGATGAGGATATGGGTATTCAAAAACCTCTACTACAATCGTTAATGAAGTCCAGTGGACCCTATTTTCCACTGGTCAACTGCAGATTGCACCAAGAAGCGTGGTTAGATTTTTGTGTTTTTTTTATGGAAAACTAAAAATATTTTTTTTAATGAAATTTGTGAAAAATATGTATAGTTCATGTTATAAATTGGGTCTCTAGTTGGTAGAGGTTTGCACCCTGCCCGAGTAGGGACCACAATCCTAGTCAGAATAAGCTAGATACATACTTTAAATTAACCTGTGTTCTTCCTCTAGTAGCTTGGCACAGAGCAGACAGGCTTAAATTAAGAGGCAATGTGTAAAGTATTTGTGCAACACACACACACACACACAGTAACACCATGAAAACACCACAAAAACACTACACATGGGTCTAGAAAAATAGAGAATATTTATCTGAGTAAAACAAGAGCAAAACAACAAAAATCCAATCAGAAGTCGATATATGAATTTTTAAAGAATAAATGCAAAAATAGTGCTTAGAAGTCACTAGCGGTCAAAAGGTTACTTGAGGTCGGAGGGACCGGTGCAAATGCAAGTTCAGGCCAACCGTGATGAAGGGCAGGCCAGCTGCAGGACCCAGACAAGTCCTGCTGAAGAAATTCCTTGGCTGGAGCAAGCGTCGACATCGAGAGCCTACTGTGTCGTCGTACAGCCGCGCAAAGGGGTCCCGCATCGCCGTCGAACTCCGTTGAAGTGAATACAATGTGTTATCGGCAAGCCGCTCAGAGTGTCGTCGTTGAGCGGTGCAGGCTGTGGATCCGCTGTCGTCGAGCAGGCTCAGCATCAGTGTCGATAGGCGATGTGACGGAATTTCACAAGCAGTCGGGGCTATGCGTCGGTTTTTGCAGAAATCAGCTGCATAACCCACTTCTGAGCCCCAGGACTGGAGGGGGCACCTCAGGCAAGGGTAGGACTCACAGTTGGCAGAGTCCGGCATCACCAGCAGGATTGCAGAAAGTCTTTTGTGTCCCTGAGACTTCAGAAAACTGAGGCAAGACAGCAAGTCCTTGGAGTCACTCCGGGTTCAAGTGAGATCGTTCCAGTCCTTGTCCTCAGTAGGGCAGAGATCAGCAGGGAAGCTCAGCAAAGCAGAGAAGCAGTTCGTCAGGACAGTCAGTCAAGGCAAAGTGGAAGTCCTTACAGTACAACAGTCTTTACTCCAGCAGAGTCCTGCCCAGGTCCAGTAGTGTACTAATTTGGTAGGGTCAGAGCCCCAGTACTTATACCCAAAAGTGCCTTTGATGTAGAGGGTGACTTTAAAGGAGCTCCCTGAGGTGGGCAAAGATCCCTTTCAACACAGGCGAGTCTGCCAGGCTATTAGTGGGGTATAAATCAGTGCTTTGTGTGTGGACAGGACACTACCTATTGAAGTGTAAGTGTCAGCCCCTTCCATTCTTCCTGGCCCAAGAAGACCCATCACAATGCAGATGAGTGCTTAGAATGCACCTTCCTGTGTTTGTGGCTGTCTATAGGGAATGCACAAACTGTAGCTGTCACAGAGCAAAGTTTAGAGCAGAGAAATGTCCCCTTTCTAAAAGTGGAATTTCTAAAATAGTAATGTCAAATCTAACTTTACCACTAAAGAGGGTTTACCGTTACCATTCCAAGGATATGAAACATAATTTAGATACTCCTTTCTATTAAAAAACTATGGCTTAAAATTGTTTTATGGAATTCCCAGTGTTAGCCTATGAGAGGAGTAGGCCTCACAGTACAGAAAAAATAATTTAGCTGCTTGTCACTACCAGGACATGTAAAACTTCAAAGTACATTTTCTACCATTTAGTTACACAGCACCCTGCCAATAGGGCTGCCAAGGGCCTACATTAAGTGTTACCTATGTGTAATAAAAAAGGAGTTTAAGGTTTGGCCAGTGGTTCTAAATGCCAAGTCGAAGTGGCAGTAAACTGCACACACAGATCTTGTAATGGCAGGTCTGAGACAGGTTTGAAAGGCTACTTCTGTGGGTGGCACAATCAGTGCTGCAGGCTAACTAGTAGCATTTAGATTACAGGGCCTGTGTATATATATGGCATACCATTTTACAGAGGACTTATAAGTAAAATATGCGAATCAAGTGTACACCAATGTCACCATTTTTTCGGAGAGAAGCGCATGCACTTTAGCACTGGCCAGCAGTGGTAAAGTGCTTAGAGCCCAGGGGCTAACAAAAAGATACACCAAAAAGTGGAGGTAAGCAGGCAAAAAGTTGGGGGAAGATCACCCTCAGGATGACAAGTCTAACAGTTTATGTTCCAAAATCTGCGTTAGTAAAAGGTTTACATCTCAAATGTATAATTTCTGAACTTTTTTTGCATGTTTATGCTCCCTCATGAATTTGCCATTTGTTTGATCATATTAATTCAGTTGAAAGAGTAGGAACCAAGTATGAAAACTTAAAAGGAGTACCTTTATAAAGACAGACAAAATTATATCTTTCTGTACATTTTCTACGTACTTCATATAAAATAAAAACATGTTGAGACATCTCTGACAAAATATACATAGTAGAAAAAAAGAAAAGATAAATGAGTGTAAAATGTCAGAGACTGTACCACTATTCTGTCAAAAGGAGTCAAGCATTCCTACACTCCCTAATCGTGCTAATTATTAGATTACCTGATTCTGTGAGTAAGCTTTTTTCTCTGACACCCTCATTACGAGCTGCCTCTTAGTACCGTTTTACAAGAAACATGAATTTCTCCCCAAAAAGGCATTACAAAGCCTTAGTGCATGTGCATGCGGCAGCACTGCATTGGTTTCCAGGAACAAACTCTTGGCCTTCAGGTCAAACCTGGAGGATTTTTTCTTAAGGCAAAAGGCCCATAATTACTGGTTTACGTGCAAAATTTGGTGAGCAGCACTGATTTCCCTATGTAATGCCCCATTCCACAGGAACCATAGAGAGTTAACCGGTAATCCCTTCGTAATACTGCACCCTGGAATGATAGCTACCTCCGCTTTGCTAATACCAGGTATTACTGGTCTAAAATTGTTAGATCACTTGTGATGGATGTCTTAGAACACAAGGACAAACCTCAGATGGACCTTTATCAATCAACACAACAGTGCACTCTATGAGCCGATTCACAAAAAATAAATGTACATGTACGGGTCGGAGATTTCCATCTCCGTCTGAACACATTTTTACATTTTTCAATTCACAAACATTCGCTGAAGAGCTGCGCCGGGGCAGATTTCCAGGCACACTACAACTATTCCTGTTTCCATTTTCCATGAATCTACATAGACATCGCATAGATTTAAGCACAACGGGAATGGAGCTCTTGTACAAGAGCACAGTTTTGTTTTATCAACAGAGATTACAATTTACCCACCGGAGTAAGCCATCTTCTACACCCCACTAAATCTGGTGGTGATCTGTACCCCTTTTGCATCCTGAAAAGGACATTTCTGACGATTTCCGGGGTGGGGAAGAGGTCAGAAAGGGGTTTGGGAAGAGTCTAAGCTTAAGGCCTGATTCACTAAGAAGTTAAAAATATGCTCCCACGCTGTTACTCCTATATTTGTAGCAAACTTCTATTTTGGAATTAACTAAATTCCAAGAGTATGTCTGTAAATCTGCGCCTGGGGCACTCAAATGCAGAAATATTTCTGGGAGGAAAATTTTAATATTCGGGCATTTCTTCATGCGGAAATGTAATGCAAATGTGAATTCACGTGTTTTTTCCCTTCAGGGAAAACTCATTCGCTTACCTCAGTGTTAAATATGAAGGTGTCACCTACCTATTCCCACCCTAGAAACATCACACTGACATGGCACTCAACAACTCAGGCCCTACCAACCTGAACAGTTGCATCTCCTTCCACCAACCATCCAGACACCTCCACTCTGCAGGGCTCCTCGCCAACAGCCCACGGATACAAAGAAACCGATCAGAAGGACGAGCGTTCTCTTACATCGCTTCTAAAGCGTGGAACGACCTCCCACTCTGCATCAGAGCCTTCTCCTCTCTTCTTGAATTCAGAAGAAGCTTATGACCTGGCTTTTCAATTAACCAACCTACCATAGGCAGGGCTAGGCACACACATCTGCTCAGCGCCAGGATACCCTCCTGGGTGATAGCGTGCTTTACAAATACACATAACATAACAAGTTTGTGGATACTCACCAACTTTTACACAGGAACCCTTCATGGAATGCCAACAACCCACACCCTAAACTAGATTTGCAATTGTGGAAATTCCATTCTACAAACATTTCATATTAAGATATCCAGTTTTCAAGGGTAAAAGTCCACCTTTCCTCAATTTTGCAAACTCGGCTCCTCCAGTGAAGTTTGCTTAATCAGCCCTCTGTGACAGTCTTGTAAAAGACTGGCACGGCTCCTGCCGTTGCAACTGAGGGGCTGCATGCCACGTGAGGTTCCTTTGTCCAGTTGTGTGAATCCAACAGCTCGTTGCATCCTGGACATGTGGTGTCATGGTAACAGTGTACCTATGGACTGGAAACTCACAGCATGCAAAATGCTGTTGACTAAAAAAGCCTGAAAGTGTCACACATAACATGGGTCACTTCGTTGCTATTTGTTGGAGTTAGTTCAATATATAGGACTTGCAGGCAGTGAATTTTAGCTCCTCCCAATGCTTACTGTGTTTAGCCCTTTCTACTACCACACTTTCTGTTCATCCTAAGTGCACAGTATTGGGTTGTAGGAGTGGAGGGGACAGAGGCGCTGCTTGGAACAGGCACTATACACAGGTCTGGAGATATGCAGAGCATATAAGTTGTAGGTGGACTCTACTGCAGGCCCACAGTTAAGACGCTGGATGTGGCTGCATCTTTAGCCTCTTGAACCAGTCAGCAGTGTGTCTGTGGTGCAACCGTCAGCATTTTAGGCGTTTATAATTTGAGAACATTGACAAATTGTTTGTCTGATCTCAGTATCTGCCCTCTACATAGGGGTCGATTCCGATTCAGGCCGGAAATCACTCCGACCGAGCCGGACCCGGAGAGATTTCCGACCGAATCGGACTCTGGCAGTCCGACCGAACGAGTACGATGCGCACGCATGCAATCGGACTCGAGTCGGTCGGACTCCCATTGAAGTCAGGGGGAGCCGGACGTACAACGCGTACGCGGGCTCCCATTGACTCAATGGGTGCGAGGTGAACAAGGGTGCCCCCTTTAGCGGGTACGCCTCGAAGCGACTTGCGGCGTACATGCACAGGTAGGGGGGACCCATGGGTCCCCCCTGTGTGCGACGCGCGCGGCTACGCATACAGGGGGGTCCGACACGGACCCCCGAAGTACGGCTCCGACATCTCCTTCGAGCCGGACGGCGCGAGTCGGTCGGACTGCTCGAGGCGCGCATCGTACTTGCCCGGTCGGGGAACGTCTCCATTGCGTGGTGCGAGCCGTGTCCGTACGAGTCGGTCGGAGCACCTCGGACCCGCGAACAAGTCGGTCGGTGATTTCGCGTGCGCTCGCATCGTACTCGCTCGGCTGGACGCACGAATCGGTCGGGAAATAGGGCTCCGAATCGGATCCGGTCAAGCCGAATCCGATTCGGTGCCCTACCGGCCGAGATCGGAATCGGCCCCTCAGTGTTAGGTCTCAAAAATTACTTTAACTCTAAGAAACCTTATGTAGTCTCTTGGGTGTGCCAACTGGCCATTTCTAAGTAACAGATGTATGTCATATACAAAAATATTGTCTGACATAGATATTTTATATAAATAAATAAACATAGCATTAGGCATGGTATCCTCCCATACAAGCTTCTCCCGTTGCTTAGAGTTTGATGTCATTATGCATTGCAATGTGCTAATAAATATTTTGTCATATCTAGAAATGGGATGTCTGCTTATTTTGGACTTCATATCCCATGATCCCTTGTTAGCTGGGTATTCTGAGAATACGATATCATCATTGACACAGACTCTGCTGCATTTTCCTGACATCATCAGCAGCACTGATGTCCCACATCTCTGTTAGAAGCAAACAGCTTAAATACAGTGCTTAATTTGAGCCTGTGGTTGCCCGTAGGGGCCACTGGCACTTATTTTTCCTAATAAGACATTTCCCAAGAGCAAGAAAGGGAACAACACAAAAAGGGGAAAGAAAGAAGAAGATAAAGACCGAAAAAACTTCTTGAAGGGAGAAAGGAGGAACCTGCAGGAGAGAGCTAAATGGAAAGGGGTGTCGGGTAGTGGATTAAAGAGGCCTGAGGTGGATTAAAGATTAGACAGCTTTGGTATTCGGCACGCTAACATTTAATATAGCACCAGCCGCGGGCTTCTGAGCACAGCTTAGGGCACCGGCACTCATTCCGTTACAAATTAAGCACCGCTTAAAAACATGTCCTCACACCAACCCACACACCACGGCACAGGATAGTTTGTGGGGACCAGTTGTGTGAAAACTATGCCTCTCTGTGGGTTCTCTTGTAATTTGCTGCTGTCTGTCTGGATAACACATGTTTCTCTCTAAATCTTTCCACTTGACATGTATGTGTTATTACTTTGACTCCCACCTCTGTCACCGTTACCAAAGAGTTTATAAATGACGGGTGATTAGACAACTCTGAGAATGACCCAACGTACTTTCAACAAGTTTTTTTAAATACATGTTGTGTGGATTTAACTGAACTAGTTATGAGTGCTATGTGGTGTTTTAATGGTGTAAAGTAAGGGTTGGTTGCATGGGTCCAGCACTCTACCACATCATTTTTATTAAATTGACCAAACGTTTGGGTGATAATGTTCTAAAAATCAAAACATTTTGATTTTAGGTAGCACAACCTCCTGCCTTGAACGCTTTCAGGAAGTGGTAATTTTGAACCTCATATATGGCTTGTCTTTGTTTACTTCCTAAAAGGCATTAGGAACCAAAAAACAGATCACAGATGTCTATAATGTTTACCTCTTTATATTTTTACAAATACATATGTAGTATTTACTGACGAGAGACTGTTTGTCAGATTTAAGGGGCCTTTTGTCCTGATGAATGCCTTGAACGCTACTGTTGGGGCCTTATTGAGGGCAGAAACATGTTGATTTATAGTTACAGATAAGGTCATGAACAATTCTGTTCCTGTTAGGTTTTCAATCTCGTGAGAAGGGGATCCAATAAACAAGTTTATCCACATCACATAATTTTAATTTCAGGCCCCATTTCCAAGTACTTAATATAGCACCAGGGATAACAAATATATTTTAAAAATCTAAAGCAAATACATTCTTATAGCCTTTCTATTCCATGCATTTCCTGCAAATATATACATATTTCAGCAAGAAAAACACAAACGGCCTCATTACAAATTGCCCGTTTTTTCAGGAGGGAATTTACATCCTCTTAAATGTTGTATTAATGTGTGCGAATTATGTGTTATTTTGTTTCAAGCTCAAATGGTTCAAATATTACTAAAGGAAAGTGGTATAGTTGATTTGGCGCAGTGGCAGACCCTTTACTGAGGTTATCTGGTCACCTTTTAGTTAATGATTGCTGTATTCATATGTCAAACTGGTGCTAAGTGCAACATTGCCCACACATAAATATAAATAGTGGGTAAATTACAAAGTTACGATATATTTCTGCAAAACATTGTAATTCATTATGCCACATAATCTTGCACTTTTTGCTGCATAATATTGTCAACCATGCTGCATAATTTGGTCTCGTCTAGCAGCATAATTCGATTGGCATCTATATGTCACTTGCCCTTCGCTAATATCACCAAACAGTTATGGTTGATGCTCAACAGCAAAGCAGATCTGACCAAATCATATTGCCAAGAATCACAATTCAGGTCCAAATTGGAATATGACAATTACAAACATTAATCACTGATCAAACAATTAGTGTGAGTTTGAAAATCATTGGACTATAGAGTGTCACATTAACAAGCATCTGTCTTCAGCATCGCAACAGATGTCCACCCCTCTTCCACATAATCCATTCCCATATGTGGACACAATTCTGTCTCTTTTGACTGAAGATCTCCCAGGCCTTCAGGATCCAAGTGTGCTTTTCTTCCTTCTGCTCTAGTATGTGCACTAGGCAAGCCAGGCTTCTTGGTGGATGGGCAGAAAAGGAAGAAGCCATATTGAATGAGCTAAACCATGTTGGCTCTATATGTGCATTTTTACAGTTGGTAAATAGTAACATACTGTTGACGTACTTCAGAATATGGTGATATCAGAATGTCATGGGCACAATATTGAAGACAAAAATATCAACAAAGTAAGTATATAATGGTAAGTATCGTTTTACTTTACTTAACTCCACATATATGTGCCATGACATTATATATATCTTCAAGGTATATAGATGTCGAGTTGAGAATAGTAAATCTATATGTACCTATATGCATTTACCTTCTGAATATTTTTGTCCTCAATACTTTGGCTGTGATATTTTGCTGGTATGATGTTTCTGTAGTCAATAGTTCAATATACAACCCCACTCCACACAGTGAAAAGTCTGGCAGTTACAGCATATGAATGAAAGGTCTCCCAACCCGATGTGTGGTGGAGTCAACTCAGGAACCTAGCCAGCTGTTTACTTCGACACCGGACAAAAGCACTTGATACCACAGGATGGAGAACCCCAAAGGAAACTGCGAATACCGTAAGTCTAATGGTAAAACCTGTACCTATCCCAAACTTGGAATCAAAAGAGGTTTGGTGGAGACAAAGTGGAGATGCCACAAATTAAAGATAGGCAAATAAAATCATTGGTACATGACAAGAGAAACATAATTATTACCAGGATGGAGCAACCAAGCCAAAAGAAAGAAACATGTATTAAAAACATAAAGTTCTGTGCTGGGTCCAAGATAAAGCAGCTTCCTGCCTGATAAGACTTCATGGTTCACAGGAAGTGCGTATAATGCAAATGAAGGGGTGGTCGGACTTAAGGAATTTAATTGTGGTAGGGCGTGGCCAAGGAAATATTCCCCTCCACTTTTTGCTCAATAAAGAGCTAAAGAAGTCTTCTGATTTAATACTGGAGCTGAATGATCTGGACATCACTGGGGCTAAAATACCTATAGACTTGGATACCCTTTGGAGACTTCTCGACTTAGACTGTCTCCACCTATGATGATACATTAGTCAATACTGAACTCTTCAGTAAGATCGCGCGAAGTATCTGACAGGTCACTCTGAGGCAATTTTCTTTTTTCCCCAAACGTTTTCTGTATTGCACATTTTTAGGTCGGGCTTTAGCGGCAGCGCGCATGTATGGGAGACAAGCTGCCCTCACTCTCCGCCCATAGTTTTCATTGGCTTCTGTCTTTGTCCTTCGTAAATTCTGTCTTCTGATTGATTATGAGGCTTGTTAGTCCCGCCTTATTATGGCCATGTCGTCATTTGTACCCTCCCATGGCTATTGGCCCCTTTACTTCGAGTGTTACACTGTACGGTATGTGTTATTTAGAAGCACTATTTTTTCCCGCTCCACTGCCCGCACTCCCGTTGTCCTTGCCTCCGCCCCCTCCCCCGCCCGCACTCCCATTGTCCGTGCCTTCTCGCCCCCCTCCCGCCCGCACTCCCGTTGCCTGTGCCTTCTTCCCCCTCCCCCGCACTCCCGTTGTCCGTGCCTACTCGCACCCCCGCACCCCTGCCCGCACTCCCGCTGTCCGTGCCTTGTTGCCCCCCTGTCCCCTCACCCCCCCGCCCGCCCGCACTCCCATTTGCAATGCAATAGGTCTTGCGTAAATGCGAGTCCTATTGCATTGCAAATGCTTGTTATTTGTGTGTTTTAAATTTGATTGTATATCCCAGGAACTCCTCACTAGCACACACTGAGCCCTCTGGGGTCTTCATCACACTGCTCATCAGCACACAGGATTTGTATTGCTTCTCTTTCAATTTAGTCCCCCTTCAAATTTGGAGTTTAAAATTGTTCTACTTTCATCCCATTCCTTTTCGTTGCTCTTGTGCTTCAAGATCATTCTAACAAAATAGTCATAATCTCGAGCTTCAACATTTTCTGAATTTTTGATTTTGTATTTTTTTTAACTTTATCACGCTGTTTAGATGCTGATATTTTTTTCTTTGAGAGGCTTTGTGCTCAAAGCTGCTAAATATACTTAAACTTGAATGGGTCCAGTGGGAAAAGTTACCTTCACACTTATGCGTTGTATTAGCACTCACGTCTCCCAGCAAAGGCCAAAGTGTCAATGAAGTCGGACAGGAGGAGGATGAGAGCTGTGAACAACCTCTGCTTGGGCTGTAGGTTCATTGTACATAGTTGCTGGTTGTTACTGTCCAAAGGCAGGATGAGACCATGAAGTGAAATGTGTTTCTCCAGGACTTCTTTGAAAAATGCACATTTGGAGCGATTCCCGCCCACATGCACTGGTAATCCATTTGAGATGCCCCTTTAGTAATGTATGTTGCGTAGTTTACAGAGTGCAGTCCAGTGGCTGCTGCCATGTACGGAGGGTGGTGGGGTAAGGGGGGGGGGGGCTAAGGGACGCAAAATAAATAAATAATAATAATGAAACATACTTATTTCGAGACGCAACGTGACATCCTCTTCCACCGGTGGTCTCTCTTCCACAGGACCCAGCCAACTCCTCTAACTAATCCTAGTGCTGCTCTCACCAGTATGAGAGCAGCGCCAGGATTGGTTGGAGCGGCCTCACTCAGCGCTCTCAAGAGCACTGGAGGCCTGCTCTTTCAGTTTAAAACGTGCATGTCTGTCTTGCCGTCGCAAGATGGCCGGCCAAAGAGACATGCACATTTTAAAGCACACAGCTCCCTGATGCCACTCGGCAGCACTGGCCCTGCTCCGTCCTGTCACTCAGTTCAGGACGGGTCAGTTGTTGAAAAATAAAATGGTAATAAATAAACGTTATTACCATTTTATTTTTCAGCTCTGGCCTGGGGCTTTTCCATGCGGGGTGACGCTCCTCCCCTCAAACGGAGGACGCACCCCTGCACCCAACAGGGCTAGCATAACAGATAAACCCACCAGGGTCCCCAGCACACTGCGTATACAGTCTATGAATCGAAGAAACAGCTCACGGATCCCCAGCACCGCAGTCAAAAATTACTGGTGCTTCCTCCAAATTTAGCTATTTACCAACACATTTTTGTTCATTCTTCCCCGAGTGCTCTATTTTAGCCTTTCGCCCCCATGATGAATCTAAAAAGTGCCTCTGTGCCTGCTGCCTCACTTACTTAAGCAGGTATAAGAACAGCATTCCGGTAGGTTTGTGGCACACTGGTCACTGGTGTGACATCTCATTTGTGGCTTGTCAGTTACTCCGCAGTAGCTTTGCTAGGTGCAGCGCTTGTGTGACTTCAAATGGACTTCATCCTATACTTTACACTTCAAGGTGTCAGGTGGCATCTTTCCTCACACATTTAACTATTGCAGGTTCTGTAACCAGACACCTCAGCATATTGGCACTTGTCCTTTATTTAGCCCAACTTCTACCCTCCTCAAGAACTCTAGTACTGGTAATACTCTCAGTCCAATAGGATTAAGCAGGGTGGGGCATGATGAGGCATGGTGCCAACCAGTCATTGTGAAGGCAACAATAGTTCTGAATAATTGTTGCTACACTAACACTGCTCACTGAGTAATGGATTTCTTGGTAAGAGCATTTCATGCCTTTTGACAAGCACCAAAGAGGGGTATTTACACCTTTTCAGTGGGAAGGTTCCTGCCAGGTAATAAGGTGAACATCCAGAGGCCTCAAGCAACTGTAAGGTATTTCAGTGATGCAGGTTCTGGAGCACACTACCTGGCATACTGGTGCTTCACCTTTATTTTGCTTTGCGATAATAAAGGACACGTGCTCATCTCCCTTCCATTTCCCCATACTACTCAGCATCCGAACCCAAGCCATCTTACAGGGCACCCTCCTTTATTTGCTTTTTGCCCCTTCCTGCACTATTCCTGCTGTGGGGTCCTGGTCAATGGCTGGTAAAAGGTAACCAGCTGCTCCTCTAACTATTATGGAATCATGTCTCATTGGATCTCCTCACTTTAAGTGCCATTCCTTCAACTAATCACCAGACCGCTGTCCTTTTGCCCGAATCCCTCTCACCCCCATACAATTCATCTGGTGGAGTTTGAACTTTCTTTTCCCTTGTGGTGGCCCAAAAACCAACTTTCTGGACCTTTGTCCGTTTTCATTGCATTTTACATTTATGTTGCTTACTCAGACTCGACTTGCCACCCCTTGCTCCTCTGGCTCAAGACTTGTACCCTACTCACACCTCCTGTACTCTCTTTCACACTCCCTTACCATCCACTTCATCCCTTCTGATACTGTCTTTATTATAGGGCCTCCTTTCCATCCTATTATTCACCCTACAATGCCCTCCCCTCCAGGCCTCTAACCCCTGTTTTCATTATCCAGATAGCAGCAGGGCGCGCCTGGTTCTTCTCTCTGGAACCCTGCACTCCCTTCCAGTCATTGTCCGTCTATGCTTTAGAGGTTCCAGTAGGTCTTCTGGAGCAGAACTCTCGCCGTTAACCCCACCTCCCGGGTACGCGTTTACCACACTGCCAATCATAGAGTATGCTATAGTTTCTTTCATGCTCCATTTTTCCTTCACTTACTGCACAACCTTCTGCTCTTTGGCAGTCACCTCTGTAATTCCGTAGGCGTGGAACTGCGCGAATGGCTCCTTATGCTGTGCTCCACAGAGGAGACCCTCTGCCTCTACTTTCCTGCAGGTTGGACTGGCACCCTGACATCTAGGGCATCTATACCTTCAGTTATTCGTAACCCACCTTTACTGGAAAACCCCATGTTCACCCAAGATACATCCACACTTTGCGTGTTCTGCCCTTGCGTCTCAATTGGCAACCAGAGTGGCTGGCCCTGTGCCTTTTCATGCACCAGTCTCTCCCCCTTTCCCTGTCTTAGGTTTTCTTGTATTGCGCTTTCAACTGCCCTCAATTTCAGGCGCGTAGTCGAAAGGAACGGGCACAGGTCCCCACCAGAGCCCCTTCTCTACCACCGTCCACGGCCATGCTAGTGCAATGTTTATTTTGTAATTCATAGCTCTTGTCCTAGCTGCCACCCGTCGCATCTGCTGGACAAACAGCGGAGGCCGCTCCTTCTCCCATCTGGTGGCCACGGATCACTGACAGAATATCGACAGTAGAATATCGAGGTACAAAAATATCGACACAAAAATATCGATGTCCAGAATATCGAAGTCCTATCTACATAATGGTAGGTACAAAAATATCGAAAAATATATATAATTGTTAAAAATATCGTTGTTAAAAATATCGGTTTTTTTTTATGTTAAAAAAATAATGTAAAATAAAGTAAATAATACATATAATTAAAAAAACCATAGTTAAAATTATTAGAAAATGTTTAAAATTATAAGTAATACATATATTGTAAAAATAAATTAAACATACATATGTCTAAAATATAATATATATACTTACTTAATAATATTTATAAATAATTATTTTAATAACTTATAAATTGTTAAAAAACATATTAAAAATTATAAATACATATATATTCACATACACCAATAATATAAATTAAAAACAAAAAACATATATAACAAATTAAAATATAATTTTATTTTTAATCTTTTTAAAATACATTTTACACTACATTAACTAAAACAGTAAAGAAAATATTGGATAGCGGAGGGGATAAAATTACTATTCCCACTACAGAGAGTGCAACAGTAGGGAAAGTGTTGGATAGCGTAGGGGTAAAAATTACTATTCCCACTCCAGTGAGTGCAACAGTAGGGAAAGTGTTGGATAGCGGAGGGGTAAAAATTACTATTCCCACTCCAAAGAGTACAACAGTCGGGAAAGTGTTGGATAGCGGAGGGGTAAAAATTACTATTCCCACTCTAGAGAGTGCAACAGTAGGGAAAGTGTTGGATAGCGTAGGGGTAAAAATTACTATTCCCACTCCAAGGAGTGCAACAGTAGGGAAAGTGTTGGATAGCGTAGGGGTCAAAATTACTATTCCCACTCCAGAGAGTGCAACAGTAGGGAAAGTGTTGGATAGCGTAGGGGTTAAAATTACTATTCCCACTCCAGTGAGTGCAACAGTAGGGAAAGTTTTGGATAGCGGAGGGGAAAAAATTACTATTCCCACTCCAGTGAGTGCAACAGTAGGGAAAGAGTTGGATAGCGTAGGGGAAAAAATACTATTCCCACTCCAGAGAGTGCAACAGTAGGGAAATTGTTGGATAGCGGAGGGGTAAAAATTACTATTCCCACTCCAGTAAGTGCAATAGTAGGGAAAGTGTTGGATTGCGAATGGGTAAAAATTACTATGCCCACTCCAGTGAGTGCAACAGTAGGGAAAGTGTTGGATAGCGTAGGGGTAAAAATTACTATTCCGACTCCAGTGAGTGCAACAGTAGGGAAAGTGTTGGATAGCGGAGGGGTAAAAATTACTATTCCCACTCCAGTGAGTGCAACAGTAGGGAAAGTGTTGGATTGCGGAGGGGTAAAAATTACTATTCCCACTCCAGTGAGTGCAACAGTAGGGAAAGTGTTGGATAGCAGAGGGTTAAAATTGACATACTTATCAATTAAATAATTATTATAATTAAATAACCAATGAATAATTAATTAATAATAAATTAATTATAAATACTAATAAGTAAATATTAATAATTACTTTATTATAATTAAATTACTTCCCACTTTATTCCCCTATAAACCCACAACCCTCTCCTAAAAAAACACAAATATAATTATCAATTAATTAATTAATTAATAATCAATTAATAAATAATTAATAATAAATTAATTATATAAATAAAAATTAATATTTACCTTTTTTATATTTAAATTACTTCCCACCCTATTTCCTATAAACCCACAACCCACTCCTAAAAAAATAAAACAATTAATATAATTATCTATTAATTAATTAATATAAATTAATAACCAATTAATAATTAATTAATAATAAATTAATTATAAATAATAAATAAAAATTAATAATTATTTTTTTATAATTAAATTACTTTCCACCCTATTCCCCTATAAACCCACAACCCGCTCCTAAAAAAATAACACCTTTAATATAAGTATCTATTAATTAATTAATATTAATTAATAACCAATTAATAATTAATAATAAATTAATTATAAATAATACTAAATAAAAATTAATATTTACCTTTTTATAATTAAATGACTTCCCACCCTATTCCCTATAAACCCACAACCCGCTCCGAAAAAATAACACAATTAATATAATTATCTATTAATTAATTAATATTAATTAATAACCAATTAATAATTAATTAATAAGAAATTAATTATGCGTAATAAATAAAAAATATTTGCTTTATTATAATTAAATTACTTCCCACCCTATTTCCCTATAAACCCACAACCCGCTACAGAACTAAAATACGCAAAAATGAATTTCCATAAAAATAATTACTGCTAAAAATTTAACACATACTTTAAAAAAAAAACTACACTTATACCAAAAAATTACATCACATACTTTTAACACACATACTAAAATACAGAACACTAATATAAATATCGATATTATTAACAACGATATTTTTACAAACGATATTACTGTCTACGATATTTCTTTCCTCAATGTCGATATTCTGTGCTACGATATACTTGCTGTCGATATTCTTGTACCTAGATATTTCAAACTCGATATTGTTGTAGTTCGAAATAAACAACTCGATATTCTGTCAGTACACCGGTGGCCACGACCTGGAACGACCGCCCCCTGCACCTCAGAACCTCACCATCGCTCCAGCAATTCAGGAAGGACCAATCCAAGACCCGGATGTTCAACCAGTAGGAGAACAGACAGCAGGACACAACAGCGCCTCAAGACCCTCAAGGGTGAAGCAGTCGCGCTCTCCAAATCCTGATTGATTGATAGCAGCCTAACTCCTTCCCTTTTAACAAAAACCTGTCCAGTTTGCTGTGGTCCAAGGCTGGGCTCCTGAGCCTTCTCAGCACCCCCACACTCCCCACAGTGGCCCATGCTATGTCTAAAGCCCACTACGCATTTCTTTCTAGCTTCAACCCCCTGAAGATCTGTGTAAGGATAGACCCCTGCAATCCTGGCTACTCATATAGGTGATTCATTTAGGTCAGAGTTGGAGGTGCAGAGCATGGCTGGTGGCATTGTGTTACACCCTGGCAGATTTCTTTACAAAGGTGCAAGTTACAAGAGGCAGCAAAATATGCACTAAAAGATGTACCAATTATGTTTTGATGTGAGCATAAGACAATAGATCAACATATGCAACAGTGAATATATACGTATTTACATTTACAGAAATTTTATCTGGGGGTTGTATTCTGGTAACCGGTCATAAGTTAAAATGGCATGGATTCAGCCAATATTTTAGTTATTTTTCGAAGATTCCATTGCCTGTTGGTAAGAGGAGCTCATCGGAAAGCTGCCAGGTTGTCAGGTTGCATATGTGTAACATTTCTGTGTTTTTGGTTAGCTTATATATGACATTTCAATGCCAATGCGTGCCATTTTTTTTTTTTTTACGGAGTTTTATATAGCGCGAACTTGACCCGAAGGTATCGGGTATCAGAGCGCTTTACATAGCACCAGTTGCGCTACATGAGGACACGTTCATTTTTGTTAGGCACGCGGAGATTAAGAGGATTTGCCCAGAATCACAGGATGTTCAGCGTCATTGCCGAGACTCAAACTCGGTTCCCCAGATTCGAGGTCGACGGCCCTAGCCGTTAGGCTAACTCCTCTCCTCATTTTGAGTGACACTTTACTACGAGCAGAACTTAATAGTTATGTACCTGCAATAAGATAAGTTTTATAAATGACCCCTTTTTGTGAAATGTAATGATCTGGAAACAGCTATACCACCCCGGAACAACTAATCCAAGACCTCTGATCTACTTCCACTGTCTCTCACTTAGAATACTAGAGACGGAGTGTGGATCCTTGCAAGGCCCTGGAAATAAAGATTAGCACTGAAATAGCACCAAGGGAGGGCAGATGCTTCCCATGGGGACCACTTTATGTGAGCACTGCTCGTTATATTGACTTCCGCCACCCTCCTCTCCCAAGGTGAGCAGCAGAGGGGGTGGTGCAGGCATAGGCACATTGGGACTGCAGCAGACTCTGGCATGTCATGCTCCTATCACCACAATTCTGTAAGATGCAGATGCCACCTTTTGTTGCAAAATGCAAAGCAAATCATGCGGAATAAATTCACTGCTATCCTCTGGACCAGTTTAAGACTCTGTTATCTGCAGAGCCTGGTTCTAGCTGTGAGTACCAGCATGCAGTCTTGTGAAGACAGCGAATTATGTGTCTCAGTTGCCACTGACAGTAAATGTATCAAAGGCCGCCTGACCTTCCATCAGCCATCCAGGCACCTGCGCCCCACCGCCCTTGCAAACACTCATTCACACTCACCGAAGCTACAGTGGAGGTCGTTCCTTTTCCTACTTCGCCACCAAGTCCTGGAACAACCTACCCCTCCACCTACGAACATCTCCCTCTCTTACTTAATTCAGAAAGGAACTCAAGACCTGGCTTTTCAACTGAGCCCAGAGTGATCTCAGCGCCTGGATACCCTCAGGGGTGAATATCAGTGCTATATAAATACTGTTGATTGATTGATTGAATGGCCCCAGGGAGTGAGGAGTGTCCCCCACCTATGATCTACTGCATCAATGTCCGCACCGTGGACCTGCTGCATCAGTAGCCCCATCTAGGCCTGCGTCGGTGGCCATATGCAGTATATGCACCAGTGATACCTTACAATAGAGTGTCTCCTTGCATATGTGCAACTTTGGACCTGTGCCATAGGTTCATCATTGGCCTGCCATGGTACACACGCAACAGTGGCCCTTCGCAGTACATACATGAGTGGTTCTTTTCCAGTACATGGCCCCTCACTTTACATGCATCTGTGGCCCTTCGCATTACATCCATCCGTTGCTTCTAGGAGGACATAGGTCTGTGGTCCAGCAGAACCGAGGATCAATGACCACTACTGCGTGAGAAAAGCCAAAGTGAGAGCCCGCGAATAAGGCTGAAGGTTAACATTAAGTAGGGCACTTAGACTCAAGTAGGGCAATCATTATCAGATATTAAATGACCAGGAAACCATTATTAGAAAAAAATAATTTTGAGCAATTTTTAAATCTACCATGATGCTCCTTGGCCAACACTTGCAGTGAAACTTTGGCAAATGTAAAGATTTTTTCAGAGAATACCCTTAAGGTCCGACATAAAACTTCTGCAGAAATTATTGGCCTTGATTTTGCCATTAATGGCTCCAGAACTGTGCCATGTCCTGCAGTTCTTATGCCAGCGGGAGGAGTAAAGGGCCAAACTGTCTGTCCAGACGGGTTTGAGGCAATCTGTGGAGGAAGCAGTTATTCCCTGTGTCACTCATTCACTTTCTCCCTCTCATTCCTCCTTCGCTCCCTCCTACTCATGTCTGTGTCAATCTCACTCCCTCTCTTTTCCTCTCGCCTTCTATTATCCTTGTTCTTCCCTTTGCTGAACCCCTCATAGTCACCCTACAGGATCTTCCCATCTACACTGGAGGGAGTATAGGAGACCCAAAGGATGGTTTCTACTTGGTACAGTTGTCCCATCATCCGCCTCTGTCTGGGCCCTGGTGACTGGTGTTGATCTTTAGATCTTACCGTGGCGAAGGCTAGAAGTTCCTCCAAGTCATGGTCCATATGGTTTGACACTGTGCTGCAGCCTGCCCTCATGGGCACTGTCCAGGGCCGGACTGGCTACCGGGCGTTTTGGTGTGCTGCCAAGCTGGGGGCTGATTTCACTGCGGTGGGGGCTGATTTCGTTGATGGGGACCTGCGTGTGCTTCTAAATAAACAAAGCAAAACGAATGGTTTGAAGCACACGCAGGTCCCCATCAACGAAATCAGCCCCCAGCTTGGCAGCACACCAAAACGCCCGGTAGCCAGTCCGGCCCTGGCACTGTCCCTGTACAGCAGATAGCTGTGGCCTTAGTCGGATGGGACCCTTGCAGCAAAAGAGTTCAGTGGTGCGGAGAGCATCTCAGGTGCTGAACTTTGACTCCACCGTGCTGAGTCAGAGCAATGCAAGTAGTACTCTCCGAAGGAGGTAGACAATACCACAACGGCAGCACCAACCACAGTGCCTCCCTAGGGAATAAGGCCAGGCTCTGATCCAATCAGGACCTCACGCACACTCGGGCAGGATCATCATCACTTCTGGACCTCTTCACCCTCCTCATTAGTTATGTTGTGTCAAGCAGCAAGGGCCAGGAACAAACGTAAATTTGAAGAGGCTACAATGGGAGATGCAAAACATGCTTTTTGCTCAATCAGCTGATCGTGTAAGCCAAGGGTCTTCAAACTGGGAGGTGGCCCCCCCTAGGGGGGGCCTGCACTGATCCCAGGGGGGAGGGAGGCGCTAGGCTCTGGCCAAAAGAAGCATCATGCTGATAACATTGCTTTGTTTTAAGCTGAAAAAAAATGAGTAGCAGTAAGCCACTCTGTAATGGGCCATCACTAAAATTTTTGTCATTTATATCTAACTGGGAATTGTGTCAAAAGGGAAGGGTCTCCAAATATTTATCCCCCCCCTCCCTAAACCCCCAACCCCACCTTCTGATAATCACTCTGTGGATACGTCAACATGGTAGTAAGGCCTAGCTAAACAGAACAGTATGTTTGGCAATCATGCATCTGATTGCATTTTTAAAAGGGGTAGCAGAACTTAACTGCAACGTTTATTTAAACATTGACAATTTAATAGAATAATTGTGAAAAATTCTACGGGGGCACCAATGATTTTTTTAATACACTTGGGGGGCGCAGCATTAAAAAGTTTGAAGACCACTGGGTAAGCATTCTGGAACCTTGTGGTAATGCATGGAATTTCCCAGAACAAGTTTGTCTAACCCCGATGAGAGACACTTGATAGGGCTGACTCCCCGAAAAAGATTGCTTTACAGTTCTTTTTCCTTAGTGTTAGACTTTCTAGGAATAGGGTGTTCGACCTCCAAAAGGAGTGAAGGCTACCAGACATGGCCTTCTTTTAACCCAGATATTTCAGTGTCTCACAAAGGAAGTATTTTATGGATTATACAGGCCAGCTTAAATATACTCCTGGCTTCAACAGATATCATTTTTCAGGTGATCAGCGCAGGAGTGATGTGCTCAAGCCTTTTAGTTACTGAACCTAACCTAGCAATGGCATGCATAGCTGCCTTAGGAGGAATAAGGGGGATTTTGAGGTTGCAGATGCCTGTACGTAAGGTGTTGCCATAATGAATCCTAAATAAATCAAGGGAATGATTTAATGCCATCTCCGGCTGTAAATGATTTAATCCTCAAAGAACTCTAATTTGGTTCTATGTGCCTTTAGCTACGAAATTAAGGTGAGTATTTCAGATTTTTGCCAATTAAATTAAATTATGGATGGCTTGCACACTAGCAAATGTAAACAATTAAGGCAAAATTATACCAGAAGGGAGCATTGTTTGGAGATGGGCAGATCAGGAGGAACTCAATTGTGAGTGGATTCAGTTTGAGGTGCTGAGGAGATATTCACACCTAGATGTCCATGAGAACCTGAGCAAGAAAGCTGATATGCTCCATGGAGGAGAGATTAAAATATAGCTGACTCAGTGCTCTATGTGAAGAAAGGAAGCAAAAGATAGAATTGAGTGTTGATATACCCCTTGCTAAAGACAAGACAAACGGGATTGGAGACTATTAGATATTTGTATTTGGTGATATTGATTCCATAGCTATGAAGAGAACATCTGAGGACCATACAGTTCGTTCAGAGTTTTAGGAGAGAGGAATGATTAGCTATGTGAAAAGCTGTGGAGAGGTCAGGATAGCCATTGTCTAGGATGCACAATGCATCATCTACGTATTGTAGCTCAGTAGTCTCCATGTTGCAGCCAGACCACAAACATGGCTTCCAAAGTATCAACAGGTCATTTTCAGCTGTGAATTGTTACAGCTAAGTTCACACAAATTTCATGGACTTTGTCGAGGAAAGGTATGTGTGACATAGGGCAGAAGTTCAAATCTTCTTGGTCTGCACTTGAGAGTTTAACAAAGGGAACCATCTGAGGAGCTATTTTTAGACTATCAGGCCATTGTCCATGTAGCAGAGGAATCAATTAAGTGGGATCAGCCTGGGGCAAGAGAGGTGCTCAAGTCTGAAGTAGTGTGGTGGGAATTAGATCAGTAAAATGGGTGCATAGTGCAAGACTCAGAGTGGTATTAATCAGTTCAGTTTCTGTGATCTTTCAAACTTCTTTAGTGTTTGGTGGAAGAACATCTGGGGCTAGATCATTTATCAGGGGAATGAGAGGAATTTCTACATTGTTTACTTTTTCCTCAAAGAATCAGAAGATTTCTCACAGTTGCTTTTGTTTTCTTTTAGTTTTATGAGTTCAAGTTTATTCTTTATCCCCGTCATTTCCTAATTTTAAAGGCTTAAGATTGAGCAGATCGTCAGCTCTTTGGGGATTTATTGCAGGTTTGAGAAGATTCTTGATGCTGGGGTAGACAAATTGATGTTCTCGTTGTCTCTGACCTATTTTTTATTTCTACTCGGTTGATCCTTGGTCAAGACTTTGGAGAAAAAGAGAGAAAACGGGACGAGGAAGTCATCCGTCCAATGAATCTGGGTTGGCGGTTACTTCTAAAATTCCTTCTGGGTGGAATGCTTTCAGACAGTCTGGGGCAGCTGTATGCAAATCATCCTTGGTCTTACTCCAGTAACAACAGTCCAGCCGAAACTGACTAGCCAAGTGCCCACTGAAGAGGATCACAAGCAGTGATGCTCGGTGTGCTACCCAAAGAGATTGCCAGTGGGTTAGACTATTGGCAAGTATTGAATAATCTGATGGAATTGGTAGATCCAACACTGCTGAGAGAAGCCATTCAGCCATGTTTCAACGAATAATAAAAGTTCAAGATTATTGGTTGATTTTGCCGGCTATCTTTAGCCAGTGTTTGGCAGTTGATATGCAACTGTGCAAAAGGCAATGGATGGAGGACTGAATATTGCCTGTAGATGGGGCCAATGTGATTGGTATGTCAATGAGGTTGCTAGGATGTGGACCATTTTTGGTAGATCGAGATTCTGGTCTTCCGATGCGCGTGATGCCGGTAGCATAAGAAATATTTGGACTTCTTGATCCATGTGTATTACCTCTTAACAGCTCTTTGATGTCCTTATTGGATACATTTGAAGTGTGTCCCATCCGCCCTTGGCCCCCTTTTGCTTGCAGTCACTGAGTCTGGAGGTTTGCATGCTTGTTGGAGCTTTTAAGCTTTCTATCCGGAGATCTTGTTTCTAAGAATAAATGTGCGTTGGTTAAAGCACTGTGGCCTCTGATCTTTAGCTGTTAGATATTAAGACAAACACGTGTAACAAGCTTAGAGCCCTGCAGGCAGATGAAGTAAAGGAGAATGTCTGCAGGTAGCACATGCACAGACAGACAAAGCAAACACCAAGCGAGAGCTAAACAGTGGTGACTTGGCACACGTCAGTGATTTGTGTGCTGCAAAGGGTCGACTCAACTTTAAGCAGATTTACAGAAAATACCGGTTTTAAGTGAGACACCAAAAAGCGAATTGCCTTTGTCTGCATGTCATAATGCATAAGAAGGGTAAAGAGTGGTTGCCTTATGTGGAAAGAATGGCACATTCCATGGGAGATAAAAATATTGGAAGGTTTGACAGTTCAGTGTGAGAAAGGTAATAATATCTCACATGCTACATGCTACATAGCTACATTCTACATGTCAGCATTTTGCTGGTAAATAAGATAAGATGGCTACTTTAGGGCTTGTACTTTTAAAGTATCCTTCAGTAGGTAATATTCTTAAAGGTACTTCACGTTTTGCAATATTCAGAAGTGCATTTCAGTTTGCATTTGACATTGCAGTTAGCAATGTACCCAGTGCAAATCCTAGTGAGCCATCCTAGTGAGCCGCAGATGGGAGAGGGCATCAGTTGCACCACTCACAATGGAATGCACAAATGCACTGTGATTGCAAGCATGGAGTGATTACCAACTCCTCAGGCAGGAGGTAATCATTCGCAAAACGTACGCAGTAAATTACTTGTGCAGGCTAAATGCACTGGGACCAGCAGACAGTGGTCCCATCGGCGTCCCCGATACCCCCTTCTCAATGTACCCCTTTTAGAGGCATCGTGGCGTGTGCATTTAAAGGACAGGAGCTAAAATGGCAGCACATGGTAATTTTTAAATTTGTTGTCCAACCAGGAGTGCAGCAGGTGCAGTGGCACCATGGCTCAGAGGACTGAGGAACCCTGAATATTGCTATGTTTTGCTACCCAACCAGAGGTCGGGGAGTCTATTTTCCTTGCTGCAGTAGAAATCATGGCACCCATTTAAAGCCACTGGTCCCAATTCATGCCTCTGTCCAGAACACACCATTGTGCACAATGTGGTGTGCAGCAGATTCTATCTCTATTAGTATTAATGAGGGAGAGGAGGTGGCGCAGCAGCCAGAGCTGCCGACTCGGGAGCTGGGGATCCGGGTTTGAGTCTTGGCGTCGGCTCAACATCCTGTGATTCTGGGCAAATCACTTACTCTCCCCGTGCCCATGGACAGCGCCTGGATACCCTCACGGGTGATAAGCTGCGCTATATAAATGTACAAATTTAGTTTAATGTAATGAGATAGGCAGCTTGTGCCTGACTGCGCCACACCCTTCGCACAGCGAAGCGCAGCGACTGAGGCTGCCTGCAGCGCAATGCACACACTTGTTGCTAAAGGGCAGGTATTTATAACTTTGCTACTCAGAGACATTGGGGTCGATTCCGATCCCGGTCGGAGGCGCACCTAACACCATTCGCCCGGGAAACAAACCAGGCGAATGCGTGTTTCCCGACCGATTCGCACATACGTCCGAACGAGCAAGTACGATGTGCATAACTGCCCAAATCCCGACCCAGTCGCACTCACCCAATCCAGCTCCTGTTCTCCGACCGATGCGGATCCGGAAACGCAGAATCGAGTCGCACGGAAGCCCAAATGCAGCCCCGTCTGGCCGGACTATTACGATGCGCCTTCCGTACGTGCCGAACCCGTCGCTACGCACGGCACGTCAAAGCATCCGGGAGAGGTGCACATAAGCTCCGATTCGCGCCACAAGACGATCCACGGCTACGAGACGAACAAGCCAGCGATGAGGACGAGGCGAAGCAAAGAGAAAGACGAACGAGACAAACCAACCATGAATCCCATCGCGCAGATCCTACCAATACTCTACATCTATTACCGGAACTGGTACGGACGCATACGGCGCAGAAGGTAAGTCAGACACCCACCACACAAACAAACCACACGTACCCGACATATACCACACACACATAGGGATGCAGAAATTACTTACACCAGCAACAGCAGCACCCTAGGGGCGGGATGGCTATCACCAATGCCAAATACACACATAGGGGCCTGGATGCCAACCACTAATACCACCCCTACCCAGGGGGTGCCAGATGCCTTCCACTACTACCACCCCTACCCATGGGGGGCTGGATGCCTACCACCACTACCACCCCTACCCAGGGGGTGCTAGATGCCTACCACTACTACCACCCCTACCCAGGGGTGCTAGATGCCTACCACTACTACCACCCCTACTCAGGGGGCTGGATGCCTACCACTACCACCACCCCTACCCATGGGGGGCTGGATGCCTGTCACTACTACCACCCCTACCCATGGGGGCTGGATGCCTGTCACTACTACCACCCCTACCCAGGGGTGCTAGATGCCTACCACCACTACCACCCCTACCCATGGGGGGCTGGATGCCTACCACTACTACCACCCCCACTTAGGGGTGCTAGATGCCTACCACTACTACCACCCCTACCCAGGGGTGCTAGATGCCTACCACTACTACCACCCCTACCCATGGGGGCTGGATGCCTACCACTACTACCACCCCTACCCAGGGGTGCTAGATGCCTACCACTACTACCACCCCTACCCAGGGGGTGCTAGATGCCTACCACTACCACCACCCCTACCCAGGGGGTGCTAGATGCCTGTCACTACTACCACCCCTACCCATGGGGGGCTGGATGCCTGTCACTACTACCACCCCTACCCAGGGGGTGCTAGATGCCTACCACTACTACCACCCCTACCCAGGGGGTGCTAGATGCCTGTCACTACTACCACCCCTACCCATGGGGGGCTGGATGCCTGTCACTACTACCACCCCTATTCAGGGGGGGCAGGATGCCTACACTACCACCACCCCTACCCATGGGGGCTGGATGCCTACTACTACTACCACCCCTACCCATGGGGGCTGGATGCCTACCACTACCACCACCCCTACCCATGGGGGCTGGATGCCTGTCACTACTACCACCCCTACCCATGGGGGGCTGGATGCCTGTCACTACTACCACCCCTACCCAGGGGGTGCCAGATGCCTACCACTATTACCACCCCTACCCAGGGGGTGCTAGATGCCTGTCACTACTACCACCCCTACCCATGGGGGGCTGGAAGCCTGTCACTACTACCACCCCTACTCAGGGGGCTGGATGCCTACCACTACCACCACCCCTACCCAGGGGTGCTACATGCCTACCACTACTACCACCCCCACCCATGGGGGCTGGATGCCTACCACCACTACCACCCCTACCCAGGGGTGCTAGATGCCTACCACTACTACCACCCCTACCCAGGGGGTGCTAGATGCCTACCACTACTACCACCCCTACCCATGGGGGGCTGGATGCCTGTCACTACTACCACCCCTACCCAGGGGGTGCTAGATGCCTACCACTACTACCACCCCTTCCCAGGGGGTGCTAGATGCCTGTCACTACTACCACCCCTACCCATGGGGGGCTGGATGCCTGTCACTACTACCACCCCTACTCAGGCGGGGCTGGATGCCTACCACTACCACCACCCCTACCCATGGGGGGCTGGATGCCTACTACTACTACCACCCCTACCCATGGGGGGCTGGATGCCTACCACTACCACCACCCCTACCCATGGGGGGCTGGATGCCTGTCACTACTACCACCCCTACCCATGGGGGGCTGGATGCCTGTCACTACTACCACCCCTACCCAGAGGGTGCCAGATGCCTACCACTACTACCACCCCTACCCAGGGGGTGCTAGATGCCTGTCACTACTACCACCCCCACCCATGGGGGGCTGGATGCCTGTCACTACTACCACCCCTACTCAGGGGGGGGCTGGATGCCTACCACTACCACCACCCCTACCCAGGGGCTGCTAGATGCCTACCACTACTACCACCCCTACCCATGGGGGGCTGGATGCCTACCACCACTACCACCCCTACCCAGGGGGTGCTAGATGCCTACCACTACTACCACCCCTACTCAGGGGGGACTGGATACCTACCACCACCCCTACCCATGGGGGCTGGATGCCTGTCACTACTACCACCCCTACCCATGGGGGCTGGATGCCTGTCACTACTACCACCCCTACCCAGGGGTGCTAGTTGCCTACCACCACTACCACCCCTACCCATGGGGGGCTGGATGCACTACCACTACTACCACCCCCACTCAGGGGGTGCTAGATGCCTACCACTACTACCACCCCTACCCAGGGGGTGCTAGATGCCTACCACTACTACCACTCCTACCCATGGGGGGCTGGATGCCTACCACTACTACCACCTCTACCCAGGGGGTGCTAGATGCCTACCACTACTACCACCCCTACCCAGGGGGTGCTAGATGCCTACCACTACTACCCAGGGGGTGCTAGATGCCTACCACGACTACCACCCCTACCCAGGGGTGCTAGATGCCTACCACTACTACCACCCCTACCCATGGGGGCTGGATGCCTACCACTACTACCACCCCTACCCAGGGGGTGCTAGATGCCTACCACTACCACCACCCCTACCCAGGGGGTGCTAGATGCCTACCACTACTACCACCCCTACCCATGGGGGGCTGGATGCCTGTCACTACTACCACCCCTACCTGGGGGGGCTAGATGCCTACCACTACCACCAACCCTACCCAGGGGGTGCTAGATGCCTACCACTACTACCACTACTACTACCCCTACCCATGGGGGGCTAGATGCCTACCACTACCACCACCCCTACCCAGGGGGTGCTAGATGCCTACCACTACTACCACCGCTACCCAGGGGTGCTAGATGCCTACCACTACTACCACCCCTACTCAGGGGGCTGGATGCTCTACCACTACCACCACCCCTACCCATGGGGGGCTGGATGCCTGTCACTACTACCACCCCTACCCATGGGGGCTGGATGCCTGTCACTACTACCACCCCTACCCAGGGGTGCTAGATGCCTACCACCACTACCACCCCTACCCATGGGGGCTGGATGCCTACCACTACTACCACCCCCCTCAGGGGGTGCTAGATGCCTACCACTACTACCACCCCTACCCAGGGGTGCTAGATGCCTACCACTACTACCACTCCTACCCATGGGGGCTGGATGCCTACCACTACCACCCCTACCCAGGGGTGCTAGATGCCTACCACTACTACCACCCCTACCCAGGGGTGCTAGATGCCTACCACTATCACCACCCCTACCCAGGGGGTGCTAGATGCCTCACCACTACTACCACCCCTACCCAGGGGGTGCTAGATGCCTACCACTACTACCACCCCTACCCATGGGGGCTGGATGCCTACCACTACTACCACCCCTACCCAGGGGGTGCTAGATGCCTACCACTACCACCACCCCTACCCAGGGGGTGCTAGATGCCTACCACTACTACCACCCCTACCCATGGGGGCTGGATGCCTGTCACTACTACCACCCCTACCCAGGGGGCTAGATGCCTACCACTACCACCACCCCTACCCAGGGGTGCTAGATGCCTACCACTACCACCACCCCTACCCAGGGGTGCTAGATGTCTACCACTACTACCACTACTACTACCCCTACCCATGGGGGCTAGATGCCTACCACTACCACCACCCCTACCCAGGGGTGCTAGATGCCTACCACTACTACCACCCCTACCCAGGGGTGCTAGATGCCTACCACTACTACCACCCCTACTCAGGGGGCTGGATGCCTACCACTACCACCACCCCTACCCATGGGGGGCTGGATGCCTGTCACTACTACCACCCCTACCCATGGGGGCTGGATGCCTGTCACTACTACCACCCCTACCCAGGGGTGCTAGATGCCTACCACCACTACCACCCCTACCCATGGGGGGCTGGATGCCTACCACTACTACCACCCCCACTCAGGGGGTGCTAGATGCCTACCACTACTACCACCCCTACCCAGGGGTGCTAGATGCCTACCACTACTACCACTCCTACCCATGGGGGCTGGATGCCTACCACTACTACCACCCCTACCCAGGGGGTGCTAGATGCCTACCACTACCACCACCCCTACCCAGGGGGTGCTAGATGCCTACCACTACTACCACCCCTACCCATGGGGGGCTGGATGCCTATCACTACTACCACCCCTACCCAGGGGGCTAGATGCCCACCACTACCACCACCCCTACCCAGGGGTGCTAGATGCCTACCACTACCACCACCCCTACCCAGGGGTGCTAGATGCCTACCACTACTACCACCCCTACCCAGGGGTGCTAGATGCCTACCACTACTACCACCCCTACCCACGGGGGCTAGATGCCTACCACTACCACCACCCCTACCCAGGGGTGCTAGATGCCTACCACTACTACCACCCCTACCCAGGGGGTGCTAGATGCCTACCACTACTACCACCCCTACCCATGGGGGGCTGGATGCCTGTCACTACTACCACCCCTACCCAGGGGGTGCTAGATGCCTACCACTACTACCACTCCTACCCATGGGGGGCTGGATGCCTACCACTACTACCACCCCTACCCAGGGGGTGCTAGATGCCTACCACTACCACCACCCCTACCCAGGGGTGCTAGATGCCTACCACTACTACCACCCCTACCCATGGGGGCTGGATGCCTATCACTACTACCACCCCTACCCAGGGGGGCTAGATGCCTACCACTACCACCACCCCTACCCAGGGGTGCTAGATGCCTACCACTATCACCACCCCTACCCAGGGGGTGCTAGATGCCTACCACTACTACCACCCCTACCCAGGGGGTGCTAGATGCCTACCACTACTACCACCCCTACCCATGGGGGGCTGGATGCCTACCACTACTACCACCCCTACCCAGGGGTGCTAGATGCCTACCACTACCACCACCCCTACCCAGGGGTGCTAGATGCCTACCACTACTACCACCCCTACCCATGGGGGCTGGATGCCTGTCACTACTACCACCCCTACCCAGGGGGGGCTAGATGCCTACCACTACCACCACCCCTACCCAGTGGGTGCTAGATGCCTACCACTACCACCACCCCTACCCAGGGGGTGCTAGATGTCTACCACTACTACCACTACTACTACCCCTACCCATGGGGGGCTAGATGCCTACCACTACCACCACCCCTACCCAGGGGGTGCTAGATGCCTACCACTACTACCACCCCTACCCAGGGGGTGCTAGATGTCTACCACTACTACCACCCCTACTCAGGGGGGGCTGGATGCCTACCACTACCACCACCCCTACCCATGGGGGGCTGGATGCCTGTCACTACTACCACCCCTACCCATGGGGGGCTGGATGCCTGTCACTACTACCACCCCTACCCAGGGGGTGCTAGATGCCTACCACCACTACCACCCCTACCCATGGGGGGCTGGATGCCTACCACTACTACCACCCCCACTCAGGGGGTGCTAGATGCCTACCACTACTACCACCCCTACCCAGGGGGTGCTAGATGCCTACCACTACTACCACTCCTACCCATGGGGGCTGGATGCCTACCACTACACCACCCCTACCCAGGGGTGCTAGATGCCTACCACTACCACCACCCCTACCCAGGGGTGCTAGATGCCTACCACTACTACCACCCCTACCCATGGGGGCTGGATGCCTATCACTACTACCACCCCTACCCAGGGGGGCTAGATGCCTACCACTACCACCACCCCTACCCAGGGGTGCTAGATGCCTACCACTACCACCACCCCTACCCAGGGGGTGCTAGATGCCTACCACTACTACCACCCCTACCCAGGGGGTGCTAGATGCCTACCACTACTACCACCCCTACCCACGGGGGGCTAGATGCCTACCACTACCACCACCCCTACCCAGGGGGTGCTAGATGCCTACCACTACTACCACCCCTACCCAGGGGGTGCTAGATGCCTACCACTACTACCACCCCTACCCATGGGGGGCTGGATGCCTGTCACTACTACCACCCCTACTCAGGGGGGGCTGGATGCCTACCACTACCACCACCCCTACCCATGGGGGGCTGGATGCCTACCACCAACACCACCCCCACTCATAGGATGGACAATGCATGACACAACCAGCACACTACAACCTAAGGAATGCAAGAAAAAGACATCCCCCCAACACCATGACAAGCGTGTGTAGACTGTGTCAAATGCCTACAACACTGAACATGACTTTGAACATACAATGTGACCCCCATCACATGTGTGTGTCACACATAAATGTGTGTGGCCTCCACAATGCAAGCAGACCATGACCACTGTGGCAATGGGGTCCAACCCCCATCATCACAGTGACCAAAAGGTAAGTGTGGGGTCCATAGCTGAAGCACATTTTGAACATTGTGGCAATGGGGTCTAAACCCCATCATCACAGTGACCAAAATGTAAGTGTTGACATTGAAAAAGCTGCAACTGCAAAACTGCATGGATGATTCCTGGTCACAGAACAACAAACACATCAGTGGCAAAGTAGTGCTTGTGTCCCATAGCAACATAGATTGGGGGAGGCAAACAGTGCAGTGCAAATAAGACATACCTTTGGCCATGTGCAGACAAACATCACCCATGGGGGCTGACACTGTCAACATTCATCAATGACACAATGACAGAAGTGACCATCATAATGCAGACCCACATATTTGCACCAATGGGCACACAAATGTAGATATCCTGTGCAGACTGTAGATGTGAGGTGAACAGATACCATACCATGGCAGCAATGGGACACACAAACCATGATCATTGTGCTGACTGATGACCTAGGAGTCCCAGGGACAGCAGGTGAAACCCACCAAACAACATACAGTCAATGGCACACTAAAGATATGCCAATGCAGTGGTGCAGATGCACAAACACAAACAGGCAGCCCCACACGGCACATCAAACACAACAGGTGAAGGGGGGGGGGGGGGTGCCAGTGTCCCCAGGCAACCACACAACACATGATGAGGCCTGAATACCAATTACACAGATGCACATACAGTGCCACACAAAAGTAACTCATGGATCCAAATCCCCTATGTGGGCAATCAGGCATTGTTAGATGAGAGGGAGCACAAATCACACAAGCATGTAGGAACAGCAACTGACACAGCAAGACACAGACACACCACAGCACTTCCCCCAGGGTCCCCACAATGTGGTGACCCTGGGCTGCATGACAATACCACTGTGATGACAAAGCTAGATGTCGTTCACACTGTGAACCACAGTCATGTGTCCTGAGCAACAAACTACCATCACACCTACACAAGCACAAATCAATCAGCACGGCCAGTAAGCTAAGGCCAACATGGAGGCAGGGGTCTAGCCGGGCAACAACTCTCATCTGCACACACTCAACACCACACACCTCGACCTCCAACAATGTGCAGCAATGAAGCTCACATGCACTGGTGACATTGCACATGCACCCATGACAATCCCATGGGGGTGGTGGGAACTAAGGTGCAGAAACACATCACACATGGCCACTCAACAAGACTCCTGAATGTCTGACACACTGCACACTACGCTGTACATGGACATGACGGCAATATCACACCAACCAATGGGATCCCAGCCACAGTCCCACACCAATGAAGAAGCCAAGGTCACCCACAAAGAACACACATAGACAACTACCAACATTGCAGCCCTGACCCTGAGGAGTGCCAGCAGTCACACACACAACGTGTCACAGTCACTGAAAGCTAACACAAACTGGAAATTACATGACAGGTGTAAACAACAAGTGCCAAGTGGAATCCTGACTGTGTCCCATCTGCGTTTGCCCACAAACTCAGCCCTGACAGCAAACACACCTATGGGTGACACCCTGATGACCAGTAATGTGCCATGCACCCACATCACAGAGAACCCAGGGAGAGAACTTGGGGGGAACATAGGTCAACTCAGCAAGCATCACAAACAGGAACATCACTAGGGATCCCAGCATGCACAGCAAAATGGAAGTGAACACACACAGACATGCTCACACAACACACACCTTGGGCTCAGGCAATGTCACAGGATTACACACTGCCATGAGGGGACTCCACTCCTGTGTGAGGAAAGCTGTGCCATATGTTGCCTCAGTAGGGCTCCATCATGTCAGCAGAACACTTGGTCACACAGTCAACAATTAGCACGAAATGAAGGCTCCCGTCATATCAGCCTGGTCATGGGAGTGTCAACGAAATCATCAGCACAGATCCAACACACATGTTTAGCAAGTTGCACTGACAACACAGATGAGTCCTTCCCCATTGATGCCCAAACTTGCATGTCCAGTGGAGATGGCCACACGGTCAGGGAAGTAGACTAATTGAACAATGGCAAGCACAACAGATGTGCAGGGGTGTAAGCCACAGATGTGATATTGCAAATGTAAGTAGGAAATCCCATTGCCAAATATTGAAAACATGACACCCTCATATGCTGCTAAGGATGACATGGATACACTACAGGATAGGACACATTACCCGTGGACCACATGTGTTCCTGCACAGTAACACTTCATTTTCATGAGACCAAAAATCACCATCACTGCAGCAAGGGCACGGTTAGCATCATCAACATCATGTACATCAGAAGCAAAACCACTAGAGAACAGCAAGTAGCTTTATTCAGCATATGTGGGTTCAAAGGTTAAAGTCCAGAAAAAAAGAAACAAAGGCCAATGGCCAGTCCATTCTGAAAGTCAAAACAGGGTGACAGTGGCAGATGTCACCCTACGCATGCCTGCACTGCTACACACCAGGGACAATCCCTCGGAGGGGCATACGGGGGGCAGGCCAGGCACCGCAGGGACAGGATCAGGGCTCACCAGAAGGAGGCAGGGAAGGGGTGGTGGGTGCTGGAGAGCCACTGACAACTGCAGTGGAGGTGTCTGACATGGTGTGTGCCGGCACAACTGGGGGCATGACTCAGATGGTGTGGGTGCCGGCACGACTGCAGTGGGCCGTGCAGATGGAGTGGACAGGTTCCCCACTGCAGTGCCCAAGTCAGACGTGGTGGTAGTGGACTCCACTGCAGTGCCTACCTCCAGGGGAGGAGAATGGGGTTCAGGTAAGGTGGGCAGGACAGAGGGGAGGACACCGTCTCCACACCAGTGGCACAGACCTGCGCAGCGGGGATGTGGTGCCGGAAGAGCAAGTGGCAGGGGGAGAAGGCCGGATCATTTTGGGGATGGTGTATCTGTGGGTGGGGGAACCTGGGGCAGGGTGTGGTGGGGGCACCTGTGGAGTGGGGGCCTGAGGGATGGAGGAAGGAGACTGGGTGCTTGAGCTGCAGGGCAGTGGCGGGGTCTTGCACTTCCGGGTCCGGGGTGACTTGCGGATGGGGGCGTCAGTCGGTCTGCGCCTGGGGGAGGGTGTCCGGGGTGAGGGGCACTCCCCTCCGTGTGGGTGGGTTTCCTCTTCCCCCTGAATGCTGTATCAGCTGGATCGGAGGGGAAGAGGCTGAGGTCACTGAGGAAGACCCGCTGTGTCTTTGGGGTTGCAGGTGAGGCAAGGGAAGGGGCCTTGGATGGAGAGGTAACTGAGGACTGCGCAGTGCTCGTGGATGCGTGTGTGTGTGCCTGGGCCCCATCCCCTGTGAGTGTGGTTTCAGTCCCCTGACTGTGCGTGCGTGTGCATCTGGATTTTGGCGTGTGTGTCTGTGTGCTGCCTGTGTCTGTGCTGGTGTGTGCCTGTGCCGGTGTGTGTGTGCTTGGGACAGGTAAGGTGCTGGGGAGTGTGGATGGGGCAGAGGTAGGAGGAGCGAGGGACTGTTGGAGGAGGGACACTGCTGCCGTCAGGGAGGAGTCCATGGACCTATTGCTCCTCTGTAGGGCAGACATGCCCGATGAGATGCCCTCCATGAATGACACCAGCTGAGTCAACAGAGTGGTGTGTGCATGGAGGACACTCAGCATCGCTGTCTGCCCTACATGGAGCTGGCGAAGGAGGTACACAGACTCCTCACTCAGGGCAGCAGGGGACACAGGGGCAGGGGGTGCGGTGCCTGGCACGAAGGAGACACGCTCCCGAACATGGGAGCCTCCACGGACCTTGGGAATGGGAGCCGATGGGAGGGCGGTGGTGGTGGTGGTGGTGGCGGGGACAGCAACACTAGCTGGGGTGTGGTGGCTGCTGACACCCGCCTCCACAAGGGAGTCATCCTCTGAGCTGCTGTGGTCCTCAGCTGAGGTGGATGGTGCTGAGGACTCCTCGGTGTGGCTCCCCTCGCCCTCCGTGCCACTGGGTCCCTCCGACCCCTCCTCGGCTGCTGACCCAGTCTGGCTCTGCGGCTCCTCCTGGTCCATGGAGCTGTCCCCTCCTGTGGCCGTGGATGTATCTGCAAACAATAGGGAAACAGACAAATATCAGTCACCTGCACTGACCGCACACACCACAGTAAGTACAGCACATTACAGAGCAAGCCCTGGCATCCTTAGTTGAACATTGCCAAAAGTGCCCAAACAGAGTAGGGGAAGCCAATTGTCAGTCTGATGGTCAACCATGGCACGCACTCACATCCCTCCTGGCCTTGCACCCATCTGTCTGGTGTCTGTCGGATGGCAATACCCCAGTGTGGACACATGCACCACCTACACAGTAGTTGGACAGTGCAGAGAACACGGTGAAGCATGTGAACATGCACACATCACAACTCTTGCCACTGAGTCAGTACAGGTGTCCGGAAAAAGGGATGCCCAGAGTCAATTTTGAAATGCATGTGATGCATACCAGCGACAGACACCATGATGCACCCATGTCCTGATAGTCATTGCCACAATGGTGTGCATGTAGCACATGTCACTCCCCTGCAGGATCACTCATAGGAAGTTTCATGCCATGGCACAGGCATGCCTGCTAAGTCATACATCACTGTCTCCAGTCACATGGGCAGGGCAGCCAGACAACAACAGTCTGCACTGTGTCACAATAGTAGGTCATGGGGAATGCAAGTCCTGGAGCTGAACAAGTGCACATGTACATCCCCCACACACCACATCATCTGAACCCTTATCTGTCCACGTCATACCAATTGGACATATGGGAGACCTGTAACACAACCCTCTGAACCTGAGCACCTCACAATCTGCTGTGAATGGGAAACAGCTGCCTGAACTTCACATTCGCATACCCCAGTCTGCACGGTCAGGTGATCAAACACCTATGTGTCACACAAGTATTGTCTCCTATGTTCACATCTCCGGTGGCATGCTGAGCCCCAACCGAGAAACACCCCAGTAGTCCTGACAACGAAGTCACAGCACACTGACACAGAGGCAGACACCTGAGGGGACATATCACTGAGCACAACGTGTCAGCTGATACACGTGAGTGGGAGTACAGAGTGTATTGTATGGCCTGGAGTAGGCATGACTGTCCTGCCCCACGTGAATGAGGGATGAGCCCTGGACAGTAGGCAGGTGGCTAAGTATGTGTGACACACGTAATATACACACTCCTGGGGCCCAAACATTGTTCCCACCCGCAGCATGGGTGTGTGCCAGATACCCCAGGCACATGTGGTGGATCAGCTCAGCAATTGGACCACATATCAAAGTAACACGCAGATTACATGTCAGAACACAGGCATTGTGTAAGCAATGGACCCACCCATGATGCCCACCACAGAGTTAGGGGAACAAATGCTGTCCCCCACCTTGAGCTAAGCAAAATGCAAGGACACAGTACCCAAGTGACACAATTCCCTGACTGTAAGGGCCACACCTGGGTATCAGATGAGGAGTGGGCAGTGCACAATTGAGGGACATGGGTCCTGGACCACATGACTGATGTACTGTGGAAGTTTAACCAGGCCAGAGGAGGACACATACCATGGCAGACAAAGTTCACAATGCAGTCATGGACTCACCCCTCCTTGCTGCTCTCTGGCCTTCAGCTGCCCATCCAGATCAGGGAAGACCACCGCCAGGATCCTGAGCATGTGGGGGGTCAGGGTCCGGTGTCCGCCCCTCCTGCGAGGAGGCGACAGCTTCAGCTGGGCCCGTGCGATTCTCCGGGTCCAGCCCGAAGGTCCTGCCACCTCTTCTGGCAGTTGCGGATCCGGCGCTTGTAGACCCCCACGGATCTCACTGCCCGGACGATGGTCAGCCATATCTGCTGCTTCTGGTGGGCATCAACCTGTGAGGATGACAAAGTGAAAATGCCATTACTACACATTCAACATATCCGTGCATTACACAGTTGGATATACATGTCTCAATCACAGGGGCACATGATGTACACAGGCAGTGCAACGATGGTTATGGACAGTTTGCCAGCAGTTACTACATGGTATCATTGCCTGGGAAGTAAAACCTTGTTTAAATGCACTGTCACTGCACTATACCTGTTCAGTGCATGTAACTACACACTATGGGGGGTGACAACTACTCAGTGAGCCTGCTAGCCAGTGGCGGGCAGACTGTAAGTCTTGCTAGTCAGACAACATGCACATTTAGTAAGGCAGTGTACAGCACACTCACCTGCTCCCCTGCTTTCCCATACAGCTTGCTGTACTGTGGAAGGAGGCTGTCCAGCAGGGCCTGGTTCTCCTCAGTGCTGAAGGCTGGGGCTCTATCCACAGTACGTGCCATTGCAGGATCCAGAGGGTGCAGATACAGCAGCAGTGGTGGTGGCAGATGTCGTCCTGGAGCATGTAGTGCAGGCAAGTGAGCTCTCAGGGGAACAGCCAGCATTATATGTGTGTTGCAGAGGCAGATACTGTCCCATGTGTCCAAAGTGATAGGTCCAAGTCGTTTGCATCTTCTGAATCTGGCCAATCCATGGAATTGCACCACTTACACACGCCCACAGCATCCTTCAAAAGTTCAACTTCATGACACCCATGAATTTGCAACATTGTTGTGGGTGACCAACTGAATTCACAGCATCAGACTTGTTAAAGATTTGAAAACGCGTCCGTTGCCAGGCCAGGCCATAGCCAATGGGTGCGACCGATCGGTCCATTGCTGTACAACGCGTATTGCGAATACAACGCGTACCCGCTCACATTGTATGCAATGGCCAATGTGTGCGCACCGATCGGTCCATTGCTGTACAACGCGTACCCGCTCACATTGTATGCAATGGCCAATGCGTGCGCACCGATCGGTCCATTGCTGTACAACGCGTACCTGCTCACATTGTATGCAATGGCCAATGCGTGCGCACCGATCGGTCCATTGCTGTACAACGCGTACATCGGATGACAACGCGTACCCGCTCACATTGTATGCAATGGCCAATGCGTGCGCACCGATTGGTCCATTGCTGTACAACGCGTACCTGCTCACATTGTATGCAATGGCCAATGCGTGCGCACCGATCGGTCCATTGCTGTACAACGCGTACATCGGATGACAACACGTACCCGCTCACATTGTATGCAATGGCCAATGCGTGCGCACCGATCGGTCCATTGCTGTACAACGCGTACATCGGATGACAACGCTGCATCCGCTCACATTGTATGCAATGGCCAATGCGTGCGCACCGATCGGTCCATTGCTGTACAACGCGTACATCGGATGACAACGCTGCACTCGCTCACATTGTATGCAATGGCCAATGCGCGCGCACCGATTGGTCCATTGCTGTACAACGCGTATTGCGGATGCAACGCGTACCCGCTCACATTGTATGCAATGGCCAACACGTGCGCACCGATCGGTCCATTGCTGTACAACGCGTACCCGCTCACATTGTATGCAATGGATAATGTGTGCGCACCGATCGGTCCATTGCTGTACAACGCGTACCCGCTCACATTGTATGCAATGGCCAATGTGTGCGCACCGATCGGTCCATTGCTGTACAACGCGTATTGCGGATACAACGCGTACCCGCTCACATTGTATGCAATGGCCAATGTGTGCGCACCGATCGGTCCATTGCTGTACAACGCGTACCCGCTCACATTGTATGCAATGACCAATGTGTGCGCACCGATCGGTCCATTGCTGTACAACGCGTATTGCGGATACAACGCGTACCCACTCACATTGTATGCAATGGCCAATGTGTGCGCACCGACCGGTCCATTGCTGTACAACGCGTATTGCGGATACAACGCGTACCCGCTCACATTGTATGCAATGGCCAATGTGTGCGCACCGATCGGTCCATTGCTGTACAACGTGTCCCTGTACAAGTCACTGGCATATGTCACCATGCCTGTCACAGGTGAACATATGCCAGCCACATATACTTCCCAGGGAGTGAGGGGCACACCTACAACACCACAGCCTGTCCACACTGTATCCTAAGGCATGTAAGGGTGCATTACCTGTTCCGTGTATGGGGGTCAACATGTTGTTTTTTGGGTGGCACTTGGGGGCAGCAACTCCCAGGCTGTGCACGTGTTCATGGGGACAGAATCCTTGGTGTGTTGTGCACATGAACACTGTGGTGTGCAACTGTTCATTTCAGGGCATGTGGCATGGTCACATTTCACGGTTGTGTATGTGTATGTCATGTCACATACCCCCTGAGTCCCATGTGGGACGGTATGTACGTCCCAGGGTGACCCATTGCCACAATTGTGATGGCCCTCCACAGTCTGTGTGCATGTTGTGTTTACAATGTCTCTGATTCCATGTGCACAATGGGAGACAGTCTCCACATCCACGTTGTTTGTGCATGGACTTTGATGTTGTGCATGTGTGTGTCACAGACGGCCATGTCTGTCCTGCAGAGGCAACAGGGACCACTACCTGTGGGGGTCATGGTTGTTTAGCTGTGGTGTATTCATGATGCACCATGTCGTGCCAGTGTCCATGTGGCAATACAGGGTCCCTGGCAATCTACCTGTCGATGAGCTGTGATGCCTGGGGCACATCTGTCCTCACATGTCACTGTGGTGTGTGTTTGGAACGTGACAGCAGTACATGGGTACTGTGACACAGCCTAATGATATCCCATAGCACAACCTGGGACTTGTTGAGGGCACATGTTGAACTGTGATGTTAGATGTTAGCCATGTAGGTGCCATACATGTCCTTACGGAACGGCACACGCATCATGTACTTGTGTCTCGTAATGATGTCTCATGTGATATTGAGTCTGGTCTATGCCACATATGTGAGGTGACTGACAATCTTTCTTTCTTCACCTATGCACTGCAGGGCACCAGCTGTCCATCAGCCATTCCCTGACCTTGCAACAGTGGTTGAACGGGACTGCATCCGACGGTACCGCTTCACCAGGCCACTGATTGAGGAATTGACGGTGCGGTTGGCCCCACATTTGCAACCTGGCCGGACATACCCTACAGCGCTGACCCCCAAGGTGAAGGTGATGGCAGCCCTACACTTCTTTGCCACCGGTACCTTTCAACACACTGTGGCGTCTGCTGGTGGGATGTCACAGACCATGTTCAGCCGTGTGCTCCGCGATGTTTTGGAGGCTATGTTGAGATACCTGAACCAGTACATCTATTTACCTAGACTTCAACAACTCACTGACGTGAAGAGTGACTTCTATGCCCTGGTGAGGATGCCGCATGTCATTGGCTCCATTGATGGGACACATGTGGCTTTGGTACCACCACAGGCCCAAGAGCAGGCATACAGGAACCGCAAACACTACCATTCGGTCAATGCACTGGTGGTATGTCTTGCAGATATGAGCATCTCACACGTCTGTGCCCGTTTCCCCGGTTCTGCACACGATGCCTACGTGATGAGGAGTAGTCGCATCCCGAGGATGATGTCACAGATGCGGAACCAGCGTGCCTGGCTTGTTGGTGTGTACTGACTTTGTAGCATTGTGTGTGTTCTGCAATTTAGTGTTCCACCCTCTTTTCCAACTCAGCTAATGTGCAATTGTCTGTATGTAGGTGACTCCTGATACCCCAACATGCCGTGGTTGCTGACGCCCCTCAGGAACCCTGTGACACCAGCCCAGATGCGCTACAATGAGGCACATGGTCGGACCAGGAGAGTGATTGAGCGGACATTTGGTCTCCTGAAGAGCCGCTTCCGCTGCCTAGATAAGACAGGAGGGGCCCTCCCATATGCCCCAGCAAAGGTGTGCAAGATTGTCATCGTCTGCTGCATGCTACACAACCTGGCAGTGCGGAAGGAGTTGCCTCTCATCCTGGATGACGATGACCAACATCCGCCACCTGTGGAGGATCCTGGGCTGGACCACGATGCCAGTGATGATGATGATGAAGAGGGTGATGTCCGCACACAGCTCATCACCAACTTCTTCAGCTGAATGTGAGTATCCAGGGATGTTACGTCAATGATATGAGTTTGCATGATATGTGTTGGTGGTGCTCTGGTGCTGTTTGAGTGTGTCCATGTGCTACTTGACTGGATGCGTGCAGCGATGTGTCCTTACAGGTAGTCTGTACTCCACAACAGTGTTGACATGCTAACTTGGTTCTGGGTGGGTATCTTGTGACATGTATTGGGCATGAGTATTGCAGTTCTGTCCTGTTCTTCAGTGCTTTTGACTGTGTGTCATTTCTGTCCTTCACAGGGTACTTTCAGAGTTGTTTGGTCAACTGTGATCCCCCGACACCGTGAATCAACTTCCAGGGTGGTAGCTGTCGTTTCCCTACAGGTGATGTGCACCACACCCATGGACTTCCTTTCTTCTACACTTGTTGACTGTGTGCCCACTGCCAGGTGGGATTACCTTGCATCTGTAGTGGTTACAACATGTTGCAAATGTGTTAAACCTGTGCTTCACTTTGTGATGTGCGTTGTCTGTGGTCACACATCTGACTGACATTTGCTTACTGCACCAGTGGGCTAGTTAACACAGACTGTGAATAGGTGTTGGGTCTGTGCATTGCACCGTATTTCCTGGCAACATCAGTGTAGGCGATGAGTCAGATGGCCCTGGTGTGTTTGTGTTGTGTAGCCCTGGTGGTGTGTCTCCCTCATATGTGTCACGTCGCCATGACTCACATGCCGGTGTTGTACTTGCTGTAGCAGTTAGCATGCACAGTGTCATTTCACAGATCATCATCTCCACTTCAGAAACAACGTTGGAATCACAACAGAGGCAAGTATGGTGTATTAGTGAGTTTATTGACATACATGTGTGAGTATAGTGCACAGGATGGTGGGTGCTGTACATTGTGATTGTAATCCAAAGTTCCTAGATGATTTGGAAGTCTTGATAGCAGAAATGTCCTGAGTAAAGTCCACAGTCATCTGATACATGGGTCCAACTTGAGCTCCCCATGTCATGTGGGAGAGTTGTGTTGCATTCGACAGGGTGAAGAGTTTGGGCACAAAGGTGATTTTCCAGAACAGGTGTTGGCTTCCTGGGGGTTGGGCATGGCCATCAGCCTCTCAGTTGTCCTTCCTCGGACGACCCCTCTTCTTTGGGGGGGGACCCTCAAGTGCAGGCTGCTGCGGTGCAGGGGACTCTCCGCCAGAGTCATCCTCCCTCCCTGTGGCAGTTGCAGTTGTTGCAGCACCAGATGTTGTGGGCACACAGGGAGGTGTTGACATGTTGGTGCAAATCTGGCAGAGGCATTTTAATATGTCCCTATGCACCGCCGTCTGTTCTTGCAATGTGTCCCACTTGGACTCCATGCGGGACATGTGTAAGTCCAAGTGGGCATGATGGGCAGCCTGCTGCTGTTGAATGTCCCTGAGGATCCCCACTACCTGGCTGAACTCTCCGGTGCTAGTCTGGTACGCATCAGCTATGCGTACCAGTTGTGGGTCATCATGCAGTCCAGACCCCTCTGCAAGCAGCGACCTATGTCTACCACCCCTCCCACCACCCCTGGCGACACATGAAGGACCTGCGGTGGCACGCACAGGTGACCCTGGGCCCCCTTGGGGGTTGTTGCTGGTGTTGGTGTCCGTAGCTCCACGTTGGGCCGGGGTCCGTGTGCTGTTGGTGGTGGTGGTCCTTGGTCTGTCCGTGTCGGCAGGGGTGGTCTGTGTGTTGGCAGTTGTTGGAGGGGTGGGTGCAGGGGGTGCAGCTGGTGGTCCTGCTGGTGCTGCATGATGACTCACTGCGGAGGTGCCAGGTAGGTCTTCGTCATCCGAGGTGGGCAGAGGCTGTTCCACACCAGTGAGCTCAGTGTCCCCCGGAGCCTGGGACAGGGACTCCTCAGCGTCTGCTGCTGTGTCCCCATCATCACCTGTATTTGGAAGAGACACACAATGTATGTAATGTTTCCACAGGCATCAATGGTTCAAACACCTGACAGTTGTGACTGTACCTCTGGATGCGGGCCTGTACATTGCATTGTCCTAAGTTGTCACAGTCAGCTGTTGATATTGGTGTAGCGCATTGTCCTGACAACATGAAGCATTTCAATGTGAATGTTGAGGTGTGTGCATGGCCAGCATTGGTGGTATTTGGTTGACATCCGGACATCCTTCTCCCTCCAGCCCAGTTATCCCACCATGAAGCATGCCACCCTTGCAGTGGGTGCAGGTTGACTCTCAGGACGTCAGTCAGTGGTGTCCTGCTGTTGGTTGGTGGCCAGTTCCCATCAGGGCCTTGTGCTCCCCACAACAGAGCACCAGTGTCAGACATCTTTGAAGTGGCTTTTGACTCCCTGTGAGGTGTGCATGCTTCAGTGTGAGCTTGCTGGGCCATGTGGGGGGGATGTTGAGCTGTGACTACCACTGCCATCATGCTATTGCCTCCACCCCCTTCCCAGCATGCCCATACTTCCTTCCTTTTGAGTGTACTTCACTGTGTGTGGGTGTGACAGCAATGGCAAGATGGCTGACAGTGGTGTCCTGCTGTTGGTTGGTGGCCAGTTCCCAGCATGGCCTTGTGCTCCCCACAACAGAGCACCAGTGTCAGACATCTTTGATGGGGCTTTCCACTCTCTGTGAGGTGTGCATGCTTCAGTGTGAGCTTGCTGGGCCATGTGGGGGGATGTTGAGCTGTGACTACCACTCCCATCATGCTATTGCCTCCACCCCCCTTCCCAGCATGCCCATACTTTCTTCCTTTTGAGTGTACTTCACTGTGTGTGGGTGTGACAGCAATGGCAAGATGGCTGACAGTGGTGTCCTGCTGTTGCTTGGTGGCCAGTTCCCAGCATGGCCTTGTGCTCCCCACAACAGAGCACCAGTGTCAGACATCTTTGATGGGGCTTTCCACTCTCTGTGAGGTGTGCATGCTTCAGTGTGAGCTTGCTGGGCCATGTGGGGGGGATGTTGAGCTGTGACTACCACTCCCATCATGCTATTGCCTCCACCCCCTTCCCAGCATGCCCATACTTCCTTCCTTTTGAGTGTACTTCACTGTGTGTGGGTGTGACAGCAATGGCAAGATGGCTGACAGTGGTGTCCTGCTGTTGGTTGGTGGCCAGTTCCCAGCATGGCCTTGTGCTCCCCACAACAGAGCACCAGTGTCAGACATCTTTGATGGGGCTTTCCACTCTCTGTGAGGTGTGCATGCTTCAGTGTGAGCTTGCTGGGCCATGTGGGTCGGGTATGTTGAGCTGTGACTACCACTCCCATCATGCTATTGCCTCCACCCCCCTTCCCAGCATGCCCATACTTCCTTCCTTTTGAGTGTACTTCACTGTATGTGGGTGTGACAGCAATGGCAAGATGGCTGACAGTGGTGTCCTGCTGTTGGTTGGTGGCCAGTTCCCAGCATGGCCTTGTGCTCCCACAACAGAGCACCAGTGTCAGACATCTTTGATGGGGCTTTCCACTCTCTGTGAGGTGTGCATGCTTTAGTGTGAGCTTGCTGGGCCATGTGGGGGGGATGTTGAGCTGTGACTACCACTCCCATCATGCTATTGCCTCCACCCCCTTCCCAGCATGCCCATACTTCCTTCCTTTTGAGTGTACTTCACTGTGTGTGGGTGTGACAGCAATGGCAAGATGGCTGACAGTGGTGTCCTGCTGTTGGTTGGTGGCCAGTTCCCAGCATGGCCTTGTGCTCCCCACAACAGAGCACCAGTGTCAGACATCTTTGATGGGGCTTTCCACTCTCTGTGAGGTGTGCATGCTTCAGTGTGAGCTTGCTGGGCCATGTGGGTGGGGGATGTTGAGCTGTGACTACCACTCCCATCATGCTATTGCCTCCACTCCCCTTCCCAGCTTGCCCATACTTCCTTCCTTCTGACTCTGCTTCCCTGTAAGGTAGTGTGCCTGTGCTGAATGGATGGCTGACAGTGTTGTCCTGGCGTTTGTTTGGCTACAAGTCCCATGTGTGTCACTGTGCTTCCCACAGCATGACACAGGGTGGTGGTTCTTTGTGGGATAATTAATTTTAGTGTGAGGCAATGCATTTTCCCAGGTGAGTTGTGTGTAGTTTGTGTTAGGGGTGTGTGTGGGAAGAGCTGCTGGTAACTATGGTCATAGCTGTCAGTCCTCCTTCCCACCCAGCCAGATATCCCACCATGGAACGTGCTTCCATTGCAGGGAGTGCAAGTTGTCTTTCAGGATGTCAGTCAGTGGTGTCCTGCTGTTTGTTGGTGCCCAGTTCCCAGCAGGGCCTTGTGCTCCCCACAGCAGTAGCCAGTGTCAGCCATCTTGTCAGTTGTTTTCCACTCCCTGTGATGTGAGCATGGTTCAGAGTGGTGTTGATGGGCGTATTGTGAGGGTGGGCAATATCTGTGACTACAACTCCCATGATGCTATTGGCTACACTGACTTGGCCAGCATACACAGAATTCCTTCCTTTCTGTGGGATTCCCTGTGTGGTGGTTTTGTAGTGGTGGCTACATATCTGACAGTGTTTGTTGGTTAGATTTGTGCCACTGCCTAGCTTTATTTGTTGTAGGGTTTGTACATGTCATGACACAGTTACATATCACTATGAGATGGCATGTATTGTGTTTATCTGACTGACATACACATCTTGGGATGATTCTGGTTTTGTTGCTGTGGATTTGCTAAGGGTGCATGGTTTGACTATCCCCTTGACAGTGATGTGTGTGTATTGTCACACAATATTGGGTATATTGGTTGTGTACTCACCAGGCTCTGGGATGTTTTCTAGTCCATATACGCTCACTGGTGGTAGGATGGCCCGCACCTTCTCCTCCCAGGGCCTGAGGTATAGTGGTTTGGCAGGAGGGCCACTGCCGGTGTGTTGGCTCAAGATGTAATCCTTCTTCAGTAGGTCCCTGACCCTCCTGCCCACATCATACCACCTGTTCTGGATGTCTTCCTTTGTGCGCAAACATGGTGATTGTGCGTTCACCCTGTCGACGATCCTCGCCCACATCTTGGTTTTCTGCGACATGGGTCTGTTGGACCAGTGTACCAAACAGCTGTGGCTCTACCCTGAGGATCTCATCTACCAGGACTTCCAATTCACTATCTAGGAACTTTGGATTCTTCTTGGGGGGCATGGTGATGGGTGGTCGTGGTGAGTGATGTGTGTGTTGGTGTGCAAGTGAGGGTGTGTGAGTGTGTGTTTTGCTGGGTGTATGTGAGGGTGCTATTTGTTGAGGTGCTGATGGTGTGTGGCTTGTGTGATGGATGAGCAGTGAGTGTGTGTGTGGTTGCTGTCTGTTTGTGTTCTGTGCTGGCAGGTAATTTGAATTTGCAAAAGATCATGGTAGAGATTTGTGTCCTTTATATGGGGGAGTTGTGGGTGTGTCTTTGTTCCCTGTTTCCCCCAGTATTTATTGGCTTTGTAATTGCTTGTTTGGCCTTTTTTTTGTGTTTTTCCCTTTGTACTTTTTGTGCATGTAGGAGACGTTCTTCTGACCGAGTCGGACCCTGCAGTTGTCTCGTGCGAGCTTCTCCGAGTCGTTCACGCTGTGTTTGTGCTGTTTTATGTGCTGCGGACGCGTCGGTCGTGGGGTATTGTGTTGCTTCAGCTCGCTGTTTTGTATGCGTGTCGGTCGTACGGCTTGAGCTCTGTGCGACTCGGTCGTGTTTTCCACACGATGCATCGTACTGCGCAGCTCGGAGTTCGCGGGTACGTTTCGTTCGGGTTCCTTCCTGGTGCGTGTCGGTCGGTTCGATTCGCGCGGTTTTCCGGCCGGATAGCTTTTTTCCGCGCGGTTCGGTCGTTCGTATTGTGTTCCGTACGAGTCGGTCGGATTTTGCATGCATTTCATCGTACTTTGCGGGTCGGGCTGCACCGGTACGTGTCGGTCGGAATAAATTCCGGATCCGAGTCGGTCGGTACGTTTTCCGGCCCGAATCGGAATCGGCCCCTCTGTCTCATAATATTGGTGAACTTACTTTTACTGAGAACATTCTTGTGCAGAGCGTTTGCACCACACCTCTACAAACCTCACAGTAAAATATCAAACCAGCCAGTTTACACGATGGAGCAGTGTGGCACACAGAGCTGGAATTTGTCACCTGGTGAAGGTACTGTCACAAGCAAGGAATACGTCTGTACCTGGGGACAGCAGGCAAGCCTCATGCTGTAAAACAGTCTAGTGATCAGAGACAAGAACTTAAGGGCCTCCCTCTGTGATGGCTCTATAGTTCTATGGTTCTTTAATAGAAGTGACAGCAGTGTGTCAGACTGCGAGTTAGAATCTGTAATTGTATGTTTAAAAAATGTTTGTTTTGCACATTGCACTAATCCTAGCCAGTAATAACTTACAGAATGTTCTCATTTTAGCTCCATGCTTGTTTTATTGGTGATTCCATTGGGACTTCATGGCCATATGCAAACAATGGTCAGCAGAATGAAAATTGTTCCTAACTCTTGTGTAGGAAAGTTTCAATTCTATTAAGGACACGGAGGTGAGGATAATGCTTTATCTCTCTTCACTTTATTAAACAGCAGCCTTTTTTTAAAACACAACTTCTTTTAACTATTATCTTTAAAAGCGAAGAACTAACAGTCCCAAGAGTCTCTCGGAATGTAGCAACAAAAATAACCAATCACAGTCAAACAGTGGTCCATAGTGATAACCAATCAGGCTCCACTTGTGCCTATAACAGTCCTCTCTCAGCTCTGATCCCCCTCTTTCTTCCCGCAAGTTAATCCTTAGCCGCTTCTTCATTGGTTCAGTTTAGTACCATCCGAACCTAGAAATAAAAGAGACGGATCAGGCGGAATCGTGACGTCATGATTATCTCCAAGAGACAGTAATTCCATGAATAACATTGTCAACAATTCCTTAAAATAAACATAAAATGTGCAAACATCATAAACGTAGTACTTACTCTCTAGGGTGGGTCCCAATTAGAGAGAAAAACCTCTTGCCGGGTGGGATAATCCTCGCCTCCGTGTCCTTAATAGAATTGAAACTTTCCTACACAAGAGTTAGGAACAATTTTCATTCTATGTCAGGACCGGAGGCGAGGATTATGCTGGTTCAAAGCTTGCTCACCACCAAATGAGCCATATCCAGCACCAGCTTGAAGTAAAATCTCTTAAAAGTGGAATCTGAGGACCAATCTGCGGCATTCATAATGTCCTCTAATCTCCCCCCCCAGGGAGAAGGCCTTAGAAGACATTGCTCCTCTAGCGGAATGGGCCCCGAACAAGGTCAGATCAATGCCCTCTTCCTGCATGACCCATCATACCCACCGTGCAATCGTGGGTGAGGAGACCGTCAAATGCGGGTTCTTCAGTGCGATCAGGAGTTGTCTCTCACCCGGGGGGCGAAATTCTTCTCACATTTGCTCGTACGCTTTGAGGCACTGAACCACACATGGCTTTGGGGGGGCTGGATACTCTATGATTCTGGTTTTGGATTTTGTTCTTCTAGACACCGTGAAGGACACTCTGGAAGGGGAAGAAATTCTGCCAGTTATATCAAGGACTCGGACATTGGATACCCTATTGCATGAGACTAAGCATAGCAACATCGCTAGCTTGACAGAGAGCTCTTTACAAGACAGGAACCTGTTTGGCTGCCAGGAGAGAAAAAGGTTGAGAACCTGGTTGACGTCCCAAAGCGCTGAATATCATGGAGATGGCGGCAAGGACAGTCTGATTCCCTGAAGGAGTCTACATACGAATGCTTGTTCTTCTACTGGAGCCCCATCGACTGGAATATGACCGGCAGAGATTGCAGAGCGGAAGGTGTTTATGGACCGATAAGCCAAACCATCTGTGGCTAATTCTGCTAAGAAATTCAAGACCTGTACTACATCGGCGACCACTGGATCCAAACCCCGTCGCAGGCACCTACGTGACCAATGGTTTCAAGCTGACCTGTACCTTTTGACCATACTGTCTACCCAGGCCTTGGACAGGAGTTCTTCAGCCTGGTGCGAAAGGCCTGGGACCGACCATCGTCCCCTGTAATCTGCCAAGCCATCAGGGTTTGAGATCCCCCCAGGACTAGCTGGTGGGGAATCAGGTCTGGATTGAGGAGATGAGGACGTTGGGGGAGTTAGATTGGAGAATCCCAAGAAAGTTCCAGTAAAACCGGAAACCACACTTGAGACCTCCAGATCAGTGTGATCATTACCTTGTCCGACCATTGTTGTCTGACCCGGGCCGATGCTCAAATGATCATGGCGAAGGGGGGAATGGCATACCCTTGCTCTGGGGCCCAATCCTGCAGGAAATCATCTGTCCCGGCTGCCAGAGGATCCGGTCTCCAGCTGAAGAACTGGGGTAACTGGTGGTCCAACCGGGTTGCAAACAGGTCCACTGAGAATGGACCCCATCTCCTCTGTAGCTGTGCAAACACCTCCGGGTCTAGTTTCCAAAGGCTGGAATCCCACAGATGTTGGGAGTGCCAGTCTGCCACTTGTTTTTCTGGGCCCAGGAGGTATTCTGCTGTCACTGAGACGTGATGATCTAGGCTAGAGTTCTTCAATCTGTGGGGCGTGCTCCCCTGGGGGGGCACGACGCCATCTCAGGGGGGGGCGCACTCCACAAGATCTTACCTTTCATTATTTCCCAATTAATGGGGCACGACATGCCCATACTTTTGTAATTTTGAAAGAAAGCTAATTCTGAGAGCTGAAATGCTTCAGCTGTAGTGGGAGGCAGGGAGTTTCCTCTGCTATGAAACCGAAAGCGAACGAACAGACAGTCTGTATGTTCGCTTTCGGTTTCATAGCAGAGGAGACTCCTGCCTCCCACTACAGCTGAAGCATTTCAGCTCTCAGAATTAACCCTCCCTTTTCACATAAAGGAGGCAAAGTTTATCTTTAAATTACACATAGCTGCCAAGGTTTCAGAGTGCTATATGGGACATTTCCATAATTTTAGCGTAATTATGAGTCACATTTCAAGGACGATGAGTGACGTTTCTCGTGAGTAAAATCAAGCAATGAAGATGAGAGAAACATTTAAATATTCATAAATTACACCCATTTGAACATCGAGAAACAGTGTCACTTTAGAGTAACTGTTGCAATGTGACCCACACTGTACAACCACCACCCACTGACTGCAGGCAGCGGCCTGATCGTGCGCTGCCAATGAATTTAATTGAGGCACACACTCAGCCGCGGGTGTCTTAGTGTACTGGACACTGTCTCACTACTTACTTCACCTTTTGAGAAAGCCATCTATCTCTATGCCTTGTGGTGTCTGGCTTCACTATTTTCTATAAGGCTGACAGTGATATACTAGGGGCCAGCATTGTCCGAAGGAAGTGTTGAAGTTACTGCAAGAGTGAGGTGGCCGGCATCAACCCCTCTCGTAGCACAAAAACTGCTCCAGGCTCTTAGTGGCCTGATGGTGAGCGGAGTCATGATTGTTGCAGAGAGCCTCCCCTCCCCGTCAGTCAGCCAGTTCACTGGTCAAGGAGGGGAGACCTGCAGCTCTGAAGAAGCAAGGGGGTCCGATGAGGGGGGGCTCCTTTACCAAGAAATAAACAGACGAGAGCACAGACCGTCACCCGCTCTCCTAAGGTCCACCGAGAAGAGAGACACCCGAGGCAGCGGAACAGCTGCACGTGGGGGCTCAGCACCTCAACTCGGCTCACATCAACCTCTCTCTCCCACTGGCCATGAGGGGATAGAAATACAAATCTCACTGACCTGACTCAGAACATGGACGGCAACGGGCAGCAACTCCCCACTGGCTGCAAGCAGCGACTGTGCCTAGTACTGTTGTTGACTGTCTCCCGCAGCAATTTCAGACAGCCCTGATGGCACCGGTGGGGTCGGGTCCCGGTAGCAGCCGCCAGATACAAGCTCTCCCACAAGAACGCAATAATTGTGTGCCCCAGCCAACGTGGAGTCGGGTCCAACATAGCATGCGTGCGAGCTGCACTGCCTGCCATATATAAATCCATGATTGCCAGCAGCCAACTTTAAACTGCGAGGCGGCCCACCAGCTCCCGCCACAGGAAGCAGGAGCCAGACCTGCTAAACTCAGATGTCAGTCAATTAACTCACACAGACACTCGGTAGTAATTGGGCTCTCACCCATCCAGGTTCCTCTGACGTCAGTGATATCGCAGCGCTGTCGGGTGTCCTTGTAACTTGTGCAGCTGAGATGAGCTATAGCTGAGCCAGAGAGCCTCCAAGCCTGCCGGAAGCAGCGTGCAGTGCGCTCTGCCACTGCAGCTAGTATGGTGCTTTATTGTAACAGCGCTCCCAGCTTGAAAGATGAGGAGGCGCTATAATGCATGACTTTGCATTTCAGTGCGGTGATGCGGATCACCGCACTGAAAAGCTTTAGTCTAACGCCTGATGCGTGGTACTTGGCAGGGCTGATTACATAAGTATTGGCATGCCATACACTTACAGTTTTCTTTCAAAATTACAAAAATGTACATTTAATGTAGCCATTTTTCATGCTTGATTAATACATCGTTCTCATGGAGATCAATTTTAAGACAGATCTTTCTGTATAATAGGCTGAAAACAAAGGGCTTAGGGGACAAATGAAGGGCAGTTGGCTCACGCAGTTTTGCAGTTGAGGTTCCCTCACATGAGAGAGTATAATCAATTAAGCAAGTACCATTTTATTTTTACTAAGTGAATGGAATTCAAGTGGAAATGGTGCTGGGAGCCTCAGAAGGCAAATAAAAGAAAGTGAGAGCTATGAAGAATGCTGTTCTCATCAGTGACAAGGTTGACCTCCTTTGAGCATGTGTCCCTGAACCTAAATATTCAATATATTTTTTTTAGCATTTCCATTGTCAGATTGTGCCATGCACATTTTGTGCCAGCAACAAATTGGCAGTTATGTGAATTGCAAGCGTGGCTAGTTCGCACAATTTGCTGCTGTCTCATTTTGCTCCCAAATAAACGCTTCATCATGATCCCGCAACAAAGTGCTTGAAAGGTAGGGCGTCTCCAGTCTTGCGGAAAGGCAGAAGAGAGCGTTTGATCATGGGAAATTTTGTCAGCCTTCCCATGCCTGTGCCGAACGAAAGGCTTTCTTGCAATGTACGCAACTCACACCTTATATTTATTTCTTACTTTAGGACCTCTTTAAAGCGCCACTTGTCGCCTGACTGAATAATGTGTGGACTTTATGCGGCGTACAATTATATAGTAATACAATCGGAAGCATAAAGGCAATAAACACAAATGACAACATGATTAACATTGCATCACATAGGCTGCTGTGGCAACTGGGCCAAGGGTGGTTCTGGGGAAAAGGGCGATCTTACAAACAGTGCTTCCAACCAGTCCATTCCTGACCTGACTCCACATGTGGGCAGCGCTTCCTTTGTATCGGAGGTGGCAGGTGGTGGCCCCCGGTACTTATTTTTAGAGACCAAGAATTTTTTTTTCAGCATCCAACTTTGAGCAAGAGAGAGCAAAACAGAATAGGGGGAAAGAAAAAGGGCAAGAAAGCTGGGAAAACAGAAACAAAGGGATAAAGCAGAGATGAAAAAACACCTGCAAGAATGAGACAGAGGAAGGAAAAACAGGGTGGAGGAAGAAGGAGGCGTGTGTTGGTTCATTCAAGACCCAGCAGTCCTGGTATACAGCTGCCCTGGGAAGAGCCAGCACTGGCAGAAGTGACGTGATAAAAGCTTTGGCCCCTGCGCTTTTTTTTATTAATTAAGCACTGCCTTTTCTGCTCTCTGCCTAGATCCACTCCCTGGAGGCTCACACATCAGTTGCGGCTGTTGAGGGTAAGCGTGGTGGGATGGTGGAGCAGGGCAGGGGGACGGAATAGGTTTTATTTATTTAATTTGACCTATTCTGTTGTTTGTCGACTTCCCCACCCCGCCGCTGCCACACCGCGCTTACCTGCACCAGCCGCCGCTGCATTTACACGCACTGCAATGCTGCCAGTTCACTGTGCAGCTGGACCCAGATCCATTTGATCACCACAAAGTCTGTTAGTAAACGTGGGCGGCAAACTCCGCTCCGCCGGCGGAGTTCTCAGAGTTTTTCCTACTCCACTTCCAGCGCGGAGTTTGCCAAAAAACTCCATCTACGCTTCGGCGGAGCGGAGTTTTTTTAATTTACTGCCGAGCTCGCACTCACCAGCCGCTACGACATGAATCATGATCCCTGCTAGTCGCTCCGAGCCTATAGGTCAGCCTCACTGCCATTATAGTGCATGCGCGCCCACCATTTTGTTCGCCCCTCCCCCCCATGGATGGCTGCCTGACTGGATGCTAGTCTAACACAGCTCCGGCGCGGCCACAATTTTATTTTGCCATTGTCAATGGGGTCTGAGCCTGCACCCAAGGCCGGGCTGAGGACTGAGGAGGACCCGCTGCCTGGACTCCGGAGGCATCGCTGATCTTGTCGTGTGGAGTGTACGGCGGAGGATATGGCAGCTGCCCCATAGGAAGAGCAAGGGCGCCATGGGCATGGACTGTAAGGGAGAGGGCTGCTCTCAGACCTACGTGTGCAGGAAAACCCTGTAAGAGGTAAGAAAGCGCTGGGGACGATGGAGGGACAGCACGTAGTATCACAAAAGTTCGTTGCTGATGTCTGCGCTGCTGTGAGGGGGGGCTCTGTGAGTGAATTTCAGTGGGCGGGCACAGAGGGGGTGCAGGGCTGGGTTATGATTTTGAATACGATGCTTTTTTGAATCTGAATTCGTATCCTGACTGTGTTGTTGTAATTAAATTACAACAACACAGTCAGGATAGGAATACAGATTAAAACATTTATGGGCTGGCCCGCATTCCGCTGCACACGGAGCTATGCGGAATTTCACAGAGTTTTTAGTTAACTCCGCGGAATTGCGCGTAGTGGTACTCCACCCACCCTTATCTGTTAGACAACATTGCTCTGATGTAAAATAGGCAACATCAGTCAGTTTTTATTAGCTCTATTTCTTTAACCATAAGCCTGACATGTGTCCTAAACCCACACTCAGAGCACAAGTCCTAAAAAAACATGTGGGGGGACTAATTAGCATAAGCAATGTGCATTGGTGTCACATGACATTACAGGAAGAGATATCACCACCCTGTGAGATCCTTCTTTTTAAAATAAATGTCCTAGGCTTTCCTTCCTTGCTTGCTATGGCCACCTCCTTTGATAGCTACCCACGTTTTATCAAGAAAGACTTCAATTGTATTGGTAACGCTCAACAATTTGAGAAGGTGCAACAACAAGTCTGGGACTGAGTTGCTCACTTCCATTCAAAATGTTTATGAAGAGGTTGGTAGGTATTTGCCTGACTTGAGGGTAATACTTAGGAGGTGAATGGGCTGCTCCAGATAACACTGTCCCATTATGACTCAACTGCATAAGTAAAACCCTAGTAATAACTATTTGCGCACATTTTATCTTGGAAAATTTTGATTTGAACTATGTAATAAGCCTCTGTCATGTAACAACACCCATTCCCAAACCTGCAGTTTACTAAACACTCTTACTGTGTTTAACATTATTTGCCAGATATGGCCTGGAATATGCGAATGGCGGTCGATTATGTAGTGTACCAGATTCCAGAAATTTCTGTCAGGTGTTGGGGGCGACATCTAAAGAAATTCAGCTGGGGGGCTCAACCTGAAAAAGTTTGAAGACCTCTGATCTAGGCAAGATTGCCAAAAACTGGTCGCTTGATCCGAGAGAACCTTGGAACGCGTGCCCCCAAGATGGTTGATGTATCTGATGGTTGACACATTGTCCATCTTGAGTAGCACACAAGACTGGGCTCTGGCTCTTGTCCAACACTGGACCGCAAAGGAGCCTGCTAGGAGCTCCAAACAGTTGATGTGTAACGATTGTTCTTGATGTGACCATGACCCTCCTGTTGAGAACTCGCCACAATGAGCGCCCCATCCGGACCTGCTGGCGTCTGACTCTATGACGAGGTCCAGAGCCGATCCGAAGTTCACTCTTCCATTCCACGCCTCCATGTGTTAGAGCCACCATGAAATTTCCTCTCGCACCTAGTCTGTAAGTGTGACCATCTGGGAGTAAGTAAGGCCCTTGCGGAGATGTGTCACCTTGAGCCTCTGCAGGGCCCGATAATGCAAGGGGCCCGGAAAGATGGCTTAGATCGAGGAGGAGAGGAGGCCTACTAGACGGGTGATCTGACACAAGGAAGTGCGTGGTTTGGCCGGTGTACGTCGCAGCTCGTGCCTAATTTTTGTCATCTTTCGGGATGGTAAACTGAGGGTAGAGGCCATGGAGTTGATGGTAAACCCCAAAAAGATTGCTGTCTGCGATGGAACCAGGAGGGACTTCCCTCGTTTATCACAAAACCCAAACTTTCTAAGAGGTCTATCGCAGTCTGCAAGTGGAGTGACAGCTAGAGAGGACATTGGGACATGAGGAGCATGTCGTCCAAATAAACGATGAGGTGAATGCCCCACTCTCGAAGGTGTTCCAACACTGGTTTGAGAACCTTGGTGAAGCACCAGGGAGCGGAGGACAGTCCAAAAGGAAGACTTGAAAGTTTGAATGCCTGTTGGCTCCACAGGAATTGAATGAAACGCTGGTGTGGCGGAAAGATGGGTATCACCAGGTACGCATCCTTGAGGTCGAGGCGCACCATCCAATCGGATGGGCAAAGGACATCGTGCAGGAGGTGAATACCCTCCATTTTGAAATGTTGATACACCAACCATTCGTTGAATTCCCGTAAGTTTATTACGGGACGTTGGCCCCCATCGGCTTTGTCCACCAGAAAAATGTTGCTGACAACACCATGGGGGTGAATGGGCTTCCGCTGAATCGCTCGCTTGGCCAACAGAGCTTGGACCTCTGCATCTATTAAGGCTGTTTCCGCCCTGGAGAATTGGATTGGGCTCAGTCTGGATACCTGATAGGGAGCCCTATAGAACTCTATCTGGAACACCTGTGTTGTTTAGGCATCCGTCGTTAGAGCCGCCACGCCCGGGTGAAACATGCCAATCATCCCCCCACCTGAATCCCAGAGGAAGGGTGAACACTCTCCGGCATTGGAGTTGCTGGTCTGTCCTTTGGAACCTCATCCTCGGAAGCGCTGACCCCTGATGTGGTAAAAGTTTGCGAAGCGGGATTGGTCCTGCTAACCATAGCCACGCCTGGAGCCTTTCCCTCTGAAGTAGGGTTGGGAAGCAAAGCGGCCGGCCAAGCGGCCCCTACCACGGCCGGCCCCTTGGAAAACCCAGTAGGGAAACACTTTCTTTATTGAAGTTTGAGCTTTATCTAGGGAAGTAAGGGTGTTCACGAACTTCCCGAGCTCTTTGCTAAAGGGCTCCCCGAAGAGCCCACCCTGGGCTACTGCCCCTGCCTCTGAGACAGCTATGTCTCCAAGTTTCAGGTCCACTTTGATCAACAATGACCATCTGCGCTCTGTGGACAGTGCGCAGTTGGCGTTGCCCAAAAAGATAATCGCCGTCTGCACCATACCAAAAGAGCCTCTGGCCAAATCATGGCACCCGAAGCCTTGGCATCCTCAGCCATGTCTACGATCTTGGTCAAGGGGCCAACAGCGTCCAATAGCTTGTCCTGGCAAGCTCGCCAGGACCAGTCTATCCCCTTCTTTGGGTCTTTAATAAACTTAGCCAAAAATGTGGCCATCTTGGTTTGCGCTACTTTACCCTCTAAAGAGGGCCTAGGGCATTCTGCCCATAGGCAACTACGCGCTTCCTTCTCTAATGGCTTGCGCAGGCGATTGGCCACATACTGCGCCACCTTGTCGCATGGGATCCACGCCGACTGTGGGTGTAGAATCTGGTCAGGGTCCTGCATGTCTGACTGTAACATCCCCGCTGGCGCCTTGCTAGGGGGTAGGGATGGTCGCCATGGCCTGGATGACCCTGCCTCTTTATCAGAAGGATCGCCATCCTGCAAGTTGGGGTATAGGGGGCTGGGGTTACCTGTTGGGGTTCTAGGTCTGGCGGGGATAATGCAGGGATGCTCTTAACCATATAGGCATGTTTCAATCGTTCAAAAGTGTCTAGGTCAATACCCTCTTCCCTAGGGCGCTTTGCAGGTGTTAAATCTGGGTCTAAAGGGTCCGGGGGAGCGGGGAATGGGTCTGGCGTGGCAGGTGCTGTCTGGGATCTCTTGGCGCACTCACACACAATAAGCCTGGTGAGGCGCTCTTCCATGGGACCCACAGCTTTGTCTACCACCTGGTAGATGGAGGTATCCACAGTGCTATAAAATTCATCATCCCATGGGAGACAATCCAAAGGGTCCTCATGCACCCCCTCTGAGGCTTCCATGCTAAATTGCAGAGTTCTTGGCAAAGGGAAAAGACTGAGCCTTATATATGTAGCTATACCTTCTAGGTGCCACTAATGCAGCACACCCCTCAGAAGATGAATATGGTCAGGCAGGTAGTTGCAAGTTTTGAGGGCTGCGGTCACAGTCAAGGCTTTGTCATGGGCAGAGCCACACAGTAGAAGGGGTCTAACTCTAGGAACACTCCCTCCCTGGTGGTAGTATTATAAGCGGTAAAGATTGCCTGGGAACGTGTTCCCATAAAGACCGGTCAATGTTAAAATACAGACCCCGGTGGGGGCGTCAGGCACAACACACGATACTGACCCTGGCGTCAATGTCAGTTTCAGGGCAGAGTAGCACAATGGCAGTACAGACCCAACATAAGTCTCCAGGCAAAGGCTGTCGGAGGTCAGGCTCCCAACGCGAGTCCGATCCTATCAGTTGAAACTGACAGAAATCGTGTGTCGTGGGGGAGAGAGAGACCGTCGGAATCAAGCATGGCGGGTGGAGGACCGCACCGCGGCGCATCACCATCAAGAACGGTTGCGAAGGAGCAGAACAACGCTCCCGCGACCCGGTCAATTTCAGCGATGTGCGCTGCATACACACCATAATCGTTTTATGGTACAAATTCAGAGAAATATACACTTGTAATCAGCAATATAAGAGAAGGGAGAGAAAACACTTAACTGAGGCTGCGAGCAGCAAAGAAAGAGGGGGGATCACAGCTGAGAGAGGACTGTTAAAGGCACAAGTGGAGCCTGATTGGTGATCGCTATGGACTACTGTTTGACTGTGATTGGTTATTTTTGTTGCTACATTCCCAGAGACTCTTGGGACTGTTAGTTCTTTGCTTTTAAAGATAAACGTTAAAAGAAGTTGTATTTTTAAAAAAGGCTGCTGTTTAATAAAGCGAAGAGAGATAAGCATAATCCTTGCCTCCGGTCCTGACATAGAATTTGATTTCAAACTCACGATTATTATTTGATCTGGTGTAATTTATACATGATGTGTGTATATAATTTTATTGTATTCATGTTTTATGTCCTATCTTAACTGCTATGGCACTGTGTGAATTCTGGTTTTAAGAGATCAATGTTTTTAATAATACTGTAATCATTTATTGTAATATTTTGTGCTTTCATGGCTCAGAAAATTTGGGCCGAATAAAGCTTTTATGAATGAATGAACTTACAGAAAGAGGCAAAGAAGCCATTGCTTGGAACAATCTAGGAATGCAGTGGTGTGTTGCTACTGGATGGACCTTTCCTTTTGCACATACATGATCTCATTATTTCATGAGTTTCCTTACAGAACTGCTTGTAAAACGTTCGGGTTCAGTTAGAACAAAGTTACATAGAATTTAGGGCCCGAAGTATGAAAGAGTGTTATCCATTCTGTATCTATGAGGAAATGCGTTGCTTTGACTCCATGAATGAACACAGTCTCAGCCAGACTCTGCCTGATTTGGCAATTTTCTTGTTGGTCATTGAGATCTGGGGTTGAGTCGCAGCTGGCATGCCTCGCTTTTGTTGTAACAGCACCTTGGCAGCTGGGCTGTGGTTGCCCTGCCTGAGCCCAGGTCATTGCTTTGTTGCCTAGTGTCAAGGTGGCCTATCACTTTGGGCCTGCGCGGCCAAGTTCCCCCAAGGCCGGCTGCAAATGAGCTCAGCCACAGTGCATGGATCAGCACGAACTATCTGTACATGCAGTGACTATGTCGTCTTTGTCTCTCGACAGCCCTGCCTGCAGAGGACATGCGCTATGAATCCCACCTCTCAGTAGAAACCCTTCGACTTTCAGAAGTACACTGTGTGAAACTGGAGCATACCCATCATAGGGCAGTAAGCCTGGCACAGAATATGTTCTAGTATGTTGCTGTGCCTCTCCTTTAATAAATACACGTTTTAATGCCACTGTTTTAGGATATGAGAGGAGATTCTTTTAGATTTGCCTTATAGTCCTGTGTGTGCCTGTAGGAAAACCCTCTGAAAAAAAGAAAATGAGGCACATAAGCTACTCAGTGTCAACCATGCTGACATAATGAGCACCAGCTATCTCAGCAACAGTTTACAAAGGTATTGGAGTATGTAAATCACCAATCAAAAGTACAAGTATTAAGGATATTCATAGAACCGATCCCTTTCTGGCTTCTTTCTTTACTGGGCTGGGATTTGGGGTTGATTTAAAGCTGGGCAGTATGTTGGTCCAGTGGTGCCTATTTGTATAAGAAGATCAAGGCATCAGGGCTGCTAGAACAGACAATTTTACAACCAGGCAAATGGCCACATTAATACTGCCACTGTCAGACTGGCAGGTTGCAATACTAGCAGACACACAAAAGTTCATTAAAGCAACGACCCTTCCTCCTAAAGACAGCAAAATCAGACCAAGGAAAATGTAGCACTAGAATTACCAGCTGTTATATTCTGTGGAGACTGACAGCTTACTCATTGGAATATTGGAGTTGTAATGATGAGGGAAGTGGAAGGTTGGTGAGGAGAGCTGTTGGAGTTGGCTTAGCCTGCTAGGAGTCGTCCCTATTCACTTAATTATGTGATGTTTATGTAACCTTCATCTGAATCATCAGCTTCATGTCATCGACTTAAAAACTGGCGACGAGGATGGAATGTAATTGGTGACATTAGATTAAGGTAGTGTACCAATTTATATACTGTGCAAGAGGAATTCGACCTCTGTGCACAGAGCTTACTGCGGTGAGTGATCACGTTTACATGTGATGGGCAGGTGAGAGGAAGGAGGGTTCCAGAGGACCGTGTCTCCTGATAAGGGAACTTTTATTTGTCAAGTATTTCGGATGCCTACTAGACACAATGGTTTTTGCTGTCAAGAGGAACGAGAGTACAACGCGAGGGGCTGGCTTGGAGGACACATGAATAGAGTGAGCGCGGGGGCCGCGTGAAGAAGGTTCGCTTGCACCTATTCTTATTTGGGTGATGCGAGCAGCAGCGGCAAACCAGCTTGGAGGCCACGTGAGGAGAGTGTGCGCATGCCATTTTTCTAGGGAGTCATGAGCGGTGGCAACCACTGTTGGCACACTCATGGACGGCATAGTATCCTGGCACTCCCCAGTAATGTGCATCTGTAAGTGGGTCTCAGCGAGTGTGACTAGATCCTTGCAGAGTTTATTCCAGGGTGTTTTGCAGCCACGCCTCTTTGCCAGGGAGTCATGTGTTACAGGAAGTACAATTTAATTGGTTAGAAGCTATTCTTGAGCTGGAACGTCAACCTCACTATCTGGATGTGACAGGATGTACTACCTGTTTGGTGGAGTAAAGCCGGAATGCATACCACAGTTCAAGTGTAGAACTAAGTTTAACTTATCCAGAGCATTACCTACAAGATTGTTGCTGCGTCGACTGTACTTTTATTCAACTTGTCAGCTGTGTTTAAATTGACAATGGTGACCACTTTATTTGTTTTAAGACATGGCAGTACAAGCGATACCTGCTCCTCCTACATTTCTACGGGAACCAGGACCCCCAGTCATGGCTTGGGAGGACTGGAAGGAAGCTTTTGAGACGTGTCTTGAAGCTACTGGTGGTGGGAATATTTGAAGCAAAAAGAAAATGAGCTATAATGAAACATAGCCTAGGGGTGGAAGGGAGAAAAGTACTTAAGCCATTACCAGTGCCCGTGAGAGAAAGTAGAGAGATGGATGCTGGGTCTGAGTCAGATGAGCAGTCAGATGATGAATATATGTAGGCCATGAGAGTTTTGGAGTAGAACTACGATAGAAAAGAAAGCATAGTGGTTGAGATACACAGGTTTTTTCTTGTGCCTCATTAACTGGTAAAACAGTATGTGTGGCAGTTTTGAGAAGGATGGCAGTTTTTTTGTAAGTTCACAAGGGCTTTACAAGAAGGAATTATATGAGATCAGATGATCAATAGAACAAATAATTTGAAAATTCAAACGATTAGCGAAGCAAGGCACATGGAAAATACTTCTCGGTATGTGAAAGAGCTAAGTGGTAACCCTTGTAAGGGTAGGACGGGGCACTGTGAAAGGAGTGATGTGAATGTGTCGCAGAGATCTTGGAAGACATCCAATGAATCGGCTGGCAAGAATGAGTCATGGTTACACAAGAATAATATGAAATATGCTACAGGTGTGGAAGTGTGAGGCATACAGTTGATTCGGAGCTGTGTCCAGCTTCTAAGAGTTTGTAAAACAATAGGCAGTGTTAGTGGAAAACGCACGGTTAATGTGGTATGTGAGAAAGAAAATGAAACCCTGGGCAGTTTTGGTGGTGTGTGGTATGGAAACACAAGGTGAAAAGGAGAATGATCGGGCTAATGGAACATTTTGTCCTCTACAGTATATAGTAAAGGTGAATGGTAAGGAGGTCCGACTATAAGCTTATTCATGTTCACCGTACGTACCCCTTGATTGATAAAAAAACATTTGTGAAAACTTGAACAAATGTGAATTGAATCCCACTGATGTGGCACCAGAAGGATACTGTGCTGTCAAATTGCCGGTCATTGGAGCCCCAAAACATCACCAGCACAATGCAGGCCTTCAGCCCACTGAAATTTCGGGTAGTTACAATTAAGCACCATATTTCCAGACGCTGCCACAATGGGGAGCCAGGTCCAAACGGCATTCCATCAGCCATTTTCAAGGAGGACAAATCCTTCTGGGCAAACAGCCTGGAGCCAGTTTTTGAGAGTATAACAACTCGAAATATCATTCCCTCCTCCTGGAAAGGGTCTATTATCTCCCTGATTTACAAAGGCGGCAATGTCTCTGACCCTGCCAATTACCGACTCATTGCGCTTTTGGATATGGACTCAAAATACTTCGCAGGCTGTCTCCTTGAGGAGTCAACATCATGGGCTACAGAAAGGCATCTGATTCCGTTCAATCAAACAGGGTTTGCAAAAGTTACGAGAACTACATCAAATTTACAGACTCTATCATTACTGTTTGATCAACATAAGAAATGCAATCAACCACTCTATCTTTGCTTTATTGATTATTAAGCTGTGTTCAATCAAGTACAGAGAGGAAAGCTTTGGAGCAAACTTGCCAGCTGGATAATACCTCACCAACTGCTGCAGGCCCTGTCCCTTCTCCATACTGACACCTGGGTCAGAATAAGGCTGGGTGATGGTGTTCATCTATCCAGAAAAATCTGGCCCCACCAGGGACTAAGACAAGGATGCGGCCTAACTCCCACACTTTTTAATAGTTTCCTGGTGGATCTCCCCACCAGCCTTCACACGGTGAACTCGTACGCTCCCAAGTTAGGAAGCATCGTGTGGCCATGTTTAATGTACGTGGGTGATTTAGCTGCACAAAAGTCGGGCTTTCGAGACTTCTGGACATTACTGGCTCATATTCCAGTATAAACTCAATAGGATTTAACCTGAAGAAGACAAAAATCATGATCACAGGGAAGCTCCCCTTGTTACGTGGGAGAAGGGAAAATAGAGATGGTACTGGAGTACAAATATCTGGGCATGCTATTTGACAGGCACGGCTCCTTCACACAACATCTGGAGCTTATGAGGCTGAAAGCCAATTCTCTTACTCCAGCCTTTCAACGCCTAAAGTCTGTAATAGTGACATCGACATATACACTTCTTTTGAAAATTATACAGGTCAAATTAGTTTCAACCATAGCCTATGGTAGGGAAGCACTGAAAGGCAGAGATGTCTCTCACCTGGACAAAATTATCATCAGGTTTTTCAAGTCGGTCTTTCAGCTACCAGGCCACTCATCCACAGCTCAACTGCAATTAGAATTTGGTCTAATTAAACAAACCCTAGTGAGGCAAGGAACATTTATCAAACTCTACCACAAACTAAAGAATGCAGATGGCGGCACACAGAACCACTATCTTTGGGATGAAATCAGTTGCAGAGACTTCTCCCCGGCCAGTCTCTATCTTTTCTCTTCCTTAACCACCCTTGGCTTAATTAAAAAAATGGAATACAATAACTAACCTTTCTTTAGTCAAGGCCATTGTAAATAGAAGATTTAAGAGCACCTCTCTGCTGGCCCGACAATGAAGCGTTTTCTCAGCGACGTCACGCCTGGCTCACAATAGCATCTTACGACAAGCTGGCTCCCCAACCATATCTGGGAGTATCCATCAAAGCACAGATCAAAAGGTCCTTGGCTGTTTGCCATCTCTTCTACACTTACCACCTTGGAAGCGCACCGCCGGCACAGAGGTTTGTCGACTCTGTGGTCAATCACCCGAAACCATAGTGCATCAAATCTGCATATGTGAAGTAAAACTTGAGGATTGGAAAGCTATACTAAGACCAGCATTTAATGTGAGAGGATTGCGCAGCTGTGGGCAGGCCATTATAGCCTGCTTCAATTCCTCAGACATTCAGCTAAATTATAGACTGACAAAATACTTGACAAGATTAGAACTAAAAATGAATCACTTAATAGGCTGTACAACATCAGAGTTGAATTAGATACTTTGAATGTTTTTATGCACAAGTCTATGCTGTACCATCACTTCATATGAAAATGCCTGGACTAAATAAGCTAACAACCAGCAGACGGAAATGAACGTGGGTCGAATCCGATATCACGATCCCCTCAGCATGAGACTTTAATTGCACTGTCACTTTATTTGAAAACTTCAATATAGACGTACACTGGTACTCTATGAGCTAAATGGACTATTTGCACCGGAGTGATTAAGATAGCACCCTGACCTCCTGTGTGCAAGTCTTTGCTCACATTGACACTAAATTGGGGTCATGACTTGTTGAAGGCCTGACCTCCTCCTTCCTGCTGCGAATTTTAGCACAGCTAAACATTGGCACATTGTGCACTTAAATTGATTAATCACCTCTCATAGCCATAGGGTCAGTCTTTTTACACTCTATCAGTCAGCCAGAGAAGTCACTAGGCATGGGACTTTACGTTGTGAAATCTCAGTATTTGACGTAGCAATCATTAGAATCTCTGGCATTTACGAATCCATATATAGAGTACTGCTCACTCAAATCACTTTATTTTGTATAATCAGCTCATTCAGTATTTTCAAAATCCCTTTAAAACAAATGTATCTGTTTCAATACTTCCAGTGCAATGATTTTAATTAACTACACAGCAGGCATGGGGCTTTATGTTGTGAAATCGCAGTATTTGACTTTGAAATCGTTAGAATCTCTGTATTTTATTGCTCTGTACACAAAATATTCAACAACCAAACCACTAATATTTTGTAAAATCAGTTCTTTTAGTATTTTAAAAAAATTATTTTTTTAATGATTGCATCTGTATCAGTACTTCTAGTGCAATGGTATTATTTAACCCTGCACCTAATTAAAATAAACTTGAAACTTGGTTACTTCACAGCAAATATGGAATTCCGGGAAAGGAAGGCAATGGGCAAAGTTTATGTGGTTGAAAAAGGGAAAACATTTTGGTTGTGGAAAGAACAACGGGCATTAGGGATGATATTAGATCCTAATCACCCCAATCAAATGCTGCTTACGGTTCAGAAAGATTTGGTCAAATGGAGTTCTCGATTTCCTAAATTGTTTGCTAATAAATTGGGGTGTTTGCGGAAATTTGAGCACAGGATAAAATTAAAAGAAGGAGGAATGCCCAAGGTGCACAAAGTACAGAATGTTCCACTTACTTTATGTGAACAATTGAAGAATTAATTGCAGCAGTTGTGCGATAATGGTGTAATTGAACCCATTGAATTGTCTGAATGGCTTAGTCCCACAGTACTGACCAATAAAGCAAATGGCAAGCTGCGTATGTGTGTAGATCTGAGGGAATCTAAATGAAACAATATGGGTGGACCGACATCCTCTTCCTCGCATTAATGAAATGCTGATGAATGTGAGTGAAGCCAGGTGTTTCAGTACTCTTGACCTATCCTGTGCCTATCATCAGGTGCAATTACATCATTAATCCAAACCTTTGATGTCCTTTATGACACCGGAAGGGTTATACCAATTTATCCACATGCTATTTGGATTGGCCTCAGCACCTGCTGTTTTCCAAAGAATCTTGCAGGGCATATTGCAAGGGCTAGCTAACGTACTGGTCTTCCAAGATAATGTATTAGTCTGGGGTGAAAATAAGGAACAACATGATGAAACACTGGAGATAGAGCGGATGGAACAAGCTGGGCTAAGTATTGGTTTAGAGAAGTGCAAAATTGCGGTGGAAGGGGTGGCATATTTGGGTCATACATTGTCGTATGAAGGAGTGAAATCTAAATATAGTTTGGTGGAAGCCATTGAGAAAGCAACCTCACCAAAGGATAAGGACCTACTGCGTTCCTTCTTAGGCTTAGTGGAGTATTACTCTAAATTAGTAGATAATTTTTCTGAGAAGGTTCACGTATTACGTTCATTGATGAAGAAGGGAATACAATTTGTGTGGTCTGAATCCTGTGTGCAAGCATTTGAGCTTGTAAAAAACTTCATAGTCAAAGCTGTAGTTTTGAAACTGTTTGATCCCAGGGATGACACTGTTATTGTAACGGATGCGAGTAATTATGGTTTGGGGGCTGTGTTGATGGAGGTGTGAGAAGGATGTGAAAGAGTAGTGGCCTTTGCATCGAGCACCTTGAAGGAAGCTTAGAGCACTTATTCCACCATTGAAAAAGAAGCCTTGGCTTGCTGATGGGGTGTAAAACACTTTAGAACATTTGTATGTGGAACACAGTTTGACTTACGCACCGATCATAGACCATTGATAGATTTGTTTTTAACAAAGGGAGCTGGTAGGGCTACTCCACGCATTGCTAAATGGTTGTATTGGCTTCAAGAATGTAATTTTCCCATCAAATATGTCCCAGGTGCTAAGAATAGCAAGGCTGATTGTTTGTCTTGGTTACCTTTGAGCAGGGTTCTCCAAAGCCGGTCCTGGAGGGCCGGATCAATGCCAGATTTTTAAGATAACTACATTTATCTAAATGGGGATATGCAAATAATCTGGCATGGATCTGGCCCTCCAGAACCGACTTTGGAGAACCCTGCTCTTGAGTAATGATGCCTTCAAGGATTACGATGAGTGGGTAGTGGCTGATGTGTCCGAAGCAGATCCACCCCGACCCCAACACCACCCTCAGAGGAACACTCGTCTACAGACCCCCCGGACCCCGACCACAGTTCTGCGACTCCATCGCCGACCTCGTCAGCACGCACACCCTCACCTCCACGGACTACATCCTCCTCGGGGACCTGAACTTCCACCTCGAGAACAACAACGACCCCAACTCCTCCACCCTGATCGACAACCTCGCCAACCTCGGCCTCAGACAACTCGTCACGACACCCACCCACTCCGCCGGCCACACGCTGGACCCCATCTTCTCAGCAAGCACCCACGTTTCCTTCAACCATACCACCGAACTCCACTGGACCGACCACCGCTGCATCCACTTCACCTTTCGGAAACCCATCACACCCCACCGCACCCAACAGATGCCCCGACGCTGCTGGAGCAAAATCACCGATGACCAGCTAACCACCGCCCTCGCCCAAAGCCCACCCGCAGACCCGACCGACCCAGACGCCGCAGCCCACAACCTCAGACAATGGATCGAAGACTGCGCCAACGCCCTTGCCCCAATCAAGAAACCCTCCACCAGCCACACCAGGAAGAAAGCGAGCTGGTTCTCTCAAGACCTCCAGGCATCCAAGAAAACCTGCCGTAAGTTAGAGAAGAACTGGACCCGCGAACGAACCCAGGAAAGCTACGCAGCTCACAAGGACGCCACCCGCAACCACCACCACCTCATCAGATCCGCCAAGAGAGCCTCCTTCAAAGACCGCCTAGACAAAAACGCACACAACAACAAAGAGCTCTTCAACATCGTGAAAGAACTCTCCAACCCCATCTCCAGCGCCAACGACATCCCACCCTCGCAAGAACTGTGCGACTCGCTGGCCACCTTCTTCCACCGCAAGATCACGAACATCCACGACAGCTTCAACACCACGACCGCCCCGGCAATCACCGAGACCTCCACGACCACCACTCGCACCAACCGCCTGACCTCCTGGACCAACATCGACGACAACGACACCGTCAAGATCATGAACTCCGTACACTCCGGATCCCCGACAGACCCATGCCCACACCACATCTTCAACAGGGCCAGCACCGTCATCGCACCCCACCTCCGGAAGGCCATCAACAGCTCCCTCGAGACAGCAACCTTCCCAGAGGACTGGAAGCACGCTGAGATCAACGCCCTACTGAAGAAACCCACGGCTGACCCCAAGGACCTCAAGAACTTCCGACCCATCTCCCTGCTCCCGTTCCCGGCGAAGGTCATCGAGAAGGCCGTCAACATACAACTGACCAGGTTCCTCGAGGAAAACAGCATTCTGGACTCATCCCAGTTCGGATTTCGCCGCAACCACAGCACAGAGACAGCCCCCCTAGCCGCCACCGACGACATCAGAACCCTGCTAGACAACGGTGAAACCACGGCCCTCATCCTCCTGGACCTGTCGGCCACTTTCGACACGGTCTGCCACCACACCCTACGCACACGCCTCCACGACGCAGGGATACAAGAGAAGGCCCTGGACTGGACCACCTCCTTCCTCTCCAGCAGAACACAGAGCGTCCGCCTCCCTCCCTTCCACTCCAAAGCCACCGAGATCATCTGCGGCGTACCCCAGGGCTCCTCCCTCAGCTCCACGCTATTCAACGTCTACATGGCCCTGCTCGCCCGCATCACCCGACAGCACAACCTCAACTTCATCTCCTACGCCGACGACACCCAGCTGATCCTCTCCCTCACCAAAGACCCTCACACAGCCAAAACCAACCTCCACGAGGGAATGACAGCCGTCGCCGACTGGATGAGAAACAGCCGGCTGAAGCTGAACTCAGACAAAACGGAGGTCCTCATCCTCGGATCCCCCCCTCGGCTTGGGACGACTCCTGGTGGCCCTCCTCGCTAGGAACGGCCCCCACACCGACCGACCACGCACGCAACCTAGGGGTCATCCTCGACTCCACCCTCTCCATGACAAAGCAGGTCAACGCTGTCTCCTCCTCCTGCTTCAACACCCTCCGCATGCTTCGCAGGATCTACAAGTGGATCCCCACCGAACCCAGAAGGACGGTCACCCAGGCCCTCGTCAGCAGCAAACTGGACTACGGAAACGCCCTCTACGCCGGAACCTCAGCGAAACTCCTCAAACGGCTCCAACGCATCCAGAACGCTTCAGCACGTCTGATCCTCGACATCCTGCACCGCAGCCACATCACCCCCCACCTGAAAGACCTACACTGGCTCCCCGTCAACAAGAGGATAACCTTCAAGCTCCTCACCCACGCACACAAAGCACTCCACAACACTGGACCAGCGTACCTCAACTGCCGCCTCAACTTCTACACCCCCACCCGCCAGCTCCGCTCCGCCGACCACGCCCTCGCCTCCGTCCCCCGCATCCGAAGAGCAACCACCGGCGGCAGATCCTTCTCCCACCTCTCCGCCAAGACATGGAACACCCTCCCCTCCACCTACGGCAGACACAGGACCTACTGACCTTCAGGAGACTCCTCAAGACCTGGCTATTCGAACAGTAGCAGCACCCCCTCCCCTCAGCGCCTTGAAACCCTCACGGGTAAGTAGCGCGCTTTACAAATATTATGATTGATTGATTGAAGGTGCCATCAGTGAAGAGGAATGGAGAATTGTGATCTTGGAGGACGAGGTGTTGCAGAGATTGATTACGTAATTACCTGGTGCAAAGGTGGCAAGAGATGCAGTGAATTTAAATGAGTTTAAGAATGTATAGGAAGAACTTTCTGTGGTTGATAGTATAGTCAGGAGGTGTGATAGATTGGTAGTTCCCATGAATTTGTGACTGAGACTGTTAGAATTGCTACACGAAGGACATGGTGGCATGCCAGCCATGAAGAGGAAGCCATGTGCTGATTTTTGGTGGCCGGCTATGAAAAAGAAAAAGAAAGATGAGTTAGTAATTTATACCTTGTACTTGTAGCAACAAATCCTATACGTTGCAAGAGACACCTATTATACCCGTTGCATTTCCTGTAAGAGCGTAGGAAAAGGTTGTCATTGATATTTGTGGTTCATTTGAGTGCCTGGGCCAAGAGGGCAGATATGCCATTTTAATGATGGATTACTTCTCAAAATGCCCGGAGGAAGCTTTTATGAAAGAAGTGAAGTCATCCAATGTGATTTCCTTTTGCGAAGGCATTTTTAGGAGGGAAGGTTGCCCTGGTGCGTTCAAATCTGACAATGGCCCTCAATTTATTTCGGTAGAATTTGAATCCTTCCTTAAGTTATGAGGAATCAAACATCATAGAACAGCTATGTACCACCCTATTGAGAATGTTTTGGTCAAACATTTTAATCGAATGTTGGGGGAAAATATCCAGTTAGCAGTGTGTGGTAATTTGTGTTGGAAACAGCAGGTGAAAAACATATTGTGGAGCTATAGGGCCACGCCTCATTCTGTCACTGGGGAGACACCATTTTTCCTGTTGCAGGGAAGGGTACCATGTACCACTGTTGTGCCTGCTTGGATGAGAAGGACTAGGTGAGCAAAGATTGATAGTATGGTACTTGGTGATGAAGTGAAGAAAATCAGGATCAGTGTGCACAAAGGCTCAATACTAAGATAACAAGCATTGGCATAGCCAATAGGTCTCGCCTTTGGGACCTTATAAGTGTTTAGCCATGCAACAGTTGATGTTGTTGCACCAAGGATATTGTGCTGCTTAACTAAATACTTATAAGGTCCCAAAGCGAGACCTATTGGCTATGCCAATGCTTGTTTAAATTTCGATCATGTCTATATATCCTAAATCCTGCTGGTAATGCTAATAGTAAGTATGGGTCTGATGTTATATCTGCCCAGGTCTCAGTGCCAAACGTCAGGTCAAGATTCTGCATCTCCATAAATTCCACGAACTCTATTGCATTTTTATTTTACAGAGTTTTATATAGCGCGAACTTGACCCGAATCGGGTATAAGAGCGCTTTACATAGCACCAGTTGCATTACATGAGGACACATTCATTTTTGTTAGGCACTGGGAGATTAAGTGATTTGCCCAGAATCACAGGATGTTCAGCGTCATTGCCAAGACTGTAACCCAGTTCCCCAGATTCGAGGTCGACCGCCCTAGCCGTTAGGCCAACTCCTCTCCCATTTTTAACAAGTGATCTGGCATTTATAAGTGTGCCGCAACACTTAGTGGAAAGTTTTTTGAGGGGCACGTCTATTATTTTGGTGGCACAGAGTGTCTTACAGTGAAGGTTAGTAATAGAAAATTTACAAGCCAGACATTTTAGATGTTGATTGCAGCGCTGGGGGTCCAACCGAGGGCCCACACAGTTCTTACCTGTAGAATTAATTGAAAGCAAGGGATTCCTTGAATAGCTGATGATTCCCTTGATTTTTTTTAGGTCAAACTGGCAGGGGGTGTGGCGCTGAGCGCGGTCCAAGCACAGACAGGCTTGCCTTTGAACGCGCTGATAGGCCGTCTGTATAGCCCGGCATCAGGTGTCTAAGGGGGCGTGGTCAAAGCGCTCCTCAGCGCAAGTTAAAAACTACAAAAGTTAGGGCAAAATAAAAGCAAACTAAGGTCTAACAACCCCTGCTGAGTCTCACAGGCTCCCCTGTGGAGACCAGCTACTGGTAAAGGAAATCTGACTAAATGAAACAGGAGAAACAGTGAAGCATACAAGTAAAACGGTCTTCCAAGATGGCGGTGATAAAACGGAGTGTTGCGGGAGCCAGGCACCTCCCAATGCACTCTAGTGCTACAAGAAAAAGAAAGTCGGTTTCACATCAAGCAGCTACGTGTTGCGCTGACAGGCCAGCTTTATAGCCCGGCATCAGGTGTTTAAGGGGGACGTAGTCTAGAGCACCCTCAGCGTGAGTTAAAAACTACCAAAGTGGGGGCAAAATAAAAGCAAACTGGGGTCCAGCAACCCCTGCTGAGTCTCACAGGCTCCCCTGTGGAGACCAGCTACTGGTAAAGGAAATCTGACTAAATGAAACGGGAGAAACAGTAAAGCATATAAGTAAAAACCGCCCTTCCAAGATGGCGGTGATAAAACTGAACGTTGCGGGAGCCAGGCACCTCCCGATTTATTTTATTTATTTATTTATTTATTTTATGCGTTTTTATATAGGGCGGACTTTACCCGAAGGTGTCAGAGCGCTTCACAATAGGAACAGTAACGTTACATGAGGAGAAAATTACAAGTGAGCATAATACAAAAGCAAGCGTTACATTACATGAGGAAAAAGTGACAATTATGCAAATAACAAAAACAAACAAAATACAAAAAGAGGTAGCAAATGATACGTTACAAGAGGAAAAAGTGAAAAGTGTGCATGATACATAAGATACAAAATACAAATAGAGGTATAATACTGCAATAAGTGGCAGTCACTCAGAACACACTGGGAAGGCACTTCTATAGGCATGGAGTACAGAATTTCCTATAGTGGAAGAACTTCCTTGAGGGAGTAGAGAGGTCGTGAATTAGGTTTGGAAGTGTCTTTGGAGAAGGAGAAATTTGAGGTCAGTTTTGAAGGACCGGGAAGAGGTGGTGGTCCGGAGCTGAGGCAGAAGTGAGTTCCAGATTCTCACCGCGTTGCCTGAAAAGGATTGGGCCATCGATCTTTCCTTTTTGAAAGTGGGAGGTTCAAGCAATAAGTTTTCTGCATTACGTGATGGTCTAGAGCCTCCAGAGAGTTTCAGTTTATTCGCCAAGTAGCGAGGAGAGGAGGAATGCAAGGCTTTGTGGGTGATACAGGCAGTCTTGTAGATAGATCTTGCCTCGATGGGAAGCCAACGGAGGGAGGATAAAATGGGTGTGATGTGGTTGCTTCTTTTAGTCCCATATATGAAACGAGCTGCTGAATGGAGCACATATTTGAGGGGGACAGGTGGGATTTGGGGAGGCCAGTAAGAAGAGAATTGCAGTAGTCCAGTCTAGAGAGAACCATATGTCTCTGGGAAGAAGCGTCGAATCCCCCAGAGAAAGCGCAGTTGGTATCGAGCAGACTTTGCAATGGAATTGATGTGGGAGAGTAGATTGAGTTTTCTGTCGAGTATGACACCAAGGCATTTTGCGCTGGCGACAATGATGGGTTTATTGTTAAGTGCACTCTAGTGCAACAAGGAAAAGAAAATCGGTTTCACATGACTTAACTTCCCTGCCCTGGAAGGGAATGCAGGGGAGTGAAAGTGTTGAAGAGGAAAGATGAGATGTAAGCTACGCAGATGGCTGAGATGTGGATGGAAAAAGGTTGTACATGTCTAACAAAGTGAATATAACAGGAGTGATTGAGACACTCGGAAGACACTAACCCTTCCATAATGTTTAATACACAGTCCCAAGGCTTCAGAATTGAAACATTTGAAATATTAATTTATAAAAAAATTATGGTTGTTACTCATTTATCTTAAACAGCTAACAACCACTGATAAAGGCAATAATCATGGCTGGTTTCAGGCTGATCAGTTGTTGTATTATATATATGGATGCAGTAACAGAAAGATCAGTGGAAAAACTAAACACCAGTCGGAACGCAAACCACGAAAAACAGAAATGTATGTACTCAACCATACCCTTAATTGAATAGGACACGCCCCTTTAAAGACCCCTCCTCCCTACTTTTTTTCACCCCACTTTAAAGCCTTGGCTGTGTGTTTTGTATGAATGGGGTGTTGTGTTGAGAGCCTGCTGTTTGTGAGACAGAAGGATGCAGTCTGTGACAGAAGGCTACTGATAAAAGTATGTTTATGGCCATTAATATGTGCATGTGATTATAATAGGTTAAACATACCATATGGTGTCGGTGGACCTTGCACGGTAAAGAAGCTGTCTGCACGCGGCAAAAATGAGGATTTCATGACCTACAAAGCCGGTGTAGCATTCATGAGATGCTTCGCAGGGCAGCCTCCACGACGCAGACTCTTGTGTACAGGAACCAGGTTGCTTTAGTAATAGAAAAGGGACTCAACAAAAAAGCAAAGAGAAATACGCTGCTTGTTCTACCAAGCATTGGTTTATGTGAAAGATGTTTGTTTATTCGCTTTAAGAGCCAAAATCACGCCTACTGCAAGGCTAAAATGTTCAGCTCCTGTGAATATATTAAAGCATTGCTTTTAAAACAAAAAAGTGTTTTTTATTGTGTTTATAATCATATTAAAATATGTAGCATGGAAAAGTAACAACAATGGTCAAAGAAATACAACTGAAATATTAGAATATTATGAAAATCGTTGAAAGTATTTCTTCGCTCGTCCGCTGATACAACAAATATTAACACTCCAGCATGGCCGATACTTTGATGCACATACAAGGGCCAGTCCCAAAATGTTCTCGACCTTCTTCGTGTCCCTGTACAATTCCTTCCTAAACAAGCGCGCGCCTCGCGCTGAAGGTAAAAAAAAAAGAAGAAGCAAGGCGCCTCGCGCGACAACGGGGGGGAGGGGGTCTGCCGATTGCCTTGCGGGAGCCAGCGGCTATAATTGATACCATATGGCGCTGCCGCTCGCTCCCGCAAGGCAATCGCCACACGTGCACGCGTTGCCATTGAAGGCAATGGAACGCGTGCACGTTTTGGGAAAAAAGGGAACTGATGGCTAAAGGTCTCCTCCTATGCAGCGCATGCGCGCTGCGTAGGCGAGACCTAAAAAGGACGAATAGAGATTTTGTGAAAGGTATGTATGTAAGAATATGTTCATGAGGGGTATGAAGAAAGGGTTTTTCCAAATGCCTAACCACAAGAAAGTGGAGGATGTGAAAGGTAACAAGGTAAGGCTTTCGGATGGAAAGTGGTAGTATATGAGAAAAATCACCTTGTGTAGTGAAGTGGAACAACAGTTGGAACAACAGTTGTGGCACAATTCACTTTCCCCCAGTCTACCCGGTGTTCCTTTAGAGTACGTGGAGAGGGTGAAAATACTTACTTAAGTAAGAAAGAAACCCAAGTGTTGGAAGATTACGATTGTGCTTAAAAATAGGTTTCCTACTTCTTATCTTTTTCTTTTTCACATTGCATGTGGTAGCAAATTTAATAAATGTAATTTCTGAACAAGTGTAATTGTTTTTTGTAGATGTATATTGGAGAAGTTGTAAGAGTTTAAAATGTTTCTTGCTTATTGGAATTTTGGAGTTGTAATGGTGGAGGAAGTGGAAGGTTGGTGAGAAGAGCAGTTAGAGTTGGCTGAGTCTGCCAGGGGTGGTTCCTATTCACTTAACCCCTTCCATGCGCATGACGGAATGGTTCCGTCACGAGCACAAGTTCAAGTGTGCTCATGACGGAACCATTCCGTCATGAGCACATGCTCAGAAAATCCCTCTGCTGCAGACAGCAGAGGGATTTCCCATTTTTTTTTTTTGCCTGGGGAGGTGGGGAAGAGCTTCCCCAACCTCCCCAGGCCTCTTTTTGAATTTCGTTGCAATGACGATCGCGCGCATGGCGCGCGATCGTCATTGCAACGAAAACGAAACTGAAACTTAGTTTCAGTTTCTCAGTTTCGGTGCTTGTGGGGCTATCTCAGCCCCCCGAGCACCGAAACAGATGGGAGAGGTATTGTTGGAAAGGGGAGAATCTCCCCTTTCCAATGGTACCCTTCCCTATTGGATTCCTGCTTGGGGATCACCCCAGGAGGGCGATCCCCAAGCAGGGATCCACCCACTAGCACCAGGGAGGGGGGAGCGGCCCCTTGGGCAAGGGCTTTTGCTCCCCCCATATTTTTTGGGGCATAGCAGTCTTTCTACCCCCCCCCCCGGGGGGGCAGAAAGCCCACTGGAAACCAGGGTTGTTTTTTTTATTGATGTTGGGGTGGGGGCTGCCCAAAAAGGGCATGGCAATGCCTCCACCCCCCCTCAGAGAAATGTCAGTCTTTCTGCCCCCCCAGGGGGCAGACGGGGACAGTAGCCCCCAATCTGCCCCCCGGGGGGCAGAAAGCCCACTAGAAATCACAGATTTTTTTATTATTGATGTTGGGGTGGGGGCTGCCCACAATGGGCATGAAAATGCCCCCACCCCCAGTGAAATTCCAGTCCAGTCAATAGCCCCTTATCTGCCCCCCGGGCGGGCAGAAAGCCCACTAGGCATCAGGAAATATATTTTTTTTTAATTCAGGGGTGAGGTCAGCCCAGAATGGGCATGCCAATGCCCACACCTCCCCAAAAAAATGCCACAGTCTTTCTGCCCCCCCCCGGGGGGCGGATGGGGGCAGTGGCCCCTGATATGCCCCCGGGGGGGGCTGAAAGCCCACTCTGCGCCAGCGATTATGCTGGCTTTTTTTATGCGTGGGGGAGGGGGCTGCCCAGAATGGGCATACCAATTCCCCCACCCTCCAAAAATATTGCCACAGTCTTTCTGCCCCCCTTGGGGGCATATCGGGGGCAATAGCTGTAGATTTTGAACCCTAGCTCTGCCGGCACCTAGGGAAACCTAGCAAACCTATACATTTTTGAAAACTAGACACCCAGGGGAATCCAGGATGGGGTGACTTGTCTGGCTCTCACCAGGTTCTGTTACCCAGAATCCCTTGCAAACCTCAAAATTTGTCCAAAAAACACATTTTCCTCACATTTCCGTGGTGGAAAGTTCTGGAATCTGCGTGGATCCACAAAATTCCACCTACCCCACATTCCCCAAAGTCTTCTGAGAAAAATGGTACCTCACTTGTGTGGGTAGGCCTAGTGCCCGCGACAGGAAACGGCCCAAAACGCAACATGGACACACCATATTTTCACAGTGAAAACTGACACTATTTTGCAAAGTGCCTAGCTGTGGATTTTGAAACCTAGCTCTGCCGGCACCTAGGGAAACCTACCAAACCTATACATTTTTGAAAACTAGACACCCAGGGGAATCCAGGATGGGGTGACTTGTCTGGCTCTCACCAGGTTCTGTTACCCAGAATCCCTTGCAAACCTCAAAATTTGTAAAAAAAAACCACATTTTCCTCACATTTCTGTGGTGGAAAGTTCTGGAATCTGCGTGGATCCACAAAATTCCACCCACCACGCATTCCCCAAAGTCTTCCAAGAAAAATGGTACCTCACTTGTGTGGGTAGGCCTAGTGCCCGCGACAGGAAACGGCCCAAAACGCAACGTGGACACACCACATTTTCACAGTGAAAACGGACCCTTTTTTTGCAAAGTGCCTAGCTGTAGGTTTTGAACCCTAGCTCTGCCGGCACCTAGGGAAACCTAGCAAACCTATACATTTTTGAAAACTAGACACCCAGGGGAATCCAGGATAGGGTGACTTGTCTGGTTCTCACCAGGTTCTGTTACCCAGAATCCCTTGCAAACCTCACAATTTGTCAAAAAAACACATTTTCCTCACATTTCTGTGGTGGAAAGTTCTGGAATCTGCGTGGATCCACAAAATTCCACCCACCCCGCATTTCCCAAAGTCTTCCGAGAAAAATGGTACCTCACTTGTGTGGGTAGGCCAAGTGCCCGCGACAGGAAACGGCCCAAAACGCAACGTGGATACACCACATTTTCACAGTGAAAACGGACCATTTTTTGCAAAGTGCCTAGCTGTAGCTTTTGAACCCTAGCTCTGCCGGCACCTAGGGAAACCTAGCAAACCTATACATTTTTAAAAACTAGATACCCAGGGGAATCCAGGATAGGGTGACTTATCTGGTTCTCACCAGGTTCTGTTACCCAGAATCCTTTGCAAACCTCACAATTTGTCAAAAAAACACATTTTCCTCACATTTCTGTGGTGGAAAGTTCTGGAATCTGTGTGGATCCACAAAACTTCACCCACCCCGCATTCCCCAAAGTCTTCAGAGAAAAATGGTACCTCACTTGTGTGGGTGGGTCAAGTACCCGAGACAACCAAGGGCCCAAAACCTATTGAGGCGACATCAAAATTACCTATCACAAAACAACCTGGTTTTTCAAGGGGGGGTCCCATGAGTTTTTGGCCCCGGGCTCGGCGGCCATCTAGGGAAACCTACCAAACCCACACATTTATGAAAACTAGACACCCGGGGGAGACCAGCAAGGTATGGCTTGCGTGGGTCCCCCAACATTTCCCTACACAGAATCCCCTGCAAACCTAAAATTTGGCTGAAAAAAACACTTTTTTCTCAAATTTCTGCGTGGGAAAGTTCTGGAATCTGCGTGGATCCACAAATTTCCTACCACCCAGCGTTCCCCCAGGTCTCCCGATAAAAATGGTACCTCACTCGCGTGGGTAGGTCAAGTACCCGCGACAGGCAAGGGCCCAAAACCTATTGAGGCGACATCAAAATTACCTATCACAAAACAACCTGGTTTTGCAAGGGGGTCCCATGAGTTTTTGGCCCCGGGCTCGGCGGCCATCTAGGAAAACCTACCAAACCCACACATTTCTGAAAACTAGACACCCGGGGGAGTCCAGCAAGGTATGGCTTGCGTGGGTCTCCCAACATTTCCCTACCCAGAATCCCCTGCAAACCTCAAATTTTGTTGAAAAAATCAATTTATTCTCACATTTCTGTGTGGGAAAGTTGTAGGATCACCGGCCTGACACAAATTTCCTACCGCCCAGCGTTCCCCCAGGTCTCCCGATAAAAATGGTACCTCACTTGTGTGGGTAGGCATAGTGGCTGCAACAGCAAATGGCCCAAATCGTACTGTGGAGACTTCAAAATTACCTATAACAAAACAACCTGGTTTTGGGGGGGGCACCTGGGGTTTTGGCCCCGGGCTCGCGGCCATCTAGGGAAACCTACCAAGCCCACACATTTCTGAAAACTAGACACCCTGGGGAGTCCAATGAGGTATGGCTCGCGTGGATCCCCCAACGTTTCCCTACCCAGAATCCCCTGCAAACCTCAAATTTAGCTGAAAAAAATCACATTTTCCACATATTTTTGTGTGGAATCACCATGGCGCCACAAATGTCCTACCCCACAGCGTTCTCCTTAGTGTCCCGAGTAAAATGATATCTCACTTGTGTGGGTGTCCAATGCAGAATTGGCTAAAAACGTATTTTTAAAAAAATGTAGCGCTTAGAATTCTCTGGGCTATACCCTTATTCCCTATGTTTTGGGCTCTTCCCAGTCACAGGCCCTTGCCCCACTCACACAAGTGAGGTATCATTTTACTCGGGAGACTGAGGGAAACGCTGTGGGGTAGGAAATTTGTGCCGGCACAGTGATTCCACCCAAAAATATGTGGAAAATGTGGTATTTTCAGCTAAATTTGAGGTTTGCAGGGCATTCTGGGTAGGAAAACGTTGGGGGACCCACGCAAGCCATATCTCCCTGGACTCCCCCGGGTGTCTAGTTTTCAGAAATGTGTGGGTTTGGTAGGTTTCCCAAGAAGGCCGCCGAGCCCGGGGCCAAAAACCCAGGTGACTCCCCTTGCAAAACCAGGTTGTTTTGTGATAGGTCATTTTGATGTCTCCTCAATACGTTTTGGGCCCTTGCCTGTCACGGGTACTTGACCCACCCACACAAGAGAGGTACCATTTTTATCGGGAGACCTGGGGGAATGCTGTATAGAAGGAAATTTGTGGATCCACGCAGATTCCAGAACTTTCCCACACAGAAATTTGAGAAAAAAGTGATTTTTTTCAGCTAAATTTGTTGTTTGCAGGGGTTTCTGGGTAGGGAAATGTTGGGGGACCCACGCAAGCCATACCTTGCTGGACTCCCCGGGTGTCTAGTTTTCAGAAATGTGTGGGTTTGGTAGGTTTCCCTTCATGGGACCCCCCTTGCAAAACCAGGTTGTTTTGTGATAGGTAATTTTGATGTCACCTCAATAGGTTTTGGGCCCTTGCCTGTCGCGGGTTCTTGACCCACCCACACAAGTGAGGTACCATTTTTCTCGGAAGACTTTGGGGAATGCGGGGTGGGTGGAATTTTGTGGATCCACACAGATTCCAGAACTTTCCACCACAGAAATGAGAGGACAATGTGTTTTATTTGACAAATTTTGAGGTTGGCAAGGGATTCTGGGTAACAGAACCTGGTGAGAGCCAGACAAGTCACCCCATCCTGGATTCAGCTGGGTCTCTAGTTTTCAAAAATGTATAGGTTTGCTAGGTTTCCCTAGGTGCTGGCAGAGTTAGGGTTCAAAATCTACAGCTAGGCACTTTGCAAAAAAAGGGTCAGTTTTCACTGTGAAAATGTGGTGTGTCCACGTTGCGTTTTGGGCCGTTTCCTGTCACAGGCACAAGGCCTACCCACACAAGTGAGGTACCATTTTTCTCGGAAGACTTTGGGGAACGCGGGGTGGGTGGAATTTTGTGGATCCACGCAGATTCCAGAACTTTCCACCACAGAAATGTGAGGAAAATGTGTTTTTCTGGACAAATGTTTAGGTTTGCAAGGGATTCTGGGTAACAGAACCTGGTGAGAGCCAGTCAAGTCACCCCATCCTGGATTCCCCTGGGTGTCTAATTTTCAAAAATGTATAGGTTGCTAGGTTTCCCTAGGTGCCGGCAGAGCTAGGGTTCAAAATCTACAGCTAGGCACTTTGCAAAAAAAGGGTCCGTTTTCACTGTGAAAATGTGGTGTGTCCACGTTGCATTTTGGGCCGTTTCGTGTCGCGGGCACTAGGCCTTCCCACACAAGTGAGGTACCATTTTTCTCGGAAGACTTTGGGGAACGCGGGGTGGGTATAATTTTGTGGATCCACGCAGATTCCAGAACTTTCCACCACAGAAATGTGAGGAAAATGTGGGATTTTTGACAAATGTTTAGGTTTGCAAGGGATTCTGGGTAATAGAACCTGGTGAGAGCCAGTCAAGTCACCCCATCCTGGATTCCCCTGTGTGTCTAGTTTTCAAAAATGTATAGGTTTGCTAGGTTTCCCTAGGGCCGGCAGAGCTAGGGTTCAAAATCTACAGCTAGGCACTTTGCAAAAAAAGGGTCAGTTTTCACTGTAAAAATAAAGTGTGTCCACGTTGTGTTTTGAGCCGTTTCCTGTCGCGGGCACTAGGTCTACCCACACAAGTGAGGTACCATTTTTATCGGGAGACTTAGGGTAACACAGAATTGTACAGCAACTGTTATTACCTATTGACTTTCGATTCATTTCTGCCTTCCAAATGAAAGACAATGTGTAAAAAATAAGGCATTTTGAAAAATGACCTATAATTCTCATGCTAGTATGGGTACTCACAATTTCGGAAATGTGCAAATATCTACTGTTTCTAAACTCTATATTTTGTTCCAATTTCAGAAATACATAGGTGTCTTTCATACCAATTTTTCCATATACATATTTTCCCAAATTAATTGCTATATACCCGGTACATAATAAAAAAACATTGCAAGACGCTGCTCAGTTATTGGCTCTGGGTTCGTCGGGTTCATGGTGAACCTACAAGTCCTATATATCCTCACAACCAGAAAGGTCCAGCGGATGTAACGGTATATTGCTTTCAAACAGCTGTCACAATTAGAAGAAGTTACAGGTGAAAACGTTGGCACAAATGGCTGTTTTTTTCAACTAAATTTTACTTTTTCCTATATTCAACTGTTAGTTTCTATAAAGAAACCTTGAAGGATCTACACAAATGACCCCGTGCTGAATTCAGAATTTTATCTACTTTTCTAAAATGTATAGCTTTCCAGGATCCATTATTGCTTTCATACCCATTTCTATCATTAACTGGAAGAAGGTTGAAAGCACAAAAATTGCAAAAATAGGCTATATCCCAGTAAAATGCCAAAACTGTGTAAAAAATGTTGGTTTTCTGACAAAAGTCTGTCAGTCCCTAAAAGCTGGGAAAATGTTGATTTCAGCCCCACAAACCCTTTGTTGATACCATTTGCAGGGAAAAAACCAGACGCTTTCATTTGCAGCACTTTTTTCCCTTTTTTCCCAAAAAAAACAAAATTTTGCTGTATTTTGGCTAATTTCTGGGTCCCCTCCAGGGGAATCCACAAACCCTGGGTACCTTTAGAATCCCCATGATGTTGGAAGAAACGGACGCAAATTTGGCGTGGATACCTTATGTGGTCAAAAAGTTACAGAGGCCTAAGCGCAAACTACCCCAAATAGCCAAAAAAAGGCTTAGCACAGGGGGGGAAAAGGCCTAGCAGCGAAGGGGTTAATAAAGTGATGTTCATTTAACCTTCATCCGTGTCATCATCTTCATGTCACCGACTTAAATCCGGCCTGCAGCGGCAGTTCTGCTCTGGGGTTGTAGATATTGCTAGTGGTGTCTAAGTTGGAGAAGTTTGACAAAAGCCAAACTTGCAATCAGTCCAGTTTGTGCACAGTGTGTTTGAGGGAAGAAGGAATCGGTGTAGAGGTTTTGGTGAAGGCTGTGCACTGTGTCTGATACCTATAGCCAACGACCATGCAAGGGGGGGTTTATTGTGAGGGCAAGGGATCTGTGATCAGGGCATAAGGCCACGTCCTAAGCAAAATGCCCACTGTGTACAACTGGAAACTGTGCACAATACTTACCGGGACGTGGGTCCTGGGCACATGGTGTGGCAAAAAGCCATTCCCTGTGCTCAGTGCCCCCTGCACACATCTGAAGAGAGTGGGTTTGGGGGCACAGGTACAGTGTACATCATTTGAACACCTTTGAAAGCCACGCACTGTGGGTTTGTGGCATCAGAACTGGGAACAGTGCATGGCGAAAGGTCGAGCCCTGCGTGCACAGATCATGTGCACAGTTGAAGGAGCTTCTGGGTATATAATTCGAAACATTTTAAAATGTACTAAAAATACCTAAATTAGGATTCAGTTAAGGTTGTGTTTGTAGGCTGTTCTAGTTGTGCTTGTACTTCATGAGGATCTTCACAGATACTATACTCTGTTGTTATGGCTGCAGAACTACTGTAAACATGTATTTGCACTAAATATTTATACACGAAAGGCACTTGTATTTAGACCTGCACATAATAGAGGAGTGAAGAGAGCGTATGGTTGCAGAGACTGAGACTCAGATTTTTCTAGGCCATGAAATATTCTGTAACCCAGAGCCAGAGACTTAAATTGAACTCTACCTACAACACACAGGAAGTGGTGGGCTGTGGGTTTCTGGATAACGTAGTCACATTTACGAAGATTACTAACCAGTCCACCAGTCTGTCTGAGCCAGTTGTGAGCACACTGGAAATATGAAAGTAGGGTCCGTATTATAGATTACGGTGCACTCTCCTTGTTAGCTCCGAGTGCACCTTTTGAAAGGTGCACTCGACGCTAACAAGGAGAGTGCACTGTATTATGTTGAATGCGCTGCCCCCAGGGCAGCCGTGATATCGTGCTGCCCTGGTGGCAGCACATTCAAGGAAAAAACGGAGCGGCTTCGAAGCAGCCGCTCCGTGTTTTACTGTGCAGGCAGCAACCCGCCTGCACTTTTAAGGGGGGTTAGAGATCCCCTTGCTGGCGGGTGCAGTGAGTGACTGCACCTGCCTACAAGGAGATGTCTGGGGGGTCCATAGGATGCCCTTCCCCCCTCTAGTGGGCTGCCATCAGGGGGCGCACTGACAGTGCCCCACTTTTGAGGTGGCACACTGTCAGTGCACCTCCTGACAGCTTCTTTGCCTCTGCGCCCGCATCTATAATATGGCGCGGGCACAGGGGCAAAGGGATTCCCTCATTTGCATGGGGCCACGCCCCCATGCAAATGAGGGAACACCCTCTAGTGATAGCGCTGGCGCTATATGTACGCCAGCACTATCTGTATTACAGGAAGGACCGCACAAGCATCTGCTGCCCTTTCTGTAATACCAAAGTGCCCCTGGGGTGCACAAAGCGGGCGCACATGCCAGTTGCGCCCCCGGGGCACTTTGTATAATACAGCTCCGGGTGTTCAGGAACGTCATGGTATAGATTTTACAGCCTACGTGATAGACAGACACTGACAACTCAGCAAAAATATTCTTAAAATGTTCTTTAATCCAATATCAGGGATCACAGACAACAGGAACAGAGCGCATGTGTTTAAACACCCGTTATCAAAGGGAAAAAAAAAACCATTTGGAATGAGGAAATAAAGCAGTTTCTTAGGTATGCAAATCAAATCAGTCTTACCATAGCAGAATGTGTATACAGATCAAATAGAAAAAAATGAGAAGTCATGATAGTGTAGATGTAAAAGAGCCCAATTGCAAGACTTCAGCACCGATTCTATAACAAGCCATGACTATATTTGGCTCCTCGAGCACCGGATGCACTTATTTAAGACACAGTCTGTGCCACAGTTTTGGGCTGACTGATGTCTTAAATAGCTGAAAAGCTGGAGCAGCGCTATTTTATCACCTTAATGGTAAATGGTTGTGTGTCACACGAGCTTTGAAGGCACATGCTGCTTTTGACTGGAAATGTAGCAGCATTTTTTGACATATCTAAAGTAAACAACAGAACATAACACATTAACACAACAACATACACATCATAACATAACAACATAATAACGTACACAAGGCACACATCACAAAAAATAAGTCAAAACTGAACCCAACAACAACTGCAGTTCAACACAACAAAATCACATTGCAAAAATGCAGTACAAAAACACAGCAGCACAAAAGACAACAGAACACATTATTATCACAACAAAATACCACACAACAAATGTAGACAAAAGTTATTGTAATCGTTTACCCTCTCTAGTATGCTGTTTTCATAATTTTGAGCTAAAAGGTGTTTTGAGCAAGCACAGCCTTAACTTACCACCAAGGATGTGAAATAGCGCCAGTCAAAAAATGTTTTGTGATTTGGCCAAAGAGGCTGTCTATGCATAAAGCATCATTATGCAAAGGAAACCTGAACCCCTGTACTCCTGAAATGTACTCTTCCTCTTTGCTGCTCTTCTGCTTTGGGCTATAAAGTATGCTCTCTTCTTCATTTCCATTGATGATTTTTACTGATTAGCTCTGTTCTGTTGTCACTGAATTGCTTATGATACTGTAATCAATTCTATTTCGAGATGGTCTCATTCGATTACCTGCTTTTTTCTACAAATTACACACCCAATGCAGATGAAAAATGCAAAACACCTTTAAGGCGCCGCTTAGAAGCAGCTAATCTTGCAAATCACACAAACACTAGCAACCTTGAACTCAAATCACACTGGGGATTAGGAGAGGTGCTGATCTCTGGGCGCTTTTACGCCACAGGAAAGCATGGTCTCTGTATCTAATGCCCTTCCGGATTTGAAGGTCTTCTTAGGTGGACTTGGTTCCATCCTCAGCAGCACATGTCAATTGCACCCTCCTGAAGCGAGCTCTTACTCTGACATCTCTTCAGATTTCAAACAATCCTGCATCCCTTCGGCGCCTTTAGCAAATTTTTAATACCCTGGTATTGAAGCCCGGATGACCAAATGGTCTTCACTAGCGGCGACTTGCTTGACAACTATGCTACCTCATTGCGTAAGTATGTGGATCAACTTGTAATGTAACAACCTTATTTCTGTATTAAACAGTGTCTCTACTATTATCTTTTCAGAAATTGACATTTAATCAATGACCACTTATGAAATTTATCTTACATCTCTGGACATTGTTAGGATTGATGTGTATGATGTATACCTTTTAAGACTTATACATTATAGATAAATAACTGTAAGAGTTTAGTCTGACAGCGGCTTAGTAAATATCTAATATCGATCGATAGATTATACCTATTTGTATAAATAGATATAATCACCTTCATTTTGTTTGTGATATTGATATAATAAAGACTCCAAAACTGAAAAGTTAATAATACTATGCATACTGTACCATCGGTTTTCTACATAATACTGTGGAAATACTGCCACCCTGTCAAACTAGACAATTTTACTGTCATGGCAGAGACAGAAGTAGCATGTGGGTTGGGCTTCTTTGACTATTCATAATAAATAATATTTTGGCAACGTGGTGCCCTGTGTGCTACAAGCTTTCCTGTCTACATTGACCAATAGCTTGGAAAACATTTGCCGGTTTAAAAATTGCTTTAAGCCGGAGATTTGTGGAGGAACATACCTAATGCAGCACCGTCGAACACGACGACTGGCATCTAAATTTTGAGTCCTATGGGGATGTGATGACACGTGCATGGGCATAACGTTGCCTATACCCTTGCACTTTTGGAAGTTTGGAAGACCGTGTTGCTAATACCTTTAACACTAGTGAAAGAGTCTAGTATGCCTGATTACATACAGAAGAGAAATTGTTTTCCTCTGAAGAGGCTAACAACTTATGCCCTGATGAAGCCTTTTTTAGGGTGAAACACGTTGGCTGTGGCATTTTTTGAGAAAAAGAAATAAAAACAGAGAAAAACAATAAATCAAAGAAATTAATACATCAACCAGGACCTGCGACCATTTATTTACCTGCTCTCTGAATTCACTACTTATATTAATTGGCTGTGGTTGCCTCTCTATGTATATATATATTTCATGTTTATGTTTGGTCAATGAGAGGCTGACCATTGAGGTGGGCAACGTGCAATCGTAGAATATTACATGTGACGTTCTCAGGTAGTGCGGCTGTCTAATCCCTGGCTGCTTCCCGTTCTTGTTCAGAAACTTTTATACAGTGGACACATCAGCAAATCTACACATGTAACTTTACTCTTGCACTTTGTAGTAACTTTACTACTTTTGTCTATTCACCATTTCCAGGTGTAAAGCTGCTACAAAGTACAGAGGGGGTTGGGACACTTGACGGAGACCAGTTGTTCAACCTGGTCGACTAGGAGTTTTTATATGGATGAACCTTATTCGCACGTTTGATCAGCACTTCAGGATGCCCCAATAACTTTTTTGTGGAAAAGCTGCCAGAGGGGAGGTGCATATAGTATTAAGGGTCCAATTCACAAAGGTAAATTTAGACTTAAGTCTAAATTTACTACTTTTTGATAAAATTACTAGTATTAAAGTTACTAGTAGTAAAGTTACTTCTAGTAAAATTACTATTAGAGGTTACTAGTAGTAACTTACCTTTGTGAATACCAAAAGTATTAAACTTAGACTGAAGTCTAAGTTTACTACTTAAGTCTAAGTTTACAACTTTTTGGTAGTCACAAAGGTAAGTTACTACTAGTAACTTAACTACTAGTAAACTTACTACTATTAAAGTTACTAGTAGTAACTTACCTTTGTGAATACCAAAAAGTTGTAAACTTTTAAACTTAGACCTAAGTCTAAGGGGCCAATTCCGATTCAGGCCGGAAATCTCCCCGACCGAGCCGGACCCGGAGAGATTCCCGACCGAATCGGACCCTAGCAGCCCGACCGAACGAGTACGATGCGCACGTATGCCATCGGACTCGATTCGGTCGGACTCCCATTGAAGTCAATGGGAGCCAGTCGTACGACGCGTACACGGGCTCCCATTGACTCAATGGGCATGACGCGAACAAGGGTGCCCCCTACAGCGTGTTCGCGTCGATGCGGGTCGCGCCGTACATGCACGTGTAGGGGGACCCATGGGTCCCCCTGTGTGCGACTCGCGTGCCTACGCTTCCAGGGGGGTCCGACACGGACCCCCAAAGTGCGGCTCCGACAGCTCCTTGGAGACGGACTGCGCGAGTCAGTCGGAGCGGTCGAGATGCGCATCGTACTTACCCGGCCGGGGAACGTCTCCATTGTGCGGTGCGAGTCGTCCCCGTGCGAGTCGGTCGGAGCGGTCGGGTCCTGCGAACGAGTTGGTCGGAGATTTCGCGAGCGCACGCATCGTACTCGCTCGCACGGACGCACGTACGATTCGGTCGGGAAATAGGGCTCCGAATCGGATCCGGTAAAGCCGAATCCGATTCGGAGCCCTACCGGCCGAGATCGGAATCGGCCCCATAGTTTTCCTTTGTGAATGGGCCCTATGTGTGCAACTATGCAGGACTTTCCAATATCCCATGGGACGTACACAATTTGTACAGAGCCACTCACGGTTAGTATTTAGACAAGCAAGGAGATGAGGGAGCATTTGGGGAGACTAACTGCATAATGATGATATAGCCGAATACAAAGATCCCCAAAGCGTAATGGCCAAATGTTACTGAAACCGATTGAAGAAGTACTGGTGGTGCTTATTGTACCGTATGCTCGTAAAAGATATGTGGGACTTAGAGTCCCTGCTGATGTGTGTATGTGAGCTACATTAGATTATATATATTCCTAACATCTGAAAGCAGCTTGAGGCAGGAAATCTCTCACTCTGATCACTGGTGGACATATTAACCCTATCCCAATTGCGACTCTCCCTCATGGTCTGCTTTTATTCCATATGATGTCGTTTCTACTAGAACAATATTTTTCTAAGCCAACAATTGATCTGTTTTGTCAGTGAAGGAAAGGGACCAATATCTGAGTCTTGGTCTGAATTTTGTAGCAGAAGGATTGACTCTCCAAAATTAAAGTATTCCTCACACTACTTCAGCCTTACCCGCAGCCTCTGATCGATCCATGGTAGATGTCTCTACTGACACCTAAATGCCAGAATCATATAACGCAAGGGCAATCCCATTCTTAGATGGGATTTACTATGCCATGCAGAGCCACCTTGCCTGGCTCTGCGTGGCATAGTAAATCTGGAGTAACACAACACAGCACAAGTTGCTGCCTTGAATTACGCTTCCCTGGGCAGGCATTCCATGGGTGGAACATGGGTGTTCCCACGCATCCACCCACGGATTTTGGCGCATTCCCAGATTTACTACCAGTAGTAAACCTTTGAATGTGTCAAAAAGGTACCCTTTCCAAGGGGAGGTGCAACGAGGAGAAATAACTGTATTCCGCCTCGTTTTTTCCTCAAGTAAATGTCCCCACCCCCCTCAGTTTACGGGTTGGAGTCTGAATAAATTTTACATACAGTCATAAAGTCACTAGTAACTTTACAACTATATTTTAGGTTCTGCACACTTGACGGAGACCTCGACATGGTCCATCATCTATCCCCTCACAGTGAGTCCTCTCTGGGAATGTAAAACTACCCTATGGACAGAGGTTTACATTCGCCTACAGTGAACTGAATTTGTTGAATTCCACTGATACCCTAAAGAAGGACCATATTTATGACGCGGTTAGCGTCGCTCTTGCACCATGCAGCGTGGTGCAAGAGCGACGCAAACCTCAAGTCATATTTTTGAACCCATGCAAAGCTACTTTGCGTCACTTTGGGTGGCTCCACACATATGGTGGAGTAATGCAACGCAGCACGAATCGCTACATTGCGTTACACTGCCCTGGGTAAGCATTTCACTGGCATTGTGTGGGTGTTCCCACGCAACTCTCATGGTTTTTGACGCATTCCCAGATTTAAAAGACCTTGTAAACCCGGGAATGCACATAAAAGATACGCCTTCCCAGGAGAGGCATAATGAGGAAAAATATCTTTATTTCTCCTCGTTTTTTCCTCTTTCTATGTGTGCTGCATTATGCAGCACACATAGAAAGAGGAATCACCCCTCAGGATTGTTTTTGAGCAGGAAGGTGCCCCTTCCTGCACAAAAACATTCTTGCCTACAAAACAGGCACCCTTTCCCCATGGTGCAAGGGTGCCTCCGTTGGCACCAGGCTGCGAAAACGGCACCAGCGCAAGGGAGAAGGACAGGGATGAGGCGTATTGGATAAATATGGCGCTTTACTACCCGTTCCCTGTGACACAAGGTAGCGCAGCACGGTGACTTGCTGTGCTGCCCTATACCGCAAAACTCATAAATATGGCCTCAAGGCTCTGTCGAGATTAGTAGTGTGAGGAAGCAGAGCACTCGACTTCCTTAGTTTGAGTCATTGGATTAGTGGTACTGCCTTGATCTAGGGCTGGAAGAGCATGGGAGACTCAAAGGCCACCATGAGAATGCAGACCTTTCCAAATGGTTTTCATTATCAGTCTATGATGAATGTCAGTGAAATGTTGCTCAGGCGATTCATAGTCTCCTTGTACAGGAGCTGATACTCCTCTTGCGTGCAGAGGCCTTGGTCGCCAGTTTTTCCCAGATTGCCACTCCTGTGGTTTCCTGAATGATGTCACTGTTTAATTTAAACCATGCCAGAGGTTAATCTCTGATTAACAAAGGAAAATGGAAGTGCTGGAAGGAAAAACCCACTGAATTCTAAACTTTCAGTCTTAGGTGAAAATGCCACCTCACCCCCTGGTTCAAGAATAGCAGTACAAGAGGTTGGGTCCTGGAAATGTATCTTACACGTGGCTTAGCTTAGTGATAGCAGTAGGCAAACGGTTCAGATGAAACTGATTGCAATTAGTTTCTTGGGAATCAACCATCTCATCAGACTCCCAGCTAACGCCGCCATCTTGTTGCTGTAAGCTGCCATCTTGTTGCTGTAAGCTGCCATCTTGTTATTTTAAAAAGGGCAACCTGGGATGCAAAGGATACTGCAAGTTTCTGTTGGCGTCAAAGCATTTAATTTGTATTTTCTTTTGTTTATTCTTTATTGGCTGCAGTCATGTACAATAATAGATATCATAGTACCATATGCACATTAAACAATTGGAAAAAAGGAGCACGAGATAAATATACATGAAGGCACCACCGTGCGCTGCTTAACAGTTACAGCCATAAGCCCATCATAGCAGCAACTGAACAAACTAGCAAAAAAGAAGTGACAGTTCCCCAACAGCACCCCACCTCAGCAACCAAACATCTTTATAATCGTCAGGCTGTGCCTTATGGATAGAGTTTCCTGGCACCCTCAGAGGTGCATGCTATCATGTGTGTTACCAGGCATTAATATATGTAAGTGGTATCCACTCAAGGGGGTCAATTACCAGACGTACCCTTTAAAGCATGCAAGATACTGCCCCAAGCATCCCTTGTTGTGTCTTCTGCGTATGGCCAGGAGCTTTGATAGCTCCGCCCATAGCATGTCATTTGTATTTACAGAAAATTCTTACCCCTTAGAGAGTAAAGGTTCTACATAAGGCATGATCTCTCATTGGCATTTACCTTTAAATAAATCTTTCATCATGTTTCAGTCTTTAGTTTCTTTCAGGACATCTGAATAACATCTCTGTCAACTCCTGCTGACTGTAGATAAGACAACTGATTGTTCTCTTTGATTTATTTTCTTTCAGCTTCCCGTGACCACTTGGAATGGATCTGGCACCCGCTAACGAATATTTGGCCAGGAGTAGCCGCGCAAGCCATGAACCGCCACTTCCACCAGTTGTCCGAGCGAATGCTGTTACTGATGTCGTGCCGGCCAAGAAGATAACCTTCCTCAAAAGTGGCGACCCCCAGTTCAGTGGTGTCAAGATGGCGATCAACCAACGAAGCTTTAAAAGCATCAACACCCTCATGGATGACCTCTCTAATAGGGTGCCCCTGCCATTCGGGGTACGGACAATAACCACACCTCGGGGAACTCACTGTATCAACAGACTAGACCAGCTGGAAGATGGTGGCTGCTACCTTTGCTCTGACAAGAAGTATGTGCAACCCGTCAGTTCTGCTGCCCCCTTACACCAGACGGCTCCTCATCGAGCCAGCCGCACGCTCAGTGCTCGAAGGTCATTGCTCCCAGAGGGCCAACTGGAAGAGTACTCATTGACTCATTCCCACCCTGCCACAAAGCTACATAAGAAGATCACACTGGTCAAAAACATGGATCCTACTGTTAGGCGCGTAATAATCCTGAACCGGAGAAATACTCGGAACTTTAAGGCCTTCCTTGAAGATGTTTCAGAACTCTTGCAGTGCACAGTGAAGAAACTCTACACTTTGGACGGGAAGAGGGTAAGCCTACACGCATGAGCAAGAGCATTACTAACAGAGCAGCTTTACAGTTTAGCATGTTGACACTTAAAACATTTTTTTTAATTTTATTTATTTATTGATTTTAGGAACAAGGTAACCCTACAGTTCAGTTACTTGTCCCGTCCCCCTTACCCCTCAACCCCATAAACAAGGAGTGAGATGTCAGTCACACCAAGTGCAAAGGAATATAAGTCCATACATCACATGTGGATTGCTTAGGCAGCACAATTGGTATCATTGCATCATATTACATCAAATCACCATCACAGACACATCTAGAAAGTATTAATCATCTGTCCCTTCCACATCTTGTCTCCATTCAGGGCTTCCCATTTCATGTTGACACGTTTGACAGGGGAAGGGACGCTAGCAGTTTTTGGTGAACTCCTGATAGAGGAGTTGTGTTTTGAGAGTGATCTTAAAAACTGGTAGGAAGTGTATACCCCAGAGAACTAAGTGGAGAGCACGCCAGGTAAGCGGGCCAAAATCAGTGGTGGAAGAGAGTTTCACCTATGCAAGGGAGGGTTAGCCTCTGACCGTGACCTTGGCTGGTCAGCTGACTGAAATCCTTCGACCATCGGTTGGGGTAGAGAGGTAGTCTGCAGTTGAGGCATGCAAGAAGGTACGCTGGTTGCAAGAAGCACTACTTTGGGTGGCCCACAAGTTGACAGCCAATGTACCCTTGCTTGTGACAAATCTGCCTATAAGGGGCACAGTAGGAGTAGAGTTTTTGAATGCTGAGCAACTGATAACAAGCTGCAGTAGAGACAGTGGAGAAGAGCGAGAGTTGACAACAATTAGTGGAGGTGCAATGTCAGTAGTTGCGGCATAGGTGGCCAGAGTAGGGGCGTCAGGCAAAACAAAATGCTTGCAATGCATGGAAGAAGGTTGAACGAGGCTGGGAAATCAATGATTTATGTTTTAGATGAAGTGGGCATAAGGGATCATAAGGCCATTAAAATGTTAAGGTATAATTAACTAACTTCTCTCCCTCACTATCTATCTATCTATCTATCTATCTATCTGTCTGTCTGTCTGTCTGTCTGTCTGTCTATCTCTGTCTGTCTAGCTATCTTTCTGTCTGTCGGTCTTTATGTCTGTTTCTCTGTCTAAGTCAAATTCTTTCCCTATCCCTTACTTCTACTGGCATCTTTCTCTTTCTTCTTGGTCACTCTTCTGGCTCCTGTCTCTTCCCTCTCTCGGTCTCCTGATTTTTCTGTTTCTATCCTTCTCTCATTCTGCCGTCTCTTTCTTTTCCCTTTCACTGCCTCACACCTGCTCTTTTTCTTTGTTTTTGCCCTGTAGCCTCACCTCCTTTGCCTCTAATGCATGCCGTGAATGCAGAAGCGCATAAACCTCAATAAATTGTGGTGTTGGGACAACAGTTACAATTGGTCCTACAAGTGCATAGGTTAAATCCAGAAGTACTATTTAGGTCTCGCCTGGCGTCGCAGCGCATGCGCTGCTCGCCCGGCGAGATATATTGCAGATGAGTACTTACTGTAAAGGGCTTGAAGCCCCGCCCCTTTTTCCCATTGGCTTGCGTCACTGTTTATGTTAAACGGTGCGCTGCCATTGGAAATAAGGTTTCCAGGGTGCCTCCTTTTCCCTTTTTTGGCCGGCCCACCCGGACTGGCTCGCCTGCTTTGCAGCTGTCGTGAAGACTTTTCTTATCTGCTTGTTTATTTTAACAAGCAGATAAGAAAAGTCTTCACAACAGCCGTGAAGCACATGAGCCAATGCTCCGGGCTTCCTGCAACCACGCTGCCTTCACGCCTGGAGCATAAAGGCAGCGTGGTTGCAGTCGGCTCTGTGATTGGTTGGCGGCAGGCAGGCCACCTGGTCAGCACCCAGGACGTGCTAACACGCAGTCCAGCCTCCCTGGACTGCAGCATCATCCCCAGCATCAATTGCTATGTCGGCCGTCCCATCACAGCACTAACAGGTAATTATGGCCGAGGCGGGTCCTTGCACAGCGGCCTTCCGTTGAATCACTCACAGCGGCAGTTGGCTGAACAGGTCAGAACTCTTGATCTGTTTGGGGTTCAGTGGATTCTTGACTGCTGAAACCACATACGAAGGGAGGTCGGTCCAGTGATTAAGTTATCAAGGAACTTTGCTTCAATTTGGGTCTTGCGCTGTGAGTGCTGTTTTCCGTGTCTACTTTAAGTTTATAACACCGGCATTACCATATCACGTAAAACAATAATTTTAGAGCTATTAAAAGCTTTTTTGGGGAGTAATCTACAGTTCGTGTAATCCGCAGGCGCGTTCACAGGAAAAGCACAACTACATGAAAGCGAGTGCGTCTTGAGATCGAGCGCCTCGCGGTCCACCCGGCAGACGTCATCAAGTAACTACTGTGCACCGCGGCACGTTCATTTGAGGAAGATGGGGCGGAGGTTCGGTTTCAGCAACTGTGTTTTGCCTCTTAAGTGCTCAGCGGTCAGTTCGCCGCCATTGGTGTGGTCTCCGCTTTCACTTTTTGGCTGTGAATGTTGTTTTTTTACATAAACAAGTAGGGTATTAGAAAAACTTTAATTGAAAAAACGCAAAACATTTGCAAAAGCAGTGTATTTAGAAAGGATCAGTCCTGTCACAAAATACAGCTGTAAGGCCCGTCAGACGTAGGAAGAAAATGAAGATAAAAAAAGTGCTGCTGAAATGTATGGGAGCAATGGTGAAGCAAGTAAACGCCACTGAGCGATGAGCAATAGGGAGAAGCAGTGCTTTAAATGGGCCGGTACTGTCCGGTAGGGAGTACCTGCACTTTTTATTTTGAGAGGGAGAGTACCGGCACTTCTCAAGAGAAATGCAATACTTTTAATTAGAGAGTACCGGCACTTCTCAGAAACAAGCAGGTACTCTGGTACAGAGTACCTGCACTTCTATTTTTCCATTTCAAGCACTGGGGAGAAGTAAGGGCAAGTAAGCATCATTGGAGCGGAATGGGGAGGGGTTGGGGTTGCAAAAAGTCAAAAAATTGTTGAGTGGTAAGCGGTACGGGGGAGCAACATGGAGAACAAAGGGTGGGGATGTATGATATGGAAGCAGCACAAGGGAGTGAACAAGAAAACACATGCAGTCCCACGGAGGGCTGAAAGAGAAAGAAACAAGCATTTGCAATGCAATAGGTCTCGCATTTATGCAAGTTTGAGCTATTGGCATTGTAAATGACAATGTCTTTTATTCATGTTTTTGTTTTTAAAACATAAATAAAAGGCATTGTCATTTACAATGCCAATAACTTAAACTCGCATAATTGCGAGACCTATTGCATTGCAAATGCTTGTTTTCTCTGGAGAGTAGGGACATTGCATCAGCGCATTTCCATATTCTGCTATTTGCACTGCCCTTCTATACAGTAAGGCTATTTCTCGCACCGGCTGGTCAGTGCAAATGACATTTTTGCACGAGTCAGTTCATGCAAATAAGGCAAATTTCTTTATGAAAATAAGGCAAACTGCTTTGACGAAAACCTTGTCAAACCTTTCCGATGAAGATGAACTTTCTACATAATTCAGTCTTTACCCCCTTCACTATTAGCCTTTAACTGGTGTCTGCCCCAGGGCATGCGTCTGCATGTTTACAGCCAGATTGGTCTGTCTCTATTGTCCTTTAAGTTTCATATTCAACTACACATACCATCGTCTGCAACCATCTGGCCGATGAGGAGCTATGCCACGCGGAAACAAAACATTGTCTATATTGCAGCCTCCCCAACCCCTCGTCCCATGGCCCCCACGCCTCCCCAGGTAGGTCTCTCGGAACATCTAGTGATGAAATAGTGTAATCCCATCTGTAAAAGTGCTAATGTTATTTCATTTCCACCCCCTGTGGGACAAAGGGTGGGTGAGGGCGCCTAAGCTGTATGGCATGGGAGGGTCTTGGAAATGTCATCTGGGTTGAGGTGTAATACTTAAGATACCTTGGGTAGGAAATCTCCTTGTAGTTGTGCAAAAAAAGTAGAATAAAGGGGTGCCAGTTCGTTTTATAGGATTTAAGTCTGCCATTGAGTGACAACGTAATTTTCTCAATGGTCAGTTAATCCCACATCTAATTAATCCAAACTGAGAGCACTGGCGGTAAAACCTCCCCCAAAAATGACAGTATTACTTGTATCACTGCCTTTCACGTCATCGCTAGTTGCTTCCCTATAGGTGATCTCGGCGGGCTTAGAACGCAAAAGCTCTTCTTATTAGGATTACATTCAGGTCTTTTAGCATCTGGATTTCACATACTCTGTTGATTTCCTTTATTATCTCCTTCCAGTATCGACCCAATTTGGGACAATTCCACAATTAATGTGATAAGTTGTCCACTGCCCCACATCCCCCCCCCCCAGCACAAATCACCTTTGATTACATCCCATGTCCTCGTTCTCTTGAGCGTCCTGTACTAACAAGTCAAGATTTTATATTGGGTGTCCTACAGCCGTAAAAGACTGTGCCATACCACAGAGTTTCTCCCACTCCTTGCGCGTAAATTCCACACCCAGTTTCTATCACCTCCAGGAGTCTCATACTGTGGGATAGTTTCGGTGGGAAGTCAATAAATTGTGGTGATCAAGCCTCTATCGTGAGCACGCCTGTCATGTAAGTCCAGTGGACTCTGTTGAATGTTTTTTTGGTATCCAACAAAAAATCAAAAATATTCACCAGGATATGGAGCAATTTTTGTGTTGTCGCCACATTGTCAACCCGAAAAAATCCAGACTGGTCTGCGCTATCTCAGGGAAAAGGGGCCTCAGAGGTTTGAAGAGTTTTACATCAATATTTAGGAGAGCAATAGGTCTGTACAAGGCACACTGTGCAGGGCTTTACCTGGCTTGGGAATAACTACTACCACGGTCTCGCACATTGTATCTACTAGTGTTCCTGTACCACCAATGTCCATATATAGCTGTGTGAGGACTAGGAGCAATCTTTTTATTTTAAACTCTTTTTTATTGTATAAAACTGTTGCTCAGTGTACAGAAGAAGCAATGGTTGAGATATTTGCACATCAAACATAAGATAGAGAGAAGGCAAGAATGCAGAGACTGGAATAATTCTCATAAGGCATGTAGCATGAATCATGATACAAAAACTTCTTTAGGTGACAAATAGAGTTTCAGGATAGTGCACCACAATCGCTTGCATCCCCACCTCCCAGACAGTTCTGGAGCAATCTTAGCGCAAAATAACTTTTAAAAGTTCACTGAAGCCATCTGAGTTCGGAGACTTCCCAGATTTAAGCCTAGAAATTGCTACAGCGACTTCCTCGGTTGTGATAAGCACATCTAATGCCTCCTTCCAGTCCTGAAGGAGTGAATAGCTAAGATTTTCATGGAGACATTGTGATTCCACTGCTGGGGATACCTGTTCTTTGGCGTAAAGGTATTGATAAAAAGTGCAGAAGTAAACCGCAATGGCCTCATCGTCACAGACTCTGGGGCCGATTCCGATTTCGGCCGGAAGGGCACCGAACGATGGTCGGAGCCCTTCCGACCGAATCGGAACGTGCCGCTCGGATTCCTTTCCGACCGAGCCATTCCGATGGGCTCGGTCGGAAAAGAATCCGACTCGGATTTCCGGATGGCTCACGACGGGTTCGGAGAGCCCGTCAGCCATCCGGAAATCCCTCTGTACTCCCCCGGCTGCCTCTTTGCGACCGAGGGAGTACGATGGCAGTTTTTCACTGCCTTTTCGTGCCGGTCTTTCCGGCACGAAAAGACAGTCGGTCACTGTCTTTGGGGGCCCCCAGTGGGACCCCCATGGGTGCAAGGTCGCCGAATGGCGGCCTGGAGGCACCTATGGTGCCCCTCTGTTGAACCCTGCACCCGGTGGCAGGCACCTTGGGGTGCCGGCCACAGGGTGCAGGGTTGAACTGCACCCCTGCTTTCTCCAATGCCAGCATGCATTCCGTCCGGAATGCATGCTCCCATTGTGGGAGATACGAGTGCGACCGAACAGGGTTTGGTCGCATCGTACTGCCTGGGCCGTAACCGACGACAGCAGGTCGGTCGGTTACGGCTCCGGACCGATGTCGGACGGACCTGAGTCCGTCCGACATCGGAATCGGCCCCTCTGTCTCCCCAGGGGTTGACTATCTTTTGGATCCTATCTGTGTTCACTCTGGCTTTCAACTGTGTTCCTAAAAGTCTCCTCCCTTTCATGGTCGAGAGTAGTACCTCTTTTTAGTCCGCAGCAGTACTTAATTTGTGCCGGTGTTTGACGGTGCTCGGCACCGGCACATATTTATCCACCACATGGTGGCGCTGTGTACTTAATTATTTTTTTAGCACAATTCCTCATTGGCAATTTAACATATTTTTTAAAACCTAGCAGATAGTTACTTCTGTCACTTATACCTAGTAATTCTTTCATAGACAAATTAAAAAAGAATGTGTCATTTTATAACAGTTGCTTTGAATGACTCTTAACTGTATTATTGCATTTATGGCTTATTTACAAAGTATCTGAAAACTTTATTTAAACTAAAGTGCAGTAAGCATTATTTAAGCAGGTGACCTGCTAGCACTAAGAAAACAATACTTTTGGCATAGGCTTTCACTTACTTTCCAAATTCCTTCTGTTATTTTGGGTCCCATCAACTAGACAGAAATTCCAAATTTCAAATTACAAATCTTTTTAGATCTGGCTTGGCAGCAAAGCTGTCTGCAATGCCTATTGTTACAAATGCTTTAAAATGCATATTTACTGGACTTTGGCTCTGCCCAGAAAAGTATTCTCCTCTAACCTCATGCTGTTGGCTGTTAGGAGTATAATTGTGCCGCCTATGAAGTGTTTGCATTGCAATGCATGAGGGTCTACTTCTGTAAAGTACACTGAAACATGGTGCATACAATTCTTCATCTCTTACATGAATTGTACACAGACAGCAGTTGTTTCGTTTAGTTTTTCTCACCCCAGCAAGCATTTATTGTTTTAGTCAGGACTTAAAACTGGATACCACACCAATTGGCTTTACCAATGCTTGTTATGTTAGGCTTCAGAAATTGTGCACATTGTCAACACAGAAAATGCTCTTAATATGTTGCAGTCCACATTCACTTAAATCCACTCAATTCAAGTACTACTGAGTATATAGTGAATCTCCAATTCCATTCTTATGTAACATTAACATACAGAAAATGATACACAGTGGGCCTGATAACATGTGCCCTGGTAACAACAGTTCTTTGCACAGTTATAAATGGTGTGATAATGTTCGTAACCACTGTTACATTTTAGCAAATAAAAACGGATGGAATTTAACGAGGGAAAAATACATTAAAGTTACTGAGACGTAGATTTTCGTGTGGTGAGCACCAAAATCTGCACATTAATTCTCATTAAATGCAAATACTCCGAAAACGTGCTATTTGTCATACTTGATAAACTTTGAACTCCGGGGTGTTTAAAAATCTCCAATCCCTCCACAGCACTCATAATGAAGCTCAGTGAGATTTAGTTCTGTCCAGGACCCTCTCTTAGTTTTTCAATACCATAAAAAGCTGCTTAGGGGTCCACAGTAGCTTAATAAAATAATATTATTTGCTGAAATCGAAAACTGTTGCATTTCAGAATAAATCTGCGTATGAACTAGTACTTATTTTGTAAAAGTATAAGTGCCTGGGCCCAAAGCTTCTCTAAGAAGACCACAGCAGTCACTATCAAAGCGCTGAATCCCAAGGCTGCATAGTCTTACATCCACCTAATGCCTCTTTAACCACCACCACTCACTCCCTGCCTCCCTACTCCCTTTGTCACTGTTTTTCTATTTTTCTCTCTGTTATTTATTTATTTGGTGTTTTATATAGCGCGAACATGACCCTAATAGGGTATCAGAGTGCTTTACATTTGCATACCTTTAAACTTAGAACAACACGAACGCCATGCAGTTTCAGTAAACCTAATCAGTGTACAGCAAGTTGCTAGAAACAGTTATGCTACAAAGTCATAAGTAATTTTTTATTTATTTATTTATTGCGATTTTATATAGCGCGAACATTACCCGAAAGTGTCAGAGCGCTTTACAAAAGAACCAGTTGCGTTACATAAGGACTTTGGATTACATGAGTTGCATGAGAGATACAAACAGAATTTTTTTTTGCAAATGTACAAGGTGTAAAGTCACTCAAGGAAGAGATAAAACAGGAAACAATTGCACATGTACAAGTTGTAAAGTCACTCAAGGAAGAGATACAAACAGAAAAACTCTAACATTACATAGGAATGGTAGTAAGTACAAAGGTCTACTACATATACTAGTGGTTAGAGTTCTATATATACAAATAGTAAATTCACACAGGATTACATTTTAACAGCAATTAGGCTTGGACAATTATATAATACATATTTACATATATATATATATATATATATATATATATATATATATATATATCTCACGCTCACTTTACACCTCCATGGGAAGCACTCTCGGACGGGTGCTTGTGTGCGGCTGTGTACTCCGCAAATTATTATTGCTCCTTTTCCTTGAATAAAAGAAATTCAGCACTCACGGGGCGTTTGAAAATATTTATTTTTCCAGTATTAACAACAAACGCATTTCGGCGGTCAGCCTTCCTCGGTGTTACTGGCACACCGGAAGCGACTCTATTTTATTTTACATCCTGGTCACTTGTGTATCACAATGGAAAAGGGACTAACGCAATACGCAAAATATAGCGCCATTTTGAAATGTTATACATACATATAAATTTAAATTTAAATTGCGTACACATGATTTATATACAATAAATATTGAATCACACTATGACAATTTATAATTTCGTCAATGAATTGATTAGTTTCGGCTGCTGTTGGATAAAACAGTCATATGTTTGGCTATCTTGCCGTGGATCGGCTATTATCCCCTCTTACTGCGTCACGTAAATGTGACCAAAAAGGGGGCGAAACTGCATAGTTACATTGATTTAACTATGTACTCAATAAATATTGAACCACTATATGACATAATGTATCCTATTAATTAAAATACATGGCTTCATTACCAATCAGGGTTATATAAAATTCCTCAATCATTTCAACATATATTAGCCGATTGGTGCCATAGTGTACTGTTCTCTTGCCGTGGATCGGCTTAAGTCCCTTATTATTAACCATTTTTATTTACACATATCCTGTGACATGGATAATATGTAAGAGACATATTATAACTGCAACTGATGTCAGCTGTATAACAGCCTAACAATTTTAATGTTTCATTTTTAGGAGCCCAAGTGTGACGCCAACTCCTCCCCACTATTTAATCCTTTTGGGAATTTTGTTCGCAAGTCTACAATATAATGTGACTCCAGCCTACGTAATCTCAAGATTCTATCGCCCCTCTGATATTATCCGGGACATGGTCCAGACCATAGTACTGTGCCAGATTTCTATTACTGGAATGTTTATCTGCAAAATGTCTTGCTACTGGATATGTTGCATCTTTTTTAGAGATTGCCCGTAAATGTTCTAATATCCTTATTTTGAGTGGGTGAATGGTACTACCAATGTATCGTAGCCCACAAGGACAAGTTAAACAGTATACAGAATACGTGGTATTGCATGTCATGAATCTTTTTATGAATCTATTTCTATTTATGTCTGGTATAGTGTAAGACAAAACTCTTTTGCTATTCGCAGGGGGCGATAGAATCTTGAGATTACGTAGGCTGGAGTCACGTTATATTGTAGACTTGCGAACAAAATTCCCAAAAGGATTAAATAGTGGGGAGGAGTTGGCGTCACACTTGGGCTCCTAAAAATGAAACATTAAAATTGTTAGGCTGTTATACAGCTGACATCAGTTGCAGTTATAATATGTCTCTTACATATTATCCATGTCACAGGATATGTGTAAATAAAAATGGTTAATAATAAGGGACTTAAGCCGATCCACGGCAAGAGAACAGTACACTATGGCACCAATCGGCTAATATATGTTGAAATGATTGAGGAATTTTATATAACCCTGATTGGTAATGAAGGCATGTATTTTAATTAATAGGATACATTATGTCATATAGTGGTTCAATATTTAATGAGTACATAGTTAAATCAATGTAACTATGCAGTTTCGCCCCCTTTTTGGTCACATTTACGTGACGCAGTAAGAGGGGATAATAGCCGATCCACGGCAAGATAGCCAAACATATGACTGTTTTATCCAACAGCAGCCGAAACTAATCAATTCATTGACGAAATTATAAATTGTCATAGTGTGATTCAATATTTATTGTATATAAATCATGTGTACGCAATTTAAATTTAAATTTATATGTATGTATAACATTTCAAAATGGCGCTATATTTTGCGTATTGCGTTAGTCCCTTTTCCATTGTGATACACAAGTGACCAGGATGTAAAATAAAATAGAGTCGCTCCGGTGTGCCAGTAACACCGAGGAAGGCTGACCGCCGAAATGCGTTTGTTGTTAATACTGGAAAAATAAATATTTTCAAACGCCCCCGTGAGTGCTGAATTTCTTTCATTCAAGGAAAAGGAGCAATAATATATATATATATATATATATATATATATATATATAAATATATATATATATATATATATATATATATATATATATATATATTTAAGGCAGTCCAGCAAAAAGAGAAAAACGATCAAGGGTCATCAGGAGGAGTCGTGAGGGAAAAAGGAACGGAACAAAGGTCAGACAAAATGGCGGGTCCGGGTCGTTGGTATAGAAGGAGACCATCTCCAAAAAAAAAAATGGCGGGATGCACAAAAGTCACCAAAGTCAAGAATCCAGAAGAAGAACACAGAGAGCAGGATTCCATTGAGTAGAGTCAGAGGGGGACGCAGCATAGGAAAGGATACCCTGGCGAGGGACTGGTTGTTTGAGATGGCCCGGAGTTATCACGAGGCATTATGTCCTCCGCAGGCGCCATTTTGAAGTCAGGCAGCGCCGATTCCAGTTTGACTCAGAGTTCGGGGGAGTTGGTATATAAACATTGCCCTGCATGTCTCGCCCGTTTTTGTGCCTGCCGCCGCCCCCAGATAGCCGTTTCAATGCTTTATATGCAGTAGGCCGCCCCTCGCCCGCTGCCGTGATCAGTCCTCGGGTCCCCAACCGAAGGGAGAGGGCTATGATTCACGGCCAATACTCCCCGGGCCGTCAGCTGCTGGGTCGCCGGAGGCGGGTGGGGGGAGAGAGCAGAGACGCAATCCTGGCCCGGGCCCAGACACTTGCGGGCCGTATTGGATGCCAGCTGCAAGGATCTCGCAGCGCTCACCTCCGAGGCAGAAAGCCGGCACCGAAGTCGTGGTGTAGCTGCATTCAGCTCCAGGGGGGAGAGAGCATCGCTCCTCCCGCCGTCTTCACCCAGGGATCGCAAAGTCCCCTCTTTTGTACATTGTACATTGATTTGTGAGAGAAACATTTGTGGTTTAACAATCATATATACAAGACCAAAATGAGGTTAGTGGTCGATGTGTAGTAGCATGTGTGTGAACAAGAAGGTACTCTGATAATGTCAGGTCTGCTGAAGTTATGGAAGGAATTTGCTCATAAAAAGGATTTGGCTTCATTTTTAAATGCAGAGATGGAAGAAATTTTTCTAGTGTTAGGGGGGAGAGCGTTCCAAATTCTTGGTGCTGCGCCAGAGAAAGCTTGGTCATAAGTTCTTTTCTTTCGGAAGAGGGCCGGTTTCAGTAATAGATCTTCATGACTCCGGGACACCCGGCATCCTCCTGATAGTGTGATTTTCTGGGCTAGGTACATTGGTGTTTTGTAGTGTATCGCTTTGTGAGTAATACAGGCCATTTTTAGTTGTATTCTTGCTTCATAAGGCAGCCAGTTGAGCGCTTTCAGATGAGGGGTGATGTGGTCGAATTTTCTGGATCCCGTTATAAGTCTTGTGGCCGCATTGAGACAGGCTTTTAGTGGAGCTGTTGAAATCTTGGGAAGACCGGCTAAAGTTGTGCAACCATACTCGATCCTTGATATGACTAGTGCCTGGACTGCTGTTTTAAGGTCTGAGTTATTTATGAAAGGTTTCAGTTTTCTGAGGTAGCTTAAATGGAAACGGGCGTTTTTTGCCATCGTGTTAATATGTGTAAGCATGTTCAGGTTTTTGTCTAGCATAATTCCCAGTGATTTGGTTGAATCTACAATCCTCGGAATACAGTTTAGCGCCGTATTAGTTTGGTCCACTCCAAGATATTCGTAGCGCTTTTCTGGGGGGAAATCAGAAGGAATTCAGTTTTATGCGGGTTAAGCTTGAGGTGATTACTAGTTAGCCAATGGACGGTTTTCTTTATTGCCTGGTTCATAATACCGATCTCTTCTATCGATGTGATCTTGATGTAAAGTTGTGTATCATCTGCGTACATGTGGAAGGAGATGTTTGCTTGCTGTAAGATTTCTGTGAGTGGCTCTACGTACAGATTGAATAGAGCAGGGGATAGTGTTGAGCCCTGTGGTATCCAATACAATTTCTGGATGAAGCAGATAGTGTTTGGTTCACTATGAATTTTTGCGATCTGTTCTCTAAGAACGAACTAAACCACTTTAGGACTGTACCCTCTAAGCCCATCCTTTTTTTCAGTCGATCTAGTATTTTGGCATGGTTTACAGTGTCGAATGCCGATAAAAGGTCGAGCAGGATTAGGAGACAGGTTTCGTTGCGGTCGAGGGCAAGTAGAGCATCGTCCACAATGTGCAGAATTGCTGTTTCAGTACTGTGGTTTGGTCTAAATCCTGATTGGAAGTCATTCAGCAGTTTGAATTCAGAGATGTGTTGACTCAGTTGTTGTTGTACACATTTTTCCAGGACTTTGGCTAGCATGGGAATGTTTGTTACTGGCCTAAAGTTGTTACGGTCTGAGGGGTTCTCTGTTGGTTTTTTTTAAGATTGGAGTGACTTGCCCTGTTTTTAGGCAGTCCGGTAGTGAGCCTTGCGATAGCGAAGCGTTAATAATCTTTGTCCATGAGGGGATGAGCAGATGGTTTATTGTAGACCAACAATTTGCCGGTAGAGGATCATTGAAGTGATTGTTTGGTTTTATGGTTGAGATAATCTTTGCAATATCTGTGTCAATGACAGGCTTGAATTCTGACCATAAAGCATTATTTTTAAGCATTTCCAGCGCTGGTTCATATTGAGGCTTAGCTGGGGTTCTCTTTTTGATCAAGGGGCATTCCGCTGCCTTTTTGAGCTCCACCTCCATCGATATGGCTTTGGCTGTAAAGAAGGAGGAGAATTCTTTGCTGCTTATGTTCGATTTTGTAGCTGTTGGTGCAGATTTGGCCGTTTTATTGGATTGATCTTTTAGCAGTTCGAAAAGTTTCCTCGGTCTGTTTTTTGCATTATCCAGTTCTTTTCTAAAGAAGTCTTTTTTTGAATTTAGAATGCTTTTATTGTAGGCTTTTCTGGCCTGTCTTAGTTGGATTAAATGGGGTGAGGAAGGGTGTTGTCGCCATTTCCGCTCTGTGAGTCTGAGTGATCGTCTTTCTTCGTTGAGGGATCCGTTAAACCAGGGGTTTTTATCTTTGTCAGGGACCCTTTTGAGTTTTAATGGGGCTATGTCCTCTATTATGCTCGTCATCGTATTGTTGTAATAATCCGTGAGGTCACTGACATCTACCAGGTTATTAGGAAGTTGCAGTTCTTTCTCACAGCGTGCTGCGAGATTTTCCATATTGAGCCCTCTGGTGTCATGAATCCATTTTCTGGGTTTTATTGATTGTGAGGAGGTTTTCGTTTTTATGTGCGGTATTTGGAAGGTAATGATGTGATGATCAGACCAGTCGCAAAGGATGATCTCGATTTTATCGACAGCTTTTTCTTTAGAGATGATCCAGTCCAAGGTAGAGCCTTTAGAATGGGTTGGTAGATGGCATTTTTGAACCATCGATTGATCTTCAATGAAGGTTTTGAGTAGATTGATCTGATCGTCAGTATGATCCGCCCAGTGAAGATTGAAGTCTCCTAGGAAAATATCATTGGAATGGGGAGTAGAGTTTGCTGTGATGATTTCTATCAGCTGGTCTATGAACATGGTGTTTTTGCCTGGGGGTGGTAAAATGCGTGAAGTTTGCAAATTTGATTGTCTAAGGATCTTAATGACAGACCGAGATATTCACAAGACTCTAGGGGGTCTGATTGTATTTTCGTAATGGCAATGTCAGATCTATGTATACAGGCGATGCCTCCGCCCTTTTTGTTTGGCCTGTCTAGTCTCACAATGCAGTAGTTCGGGGGGACTAATAGATCTATGCATGGGGAGGATGAATCAGATAGCCATGATTCTGTTAGGATAGTTACGTCGATGTCCTGGTTTAAGATGAGGTCGGCAATGTCTGCGGCATGTTTCTTTGCTGACCGACAGTTGAGTAGTAGACACAGAATGGGTTTTTGTGGTTTGATCGTTACCGATTCTTGCTTTTCGGGAATTAGAATCACATTTTTTAGGTTGTTGAAGTTTGGCATTCTATGGCTAGTCTTTGCAATTCTGCTTGCGTTAATTGGGACTGACTGAATGATATGTTCGTCTAACTTAGTGGGAAGATTGGGGGATGGTTCATATGATAGCAAAAGGGTTTGTATCTCATTGTCTGACAGATATCTGAGTTGATTGCTGTTGGAAAGTGGATTATTGGTAGGGGCAAATGTAGGTCTGCCCTGTCATGGTGGGGTTTCAATCTATTCACATGCAGGACCCTATGAGGGTTCCTGGGGGTGCCAAGGTCAACCAAATAGGTAACCTCACCTTTCTTTTCTAAGATTGGATAGGGCCCACTCCACTTGTCATGGAGGGCCCTGGGAGCCACAGGCTCCAACACCCACACCAATTGTCCTGGAGTATACTCGGGCATAGTAGCCTTTTGATCATACCAGTGCTTCATGAGCTCCTGGCTGGCCTCCAGTTTCCTGTTTGCCTTGTACATGTACGCTGCCATTCTAGATCTCAGGCCTAGCACATAGTCAAGCACATTGTCCTTTGCTTCTTTAAGAGGCTTCTCTAAAGACACTCTCAGCAGGCTCAATGGCCCCCTCACAGGGTGTCCAAGCAACAACTCAAAGGGACTGAAACCAACCCCTTTCTGTGGCACCTCCCTGTAGGCAAACAGTAAGCATGGGAGGAGAACATCCCATCTCCTCCTGAGTTTCTCTGACAACCCATTTATCATGCCCTTCAGGGTTTTGTTGAATCTCTCAACAAGACCATTTGCTTGTGGGTGATAGGGGTGGTGAACTTGTAGTTGACACCACACTCATCCCACATAGCAGTCAGGTAGCTGGACAGGAAGTTCGTGCCCCTATCTGACACCACCTCTTTTGGAAAACCCACTCTGGTGAACACACCAAGCAGTGCTCTAGCCACCGCAGGAGCATCAATGGTTCTAAGAGGTATGGCTTCAGGGTACCTAGTGGCACGGTCAACTATCACTAAGATATACCTATTCCCTGATGCAGTAGGTGGGTCCAGGAGACCAACAATGTCCATCCCCACCCTTTCAAAAGGAACCCCAACCACTGGCAGTGGTATTAGGGGAGCCTTTGTCTTGCCCCCTGCCTTGCCACTGGCCTGACAGGTGACACAGGAGCTGCAAAACTCCTTTACCTTTTCGGACATATGGGGCCAGTAGAAATGGTTCACCAACCTGTTCCATGTCTTTGTCTGTCCCAAATGTCCTGCCAAGGGGATATCATGACCCAAAGTCAGGATGAACTCTCTGTACCTCTGGGGCACCACCAACCTCCTGGTGGCCCCCTCCTTGAGGTTTCTGGCCTCAGTATAAAGCAGTCCATCTTCCCAGTAGATTCTATGAAACCCACTGTCATCCCCTTCCTCTTGCTTAGAAGCAATCCGCCTCAAGCTCTCAAGGGTGGGACAGTCACGCTGTCCCTTACTGAACTCCTCTCTGGAGGGTCCACCTGCTCCTGTCAGTTCTGCCAAATCTGACAGCTCTGGCAGGGATGGAGTCCCTCCCTCAGAGGCCAGATCCTCCCCATCAGGGTTAGATTCTTCCTGCACCTCTGGAGTTCCCTGGGCTGGCTCACCAGGCCCAGTGCCCTTGTCCTTGGATGCTTGGCCCTTTGTTCCAGGGTCCAAGTGTCCAGCCCCTCCCTTCTGGCTAGTCTGTGACCTAGTCACAGCACATACCCACTCAGGGAGCTCCAATATTTTCATATGGAGTCCTCTCTCCACCTCTGACCACACAGAGGCTTCAAGATCATTGCCCAGTAAACACTGGACTGGGAGCACCTTTGACACAGCCACCTTCATAGGGCCTGTCACACCTCCCCATTCCAAATCCACCACAGCCATAGTATGGAGTTTGGTAGTGCTGTCTGCATAAGTCACCTGGTGAAACTCACCAGGTAGCAACCTCTCTGGAGGCACCAGCTCATCCAGGACCATAGTTACACTAGCCCCAGTGTCTCTGATAGCCTCACCTTCAGTCCCATTCACTTTAGGCCTCTGCCTGTACTTGTCCATGTTTGGAGGTAAGGCAGCAAGGGTTGCAATATTCACCCCACCCAGGGACACTAAGGTTGCTTCCACCACCTGACTACCCCTCTCTGGGGCACCACTCTCCACCCCTACACTGACACTGGCAATCCCTGTGGATGGCCCCTTAGGGGGGAGCTTCTTGGCGCAGACAGCATCTCCCTGTTTGTGCCCTGGCTGGTTACAGTCAAAGCACTTACCCACTTTTGAGGGATTAAAGAACCTACCATTCTTTCCCGGATTCCACCTTCCTTTGGATTTGGGTTGGCTCGGGGCCCCCCCTCCTTGTGCAGGTTTTTGTGGGTCTTTGGAGGACTCCTTCTGGTTTTGACCTTCTTTCCCTTGGGCTTTCCCCTGGGGAGGGACCTGTCCTCCTTTCTTCTGGTCACCCCCTGGTGCAGTATGGAAACCCGGGTTCTCACCCACTCATCAGCTGCTTCACCCAGCTCTCTGGGGTCTGTCAACTTAGAGTCCACTAGATACTGGCGTAACTTCTCTTCTGCACATTGAGTCAAAATATGTTCTTTCAAAAACAAATTATACAATCCCTCATATGTGTCAACTTTGTTACCAACAATCCAGCCTTCCAGTGCCTTCACTGAAACGTCCACAAAGTCTACCCAAGACTTTGAACTCAATTTCTGGGTGCCTCTAAATTTCACCCTGTATTCCTCTGGAGTCAGACCAAATCTCTTAACTAAGCATGCCTTCATCTGCTGGTATGATTCTGCATCCTCTCCCTTCAGGGTCAGGAGCCTATCCCTCCCAGCTACTGGAATCAACTCCCACAGGAGTGCACCCCAATACTTAGAGTGGACCCTACTCATTCTAAGGGCCCTCTCAAAAGCTGCTAGCCATTTGTAAATGTCATCCCCCTCAGTGTACTTGGGTACTATACCCTTGGGAAGTTTAGGTTCAAATGCACCACCCCTGGACATCTCAAAATCTTCATCATTTTCACTGCCACCATTTCTTCTCAACTCTTCCTTCTCCCATCTCTTCTTAGCCAATTCCAATTTCTCATGCTCTAAAGCTATCAAAGCTAATTGAGCCTGAAGCTGTCTCTCTGCAAGGGACGGTAGTGGTTCCTGAGTAAGGGACCCTTCCCCACTCCCACCACCACCTTGATTCACCTGGCTAACACTAGTCACAATGGAAGAGGTCTCATCCTCACCCCCCTCTTGGGTGAGGTTGGGGGGAACATCCTCCCACCCTCCTGGGTTCTCCTCAGCTGCCCCGGCCCAGGCCTGTAGGGACTCAAGTAACCCTGCCTTCCTCATCTTCTTGGCAGCAGGCAGCCCCCTAAGCCTACACTGTTCCCTAAGCTCAGCAAGCTTGAACTGGGACAGTTTAGCCAGGTCCAGCTCCATGGTTCCCTAGTTTTGGGTCACAAAAACTAGGCACAACAGACTTAGAACAATTTGGAAAAACCAAAACAATAGATTAAAAACAGTTTAGTCCAAATTCCAAAAATCAAACTCAAAAGTTTTGTTCTAAGGCAATTTAGAGGATTTTTATAATCTTAATTCACTTTACTGAAAGATGTACTTTTAAACACAAGTCCTCATCCACACCGCTGAGCACCAAATGTTGGAAAGTGGATTATTGGTAGGGGCAAATGTAGGTCTGCCACTGGCAATAAGGCCACTAACCATTGGTAGGACTCAGCATAGGTCTTAGAAAATTATTCCCATGCTCAACCCTTGGTAACGTGGCTGCGAGCAAACAGGCTTAACTTCAAAGACAGGTATGTAAAGCATTTAAAAACACCAATTCAGTAAATAATTAAGACACAACACATAATAAAAATCCAACACCAATTTATAAAAATAGTAAATATCTTTATCTTTAAAATGACACCAAAACGACAAACATCCAATGTAGGGAACCGGAGATATGAATTTTCAAAGATTTAGCTAAATATAGCACTTAGAAGATTATAGCACCATATTGGGATACCTGCTCGCGTTAGACCGGGTCAAAGTCAAAGTTTCAGGCCGACCGCGATGGAGCCCTGGGCGGCTACAGCTCGCGGCAGGTCCCGGTCTCAGTTTCTACCTTCACACTTAGAAACTTTTCTGGAGCTTTTCTCCCGAGGTCCCTCGAAGCTCCCAGCCAGTCCGGATCCGGTGAGGGTTCGCCGGATTGCCTTTCGACGAGCTCCCGGTCAACTTCCCTAGAGCGGACTTAGAAACTTTTTCTTTAGCGCTTCAGCGGGGCAACCCAGGAGCCCAGGCCGACACGCGATGGAAGGCAGGCGGCTTGGCTCTCGCGGTTGCTCCCGGTCACCTTTTCCACGAGCGGACTTAGAAACTTTTCTGGAGCTTTTTCTCGCGGGGTCTCTCGATGCTCTTCATGTAGCCGGATCCGGTGAGGGTTCGCCGGCTTCAGATTTCTTCTAGTCCCGGCAAACTCTGGAAGTTGGACCGACGGAGCTTTTAGCGGGACGAACCTGGGTGGCTTGGCCGGCTCGCTGTTGAAGGCAGGCGGCTTGGCTGACCAGGTTGAGTCGGTCCCTCTATGGAGCTTTTTTTCAACGTTCCTCCAAAGTTCTCCAAACTTCTTGAACTTCTTCCTGAAGTTCCTCAAAGGGTCCCAAAGTGTCTCAAACTCACTCCAAGGGTCTGGAAGCTCCAAGATGGTCCTTGAAAGTTGAGGAATTCAGTTCCCACAATCCACTTGGACGTCACCCTTACAAATCCACTGGTAGTTCTCCAAGGTGCAGATTTAGTTGGTGATGTTCCAGATGAGCTCTTTTAACCTGTAGCTTTCAGGGAGTCCACTCTTTAGTTCCTTTTTAGAAAGATAATCCACAGGGCTGTAGTTTCAGATGGTGCAGTCTTCAGAGGTCAGGCCTTAGAAATCTTTGCACAGCAAAACGTCTCAGCTTGGCAATGTCTTGCTTCAGTAAGTTTCAAGCAGCAGATCTGGAGGGCTCTGCCCCTCTCAGATACTTATTCCATGTTCTCTGGGTCAGACAAGAGGTCACTCCTGACCAATGGGAGTAGGGTAACTCCTCAAACATATGACCACTTCCTGTAGAGTGTGGCATTATTTTGTCCCAGAGTGCATCAGATCTTCCAAATCCATAATGGCAGATTTTCCAGCAAGGAGGCAAGAGCTGGCTAAACACACCCCTAGGATGGCTAATTTACTTAGACTCTCCCCCCTGCATCTGCTCATACCTTCCTTAATCGTACCATCTGCCTAAGGTTGAAAGTTCAGAGTTGTAAATGACACTGGTCTCTGCTCTTCTCTTTGAAGAACATAGTTTACGACTCCTCCCCTGGCCTGGCATTCCTTTGGAACAGCACACTGCCCTGCCAGCAGAGCTGGTTGACCCCAGGGGCTCTTTATCACCTCTTCAAGGCAGCCTGGCTAATCCACTTAACTCTGACCAATCAGGGCAGACCACTGGAAGGCTGAATCTGGACTTACAAACAAGAAAGTCTTATAACTTCTTGTATGTACACTTTAGGAGAATTTCAACAATATCATATTGTTGCATTTATTAATACCATTCAGGGAAGTCTTTGAATGGCACTTCTAGCCCTCTCCTATCAAGAGTTATTAGTTAATAACTTTCTACCATGTTATCCTATGTAACAGGGGATTTGCAATGGGAAAAATGACTTGGGCCATTTTTCCAGCACCAGGACTTACAAAAACATATTTTATAAGTACTTTGCTTATATCTACATGACCCCCACCCCATGTGCAACTAGGGGAGACTTTAGGGGTTCTGAATCTGTAGAAATATTGCAGATCCTTCCTCCACAGTGCTCCTAGTCGAATTTGAGCAGCACTTTACCACAATGGGGGGAGTGAAATGTGAAATTTCACTTTACCCAGGCATATGAAAACTCATTTTATAAGGGTGTACCTTATAAATACCTGACCCCCACCCCTGGGATACCTAGGGGAGACCCTGGGGGTCCCTAATATGCCATAACATTGTAGGTTATCCATTTTTAAGTGCCCCAAACCCCAAAGTCGAGTTTGGGCACAATTTACTTTTTAAAAGCAGTCCTGGCACCCAGGGCTGCTTTTAAACTGACCTCAGGCTTCAGCAGTGCACACATGCAAGTGCAAAAAGAGCTGCTGGCCTCTAAACTGCCATGCCCTAGGGTACTAAGGACTTCTAGGTAGTTTCAATCCCCCTGCCCTATTATATACTAGGGGCTTATAGGGTAGGTCATGCCAATCACAGGAGTACCCCAACCCATAGTGTACCCTAGTGTATGTAGGTGTTTTAACTGTATCTAAGTGTTTTCAGCATAGCACTGGCCCTGGGCCTGGTTAGGCAAAGCCCAGGGTCAGTCAGAGTCAGTTACCACCAGTACCATTCAGCAAAAAGTTGGGGGGTGCCCAGGGCACAGGATGACTTTGCAACAATTGCGAGGGCGGTATAGTCTGTTTGTCGCTGAAATTGGGATAGACTTTAGTTTATTATGGGTATCGTGAGCGGAATTCTGTAGGAGCTCCAGTTTTGATAGACATTTTTCTGATAAGAGTAGAAGGTTCTTCATATCTCTGATAGCGAATTGCATGGCTTTATAAATTTTGCTCGATTGGGAGCTGAGATTATCATACTCCATAATGGGATGAGGAGAGCTGAGATTTTCAAACTCCATAGCAGGTTGAGGAGAGACAGGAGGTAGTATGGGTGACTCTGTTGGTATGCTAGAATAAGTTGTCTCTTGAGGATTTGGGCTACTGTTGGGCTTTTCTGTGCATATTTTCTTATATCTTGTTGTTGTTTCGCGGTTCTTAGTGCCTGTCCTATGAGTACATCTCCAATTATCCTGGTCAGTGGCTGCTGACTCCAACCTAACGACTTTTTCCAATAAAGGGTTAGGACCGGTGTTGGGGCTTGCTTCAGAGCTATGGGCTCTGTGGTTAGTGGGAGATAATGTGGATTTAGATCGATGTGTGCTGTTACTCTTAGCTTCGGAGCTTCTGGATTCCTGTTTCGACTGTTGGGGCTCTTTAGCGGTGATGCTTTCTATCATGGCAGATTGATTCCTGTGTGGGGAGATGGCTTGCGCTTTGTTATTTGGCAGGTTTCTTGAGTGAGTGCTGTTAAGAACGTGTTCTTTTAAGGTAGAGAAATATTCATCGAATCGTTCCAGATCTTTGTTGGCGGCTTGTGTGAGAATCGTGCCGTTCTTGTAGCATGTTATATTCAGTGTAGCTCTTATTTTTTTCGAGAGGGTGTTATTAGCATCTTAGTGCCGTAAGGAATGTTTCTCATTTCCTGTACCTTAAGCACGTTATTTAGGGTGTTGCGCCATTTAGCCATTTTAGTAGTGAAAAATATTAGGTCGTTAATAATGGCGCCTTTTTTATGTTGAAGGAGGGGTCTGAGATTAAGGTTTCTGGGTTTTTTCTAAGTAAGTTGTGTTTAAAGGATTTGGTGGCATTTTTAGAGAGATTAGGGGGTATGAGATTGAATAGGAGTTCCTTCCTTCAGATTTCAGATAGGACCCTGTCATGATTATGAGTAATGATTTCGGACCTTATTATTCTTGAATCCTCAATTGCTATGTCTATCTTGTATCAGGAGGAAGAATATAGAGATATCTTTAATTATGTGTTTCCTCGGTTGTTAAATTTTCTGTGATGGGGGATATACACTGTAAACTGATATCTCATTGAATGGGAGCTAATCCAACAAGTCTGCCTTAATGTTGGTGTTTACGAAATAGATCTGTTTCTATCTTCATTGGTTGTTTTAGATAGCTTGCTTTGGATCAAAGTCTGTTAAGGACACATAGTTACCTGTCCCCCAAAAATGGGGTCACATGAACCACCAACTCAAATTAAGCACTGTGATGACCAATACATTAATGGCATTGGTAATAAGCTAATGATCAATCAGCTTATGGTGTGTCATCAGGATACGGAACGGCATATGACGAAAAGTCCATGTGAAAAGGGGGAATGTAAAGCATTGATTAACAGGATGGAGTACCAAACAATTAGAACTGTCCAAGATTGTCTCACATTCTCAAATTGTCATTGATAAACAGTTTCATATAGATACGCTCTATGCCCACCAAGAACTGTAGGGGTAAGATTTCTAATCCCCCGGGGCAAGAACTCAGTCAATGCTCCAATACAAATTAGAAATCCAATTGGACTGCAACCCATTTACAACCCGCTGAGCAATACTGCACAGTAAGTGTTTCTGGTAGCAATCAGTCCCACGAAATTAGTCTAGGGACACAGTGGAACATCAAACCCTATTTCGTTATTGAATAAGACACTCAAAATAGGACTAAGACAGAGGGGTGGGCGATAAATTCCACTCCGCTGGCAGAGTTGGCAGAGTTTTGGTCACTTCGCATTACGCGTGTAACGAGGAGTTCTGGCCGAATTCCGGCAACAGCCATGTGGCGGAGTTTTTTCTCGAGTGCAGTTCGCCAACAGTAAGTTGGCGAGTGAGATTTGGTGTATCCAAGCGCAATTTTTGGCTGCTAGGAGGGCACCCAGCAAGATTTCCCCAACATGGGCGGTCGCGACCGTTTGGGGTCAAAAAGCTGCCATTCGAGTAGAAAATCTACTTGAGCTGCAGCAAAATCAACTCAAGAAGAAGCGCCCTCTGGTGTGCCGTGTGGTGGCATTTGGGCTGATTTTTCATTGCGGAACAATCTCCTAGTGCTAAAGATCAGTGCAAGCAGCGCAACATGCCTAATTCTGCCCATTCATGGTCCTCTGCAGAATCTAGCAGTTTTCATGTAACTCCGAGGAATTCTGGGGAGTGAAACGTAAGTGCCAACCCCCCCCCCCTACTAAGAAGCAGGAGAGGCACTTGTAATATTCGGTAACGTAATATCTGGTAGAGACACAGTCTAGCCGCAGATTCATTATCTTTTGAATTCTCCCCAGGCGCCAGTCTGGATCTGTAAATTTTTCAGCAGTACCTCTGCGCACCGGGGGATGTCACTTTCTTCTGTGAAATCTTTGACATTAATAAAGAAGAAACATCAAATGGTATGTTAATACCAGACATGGATTTTAAAGAAAACCCCAACAAAATCAACAAAACACAGGGCTACGTGAAACCATGCCCCCTATTGAATAACCCTCATATAAGGGATGAAAACCATACACTCTATAGACCATTCATCAATGGTAATAAATGGCATGGCAATATCAAAACAAAACCTACAAAACAACACCAAGCTGTTTGTTGAATCACACCATTACGTGACATATTGATAGTGCCAATACAAGGTATGATGATACCAAACAAAGACTTTCAAACAAAGAACAAATAAATCAATACTGCCCACTGGTGTCTAATCCGGTGTGGAAGAGAAAACACAACCCCACCCTACCGACCACACACATTTGGAAATGGATGGTATGGCAACATCTAAACAAAAGCTATGTGGCCAGGCCAAGTGGTCTGTTGAGTCCCAACATAAGTGGAGATATTGCTATGGGTATATAAATAAAACCAGTACTGAGAAAGGGTATAACCCTTACCTCATAGGTCGTTTGCAGAGTGGGGAGGATGGGCAGGGAGTTAATTAATCTGCGGCTAGACAGTGTCTCTACCAGATATTACGTTACCAAAGGTAAGTAACTTTTGCATCTGATAGAGAAATCTAGCCACAGATTCCTTAACTTTTGAATTAAATACCATAGCTATACCCCCTGGAGGAGGGTCTGTGAACTAATCCTACAAAAGTTCTCAAAGAGAACCAGCTGGTCATAACTAACAACCGACCAAATGTATGTAGGAATAGCAGAACAGCTTGGCTTTTGATCCAAGATCACTGTCACAGAACATATACATGAAAAACAATCCTACAGGCCCGAGAGAATCGGTCCTTCAAGGAAAAGTAGAAAAAACTCTTAAAGAACCATCTGTCAGTTATCAGACATTATCCTCTGTCCCAAAAAGGAAAGAGAACTCGATGGCCAAAAGGCCTGAGTGCCAAACAGAAGTCATAAAATCCGTATTCTTCACAACAATAAAGAGATTTCAGAGAAAAAATTGTCCTGATAAAATCCAAATAAGGACTCACAGAACTCATTCCATCATACCAAGATGAATGAAATCAAAAGAAAGATAAACAGTAATACCTCCATGGCATAAAGAATTTTGTTTGAACAAAATGACCACTCGAAGGTTACATAATGCACTATAAAGAGACTAAAATGACACTAATAGATTTGAATATAATATTGATATTCATCAATTACACCAGTTGTAATATATATATATATATATTTTTTTGCCACAACAGTGTATCAGCTGGACATATACATAATATATATAAAATTGTGTCACAATAGACTCCGAGTGGTCTGACTACTCATAGAGCTTCACTGGCCCACATTTACTTCAGGTCCGCAGGTACCTACAAAGCCTGCGCCTGCATGGCCTTCAGTGTCATGGTCTGAAAGTCTGAACATGACTGCAAGCCGTGGGCATGCTCAAAAACCCAAGGCAAGCAAAAGAAGAAAACCAATTAGTGCAGTATCAAAACTTTAAATAAGGAAGAAACTAAACATTAAAAGGAAATAATATATAAAATGAATCATTGTTAGCAACAAGCGCATGCAACAACATTTGTGATACGAAACACAATTTGATCAGAAGTCCGTCTCAAAAAGTAACAGCCATGATTTCCCAAGGACTTGTAAAACACAGAGAAAATAGATACATACCCAAAAGACAGGTAATATATAACCCCCAGACAGATGCAAAAAGCACTGTGGGAGAATAACAAGAAGAGCTTCTTATAAAGCTTAAAAACTCCAATCATAAATTGTATGACCGAAAACAGGTAAGGATACTGCAGCTAGAAGTCACCATCAGATTGTTTCGGACGCTACCTATCACACAACGTAAGATACAGAGTTCACCCCATTATGTTCTAGGAATTAACAAATTATTTACCTATCCCTCCACAGAGGGGAAGGCAACTAACTTGGGTCTTCCAAAGAATACACCATAAACTTTGAGTTTACTCTCACAATTTTCCAAAAAGTGAAGCACATATAATAAAAATGTAGATATGCAGACCGCTCAGAAGGAGAAAACAACCTGCACCATAAAATACATAGTCCGAGAGGACTTAAATGAAGGATGAACCACAAGAACATGTATTCAAAACAATACAAAACATAGGCCCTGAAACCATCAGTACCATAATAAATATGCACACTACAAGAGTAGTGAGGACATACTATGCTGATTACCCTATGAGAGACAACAAAAGGTTGAAACCATGCATACTGAACTGCTTCAAAGAAGCTTGCGTCAGAAAATCTTCCATACAGGAAGACACGTCTCTTGACAATAACCTCTTGAGCTCATCCTCAGAGGCTAAGGGACAAAGGGAAACCTCCTCGGTTATCTAAATCAATACCAGCCTAAAAAAGGGAAAAAATGATACCAAGAAGAAAACATCTGCTCTTGCAGGACACCAAGTGGTCAAACCAACAACAGACATGTAAAATGCCCTAACAAAGCTTACTCGCTTATAAAGAAATAGCCTGCATCTCAAGTATAAAGACAGGTTACACCAGTAACAAACAATGAAAGCTATGACTCTGAAGACCTCTGTCTTTCACATTGCATCAGCTTAACTCTCAAAAAGATGGGCACCATCAAATGGCATGTTGACCAACATCGACTGGACAACTTCCGAGAAACACGAAGTTACCAACCAACCCTGACACCTTAATGCCTCTACAGATGCCATAGCATGACCTACAGAGTCCATAGTGTCCATACCACACCTTATGGTAAGGCTAGCAGCCTGCTGCCCATCTTTAATCAAATCACCAATCTTCGAGCGGAGGTTATCCGGAAGAGATGGTAACATATTCTGTAACGAATCCCATAAAGCATGGGAATATCGCCCCAGCACACAAGACGTATTTGTGGATCTCAAGGATGAGCTTCCCGAAGCGAAGATGTGTTAACCACATGCATCACGACTCCTAGACTCCTTACCAACTGGAGTCTTAGGAACAGAATCTACATCCTGCGAAGAAGTCGCAACCTGAGTCACCAAGCTATAAGTGGAAGGGTGTCTATGAAGACAAACTGGGTCTCCAGACACAGGCAGGTGTCTATGTGCAATATCTCGGTCCACTGAGGCCCCCGATTCAGGCTTGGCTCAAGTACCTAATAAAATGTCAAAAAGGGCCTCTCAAATGGAAGAACAGGTTCTTCCCCTGTCTGTCCTTGAAAAGGATTTCAATCAAAGGGTCTGTGGACCTTTGCACTGTAGGAAGTGACAAGTTTAAAACTGTAGCCACTTTCCTTAGCATGCCTGCACAGGAGGAACTTGCCTCTGTAGCAATCCAGGGGGAGAAAGCAACCCTGAAGCTAGTGACGAATCCAGGCCACTAGCCTCTCCCACAGCAGACAACCAGCTCTCCTCCATCTGAGGCACATTAATGTCAGAAATGGGCTGAAAGGGCCCTGCCTCAATCGACACAGGCTGTCTTTCCACAACCTCTTCCTGAGAAGGAATCAAAACCTGCATATTCCCCTCAGTCTGAATAGTCGACTCTGCATCCAACGTCGTACGATGCCTACACGGAGGAGAAGCAACCTTGACTGACGCCGCCGACGTCAGTGTCAGAGTCGGCTGATCGAAGTCCGGCGTTGTAGGTTGAGATCCTGAAGGTGACAGCCGACGTCAACCAGCGCCGACCCCTCGACTCCAACAGCTCAACCGTCACCGAGGGCAACCCCTCTGACGGCGCCCCACTCACCTCCTTGGGGCCTAAAGGCGCTCCAGAAGGAGATGGGGTACCAAAGATGAAGTGCAAGGAATTATAATATTACCTCATCTGAGCCCTCGACGCCCCGACTCCCGGAAACACGGGGAGACGCGGCGCGGAGTCGCGTACAACCTCCTCAACCGTCGACCGGGAGGAGGCATGTGAAACAGAGTCTCCACGCAAGGAAGTCCGAGAATGCCGCAACTTCACCCGCTTACCTTTTGACGTCCTCCAGACCGGCTTCAGCTCCTAAATCGACCCCGCAAATGCTCTTCCTGAGATGACAAAGACTGAGGCTGAAGCCTCCAAGGACTGAGACACACGCACCGCCATCAACTTCAAACGTTGCTCCTTTAGCAACTTCGGTTTTAGTTTCTGTCAGGAGTCACAATCCTCGGCATCGTGGTGCTCGCCTAAACACCACATACAAATTGTATGCGAGTCCGTCACCGACATATGTCGGCTACAAGACCCACAAGGTTTGAAACCTGTAGACATAGACAAAGCCACACTGTTCCACCGACACAAAGTATCAAAGTAGGTAAAAAAATTGACCCAAGGAACCGCTTCTCTGGATCCGCGTTACAGTGCGGAAGAAACCGATGCCCGCGCGCTGGAGGGGACTTATGTGGCTCCACTGACGTCATGACCGGAGTCAACGTCATCACAGAGTCGTACGACGCTGTCCCCCGGTGTGCAGAGGTACTGCTGAAAAATTTCTGGATCCAGAGTGGCACCTGGGGAGAATTCAAAAGTTAAGGAATCTGTGACTAGATGTCTCTATCAGTTATGTTTATTTCAAAATCCTAGCCTAGTGCATAATATATTAACGGTAATTACACAGAATGCAAAAGAAAATGCAGCAATGAATGTCATGTTAAGCAAAAACAGCATGAACGTTTCTAGCATGGGGAGCGAGTCATTATTAGGGGGAGGGGGCACGCGACCAGCCCCTCCTCCTCGGACCAATTTCAGCCCCGGAGACCCCATCCTCTGCATCATTTGCTAATGTTAAGATATCCCTCCTCAATTAGGCCCTATTAGCAACATTTATACAGCAGATACCAGTAATTCATCCATATGTTTGGAAGACACTACATTGTGCTCTCTCTTTCTTTCCAGATTAGACCAGATGCCGAAGGGGGCCAGCTATTGTGCAAAATCTGTTTAGCTAATTTTCATTTGATCTTGCAGCCGACTTACCGTTCTTATGTTTTTCAATCTCCCAAATGCAGAGGACAAGCTTGCTACTCTATTTAAGCATTCAGAGGCCTAATGTATCTAGGAGAGTTAGTGCTTACTGCCATTGGAAGAAATATCAATAATACAAGGTTCAGTTTTCCCAGTTTTTTCAGTTTTACTTCATCATTCTGAGTTCTGCATACCCGAATGGTCGTAAAATAGAAATACCGACTGTTTACCCCTTTCCAAGCTACAAAACACAGAATATTGTAGTTTTCAATTGCACACATTTTACACAAAAACGTGTGAAACGTGTTTGCCTCCTTGGTAAATCCAGTGAAAGAGTTTATGATTCTACTGGATTCACTAAGCTGTTAAATAGAGCTGATGTTAAACTGTCATTGTATTGCATCTCAAAGTGAAAGTGCAGTTTTTTCTCTTAATGAAGTTGTCAGTCCAGTTTTTTTCTCTTGTTCAGCAGGTTTAGTCCTTTATAAATTATCTTTTTCAGAAGGAGAATTTTCTCATCGTAAAGTGTTCCACAATTCCACACGTGAGCGGAAATATTCAGTTTTTATTAATTTAATAAAGATCTGCAAGAGAATATCAAGGATCACTATTAATCTATTCTATATCTCTATATCTCTTCTCACTATCCATACTATTACTATTTCTTTTCTTAAATACCTCTCAAATGTGTTCCAACATAACAGGCTTAGCTCATGCTGCTCCACCCTTTTAACTTTTTCTTTAAATTTAGCAATTTCCATATCTTATTAGCACCAAGAAGAGTTGGTTATGTACAGCATGCTTTACTAATGATCATATTCACTCTCTCAGAAACATCAGAAGTTTTATTGACTCATTTGTTTTTATTGATCATTTTGTTGCTTTTATATTTCAACAAACTACAGCACACTGCATCTTTCGTTTAATTAATTCTAGTGAATTATCACTTAAGGATCCCCTTGCAGAGCATATTGCCTCTATAAATACTTTACATCATGGCTGTCAACGTTTAATGGTATCTATTGCTTTCATTAGACATATTTCATTAACCAGTAGGATATCCCTTTGCTTTGGATGCATTTCTATATTTCAGGGTCCAGAAACCCATAAGCACAATACAATAATTTTTAAGAAACTTTTTGAATTCAGTAGTGCAGAGGACAATATATACATGCACAAATGAACACAACAGAGTAAGATAGAAACATAGGGAAGAACAGCATCTCAATTTGGATATAAAATATATTGAATTTAAGAGTATTAATCAAAGGAAAGATTGGTCAGTTTAAAATATGAAATACGTCGTCGTGGAATATCACGAAGAGTCCAGCGGTTTCCACTTAAACATTATCATCAATTACAAAATCCCCTTGAAATCTTGAATTACAGAAAAATCTTGTAACCACCACCTGAATAAAGCCAGATCTTTCCCAGTAAGCTTTCCTGCCTGAAAGACTTTATGCGTCGCTATATCGAAGTATGGAATATGATAATTAAATACAGATTGCAAAAGGACAGGTAGAAATGCAAAAAAACAATTGAACCATAGCATTGAAAATTACACCCAAGCAGAAACCTAATATTAAGCTTTGGTCTTTTCCCTAAATCAAAAAGCTATGACTGGCTGGTTAAAGATACACCATGCAAGAAAAAAGTACCTGCTGCAGATCTGAAGATGTACTTACTTCTTCCAGAGCTGATCCTTACGCCGGCGAGTTAAACCCTCCTTTTTTAAAACACACTTGACACACTGACCTTTCTTCCAGTCCTTTGATTGAGCTCACACTCTGAAAGGATCATCAAATCGCACGTGTTTCCACCCTTCCAACAAACATCATATTTATGAATTGGCTCATTAGCTTTCCAAGAACTGGATTTTCCCCTTATTTCAAATTACCAAAATGATGTGGGTGGGAAGGATGACACAAGGACGGGAATTCACAAGCAGAAGAAATAGCGGAGCACAGACTTACTAAGAGAAAGCCTTATCTGCATCTTCTATGCCACATAGAGAGGTTTTCACAGGACACGTACCTTGAAAACAGTATAATCCAATTTAAACTAAATACAAACATGAAGTGGGAGTTAGTGCAATGACAACAAAATAGGAGTGATTTAGTCAAACTATTTCCCACCCTTTACTAGTTGTACTGCAGAGGGCAGAACAGGTTTTAGATGAGCAAAAGTCGATAGAAACAGTAAACAATACCAATGCATTTCGTAGAAGTCTGTGCACAAATTACAACCACTTTTAGTGAATCTATTTTAATATATTCCAAAAGAGAAACAGCAAATTGCGAATCACAATTTCTTATTTGAAATCTTTGTAAAGGAGGCCTCTCAGTCTTTGATTGATTTAGTTTTAGAGAATGGAAAAACATCTAGAGCAATATGTAGCATCCTATTTGCAAACCAAGGATGTGTAATTTGCATACCAACTGGATTGTGAATGGGCGTGCAAATTGTGATGCAACCATGTACTAATAGGTTGCATCACAAATTGTCCATTCACAGAGGCCATGAGGCCATTCACAGAGGTTTGTAAAGTGACTGGCCTAATGGATATTAATTAGGGAGGTCACAATTTGCTACTCCTTGATGTTGGATGCCAATGCAGGAATGGAGGCTTGCCAGCCACTGTAGGCCTTCGTCTCTGCATCTGCTTTCCAAAACGGGAAACGTTTTTAGGTCGAGCCTCGAGTAGTGCGCAAGCGCTGCTTAGAGGCGAAGACTTAATGTAAGCGGTTCTAAAAGCAGTCCCACAAACGCTCGTGCGTCGTGGCTGGCCTTTTTGAGATGGGTACGCGCGGCAAACATGTGTTTCCAATTATCGTGCCCAGACGCGGGCGCGATAAGTGGAAACACATGTCTGCCGCGCGTACTCATCCAAAGGCCAGCCACGACGCACGAGCGTTTGATCAGCTCTGCAGGCTGCCGCGCCCCCCCCTCCCCCTCCTCTGCACCACTGGTTTTCTTTTCTGTCATAAAAACTCCCAATTTGCTGTTGTGGCCAGTCTGCATGTTTTATTGTGCCTCACGTGATACTCCCGGTTTCAAAATGACGGGAAATATGGTCTTCAGAACTTTCGGAGGCTGGCAAATGTATGTTGTGGTGAGTTACAATTGCTTTGAGTCGAATCCTGAAGAATAAAGGCAGTAAACAAAAGCGATAATGTGGTGGTTCAAGGACAGGAAGACGTCCTATATGAGCCGCCTGCCCGCACCATCCGCATCAGGGACCTCTTTCCTAGCAGACACTGGGATACTCTCCCAACTGAACGCGGATTTCACTACCTGGTGCTGGTGCTTTTCATTTCAATCGAATTCACCAATTAAGCGCCCACGTCGGGACAAGCTGTGTCTACCGAATCCGGAGTAGCGTGCTACTCGCCGAAAAAGCGATGTGACGCCTCATCGGGGGTAGTAAGCGCTATATAAATGCAATTACAATACCATATCGTTGCATTATTTAAAACTTTTAAGTCCATACTGCTGCGCCGTGTTCTGCATGTAACTTGTGACTGTAGGCCTTGTGTTCGTTTCTGAAGCGAGATACAATCTGGCCATGGCGTCTTACCCCTTCCATTGTCTGCTGGGCATACTGGCGCCATGGTGGTGCACACACCGTGATCGAGGACTGCATAGTCGGGCAGTCGTATCTGTCAAGAGTGAATGAATGAAGAAATAAACAGCGCCCACTTCACGAGACTCGCTTGTCTTTAGAGCAACCCAGATTAGCTGATTTTCTTACAGAGTGTAGAAAGGTTAGCGGATGGGACCATTACTATCTTTTGGCATCTTCTCTTGTAGATGTCTCACAGTCCTAGGCTCACCTTCGCTCCAGTCCTGGACTTTAATTTGACAGAACGTTGCATTTTGGGAGGTGTAACTTTTAGTTCTGGTTCAGATTAATGGCCAATCAGACCACTATAGCTAAAAAAAAAAACAATGAATTGTAAAGGTTGTGTCCCAGTGACATGGGTTTACTTGGTAACTCAACACAGATCGTTGCTGAGCATCAAAGCTCAGGAAGTTATTGTTTCTTAACGGCATGAAGGCTGTCTTATTTTTACTTTGTCAAGAAAATGCCGATTCGTCTAGATTCGTGTAGGATAATGAGTGGAAGTAATGATACCATTAAACCAATTAGGTCTATATTAGGCTTCCCTTTTTAGCTTTAATTCCGAATGACCGCAGAACCGAAATGTTTTTCCTATGAACCCGTGTGAAAAACATAACCGAAAGTAAACTCACTGTATATTAACAATAAGCAGGCCGCAAAATATCAGCTGTAATATTAGCTGTAATAAATGATGCTGCAAGAAAATGACCAGAATATAAAGCGAGCAGGATTACATACCTCTCGAACAATGTGGTATGATAATTTGTCACAGAACAGAAGGACCAGGTATAAGTACCCAGGCCTGAACCAGCTGTTTGACACATATTGCCTTGAAGAGAGGGTTGTCAGACTAATAAACTGCAGGCAGAATTCCCCCCAAGTGGACAAAGGTTTCGGTACTACAAGAATGTGGGAGAATGTGAGTAAAAGCAACAGATATCACATCAGCCCTCACACTAATACTTTCGAGTCTTGAGACAAACATCAGACATGGGCTCATGAAGCTTCCTAACTGGGATGATGAACTGCTGTGACCCTGCTCACAGTAGGCATGCTGCCTATCCTAGTCTCACAACAATCAACACACAATTGTGACTGCAGAAGAAATGCTGTATAATGTATCCAAACAGATAGGTACATAGAAACAAGCATTGGCATAGCCAATAGGTCTCGCTTTTGGGACCTTATAAGTATTTAGTTATGCAGCACAATATCCTTGGTGCAACAACATCAACTGTTGCATGGCTAAAAACTTATAAGGTCCCAAAAGCGAGACCTATTGGCTATGCCAATGCTTGTTTAACAAGCACTTACAGTGCAATAGGTCTCGCATTTGCGAGAGTTTGATCCATTGGCATTGTAAACTATACTGCCTCTTATTTATGCGTTTATAAAACCTGCAAGTGACGTTTACGTACTTCTTTTAGGTTTTTTTAGGGGCCTGTAAAGCGCTACATAACAATATTATTAGTGAAATAAGAATAACCGACCCAAACACGCATACAGGTTCCAAAATAAAGACTGCGCCTTGAGAAGAGTGACAGTTATGAGACTGGTAGTGGCATGCCCACTCAAATGACTTCACGTTTAATGGTAAGGCTAATCTGTCCCTTGGGCTCTGGTGAAAACACTCAGCTTTTTTTTAATAGAAGTAGACAACACCCCCGCGATACGTCTCCACGTACCTTTGGACGACGGCTGTGTTTTTGGCCCCTTTTTGCAGTTTTATATAGCGCGAGCTCAACCCGACTGTATTGCAGCGCTTTATATAAGCACCAGTTACATTACCCAAGGACACATTCATTTTGGGTAGACATGGGAGAGATTGAGTGATTTTCTGACAATCACATATGTTGAGCCAACGCCAAGACTGGAACCTGCATTACATTGCTGCTGTTAAAGCGGAACTGGCTCATACGGGTGCAAGCATCTTTTTACTTTAGTTAAGAATCACACGTCTGTGATTGATAAAAAAGTGTTCTAATGCTCAGTGCTAATGTGTGCACCGGTAGACCCCGGATTAAATTAAGCCCCCAGCAGGGGCATGTAAAGCGCTACATAACAATATTATTAGTGAAATAACCGACACAAACACGCATACAGGTTCCAAAATAAAGACTGCGCCTTGAGAAGAGTGACAGTTATGAGACTGGTGGCGTCATGCCCACTCACATGACTTCACGTTTAATGGTAAAGTTAATCTGTCCCTTGGGCTCTGGTCAAAACACTCAGCTTTTTTAATAGAAGTAGACAACACCCCCGCGATACCTCTCCACGTACCTTTGGATAATGGCCGTGTTTTTGGCCCCCTTTTGCGGTTTTATATAGCGCGAGCTCAACCCGATAGCAGGGGCCTATGAAGCGCTACATTAGCATTGTAAATTACAATGACCCGGGGGGGGGGGTTTAGGGGCATTGTTGAAAAAGCGGCCACTATAATAAAAGCGTGCCCTGATTACAAAATAAAATATTCTACATTATATGTTTGTGACGTGTATATTATTTGCTTTAGTGCACCGAAAGCTTTTACACTTATGCGAGGTGAGCTGGTACACGCGTGCTTCGAGGCTGTGGGGGAGGTTTGCTGAAGCAAGGAGTGGCACCCCGAGTGGCCATTATCAGTATGTAAGCAACAACAAATAACCGGCCAGTGTGCGTGTCTGGCCACCGATGTGGTTAACAAACTGTAACTTCGCTACTAGAACAACAATGAGCGCACCTCCGGCCAGCGTGCCTGTTTGGCTACCGATGTGGTTAACAAACTGTAACTTTGCTAATGGAACAACAACGAGCGCACCTCCGGCCAGCGTGCCTATCTGGCCGCCGCTACTGAGCAGTGTGCGACTGAAACAAAATAGTGCTTACTGCCTACATATTGAGGACAGTGTAACGCCGCAAGCAAACAATCCAGTCCGGGTGGGCCGTCTAAAAAGGAGACAGGGCGGTAACAAAGAAGCTTCATTTTGAATCGGAGGCCACCGTTTTGCATAAATTATGACGCCAGCCAATGAGAATGATGTGCGGGGCTTCATCCCCACTTCTGAAATCTCCTCGATTACAAAAAGCCTCGCAGAGCGAGCAGCGCATGCGCGCTGCAACGCAGGTCTGCGAGACCTAAAAAGCAACCCATGACTAGTAAAGCCACAGATGCTGCTTAAAAGACATCTGGGGGAACTGCCTGCTTCCCCTGAGGCTGCATTCGTAATTCACAAATGGGAACCATCCTCCTTGCAAATCAGTTATCACTCCAATTCAGGGACTGGTAAGTTATCAATGGTGTGCGGGTGCAATTGAAGTCACGAACCATTGCTACATTCTAGAGAGGGTGACATCCCTCTCCGACCCCCTCTCATTTATAATTCAGAAGGATTGCAAAATCCTTTTAAATGTCTATAAAAATTTTAAGATTCCATAAAGGCTTTTGTACTTTAAGAAAACCCCATTTGCAGTCGTAAACCCTGTGATTTTTGAGGCTGTCGTTGTCAAGTTCTCAAAGAATTTGACACCAGATGACTTCCCACTGCCTCCCCTTTTCCTTAAGACAGAGCAGCAAGAGGACACACTGCTGTATCCCACACTAAGGGGGAAAAAGAAAAGATGGATAGGTAAGTGAGAACAACTGGAGCAGGGGTCTGAGATGTAGCCCAAGTGCAAAAGAGACTGTACTAGCCGGTACCCAGAAGATGGCTTCCCATGGACTCTACTGCACATCTAAAAATCAGTAGCCTGTAACAAATAACATCTTATAAGCCAACCCTTATATATTTGCCAAAATTGTTTTTAGAGCAAGCACTATAGAGACAGACCCTAAACATTAACGACATAGAGGGTAAATTAGCTCTTCAGAGGCACAGAGGTGAGAGACAGTCCTAACCATGACAGCTTGATAAAATCCTGAGGGAAAACAAAGGGAAATGACAAAATCAAGAAACATGCAGGTGAAGGAAAAGCCAGAGGTTAAATAGCACAGCAGCGAGGAAGCCCACCAACTAGCACCGTTGCCATGCAGAGACTACTTGAGCCCGCCGGCTTAAATGCTGATCCTGGAGAGAATCACCCAGAAGAGGATGTAAAAATTCCTTCAGTGCCGTCTTGAAACAGTCTATCCCTTTAGAGGTTCTCTTGGGAACAACGTCAATTATGAAGGCTGAAATGCAGCGCCCTGGGACTCGCGAGCCACCACTCACAATCGTTGCCATGTAAAACTCAAGACCTGGTGGAGCACCGAGGCGTGGAAGACCTCCCAAGCACATGGCAATGGAGAGGCACAGGTTCCTCACCTGACCCGATGTACCTCCTTCAATGAGGCAAAGACTGGTGGTTCCAGACTGTCATCAACTAACAACACCCAAAGATATTGTTGGGTGTTATCAGCCTACTAGTGGATTGAGACACCATCACCAAACTCCTGGTTTTCTGCTGGCTTAATGATGACATTAAAGAATGTGGGAGACACATTTTAGCTCTCCGACACCCAGTAGGGGATGGAAAAACAGGTCCAAATGTGTCGCCTCAATCTGAATCATTGAGATCGCGAAGCCAGAAAGGAGGAAAACAGCTTCCCAGCCAGCCTCCTAATCACCTTACGCATTGCCACGATAGAAGGATGTTCGCCACGTCAAAGTCCACCGAGAGGTCCAAGGGCACTAGCATGCACACTCCACCATGACCCAGTCAATATTTGTGACATAGTCCATTACCTGAATGGTACCTGACTCAATGCCACACCTGGCGTGGAAACCAGGCAGATTAGAGCATAAGTCTGTCAAATCAGATGTGGAAAACAACCTGCAAATTGCCACAGATTTCCCAAATCTTCACCGATCTTTGCGAACACTCTTGGGAACTGAGTCCCAGAGACTACTCCTGGTGTGCTGCTGCTGACCATTAGTGGGTACTCCTGATGCGTGACTCTTTGTGGTTGTTGCTCTAGTGACAGACACATTCTGCCCAATTATTCCCGATTAGGAATAGTTTTGTTTTACCTTTTAGCTTTGATCATTTAAACTCATTTTCTCCATTTGTATTTATGCTTCTTATTAAACCTTGGTGCGGGTCCGAAGTTCTTTACTTCGTCGACCATAATTTTAGTTTGGTTGGTTTGACTCACCGTAGCTACATGCTACTGCCTTGTTGCCCAGTCCAAGCTATCTGAAGTAAGCCAAGATTTCACGTATGGACACCTGTTTGCCTCCAGAATTCTGACAGGTCGCCAAAGTCCAAGCAATACATAAAGATGCCTTAAACTTCTGTATTTATGGTCTCACATTTGCTGCGAATCAAAGACAGAGGTCAAATGTCAGGCTATTATTTCTGTTGCTTAGTTTTTTCAAAACATTGGATTGATGTTTACCAGCTCCTCTCACTTTGCAGTCAGAGAAAGAAAAGTAAAGTGAATTATGTGACATTGCAGCTGGGGTATATGAAGTGTGAAAGCAAATGAAAGGCTGTAGGATGTCATTTTTAGCTAACGCAAAGCAAGATGTAAATACCTGTCAGCAGTTGTAATTCTGAAGTGTGATGAAACAAAGATTTTAATAGGATCAGAGCAAAACAAGACACTTTACTTGATGCTGCACAATTAATAAATATTCACTGCACTCTGACTTCCACGCATTATCATTTGTGTGCAAAATAGTTTTTTTCTAATAAACTACATAGTTGTGCAAATGTATTGGCCATTTAAATGGAAAGTGTACTGTCTGCAAAAAGCAGTTCGCTATCACGCAATGCTTTAGTTACATGTCCACTAAAGCTATGTGGGTCTCGAAAGTTTGTTGTACTATAAAGTGGGACTTGGTTCTAAAAAGTTTGGGAAGCACTGCGATAAGAGCTTCTGTCAAAATGAAGGATCTCTTGGAACCATTTGCCTTACCTTTCCTATTGGATGAGTTCACATCTGTGATTTTCTGACTGGCACAGATCGGACTATTGGACCACATGGACACTTGTTCTGTGATGTGGCATTTGCAGAACGGGTTGTATTAAAATGCACAAACACAGTATAAATGTGATACTCCCCCTCGCCAAACCTCACATCGCTTCCCATCTTATAGAGAAAACCTGCTGGGTTAAAGCTGCCGTCATCGCTTGTGTAAGTGAATGATTGCTGCAGGACTTTGGGGCTACCGTGAGGTTTTCCAAGTGAGCAGTATCATTGGGATGGGTGAAGTGAACAGTTCTTACTTGGAGACATTACAGCTTTTGATATGTACTGTAATATTGACCAATATTATCAGCATAAGCAGACATGACAGCATTTAGACAGTCGGGTTAATCGGTTTAGCTGCAGGAAGGACGAGCTGCAGTGTGCAGTAGTAGTTGATTTAGTATAGTTAAGTAAAAGTAAGTATCATTTTGCATCACCCAAGTGGGACCAAGAGTGCATCTTGTGGGTATGAAACATTTGAATAAAGGGTACATTTCATGCACTGTTGGACCACTTTTGTGTTCTAAAAACTCTTCGAATATGATGGCTTTAGTATTTCTTAATAATAGTGCTGTATATAGCAGCAAGCAGGTAGCTGACAACAGTGAGGCGCTTGACGGTGTTGTGTTGTGTCTGCAGGTCTCGTTTCACAGGCTTTATATAGCCAGGTATAATCTGTAGATAATGTCATTCGAAGCAGATCTCTTAGTACTTAATTGGAAGGCTCTCAGGCTCTGTGTCCTTGGGGGGAGCTTTGTGCACAGTGGTTAGAAAATGTTGAATTCTGTGGCCAGAAACCTACCTGTTATTCTGTTCTCACGAGGGGGGAATTTAAAGGGGGTTACAGGCTCGATATTAGCTCTAAACTCGATGAACACTAAACTTGATTTTTTTATATTATATATATTGTATATTAAGCATGTCCAGATATATATCATCTTCATATAATATGCGCTGCATTAGCCTAGTGGAAAGAGCCAATGTAACCACGGCTGCCCTTCTAAGACCCCACATGCACAGGGTCCTGACCACTATGGGGCAGATTTACGTTGAACTAACGCAGCGGGGTACAGCAAGTCATTTTGCTGCGCCGCGCTGCGTTAGTTTTGAAGCACAGGGATGCGACATATTTACAAGAATATGTCGCATCCTTGTGCTTCCCCCTGCGCTGGCGCACAAACTGCAGCCATGCGCCGGCGCAGGCACCCTTGCACCATGGTGCAAGGATGCCTGCGTCGTGGGGAGATTGTTTTTGCGTCATGGGCACCTTCCTGCACAAAAACAATCACTACAACCATTTTCCTCTTTCAATGCGTGCTGCAGAATGCAGCACGCATTGAAAGAGGAAAACGAGGAGAAATGAAAACATTTCTCCTCGGTGCGCTTCGCTACGCCACCTCTAGGGTGGCATAGCTTCAGACGCATCTCCAGAGTTACGATTTCTCGTAATTCTGGAGATGTGTCTTGTTCCATGAGTGCTGCGTGGGAACACCCACAGCAACACCCATGGAACGCCCCTTCACCGCAAAGTGCTGCGTGTGAAGGGGCCGTATTTACAAGGAGAGGAAAAGTCACGCAGGGTGGCTTTTCCTCTCCTTGTAAATATGGAGCAGCCCCCTGCGCCACCAGTACGTCACGAAAAGTGACTACTGGTGGCGCAGGGGGCTCGTAAATCTGCCCCTGAATGTCTGTCAGATCATCCATCGATCAGCCATGTTTTTTGTCTCGCCGTCACCGCACTCTCTCCTTAGACCCAATAAGCAACAGCTTGAACCTGATCAATTGTATCTATAGTCGCAATGCCATTGCGCCCAGAAGTAATTAGGATCATGAATAAGTTCCATAACTGTAAAAGTGTAATAACTTTCAATCCAAAACTTTGTGGCCAAAATAACTTGAACCTGGGATTTCCAAAAGAGAGGCCAGAAAATTGTTTGATTTTAGGCTAGCATGTTTTTATTTTAGGTCAGTCACTCTGGTTCTCGTGTACAAACTCTTCCCCTTATTCTCACTGAAGTGAATCAAGCAAGCGAGTAAGATCATGTCTAAACGCTATCCTTCCTATCATACAGCAAAGTAGTCAGCAGATTACCTGGTTTAGTTTAAATCGATTATTTTCTAGTTATTTATGTTATCGGCATGAAGTCATGAATGGAAAAATACGAACAGTGTCTATTTATCGAATAGCCTTTTAACGTATTTGTCTTTTTAATAATTAATTGGAGATATAATTCCTTACATAACAATGAACCTTTCCAACACTGTGCATTGTCACTAGAAATACGCTTAGTATTAAGCAGCCATTTTTTTGATCTATTGATCTATTGATAGTATATGTGTCACACAAACATGTAACTAATACTATACATGCAATGGACTTTGGATCTGCCTCTTTACCCATTGGCTTTTTTTACCCAGCCACTTTTAGCCATTGGCTTGACACAGTGTCAATCACATCTTGGCTCCGCCCAGAAGAGTACTGCTGTCTTGCTGGATGCTGTTGGCTGTTAGGTGGTATCTTTTCACCTCTAATGAAGTGCCTGCATTGAACTGCATCAGGGACTACTTTACAGATAAAGGCCTAAATATCCTCACGTTCCTCGTATATATCTCACTTCTTCCGCCCGCCACATCCTCTCATTCCTCCCTCCACCCCAGCTAGGTTTGCTACCTTTCCCAGAGAAAAATACCTGAACATTCTGCCAAGGCCCGGGCATGCTTCTTAAGTAGAACTTTATATGAAATCGACTGTATTCATTTTTAGCATGGCCTTTCTCTCTTTACTTACTTTAGTTATCAGTCAGGGGTCATTAGGGATGCTGCAGAACACATTTTAGAGTGTGTTCTTCTTAAATGTACTGTTTAAAGTATGTAGTGATAAGGGAACAAAATACAAGCTTTAGGTGATTTTTCTTATTTTTTTACAGGTCAGGATGTTAAAATAAATACCGGTGTTGCCAGTATAAAACCGGCCAGGTGGTAGCCCAACACCCCACCCTCTGTTCCCTGTATGCTCCTCCTTCCCCTGCCTGTCACCCTCCCTCCTTGCTTCTTCTCTCCCCTTCCACTTGCTCCTATGTGCTCCTTTTTCGTGCCATCCTCCACCCCATCCAGTTCTGACACCTGATCATCTGTTCTGGCAACTTATCATTAGTTCTGGCAGGACTGGGTATTTTTTTCTTTTTCGTTTCCTATAAACAAAATGCAACCCATATATAAAGCTTCCTTGCCTTCAATACTGTCCATTTTTTGTTTGTGTGTCAAAATAAGGCAAAGGAGCCTTCATTGTAGCCCATCCTATCTTTTTATGTCAAGGAAACTAAAGAAGGAACAAATATGAAGGGGAATTTGACCTCTGACCTATCATAGAAACAACAAGCATTTGCAATGCAATAGGTCTCGCATTCACACGATTTTGAGCTATTGGCATTGTAAATGACAATGCCTTCTATTTATGTTTTGGGTTTTAAAACATAAATTCAAGGCATTGTTATTTACAATACTAATAGCGCATAGGGAAGGCATACCCCTCTGCTGATGCCGCTCGATCTTCCATAGCACAATCCCTTCCACGCAGAAAGGGGACTGGGGAACTCATTTACCAGTGGGTTTTCTGGTGAGATTAGGTGCTTAGTCAGAAAATTTCCATTCTCCAGAATCAGATGGGTGTGTAATGTTATGTTTGACATTAAACTTTGCTAGTATGCATGCCATATTCACTGGTATACACTTCAGGGAATGCTACCTTGCATGTAATGTTAGGTGTCCAGAGGGTTCGGTTAGATAGGCCATTTTTTTAAGGCCAGAGTGAAATCGGCTGAACAGAAACGAGAAAAATATTAAAAGAAATGTCCGCAACAGTAGTCACCTAACCACAAGGTGTTGAACTAAAATATCACACTCAAAAATCAACCATACTGATGGCTGGCTATTATATGGCCACAATGTACCTTTAGGTTTATAGTTTGACTGCAATATTGTGACATACAACCAACCATAAAAGATCGAGAGGGCCTCGACGTGGTTAACTTGTCATTCATTACACTGAGATCATCCAGGCCCACAGAGTAGCAGGACTGGGCTAGTAACCTACTAGCCCTGGCAAACATATTCAAATCAGCCCCGTACCGCAGCGCACCAGCGAGCAAAGCCAGGTCGTCCGTCCTGGTTGGGCCATGAGGATTGCCCTACCTCATCCGCCACCACCAAAGGAAAAAAAAGTTCATACGGTGCAAATTACAGCACTTCAAAAAAATAATTGAAAACTATGTTTCAGCACTTTCAAGCCTGTGCCCGGCCCTGAAAGCAGCCCCTCGCTTGCAGCCTACATCCAAATGCCAGAATGGCAACTCCGCCCTGCTGAAAGGCCCTCAACGATACCAACCTCGCCCCTCCTGCCAGTAACCCCCGTTTTAACGTTTCGTCATCTCTATAAGGGTAAGGCTGTGAGGTAGAGAGCTGAGGTGGTCTCTGGAATGAAGGACACTTCGAACCCTACCACCATGGAAGCCTAGTCTCAAAGTGCGCTCTTCACACCCCCTCCTAAAACGCACCGCGCTCATGACAAGCGGCAGGGCCTAGTCGTGACGTACTGAGGGGGCGAAGGCCCGCAGGACCCTCGCGGAGCCTATGACATTGTAGGGTGTCAGGCGTCGGATTAGCCACAGTAATTATGGGCTCTCTTGACCCCCTCGGTGGCAGAAATGCGAAAACGCGCCGAAAACGGCAACGCCAGAAACCTCATCTCAACAGAAATGAGAAGTGAACTTTCCGGCCTTTGCGAGTCTGTCATCGCAGACCCCTGATTAATATTCTGGGGTTGGGAGCCTTTCCCTGAAAACATAATTAATTGAGGCCGCAGCGACAGTAAACAAGCAATTTCAAATTAAACCGAAATGACGGCGTCTTCATTTGCAAATGTGAACAGATTCTGTGCAGAGATAAATGAAGTCACCGCATTAGAGAGAGACGGGCCGGGGGGAGGCGGGGTGTACACAGGGAGATGGGGAGGGGGTGGTGAAGTGATAGAGTCGTTAATCTCTACCTGTCTGTGTCACGCTGACAGCCATCTCCGAGATACCGGACTCGATCCGCTGCAGCTGCTCCCGGTCTGCGCGGCTCCCCGTGACGAGCGGCACCAGGTAATTAAATAAACAAGCGCGCCACTGCTGTCCTATTGGCCAGGGCAAAATAACACATAACACTAATGGGAAAACAATACCGGACTCGATCCGCTGCAGCTGCTCCCGGTCCGCACGGCTTCCCGTGACGTGCGGCACCAGGTAATTAAATAAACAAGCGCGCCACTGCTGTCCTATTGGCCAGGGTAAATAACACATAACGCTAATGGGAAAACAAGACTTCAGAAACATGATCTGTCACTACACGCCTCCTATAGATAAGAAATACCCTCACGACAGCCGTTAAGCAAACGATCCAGTCCGGATGGGCCGTCCCAAAAGGAGACAGGGCGGTAACAAAGAAGCCTCATTTTCAATCAGAGGCCACCGTTTACCATAAACGATGACGCCAGCCAATGAAAATGATGGGCGGGGCTTCAAGTCCCCTTCTGAAATCTCCTCTACCACAATATGTCTCGCAGAGCGAGCAGCGCATGCGCGCTGCAACGCTAGGCGAGACCTAAAAATAGGACTGCATCGAAGGCAAGGGTGGCTTCAATAAGGATCCCCTTTTGTTGCTTTGTCTGCTTCAGTCAACGTATGACGCATACATTAGCATATTAAGCTTAGGCCTGACAATGTTCGCTTGAAAAAATCTTTGTGTTATAGATTTCCATATTAAGGTGCTGTGCAGGAAGTAAGGTACAGGCCCAATATATGAGTAATGTGCTACAAAAATGCAAAAAAATAAAAAAGGAAAAATTATATTATCCATATGTATTTTGAAAAAACGTTGTTGCAATTAGAAATGTTTTTGTTATTTTTGCTAAAGGCCAATAGACCAATGCATGCATATGTGACATCCTCTCAATATTTATAAAATATACACAGATATCGACTGTAAAATGTTATTTTTGTTTTGTTCTCCGTTTTTTACTGCATACTCTTATTAGCATCTTGTTGCTCTGCATTGTTGGCGCACTGTCTGCAGATTGCCCTACTGTGCTCAGAAGGACAGAGGTGTTGCATCCCAGCCACCCAGCTGATCCTAAAAGTGAATGGGAGAAGGAATGGAAGCCACGGCACCGTGAATAAACAACACACAGTAGAATAATAAACCCCACTACGGCCTGGGTAACTACTTAAAAATGCCATGTTTGTAAATTAAACTATGGACGTGAGTGACTCGGGTTATTGCTTCACACTCAGAAATGGAGTAGAAGTTATTGAGGGAATGTGAGGTAATAGTGAAGTGAAATTAAATGTTGGGAAATGCCCTTGTATTTCCCACGTAATTTACTTTATTGTGCCTTAGTGTAGAGGACATGAGTGTATCCTATTTCACATTTTGCACTGTATCCTCTGGCATAAAGAATGCTTCCCTTTGCTCAGTTGTGTTTGTAGGTCTCAGTGGGGCAGTCTGAAGGCTTGACTGAAAATCACTGGGAAGTAAGCCAGTAGAGGGCCAGCTGCCTTATAGTACCGCCATCTTTAGTCCAGTGCACCCCTCGTGTCCCAAATTAGTCCAGTGCAGGGACTCTTTCCATTAAGACCAATAATGGCACTAAAAAGGTACAGCATTTATAGCACAAAAGTCGTGATCTTCGGGAAGAGCGCCTCACTGTGGGAGTGCACCTAATGACCAGCCTAACTAAGACCCACACGCACCCACGCAAAGAACCGCAAGATAATCATCGACTGCAATGTTGATATGACTGCCCAAGTAAACGCCATCACAGCCTCCTTCTTCCACACCCTGAAGATGTTGAGGAAAATCTTCAAATGTCTCCAGAGCAGCATCCGCAAAACCGCCACACACACCCTCATCACTAGCAAGCTGAACTATGGGAACTCCAGTGCTTAATTTGTAAAACAAAAGACGTGCCGGTGCCGAAAATGTTGCCAAGGAGGTCTAAGCCCACTTCTACCTCCGGTGTGCCCAACTTTCAACACCCGCACTGCCTCAGTCTCTATCCTGTAACCATGCTCTGCTGTCTGTCCCCTAAGTCATGCGTTTTACTTCTTTACCTACACCGACGGATGAGTGCAAACACAAAATGTACACCAAATGAAAATGCTTTTTTTGAACGTATTAATCTGTGCGGTTTGACTGGGTTTGTTGCGGATCCGGCGGCTGCTTGAGCACAGCAGGTCCTGTCACTGCTAGTGCTGCCTGTAATTAGTTTGGTCCAGTTATGACGAGCCTCATCAGCATCCACTGCTCAACTTTCTGTCACCCTGCCTGCTACAGCACAAGCACTGTCCTCAGCCATAATGCTGCCAATGCCTGTGAGACGTGAGTATGGCTGTTGCGCCTACTGGGCTCACGCACACTCAGCAATTAGCATGCTGGGAGGCAGCGCACCGAAATGCAGGTGACTCCATGGAGTACAAAAGTTGTGGTGGGCCGCATCGAGCAAGTTGAATGTTGTAGCACTGCAGGGCTGCAGGCTATACTACTCTGGCTACGCAGCAAGTGGAAAGTCCACACTTACTTTCGTTTATTCTTCCTCATGAGCCCTCACTCCCAAATTCGAAATGCGCTCTCGCAGCTTCCTTGCCTTAACTCAGTCATAAATCAGCCCCCACTACAATTATCGAATGGGAGGCTTAGGCTCAGGCAGTGGCAGGGTGCAGCAGACTCCGGGAATAGAATGCAAGCCATTCGTTAATGATGACTTCTTGGATTCATGACAGGCGTGATGACATCATCACTAACGTGGTGGTACACAATCATGCCTGCCTGGACAGGCGTACTCCTGCCTATGAAAACATACCAGCCCGTCACCTTGCAAGGTATGTTGTTCTTTTTATTTTGAAGTTGGGCGATTAATATTGAGACCACCACCTGCAGGGTCAGAAATCATAGCCATGGCCCTGTGAAAGAAGTGCTGGGGCTGAGCACTGGAAGGCACCGGCTCAAATTAAGCACTGGGGAACTCCCTCTACTCAGGGAATAGCAATAATCTCGCCAGAGGACTGCAAACAATTCAGAGCTCGGCAGTCAGAATCACTTTCAACCTCCCACGCCGCACAGCCATCACACCGCACCTCAAGGAGCTCCACTGGCTCCTGATACATAACCGTGCACAGTTCAAACTCCTCCCTCACACCTTCAAAGAACTACACAACCCTGGCACATCCTACCTCAATGGTTGCATCTCCTTTCACAAATCAGACACCTCCTCTCGGCAGGACTCCTATTTACACCCTTCTCACATATATGCAGAACCAGATCCGGAATTGGACCTTCTCCTACATCACCCCCAAAGCGTTGAACTACCTATCACTACACATCAGAGCATCCTCCTCACTTCTTGAGTTTCACAAGATCCTGAAGACCTGGCTCTTTGAATAACCCTCCCACCTGCCCAGGAGTGGCTATACTCTCACCTGTTCAGCGCCAGGATACACAGCCGCAGCCCGTGCAGGTAAGAGTGGTGGGGCGGGGTGGGGGGGTTGGATTCGACAGACAACCCCGAGGGGAAATTAAAATTTAAAAAAAAAAAACCCTCGTCGTCTTCTGTCGAACTCTAGGCCCCACCGCTCTTACCTGCACGGGCCGTGGCTGAGGATACACTACCGGTGATAGCACGCTCAACATATAACATATAACATAACCTAACCTTGAATTGTTTTAATGGCTGAGAAGGGCTACACAGAAGGCAACTATATGGGATATATGCTTTTGGTGAATGAGATGGAGTGGTGCACAATTGTTGTGTTTGTATGTTTCCACCTCAGAGGTGAATGTTTATATTGTAGTTGGAGTGTGGAAGAATTTCCTTTGCAACGGGGGGCTCGGTTGACATGAATGATGGGAAGGGCTGTGGTGAAATGTAGGACTGTGGTGGTGTTTTGGTTATTGAAGAGGAGAAAAACGTTCTGCTGGTGGATCCAGAAGGGGAAGGTGTTGCACCTCTAAGTTAACTGGAATGTGTTCATATATTCTTGCAAAGTTGTCTTAGGTCTCCCTGAAAACGTGGCTCCAAAAACATTATACAATTTCTGATATAAGGTTAATCGGTAGGCCAGTGTTTGAATCCATACCATCATCATGTTTCATTCAAAAACAAATATTTACACAAAACATACCATGCTAACCTTCTAGGTGTAATGGTCGACCAGGAATAATCAATCATGGTTCACCGATAGCATTCTTTTCTTGCATTGTATGGTGCTTACAGCATTGTCTGAGTAACTTCAGCAATGGCAGTATACAAACATATTTGTGTTGCATAAACAGGGCCGGGGTGCCAATCGCAGGTGCTCCGTGGTAGGGAAGTCAGACACCATGCTCAGAGCTAGGTAGAACGTTTTGAGGCAGGCATAAATACTTCAGGGGACACTGTTCTTTGAGACATTTGCTACAGGACCTGTCAAGGCAAAGGATATGGAATGTTCTCCCTTGCGTCGATCTTCATATGGGCAAACAAAGGGGCATATTTACAAGCCCTCAGCGCCAAGTATCACTTTTTTTGACGTTCTCGTGGCGCAGCACCATTTTCCATATTTACAAGGTGGTACTAAGCCACTTTACGTGGCTTAATGCCACTTTGTAAATATGCCCCTTCCTGCCGCAGTCCATGGAGGCACAGGGGCGTACAATGGGTGTTGCTGTGGGTGTTCCATCGCAACACCCATTGCTTTTTGATGCTGCCCCAGATTGACAAGGCCATGGAATACCAGGCGTTAGCATGGCAAAACGAGGAGAAATTATTAATTTCTCCTCGTTTTTTGCTCTTTCCATGTGTGCTGCATTGTGCAGCACACATAGAAGTGCAAATCACCATTACTGATTGTTTATGTGCAGGATGGTGTCCCTTCCTGCACATAAACAATCGTCCCTGCAGCACAGGCTCCCTTGCAACATGGCAGCGGGGTGCCTGCACTGGCGCTAGGCAGTTTGCTTTGTGCCAGGGCTAGGGGAAACACAGGGGTGTGCCATATTCTTATGAATACCGCACATTCCTGCTTCTAAATTTGGCACAGTTCCGGCCTCCAACATTTTCTTGTGAATATGCCCCTAAATGTCTCTGTGTATTTCAGGCATGATTGTATCGGAGAGATCACCATGCAATTTAGTTAGTCCAATTATTTGAGCATATCCCCCTTGCAGTTGGTCGATAGTATTCACAGTGCGTAGTGATCTTTTCAACTCTGGCACTTAATTTTATATCTGACTCATCCATGCTGTGAAGTTTGTAGGTGGTTTGCACTGTCCATCTCTCAATTTACTGTGAGCAGAATCATCTGCCTTGGTAAAATCACAGATGTCAGTTTTTTAATCAGTGTTATAGCAAATCCCGCCGATCCAGTCAATGGTTCTGCATCATCTCCTAAGGATGAATCAATTTTAACCTAACTGTCCCACAAGCAGTCTACTCCCCAGTGTTACCACTATAAAGGCTCCCTCCTCCAAATATAATTTAGTATTTTCATCTCGCAGCTGCAGCCAAATATCAGAAAGTTATGGGTGTACAATTCAAGCAAAATACATTGCTGTCAGGCGCATGCACACAGCAGTGGCTGAGCATAAGTTTAAACCCAAGCTATTACTTAAACCGAAGCAAGAAAGGCCCTTCATCTTTCCAACATTAGAACCCACAAGCTGTCCATAACCCCTGTTGTTTCCCTTTCGGGATGCCACCAAGGGAACAGCCACAAGATGTGGCACCTTTGGAAGGGTATACAACAATGGATGGACAAATGCTGTGGCATCATGGCAGTGCTGCAGGAGTGGTGGGGTTGGGAGGGTTCTTGGTCTTGGAGGTCTTGAAAGCAAATCTTAGAGGACCATTAAAACTCATGTGATCATTAAAGATCTCACGAAATCTGCAGAGAATGACAAGATCTCAGAAGATTATGCCAGATATAAATACCACACCCACCCTCTAAACTCTGATTTGCAACAGATGACCTGGCCAGAAGCATGACTACCCAGTTGGTCCTGCTGCATCCTTGCACTATTCCATGTTGATATGATGGGCAAATCTCACAGCTGATGTCCCGCAACAACTCGTCGACTGGTGATCACAGGCAGAAAACAAAATAACACACGACATGAAGATTGGTGACATATCCTGATCCACACTAAAGGCGGTACGCAAAAGCATACCCAGTCCAGGTAACATGAAAGGACACAAGCAAAGTAAGAACGTCTAGTTGAGTAGGAGACTCCAGCGACTTCCACTTAGAAACCGCATATGAGCAAGACTAAGCTAAGCCAGGAAAGAAGTATTCAGGAATGTTGGACAAGTCAATTATATATTATCAACATATACTCACAATTGATCCAGCAGACTTCCCGGTATCTAAAAGCTTTAGTATAGTTATCATGCAGGATCCTCCACTGGTTGTGTGGACCTCTGGTTGTCGACTGAAAGCATATGAAAGGAGCTGGCATCCGCAATACATTTCAATAACAGTGAAACCAAATTGGCTCCTCAAAAATGACATAGGATGGTGTCCAAACCATGAAGGTTTTCTTAGCAAATTAGGCAAGTTACAAATCAATCATTCAGTAAGTCAATTTATCTAAAAACATGTATATCTACTTAATTGTTCAATCTGAATTTGTATATTATAATGAAAAAGATGCAAAATATGGTAACGTAGGGCGCGCAGAATACAAAATAAATTGGTTCCATAAAGTAGTTTCCCTGTTCTAAATGAGGCATCCAAAGTGGCAAGGGGAAATTCTAAGAGGAAAGTGGCAGCATCAGAAGAACCAAATTAAGGTTCTGGGGAAAGACATGGGTTCTCAAACATGAAGCTCAACACCCTGGGCAGGGAGAATCAATGGAGTTCGAGAAAGGTCTTCTCTCAGCGAAATCAGAACAAATCTGCTAAACGTTTCTAAGGAACACATAATTAATACACAATGGAAGGTTCTGAAAGCTTCATCCCACCCAAACTCCCTCTGGACGATCCATTACTAGGAAATATGTCCGAATTCACCCGCAATCCTGAGGCCTCGCCATAGACTTTCACAGTCTGTGAGATTCTAGGTAAATATACTCCAGGGTGCTTGACATATAACAGGAGGTCGTCTGGGTACAGCGAGACACTGGCCTCCCGATTACCTCCCCTGCAGTAACCACTCGAGTGTCCAGCGGGATAGGGGCTCCATTACTACAGCTAACAGGAGGGGGGAGGAGCTGACGCCTCTGACCGGCGGCGTCTTGTATTTCAAAGGATGGGATGAGAACTCCATTTACCCGAACCCTTGCACATGGCCTTGCATAAAACATCTGTACTTAGTCATGAAAATAAGGTCCGAAAGCCTTTCTCCGCAACACCAGGTGTAGGAAGGGCCAATACACTCTATCAAAGTCTTTTTCAAAGTCTAACGATATAAAGGTTGCATCTCCTTTTAGTTTGGATGCTCGAACCAGTGCAACATTCACCCTACGGAGACAATGGTGTGTACCAGGGGCTAGCATGAAGCCATTCTGGTCTCCATGGATGAGCGAACGTATGACCTTAGATACTCTATTCAACAGAACCTAGGCCAGGATCTTCACCTCTATATTTTTAAGTGAGATAAGGCAATAAGAGCTACAGTCCTGTGAGGGCCTTTCCTCTTTCAATATCATTGCTATGGTAGTACCCCTTAAGTCCTGGGGAAGTGAGCCTGCCTGACCAGCCTCCATGAAGACACAGAGCAGGTGTGGTAGGAGAAGAGAGGTGAGTTTCTTTAAAAACGCCATAGGGAACCTGTTTGAGCCAGGTGGTTTTCCTAAGGGCATTTCAGATATTCCCTGCTGAGTCTCCTCTTGGGAGGAAGGGGCCGATGGTTCAGTATCAAGCAGTCTAGCTCTGCCCACGTGGTAGATTGCTGGTGTGCAGATTCCTGTAGTAATGTGCAAAAGCAGTCACAATCTCTGAATGGTTAGAGACCAAATCCTCTGGCTAGGTTCTTAAGGATGGGTCCATCTGTCCCTCTACCTTGTGGTTCACCAGCCAGTAGAACATTTTCCACACTTTGTCCCCCCATTCATATATTCTGTGCTGTGTAAGTATGGGAAGAGTTCAGCAGGGCATGCTTCAGCATGGATTTGATTTGCTTGAACTGTCTGAGGACTTCGTCTGTAGGGGAGGCAGTGAAATGCGAATCAAGGTCGCAGATTTCATTCTCCATAGAAGTCACCACCTAACACCTGTCTCTTTAGCTCGAATGTCTGTTAAGGCCTTATCTCAGATCACATCCTTCAAGTCTTGCCATAAAGTTAGAGCAAAAGAGACCGAAGGTAGATTGAGCTCATAATATTCTACGGGGGCCTCCCTGAGTAGATCCTCAAAGGGTCATCAGTTCCTCTGTCCGTTCTGCAGGCCACCATCTCCACTGGGGAGTTGTCTGACAGTCGCCTTGGCAAATGTGGGCCTGCACTATCTCCCTCGCATCTACTGCCATGATGAATACATAATCAGTTTGCGCTGCGGAACTGTGCTGCACAGATTAATAAGTATACTGTGTCACCTTGTTGTTCTATCTGCACCATGTGTCTATCAGACCTAGCGCGGACACCCACTTGAGGAGGGCTCTTGTTCTAATGGTGGAGGCAGTGCTAATCACATCTACCTTTGGGTCCATGGCTGAGTTAAAGTGTCCCCTATCACCGTGCCCAGAGGGGTGTCAGTGACCATCTCAGTGACCTGGGTCAAGGTGTCTTCGACCAGACCGGTGAAGCATAGACGCTAACCAACATCCATTCCTGTCCCTGTAATGTCCCAGATATCAACATGAACCTTCACCATGACCATGAGGGAAAGGCGTTCTGTAGAATGATAACCACTCTCTTGGAACTGGTGGTGAAGCCACGTGGTAAACACTTGTGTAGCTGTATTATTCTAGGCACCCACATCAGGTACTCATGAGGTGTATCTCATGGAGGAGGAAAAAATCAGGTGTGTGTGTGTCAGCTAACATATTACATTACTGCTCCTTTCTTGATTTCATTATTTAGACCTTATCATTCCAGGAGAGTATCCGACACTGCCACGGGTGGTAGGACTATCTGGGTGGGTCCATAGTCGTGAACCATGATCTGCCATCATGAGGGTTTCTGAGATCCCCTCATCATCTCATTTTTTGGGCACTAGAGATCCCATTCCTACAGTGCTCAGTCCTCCCTTATCTCCCTCTCTCCACCAGGGTTGGGCCTCTGAATAGTGCTCCCATGAGCCTGGGGTTCAGTAGAGTTTTCACCCTCTAGGGCTCTTGCTTTGTTCACATCAGGTCCAGCGACAGGTTTGAGACAGGTGCTGCTCCACTGTAGTGCCTTCCGCAGGTCTGCCCCCTCCTCACAGGCATCTCCATTGCATCTTCCCATTGGCTACCATGTTGCTGGGTAATGGCCTGGCGCTTTAGGGGCCAGTTTTCATGCCACAACGCCCTTTCGGAGCTGCCCGCTCTCCTGACTTGATAGCAGCGATGTGGAAGTTTTCAGGGCGCATTAAGCACCAGGATGGTTACGGATGGTGGAAAGTGGCGTAGACACCAGATTATATTTCTGCCATGTTGGCTTCCAGGCCTCACCTCCTTTACATATTTATTTAATTGAAATGTACATTTCTGTCAAGGTAATTGTTCTGGTGCTTTGTGTCATTGCAACTCATGGAGAGAATTGAATGCTGGAATAAAATTATCTAGTTTTATTTCAGTACTCTCTATAAATATGTCATCAATACATGACAAACAAGGAGTTGTGCATTATACATTGCCTTACCATTTCAATACAGAATTGTACCTACATATGTCTGCATGATGGGACACTTTAGGACTCACAAGAGATCCAGATATTTCAACTCATAGTAACTAAATTACTACTTTGTGGAGATGCTGAAATAGAAAAACCTTATTCACAGTAAAGTTCCCCACTGCAGATCTCTGAGTGACCACGGCCACCAAAGCAGTGACCTATTCCACCCAAAGACAAGTAAGTACTGTACTCCTCTGTGAATGAATGTGTGAGTCCCAGATCATTAATATCTGGACAGCACTATTCAGCTTACAGTGCCTCTTCGGTTTTCCAAACAAGTTTTAAAATGTCTCTTTCACTGATATATTTTGGCTTTTGGTTTTATGGGACTATATAGTTGGTTGGGCTGGATCATGAGAATATTGAGACCCCGTATGTGAAGCCTATCCTCTGTTATTGTACATCGTATTGCGAACTCTTGAATTCTATTCCATTTTAAGTTAAGTGTTCTATCGCCCAAGAGCAGTGCTTATGACACAGTACAGTATCTAGTAAAATAACATTAAATAACTAGAAAAATCATGGGTGTTCTGGCATATGGCTGTCAAGTTCTGACAATTTCCTTTCCTCATCTTTGAGACACTTGTTCAGTCTGATAGATATACTACTGCGCAAGAATGATGAATGAACAGTGACCTATGTCCAGTCTCTGCTTTCATCAATGCACTGGATTTAAGTCAGCAAGGATGAGAATTATCCTACCGAGTACTTTCATGGATGGAAGTAGCACACCACCATGTAAGAACATGGATTACAAAACAGAATAGAACTAGTGTTACCATACTTTTACACTCACTAATAATCCACTATTTCTGCTAATAAAAATTAACTGCTTGGTGGAGAAACTGGGAACAAGCGTACTGTTTTATCTGAGAGAAAGATGGTTACTGATAGTTATAGCCATTTCAGTTGCATATAGAAAATTGTGTCACTAATTAAAGCATAATCACATTCCTTAAGTCATAGTGTATATCAGTGATAAAATCAATACAAATTGGCATCCAAAATTCATACTAACAATAAACAGCTAATTAATCACATACTCATCTTCTCAAATGCTACAATAATTATGTCACATTCTGTAAGGAAACTAGTTGGAAGATTTAGTAAAGATTTGCAAGTAGCAGTGCATATCTATCATTTATATTCTCTTTGCATCCATACAAACAGAATATACATTGCCAACCCATGATGGATTATAAAGTTATATGACACTATATTGAGAATACAATATTGACATAAAGAAATATCGCCAAAAATATCCAAAATATAAATATTGCGACCCAATACTTAAACAGTAAGCACAAAAATGTTGATGAAAAAATTTCATGAAGAAAAAAATCTAAACATCATAAACAAAAAAGATATAACGAATATTGACTAAATATTAAAACTAAGGAACCATATCAACAATCACAAAAAAACAAAATATCAAACACCGGAAAATTGACATAATTCTAAATAAAAGACACGCTGCTACATTAAAGTTACACACACATATCAAAATATGTATATTAATATATACATTAAATACATAAGGATACATAAAGAAGACAAAAATTAGCGTTTACCATAAATGGTGCAAAACAAAATTCAAACTAGTCTTCAACCAACCAATCAAATTAAATTAAACTTAAAAACAGTTAACAAATAGAAACAATTTTCTAATTAACAAACAATATAAAACGGCCACGAAAATGCACATGAAATGCTTCCTTAAAAGAATTACAGTATGATAACGTCACTCTGCTGGACTGCAAAAAAAGAAGACTGCAACACTTCTATAAACTACTAAATTATACAAAGTAAGTTTGACAATCAATGTACGCTGACAAAATTATAACCATCTAAAACTATGTTGAGATAAATAATTAAAACTATACTACATGTTTAGTTCTCCGAATTACAAGTGCTCTACAAGAAGAAGAAACGCTCAAAGGAAAATAAAATAAAAGACACAGACACTGAATTATTCAGAACTTTAAAAGACCACCTTGAAAGTAAGTATAGTAAGCAAAGCATAAAACTAAAATTAAAGCTAAGCTAAAGCTTTAACATACTAACAAAGTAAAATAAACCAAACAAACTCCAAGTAAATTCTAGATTAAAAAATAAGGCAACACAACTAACACATTTATCCTCTCAACAGAGTGCAACAAATGAAAACTGTGCCAAAAGCAAAATCAAGCACTCCTGCAAAATTCTACAACTAGAACGAAGTAAAACAATATAAAAGGATGCAAGTTAAATAATGAACCTGCAATGTAAACATGTTAAAATTAACAAAACATCACCTATTGTTTTTAAATAAAATGAATGTATATTTCTATCCTTTTAAACCCGCAAATAAAATGCCAGAAACAGGAAAATACATCAAATCCAAAAAGAAGCTGCTATTAAATCATAGAGGGTATACCTAAAGTATGAGCAACACCTCCAGTGAGAAAACACACTGCAAATGCTCCAAATATTTTTCAAATGCATGCCACGGTAGGGCTACCACTAAAAATGAAATAGTTGAAATTATTTGGAAACATAGCCATCGTCATAATATTACTGAAATTGAAGTCAGGAATATTTACAGGACCTAAATGAGGTCATACAAGAGCCAACAGGAAAAATACTTAAATATATTATACTAAATGTGCCTGAACAAGCAACAGGCCAACTCCCTGGCATACCAGCCTTAAAAAGATTAATTGCCAGAACATGTACAACAGGCAGGGAAAGACCAGTAGGGCCCAAAAAATATGAAGATAGAGACATACCCAACAATTAATAATCACACATAAAAAGACACCATTTTACTATATGACAATAACAAAAATAATAACATGCCAAATAGCAATTTACTAACCTTTTTTTTAACATATGTTATTGATTCCTCCGCAAAAAACAATAATATGCACAGGAGAAAAGTGGTAGCCCATAATGTTATGGTAGGGCAGATAATAGCAAACACAGGTGTCACTCTATAAAAACCTGTCTGTCAAATTTCCAATCATCAACAAAGAGAGAGACTTTCAAAAAGGTTACAATTACACAACATTTCATTGTGAATAATCCCACCTCTTTTGCCCCAAATCATACTATGTTTTTTAGGGCACCCCCAGGCCCTGTAAACCAATTCCTCTGTAACATTGCAGTAATCCAGCCCTCCAAGTCATTCCTCCTCTGGGGGTGAAGTTGGTGTGTGTCATTACTTTGAGATGCCTGCCTTGGCTAGTATTAAACCCAGAACCATAAGTAGTATTTTGCAGCATGAACCACCAGACACATCCAAAATTCCTAATCGAAGCACCTTGGGGTCTATAGGTATCTCCCTTCCCATCTCTTCACTCAAAATTTTATTAATTCACTTTCAGTAGGAGGTAACATTTGGGCAGACCCTCATAACGTGAAAGCTGGAGACCTAGAACACAGAGGGTTTGGAAATTTACCCATCTTCCATAATAGTTCCGTGATACAATTTATGAAAATATTTAAACAGAAATTGGCAGCATTCTGGATGACAATTTTGCTCCAACCCATTCATCGTCGTCTATCGGGCCTACATCGTCCTCCCTTTTTTGTCTCAAAGAAGGTAACAGTTCCGGGGAATTAACTACAGTTTGCCAACCTTAACTCAAGACTTTTGAGTCATGCCCTCTACAATTCAGTCAAATATATACAATGCATGGTCATTATCAAAATACGAACATCCCATTAATGTGTGCACGTTTACCTAACAAACAAAGCGCAACTTACAATGAAATGCTAACACACAAAACAACAAATGAACAGCTATAACCCACCAAATATCATCATAGATTTTGAACAGACATAGATTTAGGCCATATTCAAAATCCACCCACATACTACAATTCATGAGTGCAATTCAGGAATGCTACTATCACTTTAACCAGAGCATATGGAGGCACCTACAAAAACCACCCTGAGCATAGAATATGGAACTAACCTAGAATTTGAATGCTAAATATAAAAGCTATTATCTTTAGCATACGTCTCTGTAACAGTAGTCATTAACTGGATTCTTTTGGGGTTACTTGGGTTGGTCACCTGCATCAATCAGGCCACAGACACCAACCCAAGTATCATATTCCATGCTGTAATGTCTATGACAGCACCATGTCCCAAGAAGCAAATACAAATAAAGCAGGGAAAGCGTTGCACAGTTCCTTCCAGGGAACCCTTGGAAGAAGTCACTCCACAAACTCCTAGAAATACTTAAAACAGAACAACACTACCAGGATCTAAGAATGGAATAATCCCCAACCCAACTCAAATCATACATCTCCAAACAAATGCATGAACTCCGAATATTCAAAGTAACACTCTTTACTAACAATCTGGACCTCTTATATCTAGACACAATAGCAATACCTCTACTTTGGGAAAAATAAATAACAACACCATTTAACCTCTGTAAAACACAAACACTCTTAGTTTATGAATATGTATTACCACGCATCCTTTACCACTCAAAGACTTTACCATGCAATGCGTTTACCACACATATTTTTGCAGTCCATATGCCTTTACCACGCATTCCTTTACACGAAAGGTAAGTATATTTAAGTTTAGAAAGCTTTATTGAACAAAAAGAGAAAACATGGTACAAAAATATAAAACTAAGAATAAAATACAAATCCATCTAGTGACATATAAAACTACTTATAAAGGAAAAGGAGAAAAATCTAATACAGCATAAATTACTAGAAGACAACCAATATAAAAGGAAAACATAATCGCAGAGTACCATACTTAAAATAGCATTTTTGATTTTAGTTTTTTTGGGTGAGAAAAACAGAAAAAGGAAGAAAGAGAAAGAAGAAAGAAAGAAAAGGAAAGAGAAAATAGAAGGGAGAGGAAAAGAAGGAAAGAAGAGAATAGAAAAAGGAAACCATCAATCATATACTATAAAATTGGTAAAGCTTTCCAGTGACTTGTAATATACAGAATACAGAAACGCAATAATGAATAAAGAATCCTAGAATATGCAAAACATATTTAGGAATAAGCAGAGCAATTCATGGTGGTTGAAAAACAAAATTACTGACATTGGCAAGTAGTGCAGAAGAAGAAACATAGTTAGTAAGAGGGGACCAAAAGGCCTCTTTACGGATAAGCTGCTGAGATGTGGTTACAAAGGCTCTATCTAGCCTGTGATGCTGACATAGTAAATTCCACCAAGCTGAGAAGGAGACTTTGGAGGCATCCTTCCAATTCGAGGTTATGACCTGAAAGGCAATGGCAATGGCTAAATCTATAAAAGTGCCAAGTTTTCGGACACCCAACCAACGTGTGGAAGAACTACCCAAAAAAATTGAAGTGATATCAAAGGGAAAATTGATAGAACAAATTGAGGCAATAGACTTGCAAACTTTTGTCCAAAAAATGGAAATGTTGGGGCAAAGGAAAAAAGAATGCAAATAAGTACCAGGAGTGGTTTGGCACGACCAGCAGTTAGAAGATAGGGCAGGATTGAATTTGGATATAGCTAAAGAGGTTAAAAAAAGTCTCTGATAAAAATAAAAAAGTGTTTGAGTAGTGCTGGCATTGCATGAAGTGTGATGTATCCGGGCCCAGACGGAGTCCCAAGTATGTGTAGGAAAAGTGTGTTGCAGATCTGTTTCCCATAAAAGTTCAATCTTACTTTTGGGACGGGGAGATAAGGGGAAAAAAAGGAATTTATAGATGTGAGAAGCCCTAACAGCAGGGGAGAAAGATAACGATTGAGTAGAAGAATCAGAAGCAGGAGGAGAAATATCCGATAGAAGAGAGAGCTGCTGGGTTACAGTCAGTCTCAGAGACTCAAGTTTTGAAAGAGATGTAACCGGTAAGTTGTATTTAGACTGAAGTTCCTGGAAAGATAAAAACTGCTTGTTATGCAATAAGTGTCTAACCTGTAACACACCTTTGATAATCCAGTCTTTCCAGAAAATAGTACGATTGGAAAGTTTAATAGATTTGTTGTGCCAAATAGAAGAGTCTAAAAATAACTGAAGCGGAGAGCGTGATTTACTACGAATTGGATAAAGAATAGATATAAGGTATGAAATAGTAGGGGATTTAAAGGAGCGAGGAGGATGAACAAAGTTATCTAGCGAAGAGAAGGGGAAAGGATAAATAATTGATTCCTCTAATTTATGCCATACTGACACGGGAGGATTATCAATTGAAGAAAAATAGGGCATGACTTGGCGAAGTAGAAATGCAGACTGATATTGGCGAAAATTAGGAAAATTAACTCCACCTTTGTCTTTAGGAGCGGAAAGAGCAGAAAGAGAGAGATACGAGCTCTCCGATTGTTCCAAAGGAATTTACTCATTATACTGTTAAGGTTTTTGAAGAATTTTAAAGGAAGTCGTATCGGTAACATGGAAAGATAAAAATTAATTACCAGCAACATCATCATCTTGGAGATATCCAACCTACCCCACCAGGACAAAAATAAAGGGGACCACTTCTCCGACATGGTGGAAATTTTAGATAAAACCTCATCCAAGTTCAATTGAACAGTTTTAGCAATGGACGCGGAGTATTTAATCCCTAGACAGGTGATGCAATTAGTGTTCCATTTAAAGTCCATCCCCTCAAACATACTTCTGAGGCAATATTTATTGAGCGGAAGAATCTCAGATTTAGAAAAATTTAACTTGTATCCAGAGATGGCAGCATATGAAGACAGAAGATCAACAAAAGCGGGCAGAGAAGTAGAGGAGTTAGATATATATAAAAGAATATCATCTGCGTACGCAGTAAACTTTATTTCAATAGATTTATGAGTAAAGCCGCGGAACGTAGAAGAATTCCTGAGAGAATGAAGGAAAGGTTCAAGAGACAGAATAAAAAGCAAAGGAGACAAGGGGCAACCTTCACGAGTACCTCGTTGGAGAGTAAAATATGGAGATTGAGAGCCGTTAACAAAAACCGAAGTGGTGGGCGAAAAATACAACAGACTAATAAGAGATAGAATAGCAGGACCGAATCCATGCCATTACAGGGCACGCATCATAAAAAGCCAGTGAACGCGGTCAAAAGCTTTCTCCGCATCTAGAGTGATAGCTGCAGAAGGGGTAGAGCTCTTGGAAGCAAGATGTATAATGTTTAAAAATGTTCTGGAGTTGTCCGCAATGGTTCTACCTTTAACAAAACCTGTTTGTTCGTATCCAATTAAATCAGGAATGACCTTGTTAATGCGAAGAGCAAGAACTTTAGCAAAAATCTTACAATCTAGATTAATCAAGGAAATAGGACGATAATTAGCACAAGAAGAGGGGTCCTTTCTTAGGAATTAAACATATCATTGCCTCCAGGAAAGAGCCACGAGCTTCCTTACAAGACAAGAAGTATTGGAATAGAGATAAAAGGTGAGGGAGTAAAAACTGGGAAAAACAAGAATAAAATTCAGCAGTAAAGCCGTCTGGACCAGGAGATTTGTCCTTTGGTAACAAGAGTAGAGCGGACTTGAGTTCAGAGAAAGAGAGGTCTTCTTCTAAAATTGAGCAGTCGGGAAGTTCAGAGGAACGCGGAGGAAGAGTTTCGAAGAAAGAGTCCAACTCCACCTCAGAGGGGAAGGATTCTTGAGTGTACAATGTCTTATAAAAATCTGTAAAACAATTTAAAATTTCGTCATCTTTAAAATGATCCGCTCCATTAGAGTCAGTAATTTTGACGACCTTGGAACGTTGGGACTTAACCTTTAAATAATTAGCTAGTAGCTTACCAGCCTTGTTACTACCTCCATAGAATTTAGAATTAATCTTGAGTAAGGTGCCAGAGGCTTCCCCAGTCGATTTTTTATTAAAAGACAGCTTAGCTTGAACTAACTTCTTTAGATTATCCTCACTATTGGATGTAAAATATGCATGTTCCATATGCTTAATAGAAGCTAATAATGAAGCAGAATCTTTAGAAAATTGTTTCTTTTTCGCCGCCACATAATCAATAATAAACCCTCTGGCTGTAGCCTTGAAAGCATCCCATATGGTAGAAAAAGGGATATCTGGGGAGGCATTCCTAAGGAAGAATTCCGGCATGAACTCTTTAAAATGCGATAGGAATTTATTATCTTTAAGTAAATAATTATTAAAGCGCCATCTGCGTGACCGAGAGGATTCAGAGGGGAGATCTAGATTAATCAGAACTGGAGCGTGATCAGAAATGAGGATGGACCCGATATTTGCGTGAGTCAAATTAGTAAGGAGAGGAGGGCTCAAAAAAATGTAGTCTATTCTAGAGGAGGATTTGTGAGCACGGGAGTAAAAAGTGTATTCTAATATGTCCGGATGAGATATTCTCCATGCATCTACCAAGCCTCTCGAGTGAATTGTAGTAAAAAAGGATTTTTGCATTTTGTTGGGAATGTATCTAGCATTGGATTTCCTGTCTGTGAAAGGATCCAAAACCTGATTACAATCCCCACCCACCAATAAATTGACATCAGGACAGGAGTGAAGAGTGTGTGACATATCCTTCCAAAATTGTACATCCACACCAGTAGGGCCGTAGATATTTAGCAAAGAGATGGGGGAACCATTTATAAGGAGATGTAATAAGAGCCATCGACCCTCCACGTCCCTCTCCTCCCTCTCCACAACAAGGGTAAGTGATTTATGAATCAAAGTAATCACTCCATTTTTCCTATCTTTGGACGGGGAGCAAAAGACATGTCCAACCCATTGCTTTTTAAGGGAATTAATCTCATTTTCATTAAGATGAGTCTCCTGAAGCAAAGCTATTTTACAATGCAGCCTAGACAAGTGAGTGAGAACCCTCTGCTTCTTAACAGGATTGCGTAATCCCTTAACGTTCCATGAAATAATGCGAACATTTTCAGTCATGATAATCAGAAGAAAACATAATCAAACAACAAAATAGGCATTGAGTAACTTTAAGCAATAACTGTAACAGATGGTAAAGCTGAAAATAAAAATAATTATAAGATAAACATGGAAAGATAAAGAATAAAAAATACCAAGGAAAACAGAATGAAGAATAACGAGGAAAGTGAATAGAAAAATGATAATAAAGGAAACGAAAAAGGATGATAATAGTGACACATATTGCGTTGCACAGTGATCAATCAATCAGGGGTTTGTTAAAGCGCGACTACTCACCCGTAAGGGTCTCAAGGCGCTAGGGGTGGGTGCAGGTTCCATTCAAGGAGGGGGTCTGTCGAAGAGCCAGGTTTTGAGGTTTCTTGCGAAGATGGGGAGCGATGTTGTCTGTCTGAGGTGGAGCAGAAGGGCGTTCCATGCTTTGGCCGCGAGGAAGGAGAAGGAGCGGCCTCCCGATCTGGTCTTTCTGGTGCGGGGGACCACGGCGTAGGAGAGCTGGGCTGATCGTAGGGTCCTTTGGGGTGCGTGGAATTTGAGTCGGCTGTTCAGGTATGCTGGTCCGGTGCCGTGGAGGGCCTTGTGTGCGTGGGTGAGCATCTTGAAGGTGATTCTCGCCTCGACGGGGAGCCAGTGGAGTGTGCGCAGGTGCTGGGAGATGTGGCAGTGTTTTGGCAGGTTGAGGACCAGTCTTGCGGCGGTGTTCTGGATGTTCTGTAGCTTGCGGGTGAGGTTTTTGTTTATTCCGGCGTAGAGTGCGTTGCCGTAGTCGAGTCTGCTGGTGACCAGGGCGTGAGTGACGGTCTTTCGGTGTTCGAGGGGGATCCATTTGAAGGTCTTACGAAGGAGGCGGAGGGTGTGGAAGCAGGAAGACGAAACAGTGAGGAGAATCTAGTGTCAGAGGACAGTAAGAAAAAACTAGAATGGAAAACCATGAAGAGAAAAAAGAAGAGAGGAGAGAGGAAAAAGAGAAAAGTGATAGACATGTGAAAGTTGACGAAAAGCCGAAGGACTTTAGTCAAGAAAAAACAAGGTATGAATAAAAAGTAGAGAAATAAGCACGAGGAAGCGGGAAGCCGCGAAGGAAAGAAAGACGGCCACACCAGCCAGAGCAACGAGAACGGCCAGAACCAATGAATAGAAAAGAAGAAGAACTAAAGCTCAAGCTAACAGAGAGCCTATAAGGGAGTATAGATACCATGAACAACCAAAAAACAAGACTAAGCAATAAACGCGAAACAAACATACAATGGAATCAAGAATGAGAGAACAGATACTTAACACTTACCAACATGAGGGCAACCGTGGACAACTAGGGAGGAGGTAGAAACGTAGGGAGGGAGGAAACATCTGGGATAAGGGTTTGTACAAGAGGAAAATGCATCTGTAGAAAGAGACGAAGAAAAACAGTGGTGAGAGATGACCGATCTATAGGACATCGTCCCACATTAAGCTAAAGAACAACAGCATCAAACCAAAACAGACAACAAATTAACAAGCAATGGGCACTGAATTAGAGAAAACAAGCCTCATAAAACTTGAGAACAAAGCCGAGAGATAACTAGAGACGTTCAGGCCCCTCCATAATCCATTTTGTCCCCTTTATGTCGAGAAATAAACTGGCGTAAGTCTTCAGGACGATCAAAGGAGTAGGACCTCTCCTTATAAGTAACTTTGAAGAAACAGGGATGTACCAGACCATATCTGGCGTTCATGGAGCGAAGAGCCGGTCGAAGAGACAGAAATTCCTTGCGACGAGCTGCAGTAGCGCGGGCAACATCCTGAGAGAAGAAAACCTTGTGACCAGACCATAGTATCTGCTTTCTTTGTTTTGCCGCCGAAAGTACCAATAACAAGTCAGTATACTCCAAAAACAGTACAATGATCCCTCTGGGACGATTGAGAGACGACGAAGCAGATGAACCTCCAGATTTGGGACCAATGCGATGAGCGCGTTGCAGATTAAGAGTAGTACCATCCTTGAGACCAACCATTTTAGGGATGTGAATTTTTAAGAAGGACAGCATGTCTTACCCTTCCTCGCCCTCAGGAATGCCAAAAATACATAGATTATTGCGACAATTGCGATTTTCTAAATCTTCCGTTTGTGACTTAAGAAGAGCAATCTCTTTAGACATTGCCGCAACCTGAGGTAACACATCTTGAACATCACTGACCTTTTGCTCCACCACCGACATTCTGGAATCTAGGTTTGACCATTTTTCATCCAATTTTTTAAGAGTGGCGTTGGTATCAATAACAAAAGGTTTAATCATCTTTATCTCCTCCATAAGATCCTCCAACGTGATAGGTAGTGGGGATTTGGTGGGAGAGTTAGGCTCTTTCTTGTGGCGCTTAGGAGGAGCAGTAGAGTTAGAATCCTTACGGAGAGACAACATATTGATATTGCTTTTCTGCCCAAAGGATGAAGCAGGATTCATGTGGGTGATAGAATTATATGCTATGCTGAACAACACTTAAGCAGGAGGAGCAAAGTGCACTTCACCTACAATAAGATTGAGTTAGAGACCAGTACAAGGGCTGGAAAAAACCTCCCCGCGATAAATAGTGACCACAAGTAGAAAGGAAGGCTTATGTAGCATTGTAGGTGAAATATAGAAGAACAGTCTTGCAGTTGCAGTCGCCAAAAACCTCATAGGCATGAGAGGTTGTATCAAAAGAATTCAAAAATATAAACAATGAAGTTTCAGTGCTTAAGAAAGCATGAGAACATGAAAAAACACTTCAGTCAGGATAAAAATTAGCTCATAATTAAAGCGACCACATGTAGGTACGAAAGGTGGATAACAGACATTCTTTCCATGAGAAGGTAATGCGGTGCCAGAAACCTCCGCTCCGCTGTACGAGCGACGCGGGAAAAGCTTGAGGAAAAAGCAGCGCTCCACCGGAAACAAAATGGCGGGCGCTACCAGTAGCGCTGAGGGAGACGGAGCGCGACGGGGACAGGGCGATAAGCAGTACAAATAATGAAATACAGACTGCTACCTGATCCCCCGCGTCCGCTCCTCAGCTGCCGATAGTTTTTTGGGTCATAAAGTCAGGGAGAGGCTCCGGTAGATCCAGAGGCTCCGACCGAGTTGCGGAGCTTCAACCAAACGCGGCCTCTTGGTGGCGGCTCAAGCCACGCCCCAGGTAAGTATATTTAAGGTAAGTGTTTGTATGCTTGTACATTTGGATATATACATGTGTGTGTGTGTGTGTGTGTATATATATGTATGGACTACTTTCACGACTGGTTTTACCTCAGTTTAGGAATACCACCTTTGTCCTGGAGCTGGGCACTGAGGATGGCATTGGCTGAGCAGTGGGGTTATGGGATTCCAATACTGAGTATCGTATTGGGACACACCGGACACAGGACGTGTATTACATATAATTTTGTCTGCTGCCTTTGTCAGTAAAAAATATAAACTTTAACAGCAGAACTTTCATTTACATTACGAGGGTTGTCTCTCGGCAAAATGTTTGATTTAAATGCATGGAGTTCCTAAGTGAACTGAAAAGGCAGCATTACTGTGAACAATATCGTTTTAAAAGTTGATTTTAGTGCTTATTGTTTGGTCTTTTAAAGAGACACTTAAATGCCGGTTTTGCAGCTGAAGGACTAGAATTGCATTCCAGTCCGGTTTTTGACATGAGCTTAAAGGTGATTGATGGGACTTTGAGGCATCAAGAGAAAACTGCTTAACCACTGTTAGCAGTATTTATATAACAACACAATATGAGTGCCAATTATGCTGCTGCTAAACACTGTGAAGTTAGATTGGTGTTTTTGCATATGTTTTGAATTTGTCCCTATACAATGTCAGTATATGTTTGCTATCTTGCTGCTAAAAAATAGTGCATCATCTATGTTGATGGATTTAAAAATATAAAAAGAGAAACCAACATGGCACACCTCAGATTGAAAAAGGCAGTGTTACTGCCGAAACACGTCTCTTTTCTCTGAGGTTCTAGTGCCCTGTGTGACCTGATTGAATAAACAGGATGTTAAACCCTGACTTCGAATGCCGGTTCCCTCTCTCATTTTGGAGTTTGAGGAGATTTCTTGGATATATATATATGCTAATATAAGCACCGTCTCTGTTGAGTTCCTTGATGTCATGCTATATGTCTCTAATGGTACATTACACTCTAAACTTCATAGGAAATCCACGGCAGGCAATTCCACCTTACATGCATCAAGCTTTCACCCCAGACATCTGATTGCCAGCATTCCTTATGGTGAGATGCTCCGCCTACGGCGCATTTGCAACTCTACCAATCAATCAAACATTTGTAGAGCGCACTACTCACCCGTGAGGGTCTCAAGGCGCTGAGGGGGGGAGGGGGGTGCAGCTACTGTTCGAACAGCCAATGATTTAGCAATATGTCAGAGTGAGGCACAACAGAGATTCAGGGCCCGTGGCTATTCCAAACACAACATAATCACAGCCACCAACAGGGCCAACTCCGTACCAAGAGAGGAACTACTGATTGGGAATCCTATCACTAATCCCAACAACACTGACAACCCCAGTGAGTCTGATAGTCCAGGCGCTGTCAACACCCGTCTCATCATCACATATAACACAGAAGAGCTCCACATTAGATCTATTATCAACAAGCACTGGAGGATTATTACATCTGACCCAACGTTGGGGCCTCTAGTAGCTCAACGCCCTGACATCACATATAGGCGTGCATTCTCGATGCATGATGCTTTGGTTAAAAGCAGCCCAGAAGTCATCATCAAAACTAACTGGCTGTCTGACATCAAAGGGTTTTACAAATGTAGCAGCTGCAGAGCTTGCAAATTTGGTAGCAACATCACCCAGATCGATGCCACATTTAGGCGGGAGCCACTCATCATCAAACATAGACTCACTCACATGTAGAACTGAGTACGCGATCTATGTACTCCAATGCAAATGTGGACTGAGGTACGTTGGTAGTACCAAACTACAAGTTCATCTCCGCATCCTCCAACACCTTAGGGCGATTGTCAATGGTGATCCCACCTACCCAGTAGCGAGGCACTTCAAGGATGTGCACCACAACAACCTTGATCACCTTAAGTATTCTGTTATAGACTGTGTACTGCCACTAAGACGTGGAGGTAACTGTGAGAAACTACTCCGACAGCTAGAAACTAGATACATCCTTGAACTCAACACCAAAACACCCGCAGGCCTCAACATCAGCAAGGACCTTCACAACTTCCTATAGATTTCCCTGTTGCACGGCTGTTTTACTCCTGGCCGCAGCACTATTTAATGCCTAAGGCCTGTCTGTCTCGCCTATTTTTCACTGTACACTTCGAAGTATCTTCATGGTTCTGACGGCTTAGCTATATGCTGTGCGCATAGATGTTGTTTCAGTTTTTTGTTTCAGGTTATTGACTAGTACATTGCACGACACTGGGATTTATCCCTGGCAATATGTCACACTGTTCACCCTTCACATGTGCAGGACTTTACATGCATTCAAGCTTAGCATTCTGTACAAGTACGGTTGCTTGTCCATCCTTTGTGCGCATTTGTATTTGTATTTTTTGTATATGTACATAGATCAGTTTCCATTCTCTCCGCTCTATAGTGTCTTGCACTCTTGCGGCGCACAAGTTCCGGCTGGAACTGTGACACAGGTACGTCCTCGGCATAACACTCTCTTTGATATTGATTCAAATAACAATTTCTTTTTCTTGTTCCGTTTAGTCTGTTCGGCAGTTATTGTTACTTTTAACCACTAGCACATTTGGCACAACCTAGCACAGTAAAGTAGGTTTTACTCCAGCAGAGTATTTTAATTGTCACTTTAATAATTCACTTTATTATCACTTTAGCACCTTCCTGTTCCCTTATCGCACGCAGGCACTGATGTTGTTTGCAATTAACCACCACAGCCTTTTATTGACAGTCCACATATAGGCTATACTCCGGCCTGTTGGATGACACGCATATCACGCATTCATGCATTCAGATTCCTGTACTCACCATTTGACGCATTCTGACTCCGTTGCTTACGCAGTTCTCTACAAGTCCACCTTGCAGTTCTCACTCTGATCATAATTGCAGGCGCTCGTCCCGCCAGCCATATACATATGAGCACTATGAGACTCCCGCCTCCACAGTTCGGGAGTAATGACCCTAGTCTGTTTACCCTCGTAGTCATCGAGTCATGTTGATTTATTAACGCTTTTCATTAAATGACACAGTCGGTTGGTCTACTTGGACATAACCACTTATGTATATACACAACAAACAGTGCTTATTGTTCGTATTTCAGTGTGACTGCAAATACATTACTGCGATGTAAATATTCGGAGTCTGTCAACTAAGTCGTTTTTCATGTTTCTGTAAACGTGTCCATAGCTCAGGCATTTGCATATGACTTACCGCCAGCTGGCTGTTCACTTACGTTATCAAGGTCGGAAAGCTGTTGTAAAATGCAAACTCATTGTCTTCTATGTGTGAACATAGTAGAAACACTTATGTGCCTATATATTTCATTTCTCACATGCAGCGCGCCATGTGATCAAGGCCGCAGTCCGGCGGCCGAAACGCGTAATTTGGACCTGATGTTGCATTAAACATTTCCTTTATACCATTTCAACTGGAGTCTGTGCCCGTGTGTTGCGCTGCTGTGGCCTCAACCTTGGGATTTTGTTCGGATATATATATATATATATATATACATATATATATATATATATATATATATATGCTCCGAGTTGCCCCCCTAGGCAAAGACGCACTCAGACATCTGGAAGCTGCAAGCCTTTATTAGGTAGAAACAGAACCTGCATGCCAATGCGAAATTACAGCGTTCGTGTCGTGTACGCCAGACCCTGGGGGGGGTGTCAGCGCAGCACACAAGACTGTCGAGCCTCTGAAGAAAGTGCAGGAAGCTTTGAAACGCGTCAGGCGTACACGATACGAATGCTGTAATTTCGCATTGGCATGCAGGTTCTGTTTCTACCTAATAAAGGCTTGCAGCTTCCAGATGTCCAAGTGCGTCTATGCCTAGGGGGGGAACTCGGAGCTTTTATATATATATATATAATATATATATATATATATATATATATATATATATATATATATATATATATATATATATATATATATATATATATATATATATATATATATATATATATATATATATATCCAAACAAAAAATTGGCAAAGTCCGAGCCACTTAAAACGGCGGGCACGCGGCGGTGTAGCCAGCCCCTACTATTCCACACTCTTCCGGTGACAATCCAAATGCACAGCGGAAAAACACCAGTACCGCGGCCACAATTTTGATTAAGCGTGTTTATTTAAGGCAACACCAGCAACCCGACGCGTTTCGGAGTTAATAGCACTCCTTTCTCATGGGTAAGGCTTTGACATCCTCACTTTCAATTTTAAAGGTACACACATAATAGTGCAGTGCACGTGATCATAAACATAAAAAACAGCGTTCGTGCTCATAGTTTGTTGCTCTTTTTCAATAAAGTTATGGCTGAGCACAATAACATAGAAAACACTTGGTTATTGATCACGACGGTATTGTCAAAATTAAATCTGCGTGGTCAATCAAAACAGAATATCTGTCTACGTGCACGATCATTTATACAAAATCTGTGTATTTTGTAAACCCGCATTTTCGATCTCAAAAACTTGGTATGTAACTGAAAACCATCTTGTTACATTTCCCATTTCACAATTCCGCCCCAGTGGGCCACCAACATAATTATTAGAACTTGCATCACTGGCCTGGTGTGCACTGTAGACTAATTGTGCCCTCGTGGGCCGTTTATTCAACAGCTAATTTCGTTGTTTGACCTGAACAAAATACTCCTTAAACTGATAACCACCCGTCAATTCATAATTGTCAAAATTACCAATTCTGCCCTAGTGGGCTTGAACACACTATTCATAATGGATTCAACCAAGTGTTATCGATAAAAACAAAAGATGATCTACTACGAACTCGTAGTAAGATATTTGTGCTCTTCTGCCTTCCATTCTTCATATCTGAAACAGCAAACAAAAGATACGACACTTTAGTTAAAAGGTGAAAAATAGTGCAACAAAAAATTATACAATATTAAAACCTTACAATTATGTATTAGAGAGAAGCAGCTACATCAATAATATTATCATAAATGCACCGATAATTCCTCGTCTAAATTAAGACCTTCCGGGTGCAGAGTGTTATACTTGATAATCATTTTGGATTCAAGTCTTCTCAGTTCAGATGTCCTATTCCCTCCTCTTTCTCTGATCGGTATATGATCTAGGACATAAAACTTTAATAAGTTAGCATTTTGATTATGCGCAACAGATATGAAGAATGGAAGGCAGAAGAGCCTATATAGGTCAGATATAGTGTGTGTGGGCGGTTTTAAGGTTTAGGGATGGGTAAGGATATAGGGTGGTAAGCGTTTTTTTAGGGGTCGTAGGCTGATAAGGGTTTTTTAGGGGTTAGGAGTGGGTAGGGGCATAGGATGGTATGGGTGTTTTTAGGGTTTGGGTGGGTATGGGTATAGGGTGGTAAGGATGTTTTCAGGGTTTAGTGGTGGGTGGGGCAAACGGTGGTAAGGGTATATTTAGGGTTGGGGCATAGGATAAGGGTGTTTTTAGGGATTAGGTGTGGGTAGGGGTATAGGGTGGTGAGGGAGTTTTTAGGTTTAGGGGTGATTTAGGGTACACAGTGGCAAGGGTGATTTTAGGGTTTAGGGGTGGGTAGGGGATAGGTTGGTAAGAGTAATTAAAAAAGGGGGAAGTGGATTGGATGGATTTCCCCAATATTATTTTTCACACACACACATATAAATATATCTATGTATTAAAAAATATATATATATACATATAAATCATACATCCACTTCCACAGATCAATGAAAGAAACGCAGCACTCCAGTCTCCGGTAAGAATTTTCCACTTATATTTATTTCAACGTAGCAAACACCTAGGCGTTTCAACTCATCCGAGTCTTGGTCACGGTCAGTGAGTCCCCTTACTATGTTGCTATTTATACATAATGCCCGTCCTGCTTTTTAGGATGCATTCTGGAAAATGTAGTTACAGATATATATGGTTACACAGGAGCTTCTAGCTTTGTCAGAGGTTCATTTCAAAATAAGCAAAAATGTAATGGCATTGTATGACTAGTGATTACTATTATTCTGTTATATTGTACATCTATACATCACATATTACTTTAAGTGTATGTATAGTATTACCTAAATAGTGGGCTAATTGCCCCTATTGGACATTTTTGTGTTTTTCTAAAGGATTATTTTATTTTACTGGAGCTATTGTCTTATACAACTTGATAAGGTTGTATAGGGTTGTGCATTAATGGCTGAGTGCCTTGTCACTATAATCTTTCTTGTTTTTGTAAGTTTTGTGATGCTCCAGTTGATTATACTCTATCCTTGGTAATAGCTGATGTTACTGCAATCTAGATGTGTATATTAACCACCAGTCCCTGCTTACATATTGATGTATCCCTTCCTGATAGTTAACTCGCCAGATAGTATGTGTAGGTTATGTCTATTGAGATATGCATTTTGGAATTGTCATAGGATGCCTCATGCGCCATACGTATATTATCTACCAATTCTTTTGCTTAGGATATGTCTTGTGGTTATGAGGTTCTAGAGAGATCTTAACATCCACGCTGTCTTACATATATTATATACTTTTATACCTCAGTCCTAGATTTCCTTAGTGTCGATATTCTATTGTAGGGATGTTCATACTGTATGCCTATGATTCTACTTCCTACCTAGTATGCATACCTCTATGTGAGTTACTCATTAGCATTGTGACATTCATTTTTACATCATTTTAAAATATTCTACTTTTCAGTGATTGTCCTTAATGTTATAAGTGTACATAAAGTTCTTCATCTGCGTTCAGACCGAATGGTATTTTTGGACGCAGTCTTATTATATATTTGATCTCCAGTCTTCGCAATAGTAACGTACTATCCCCACCTCTTTCATTCTTGGGAACATGTGCCACTCCATAGTATCTTAAGGTTTTCCAATTATTGTCATGATATTGGAAATGGTGTTTCGCAATTGCATAGCTCACATCTTTGTGTTGAACGGCCCGTGTATGTTCTAATATTCGCTTCTTTAACGGGCAAATTGTGCTCCCCACATATTTAAGACCACATATGCACTTGATAACATATACCACAAACTGTGTGTTGCAAGTTATTTTGTGTTCAATCGAGATTTCTTTTCCATTTGGATCTTTTATATTCCTCATGTTTTTGCCAATCCTGCATGCTTTGCAGTTATTGCATTTAAAGAAACCTTTACTTTGTTGTTGTAACCAACTCTCTGGTTGTTGGTCTGTGAAGTGGCTTCTTACTAATTGGTCTTTGATATATATATATATATATATATATATATATATATATATATATATATATATATATATATATATATATATATATACACATAAATATATATATACATATATATACATATATATACATATACATATATATACATATACATATATATATATATATATATATATATATATATATATATATACTGAAAAAAACAAAGGTAATTATAGTTAGGTTTGATAAAAAGATTTGTTTTAGTTTTTAAAAAAGACTTAGAAATTCACTGAAAAAATCAAATGTTAAAGTGACTTGAGGTGAATAAGTCAGTAACAACATTAACGTTTTGAACTAAAAAACACAGAAATTTAACTGTTATAGTCTTCAGAGCTAAATGTTATTTGAGATGTCATCAGTAATGTCATAAAATATGCCATGCAACATATCATGAGTCATGTAATATGTGAGTTCATAAGCAGTGCATAGTAGTAGTTATAGTTATAGTGGAGCTCTCAACATTCTAAAATGATTAAGGGCCTTATTAGGAATTTGGCGGTCCGACTGCCGTAGGACCGCGTCCGCCCCTTCCAGCAGCCCACGGCACTTGTGGTCCAAAGACCACCATATTATGAGTTGACCACGGAGCTGGTAGTGTGGAGGCGGGGATCTTGCAGCAGCGGTGCATATTTTTCACAAATATATCGATGCCTTTGTGTGCATTTCGACTGCCGATGAGTCAGATGCACACATATGCATGATATATGTGGAAATATATCTTATGCCCATTACCGGGTTCAGCCCATATGTTGGCAGTCCTGGCAATGGCTATATGGTTCAAAAAGGACTCACCTGTAAATCGCCACACACAGTGTCGTAATACTCGGCGTGAGGATCCTGCTTTGAAGGGGGGACCTGGAGAAAGGGATCCATGTCAGAATCTGTCTGGAACAAGAAGACAGGGGTGAGTATGCACCCCAAATCCTTTGTCACCACCACCTTGAAGCAGACAGTCGGACTGCTGCGGTCCACTTGTGGAACAGGCAACTCGTAAAACAGACGGTGGTGCAGCTCCCCTGCACCGCCCTATGGTGGCTGCCTTTCCCCGACCATGAACCCGGCGGTCAGCATTCTGCTGGTGGTCTCGGTGGTCCAGTGGCGGCCAGCGGTGTTCTCCCAAAGCCAATCCGCCCAACTCGTAATATGGCGGTCGGACCGCTGAGCTCACCGCACTCAGACCACCACCGCCGATACAGCAGTCCAAGGGACCGCCAAACTCCTTAACAGGTCCTTTGTATTTGAGAAAACAAGTATTTTCAAAGAATATATTCTAGCAATAGGTAATCAGACTGTACCTAGTGCAAACATGTTTATAAGTCGATTAAAAGAATGGCTTTCCAAAACTCAACACCCTTTCGTTACCTCTCAAAAACAATACATCTTTGTCACCCTGAAGCTTTCAGTGACTCCATAAATCAAAGCCTATACTGGATCCTAAGCAGCCTTTACATTTAGTGATTAACCAATTGCACAAACTTACATTTCTTTCATGTAGCAGGTACCCTGGTGAGAAAGCATATTTCTTATTTAGCTCTCTGCCTCCCAATTGGCTTCTCTTTAGACCCCCTTTTGGCTTTCATCCAAAGGCACCTCATTGTCCCCATTAGCCATTCAGGGATAGTTGTTTTTGGCAAGAAGTATGGGAACTATTTTTATAAAATCGAAAAAGCATGGGCACCTCTGTCCTCATAAACTCCGCCCTCTTCAACCTCTGTTTACATACAGATGTCCTGTCAGGTGAGTCCAGAGGGTGGCAGGGAGGGGACCAATAGAGTTATATTCAGATGCAAAGTGCTGATTGTCCGGACCCCGGGGGCCTCAGTGTAATGGCTCAGGAAAAAGATCTATGGATAGCATTAAAGACGTGTATCATATGAGGGGGTGCTATGTGGGGGTGAATTTCTCTTATTTACAAATGGACAAAAACAGCTTCCTCATAGAGATGCCCCAAGGAAGGGGGCAAGATATGTTAACTCATTTTTATTTCTTTTTAAATGGCCATCACTAGTATTAGTGCAGCATGTGCAGTGGCAGTGGGGCAGTGGTGTGAGGGGCCACCACATCCCAATTATGCCTGTGTTACTAGCAAAAAGTGTTGTGAGAGTCTAATTTCCTTGCTAGCGTTAGGGCCCAGATCACAGTTACTGCATGGGGAAAAAGTCCCAAGCCACAAAGGGGTGAGATTTGGCCTTTTTCCCATTTTTCTTTTCTTTTGTTTTACACAAAGGTGCAGAGAGCCTGCTTTGATCCTCAGACCCAGGAGTGATGGCCCAATGGAGTGGGCAGAAGATTAGGTATCATTGGTGCTGCAGGTGTAGTGGCACTGGGGCCTAGGTTGTGAGAGGCAAACTACCCAATTACAGTTGTTGTACTATCCTTCCTTGCTTGCATTAGAGCCCATTGCACCCCTCCCCTGTGGTGTCAGTAGTTTTTGGGCCTTGGACCCATGGCCCAAGAGAATGGGAAAATTGAAGCAGAGGAGACAATGGTAGAGTAGGGGACTGGGTAAGATGATGTACTATGTTTTTAATTAGTGGCAAAGGGGACTTCCAGCTTTGCAAGGCAGTCGCTGTCATTAGTGAAGCAGGTGCAGTGGTACTGTGGTCCAGGAGTGTGAGGGGCCCATTGCATCATAATTATTGCTGTCTTACATTGCAAAAAAAGCGTGTGAGTTCATTTTACTTGCTAGCATTAGGTCTGAGGGCACCCTTGCTGCAAAGAGGCGGGTAACACATGGGAGCTAATTTCTTTCTGAAAGGGACAGAGAATCTGATCTGTTTCAAGATTGGAGTGATGGCCAGGTATGGTGGGGAAGGGGTGAAAGAGACAGAGGAGAAAGCCTGATACTCAGGCCCGCACCTATCATTAGTGCTGCAGGTGCAGTCACATTCGGTCCCAGGAGTGTGAGGCACTCACAACATTAGTTGGGGGTCCTCATTTATGGGGAGTAGTGTTTTTGGTCAATTTCTGTTTTTGTTTGATGTATTTTCTGTTTTAAAAGTTTTGCATTAAGTGTGGATTATAAGCTATAGAAAAGGTATCACTGAAATGATCCCATAAGCCCCACCGCCTGCATTCAGCACTGCTCCTTTGGTTCCCTCAGCTCCTGCTCTATAGTTTTGGAAGGGGGCCCACCTTCAAAACATTTTGCTTAGGAGATCTCCGAGCAAAAAGACCTCTGCCGTAAACTTGCACATACTATTCTAAAAAAGAATACACTAAAACAACATCCAATGACAAAAAACTAGCCAAAGCAGGTCTAAACACCTCCCCTACCGCTAAACCCTTATAAAATAAGTTTAAAATAGACTTACCTGAACCTAGTAACGGCAAACCAAATCTGCAATTCCAGGAGCAGCCCATAAGGACAACATAAGAATGCAAAATCAAAGAAAGTACAAAAACAATGGCAAAAACAGTAAAAATACTTCAATCCAATCAATGTTAAAACATTTAATTTACTTATTTATGTTTATAAAATAATAAAATAATAAAAATGGTAAATAAATCCTATGTTTTAAAGAATTTACAAACATGTTTTATGCATCAATATATATAAAAAAATACTGATAAAAACATATATCCAATTTTTCAGTACTTTTTATATATAACCATGTTTAAAAATGTAAATATTGTAAAGAATGACATGTTTTTCAAAAAATTACTGAACAAGTTTAAAAAACTGTAACCCTGATTTAGATCTCAGCGAGCTAGTTACTCATCACAACGGTGAAGGATAACCCGTCCGCCGAAATATAAATCTCATTCTATCTCATGGGATTTATATTTCGGTGGACGGGATATCCGTCACCATTGTGACGGAGTAACCTGTCCGCCCAGATCTAAATCAGGCCTTGTATAACTACAAATAAAAATACATCCAAAACAGTGCTCCTTCTGTCTCCCCTCGCCCTTGTATCAATAACCTTTTGCATAAAGCGATCACTCAGAGTCTGTCCAACTGCCAGATGATGGCTTATTTCAGTAACGCGTTTCGCTTATCAAGCAAGCTTGTTCAACAAGCTTGCTTGACAAGCGAAACGCGTTACTGAAATAAACCATCATCTGGCAGTTGGACAGACTCTGAGTGATCGCTTATGCAAAAGGTTATTAAATAAAAATAGATATATACTTCAACTATATATTATGTGTAATCACAAGTATTTTAAACTAAAAATGTTTAGGGGACATGAAACATATTCCCAAAAAATGTTATTATTGAAAAATAATGCAAAGTAAAAATGCTATATACTAAAAAGATGTTTATAAAATATATAAAGCACTCAAAAATGTAACCACTTTGGGGAAGTGTTGGACTTTGACGGGGTCAAATTTACTATTCCCACTCCAAAGGTAACCACATTGGGGAAAGTGATGGACTTTGAACAGTTAAAATTTACTGGTCCTACTCTAAACTTAACCATATACGGTAAAGTGCTATACTTTGGATTGCAAATTTACTATTCCAACTCCTAAATTGTTATGTGTTGCTATGTTATGTCGGTTTGTTGATTGAACTTGTCACCCATGAGGAGGGTATCCAGGCGCTTGAGCAGGTGTGTAGGTAATGTAGTTGTGAGTCTGGAAAAAGAAAAATGGTTATGGTATGTTGTTGCCGCACACTCTATAGTTCCTAGAGAATAAATGCTCACTCCTGGGGCCAACTGTCTAGAACCCCCCAGACCACATTGAGGAACGTGTTTGGCTTTAGGGGGGATCAATAAATTCTATTACTACTACAAACTGCTACATTGGGGAAAGTGCTGGACCATTCGAAATACAAACTTCACCACATTGGGGAAAGTATTGTAAATGTACTATTCCCACTCTAAACTAAACCACATTGGGAAAAGTGTTAAACTTTGGGGGTACGGGTGGCAAATTTACTATCCCCACTCCAATTAGCTAATACATCAAATTTATAATATAAATTATGCTAAAAAACATACCTCACAGTAATACATTTTAATTATCCCCAAAAAGATATAAAAAAGCAAATTGAGATAACTATCATAAAATGTAAAATATGGGGTTTTCCACTATAAATATCAAATTAATAACTATAATAGATTCAAAACAAATTAAAAATATTTTTTAAAATGTTCAGCTTTAAAATATAAAATTAACTAAACTTAAAGAGTAATTAAATGTAAATATTTAAATTAATATTAAAAGATTTTTTTAAATTATGGAGAAACTAAAAATGTTTGATCCAATTATAAACCAAAACTAAAAGAAATTGAAAAAAGTATTTTTTAAATATATACTGTTTGAAAATGTCACATTTAAAAATTTGAAATTAAAATAATTAAAAAAACAAAAATATAAAACATGGGATTAAAAAATCATAAAACATAATGTATTAGGAAAATAGACAAAACAACAACATTAAACATAACAAACTTGAAAAATTGAAAAATCTAAATTACTCCCCATCCAATTCTTATATAAACCCAATGTCCCACTCCTATAATTATTATACCAAGAAAAATAAATAATTTAAAAACACAATATATTGAAGCAAAAATACACACAATACACTTAAAACCAATATGAATAACAATGATAGAAAACACAATTATATTTTTACCAGTAATATTAAAAATTATTTTAAAAAATGATAATCTTATCTGCAGGATTCTCAACCACGATATTTTTGACATCAAGATATTTAAGACTCGTTATTTGTGTCATCAGCATGGAATGTTCATGAGGCACAAATGACTTTCTGCAGATAATTAACCAAACCATCTGGCTAACATCGACATTAAAGTCACTACTTCCTCATCCCCAGTGTAATATCACCTAATAGGGAAATTATGGATCGGAAATAGGGGGTAGGGAAGAAGTGGGGAGGGTGATAGGAAGGGGCTGTGTTTGGTCTCCAAAAACTAGAAATAAAAATTCTCCTGTCATCGCCTTGTAGAGAACATTTTGCTTTAACTGCTTCTCACAGGATACGATGCTGGTGTTCTAAGTTCCAAAGAATTGCTATGACTGTGTTGTGGTCAGAGGGAACACCTGGACATGACACTCTTGAGGGCAACTGATATGCTTTTTACACCCTTCAGCCTGGATAAATCACATGTATTCCTGTAAAATGAACCACGCGGCTTCAGTCATGGTGGTGTCCAGGACTAGCAAAGAGAATCTCAGGATATGAATGTTGACCACTCTCCACTCTTTTTGTAGCCTTCCAATTTAATTGGCCAGCAGAATTATAGCTGTGGTACCTGTGTGTCTAATGTCTCTTCCTTCCTGTGCATGTGTCTCAAAAATGACCATCTTGCTATGCAAAGAATCACTATGTTGTCCACTATTTTTACTGCTGAATCACCACCTGCTATCCTGGACTCCATTTTCTCAAGCTTACCTTACATACCGAAGACCATTTTCTCTATTTTGCGAAAATTCTCTTTAATGATGTATAAAGCACCGGCTATCTCATTCTGTCCTTTGACCAGATCACTAGCAGCATACTCTTCTGATGCCACTTCATCCGCAGCTTCCTTCCTCCGTGGTTGGAAGATATTGTGTTTCCGCTGTGTTTCCGCCGTTTCTGTACCTTGCCTGCTACTGTACATCCACAATCTGTTCCACCGTCGTCCAGTGACACAGGCTCCTCTACTTGCTCTCTAAAGTGAGCCGCTATCCAAGGGGACTCTTCCCCACTGTGTCTGCTTACTCAACTTAGGCATTGCAAACGCATAGAACATGCCACACCGTGCAGGAACCGTGCAGGAACTCGGGGTGCAAATCTAGGGGGGCACAAAATGTGCCCTCCCGCAGGCATCCCCATGCCTAGGAGCGGCAGGGGGCCCTATTAGGGCCCCCTATGTTTCCCCTCCACCACCCTTTTCCCGATTACAACTACGCTCACCTTGGGCTACAGGGAGTCCCACACTGCTCCCAAGCCACCACACCAGGCCAGCTTTTTTTAACAACCCCCGCTCAGCTCTCACTTGTGGAGTGGCTCTGCAGTGGCCTGCTACTTTCCTTCATACGCCATCTTACTGTTGTTACTAGCTGGGATGTCTCCTCTGTGGTCGTATTTGTCACTGTGTCTGGCTCTTCTGGCATCTTGGTGTAACCAGCCTCTCTCTCGTATGCAGTGGTGTAGAGCAGGGGGGTGCCACAGGTGTGGCTTCCCCGGGCACCAAATTCTTAGGGGTATTGTTATGGCCGCAAACTTTTATTAGGGGCACAACTTTTTTAAAGAAAAGTGGAAGGATACTTGCCTTGCCCCGGGCGTTGGCAACCCATACTATGCCGCTGCTCATATGTCTCCTCAGTGTCACCAGCAGCTTGCAGTGAAATCAACAGTCTGTGATCGGAATGGGGGCAGTAAATAAACCCAGCCGGTGGAGCATGCTGTTCCCTAAATACAATTTTCAACATGCATTGCTCATAATGGGCTAATCATGTGCAAATGTTAAACAATACATTTTCTCCTTTTTTAGGCACATTTATTCAAACACATAACATTATTTCATGAAAACATAATAATTCAAAGTTAAACCTGCACGCCTTGCCACATCAAGGCAGATTAAGTGCTCTATGCATGCCGTATGTTCAATTATTGTACCTTCCAATATTACTGTTGTCACAACAACCAGGTGCAGACTTTCTTCCCTGCTAAGGTCAGCAGGCATATGTGTAGCCATCTGTGCAAATGCCTCGAATTGTTTAACTGAATTCTCTGTTCCCTCTTCTATTCGTGTAGATTTAGTAGCATTATGTATCACCATAAATCTCAGCAAATCTGCTCCATTCAAATGTGTCTAAAAAAATAAGTTGCTACCAAATGGAATGGGTTATTTCAAAACACCCTTCCATTGCGTTTTCCGCTATGCAGCCGATCTGTATCTATTTCTGCACTCTAGAATGACTATTGCAGATGTAGTTAGCCGGTAAAGGAAGGAAAGAATCTTGTGTTCATCCAGAGTTTTTTTTCTCACAGTGCTGGTAGAAAGAAGGAGCATATGCATAGAACTGACTTAGGGCCTTATTACGACTTTGGCAGTCCTTCAGCGGCGGCGCCAACGCGCCGTCTGCTGTAGGACCGCCAAAGCCATAGTGTGCCCACCCGCCTGATTAGGAATTCATTCCTGGTCTGGCGGGCGGTGCTCTGGTGGTCTGACAGCGGCAGTCTGCTAGGCTCATGGAAGAGCCTAACATGTAGACCGCTGCTGTCAGAGTGCCGACTGCATCTTCTTGCACGGTGTGGCATACCGTGCAGGAACTCGGGGTGCAAATCCAGGGGGGCACAAAATGTGCCCTCCCGCATGTGTCCCCATGCCCAGGAGCGGCAGGGGGCCATATTAGGGCCCCATATGTTTCCCCTCCACCACCCTTTTCATGGCGGGCTCACTGCCATGAAAAGGGCGGTGGACAGCCAACTTGTAATATGCTAGGCGGTCCCGCAGTAGCACTGCCAGCATATTGCAGCTCCCTGAACGCTGCAAGACCACCACAGGATCTGGGATCCCCGGTGGACGAAGCATAGTGCCATTATTGGCAACCTCTCCCCCCCTTGTCTGAGCATGCAATAAATAAATACACAAGACAACTTTGTAGTGGGAAAATATTGCTGCAGGTTTATTCCATACAGGAGTATGCAATATGTGGGTTATCTTACGGGCGATCCAAGGGCGGGGCAGCTGTGCCAACCTATGCTGCCCCCGCCCGCCTGGTGAGCCAGCACTGTGGGGCACCCCGTCAGTGCTACCTTAGACGATCCTCTTCCGGATCACGTGACACGTTGGTTTGTTCTACTCACGCCCTTTTCAGGGCGGAGCGTAGCAGGGCAAACCCCCGGTTGGTCAGGCCCCCAACCGCCCAAAGGACTAACGGGGCGCCGTCGCGGTTTTCCCGGAACCTGCCCTGAGGCTCCCGGTCTTTGGCCCTGGCACCCCTACTGTGCCGTGCAGAGGTACCCTTACTGTACCGGTCTGCCGCAGAGGTACCCTTACTGTACCAGTCTGCTTCCAGATCGCCCTGTAACTCCGCCACAGCTCTGGAGGCGGCTCCCGTCGCTGCCAGAGCCCCCACACACAGGCAGTAAAGTCACTTGCAACCCGCGATCTGCAGTGCCTCCTGCAAGTCAAGCAGGAACAGGTCCATCCCCACCGGGGACAGGTGGACCCCATCCTTCACAAAATAGCCCTCGACTGAGGACTGGATCAGTTCGTGCCTGATGAAACCCAGCCCCTCTGATCAGTGAACTTACGCATGGCACCATTGACCCTCTTGCGAGAATGTTCCACCGCCTCGCAGGACCTGGCCCCGTGCCACTTCCTGCGAGAGATTATTTCCGACCACCAAAGTTCACATTGCCCCAAGCGTTTGCTGATTTCACCCAAGTCGGACTTCATTGATTGTAATAGTGCCCTCCTTCCCATGGGAATCAGGTCGTTGCCCCCAGGTGGATCACGAGGATGCTGTGTTTGCGTAAACCCCCGCATCCAGTTCCTGCGTCCCGCCCACTGAGCCAGCCTGGCAACGAATGAATGGCCGATCACCCATACTCGGGAACCTGGTGAATACAACGAACACCATTTTCAAAAACTTGTTTATCATCTCTAAAGTCACACATAGTCACGCTTACTACATCACGGCACACAATAGTAATATTAACATCTTGGGCCTTCAGGGGCGAATGTAGCGCTCGAAGCAGCGCGATTGCCCGCGCCTAACCCTCTTTATGCCCGCTGGCTCCATGCCCGCCCTGAATGCCGCTGTGGCTGCCCCTATTCGAAATGAATGGCTGGAATATGTTTTGTCGGGGCAGGCAAGGCCCGTCCGGGCCAGACAGGCGCCCATGACCCGGTCAATCTGAAATTTGGTCAGGGGACCAGAGTCTGCATGAATCAGGAGTAACCCTGAGCCGCTGGGCGCACGGGCATGTAATCCCTCACTACTGCCACAGGGCAGTACCTGGGGTCTCCTAGTGGTTCCAGGACAACCTCAGCCCCCTCCCTGCCTGATCTGTCTTGGATCATGGCAATGATGTCGTTGCCCCTAGGTGTATCCTAAGAAAATGGGGGGGGGGACCCCCCCCTTTGGTCAATCTCTGTTCCAATCAACCCGCCTGCCTGATGTGGCTATTGGGGCGAGAAGGTTTATACTTAACATTTGCACAGTCCCATTGATTGCTAAATCATGACGCACAGGAATGTTCATGACTAGAAGTATCTGACAATGCGCGAGGGTGTCCTCATGCACTTGCCGTGCATCCCTTATTCCTTATGGGAATTTCGCCCGCTCAGCTCCCCCTGTGGTGAAACCCCCTAGGCATACCAGCCTAGTGAATCTGTCTGATTTAATGCAGTGCGCACTGTATGCAATATGTTACCTAACAGTCAGGATTGACTAAGTCCTACTATACTAGATTATTCCCAAATAGGGAGGGGTCACACTGCCCACCCTGTGCAGCCCCAGCAGTGGAAAATTACCTGCTCCGTTAAATTTTAATTTTTGTTGAATACTGGACGTGCCAAATGTTTTTTTACATCGTAGCCTTTATGTGCTTGACACCTTGTTTCCCCATTTATTGGGACAGCAGCACACTATGTTGGCTGACAGCGTCCCCCCAGGGTGGCTAATATAGCTAACCAGGCGGGACATTTGAGCTTAACTGCAGCAACATGTCACCTACCCTCCGTTCTGGGGTGCACTTTACCCCGTTGACCAGACAATTTCACAGGCCTCTTATATTGCTGGACTCTGGTGAACACAATGATGGAGTAAGTTCTGGTTAGAAACAATATATGCATTGGAAAGAACTCACCCCTCCTGTGTAGTTGTGGAGTGACCACTACACCTGTGCCTACACAAGTCACCCAACAGACAAGTAGGCCCTGACTACTTGTGTTCTGATGCCAGATTAGGGAAGGGCCCTGCCTTCACTTGCTGCTCCCTGGGAAGCACACAATGCCCGTGCTCAGGCTGCAACTCAGTGATGCCCTCGTGTAGCAATGAACCCCGGGTCAAATAAGAGTGCCACTCCAACTAAAAACCTACACCTTGACCATGGGTGGAGTCTAGCTCTCCCCAAACTTCTGCTGTTGAAACCCACAGTCACGCCTCCTGTCAGTTCAATTTAGTAATACCTGGCACTGACCACCACAAGGGGCTCCTACTGGGCTGTGTAAGTGCGGCCCAGGGTGACCTTAAACGATCGGCTTGGTGTGGATGTGTGCTAACATTACCTGGATGAAGTGCAATCCCTTTGACAATCACTCCTGCCAAGATGCCAATGCAGGTAGAAGCAAGAGGTATCCAGCCTACCTTACTTCCCGTCCCAGTTATCTGGGTAAATTGTGAAAGATGCACATTTGAAATGGTAGCGGATACTGTAACTTACGCCTGCAAATGCTCTGCTCAGAGAAGCCCGCTAGACAATGGCTTCCATTGAAAGGCGGTGCCAACAGACCTCCTAGAACTAAAGGCGGTACCTCTGAGTGGGGCTCTACTCTTAACAAATGCCCCGTGCATCGGATACCGCCTCTGGCTGCAAGCCGCTCAGTGTTACTGATGCCTTGGCGCTTCATGCCCCACAGCCAGCTCACCCTGATACAATGCGCTCGTGACTGGGCCGCAACAGTGTGGCGAAAGCATGAGACTTCCTAGCCTGACCTTGGCTCTTCACCAGGCTCCCACGCAAGAGCCATCCACAACCTTGTGGCCTAAAACATTCGCCCAGTGGGGCGGTTGCGAATTGACTGCAAACCACTCATGGGCATTCTCTACCCATGTTGTACATGGAGTATCTGGTTGGCTAGGGTGTGCACCTAAACCTGGCCAAAGCCACCCCTCTAGTCAGGAGAGGGGGTGCACCTTATGCTGACTCCTGCTCACCCCTCGGTGGCTAGGCAGAGACTGGCTTATCCCGGAGGCAGTGTAAATTTAATGTGCCATCCGCGCTCCCACAGTGGCACCTACAGCAGAAACTACATACCAGGCAATTTTTAATTACCCTACGTATCGTCCACCCAATAGAGACTTGGTACCATCTGCTCCTATTACCCAGCGCTACCAAACCTCATCCTGACATCACAGGTATACATAACACACTAGGTCAAGCGGGCACCGTCCTACAGCAAGAAGCACAAACCCCATAGTTGTTGGCAGGAACTGTACTTAGCATAACACAGCACAGAGTAAATAAACAAATGTGCTTCCCCCCTTGGGCTGGTAACTGACATCCAACAAGTCAGACCTGGTCGTGAGGTCCCGGTATCCAAGAGTGAAACAATGATGATCCTGCACCATTAACATCGTGCTACAAGCCCGCAAGACCTAGCCCCCTGTGCTACAGTGGGCAGCCACCCCCTGGAGGCAGTGGACTTTCCAACTCCCCTCCAAATGACGCAGCTATATGGGATCCAGGTGATCTTAGGTGTGAGAAAAGTCTTTCTGACGTGGGCAACCGACGGTTTATACGTGTGAGTGACTGGCCCCCAATATGGTGCGCCCAACCAAGGCTGAAGCAATAGGGGCATGAGGCCTTAAGCAACGGGTATCTTGGTGTACTGGAAACATTACTTCGCCCCACCAAGAACCCTGGGCATCCCCTAAAAGCGGGTCACCAGATCGTCAAAAATATTGATGGATAAGAGACCTATGCACACTGCAGGAGAGACTACATACCAGGTTATTTTAATTACCCTTCGTATCATCCATTCAAGAGGAACTTAATTCCATCTGCCCCTATTACCCTGTGCTACCAAACCTCATCATGACATCACAGGGATTACATAACTCACTAGGTCAATTGGCCCACCCTCCTAGGGCTCAGTTAGCACAACCCTGTTGCTGCTGGTAGGAACGTACTTAGCATACCACCTATGCATCCACTCAATCAGCAGTGTACCCTACTTACACGTAAGCAGGGCGCATATCATAAGTACCTCGTGCCCAACTGAGCCATCACCTATCACCATAGTGTTGTGTGCAATTGGCTTCACGCCGGGACTAGGGTGCAGCTTCTACCCCCTCAGGCTGCCTCCCCCACAACCGCACAAAAGAGCAGTCCGCGGCATGACCACACAAATGGGAGGGGGCGGGATCACGCCCCAAAACGCTGGCTAGATCACCCCTTAATCTCACTCCAACTAGGGTGACCGTCACAGCAGTTCATTCTCTCGCCCCCGGCCTTGGTCCACGTGTGACTGCATAGTGCCCAGAAAACCGGGGAGATCGCGAACCAGACTAGCTGTGGACCACCGACCCCCTGCTCCCCCGAAATGAAGGGCGAGGAACCGCGGCCCCAGAATCACCACCATCGGAGTCTGTCTCAGATTGCAAAGCTTATTCAAGATCATTATGTAACTGGTCCCATTGCAAGGCGCTCCAACACCGTCAGGTGGAGTTCCCGCTATTGAATATTGCCTGGAGTATAGCCATACATACCGACAACATGATACCAGGGGGAGCCGGCTCCCCCGTAAAGACAGGGCAGCAGGGAGCACAGCGCTGCTTAGAGTGAGCCCGAGACCCAGCATCTGTTGGGGATCTGTCTGCAGTGTGCCGGCCCTAACACTGAGGGGACCAAACCGATAGTCTCTGTGCCAATAGCTGGGGACACAAAACAGGCACCAATGCAACCCTTCACAGTTTGGTGCGAACCAGACAAACTATTTGCCCACTGAGTGAATCAGGCGATAAGAGGACGTCTTTACAAGAAAATAATCCCGCCTATGCTATCGCCCCTCTGGAAGTGCGCTCGGGTCCATGCGATTACCCCAGCAAATTGCAGAGATAAAGAGCAATGCAGTCACACTATCTGCTAGCTTGAAGCACACTCTAACCTTATGACGGCAGCGCACAACAGCTGCGGTCGCAGCTGCTGCCCCCTACTCACGGCTACAGTCAACATCCCCTCTGTACATCGCCAGGTCTGGGTAGATGCCTTACATGCAACCGGCATAATGCCGCACAGGGGTCCCAGATTCGAATCTGCACCTATGGACTTGTTAAAGCCTGCATCGGTGGCATAAAGCGAAGTGACAGTGCCCACATCATTACTCCATGACCCTCAAGTGCGACAATTCAGACTGTTTGGTGCCCCAACAGCTGGTAAATTGTTTGAAATGTATGATGAAAATAAAACACTGTTGTGCCTTTCTTTAAAGTACAGAAACAAACTACGAAAACAGCGGCCCCCTGTAGCGACAATCATGAGCGCCAGTGACAGTTGCCACCTGCTCAAATTCAGCGCTGCGAAATACCGGCGAGGCCAACGTGCATTCCATGTTTGCTTGGTACCACACCAGCCCCCGCCTGCCCCTTCAGCCTCAGCTGTCCCAATCCACCAACTTACTGCTTCCGACCCGTGCGCGGCCCAGTGGCCTAGGTCCGTCGTACTTGATGCAGCTTGAGCGGGGCTCCCGAATATATAGTACCTTGGGGAGAGATGGACAGTGTTATAACCCTACCGGCCCAGTCTCCCATTATAAAAGTTCCTTGAAAACTGTCGCATTAGCATGGTGTCGGCAACAACATATGTGCTGTGGCCGTGGTACTTCTCTGCGGAACAGAACGTTCTTCAGGACAACCGCTTCTTTTGTGAAAGCAAATCACATTTGTGCATGGAAAACCCTTGCTTGCCCCCGAATGTGCGTGGCAAACTTCTAAAGTGTACTCCTATTCTGACGCACTGGGACTGCAGGAGTAACATGTGGATGGCTAGAATCATACATTTTATTTGCCATTGAATACTCAAATAAAACACTTGCTTGTACCAACTTTACAAACGTCACGTTGTGCAACTCCCCAAACTCATGCATATCCCGCAGTTTTGTATAACACAATATCAAATCCCAGTAGGCGGGACAGCGCTCATTACCTCATAACAAAAGCACTGCACGCCGCTGAAGGCAGGGGCGGGCCCTCGGCGCAGCCCACTCACAAGGCGGGCAAGCCAAAGCGACCTTCACTCTTCGCATATCAAAAGCGCGAAAGGACCTTGCTTGTATCAATTATCGGTAGGCGTGGGAAGACGTAGTGATTTGCCCAGACCGCAAGATGCGGACGCGACCCCGAGGCTCGAACCTGATTTACCCCACCAGTGTCGGGAGCTCTGGCCATCAGGCCACATCCTCTCACTCGCCCTATTAACGCAGCGCCTTAGCCCTTCAGCCATCCGCCCACAAAATACCAGCAACCGGAAAAGCAACATTAAACCATTTACGGTTACCGCCTGCAGGCCGCAGCTACGGTGGCGGGTGGCTGTGCCCGCACCGCCACCCGCGCCCTGCTGGGACCACACCAGGCCCAGCCAGGGGAACATCAGTTCCCGCCCCCTTGGATGCCTCCCAAACTGCGTGTGTCGGAGCCGCCATGGGCACCGCTCCCTCACCAAATAACCAATGTCGTGAAACCGGGGTGTGCCCGAATAAATTACCATTGCCTACACCTTTAAATGAAGAAACAGAAACAATGGAAATTGCACACATAATCTTGAGTGTAAGAGTCTAATACCTTAACCATTAAGCACGGTGACTCACGGACCAGGGCCTCCCCTCAATCGGCGCGATGTGCCATCCTGCACCACCCAGCGCTTCCTCCCCGGAATGCCGCAGCAGTACAGCTCGACAGCACTGTACCCCCAGATCTGGACCCCCGCTCTCCTCGGCAAGATCACGCGACCTGCTGCCGGCACCTCGCTCGTAAAAGGGGGGCGGAAACCGTATCACATGCTGCAGGCGAAAGGGGGCGACCCGCAAGTTGGGCATTCACCCCAGAGACCGCGTGCTCCATAGTGTCCACCGGCCACTCAGCCTGAAGAGGCCATCAGGTCGAGGGCCAGAGACCAGACCCCTTTCTTGGTAGGAGGCCACTGCTGGGACTAGTTAAAGCCCCAACGGCGAGTCCGGGACTTCGATAAGGATGCCGGCGCACCACCGGCTGAACCCCCTCGCGCGCATCGCAGAGCGTAGGGAGCCACCTAACTGAAGTCGAGCAAGACCCCCCCATGGCGGTACACCCCCTGTAGTCGGGCACACTGTGCCACTTGCCGCCCCTTGAATCATCGCTTCTGCCGCATAAGGGGGGGCTGATGCCGAGAAGGACCATGCATAGAGGGTGGCAATAGGAGCTGAAAACGCTCCTTCGTTTGGAGCTGCCTTCTCGGGCCTGCGCGGCGTGAGGCCGGGAAGCTGAGACACCCCCTTGCCCTGCCCCCGTCCCAATCCCTCGCCACAACCCCGGGCGCAGGCACCGACCCATCGGATATCCTGCAGGGCTGGCCAGAGCACTTGCAACTGGGACGGGGTCCCACACGGGCCATGGCCAACGTGGTGGGACCCGGGGGGGGGGCGGGGGTGGAGGGGTTGATGGCACTCACCTCGCTTCCCGACGAGGCAGACCGCAAGACCTCAGGACACCGAGTCCAGCAGCACAACCAAACCAGACGGCGTGGCTGGGAAAAAGAGACCGCCAGGAGAGGCAGGGGAGGCATATAAGCCCTCCCACCCTCCCCGGCGCACAGGAAGGACGTCACGGAGGCGCCCGGCCGAGGGCTCGCAGACCCCTCTGAACACTAGAGCGGGTGGGTGGTGCCAAGATGGCACTAAAGGGCCGCCCTGCTGAGGTGGCCCCCTGTGGGGGCCGCGGACAGCCACAGTCCTATGGCGGTCTGAACGTCACACTTGTAGTACTGCCTGTAGTGTGGCGGTGGTAGGACCCCCACCGCGAGTACTCATAATAAGGCCCTTAAATAATAAGTCGCATTTTGGAGACTTTTCGTTAACATCCCCCTTAGATTCCATAGCTATATGAAGTCATTTTTGACCTTTTAATAACACAGTTACATTGCATTGTCACGGATTACGATTCCAGGTTAGTTTTCTTTTTTATCACTAGTTCTTCGTGCTGTTTTCCACACAGGTCACATTGTTATAGGACGTCTAAAATGGGATAATTTCCATTTAACAACCTTTTGATAATATTATTGGCTTCCTTCTGAAATTATTCTTTCCTTCACAAGTTTCTTCTTTCATTAGCTCATCATATGGGATACGTTCATTCCTGTGTCCCTCCTGAAAAAACACTGCAGCTAAAATTCGCTGTGAATCATCTGGCATTTTAAAACGAGAGCCACATCTCTACTGATTTTTTTACTTGAAATTCCTATTTAATCCCATGTCCTGCAGAATACTCAAATAAGCTGCAAGTAAAGTTGTATCTGTGCTCTAAAAACATATGACCAGCATTGTGCAGTCACAGTACTGTGTGATGATGCCTTGGTCCATTCTCAATAGCCCATAAGGAGGGTAGCATAATTTAGTGCAACTCTCCATCTCCTGTAATATTTAATTGTGTAGTTGAGAGGAGGTATTTCACTCTGTGAATATACTTAATGCTAGCATATGAGCACATCAAAGTATTGCCCACCAACACACTATTTTGAGTTTACCATTGGGTTTAACAATCTCAGATAACACATCCTTAGTATAACACATAATATTTTTACATAAAGTGGGAGAAATATTTCAACATATATTTAGATCATTTCTATCAGTGTTCCAATATCTGACAGAACAGACTTGCCACGTGGATTGTCACTGTATAGTAATCTATTTTTTTTCATCTTGTCATCCATGATAAGCGAAGGTAAAAGCGTATTGAATATTGCAAACAGTGGTTTTCCACCTGTGAAGATTTTGAAGACATATTTTTCGCAGATAACACTTTTGTGTTCTGCAGTCATATTGCTTTCAGTGAAAATGGAGCTACAACAAAGAAAATGCACACCAAACGGTAAAAACTACGGGGCATATTACTAAGGTCCGACGATAATTATCGCTCAGCGCGATTAGCGCGAGGATAATTATCGCCTGACTAACGCTGAATTTTATCACTGAGATAGCGTGCTATCAGCAACGCTCATCTCAACAGTGATAAAATTGCAAGCGCTAACTGCCAAATGTGCGATTATCGCTGGAAATACAGCGATAATCACACAACTTTTGGCGATAGCTTGCTGATAGGGCAGGACAGACTCAGCCATGATATCCACCTTCCATTGGATATCATGGCTAAGTCATACTGAGAGCAGGCGTTAGAAAAGTAGCGCTAACCGCGGTTAGCGCTACTTTTCTAATCGCTCTGCATGTTCGCCTGCAGCTTGATAATAGGAGAAATGTCGGTTAGCGACATTTCTCCTGTTATCCTGGGAAGGAACGCCCACTTTGCATCTCATTAGAGATGCAGAGCGAGGCGTGGGGAAAACGGGTGCTAACATGCGTTAATGCATGTTAGCACCCGCCTTGGTAATAGGTGCTACTCAGTGCATAGAAGAAGCCACAAACATGTAAGCTGCGGCAGTGTTGCTGGTATACCTATTTCACATCAGAATAAAAAAGCATTGGCAAAAGAAAACGGTCTGGCCTTTGCAAGCCTGCAATTATTTTTTATTTATTCTTTTTCCAACAGATGCAATGTGCAATAGGCATTAACATTTTAAAGAAAGAAAAAAGTGCAAATGCACTATCTAAAAGCGGCATGCATGTTTGCATAAAAAAAAAAGTAAAAAATGACCCATCGCAAAAATAAATTTTCAAAAACATGAAACAAAAGTAGAAATGAAAGCAGAGACTGGCCCACCAGTTGTGGCACTGAAGTGGTCTCAGTTTTATATGGATGTGCACAACCAAAATGATACCACTCGCAGTCAAAAGAGCCAATGACAGAAGTGGGCCTACCGACTGCCACATACTCTACGCTGTGATAGGTAGAATCCAAATGGGAATTACATTTTAACAGACCAGTGGATGAAGAGGACAGACCAAAAGCTGCTGTATGAATATATATTTATGCATGTATTTTTATCAGTATTTGTTTGGGAAACATGATGCTCGTGAGACAACTAGAGCTGTCTCTAGGCAAGACCTAAAAAGGCTCGCGAGACAGTTAAAGCTATCTATAGGCAAGACCAAAAAAGTTGGGAAACAACACATATTGATGTACCAATTTTGTTTTGGAATACAAAATATTTTCATTGTGGCGTTATTATTATTTAGTTTAAAAGTACTGCAGTCAGCAAGAGTGAGGTCCCTGTGAAATGATCCTGCAGTGGTCTTGCCGGACGGCAAATGAAGTAGAAGCAGCCACTGGTGAAGTGTAAAATCTTCCAGGCACATTGATGACGCCACACAGGCCTAAAATGAGGTCAAGGCAGTCGAGGAGGAAAAGTACCAAACAAAGGGCCCGATGACAAGCTCTGTCAAGTTTTATCTCTGCAGGGGATGCCACTCTTTCACTGTCATGGCCTAGATATCATCTAACAAAAATATAATGACCTAAATATCGTTTACAAAAATATCACCCCTTGAAGTTAAACATAGAAACTCTACAAAGAAGCGATATTTTTAAGGCTGTTTGGGCCAATATGTTTTTTTTTTTTTTAATGGTCTTTATTAATTTTATAAAGATAACATCATTGACATTAGCATGACGATTCAATAGAACATTGACAATATAAAATAGCAATAAATCGAAATAGCGTAGGCAGGATACAGGAAAACACCCATTTGGGAAGTATTAAAGTCCATTCTAGTGGCTGGTGTGCCGCTTCACTATGCGGCACGGCATGGCATAACTTTACACAGTCAAATGTAATCAGGACAATCACAGTGGAATCAGCCATTGTTCTTCAATACCATTTCTTCATTGAGTCACATACATTTTGCAAATACATTTTTGACTTGAACAAGAGAAACAACGAAGAAAAAATGAAGAAAGAAAACAAAAGAGAAAAGGAACAAACAATCTCTTCATGGAGCCACCAGCACGAGTGCGTCTGGTAGTCTGGTGCATCAATGGGCAAAAGGTGTGCGGCTGCAAGGGCGCGGTAGGCCATGTCAGGAGTTGTGGTGGAGCGGGGGAAAGGGAAAAAGGAGGAGGCACTAAGTGAAAGGACAGCAACGGGGTGGAACGCGAGGCAGACAGGATTTGGGGGAAGAAGGGGCGGATGTTAGACAACTATGTCACCCAGTAGCCGCGGGTTGTTGTGCTCGTCTGCCAGTGTAAATCTCAGGGGCTCTAGGATGTTAAGTGTCCTGCGCCTGTGAGCGGATCTAAGGGGGAAGGGATGCTGTGGCCAGTTTAATCTCAATCACGGATAAATAGTCTTGCCAGTGTGTGAGGGTCTGCCGCGTGGTCGCTGCAGCTCGAGCCGCAGCTGCTAACTGATTTGTGTGTTCCGACACCAGTGCCCTGCGGAGATCAAGCATCCATGCACGTACATTGGGGCCTAATGGTGCCTTCCACGCCATGGCGATCTTACGCTTGGCCAGGCCCAGGGCAAGGTCCAGGAACTTGTTTAATCCCTTACGAGACGCACTGCGTTTCGTAACCCCCAGTAGAAAATGAAGGGGTTCCGCCTCTACCCGTGTGTCTGTCGCCTCCGCAAGCGTGGTGGCCACTGCACTCCAGAATATTTGAATCTCGGCGCAGTTCCACACCATATGTGTAAATGTGGCTCCCTGGTCTCGGCATCTAGGGCATATGTCCGCAGTGGTGACGTACATGCGGGCCAACCTGTGGGGGATGAGGTACGTGTGATGGAAATAGTTAAACTGAGTATACTTTATCCTAGCGTTTGTCGAGATGATCTTGGAGTGATTAAGGCATTGCAGCCACTGCTTATCAGTAAGTGTGACAGACAGTTCAGTGTCCCAATATCCTCGTAGTGTTGTCAGTGCAAGCGGGTCGTCCAGTCTAAATGAGGTGTAGATAGCAGTTACCGCATGCCGGCCCTTGCCATGTGTGAGCAGTGTTTGCAACAGGTGCGATGTGGGGGGTTCGGCACGGTCTGCATTCCATGTGGGCAAGGATTGGCGCGTCAGCAAGGCATGTAATAAAAAGGTGCCCTGTGGTACCCCATAGGTATCCACTAGGTCTTCAAATGTCTGCAGTTGCGAGGCAGTGTACAGTTCCCCCCACGTCTCCAACCCACTCTCTTTCCATAGTCTTAGTTCTGGGCCCCCATGACAGGAGAACGTGTCAGGAAGAAGCTCCAGTGGCAAGCCAGGGGCATACGGCACTGTTCGATTCTTGGGTATCACATATTTGGACCAGAGTCGTCTGGCCGCTGCCATTAAGATGTTGCCACGCTGTTTCTGAGTCAGGGTGGTCTTTCCCGACATCCATTCCAGTAGCACTGGTGTATCCCAGGTCAAGGCTACCGTGACCATTTCAGTGAGATTGCTCCTGGCGAGCCACCGCATTGGCCATTGTAGCTGAGCTGCCGCATAGTACCGCTCATAGTTTGGGGCACCCATGCTGCCGTCCGTCAGTGGTAGGTATAGCTTATGGAGGGCCACCCTGGCCCTTGAGTTTCCCCATATCAGGGAGACCAGTAAGGCGTCCAGTTCTCTGAAGATTCTCCTGGGTAGGTGGTAGGGAAGTGTGTAAAAGAAATACAGAAGGCGGGGAAGGACTAACATCTTTGAAATGGCCACCCGGCCCATGGGGGACAATGGGAGGCTCTGCCAGAATGGGAGAGTCGAGCGGGCCCGAGTCATGGCCCTACCGATATTCCCGTCTATAGTATCGGGTCCCAGATGATAAACCTGGACGCCCAAATATTTAAAAGTATCAAATGCCCATGTTAATAGTGTGTCCAGCACCATTTGTCTCTGGGTCAGTGTCATTGGAGACATGGGAAATACCACTGATTTAGTCCAGTTGACTTGGAGCCCGGAGACTCTCACATGCTTATTTAAGAGGTCCATGATCGCCTGCAAAATCTCAGCCCTGCCACATAGGTATATTAACGCGTCATCCGCGTACAGCGACACTATGTGCCACTGTTGATCAACCCGTAGGCCCCAATCTGTAACCCGCTGTCGCAGCCTGCAGGCCAGTGGCTCCATGGCGAGGGCGAAAAGGATCGGTGATAAAGGGCAACCCTGACGTGTGCCCCGTGCTATCGTGAAAAGCGGAGAGAAAGTGCGTCCCGTCTTCACTCTGGCTTGCGGTCTGGAGTATAACAGGTTTATCCATCGCGTGAAATTGGGGCCGATGCCGAACCCCTCCAGGACCACTATGAGATAAGCCCAGCTCAGAGTGTCGAAAGCCTTCTCAATATCCAAAGAGGCGACCCAGGGCTTCTCCGCCTCACCCTGTGCCCAGTCCAGCAGGGCAAACAGCCGGCGCAGATTCAGACCAGTATTACGGCCTGGTATGAAGCCATTTTGTCTTCATGGACCAGCAGCGGAACTGCAGTGATCAACCTATTCGCCAACAGTTTCCCAAGGACCTTATAGTCGACATTTAACATCGACAAAGGGCGATAGGAGGCCATTTGGAGGGGGTCGCGACATGGTTTCGGCAGGATCACCAGTGTTGCCTCTCGTAAAGTAGGTGGCAACGCACCCGTTTCAAAGGCGTCAGTGTATACCTTGGCGAGCCTAGGTGCTAGTTGCGCGGAGAAGGTGGAGTAGAATTCTGATGGCCATCCATCAATTCCCGGGGTCTTACCCATTGCTAGTTGTCCAATTGCGTCCTTAATCTCATCAAGAGCAATGGGACCCTCCAAAGCGTCATAATGTGGCGGTATAATCTTTGGGAGTTGTATCCCCGCAAGGAAGTTCGGAATGATAGTGGGGTCCTGTAGTGCCGGGGCCGCGTATAACGTCATATAGTATTCGTAAAATGATTGATTAATGGCCTCCTGCGTGTTTACTAGGTCCCAGTGGATGTATGTATGGCAGTGATAGGGGGTTGAGTAGTGTCTGTCCGCAATAACCACGCGAGCAGTCTGCCCGCCTTATCCCCCTCCTTGTGTCTGCGTGCCAGGTAAGTTTTGTAATCGTACGCGTTCAGGTCATCCATTGCACTTTTATATGCCAAGCGGGCCTGGGCTAGTGAGGGGCCAATCTGGGGGTGAGTGGGGACGCGCTGCTCGTAACTCTGTATCTCTAGCTCATGGGTACGGAGTGCATCAGTCAGCGTTTTCCGGACACCATATGTGGTCTTGATGGCGTGGCCTCGGAGGACAGCCTTAAAGGCGTCCCACTCCACTCCTGCTGATGAGGCCGTTCCCTCATTCGTCGCGAAATAAGATTCAATGGATTCCAGGAGGGAGGCCCGGTAGGACGAGTCGGCAAGCGTGGCACTAGGCAGGCGCCAGGTCGAAATCTCGGGGCGCCTCACGCCCCAAGACAAGCGCAGCTGTAGCGGGCGTGATCGGAAAGCGCACGCTCCAAATAGTCGGCATGTAACACGCTGTGAAGGGCGTTGGCTGAGCAAAAGATCGTATCAATCCGTGTATACAAGTCGTGTAGAGTCGAATAATGCGAATAAATGCGCGCCTGGGGATGCATCCTGCGCCATACATCATGGACTTGCATGTTAGATACCCACTCTGTCATGTGTTGTGTCGCGACCACAGGAACTCCTCAGGATCTGGGCGATGCACAAAGGGGTCCACCTCTTGACATCCCCAACTCTGACTGTGTATGCACAGAGTATTGAGGCGATCAAGCGAGGGATAGGAATTAGGGTAGGAGCAGCGGGGGAAAGGGATACCTGCAACAAAACGCACAAGGTTAATATAGTCCTACAACACTGGCTACTCTCAAAGAGTCTCACTAGAGAAACCAGTACCTGTCATCCGACTCCAACCGCTGCAGAGGGGTGTCTTCCTAACCAGATAAGATGCCTCTCTCACCTGGAGGAATAACTACCTACAAACAAGACAGAACAGATTACCCATCCACTCTCCTATGCCATCCTTAAACCATAAAACAACCTCATACATACCCTTTCACACATTCCCAAAAAACAAAGATGAAAAAATAAAAGGATGACAGGAAAGAACAAAAGAAAACATCTCGGAACCTAAGGCTTAGGCTGGAATCAAAAGGAGCCAAAGAGACTACGAGTCCAATTCTGAATCCTTCGTGACTTCCTGATGGATGTTAGGTGAAAGCGCAAAAGGCAAGAACGAAGGCTGTCTCCCAGTTGCAGAACAATGTCAGAGCACTAACGGAAAATCAAGGGATGCCTCCTAGTAACAGAACGAAATGAAAACCAAGGGATGTCTCCCAGTTGCAGAACAAGACGCAACCACAAACCTGCTCCCGGAGGGAGCCAGCCGCCTTCAGCTCGACCTCCTTCTGTGGATCGGAACGAACCCTTCGTTCACCGACGAGGATCTCCGACTGCCTATTCCTCCCGCAGCCGCGGGACAGGAAACTTGACTCGCACACTACCGCTCCTCCAAGCGGCTTCGCAGTCAGCTGTTTGTAGAGCCCAGAGCGAGCCCGGCATGAGTAACTTCCAGGAACTGCAGCTCCGGCTCAGGAATGCACCAAAAATCAGCGTGCGCTCTTCAATAAGGCACGCGAAGGAAGCAAACATACAGAGCAGCCGCCCTGCAATGAACTTCCTGAATACTACCAAGAATTACGCACAACGCTCCGTGCGCTTGCCGTAATTTAACTGTATGTGGTCCCTCCCAGAAGGACGGCCTTCTGGGAGATGTAGTCCTGCTGCCACAACCTCTAACGCGACGCACAATGCAGGCGCTACTGGTCACAGCCTTACATGTTGTGCCAGCTTAATAGATTGCGCCCCCGGGAGGGGAGGGCGGGAGCGGTCCATGTCAAGGTCCCGCACGCCATTAAAATCACTGCCCGAGTACATGGGGGCCATGGGATCTGTGAGTAAGGATGGTGTTAGTGTTTGGAGAAATGTGGACTGACCTGAATTCGGGGCATAAAGGGGAACCTGTGTGATGGGGGACCCGTTCAAGAGGCCCTCCATGGTGACGAAACGTCCCTGTGTGTCCACTCTTGAGTGAGTGATTTGCAGTGGGGTCCCCGGTGCAACCCATATTAGCGCTCCCCGGGCATATCCAGAATACGCCGTCCCCAGGACCGTGCCCCTCCAGCGTTTGCGGAGCGATGCAAGTGTGTGTGTGGTGAGATGCGTCTCTTGCAGTAGTGCAAACGTGATCCCGTGGCTGCGTAAGTATTGATATACTTTGTGTCGCTTAGCGCATCCCGCCAACCCCCTTACATTCCAGGTCAGTAGTGAATAGTCCCCAATCGCCATCTACTCGGTTTGAGTGTGAGACCGTGGTGTGGTGCAGAGTACTGGTTGATAGTTTCCTCCCCCCCGTGTACCCCCGCCTCCGTATGGAGAGAGTGCAGCATGGCGAATCCACCCGCCCCATTGTGCGCAAGTAAACCAAGAGATCAACATAATATAGAAAATTCCCCAACATCCCACCCCAGGCCGGCTTGCCAACGGGCAATGGGCCATTCGCACTAAAATGCATGTCATGAAAATCACGAAATATAACATATAACAAAATAAGAACAAATGATTTGCTGTATCAGCTACTTATCGCTCATTGGGGAGGGTGCAGCAATGTAGTAGAACAGTGTCCTCGCCGTCTCCCATGAATCAGCCTATCGCCCTTCTAGCATGTGTAGGCCGGCGGATCGCTGTAATTTAGGTTATCACAAAGTCTGCAAATATTCAGCCCAGTGAGTTTGCAGTTTGTGGGGTGAGGGCCGGGCCGTCTCCCGCCAACGCCTCAAGTTGCGAGGCCGTGATGAGCAGTGTCCGGTCCATATGTATATCGGAGTCCGAGTCCTGTCCAGGGGGAGAAGCAGGGGATCCCATGTGTTCCACTGTCCTGATGGCTTGTGCTCGTTCCCGGGCCTCTTGCACCTTCGTTGGATGATGCAGCCGGCCTTTGCCACGGCCGTTCCGTGGTCCGACCAATGTCCAGGAGTGAGAGGGGTCGAACGATAGTGTGGGGGGCTCATGTGCCAGGCCCTGTTGGTCGATCCAGGCCCATGCCTCCTCGGGTGTATTACAGAAGATTGTGCCCTCTTTATGGTGGATATGAAGTCGTGCCGGGTATTGGAGGGAGTCTTGAACCTCATGATCCCTCAAACATTTCTTGACCTCCAGGTATGAGGAGCGACGTCGTTGCACAGCCAGAGTATAATCTGGGTAGATGTGAACCGTGGCGTTGTCAACTTGCCAAGGGCCCCTGGCGCGGGTGACTTGCAGTACGTGATCTCTATCACGGTAGTTAAAAAATCTTGCTACTACTGGTCTGGGGAAGGCGCCTGCGCGAAGGGGGCCCCCTGGCACTCTATGCGCTCGCTCAATGGAGAAGAATTTTGACATCTTACCCTGGAGGACTTCTTGGGCGAACCAGTCTTCGAGGTAGAGTTCCATATTGGGGCCCTCCGCCCGTTCAGGAAGGCCCACGATGCGTACGTTGTTCCGACGCAATCGCCCTTCCTGGTCCTCCACTCGTGCCCTCAGAAGGTCCACCTCTTGCTGGAGGGATTGCAGTTGGGTAGCCGTCACTGTTACAGGGGGTGGTATCGATGCAAGAGTAGACTCGGATTCTTCCACTCGCCCCTTCAGTTTCTTGTGGTCTTCCCGTAGGTACCCCATATCGACACTGAGGGAGTCAATCTTCGTCCCCAGGATAGTTTTGATGTCGAGTATCGCCGCAGCAGCTCGTCGAAGCGGTGCGAATGATCTCTGCGAACTCCCTGAGCTGAGGGCCCCGGGTGATCCGCGCTCCCAGCCACCGGGGGGGTTGTCTCCACTTCCAGGGGCTGTGGTTGGGGCTTCTCCGCTCTGGGCTTGCCCATTGAATCGTTTGCAGAGAGGCGATGGGCCGTATGTTGGTCTATGCGTCCCCCAGGGGGTCTGGAGTCATCAATTTTCCTGTGACGGTGCACCTGTGGGATGGATCGGGAGTATGCGCCCTATCTGCCTTGAGGTGTCTCGCTGCCCGGGGCCCCTCGCACCATGCAGCGCCAGCAGTGGGCCCAGAGTGGCAGGTGCTGTGAAGTAGGAGTGTGTAGGCCTCTTCCACCGGCTCCCCGGCCTCGCCTCACGCGGTCCGCAACCGTGGCACAGGATGTCCTCGTGTTGGGCGCCCCTGTATGTAGTCAGGTGCGTGGGAGGACCCAGTCCCGGTGTACCTCTCCCAGCTTGGAGTCAAGGGAGGGGCCGTAGGCTCAGGCGCTCTCCCGATGCCCGCACAGGAATCCCCGGCAGGCCCGCAGTCCCCCGGCAGCACTGGGGCGTCTCTCACCTGTGGGCGGGTCACCGCCGGCGCCGATCGTGCAGTTGAGCGGGCCCGCATCACCTCCCAAGGTCGCAAGATGGCGCCTCTACCTGCGCGGCCCGCTGCTGGTCGATGGTCGCCAGTGCCGCGAGGTAGGTCCTCGTGTTGTGCCTGTATGTGTGGGGAACACCAGGGGTCTCATCCGACGTTGAGAAGCACACGCCAGCCGATCGGGCTACGACCCGCGGTATTGTGGTTCGGCCGCACCCGGTAGCCCCGGGCCTCCGGGGTGCCTCGCTTGTGCAGAGAAGGGGCTGGGCCTGCGGTAGGTCTCTGCGGCCGCCGATGGCACGAAAATCAGCGGGGAGCGTTGCGGGGAGCCTCCCGCATCCGCTCCCGTGCAGAATAATGGGCTAGGCAAGGAGTAATCAGGATTATTCACGGTGGGCGCAGAGCGGAGCTCAAAGCTCTGCGACCGCTCTCGTCGCCATCTTGGCCACGCCCCCCATTTAGGCCAATATGTTTAAGTCAGATAATAGATAATTTTTTTATCGATATTCTGATATACAACCGTCATTATCCGAGCCTACACAACTGCATTTTGTGCACCACTGAACAACCCCTAAAATTGCTTAGCTTTAAATATGACTACCCATGTTGAAAACATGTGGTACCAGACTCTTCACTTTATCTACCTCACTGATGCTCTGAGAGTTTTCTGTAGTGGGTAAGGTGAGGTGTGCCTGGGTGGTACAATCATTGCCTGATTTGAGGATATATACTTCTTATACCACTTATATGTCTTAAACATGGGGTGCATATTGATGTGGGGAACCTCTGCTCGATCCCAATGGTAACACGGCAGCTGTGTGCTGTTAATACCAGTGCTTAATTTGAGCCGGTGGTTTCCGGTGCTCAGCACTGGCACTTTATTCATCAAGACCTGCGCTTGTAGCGCGAACTCGACCCAAAGGCGCTTTTCATGAGCACCAGTTAAGAACACATTCATTTTTTGTAGGCACGAACACATTAATTTTTTGTAGGCACGGGGAGATTAGGTGATTTGCCTAGAATCACAGGACGCTGAGCCAGCGCGAGACTCGAACCTGGTTCCCCAGTTCCAAAGCCGGCAGCTCTGGCCGTTACGCCACATCATCTCCCCGCTTCTAGGGCATCATGGTTAGTAGTTAGTTCTGTTATAGGCGGCATGAATAGGAGCAATGGGCTGGTGCAAGTTGCCTCCTGACGATTTAGAAATAGCTATCAGAACCACAGGTAATGGCTGTACAGGCTGGTACACAGTGCACTGCCTACGGCCAGGCACTCCATGCACCCTACAATGCTCTAAACTGCTTTGTGAAGTCTGTCTTAGCAGTACACACATATTATTAAATCACAGCATAGACACAATTTAGATATTTGTAAGTACATATGTGCCACTGAATCCGCAAGGGCAGTCTAATCCTACTCTTAAAGATTTTGATAGAAAAGCAGACATTTGAGGTGAGCAAATTTAGAGTGTCGCTGGTGTTGAGAGTGCTCTATAATGGAGCTGCTTTCCACCTAAACTTGAGAACTGCCCAGAGTTCTCTGCTTCTTTTTTTGCTTAATTTATGCGTCACTCTATGCCTGAAAGGGTTTTGTTTTGACTTATACTGGGTGCTCCCTTGTGTCTGGACAAAGCAATACCGCTCTGAAGAGCTCTAATGAGAGCGAAACACGTGTCAGGGGTTGCTTTTATTCATTTCAGGTTGGCTTGGATGGTATTTTACCAATCCAAAGCTGTAATACTGTGCCTGGAGTGGTAAAAGGCTTTGGCCATTTTACAGCTCGGCATGGATAGCACTGTGCTAATCCTATGCTTAAAGACTTTGCTGTAGAAATGGCAAAAGACTTTGTTCCTTTCTATCTCAGCGTGGATGGCACTCAAAAAGTGCTAATCCTACGCTTAAAGATTTTGATAGAAAAGCAGACATTTGAGGTGAGCAAATTTAGAGTGTCGCTGGTGTTGAGAGTGCTCTATACTGGAGCTGCTTTCCACCTAATCTTGAGAACTACCAAGAGTTCTCTGCTTCTTTTTTTGCATGTATATATATATATCCCACCCCAGGCCGGCTTGGGGTGGGGTATATATATATACCCCTAAGGATACATGAGTCACAATAAAATGAAATCGAAAGAAGTGACTCAAATAGATGGACTCACCATAGAACAAAAATATATTTTCACTAAAATGTTTCAGCTTCCGCCTTCCTCAGGTAGTACAAGATGGTTTGCTCAGTGGCTGCACAGATGACACTGCTGGATTTTCAAAAGGCATCATGATTGAAGATTCCATTTGGAATGTGGAATCAATGCAATTCTGAGATCTCTTGAGATATGCAATAATCGGGTGGTATTGTCAGTAATGTTCATTCCATCTGGATGCAGTGATTTTAAACAGTATATCCAAAAGTTTTTTCGGAAGTCCAGTACTTCTTCCTTTACGACATGTTCCACAGGGGAAATCTTAAAGTCTGATAGTAAGTGGTCCACAAGGTTAAAATGATTGGCTACAGGCTGGTCAAGTTTCTTATTAGTTATTGCTGATTTGTGGTTCCTGAATCGTGTACGGAGATCATTCACTGTATGGCCCACATATTGTTTTTTTACAGCTTTGGCGTTGGCACTGAATCACATTAATTATGCTGTCTTACACCAGAGGTCCTCCTATTAACAGAACTAGTTAGTGATTGTAAAACTACTAGTGTTTGTAAAAGGTATTCACACGTGATGCACCTTTTAGAGTCACAGCAATGAACCACTGCATTTGTTACAGCTTGCTTGAGTTCAGCTCTTACAATAAGAGATCGTATATAGGAAGCGCTGCGTCAAACAATGACTGTTGGTTTTGGAAAAACCTTTTGCAATTTTTCACAATTGGACAGCAAGGGAAATGTTTTTTGCATTATATTTCTGTAGTTAGGAGCTGATGGATGATAGTCAATCACAAATGGAATTCTGTTACTTTTGTTTCTGCTGTTGGTATTGCAAATAAGTGCTTCCCTGGGTAACTGCAAAGACTTGTCAATTTGTTGCTGTATGATATGCAGAGGATAGCCTCGCCTTTTAAATAATGTAGCAAGCTCCTGTAGATGGTCTTTATAGGTGTCCTCATTGCTGCAGATGCGTCTTATTCTGAGTGCTTGGCTGTAGATGAAGCTGAGCTTAGTGTGGTGTGGGTGACATGAAGTCCAGTTTAGATACAAATGAGCATCTGTAGGCTTGTCGTACAGATCAATTATAATTTTTTTGTTCATGAATGGTGAGTAGCACATCCAGAAAGGGGAGATGATGCTTCTGTTTAGTATTGCTGCTGGTGAATTTGACCGTCGGATGGAACCTGTTGATATAAGCTGCAAATTGTTCCAATGTTCTACTTCCTGCATTCCATATTATAAACATGTATTCAATGTTTCATAGCCATACCAGTGGTTTGATGCTAGAAGTAGCAAGTATATAGTCCTCTAGTTTGCCCATGAAGATGTTTGCATAGGATGGAGTCATCCAAGTGCCCATGGAATTCCCTTGTATCTGCAGATGAAGTTAACCATTGAAGGTATAATTGTTGAATTTAAGGATAACTCTGGCAAAGTTGGTGAGCACGTTTGTTGATGGCTTTTTCACAGTTCTTTTATTAAGAGCTTTAGATAACACCATAACCTCATCCTCATGTGGTATATTGGTGTATAATGATGTATCATCAAATGTAGCGAGAAGAGTGCCATCATCAAATGTGCAGGTTTGCTTTAACTTTTCAATAATCCGAAGGAAGTGTCTGGAATCCTTAACAAATGATGGAAGTTCCTGTACAATGGGCTGGAGGTGCAGGTCCACAAATAAAGATAGTCTCTGAGTGGCTGTATCATTGCCAGAGATGGATGGGACGGCCATGATTGTTCATTTTGTAACGTATTTGAACAAAACAAAGGTCTCAGAGATTCACCAGTACATGGGCTGCATCACAAAACATTTTTGACTGGTGCAATTTCATACCCTTGGTGGTACGTTAAAGCATTGCTTGCCACGAACATCTTTACCACTGTATTATGAAACCAATGGTCTGGAGGTGGTAATGTGTGACAAGAACATTTGCACACATTTGTTGTGTGGCATTTTGTTCTGGTGGTGATGTGTTCTGTTGTTTTTGTGCTTTATTACTGCAATCTGAGTTTGTTGTACTGCCGTTGTTGTGCTGCATTCTGTTTTGACCATTTTGTTGTGAAGTACCCAGTTATGTATTGTGTTGTTACATTGCTTTGTGTATGCAACTGTGTTATGATCTGTTGTTTAATGCTGTAGAGTCTGACATTTTTTGGATTCTCAAAGAATTTTAAGAATATGTTGTAGATTTCTTTTAGTGCTTTTATGTGTAAAATAGCTACATAAGAAATTGTTATCAGGTGTACGATTCCACGTGTGCAAATAGATTACATAAAAATAGAATTAATTTAACTTACCTTGTTTTTCTCCATGAGGAAAGTATTTTCACTGTGGAGAAATCCTTTCCACCACACTCCAGTCAATATAGGGATTATCCTACCCCGTTACTACCCTGGGGCATGCATGGAGAATCAGAATTGAAGATGTCCATCAAAGTGGAAATTGTGCACACCTAACTTGCACTTAGATGTGCAAAATACTCTAAAAATCCGGGCTCAAAAATGTTTTGAAATCAGAAGGCTTCTGAGTAAAACTTGTGCAATTTCCTCTGCTCTTTTCCCTGCTTACGCCACTGAATCCCTTTGGTGTTGCTGCATTTACTCGATTATGACACACTCAGAAACTTGGACTATGGAACGGAATAAAACATGTAAATAAATGTATACACATTGTCTAGCGGTTACCAATTTATCACAAGCTTTAAGTGGCAGTTTTTCTCTTTTTTGCAGGTCGACAACATCCAGATTGTGTTGCACTCTTCCAATGTATTGGTAGGCGTTGGTCGGGAAGCCTTCAAGCCACTTTTGACCGACAATCGGAGAAAAAGCTCCTCCGAACAGTTGCCAGGTCTGAGCATGCGCTCCCATCCTAGCAAAGCAAGTAATTCAGCAGACAGTACGAAAAACGGTGAGTCCTGCTGAGACATCAGAATGGGGGATTGTATCTTGTAGCTGACCCAACCCAAATTGTAATAAAGAACCTCTAATGTTTTCTTCAGTACATACATTGTTAGTCTGCCTCTAAACAAAATGGCCACCTCCTCACCAGAAACACTGGCTTTTGACATACACTGATCTCCATCCTTGTTATAGTGTTCAGTTTGCCAATCTTCCACTTTTGTCTATGTTTGATATTTGGTACATTCTTTCTCACAGATGAAACTTTATGTCATAATTTTTCATCACAGATCTCATGGACCCAACCTTAGTTTCATATCTGCTCAGAGTGTCTAAAATAGGCTTAGGGCCTAATTTAGAGTTTGGCCGATAGGCAACTATGTTATGATGAAGTACCTTCACCGTAAGGTTTCCATAAACGAAGATCCTGTTGACTCCATCAACGGAAAGCTTCCTCCAATGGCCCGATGGAGTAAGGGCCATTGGTGGAAGGGCATTGCACCAACCCCCTCTTTAGGGTGGACGGTGTAACGTCCTTTTTTTCTGTCCGTCACGGCCATGTGAAACCTGTCAGTGAGGGACAGAAGAAAACATATAATGACCGCCACACCCTAGGAGAACACTCCTAGGGTGAAGGTATCATTATTTTTTGTTTTTCAGAGGCACACTCACGTCGTGGGAGTTTGTTTATGAAAGACACAAGAAAGTTAAAAAATGTGGGCAACTGTAGTCAAAACCGACAGTGGGCATCCATCAACTTTTTGTATCATGAATGGAACCGCTGTGAAGGTGATCCCTTTGAAGGCATGAGAAAGACTGCTAGGCTGGCGGTCATCTCTAAATATGATGGACAGTTGTCCATCAGGGTGGGCGAGGTAATGTTCTCTGCCACCCTGATAGACAGAGTACCATCAGCCAAAGCCTAAATCAGGCCCTAAACTCCTGAATTAGATTTGTGCGGGAAAGCAAAATTATAAACGATAATGAAAGGTACCAACAAAATGTCAATGGACTCACTGATTGGCTTATGTAAAATATTTTATGTATACTAATAATGGTTTATTTAAAGAAGGCTAATGTATGATAAACATATGCAATGCAAGCTATTAAATGACTATGAAATAACTACAATTTAAATTGAAACAACATTCAATTGCCAAAGGAAATATTATATCCAGCGGAGAATCCACAAGTTGGATCTTTTCAACCATACTGATATTAAGGCGGATGAAATTCCACTAGCAGACTCCCTCCACAATTAGCAATTCCGCCACAAATCAGAGGATTTTTCAATACTACTGATCTCCTAATTAGGCCATTACAGTCTAATTATGAGTACAGCTGTATAGCTTAATTTTGGCATCTTTCCTTTTTGATGGCCAACCTTTCAATATCTTTCAAGGAACCTCCTCAAAGTGGAGTTTCAAAACATTTGGCAATATAGAAAATATTTAAAAATAATAGCCAGAATTAGAGATATGGATGAAATATTTTAAATATTTTTATGAAGGATACAACTCAATAAATAAATCCTATTCTGACTACACCAACTGCACTCTCTCTAATTTGTAACTTTATCATTTTTCATTCTTTAGTGCTGCTCCCCTTCTTTTAATGTCCAAGATTCATATGTTCAGGAGTTTACATTGGAATAGTCTGTAGGGGCCTGAGGCCTTGCAATAATATTTGTAGATCACTCTAATTCTTTTTCAGCTGCTAAGGACAGTTGATGAGGGAGAGGACGAAGGTGCCTTTTTTTCAAGCCATAGATGTAACAAGTAACGGGGAAACCCAGTATTCATCAGACCCTGGGTATACAGTCAGTGTAAGCACTAGGGGTGGGCAAAAATCCACTCCGCTGGTGGAGTTTGCAGAGGTTTGCCCGCTCTGCTAGGAGTGTTGAGGTCTGGCAAAACTCCACCAACCACCATGTGGTGGAGTTTTTCCTCACGCACGGCTTGCCAACGTTAAGTTGGCAAGTGTGAGCAAGAATTTGCATCCCATGCACGATTTTCTCACGCTAGAACGCCTCCCGGTGAGATTTCTCTATGTGGGCAGTCATGGCAGGTCACTACCATTTATGCTAAGAAAGCTGCTGCTCGAGTATAAAAACTACTCGAGCGACAGAAAGAAGCAGTGCCCTCTGGCGTGCCGCATGGTGCCGTTCATGCTGATTTTACAGCACGGAAAAAACAAGCTCCCGGCACTAAAAATCAGCACGACGTGCCAAAATTCCACCAAATTATAGGTAACTCTGTGGAATTTCGCCTAGTAAAACTCTGCAAGTTCCACTCACCCCTAGTAAACACGTGGTTCTGTCAGAGTAATTTTATCAGCATTTACGTCATTATATGGAGTGCCTTAATCTTTTCTCCAACCTGTTTCATACCCAATACATTAAATGATGATCACCAGGCACAATAATGTGTTTTCCAATTTACTTAAACAGTATAAATTATTTTCCATATCATACAGAATGTTTCAGGGAATACTTTTCAAAAGGAACCGGATGTGCAGGTGTGATGGCGGTAAAGTGCTCGTAAAGTGCAGAAACAGTAGTAGTTCAAAAAATAATCCTCCAGTATAAATGTTTTGATTTCTTCATCAATAGACTTGGCTCCAATCCACTTACCAACATTCATCTAATGATAGGGCAATGACAAGAAGTGTATCCCAACCAGATGCTAGTAGTCCAAGTGCTGGTTCTAAAAGTGTTGACGTTTCGACCCCTAGATCAACATGTGTTACTCATGTCATCTAAATGGGGTCTTCCTCAAGACCAAACCAAAAGTGCAAGACATCCTGTGTAACAATAATCAAGAGACCATGATCCATATTCAGTGGTCAATCAAAAACTACTTTCACAAAAGAAGCCAAGTGAAGCAATCACTTACCAAGCCTCACAGTGCTGGAGAGCCCCAAAGGGTGCTCTCATATGATTCTTTGTTATTCATCTGCTAGAAAAAAATCAATAGGAAAGCAGAGGAGACCTTGAAACACATGAAGCAGTTCCTGAGTGCCCCCCTGAACTTATTCGCAGCTCAAAATCAATGAAAAAATGTTCTACTTTGTGAAACATTCATCATAATGCCCAACGCATGCTACATGGTATACATGACATACAGTTTTTATTTTAAACTATTTTACTAACCATTTTTAAATGTAAACATTAATGTAACATTAATATTTTATCAAAAGAATTAAAATGCCCTTAATTCATCTTATGCATCACTTTTAATATTTTTTAATATATTCTAAAAACATATATTTTTTTACTTTGGGTGGAATTTTTGTGTGAGTTACACTGGACAAAGACATATTTTTTAAATCAATATCCTCAAAATATTAACAATTTTAATTTAAAATTAACTTATCGATGATGTAATGTTTTTGATATATTTATTTATAAAACGTATATAAAATTGATTAACATTCATATCTAACAAAATTTTCTAATTTCTTAAAAGTTTAATAAACTTTTCATTATACTTTACCATAGGAAGATCACCGCCGCCATTGATGCTGTCTCCGCCAAGTGTGCGGAACGTCAAATTTTAATAGTAATACTAATACTTTAATAGTAATAACTTTACAGTCTTATATATCTTTTTCTACTGACTCCACCACCTATTGCAGGCACATGTAAGTCTACACTTTCTAGTAACTTTGTGCATGTAAATCGTAGGCAAAAGTAGTAAAGTTACTTAAAAGTGTAACTGTAAATTTACTGACTCTAAGCGTATAGATTTACCTTTGTGAGTAGACTCCTATGACTTTGACATGGCTCTTGGACCGCCTAGCTTCCGGATTAGCCTGATTAAAGGAGGCAGGGTGATCCTTATTGGGACATTTCAGTGAGGGCACTGCTCTGGTGTACTGCACTTTCTGAAAGATGCCTTGTAAGACATGGTCCCAGGGATCACACTATCTGTCATCAGCAGATCTTTGTGGAATGATCCCTGGGTGCTGAAAGGGTAGACAGACAACAGTGTGAGCTATAAGCCAAAAAAAAATGCTAAAACACAAATTAAGCACCAGTCAGGTTTAGAAAAAAAGAGATAATAGAAGATCTAGTGAGCCTTGTAGAGTACATCCTTGAAAAACCCTTGGGGAGAGAAACTGAAACTTACCTGGAATAAGAGATAGAATTCAGCAGAAGAGAACCTGGATTCATGAGAGATACTGCCTGAAGGTACTGCTGAAAGCAATAAAAAGAAAGCCTTCATTACCACTGTTAAGCAACAAGAAATGTAGAAAAGTTTTAAATGTCCTTCAGAGGACAGGAAGACCTCCATGGGCTACGAAATTCTACCTTGACACCTAAGTTTGCTTTGTGACAGGAGTAGAGAGGCACATGCCATTTAAAAGAGCTGTAGAAATTGGAGAGTTATTTATTTCTTCATTTGCACTTCATATGAAATGTGATCAGGAAGCAAAATAAGTCATTAATGGGGACATTTACTTCCATTAAAAGATGCAAAAACATGTCTTGTAAGCAAATAACATTGGTGGTTGTTATTTGCCCTGCTACCAGATAAACTGGAAAGATTATATAGAATTTGGCTGGTGGCTGTGCAAATAGCAAAGAAACTTAATTATTTGCTCAGTTACTGGCTAAATAGTAGGTTTTATGTACTATTTGGATGAAGGAAGAACTTCACTATTTATCAAGCACTGGCTATTTTGCAGAAATATGTACAATTCGGCCACTGACTGTGAAAATAGCAAAGAAACTTCACTGTTCACACGGCCACTGGCCAAATAACAGAAATGATGTACTATTTGGCTAACAGCCGTGTAAATAGCAAAGAAACATCATTGTTTACACAGCCGCTGGATAAACAACCAAAATGATGTTTCACAGATTTCAACAGGGAAGGTGGTAAGACCACCAGGTATATTTGCAAACGAGGAGTGAGCACAATTGTCCCACAAGTCCTTAAACAAGATAATACTAAAATTGACTAAAAATTATTTGCACTCGAGCATCTTGGCAGTTTGTGAATCAGACCATTAGAATGTACCTGTAATACACCTATCCATCCATTTGGCTTCATTCACTCATTACTGCAAAGTCAGGAAATGTGTGTGCCTGTTACATTGGCCCAGGCAATGGTAGAAGTGTTCTGCTTAAAACTAGGGCTGCAAAAATTGGCTTGGGTCTATTACAGTCTCCAAAGTGGAAAGTGAAGGTAGGAGTAGGTGTGAGGGGAACATCTGATTCAGACTATTTTGAACGGAGAATGTAGCCATGAGCAAGAATAGATGGCTGTCTGCATCCAACACTTCACAAAGTGTTTTTGTATAATATTAGCATTGGGTAGAGCAAAACAAACTCCAGAACATCCTCTGCACTGCCCTTGTCTAAATGCCTTTATTAAGCAGCCCAGTTCAATGCATCTGCAAAGTCCAGTCCAGACCCACAATACCCATTCTACATATCCTCATCCACACCCATTCCATTTTCACAACTCCTTCACAACCTCTTTCAGTACCCCTTCTATTAAACTCAAAACCAAGCCCTCCTATATGCAGGCCATCTGATTTCCTCGCCCAATCCTTACAACTCCACTAACACTATCTGCTGGCTCTTTAGTCTCCTATTCTGGACCTCAGAGAATCCTGCCAATGCTACGATTACCACTACCTGTGACAGCCCTCAGAGCTCCTCTATCAGGCCTCAGAGCCCATCCTATCCAAACCCTTCCGATGACCCTGAACCCTCCCATCACCTCACCACCCCCTTCACTGGTGCCCATCAGATTCCATCTGCTCTTTTACAACTCCAGTTAGCTTGGGGACAATACCTGCCACTACTCTCTGGTGGTACAAAAACCCCTCAGAACATGCTTGAAAACCTCTTCAAGAACCCTCATCACGGGCCCTCTGACCATTACCCTATCTGCCTTTACCATCCTCCTACTTCATTTAAGAGACTTTGACCCTCTATATTGACCGTCTCTGCACCTAGAACACTTTATCTGGTGCTCACAGGCCCACTCTCAGTGCTCAGTGCTCACAGCACCACTCTAACCATATCTACCAACCCTCAGAGCCCTAAGAAAACACCATTGACTCTCACAAGCCCACTCCTGGTCCACAGATCCTTCCCACTGGCCTTTACAATCCACATTAAACTCCCCGCTTCAGGTTACAAAAGTTCATCTGACCTGTCTGTTTCTCTCTGAGATTTTTGCAGCTGCCCTCAAAGACTGACCACTCTTTCTGCTCCCCTTATGGGAATTCTGATTACAACCTGTTGATATCATAGCTCATCCATCCTTCTCTGTCATCATAAAAACGCCCTTTGTTGGTCTCAAACCTGCATGCACCCTACTTTTGCCAACATTCAGTGCCCTTATGCAAGTGTTCAAGCCACATCCTCGCTACCATTTGGCTCGGTACAGATCCTCCATTGCTGGCCTTCATGCCCCTGAGATGACACTTATATTGCCCTCGATCCCTTATGCTGATCTTGGCATTCAAATCCATCCTCCAGCTCTCTGTCAGCCTTTATTGCTCTGCTGGCCCAATTCCTCTCCTTTGCCATCTTTCACTCCCCACTGTCTCCCATTAACATAGCCATGTTCCCCTTCTAGAACCTGTGCACCTCTTTATGAGCCCTCACAACCCACTGAACAACTCTGTTATCCCTGAAAGATCAACCCTTTACTGGAACTCACAGCCTCACTATTAGCTTCAGAATACCTAATTTGGTTTCTATTGGTACTAAGTACTCCGCTGTCTGCTTCCACATCATTGCTACGTAATCTCTGATAGCCTCCAAGCCCTTCCAACTCTTTCTTCAGCCTTAAAACCCCTCTATCCATTTTCAAATTCCACTGCCAGTTAAGATGTTTGCAGTCTACCCTACCAGTTTTGAAACAAGGAATTAATTTAGTTTCAAAGACTTCTGTCTCACAGGCATCTCCACAACCCTTCAGCTTGCCTTAAGAGCTTCGCAGCCCACTCTTCTGGTGCTCACGTCACCACTGCTGGACTCTTGTCTTCATGCTAACATAGCTAACAATCATAAACCCTATGTGGTCCAGCTGAGCCCATTTAGCTGTGGCTTTACTGAGCCCTTCTTCTGGTCATCAGAGCCATCTGATCCTGAGCACTCCTGTGCTGAGATGCACAACCTTTTGACCATTTTTTCTTACTTGAGCCTTACAAGGTACTTTAGGCTGTTCTGCCAATCTTTACATTTCCCAGCCCTTTTTGTCGATTGGCCTTTTGATGCCTCTGCCATGTTTCAGTCTACCTGCACTCAATCAGCCATCAGACCATTATGCCATCACCTGGCAGCTATTGATATCCATCAGACCATCTTTGCCATCCCTCTGAACTCTATCGCATGTTGGCCCTCAGGGCTCCTATGCTGGGCCTCAGCATTGTTGCCAAGTTACCCATGTCATGTGTGACAGTCATGGCTTTCCACAAAGTAGCAAGGTGACTACCTCCCTCCAGGTCATTGCAGACACTGTTTCCAGTCCTGGATGTGTGTGTGATAGCCATATGCATTCTGGGCGTTGTAGTCTTGTTCAGTAGCGGCCCGTGGTGGGAGTGTTGCCGGGCGGTGACGCGGGGCGGGGCGGGGGGGTAGTAAACTACAGAATACGGACGCACAGAGGTAAGTAAACAAATAAATGAAACGAATTTCGTTGCGCGCGCTGCATCGCCAAATGCGATGCAGCGCGCAACGAAATTCGTTTAATTTATTTGTTTGTTTACTTACCTCTGTGCGGCCGTATTCTGTAGTTTACTACCCCCACCCTGCCCCTCCCCGCATCACCGCCTGGCAGCACTCCCACCACGGGCCGCTACTGGTCTTGTTTTGTTTTCATTTAACCAAAGACACTACCACACTTGAAATCAATGATTTGTAGGCAAAAAGGTCAGGACCAGAGATAGTGTCCGTAATGACCTGGAATAAAGAGATCCCCCTACCCTACAGTATTTTGCGTGCTGTGATTTTTTAGCACATACTTACTATAAGGGCTTCAAGAAGACTGAAAAGCTAGGGTCTCTAAGGCGGAACAATCTAAGCAACATGGCCTGTATAATTAATAGCCCTAATATACATGGCTTAAACTCACAAAAGTCTCCATCCTCCTGGTCCTTTTATTTCTCCTCCTGCTCATAGTCTTTCTCATGTTCATGGTCCTCTCCCTAGTCCTGTTTCCAGTCCTCCTTTTCTGGGTTAATTAGTTCCTCCTGGCTGTGGTCGCCTGACCCTAATCGTTCTCCAGCTAACAAACCTGAGCCACTGCATCGGTGACTCTCCAAGCTACATTGTAAGTCTTGGAGTAGTAGTGCAACATTTATTCCTACTTCACCAATCTTCCCCTTCAGCACAGAGATGTAGCTGGTGTCTTCAGTAGTACGCAGGATCATTTTGTGGGAGGCATACAAGTCCATGGGCATCTCACCTTCCTGTGCATGTGGATCTTTAACCTTCTTCACTGGGTCTGAGTTTGCCTAGCACACCTGTTCACTTTCTATAGGTTGAATAGTGTCCTCCGCTATCTTGAACATTGTCTGCACCTCAAAATCACTTGCGAGCCTCAGTCTTTTTGCTGGGTAGGGCAAGGATCTTGCTGGCCAAAGCCTCAGTCATACCCCTGCACCCTGATAAGGAATGCACACCCACAGTGCCTTAAGATATGCCGCTCAGCACATCCCTTCCATTCATGCCTCCCTCACCTTGCTGTTCAACCCACTGTACTAGGTTACTGCTTTGCTCCAGTCCAGCTCACTTTGCCACCAATTGCATAACGGAGCACACCAGAGGCGCTCTGTGCACAAGTGCTGCTACAAGATGGCCCCGGTGCCACCATGAGCATGACCCAGCGTCACTAATGCCCGGGTGAGACAGGGGCCTAACCGCCACCCAGGTCTTGGCCCTGTCTGAACAGTACACTGTCACTGTTGCTTTTTCACCCCTCTGCCCCTTTGGCCCACTTCTGGGTCCAACATATCCACCCCCAGCCAATTAAGGCAGCAGAAGAGAGGGTACATCTAAGCACTCCACCTCTCCTATATCCAGTCTATCTGTAGTATTTTGCGCACTCTGGTTGTCAATGGTGGGTGGAGAACTTTAAAGGTAAATAAGGCAACTTACGGTCACATATGCAAAATAGTTGTAGAGCATTTTAGAGCAAGAGATGATCTCAGCAGCTTCCTGCTCTCCGTGACTCTGGCACTCTGAACAATTTCTCACTCCGGGGCTATACAGAAATCTCTGTTTGTGCCACAGGACACAATACCACCTGATCACTGCAGTGTCAATGCTTGGTCAATGTCCAAATCTAGGGCAGGCTTCGGGGACAAGGAGTACTCAGCCTCAGCACTCCAGCACCACCCACCTGTGCAGCGCTTCTCTGCTTCTGTGCAGGATGGTTCCCTGCACACCATAGGTATCCATGTTGGTATTTACCTCCACTGATGCCCTTTGCCACCACCTTCTCTGCAATGTTACGTTATGTTATGTTATGTTACGTTATGCTATGTTATGTTATGCTATGTTATGTTAGGAAAACCTATACAGAACACGTACACCCAAGGGTTTCTTGCTGTTTCGACAACCAGTGGGGAAAGGAGAGAGGCCTTAGGCTAATCAAAAGCTTGCTCAAAGAGCCTGGCCTTCAAAAGCTTCCTGAACGTCAGGAAGTTAGGTTCCAGACTGATCAAGGATCAGTGGCTGCAGCGTGCGCGCGCTGCTCCCGCAGGTTTGGGGGGCTCCCAGCTGAGCTAAGGCGCTGCTAGAAGGCTCACAGTGCTACAATGTATCTTTATGTGATGATTCCGCGGTGGCTCGTAGCTCTGAGTCAGACAGCCTGACTTCAGGGTCGGGCCCAATCAGGTTGTTTGATACGCACCGCGAGGGACGTCACGTCCTGCTGCCAGAGCGCCGCAGGAAGTTTGTGAGGAAGGCATGTGTGGGGGCCACACTGGTTTGCGGGTGGCGCTCGTCTCTCAGCCCTGCTGTCTGCTGCTGTAGTGTAGCTCCTATTTCCCTAATAGGCTCTGCGCATTGGAATAATATATCCTATAGGTTTGACATAGGACTAAGGTCAGTATGTCCCTATCAAGTATATTAAACTTAATTACTTGTGCCAGCTAGCTCAGAGGCCACTAGAAACTCCTTGACAACAAGAAGGGAGTAGTTTCTGGCAGCCGCAAAACATGACCACTGTGTTTCCCTTTAGAATCAGAACGTGTCCCAGAGTCGTGGAAACAATAGATAACTATTTCACTCAGCTCAATCGTGCATGCTTAGTTTTCTTCAAGTTACACAGAAAGAACAGACGGGCGTTTCAATAAAAGGTTTATTGAACAGTCTTGTTTCTGGTGTAAGTAAAATGTGCTGTTACGATCACAAGACAGTATGCGAGATAAATAATGTACAGTGTGAGCAGTAGAAATAAATAATACTGCGTTAGCATTATCTTTTAGTACATATGCTGTTACATAAATAACACAGACTAAAAATGCGAGTACTCATACGATGCGTTTCTAATCTAGTTCTACCCCAATGTTCCTAACCTAACCTAGGTGTAGGGAGAGGTATGAAGTAGGTGAAGTATTCCTTACTATGGTATACTAAGAGTATGTTAAGTCTAGTATGCCTAGTATGCCAAGTATGCCAAGAGTCCCTCTAGGTTCTTGTCAGCTCCAAACCTGAAGAATGAGAGAGGTAGGAATCTCTTTGCCAGACTCGAACTCCAACACCCCGCAAGGGAAGTCAGATCACTGGAAGCTGGACTCTCTGCATGCAGGGATGACAGCGTCTTCTCAGTGCGTCAGGCCGGGAAACGGGCTCCTCTGAAGTCGAGGTCTCCTCTGATTTACAGGGGCTAAGGAAGGTATATTTATACCTTAGAAGTACCTCACAATGTTAGCATTGACGTGAATTGGACAGCGAAAGACGTCATGAATGAACCCCTAAGGAATAATGGTTCATGCATAATATATTAGGCCTTGAAGAAATCAATAGTCCTGGGCTAGGGAAACTCCCGCAGCCTAAGGGTCTGTTCTTCATGAACTCGTTGTGACGTTAGGGTGGACGGATGTCAGAGACCATGCCTGTATTTGGAGTGCACGGTTTAATGCCTAAATAAGGGCTGGGATTTTATGCCTATATAAGGGCAGGGCGAATTGTGCCTATATAAGGACATGATACTGGAAAGCCCGTTTATGGACACCCTAAGAGGAATTCAACACCCACTCCACTTTCGTGTGTACGATAATACTAAAATGCTAAACATTTTAAAATGCTAAACATTAAAATGGAGTACCGCATATTTCTAAAATATTTCATAAAACCATTTAAAAAAGGCATTTAAAAAACCTATTAGAATGCAAAAAGGTACTGTACATTTGAAGCATTGCTTTTCATTTCAGGCATAAAGTTCGAAAATAAATGCAATTGGAATGAAATAAGCAGTAATATTTACATGTGACAGAAAATGATCGATAAGTTTCTTAAAAATCAAAGTCATTTCATGTCATGAAAATTAATGAACTGTTTTAGACACACAAGAGATGACTAAGTGTCCATGGAAGTACCGCAAAGTCTGTACTATAAGGCTAGTTCTACTTTAAGCAGATTGAAGTGCCATTTTCGTCTGAAAAATGGGAAAAAGTTCAATTTTGGTAGAGTTCCAAGTTTTTGTAGAATGAAGGCCAAATTGTTACTGCATCTCTGGAACACTGTTTGCTGAATCAGAGTCAATTTACGGGTCTGGTGTAAACATGAGATCATCTATTTCTATAGACAAAACATCATCCACTGTAGTCGGCGTCAGTTGGAACACCTCGTGTAGTAGATCAATTGCACAGAGATGGGAAGCATCGCTTCCAGCATAAGTTGCCTCAGCAATGTTCACGTCCGTTGTTACCTGTGTGCCTGTAGATCTTTCTCGTACCTCAGCAGCAGCCGGAAGCGACTGTGAGATCTCAATGAATGCTGACATCAGGATAGGAAGCCTCTGGGGACAACACAGAGCATGGGCCGTTATCGGGACCAGCAGAGTATCGACATCCGTTGGCGTTGCTGATGGAAATGTTAGACAGGTGTCCAACACGCATTCTTCACTGCATAGCAGGCATCGTAGAACAGGTAAGATGCAATCTTGACAGATTGGTCTGAATGACAGGAACCAAGTTGTATTAAGGTCCCGTAGACGAGTCATGCCCAAAAGCTTTACTACTTGCTCACGGCACTTTCGTTCAAGGAGAGCTTTCTCCATTTCGCTCGGAGTGATGTCTGCGAATAGGCTGGCCATAGCGCAATAGCAGAAAGAGAAATAGAATTCCGGCAACAAGTGCTAGAATTAATGGTATGCCACCAAACACCGAATGTGCAAAGTTCGGGATGATTCCGAGTATTGCCTGGAAAGGTGCTAACAGACCGGAGCAGATGCTCTTAAATACATGTACAATTCCTGTTGTATCAGACATGTTGAAGATACGTGATATCATTTCTACGAAATGTATAGGGCAGTTTGTACATATTAAAGTCTGTATCTCAGCCGAAGTCCTTGCTATTTGTAGATCATAGGTTTCTTTGGCCGAGGTCAAAGGCACTGTTTGCTGTAAAAGCATGGCTTTCATTCTGCTTAAAGTATCAAATCTTATAAAAGAGACGTTCAGCGAAGGCCATAGAGGCGACTCCCTGACTGTGTCTATTGGGGGAAACAATACTTGCATACAGCAAGTGACCCTGGAGTTGACCGTTACTAGATATGGGATGCCTGGCAGCATGCCACAGCAACTCTGATCATTCAACATGAGGTAACTCCCGTTAGAAAGTTGTCCAAACGTTGGATTAATCACAGCAGCTGGTGTACCCTGCAGATGGCAAGACAAATTTGCCACAAAACCATTGCAAGCCCCGTGCAAGGAAATGTCCTGACATATAAGTGAACCTCTCAGTGCACGTTTACAGTTTGTACCGCTCAAAAACACTTCACGATCCCCACTCCAACATCTATATGTATACGGTAATTCCCAAGACGTCTTAATGTATTCCTTACCCAACCTTTCATATTTGCCTGCTTGCATTTGTCTGAGGCAATACTGAAACTGAAAAGTACTCACAAGTAATGTTATTTTGCCATGAATAAGCCATTCTGTAGCTGGTTTTTCTGCCACTGTGAATGGTAACTTTTCCAGTTTTTCAATGCTCAGCACTGTATACTTTGCTCCTCTTTGTGCCAGTTCGATCTGTTTATCAGTTAGATTGTATTCTGCAAACAGAGCCGTTGTGTTGATAAAACGCCAAGGCACATAGCCCGCTCGAAAAGATTGCAGTGTCCAGCTTAATAACACAATAGAACGTAATTGAGACTGGCCTTGTTGTAACATCGCCAAATCTTGTTCTAGTATGTCGATAGCAGAGGATACAATGCCATCCAATGAATATATTCTGGAGGACAAAGTTGTTAACCCATTGTCGACCACAGAGAGTGTTTTCTCTAAATTAATACGATCAAGTTCACGTATTCGTTCTGCAGCCTCCATTTGTGATACTTTCCATGCTTCATTATAGGCAGCATAAATGCCGGCATATATGAAACGTTTTTGACGCGGTTTTCTTGGTCCAAGCAAGAATTCCCTAAGGTCTGCGTCCTCTTTAAGTAAGGTTAAGTGTTGTTTCACATCCTGTAGTGTAGATTTATGCAGCCAATCGAGGCATAATTTCCCTACACTGTATGTTGTTACTACCCCCGGATGTTGTCTTTGGACGTATCTTGGGTCTGGCCTATTAATAGTAAAGCCCTGAGTTTTATTCAGGAATCTTTCCTGACAGTTATTCGTGTCTGTGGGCCAGATCAACCATTTTTTCCAATCAGTATTAGATCTGTTGAGTTGTAGTATATTTTCAACTGTCACCACTGCCTGTGTATTATTATCACTTGCAGGTGTTGGTACAGAAGGTGTGTTCATCTCTTTGATCTTGGCTAGTCCAAGACAAGATGTTTGTTGGACAGTTTCATTCAAAAACATTGGGGCATATTAGCAAGACCGGCGATAAAATTATCGCCGTTTTAGCGGCAGGAAACTGCCGCTAAAACGGCGATAATGGGCTTGCTAATATGCGTTATAGAATTCAATAGAAGCCCAGGTTAGATGTGCAGGACATCTAACCTGGGCTTCTATTGAATTCCATAACGCATATTAGTAAGCTCATTATCGCCGCTTTAGCGGCAGTTTCCTGCCGCTAAAACGGCGATAATTTTTCGCCGGTCTTGCTAATATGCCCCATTATTTGTTCAGGGATGATGCAGGCTCTAAATAAAGCTTCTATCCCCTGTACTTGCCAATTTTTAGTACCCCAGACAGTTTTTGTGTCTATTGTGTCTTTCCAAAAGTCGAAACCCTGTCTAGACAGTTGGGCATTAAAAAATGCAGAATAAATCTGTTTTGTATTTGTTAACATAATTTTCAGTCCTGTCTTGTTTACATTTTTATAGAAAAACATTTCTGGATCAGATGTATTGTAACCTGAAAAATATGGAAACTTGTTAGCAAATGTTTTTGAACTACTGTATGGTGGTGTAGGACAATGCTCCCATTGGTTAAACATAAACACATTTCTTGGATATGCAGATTAATGCAAATAATGATGACCATAGTGGTTCTAACAATACAGTTGTTCATAGTCTGATGAACCCTCTAAATATTCATTTTTAGAAAATGCAGCAGATTTTTCTAGGTCAAACATAATCTCATTTACAGTCTCAAAGTCCCAATCATCCGAATAGGTACTGGACGTAATTAGATCACTTAGTGAAATTTTAAACAAATGTGGAATGTTCAATTGTTCCGTCGGGCCGAAGATTTCAAAATCTGTTTTGTCCCACACTATACCATCCTGTATAGGAACAGCTGTGATGTTCACTGATGACAAGTCTCTTGCTTCACGATGGGAAGATTTATGAGGTTTCAAAAGTACGTTTACGCCTTTTCCTTCAGTGTTCACATGGATGTATCTGCCACTTATAAGCACGCTCACAGTTGTTACCAAAGCTAGCCAGAGCAGGAAAACAAAAAGTCCAGATGTAATCCAGAGTTCAATCCATGGAGAAACCAAATAAGTCTTTTTCAGAAAGTGAAGAAAGTCTTGTACTTGCTGCTTGAATTTTAATAATGCTGGCGTCGTTTCAGGTTCACTCGGATCTTCTGAGAACGTATCAAAGTTAATGAAATAGCCAGAAGCAGTTCTGTCAATTGTTGGAATTGCATCAGGATTTGTAGAAATCACTGGAACCAGTTCATCACTTGCTACGTTGGTGTAGACAGGTGTATTTGGACGAACAGTTAGTTGGTGTTCAAGAGGGATGAGTTCCATTGCATTGTTGCTTAGTCCTCCATCTGTTACAGCTGAATTCTCGATAGTTATCAGTCTTTCAGTCTGAACCTCTTGGATAGTAGCGAGAGGAGTGCGTCTGCTACTAGGTCGGAGTCCACGAGGCCTACTATTCAGTATTGGCCACATACTGTGGTTTGATGAGGTCGATGGACACAAATCTTTTCTCCTTTCTTCCAGCAAGGGGCGGCAGAAGTACTGTTCTTGTTCCTTGAACTGCTAGGACAGGTACTGGTTGTCTGTAAGAAGGTCCAAATTCCTTCTTGTCCGCAATCTTTTCTCTGACTAGATCCCCAACTTTTGGAATCCAGACAGGCCTTGCTGGGACAGCCGGTTGATCCCCAGTGGTGGTTGACTGTAGGAATACGTTGCTTTGTTTCGGTCTTAATTTGTTTAAGTCCTGTAAAACAGCCAAATGATCTTTGATATCAAAGGGTTTATTTTCCACCACTGTGCCTACGTGTTCAAGGTCTGGTACCCACATTCTGTTCCCAAATAGGACCTCATATGGAGTGACCCCCCCTACAGAACTTCTTGGCAGATTATTCAATGCACGTTGGATCCCACTAAGGTGTTTGACCCACCCATCACCCGAACCTAATACCCTAGCTGTTATAGACTGCTTTATGTCCCGGTTTTTCCTTTCCACAACCGAATTTCCCTCAGGATGGAATGGAGAGGAGTACCGCAATGCAACGCCCAGACTGGCCATGGCCTCTTTGTAAGCCCGAGAGCTAAACGCAGGACCCTGGTCAGAATGTAGCGTGCCTATTGCGTATGTGCCGATAAAGACTCGCAAATCTTTTATAACAGTTCGAGCGTCAGCTGAGCGCTGTGGCCATATCCATAGGAACCTAGATTCAGTATTTGTGGGAATGCCTTTGTCCAGTAGGACGCAGGCGCGTAGATAGTCTAATGCTGTCTAACAATGGTGTCTGTACTGGGTTGCCGCATTCGCAGCATGGTGTTTGGTGGCTCTCTCGCTGTAATTTACAGTCTAAGCAGTTGTTGATGAATATATGAATTTCTGTATTCATCCCAGGCCACCAGTACATCTCTTTTAACGTCAAAATTGTTTTAGAGATCCCTTGATGTGACAGACCCTCCCCCAAATGTGTTTCATAAATCAAGGCTGCTCTACGTTCCATGTTTGGAATTACCCTATCCCCCACTCCAGGGATTCAAGCAAAGGAACGTTGTTCGCATCAATTACAAAAGAGTACTTGAGTGGAAACTTTTTTGGTAACGCTGCACTGCTGCCTTTGCTGGAAGCATTGACAGCCAACATTATCTCACCGTCTATTTTTGTTTTTGAACGAGTGATCGCAGCTATGGAAGCCGTCTGAACAGCCCCCTTTGCGGCTTCATCAGCCAATGAATTCCCTGCAACGTGAACGCCATCACGTTGATGACTCAGTGTGTAAATCACGTGAGCCTTTGGTAGTTCGTTTTTCAACTGAACTACTTGTTCCCAAAGCAATTTGTGCTTTATTGTGCCACCCTTCGCATCCTTGAAACCATTTTCAAGCCAGTTTTGTATATATTCATTATACGACTGAACACAGTAAAAGGAATCGCACACTATTAGTGTGGGGAATTCTCGATCTGTACTTTCAAGTGCCAGTTTGAATGCTTGTAATTCAGCTCGCTGAGCTGTACAATCCCCTAGAGATTGTGTTTTTGTGACCATAGGTCTGAAGATGCCATCTCGCATGCGACCTTTAACGATTGCACACGCTGCACTGTAAGCTTGCTTACCCCCTATTGCGGGTTGTGCGGATCCGTCAGTATAAATTATGAATTCGTACTGATCGAGAGGCAGAATTTCAGTAGGCAGAGGACATTCTTGTTCATATTGCAGGAATGCGGCTGTTTTTAAATCTGGATCAAAAACATATTCAACATCTGTTGCAGCAAGAGAATTAACCCATTGTATCCATCTTGGATGTAATGCTTTAGCATTTGGAATGCTTGCTTTTGTGACCGCTTCTAAAGCCGGTACTGGGGTTACGACAATAATGCGTTTCCCTTGGGCTAAGGCTTTTTCTTTCGCTACAGCGCTTTGAACTGCTGTTAGAATTTTTTGAGTTGAACTGAAGCGCATTTCCGCTTGTGTGTACAAATGAGATTTGTATGCTATTGGTATTTTTTCACCCTCATTAAATGTTAAGTAGGTGAATCCGTATTGACCCGAAATTATTCGGATCACCAAATTACGTTGACTTACACGTGTTTGTAAGTGATTTGTTGCTAACATGTTAGCCTGGAGTGAACGCAAGATTTCTGTGTGTTCCTGTGTCCAGTTTCTGATCGAAAAATCAGGTTTGATTAATGCGTAGAGAGATTTAACCCTTTCTGCATAATTTAGAATGTATGTTCTTCCAAAGTTTAGGAAACCCAGGATGGATTGTGAGTTTTTTTGCGTTTTTGGATGTTGGAGCAGCGCACACTTTTCTAAAAAGTTAGCTGCCAAGCTCTTGCCTTCACTTGAAAGCTCATATCCTAGAAATAGGACATTGAGATGGGCAATTCGGGACTTTTAAAGTTGAACTTGTAGCCCTCAGAGGCGAAGCCCAGTATAATGGTGCTCACCCTGTTCAAGTGTTTGTCCAGGTCATCGTCTGTCAGATATATGTCATCGACATAGGACAATGCCTCATTGTCATAAATTTGTAGTAACTCCGTTACCCTCGCTGAGAATAAACCTGGGCTGTTCTTGAACCCTTGTGGGAGTCGACAAAAGTGACGCTGGGTCCCCATTATGGAGAATGCTGTTAAGTACCTGCTTCAGGTGCTATGTTTTGACAAAAGAAACCATTTGAGATGTCTAATGTGGTTTTATATTTTTTACGCACAATGTTATTCATTAATGCTGTGCCATGTGCATTTTGCACTGCAAAAGTTTTAGAACAAGTGTTTAAGTGTCTGTAATCCAAAACTAGACGATATGTATTGTCTGGTTTGGAGACAGGAAACAAAGGATTGTTCATTAAGGAGGTGCATGTTTCAATCACCCCTTGATATTCAAGTTGATCTAAGATCTCCCTGACCTGTTTTTTAGCTTCTTGCTTTATTGGGTACTGCTTTTGTGCAGTAGGTTCATGTTTCAGATGTATTTTATGGTGAGGTGAGTCCTCATCCCATCCTACATGATTTTTATATAATGCTGGGGCTTGGGCCACTGCCCATTTCCTGGCATATGTATATTTTAGGTGAATTGGAATGTGGTTGGAGAAGGCAGGCATAATAATGTCCTCGCCGTGTGGGCACTCCCTGACAAATTGTGGTGGCCAGTCTTTTCTGCTAGAAGTATGTCATAGCCCCTTGATAGTCTTTCCCCAAAAAAGTGCTTTCACCTGTCTAGGTTTGTCTCCCTCCATCCGGAGTGTTATTTCACATAACCTTTGTGGAGCACTAACCGTGGTGTCTACAGTCTCAACTGTGATGTACTCATTCAAGTCCACTATCTCCAGAAGTTCCTTCACGTTCTGGCGAACTATTGTGACTTCTACTGCACTGTCCAGCATTGTCTGAGCCCATTCTCCGTTATTGAGTTGTGTTCTCAGTATTCTCGGCATGTCTGATCTTTAGACCTTCTACTTTCTTTTTGGAGAATTGAGGTTTTGTTTTATTTTTTGGAGCGTGTTTGTCGTCTTTCGATTTCACACGTTCTTCTCTATATTCCGATCGTCCTCTTCTTTCCGAAGTCTGTGATGAGATCTGAAAGGGACGAGAGGAACGTGTATCAGTATCTTGATACCTGTCAGGTTTTCTCAAATTATCCCTATTCCTGAGGTTATACCTCCTTTCAGAGGGCTCCTTTTGAGGAGACCTACCCCGGGATTGAGAACGTTTCTCATTTGAATTTTGTTTATTATTCTCCCACTTCTTTTTTGAAGGTGTAGGAGTTTGTTTAGTTGAGTCCTTCTCAGGACTTTCAGATAGTTTCGGCTTCACTGGTCTTCCACCAAAACTATCTCTGCCTAATTCTGCATAAGATTGTTCAATTATTCTGGGTAGTTCAGTTTGATGTTCTGTAACATCAAATTCCCTTAATTTTTGGCGGATCGCCACTGCTGCTGCCTCCCCTTTAATATTAGATAATATTATTGTTGAGACCTGGTCGAAATTTTTCAGTAATTTCATACCTAAATTTAGAGCAGGCTCTGCCCCGTATTCGTTTTGAATTTGTTTTAGGACATCAGGTATTACCGCAATTGACGGAATGCCACGTGTTTTTGTATAGATGGCAGCAAAGACTGAGCCCCAAGTGGTGCAGTCTTCCAGTTGTGGTGTGATCCCCATTGGTAAACTGATGGTTAGGATTCTGTGTTTCTCATACAGGCTAGTATTTGGAAATACTGCTTCGATTTGAGTAATTTTTTGAGCTATCCAAAATGGAATTTGCTCACGTTTTGTGGGCATTTTACCCATGACTGCGTATAGAGTCTGTGGTGTAATTTTTAGTGTATTCCCCTGGTGAGGGGTTTGATTTGGAATTGTTAATGGTTATTGGACTGTAAAAGTCCGCATGACATATTGAACCAATTGTCTGTAGATTTTTATTAACTCTGTGAGTTGAGTAAGTAAATCCTCATCTGACATCTCTTCAATGTCAGGATGAGGTGTGTAGCCAGCTAGAATCGGCCATGTTGCTCCTGGTCTACCTAGTGGACCGAGCCTAGTAATGTTTTTGTGATGTTTTAGGGCGCCTTTAAACCAGAGCTGATGCTCCTGGTATGTTAGTGGAATTTCTATATCCTCGAAAGGAATGTATTCCTCTGGTGGATCATCTTCTTTGTAGAAGTGAAACATGTGTGTTACTGAATTGGATTCAGGAAATATTACCCATGAATAGAATACCTCTGTCTGAAAGGATTCATGTGCCTCTATCACGAAAACTGCTCTACCTCCTCTTGGAGATAGGCCATGTTGTATAAGTTTTAGAGTGATGGCTCTTCTTAAATTTGGATGGATGTTTATAACACTCTCCTCGGTTTCATTTAAACCTGTAATGTTAAAAACTGCTGCTTGGACTGGATCAGCCGCAGCTTCACCGTTTCCGGTTTCAGTCATTTTGTTTTTTGAAAAATGTAGAACAAGTTTCAAGGAAACAAAGATAAGGTGCACAATATTTTGGAACACTGTATCCTTCAACGTTGAGCAAACCAAACAGCTAATATATAGGGTGCTTCCCTATGTAGCCTTGGTGGATACTTAACCCTGCCCACTCCAGACGTCTTTTGGAGTATATGGGTAGGGGTCTCTGAGAGAAAAAGCACGGCTGAGTTACTCAGTATCTAACGTTGAATTACCGCCTTACCAAACCGTTGGGCGCCAGATGTAGTGCAGCTCCTATTTCCCTAATAGGCTCTGCACTACATGGCGTCCCACGTTGGGCGCCATGTAGTGTAGCTCCTATTTCCCTAATAGGCTCTGCGCATTGGAATAATATATCCTATAGGTTTGACATAGGACTAAGGTCAGTATGTCCCTATCGAGTATATTAAACTTAATTACTTGTGCCAGCTAGCTCAGAGGCCACTAGAAACTCCTTGACAACAAGAAGGGAGTAGTTTCTGGCAGCCGCAAAACATGACCACTGTGTTTCCCTTTAGAATCAGAACGTGTCCCAGAGTCATGGAAACAATAGATAACTATTTCACTCAGCTCAATCGTGCATGCTTAGTTTTCTTCAAGTTACACAGAAAGAACAGACGGGCGTTTCAATAAAAGGTTTATTGAACAGTCTTGTTTCTGGTGTAAGTAAAATGTGCTGTTACGATCACAAGACAGTATGCAAGATAAATAATGTACAGTGTGAGCAGTAGAAATAAATAATACTGCGTTAGCATTATCTTTTAGTACATATGCTGTTACATAAATAACACAGACTAAAAATGCGAGTACTCATACGATGCGTTTCTAATCTAGTTCTACCCCAATGTTCCTACCCTAACCTAGGTGTAGGGAGAGGTATGAAGTAGGTGAAGTATTCCTTACTATGGTATACTAAGAGTATGTTAAGTCTAGTATGCCAAGTATGCCAAGAGTCCCTCTAGGTTCTTGTCAGCTCCATACCTGAAGAATGAGAGAGGTAGGAATCTCTTTGCCAGACTCGAACTCCAACACCCCGCAAGGGAAGTCAGATCACTGGAAGCTGGACTCTCTGCGTGCAGGGATGACAGCGTCTTCTCAGTGCGTCAGGCCGGGAAACGGGCTCCTCTGAAGTCGAGGTCTCCTCTGATTTACAGGGGCTAGGGAAGGTATATTTATACCTTAGAAGTACCTCACAATGTTAGCATTGACGTGAATTGGACAGCGAAAGACGTCATGAATGAACCCCTAAGGAATAATGGTTCATGCATAATATATGAGGCCTTGAAGAAATCAATAGTCCTGGGCTAGGGAAACTCCCGCAGCCAAAGGGTCTGTTCTTCATGAACTCGTTGTGACGTTAGGGTGGACGGATGTCAGAGACCATGCCTGTATTTGGAGTGCACGGTTTAATGCCTAAATAAGGGCTGGGATTTTATGCCTATATAAGGGCAGGGTGAATTGTGCCTATATAAGGACATGATACTGGAAAGCCCGTTTATGGACACCCTAAGAGGAATACAACACTGCTGAATGCTCACAGCGGCTTGGCCACCCGCGCTGTGGGGCTTATGATGGCTGCCAGTCGTGGCAAATTCAATATTGCCGAGCCCGACTGAGGGAGAGTGCAGTGGACATCGTCAAAGTCATCAATCACACTCACAGACCAGTACGGTTCATGCAGCGGCCACCAGGACAGACAGGACTCACAGCAAGGACTGCCAGCCTGGACTAAGGCAGGCGGCATTGCAAATTTAAATGATTGCCCCGGGGGTGGCTTGTGGCCTGAGCCTGGCACCTTGCTGTAGATAGTTGCTGATGCTGAGTCACGCTGCCTGCCTGCATATCTCTGTCTCTCACATACTCACTGCTTGCCCCTCCCACCTCTTGGGCCTTGCACAGATACAGGGCCTCAGAGTCCCAGGGACTCACTCATCTCTGGCCATGCCCTGTATGCCGGCTACCATGGTTCACTGCTGCTCCCCTCAAGCGACAGGGTAAGGCCCCCACTCTTCTCCTGCCATGCCCTGGGATCTTGAGAGAACTCTTTGGCAGTGGTGTGTTTCAGAAGCAGGGCACCTCCCACATTCACACATGTAGCATGACCCTACATGAGTTCTATAAGTGTGTCTGCAGCCTGGATGTCCCCTTAGGAGTGTGAGAGGCATGGTAGGGTAGAGGGAGCGTCTCAGAACTCAGGGAGTGCTGGAGGTGCTGGGGTTAGTGGTGTTAGGTGTTAGAAGCAGAGCGTCTCGCTACACCTGTAGCACGAGTCTGCACATGTTCTCTGTGCCTGCAGCCTGGGTGTCCACTTAGGAGTGTGAGAGGCAAAGTAGGGTGGTTGGAGCCCCCCCAGAACTCAGGGAGGGCTGGGTGTCCTGGGGGTCAGTGGCGTGAGGTGATTAGAAGCAGAGCACCTCGCACATTAACACCTAAGTACCCTTCCATTTCTAGTGCTTTGCAGCAGTTTTAAGATCTTCTTAGAGTTTCTTGTTGCTCAAATGGGTGTAATTTCAGATATTTATATGTTTTCCTGTCTTCATTGCTTGATTTTGATAGCAAGAAAGTGTCACTCATAGTTGTTGAAATGTCACTCACAATTGCACTGAAATTTTGAGAATGTCACACATAGAAATCTGAAACCTTAGCAGCTATGATATGAGATGGGGGCGAGGACAGATAAGGTCCTGCCCCCTGCTTTCCGTCACTTGAACTGAGGGATCCTCAACTGGTTGGCAAGAGAGGATCTGAGAGGTTGAGGAAGAGCGTACCTCTTATTTCTACAAAGGCTGGAGCATGGTCATGAATTGATTTGTAAATAATACAAGTCTTTTTAAATAGAGGTCTCTGTTTCCCCCAGGGAGCCAGTGAAGCTTCATTAAGGCAGGAGAGATATGTGCATGTCTATGCAATTTACAGGATATCCTCGCTGGTGTATTTGAATGATTGGTAATTTGTGTAAAGAAGTTGCAGGGAGACCCAAATACAGTGAGTTTGCATAGTCCAAGCAGAACACAATTACCGCTGCAATAGCCGCTTTCAAAGCCTCGGGTGACAGAAGAGGAGCAACCTTCCTAATGGATTTCAATAGGCCAAAGCACTTTGCTGTGATTGCCTTGATCTGTGGGATCATGGACAGTTCATTGTCTGCCACGATGCCCAGGATCTTGGCACAGGCTGCTGGAAGTGGACTGGCCCGAGCTCAGAGGGCCAAGGTGTTGGCCCAGAGATCTCTCCTGTGATTGAGAATAACTAGCTCAGTCTTATTGGTGTTTAGCTCGAGGGAGTTAGTGCAATCCAGTTTTTTGGGATACATTTTGGCTTTAGACACATGTGGATTTATGACTGAGCCACTAATATGTGTCCGGCCAGAAAGAAATAGTGTAAAGTCCTAGCAGAACCCATTCCTTTGAGCTGTACAGCATAAATGAACCTGTTTGTGGGCCCAGTTGTGCGATGTGCATCCAGGAATATTCTAGGCTTTTTAATTTTTTGAGATACAACGCCGATAAAGGGAGACAAATTTGATTACTGACATTTTGTGTAGGCATGGGAGACGAAAAGTTAATCCAATGCCTAAATGCTACCGTGATTACAGTTCTCTCCAGGCCTGCCAATATTACTTCCATTTTAGGAGATTCTGCTCGCTGCTGCACAGACAATAAATAAAAATTAGGCAGTATTGCCATTGACTTGAAAAACTATGCATGGCATGCTTTGCTCTAGAGAAAGTATGTTGTCATATGAAGTCGAGAGTATCTTATGCTGGACTGTGTTAAAGGCTGACGATAGAACCAACATAATGAGGATTGCCAGCAGGGTCCTATCCTAACCTTGAGAGGGACAGATTGTATGCAGGTGTATATACTGTCCAACGGATGGATGGCCAGGAGTTGATTGTCCTTAATCTAGATCTAAAGTTGAGTTCCTGATAGCTTTTCTATTATTTAGCTGATCGGTATATTATTGGAGCAATGTAGAGGCAGAGTGCAGGATTCTTCAGAATCAGTATCGCCTCTCAAAGCTTGTAATTCTGAAGGAAGATACCCTCTTGTAATTTGTTTACAGTGATAAATATATTGGAGTTAAGATGCGTGAGCAAGAAGCCAGAGCAGAGGTTGAATGGTTGATAGTTTTGGGGGTCTGTAAAAAGTCCAGACTATGCTCTAGAATCAGGAAAACGGTCTCTCCTTTGCTAGGCTACCACTAGATCACCACTTCAAAGGTATGCTGGGTGGATAGCCAACTAAGTTGAACGTTTCCTGAATCGGAGTACAATTATATTGGGTGAGAACTATTATATTTACAGTGGTAAGACACAGAAGAATTTCAGTATGGTGCCCTATATAAATATCCAAAATGTCTTTATTTCGGTCAAGGACCATAAAAGAACATTACAGGAATATACAATGTAAAAAAGCAGGTTAAAAAGTGTTAAAATCATGATAAAATTGATACAAGGTCGGTTAAAAAGAGTCAATCAGCGTTTATTCCATTACTGGTTTCTAAAAAACCTTGCGCGCCCACCACATAGAGGATAAAAAACGAGAAACAGTGTACACAATTGGTAAATAAGTATTGTACTTCAGGAGTCTAAAGGTTTCTTCACAGCGCCTTGTACCCAGGTTCCTACACAGTTGTACCAGCCATCTTTGTCTAATTTTTTTGTATCCTGGGCAAAAGAAGAATACATGGAGTTGTCTCCTCTTCCATACTGCATGCAGGACACCCCAAGGCAGAGCTGCTAGACCATTTGTTAGAGAATGCACGCAGCGGGAGAGAACCGTCCCTAAACTGAACATAAAGCTTCCTAGCGAAGGCTGGTTGTATTTCGTCTAGGCATGGCTCCAAATTATAGGTATCCTTTATGTTCAAATATTTAGCTGTGAGGGAACCAATGGCGGGATTTTCATAAAGTTGGGTGAGTTTACCCTCCCTTTAACTACTAAACAATTGTTTCCGCGAAATTGCACTGCAGGCTACCTCCGGACTGCTCCAGAGACTATCTCTACCTAAGGTGTGGAAACCTTCTTTAATGTGTGCAAACCAGGCCAGTTTGCTTATACCAGGGAGACCCAAAATTTCTTGCAGCTCTGTCCTGTATTCAGCCAGTTTGGGGGTCACCCATAGTCGTCGCCAGAATATCAGTTAGTATTATTATATATACTCCATTAGATTTTAACAAAGTGTATATGACTAGTAGACTTAAATTAAATATTGGCAAAACCAGTAGGTTTGACTTTATTGAGCTGAAATATGCAAAAGGAGGCAACTATTAATGCTATTTACATGCATTTACACATTAAAACTAGATTTGATATAATTGCCTACACCTCAGAATATTCATGCAACATGATTGTGTAGGTGACTCAAATGACACACTGAAGATTCAATGATAAAGACGTACACTCAGCAAGGATTTAATGTTTCCCCTTAAAAACACATAACCTCTACATCCCTCGTCCCTGTCTAATGAAGTGACCCCACCTCCATGAGATAGGATGCAACAGGAAATGCTGAAAAATATAGTCCGCCCGCCAACTGGTTGTCATAAGAAGGCATACCTTCCCAGGGTCTCCCTGCTTTTACCTGTCTCGCAGAGAAGATGACATCAGGGAAGCTAGAAGGTAGGTACTTGCTGGGCTTGGACCTAAGTTACCGATTATGTGATTATGGTATTTTCCTATAACTCTTTCCTTGCTGTGTGGTTAGGCTTAGGTTCCATTTTTTCCTTTTATAGTTAGACGTTTCTGCTGTAACCTCTAGATGACATTTTTGTTAAAGTTCATAAGTCTTGTCAGGCCTGGCTTGATGAGACTTTTTCGTTTTAATATTTAAAGCAATTTTGCTTACGACAAGGTCCTTGGAGTAGAGGAAGAAATGTTAGAAGTGCTGGTGTCCACTCATGTGCATTGAGTAAGAAGGACATTGCACATGTGCAAAGTTTCATTTCCTGAGCTGGGGAGCAGGAGACATAGAAGCTTCTTTTTATATTGGCAGTATTCCAAAGGTAAGCATTTCTGTATGGATTTGTGGTAAACTCCTATTCTGAACCTGTAACTGCTGTTTTGGTGAAAATGAGGAAACATGATAGGAAGCGTGAGCATGGGTCCCCTTCTTCCTCCTTCAACTTCATCCCTCAAATTCCTCTTCTCCTCCTCTGTGGTAAGTCAAACCAGACAGAATCAGGGGTTGCCAGATAAAGAAAATACTGGTTATTGAAACTCTGACTGAATTGGTTAACAAGTAGAACCCAATTATTGATAAAAGTGGATTAAATACCACAAGCTGTCATTTTCACATGTTGAGAATGTGGAGGTGGATGCTGCCCCAGAAGAACAAAGTGGTACAAAAGTGGGGTAGGATGTGTTAGTCATGATTCTGGCTCATGTAAAAAAAAAAAACATTGGTTTTCTTGCTCCAGAAGAACCTGGTTCTTTAACAGAGATTTTACTTGGATAATTTGTTTGTTCTCCCCAGTTGACTCTTCCTCTTCATCCTCAAGCTAAGTATGTGGTTCTTTGTGAGTGTAAGGATGTGAACAATATTGCGCTTCCCAAGTTTATGCAGAATTAAATGATTGAATTAAATTAAGTCTAAATGTCTAGCGGATTGTTTGGTTGGAAGTTTAGGGGGGAGAACCTCGATGACTGAGGAGGTGATCCTAAAAGATCTAACGGATAAGAAAATAAACTCTTTGCTGACTGAAGCCTATGCTGTGAGAGCCGGAATTTATCGGGCTTAAACTTCCCAGTCCCTCATGTCAGATTTCAAAAAGCTTTTCAAGGCTGTGAAGAAGGGAGCATAATATTTTTTGCTTCTGGAAGGTATGGAAAGACAGATTGAGTACATTTCTGACATTTCCTTTGACATAGTCAGAACATCTGCCTTGGCTGGGGGAGTTCTGGTGGGATTACATAAGTCTCTTTCGTGAGGATTTATCTACTACCCAAAATATCAGGAGGATACAGAATGGTAATCAACCTCAGACAATTTAACCAATGGGTAGAGGTGATTCACTTCAAAGTGGAGACTTTGCAAAAAGTGATCCCTCTAATTTTTACAGGAGACTTTATGATCACATTGGATTTCAGCGATGCATACTTTCACATCCCAATCTTTAAGATGCATCAGAAATACTTCGGATTTTGTGTTCAAGGGAAACATTTCCAGTTTCAGGTACTCCTCTTTGGATTGAAATAAGCCTTCAGGGTGTTCACAAAAGTGGTACCATACCTAGTAGCCCAATTACATCTTCAGGGTTGGTCCTTATTCCAGTACCTGGATGACTGCCTTCTCCATGCTCCTACAGTTTCGAAAGTGGAGAAACGTCTGCAGGACATCTGCAACTGTCTAAAGACTCAGGGATTTCTTCTGAATGGATGAAAGTGTCAGATAATACCATCTCAACAGGACCTTTATCAAAGCAGGATTCAGGACAGACTTGAATCTAGTCCTTCTACCAGAATCTCCAACAGTTGAGATCCTTCAACTGCTGGAGACATTGTTTGGGATGTCTCAAGCTTCGCAAGGTTCTGGCTAAGGATCCAGGGACACATGGCCCCTTGTATTTTCATGCCACCATGGGCTCTTGGTGCATCTTCATCCCATGGTGAAACACATGAAAACAATTTGGAAACCCAATTCTCAAAATTACAAGACATTGATCCCAATATCTCAGGCTGTCAAGGAGTCTTTGAGGTGCTGGATGTATCCAAAAAATCTCGGCAGGGAGTTCTACTATATCCAGACCCTCCATATAGGATAACTATGGATGCCAGTCTTCTAGCTTAGGGAGCAAATCTGGGAGACAGACTGGAGCAGGGTTGTTGGTCCCTTCAGGAAGGTCATCACTGTTCCAACTGGAGGGAGCGGATGGCAGTCTACAAGGCCCTCAAACATCTAAAACATCATATCAAAGGTCATCATCCATTGATAAAATCCAACAACATGGTGACAGTTTCTTACATCAATTACCAGGGAGAGATTAAATCTTCTTCTTTGGGGATACAGGCTTATCTTCCGGGATCCTGGGAAGAGAAGCATCTGTTGTCTCTGAGATAGGTTCATATGTGGAGAGTAGCCGACACTTTAGTGCAGTGGATCCCAAACTTTTCACGATCCTAAACTTTTCACTCCTGAGGACTCCCCGTAAGTCACTACTGGAAGCCGGGGACCCCCAAGCAATTTTTACTATTTAAATTTCAAACATTAAAACAGTAATTCGTGAAAAATACACAAACAAGGGCACACCAAACAAATACTCTAATAGCTAAAGATTTTATTATTTTATATTGAAAAAATGTGCAAAAATCTAAAGATTTTAATGGGAAGGTTGGTGCTGCACCTCGGCGACTAACTTTTCAATGTTTGCTTTTATTTCGTGGTACGAGGCTCCTGCCAGGGCCGTACTGGAAACCCAAAGCAGCACTGGCAAATGTTGTCAGACCAGTCCCTGTACGGTGCGCACCAAGTGCAGCGGGTGAGCCTGACCACTACAAAGGGCCCCAAGAAAATTAGGGAAAATGGTGCATTCCACATACATTTGTCATTATATATTGAATTGTATTAGCGTTTAAAGCATAGTAAATGATGACTGTACTGTGTACCAGGATACAACGATCTTTGTTGGGGCTCTTCAATGATTCCCTCACTATCACCCTCCAACAGTGCCTCTTATCTCTCCATGTTTTGAACAAAACAAGGGAACCCAATATGGTGTACAAGGACCTTGGGTAGCGATAATTTTGAAAACAGTGGTCCTTGATGAAGGCAAGATACCAGAGCTAAATAAATATAGAATGAGATCAGTTCTATATTGTTACTTATCCAGCCGGATAGTAAGATTTAATCAAAAACAATTGTGAGGATCGAGCAACACATAAATAAAGTGGGACACAGTCCTGTATCCGAAACACAGAGGTGAACAAAATAACGAAAAAAAAAAACAATCAGGCAAGACACAGTGATTGTTTGTAAATGTGAGGGGTAAAACAAGCGCGATAGTGAACACAGCCGTTACACATTAAATTTAGATACGTTTTGTGTGCACGGTGTTTAAAAAAGTCGACGACGTTTCGATCCCCTTTAGAAGAATATTGGGATCATCATCAGGACAACAGCGGATAAATGCCTGAAGGACATGCAACCTATACAGATATATACAAAAATATACACAATTATACAAAATAAGGAGGAAAAAAATGAAGAAAGGAAAAAGAAAATAAGGAATTGAGAGTGGTAAAACAAAAGGGAAGCCTCCCTTTTCGCAAAGTGCAGACTGCGCAGTGAAGGTGCATATTAAAAGGGGAAATTGGGCGTGGGTGGCCATGGCATAGTGATAATCGCGATTGCAGGGGTGGTTACGCCCTATCGCAGTGAGGGATGAGATCGATTGGCAAGGACAGCGGTAGGAAACTTACCACAATAATAGTGGCAAAAGGTTCAACTTGGGACAGTAGCGTAAAGGATAGCACAAGGTCCTCCCTATCTGGTGCTAGTCTGGTAGTGGAACAGGCGGGACTAGATTGGAGCTGGGGTGTAGGCCTATGAGTGGGAGAAGGTAAGAATTACGGGGTGGGCAAGTGAAATGGAGTGCCACCAGAGCGCGGGAGGAGCGTCTCTTACCTTGAGGGGACTGGCGAGGAGTAAGTCGCAGTGGATAGTAGGTAGGGGACGCTCAAATATCTGGATAAGGAGAGACAAGGACGTTGATTAGGGTGACGATGCGTCGTAGGGACCAGAGAGCGCGGGTAGGGCGTCTCGTACCTGTGGTAAAGCAATGGAGAGCGGGTGAGCGTCTCACTCACTTTGCGAAAAGGGAGGCTTCCCTTTTGTTTTACCACTCTCAATTCCTTATTTTCTTTTTCCTTTCTTCATTTTTTTCCTCCTTATTTTGTATAATTGTGTATATTTTTGTATATATCTGTATAGGTTGTATGTCCTTCAGGCATTTATCCGCTGTTGTCCTGATGATGATCCCAATATTCTTCTAAAGGGGATCGAAACGTCGTCGACTTTTTTAAACATCGTGCACACAAAACTTATCTAAATTTAATGTGTAACGGCTGTGTTCACTATCGCGCTTGTTTTACCCTTCACATTTACGAACAAGCACTGTGTCTTGCCTGATTGGTTTTTTTTTCTCGTTATTTTGTTCACCTCTGTGTTTCGGATACAGGACTGTGTCCCACTTTATTTATGTGTCGCTTGATCCTCACAATTGTTTTTGATTAAATCTTACTATCCGGCTGGATAAGTAACAATATAGAACTGATCTCATTCTATATTTATTTTGCTCTGGTATCTTATCTCTCCATAGCCCCTCTGTCACATGTATTGCATTTGTTTTATAGCATCTCTCATACCAGTGTAGGGCAGAGACAATGAATCATACATGTGCAAATCAGTGTATAGAAAATGTTACGTAAGGCAAAGGGGACGTCAAGCTGTAGGATTCACATGTCATCTATACTGGTAGGAAATTTTTAAGAGTGCTTAGTCTGAAGAAGCACAAATTCAGGATTCAGAACATAACACAGTGGTTAACAATAAGAATTTATTTCTACCCAAATAAACCTTTATTAGCAGCATCAGGATAATGAAAGACTGAGAGAAAACATAACTTACTAACTTGTACCATGCAGTTTGAATGCAGCTCTTTGATGGCAGTTCATAGCTCACTGTGCTAGTTTACGATTGTAATTTATGAACTGCACAGTAACAACAGAAGCTCTGTGACAAATGCAGTAATCCACTGAGCTATGCACATAAAATATTGTTTTTTAAATGCATGGTACACGTTCTTTGCAGCAGGCATATTAAACCTCTGCGCTTCCTAAGATGAGTCAAAGTTGCCACTAGACAAAACTCCCATCTCTCTCCAGCAGGTACATTAATCACCGGAGTTATCTTGACATTATTGTTGCTTTGAAAACTGCTGATTATACAAGGAACTTTGCAGTACTTTTTAAAACTGCTGCCCGCAGACCCCCTGGGAATGTGTCATGGACCCCTAGGGGTCCACGGACCCCAGTTTGGGAACTACTACTTTAGTGGATTCTCTGAGCTGGAAATGTCCTTGTTCACAAGACCGAGTTCTGTCTCCTTAGACCTTTCAGGAGGTTTTCTGAAGGTTTGAAATCCTAGGTTAGACTTTTTTGCCAGTGTGAATGATGCACAAGTTCAGATCTTTCGCTCCAGGTTTCAGATGGGCGATTTGTGGGTGGTGGACATTATTTCAGTAGACTAGCCTCCAACTCTTCTCTATGCCTACCCTCCCTTTTCCCTAATTCTGTACGTTTTTGTCCAGACCAAAGGTAGGGGAGAGGGATTAATTCTAGTGCTTCCCTCTTGACCCAGGGGGCCTTGGCTCCTCCTACTGAACTCACTGTGGATTCTAGAACTGTGGAGAATTCCTCGTTTTCTTCCTCCTCTATAGGGCCTGTGGGAGACAATGCTGGACAAAATAGCCTAGTTTTTCTAGAAGTTAAGAGGGGTGGGTTGCAGCAGAGAGGTCTAGCGGAAATAATTCAGAACTCTAGGAAGCCTTCCACTCCTAATTTTTTTTTATCGTGGTGTGACGCTTATAACATTCTTTTTGGATGGATTGATTTATAAATGGACTTTTTCAACCCTTATATCTCAGTGGGCAGCAATCAAAGCATTTAGGGAACCAAGGGCGCATTTACAACAAGGAGAAGATTTAGTATCTAGACCCTTCAAACGTTTCTCTCACTCCAGACCTATTGTCAAATCTATCGTACCTCCTTCGTACCTTTCAATAGTGTTAAGGGCTCTGCAGAATCCTCCGTTTGAGTCTCTGGATGTAGTGGCTATAAAAGGTGTCACTATGAAGACAGACTTTTTGGCAGCAATAACCTTCATAAGAAGGATCGGAGAGGCATGTGCTTTTCTTTCCAGACCACCTTTTTTGGAAAAGGAAGTGGTTCTGCGTAGTGATATTTCATTCTTACCAAAGGGTGATTCTTTCTTCCATAGCTCTCAGGAAGTATTACTAGGGTTTCTAATTCTCTTGCTTCTCCTAAGAAAAGGCACTTGCGATTCTTGGACGTGGTTAGGGCTCTAACCATATATCTTGCTAAGACTAAACATTTTCACAAATGTAATAATCTTTTTGAAATGTTTAGGAAGGTAGGTCAGGGGAAGAAGCCTTCTTCCCTATCAGTTGTTGGATCAGATCCATGATTGCTTTGGCTTACTCGGTAGCTGGCATTTCTGTCCCTGAGGGAATTCAGGATAGATCCACAGTGAATTTGGCTGTTTCTGAGATTTGTAGGGATTTTACATGGGTGACACCTCACACTTTTGTTCATCATTATTGACTTTATAGTTTGCATAAAAGTGACAAGAACTTTGGAACTGGTGTGCTAAGGTCTGGAATGTGATGAATTTCTGGGTTTCATTAAATCACTGGATGTGCATTGAAATGTAGCATGATATCTATTATTGACGAAGTCCATTTGTGCTTTGGTATTACTCATTAGTAATGACTCACACGAGGAGTGTAGCAGTAATGGCCTTGTTATTAACTGGTAATCTTGATTACTCCTTGTTCTACACTTGCTTATCCCAGTCATTACGGACCACCCACCCACCCTCGACATTATGTCCATCGTCAGGATTTGGTATGTGAGGAGGATGCTGGGAAGTTGAGCCTTTGCCTGCCACCCAGTTGGTGGTCAAGCTTTCTTTTGCAGAATTTCCTGTTGTTTTCTGTCTCATGTAAGTGGGATCATCTCATTAGCCACTTTACAGGCTTTGGCTTTTATAGTCAGAAATGTGAACTGTGTAGTGCAACTGAAAAAACATTTTCTGGTATTTGCAGGCAGCTTTTCTACTGTCCAGGTAGCTATGTTTCAATAGACAATATGAAAACCCATCTGAAACAATGCCATACACGTTTTACATATTTAAATGTTGCTGAGATCCTAGCTGTTTTTAATTGGGAAATTTGGCCTTTCACAGTGTGAAACGAGCTTAGTACAAGAACCTTCTTAACATTACATTAGAAGTGCAGATTTGTTAATGGGAAAAGCAAAATGTGCAAATGATGGATTTTATGAAAAGTTAATAATTTACAAGTTAAAATATGCAAAGTCCCAGCAGAAGCGAAAGAAGAAGCATTGCCAAGGCCAGTAGGCCTCGCCTTGCTGATCTATTGGCTTTGGCAATGCTTTTTTCTGATGCTGGGCATCAGTGGGGGAAAGGCAAAAAGCTGTTTGCTAATGCCTTGTAGCATCGGCAAAAAAAAAGAAAAAAGGCACGCTGGCGTGTGCATGTGTAATGACTTATGCACATCCATTCATCATTGCGAATGGGCACGCAAGCATATGTTGTGGACACCATCTGCTTTGCTCTCTTTATTTACCAATCGAAGATGGCGGATGCACACAGTGGAGAGAATATGGAGCGTGGGTAGGCGGGTAGTTTGGCGGGGGAGAAGTACATGAGAGAGAGAGAGAGAAAGCAGCACACGAGATAGAGAGCAACACAGAACATGGTGGGACTGGGGAAGAAGCACATGAGAAAAAGAGCAAGTAGCACAGAGGGAGAGAGCAATACAAAGGGGATGGCGGGTACTTGGAGGGGAGTAGAAGCACACAAGGGAGATAGGTGGAAAACACATGCACTCTAGAAAGAGACCACGCTCCATGAAAGGGTCAAACAATAGAAGAGAAAGGCAAGACATTGAATAAGAAAGCAAATGAGAGTGACAACAAATCCAACCAATGGTATCAGTGGATGGGCTGTAGGCAAAGTATACGTTTTCGATAAGCCCCCAAAAGGTCTTTTGCAAGCTGTCATTAATTTTTTTTAATTCTCACTCCAGCAGCAGTGAATACACACTACTGGGATCTTAGGAAGACAAAGTTACAGTCTTGCAAGACTTTGGGACTATCATCTTGGGTTCAGTCTCTCCAGATTTGTTAAACATTTAGAGGAGGGGGGGGGGTGACTAACTCCCAGGGAGATGGCCGCCTAGTCTCTTTGCTCTGCCGCGCTCGCTCACATTGCTGGCTTTTCCTACCATCTGGAGGGGCAGAACCTAGTGTACAAGGAGGTGACTGGGCCACTGAAGATGTGGTGCATCTGAAGCGCCCCTTGTTTTTGCTCCGCCGAGCTTCCGCACTGCTGCTGCACCGAATTCTCCACTCTGCCCTCTCGCCACATGGTGCCCGGGGTAGAGGCACCTGATTGTAAGATATCCTCCACTGGGACACATCTCTACCGATAGGGCCATTTCATACAGTTCCTTGCAGTGTGGAACTTCCAGCAGCCCCCACGAATCATTTGACCGGCCCCCAGTAGGTGCTTCCCTACTTGTATTCACTGCCTACAATCTTCTTGCCGCCTCTGTGGGGGAATCAGAGGCCATGCCTGACCTTAAAATAGCCAACGCTGAGGCCCATAACACCAGTTAAAATCGTCCTGATCCCCTTGGAGTTTCCTAGACCCCCAAACAACCAAAACAGACCTCCAACTCCTTATTAAGAGTGGATGCTCACTCCTGACTGCAACACTTTACAGAAAGATACTTAAAATATAGTTCAGATGCCTATTGGGGAGGTAGGCCTACCTGCAGCTTTATGCTCTAATCTCCTGGCACAATTGACTTTCCTTCTCCTTACCAAGGCCTATAATACCCTCAGATTACCCTTAACTTTTGATTCACTTGAGACCGCCTCTGCTGCTAGAGTCTGTCTGGAAGCAGACCCTCACCGTGTGAACACCCAGCAAACCGTCACATTATATAGCCAGGGATTAAAGCTCTAACCTTCAAAGTCATAAAACTGGCTACCCACCTCTCCAACATGGCTGACCTTAGCCCACATGATACTAGGGAGTCCGGGGGAGGGGTCCAAAAGACATAAGCCAGCACAAAAAAGATCAAAGCATACCCCCAATCCATGACTCCTCAATCAAAACGAAAGCAGACAAGAACTCATCTTTGGACCTAATTATGCAGAAGCATGACACACTGCATGTCCTTGCTCAATCCACGAAGGCCACCACAGAATACATGCAGAATGACCTCACCTCCATAAAGCAAGATATCTACTCTCTAGAGGGGAGAGTTACTAAAGCAGAATCACGCATTAGCCTTCTGGAAGACCACAAGCAGAGCTCATCAAAGATGTTGGCAACCACTACTGCAAGGGTGGCCCACCTGGAAAGAAATCTTACGCACTTAGAAGATAGACATAGAAGGAGCAACCTGCGGATCTTTGGGATCCCAGAGGATGTGGAAGAACACGCACCACCCTATGCCACCTTTCTCTGACCATTGACAAACTCTCCACCCTAAAAACACATCCTACACAGGTTACCTTGGTACATCTCATTCATATGTAACTGTTACTGTTCGCACAGTTTGATTGCTTGATTGTGTGTTTATTAATTTGCTGTCATCTATGTACACCCAGCTTCCGATGAAGTCTCATATTCACGTCAATAAATTACCTGACACCCATAGACGAATGTCTTGATTTGCCCTATATAAAATACTATCTTGATTACATCTCTCCCATAGGTTAAGCCCGGTGCCCTTATCATTCCTTTATAGATCATCCTAAGGGTGTGTCACCTAGCCTTGTGAGTCTAGGTTTGACCCCTCGTGGCCCCCATCGCCTATCCTCCAAATGGGATTATTTCCATACCCTTCCTTGGTACATTGGTTCTTTCTCACATTCTTTATGTTGTCTTTTCCTCTGTTTCTCTCTCCTTTTCCTCTCCTTTTCCTCTCCTCCCCTCACTTACCTCTTTCCCCATCCTTCCCCTCTCTCCCCTCCCCCAGTCATTATCATACCTCCTCCTCTACCCCTCCCCCATTACTATTACATCCCCACCCACTGCTTCTCACCACCTGCCCCCATCCCTCTGCTAGCATCACCTACAACATCTCCTCAACTCGCTCCAGGGCTCAACTAGGGACACCTTTTTCAAGACTCATAAACCACGATTATGCATAGCATAAAGATATTATCCCTTAACGTTAAGGGACTAAGGGCCTGATTTAGATCTTGGCTGATGGGTTAGTACGTCACAACGATGACGGATTTCCCGTCCGCCAAAATATAAATCCCATTATGTCCTATGGGAGTTATATTTCAGAGGACGGGCTATCTGTCACACTATACAATATCTCACACACCACTCCTAAACCCAAATCATGGAGAATGAACGACCTCCTCTCAGAGGACCCCACCTTTAGAGACAAGATTAAAAAGGAAAATACTCAAATCATACAATTTGACAGAAAGTCAGATCCTAACCCTCAAATTGTGTGGGACGCCCTCAAATCTACTATCCGTGGTCACATGATCAAACTAATGTCATGGAAAAACAAACAAGATAACTTTACTCTAGATATCCTTGAACAACAAATTAAATCTTTAGGAAAAGACCTTAAACAAACCCGAGACAGAGCACATATAAGCAACTTAACAAATTTAAAGTAAGAATACAATAAAATACTAAGCAACAAAGCACACCTAATTGTCCAAAGACACAAAGGTGTCTCACTTAGTTGATGGAATACATCCGGGAGAATACTAGCCTCTTATCTAAAAAAAACTTACCGTAGACCCACGATAACTTCCATCACCACTGAACACCACACACATTCCACCAAAGAGAAGGACATTCTCTCCACCTTTAAAATCTTTTTATAGCAACCTTTGCTCCCTACGAGATGTGTCTAAAGTATCTCAGCATGATCCCCATCACCAAAATAGACAACAAAACTAAATTCTTACCCGAGAAACCCATCGTGGGATACGTACTTACAAATGCGATTAAACTACTCAAAGTAAGGAAGGCACCACACCCTGCCTCCTTTTACCAAACATGGGGACCCTCCTTTATCACCCTCTTAGAGGATCTCTTTTATCACTTCTCCTCCTGCTATGGTCACTGGCACCGTGGCAGAAGCCACCATAATTGTCACCCCTAAAAAAGGGAACAATCCTTCCAACCCCCAAAACTACTTCCCAATTTCCCTAATGAACATTGACTTCAAAATCTACGCCAAAATCCTCGCACTTAGGTTGGAACCCATTCTCAAAACAATTATCCACCCATCACAATACAGGTTTATTAAAGGCAGATTCAGAGCAGACAATATTAGACTCTTTAGTCATGTCAACAAGAAAGCCCACCTTCACAATCGCCCTACCTGCACGATCGCATTAGAGGCGGAAAATGCCTTTGACAAGGTCTTTTGGTCTTTCCTACACGCCACTCTCACCACATTCAATCTAGGCCCTAACTTCTCTAAAATGATTCTTGCCCATTACAAGGACCCAGGGCTAGAATAAATATTAATGGAACACTATCTAACACCTTCAACCTACAACAAGGTACCAGACAAGGTTGCTCCCTCTCCCTCTACTGTTTCTATTAACCATGGAACCACTTCTTATAAAAATTAGAGAGAACCCCTCTGTTCCCGGTATTTCCTTTCCTGCAGGCTCACAAAAAGTGGCAGTATATGCAGACAAAATCCTTCTTTTCACAACTCAAGCTGATTCAGTTTTACCTAACATCATGTCAACCATCAATGACTATGCCCAAGTGTCAGATTACTCCCTTAATAGAGACTAAACTAAGGTCATACCCTTGAACGTCCACTGCAATAGTTCAATCATCGGTGATTATGGATTTAAATGGGCCCCAAATAAAGTAAAATACCTGGGTATCTGGTTCAGCCAAAACATCAGAGAATCACTTGATTGCAACAAAAAAACGACCCTAAACAAAGTTAAAGACACTTGATAAATGGTCCTCCATGCTCACTTTGCCACGGGATTCAAGCTAGCCTGGCTGATGATGGGTGTTACCCCGAAACCTTTCCCAGGAAGCTTGTTTCCGGTCCAGGGAAGACCTGGCTTGGCAGTTCGGGCTGGACAGTTCCCATGAGGCACAGGGTCAAGACTCACTTGCATATAGCTGAGTCTGAACTGAGGTGGCGAAGTGAGCTAAAGAACGTTGATGGATTCAACCGAGATTTGTGACTGGGGGTGAGTGTCTGAAAAGTTTCAGCGCTTTCTTTGATCGTCTCCTTGTGTTTGCTTTGTTCGCCCTAAGTTGGCAGGGTATGCCCAGACCTGGGTCCATTGCTCACTTTGCCACTGGATTCAAACTAGCCTGGCTGATGAGGGTGTGTTGCCCCAAAACAGGTCCCAGGATGCTTGTTTGCGGTTTAGGAAAGACCTGGCTTGGCAGTTCGGGCTGCACTGTTCCCATGAGGCACAGGGTCAAGACTGATTTGCATATAGCTGGGTCTGAACTGAGGTGGTGAAGTGAGCTAAAGAACGATGTTGGATTCAACCCAGATCTGTTACTGGGGGTGAGTGTCTGAAAAGTTTCAGCGCTCCGTCCATCATCTCCTTGTGTTTGCTTTGTTCGCCCTAAGTTGGCAGGGTATGCCCAGACATGGGTCCCATGCTCACTTTGCCACTGGATTCAAGCTAGCCTGGGTGATGATGGGTATTACCCCGAAACCGGTCCCAGGATGCTTGTTTCCGGTCCAGGGAAGACCTGGCTTGGCAGTTCGGGCTGGACTGTTACCATGAGGCACAGGGTCAAGACTGATTTGCATATAGCTGAGTCTGAACTGGGGTGGCGAGGTGAGCTAAAGAGCGATGATGGATTCAACCCAGATCTGTGACTGGGGGTGAGTTTCTGAAAAGTTTCAGCGCTCCGTCCATCATCTCCTTGTGTTTGCTTTGTTTGCCCTAAGTTGGCAGGGTATGCCCAGATGTGGGTTCCTTGCTCATTTTGCCACTGGATTCAAGCTAGCCTGGCTGATGAGGGGTGTTACCCCGAAACCGGTCCCAGGATGCTTGTTTCCGGTCCAGGGAAGACCTGGCTTGGCAGTTCGGGCTGGACTGTTCCCATGAGGCACAGGGTCAAGACTGATTTGCATATAGCTGGGTCTGAACTGGGGTGGCAAAGTGAGCTAAAGAACAATGATGGATTCAACCCAAGATCTGTGACTGGGGGTGAGTGTCTGAAAAGTTTCAGTGCTCCGTCCATCATCTCCTTGTGTTTGCCTCCAGATTCATCACCTAGTGGGGTCGCATAGAAGCCATTGAAATGATGATCATCCTCCTTATCAACATTTTGATTAGCATGTTCCCAATCTACCTGTCGGACAATCTGTTTGCCAGACTGGATATAATACTCACCGAATTTCAATGGAAATCCAAAAAACAAGAAGTGCACTAAACAAACTAAGGCTCTCAAAGAAACTTGGAGGTATAAATCTCCCCGAGTATAGAAGATACCAAAATGCATTCTTAGCGAGACAGAGGTGTTTCTGGTTGTCCCCATCTAAGGCCGCATCTCTGTCCTTGCTTTCAATTGAAAACAATTTTGCTAAACCACTCTCCCTCATTTCACTTATTACCACTAAGAAAATAAAATTGGAACATTCCTCAAATGGGCTTCTCCCTCCTAGCCTCATTATGACATAATGATTACCTGAAATGAGAAGGCAAGACACTCTTTCTAGAGAAGTGGGCACAAAAAGGCATCCTGTTAGTAGGGGACCAGGGATCTCCCTCCAAACTGATACCCTTCTCTCATCTCAAATCCAAATTTGGACTCGAGGACATAGACTTTTACCACTTTCTAAAAATAAAAGCCATCATTTCCAGACATAAATTGGTTTCTCTGATTCACTCTGTTACTCTTTCATTCTTTGATGTGCTTTTTGGGGGGTTGTTCATCCGTTACCTAATCAATTCTGCTGCTGCCCAGCACCAGGACGCTCCTCCTGGAGTGGCCGTGCGGTTTATAGGCAACACTTTCATTCATTCATTCATAAATCTCTGGGCTCTCCCAACCTACCAAACACTATAAAGAGCTTTGCTAAGGGGGAAGACATAGCTTCCAAACTAAACTCTAGCTTCACACCCACAATCGCCTCTCTAACTAAATGAATATAGAACAATGGGGAGTTGCTCTTACACAATACAAACAATTCACATAATATGTCCCTAAATTGGCCTCCCACCTGGGCTAACCTCACTGCCAACAAGATTAAACCCTCCTTAGTACAGTACTGGACCCCGCTAAACATTTTAAGCTAGGTCTCCGCGACTCTTACATTTGCTGGAGCTGCGAGAAAGAGCCAGGTGACCTACAACATATGATACTCGACTGTGCCTTCTCTAACACATTTTGGTCGGAACTCGGCAAAACCATCTTGCAAATTCTACAAATAAACTAGACCCCTAACCTATACTCTATTGCTCTTGGCATCCTCCCCTCTGATACAAACTCTAGGCTGGACAAGGAAGATCGCATTTTATGTGATATCCTTGTCTCAACCAGTCTTAAAGCCATTCTATCTGATTGGAAAGACCTCACCAAACTTTTGGTCCACGCTTGGTAGGAATGGGTTCAGTTTAACAGGGGAGCAGATAACTCTCTAAACTCTTACCTAAAATCCCCATCGAAGAAAAAACTGAAAATCTGGTCTAAACTGGACACATTCATCACCAACATAACTCCACCTTAGATTCCACCCCTACACCCAACCTCTCCCTTAACCCCTTTTTCAAATACAACCTCACCCCCAGCACGCTATTTTCCACTATTTCCTCCCTGCCTTCTTGCTGTCTCTCTCCTGTCTATCTTCCCACCTCTCCCTCTCTTTTCCTTCCCACACCTCGATACTACTCTGGGGTATTCCAACTGGTCTTTAATTTACCCTACCCTCATGGCACTTTTCTCTCTTCTCCAATATATAAGACATAATATACTATGGGCCGATTCACAAAGGTAAAGTTAGACCAGAATTCTAACTTAGACCACAAGTCTAACTTTACTACTTTTCGATATTCACAAAGGTAAGTTACTACTGGTAAATTTTGACTTTTGGTCTAAGTTAGACTTTTGGTGTAATTTTACCTTTTGAATACCTGAAAAGTAGTAAAATTAGACTTTTGGTCTAACTTTACTTTTGTGAATTGGACCCTGAGTATTAATACCATCAACTTTTATTGCTATGTTACGTCACTTCGATCCCAAGATGTATCTACTTTAATGTAAATGGTGATGTACCCTATTTCAACTCGCATACCCCATTATGCAACTGTTACTCTCTGTCCTGTACTATGTCTATAATTCTTGTCTTATACAATTTTCAATAAACAATTATTCTGAAATGAGAATAAAATAGAAAAAACATTTAGGAGGTTATCTTAGGGTCAGACTCGCACTTGAGCTAGGCAAGTTTATTAATATATGCCTTGGTTGCTTGTGTTTCTTTAAGTTTGGAATCTTTAGGTGACTTAAACGATTGAATGTGACAAAATATGATAATTTTCTGTAGTTTTGAGATTATGTCATGCATTGCAATGAAAGCACTCCCTAGGAGTTGGAATGATCCATAGAACACCTAATAATGTGGTGAGAGATAAATACTTCGAGGAAGCTCCAAGTATAGTTTAGAAAAGTAACCACAGTAGGTCTTTCCAGACAGCACAAGCTGTCTGTGGCTAGACCTAACAAGCCTGAGAGTGCATATATTTAAATTGCAATATAATGTAAAAGGACACAAAGGCCCTCATTACAAGTGGGCTGGTGCCGTATCGCCCTGGGAAGTGGGGGGACTGCTCCGGGCTATTTCATCTTGTCCAGTGTCTCTGGACCCAGAAGTACTAGCTCTGCAAATACCAGACTCGGTAACCCCGGACCAAGAGACCCCACACGCTAAGCCTTATGTGGTGCTGCAAGCCCCCACCCACCCTCTTCCTGCACATAGGAGGGAGGAACGAATACCACCCCCAGGTCTCCCCTCACCTGCCACCCACACTCCAGGCCTCAAAATTGCCCATTTATCTGCTGCTCCAAATGGTAAACACAGGCAATATTGGGCCTGGTATATTCCCCTAGATGAGGAAAAGGGCACGAAATGGGACCATGTATTCCCAGATCCTTGTCATATTCCTTATTTCGGCAAATACAACTTGTAATCCCTGTATTTTAGTGCAGGAATACCATCTGGAATCGATAACTCCGGCACTGCTATCCTCGTACCAAAATATGGGAACCTCATAATGAGGACCTGAGAGGCATGAAGAACATACACAGTTTAAAGTGGAATAAAGCATATTTAATATAATTGCATGAAATATTTATGAGAGCAGCCTTTTTAGTTTTGTGATTTGTGATTTTATATTTAAATTGCATGTTGAAATAAATTCTCATGTTTTTTTCTCTTTTTTCCTATTTTATTTCTCATGCCCAAAATGACCTTGTGCTCAGTGAGCTTCGGACTAAAAGCCAAAAAAAGCGTCATCCACCCACGATCTGCTTCAAGTAACAGAACAAGGTTTTCCCTGTCGTCTGAAAAGTCCTATGGCAATGGCTTCAATATGTCACCCATGGACAGCAGGCGTGCATCCTTCTCAAAGCCAAAGGAGAGGGACCCGGCCCATTCCCTGGTGAACGATGACATTGAGAAGAGAGTTCACGTGAATAAGGACGGTAGCTTGTCAGTGGAGATGAAAGTTCGCTTCCGCTTATTAAACGATGAGTCTCTCCAGTGGTCCACGCAGATCAAAAAGTCCAGGGCGCACAACAAGCCGAATGGTGAGCAGCTATGCGTGTATGAAGAAGAAGAAGATAGGATGGAATGCAGGGACGCCACCAACCCAGGGCTGCTTTCAGAGACTGACGAGTCCTTCTACCCGTGCGACGCTGACTCGTACAGTTCCAAACACAATGAGGCAGATGATGAAGACCTATACTGCCACAACTGTGGTAAACAGTGCCAGGATTATGACATTTGGAAGAATCCCATGCTTTCGTCTTGTGAAGGTGAGGCCTGCGTGAGGACCGCATGGCAAGCTCGGTCCTCAGGCTCCAGTGTTTCATCACACCGAAGAATGATGTGCAAGCAGAAGACTTCCATCGACAGCATCCGCACCACTTCCAGTGAGGAGTACACGGAACGCTTTGTGCAGGAGTCATCGTGTTACTCAGAGGTTGTAGAGAATGGGGACTCTCGGGTGGGACACTGCACTGTCAGTCACTGCAGGAACCAAAGTGGTTTGTCCATAGCTGCTTCTAGTGGTGGACCAACACATAGGAAGGTTGGGGTACATGGAGATAGAAACAAACAGGGTTCATCAGCAAGTATAGCTTCAAATGTAGTCTCGAACAAGAGTCTAGATGCTCAAGCCTCAGTTGAATTAACCCACCAAAAGTCTGATTCAGATTCCATTACTACCAGTCTAGAGCGGGTGGAGCCATCTTCAGCCCATCAGACAAAAAGCAGAACTAAACTAATTAATCATGACAGACAGGACAGCAATTTGTCTGAGGCATCTCAAAGTTCCCGAAACAATAAGAGAAACATTTGTAAAAATGATGGTGCTCATTCTCAAGGTCACTGTTCTAGCCACAGCCTTGATAAAACAGATGTGGAGGCCCCAAGGTCAGCAAACAGCCTCAGCTGTGCAGGGCGAGGATGTTCTGATTGCAACAAGCGCTGCAGAATGAAAACAGAAAGCTCTACCATGTCTGTTCACAATTACAATGACATCAACAAGGCTGGAGATGAGGAGGAAAAGCGAAGCAGTAAAAGTATACTTACCTCAGTATCAACAAGGACACTGAAGAGCAAATCTGAGCAATGGTCCATAGAGGGACCTATCAATGCAAAGGATAGAGACATGCAGGAGCATGAGGGTGACAAAATATGCCCAGATGAATATTCTGAAGTCCTTCAAAGACCATTGTGTCAGAACCAAAAGACACCTCCTGAATCAAACCCAAGACTATCTGCTGATTCAAATAAACATTCAGAGGTAGTGGATGTGAGCAGAGCATCCTCACCTAGCATTAACATGGGCAATTGGAGTCCACGAAGTGAGAGTTCAAATAGTAAACAACATGGAGACAGGGTCAGGTTTTCATCTGGTTCAAATCTGTTTGTGTCAAACTTGAATGATGGCGAAGAGAACACAGATGTCAGTTTTGGATCCCTGGTGTCAAATCTTTCAGGTAAATCGTTCTCTTCTAGCTCGAAATTCAATTGTGTCAGCAATCCAGGTGTTGATAGGCCTCAAAGCACCAGCTCTGGAGTGTCTTCGAACTCAGAAATTAAGAATGAGGTTGTGGATAGAGGTAGCATGAGTGAAGATACTTTGTCGAAATCCAGCATCACCAGCGCTTCAGATCAGGGAAAGGAAAAAAAGTTGGCCGAAAGGTTTGACGCTGAAAACTGTGAAAGAGGCTCTGGATCTGAAACTGCCTGCTCACCCTATTCACACTGCCCATCTCCACCAAAAGGAAACCCAAGTGGCAACAAACCGAGGCTTGCAAAATTAAAGCTTTCTTCTGCTAGCAGCACAGACTTTGGGTCGGCAGAGAATATGGAAGATAGAAGAGAATCCCTTGAAATCTCTAGGCCGTCTACTTCGGCATCTAAGCCAATCATCTCGAAGGAAAAACCTCACAGTGACCAAAACACAGCCACTACTGAAAAGGACGATATCAGCATTGATCAAGAGGTGAGTCCATGCAGACAAAAAAGTAGTACAAGCTCTTCTAAAAAGAAGGGCAAGTTAGAGGTGGAGGGCACTAGTGCTCTGATAGTAGAGGGCAGTGGGATGACGCCTTCTGCACTTCCAAATATTACATCAGAAGAAGTTGTTCATGCGTGGTTGAAAAACATCCCAGCAGAAACAATTGTTGTTGAATATGAGGCAGAGCATCAACACATTGAAGAAACAGTCACCAAAACGTTGAACAATAGTCGAGTAACCGTATCAACAGAGGGAATACTTGGTGAAGAGGCTGATAATAAAAACAGTGAATCGATGATGAAAGAGACATTAAGCTTAGGAACATCTACAACTGATGCTGACACGGAAAAAACTGAAACAATTAGAACTCAGGAAAATGATAGCAACGTTTTGTTGGAAGGAGAGAAAAGGAACCAGGATGAGGCCAATCTTACAGAATTTCCTACATGTACACATAGCAGTAGAAAAGATTTGCCAAGCACTGTCCATGCCTCTGTACAGATAATGAAGGCATTGTTGAGGCCATCGAATGCACAAGCAATTGACAGGTCACATAGTTTGCCTGAAGTATCACCTACTATAGGTAGAAAACTCAGTAACTCAGCCAAAGTTCTGATCAAATGTCTTGCTGGTCTTAAACTTCTTGATGAAGAGACAGAAGACCCCATCTGCAAGTCAGGAGGTCTGTGCAACAGCCGATATATAGACCTGGTCAATATTTTCCAGGCACTTTGGGTAGACGGTTCTATCGATATAGATGAGCAAAAACTGGATAAACTAACAAAGGACAAGCCTGGTATGACCACACAACCACAGAAGAACTGCTCACGAGATGCTGAGCCGACTCCTGCCTCCTCTTCTGGAGTGGATGTCAACAGTGGCTCCGGAGGATCTGGCGACGGTAGTGTGGCTGGTACTGCAGATGGCACACTAGCATCAGAGAAAACAGGTGAAAGTAAAACAAATGTCCCAGCCCCAAGTGCAGAGAATATGTTTACACCTCAGATGGAGCCTGTGTCAACTACCTTTGAGGCCCATGGTGATAAAGAGCAGTGTGAGAGACATTCATCTTCTTCCTCGATGGATAATGAAAAAGAAGAAAAGCAATCCATTGAAAACTCTTCCAAGGCAACATCACCAAACACTGAAGCAAATAAAATCCTCCAAAGTGAGGAACAGTGCAGAGACTGTAGCGTAGATGCTAATGATGTAGATGAAAACATAAATACAAGCAAATTAAGAGAGAGCAATATCGATCTTGATGAAGAAAATATTGAAAAAGACATCCCTACTCCATTGGATATAGAAGAGACTGTAGATTGTGAAAAAGAAGAACCAATGTTTATGGCTAAAACTGATGAAAGCACAGTTGATGCTGTAAATCCTGGCAGCAGTGATGAGAAAGAGTTTGATCCAAATGTACCGAAGTCGCAGAGTACTACAGAGACCAATTCTCAGAGTGACTGCGGGTCTACAGTGTACTTCATTTCAGAATCTAATGAGATGAATGACTCTTTTGTGAAGAAGCAATCATTCGTCACTGACCCTGTGTGGGTACTAAAATTGTTAACGAAAATTGAGAAAGAATTCATGACTCATTACGTTGATGCCATGAATGAATTCAAAATAAGATGGAATCTTGAGGACAATGAGAGCCTTGATGGAATGATCGCAGAGCTTAAAGGTGAGGTTGAAAAGAGAATACAGAAGAGTGTTGAAAATGAAGTTGCCAAAATTCAAAGCAGGGCTGGAAATAAAGTCCCCAAACCTCCCAACGAAACATTGAGGCAGAGGCCTTCTCAGCAAGTACAGCAAAGGAGAAAACGCTTGCAAACTATGCGCAAGAAATCTGCATTCAATGAGCTGATTATGGAACAAAACAAGCAAGCAGTATCAAAAGACATTTCATTGGAGACCGATGAAGAAGATCTCACTTTCAGTGCATCGCTGGCAGATGAGTTAAGTGCAGATGATGAGTACTGTCCATGTGAAACCTGCATACGTAAAAAGCTGGCTATGAGACCACTTAAAGGCAATACAGTATCAGCCAGTGCCCCAATTGTTCGAGCATTTGACTTGCGGGAAATTCTGCGGATGCAAAAAGAGCACAATGAAACAAGCCCAGCTTGTCCATGCAATCCAAGACAAGAGGTTCAAGAGAGCTCAGCAATCCAAAATGGACTTTCAGATGAAACTTTGATTGAACCTAAACCAGCTACTCCAGTTACATTGAGTAGCTCTGAAGCCAACAAGAATTTAACAAGAGGGTCTTCTAAACAAGAGAATAATGACAGCTCAGAACAAGATGGAACTAGTGGGTATGAAATTGACAAGGGTTGTCACCTGCAATCAGATGAGAATAATATTTGTCACTCACACCTTGAAAACGTAAAAGAGGATCAGGATCAACAGGAAGAAGAAAACACGTTGAAGGAAAACCACAAAGCTGAGGAAAACAATTCTGAACATAAAAGTATTTATGAACTTGTTGATAATGCAGAGGCTGTGGATGAGTTAAAAGAAGGTACTGATGACCCAAACACTCCTGACAAGATTACAGATGAAGAGGTTCTAGAAGGTGGTGAATATACCGACCCTTGTGTAGTTGATCATAGGGAAGAGAACGAAAATGGCACTGGTGAACCAGGAGCATTAAGTAATGAATATTCAGAACTGTCTACATTAGAAGAGAGAAACGAGGATGAAGAGTTAGCTGAGAGTGAAGAGACAACACATCAAATTGAGAAGCCTGATCTAGACTCAGAGTATAACAATGATGCTGACAAAAGCAAATCATCTGAACCTTTACCTGAAACAGATTCGGTTTCAGCAGATGATGTGGATGGGGATAACACACGGGAAATAGATGATGAACAAGTGCAGGAAATAGAAGATGATCAAGCCAAGGATGTGACTGAAGATCCAGCAAAGGACATCGAAGTGGCTAGAAATCCTTCAGAAGAAGTGAACAGACATACAGCAGAAGACCTTAGTGATCCTCTAGCAAGGGGCATAGATGGAGTTCCAACAGAGACTGAAGATAGTGATCCAGGAGAGGAAACTGAAGGTGATCCAGTTGCAGATGAGACTGAAGAAAGAGCAGAGGAAAAAGATGGATGTTTAGCAGGGGAGGCTGATGGTGGTCCCGCCGGAGATACTGGTGGATGTTTGGTGCAAAATGCAGATCAAGAGCCAGTAGAAGATAACGATAGCCTAGCAGAATGTGTTGATGCACATCTAGCAGAGGAAGATAACATTGGTCTAGTGGAAGAAAGTGATGACATTCCAGGAGAGGACATTGCTCGAAGTGCACCACTGGAAGAACATTGTGACATAGCAAATGAAACTGATGCTGGTCCATTAGAGGATCTGGACAGAGATCCAGCAGAAGAAGAAGATGAAGATCCATCAAAAGAATATAATGAATGCCCTGCAAAGGACAAGGATGGAGGTCCAGCAGAGGAGGAGAATGAGGATCAGGTAGAGACAATTTATAGAAGGCGCATAGAGCATATCACTGAAGTAGCAGAAGAAGTAGATGAGATTCCACTAGTGCAAAATAATGGGGGTATAGCAGAAGATGTTAATGAAGATATAATAGAGGAAGTAGATGAAAGTTCAACAGAGAACACGAACGGGGGTGCAGAAGAAGAAATTGATAGCAGGCCAACAGATGAAGTGAATGTAGGTCCAGCCTCTAATGGACTGGGCAAGGACCTGGAGAATGGAAATGGCAAGGGTGGCCATGGTGACTCAGACAGCTCTAGCAGTAAACCTGCACAAATGTACCCCGACAGCTCCTCGGAGGAGGAGGACAGAGGCTCAGCATGTGCCAGTCCTGTGGCTGCAAGTAATGGACCCCCTTCACTAAAGAAGGCTAATAAACCTAATGATAACAGCATTGAGCTAGATGATTTGGATTTCTAGAACTCTTATATAAAGAATGCCATAATGACATTCACTTGACATAGAAGAATATTATAAATCGTACTGTATAATAATGCACCTCAAAGTATTTTGTCTTTAAGATAGAGACTGGGCTGATTTTTGCAATTATTGAGTCATTCAAATAAAGAATATAAGAACATGTTCATTCTTGTCGCTGGAAGTGCTGGTAACTCTAAAACAGGTGGTTGAACAATAAAAAACAAGTTTTCATGTATGCAGTGTTTACTGTAAAACACGATGTAGATTCTCAGATATGAGAAACCAGGTTTCTGCTGCAGTCTGTTAAGGAGTTTTGTTAGCTGAGGTTAAGAGTGGGTATGGAGATTTGTTGGCTGAGGTTAAGGAAGGTTAGGGAGTACATCTGGAACTGGTTAATGGTGGTTTTGGGTGATATCTGGATGCGCTTAAGGGTGGCTAAGAAGGTTTGCTGACTGTAGTTAGAACAACAGAACAGGGCTAAGAGTCAGAATCACAACTATTTACCTATGAGAAATTGGGCATCATGGATTCCCCGGTACAATCTCCAAGGATTTTCTACTTTTTGGGAATTTACAAACATCTCCAAGAGTAAGCTTTTAATCTATGCATATTATAGCTATCCATGCAGACTCCTCCTCTACTAAGCTGAACCCAGCACTTTGTGGAAATTCCACATTTAATTAATTAATTAATTTATTTGTGTATTTATTTCTTTATAGTATTTATGGAGTGCAGACCTAGCCTCATGGGTAACAGAATGCTTTACGTTCAACTGGAAAAGGGAACGTGTGACATACGTAGATTAGAAGGATACATCAGAGGATACAGAGCACAAAATTACTTCGGTAAATACATTTTGAAGAGATCGGTTTTTAGGTTTTTGCGGACGAGCAGGAGACTCAGGTTTAGTCTAATATGATCATGGACAGAGTTTCACAGCCTGAGGGCGAGGCAGGAGTAAGCAGGTTTGGAAGTTTTGTTCCTTTGAATGTTGAGGTTTCCAGGATTAGCCGACTCCTATTCCTGGTGTCTCAGTTACCTCTTGTGAGATGAAGTTTATAGTTCAAGTAGGGTGGTTGGGCGCTATTTAACGCTTTATGATTTAAGCAGGCGATCTTGAAGTCAATTCTTGCTGGATCACAGGTTAGGTAGATGTGTGCTACTGTAAATATATACACTTGTATTACTATTTATTTCTCTCCACAGTGAAAATATTTCCTCTTTACCCCCATGATTTCCCTTCACTTTCTAATCTTGGAAACACACATACTCGTGCCTTTACATATATGAGAAGCACCCTGCAAAAACGGTATGAATCTCCACAACCCTATAGGTTTGTGGGTATGTATTGAAGTTTACATGCCCACTCCAGACTCCTCCCACAGCCCTGCATGCAGTAATGCATTCCTGTCTGCATGTCCACAATACTTGGGGCCCGATTCACAGAACTAACTTAAGACAAAATCCTAAACTTACTACCATTTTGGTATTCACAGAAGGCACTTACTCATTTTGGTATTCACAGAAGACACTTACTCATTTTGGTATTCACAGAAGGAACTTACTCATTTTGGTATCACAGAAGGCACTTACTCATTGATGAGTAAGTGCCTTCTGTGAATACTAAATGATACTCATTTTGCTATTCACAGAAGGCACTTACTCATCGATGAGTAAGTGCCTTCTGTGATACCAAAATGAGTAAGTGTCTTCTGTGAATACCAAAATGAGTAAGTGCCTTCTGTGATACCAAAATGAGTAAGTGTCTTCTGTGAATACCAAAATGAGTAAGTGCCTTCTGTGAATACCAAAATGGTAGTAAGTTTAGGATTTTGTCTTAAGTTAGTTCTGTGAATCGGGCCCCCAGAGTGCAAATGTCCTCAGGTCTTGATTCTGTGACTCAACAACCCAGTATGAAAACTACTCAGCATGTAAACTACAGTGTCTTTCAGTCTGGTGCACTGTGTTGTGCCACAAACTAGTTATCAGGTACAGGGTTAGAGAGTGGGAGGTTTAAAACATTTTTGGGAATTCCTTGTTGTAGCTGTAAAATATTCATATTGGTTTTGTAATGAGAGCAGCTACACAATTGAACAATTCTCATATTTTGCTTTAAGGGCCATTTGTACAAACAGATTTTCCCATAGACGCAGAATGGGTATCACACTTTGATCAATCTGGCCCTTAGTGTTTTAATACAATTGTCTGCTGTGGAGAAAACATTGTTATATTTCCAATCATGGCTTTGGTGCCCATGTGCCACATGCACGTGATGATCTGGCGTAGAGCTGAGGAAGAAACTGGCCGAGTTTTAGCCGGCCAACTTTCCCCAGTCCTGTCAGCCAGAGGAGGGATTTAGCCAAATATGATGGGGTTTGGGCGGGCAGGACAACCTCATTTTCAGATATCATTGGTTTGGAACTTAGTGGGGAATCATTTCAATAAGTTATGCATTCTCATGAAACTTTTTAGTGGGAAGAGGTGCTGCTGCAAACCAGCTCACATACACACAATTTAAATAATGTGTTCTGTTTATAATTAAAATAAGACACAACCCACCACGCCAGACGTCACTGCGTAAGTTACTCTACTCTGGCAAATGAGTATCAGCCCAATGAGCAAACAACTTAACTGAAGTTCCTGTAGATGGGCGCTGACTTCTTAACAGACCTTGAGGAACCAGCAGTTAGACCGGGAGTGATCGTTTCAATCGGGAAAGGGACAGTGTAAAAGAAGGGATGGGTTCAAAAAAGGTAACATTCCAAAAGTCAGGGCACATAGTCCTCTGCATGTCCACCTAAAATGGCGCCTGTAATAAGAGCACCCATTTACAATTTTTCTTCCTTAAAATTAGGTTACTTTGCTTTTTTATTGGTGTTTTTTCTCTTTTAAAAGCTCAGTGTTGGTTTTATAGTCAATAGAAAAGGTGAGAAATAATATTCACTACAATATGCCATTATCCCTCCCCCTCACCTCCCCCACCGCACCAACGGTATGTACATTTTCACTAAAGAACACCTGCCTCTTGCTTTGGTGTCTCCTGACAGGAGCTTGGTAGGATCCCAGGTACCTACCATGAATTCAGAAACTGCTTCATCCAGATAGGCGGGCAGAGGGCGTTGTAGTCTTCCAAGAAGCCCGGTCTGTGGAATTTCATTTTTTATAGAAGGAAATCATTTTATTTTAATGAGCCCACGGCTGATATTACTAGTCCCTCTCTGTGGCGCCACTCCTCCCAATTCTACTTACAAGGCTTGCTTAGTGAATGTGCGCTCTTTGCCTAAACATGCACTTCACATCCCGCAGTTGCTATTAGACTCCTCCCACATCAATGCCCTGTTTCTGCTGAAATTTGGTTAGATTGGGACCAGTGGTTAATTTGTAAAAAAAATAAGTGCTGGGGCTCTCGTGAGGAGGCACCTTGCACCTGTCCAGTTCTCCTGTTAACGCCTAAAAAAAAACGAATTACTAACCATGAAAGTGGGGCGAAGATGTGGCGTAATGGCCAGAGCTGCCGACTTCGGAGCTTGGGAGCCAGGTTCGAGGCTCGGCATCGACTCAACATCCTGTTATTCTGGGCAAATCACTTAATCTCCCCGTGCCTACCGTAGATGAATGTGTCCTTAACTGGTGCTCATGAAAAGGGCCGGTGTTGATGATTAAGTGCCGGTGCTGAGCACCAGAAACCACCGGCTCAAATTAAGCACTGATTCGGACTGTGGACCGGACATCTTTCAAGCCGTTCCTTCAGGGTTTGTCTTTCACAGAAAGGATCGGGTAAGCAAACGGGGAGGTTGAATTGCTATTTATAGTTCGGGCAGTATTCTCCATCTCAATAATATAAGAGCGGCGGAAAATATGGGATTTAGCATCTCTCTCTCTCTTCCCAAAACTTTCTTTCTGTGGCGTTCTGGTCTATCAACCTCCTGGTCTGGTCTTAGAAGTCCTTGAATCTTGGGATGTTGCAATTTTCCTCGTGGCACTAAAGTATTTGAACTTGACCATATTGGGTGATTTTAATTTGCATGTGAATATGGAAACAGAGACCTCTGGATGGGCGCTGGTTGAGTCTTGTCAAGCTCTTAGTCTGCACCAACTTGTTACTCGTGCTCCACATCAAAGTGGACATATTGTTGTATTCATTCTAATACATTTCATGTGCACATGCTGGTGTTATGTTTTGCTCTGCATTCTGCGTTCCATGTGAATGTTGATCATGGAATGCAGGAGGGAAGGCAGTCAACCTGAGCTGGCCTGCGTGCAGGAAGCATTGCTCTGCTGCTAGAAATAAACCTTCAATGCTTCATCTCCTGCCTTGGATTTTACTTTATAAAAATGGCAACGAGCTGAAGGAGGTATCCTGTCAACTTGTGCAGCACAGGAACAGAGTTCCTCAATTTCCCATGGATATTCAAGCCATTGTTTATGGTATTTTTAAGGCATTTATTGTGTGAGCTAGCAGGGATTCCGTGCTGGTTCACCAACTCTGAACAAGATATATGTTCAGGGGGATGTGTCTACAATTTGGATTTAACAGCGGTTGTATTTTTGGCGTGCTTGTTACGGTTCGAAATACTCATGTCACGCCGTCACATCACGCCACTGCGTCCTCAGGTGGCGTGGCAGCCATATTTGTTTGGGCAATCATAGAACCACTGGAATAGCGTTGTTCGTAATTTTGGAGATTCTGATCTTTGGCGAATAATACCAGTGCGTGGGAGTTATCGAGTAAACACAATTTCTGCACGGTGTTTCACTTTCTAATATTTTTGTTTGATTTCAGCCCTATGATACTTGTATTAATGTATAGAGGAGTGCTATGAGCCTATGGTCAGTACACTACAATTAAATACAACATTTTTGACGCTTGAACCTACATATTTCACTGGATTTGTTGTTAATATTTTCTGTGCAATATTATACCGCATATAAATTACAATTTATTACTATTTCAACACTTGAACTTACATATTTTCACCAGATTATTATTAATATTTTCTTGGGCAATATTGTACCGTTGCGGTGCTGGACATAGACGCTATGCAGTTTGATCCTCCAGCCAAGTTTCTGCAGAGCAAGCGTGAACCTTCTATTCCATGGATAAGGTGGAAGGAGGAGTCTTTTTTTACCTACATGAAGGCTATAGACGGAGAACGAATTGGGCCGGAGCAGAAGAAAAACATTTCCTTACATTTCCTTGATTCTGGAGGCCAGGTAGTTTTTAGGACTTTGCCTCAAGTTAGACCATTGGATGGCCAAGATGAGATGGATGTGTATAAAGAAGCAACTATGAGGATGGAGCTAAGATGTAAACCTACCACTAACATTGTGTTGAATAGGTTTACATTTTACAATAGAGCACAAAAAGAGGGGGAGTCATTTGCTGAGTTTTTAACAGCGTTGAGGGCATTGTCTATGAAATGCAATTTTGGTCCTATGACAGATGAAATGATCAGGGACCAGATTATAGTACATGTGAGAAACAAGAAAACCCAGGAGCAATTATGGGTCATGGGTGATCCCAAATTACAAGATGCTATTTCCACAGGAAAGGCTTTGGAACAATCTGAGAAGTAGATGTCTTCAGTGAATGGTACTAGTATGCATGTGTGTCATACAGAGGCTGTGTGCGTGGTAAAACTCCCCGATGAACAGCAGGCAGATCCTGTTACTGCGAGTGGGACATGGGCAAGCAATTTTGGAAGTGTTAGGAGATCTGATAAATCAGAGAGGAGTGGCAGTAGTGCACATATGGCTTTATATGCAGGTTGTCCTGCCATTAACAGAGAATGTAAGAAGTGTGGATGAGTAGGTCATTTTGCGCAAGTTTGCAGAGATATTAAGAACAGTTGGGGTCAGACACGTGGTAAGGTATCATGTACCTCTGAAACGTGAAGCTAAACCCCGGTGTGAATGAGGTAAATCGGTTTATAGTAGTACAGGAATTGTTTTATCTATCCAAGAGTGTGGAGACAGTTTAGATGAACCAGTAGTAAAGAATTTCCCCAGATGTGTTTGTGTTTTGAGAGTAGAATTAGATCTTATGGCAGACTCAGGATCTCCTTGGACCATTATTACCATAAAGTATTTCAAGGAGAAATTTAGTGATGTTTGAACACAGAATGTTTGTAACCTTCTGATATCATAGCTATGAGTTTTGATGGTTCAACAATAGATATGGATGGGTATGTATGTGTGAAGTCTGAATTTAAAGGAATGTGTGCGCATATCAAGCTATATGTAGTGGTGAAAGGGGTGAATGTGTTGGGCTGGAGAGACCAACGGATATAGGGCAATTGTTGAATCCCGTTGCAAAGAACCTGTATTATTGTCTGATGACGCATATAACAAACAAGTGTCGGTTGTAGAAGAGAGCATGGGAGGCAAGTTGGTAGAAGAGTGCTTTAAAAAAGTTTTCACAGAGAATGTGGGGAAATTTAAAGATTTTGTGCCCAAAATCAAATTGTATAGCGCACTGTCACTATGAATGCTAGATAGAATCAGGATTGTTTGGCTTTCACTTTTTGGCTATTGACAGAAAGAAGATCTGCACAGCTGCATTTTACACACTATTTTGCACACTCTGGTAATATCAGAACTAGTTAAACTGCACTTGGGCATACTGACTGCATATGATTGGTTATTCTCCTCCTAATTTTATTTATTTATTGTGATTTCAACTGTGTATTTTAATAATGTTTATAGTTTTTGTTGACTAATAAATGAATATTTTCACTACTAAATTGAAGAGTACTGCAATTCCAGAGAAGTAAAGGATGTGGGGTGTACATATCAATATAAGAGTTTAACTGAGAGATTTGCTGATTTAGCTAGTCAGAGATGGAATTATTGAGGGAACTTAGTCAGCTGAGTGGGTTTCTCCCATTGTTTTGGCTCACAAGGCTGATCAAAAGTTGAGGCTATGTGTTGACTTAAGGGCGTTGAATTCTAATATAATAATTGATTGTCATCCATTGCCAAATATTAACTAGGTTGTGTCAATGCTGGAGGGGGCGAAAACATTTTCAACGCTGGATCTGAGGTCATCGTATCATTAGATCGAATTAGCTGAAGAATCAAAACAGCTAATAGCTTTTATCACTCCTCAAGGATTGTATCAATTTACTAGGATGCCTTTTGGTCTGGTCTCTGTGGCCTCTGTGTTTCAGAGTGCTATGTTCCATATATTTAGAGATATTGAAGTGCTTCCAGGACCTTTTTTTGAGGTTTCTGTTCCCCTTTTTTCTGGCCCCGACTGGATATGATATGAGTGTTTTGGCACCTTGAATTCCTGAATATGAACTGCATCGTTGTACGCCATTTTGAACCTGTCATCGACTGCTGCTTAATAGTTTTAACTCTTAAGTGCTGTGATGAATTTGTATTGAATTTTTAATGCACTTTTATGGCCTCATTAGACCGAATAAAGATTTGAAAATTGAATTGAATTGACATTCTAATATTTTCTAGGAATGAAGAAGAACAACAAATGATCGAAGTGTATAAGAGGTTGTAAAGACATGGTTTGACTCTTAAAGGACACATATGTAGAATGTTTCAGAAATCTGTGGGATATCTTGGTCACACTCTGTCTGGTGATGGAGTGGTTCCAAAAAAACCTAATGTGGAGATTAATGTGAATGCACCTGCTCCTCCGGTTGTTTGCTGGCATGTGTGAATATTACAGCAAGTTCATAGAAAATGTTGCCTCTAAAAAGGAACCTCTTAAAGAGCTGTTGAGGCAAAATGTTACTTATGTGTGATCAGACCGCAGCAAATGGCATTTGAATACATAAAACAGGAAATTGTGAAAGCACCCGCTCTGAGACATATTGTATGAGGAAGTAATGTATAATTATGGTTGATGCAAGTATGTATGGGGTGGGTGGTGTTCTCTCTCAAAGGAGTGACAAGAAGGCGTGGAATGTTGTGTTTGTGTATCACTCTTTAAATGAGACGGACCGCAGATATGCGGTGATCGAGAGGGAATTGCTTGCGTGTGTCTGGACCATTGAGCATTTCAGGAACTATGTATGGGGCAGCAAGTTTGTGTTGAGAATGGATCACCAGCCACTGGTAAATATCTTGTCTCCTGGGGCTGGTTGGAATTCTACAGCACGGATCGCCAGGCTCACCTCAAGACTCCATGAGTATAGTTTTAGTACTGAATATGTCCCAGGGAAGAAAAATGTGACAGCTGATTTTTCATCACAGTTGCCATGCCAGCAGGATGATATGGATTTCATGGGAGAGTGTGAGATGATCGGTACTATTAAAGACAAAATGACAAAGGAGTTTGAAGATATCTTGAAAGAAAATTAAAAGGAGTGTGAGAGGACAGATGACATGTGGCAGACCACCAAAACAATTGTGCTGGAGGGGTGGCCTAAGAGGTGGGAAGTCAACCCTGAGTGGCTATCCATGTGTAAAGTAGTGGAGGAATTGGAAATAGAGGGTGATTTGTTGTTTAAGGGGTGGAAAATGTGTTCCTCCTAAAGGTGTACAGGATATTATTCTCAAGCTAGCTCATAAGGGACATCTGGGTACAGTGGCGTAGCTAGGCACTCTGACGCCCGTGGCGGTCCCTGCCTTTTGCCGCCGCCGAGCGCCTAAGAGCGGGGGGGGTGCTAGCGATAAATTTACCTGCCGCCCCCAAATCTCGTGCCGCCCGGGGCGTACCGCCCCCTCCGCCCCCCCCTTGCTACGCCAGTGTCTGGGTATGTCTGCCATGAAATGGTTGGTGCGTATGTACTTTTGGTGGCCTGGAATGGATAGGGTGATAGGGTGATAGACAGAACTGTGAGAGAATGCGAAGTGTGTGCTTGTAGTGAAAAGATGTTGAAAGTTAACATGGCACCTTTGAAGAATGTTGAATGGCCGGAGTTGCCATGGCTTTTGATAAATCGGGTCCGTTCAACTTTCTTCCCATGGTTACCTGGTTTGCTTTAGTCTTGAGACTATCATTCAAAATGGCCAGAGGTAAAGTTTGTGTCACAGGCTAAAACTAGTGAGGTGATTGCGTTTTTCAAGGAAGTGTTTGCTAGGGAAAGCTGCCCCTCTAGTTTGGTAACAGATAATGGGGTTCAACTCACGTCTGTAGAAATGGGGTCCTTTCTCAGACATTGTAACATCAAACATGTGACTACTGCATTGTACAAACCACACGAAAATGGTCAAGTGGAAAGATTCAACCGGGTGTTGAAAGGTTATTTGGTGGAAGCACATAGACAGGTGGGTGACAGGAAAAGTGTGTTGAGAGAAAGATTATGGTTGTACCGCATAACTCCCCACACCATCACTGAGGTTAGTCCTTTCAAATTGTTGCAAGGCAGAGATCCTACTTCTAGTTTGTGTCCTTGGTGGTTAAAAAAAAGATGGAGAGGAGCAGAAAAAGAATGTAATTTGAAGGATGTGGCAGAAAGAGTGAGAAGGAAGCAAAGTAAATCCAAGAAATGGTATGATGCTAAGTGGAAGGTAAAGCCACATGAAATAAAGATTGGGGACTGGGTGAGAATCTTAAGACCAGGATTCATTCACAAAGGTATGACAAAGTTTGGGAAGGCTATGAAAGTACATAAGGAGTTCACGAATCGTACTATTACCCAGGATGGGAAAGTGTGGAACGTGAAAAGAGTGTCCATATGCACAAGAGCGGGTTGTGAGGATGATGTCAGGGAGGAAGGTGATGATACTGAAGCGCCTGACAGAGGATTTCTTGTGAGGTTCGATAATGAGGTCTGAGATAGTTACCAGAGTGGAAGAAATAATGATTGCTCAAGAGCATCCGACATGTTGGTGAATATTGGACATTCTGCGGCTTCTAGAGTCAAGGAAGCAGGCAGGATTAGACAACTAACTGGGAAATATGCTGAATTTGTCAAATATTACCACCGTCTCCAGGTAGTTGTTGGTGTGCATTTTTTTGTACTTTACCTGTTTATTTCATCCTTTTGTTTTATTTGTTTTGTTTGCCATTTTTCCCTTTTGCCGTCTTCATTCCTTTCTGTTGTTTTTTTATTTTTTTGGTTGTTCCTTACCCTCTTTTTGTTTCATTAAGAGAGATAGGTTGTATTCATTCTCATAAATTTCATGTACACATGGTGGTGTTATGTTTCACTCTGCGTTCTGCATTCCATGTGAATGTTAATCATGGAATGCAGGAAGCATGGCAGTTAACCTGAGTTGGCCTGCATGCAAGACACATTGCTGTGCTGCTAGAAATAAACCTTTGAGACCTCATTTATGTGTTTTTACCGTAGGGCAGCGCAGCAGGCCTTCCTGCTGCGCTGCCCTATGGCAAAAGAAAAGGGCAGGAATGCGCCGTATCTATGAGATACGGTGCATTCCTGTCCTTTTCCCCTGTGCCGGCGCACAGTGGGCTGCTGTGCGCCAACGCAGGCAGCTTTGCCCCATGGTGATTGTTTTTGTGCAGGAAGGGAAATCTTCCTGCACAAAAACAATCACAAGAGGCTTTTTCCTTTTTTCTCAGTGTGCTGCAGAATGCAGCACACATAGAAAAAGGAAAAACTAGGAGAAATAAAGATATTTCTCCTCGTTGTGCCTCCCCTACGCCTCCCCTGGGGAGGCATATGTTTTTGGCGCTGCCTCAGATTAACGATTTCTCGTAAATCTGTGGCATTGTCAAAATGCCATGCATGTTGCTGGGAACGCCCCCATCAACACCCATTGCACGCCCCTTTAACGCAGAAAACTGCGTTCAAGGGGACAATATTTCCGAGGCAGCATTAAGCCAAAACAAGTGGCTTAGTGCTGCCTCGTAAATATGGAGCAGGCTCCTGTGCCACAGAACGTCACAAAAAGTGACGTTCCGACGGCGCAAGGGGCCTCATAAATGAGGCCCTCAATACTTTAGCTCCTGCCTTGGATTTTGCTATGTAACACATATACTTGATTTTATTTTTTCTAATCTCGCTTTGTCTCTCGATTTACCTTTACCCCCTCCCTTGGTCACTCCTTTACTTGGTTCCTTGTACATGGAAGATGGGTCCTAAGAAGTGCTGCTCCATTATTAAGTACGCGATGGAGGTGAGAGCGTGGAGCAAAGTTGATGCAGCAGACATGAATACCTGTTTAACGACCTCGCAACCCATCTTTTTGGGCTCAACACACCTGAGCTTTTTAACACTTGGCTACAGGAGATGGTAACTTCTCTAACTCCTACGAAAAAGAACACAAATCAAAAGAGAGTCCCTTCTGCACCTTGGTTTACACCTGAACTTTCAACCTACATTCAAGTAACCAACTTTAGCATGAGTAGCGGCTGAACTATAGTCCTACTCGCAAGCATTGTCATAAATTGGCTTTAAAACAATATCGTAAAGCTATTAAAAATACTCAATGTTCCTTTTATGGCTATCACATTGCTGAGGCAGAGAATTCCTCAAGGGAGATTTTTAAAATTGTAAAATCTTATTTGAACTCGATAGCGTTTAATTCGACAATCGCGGCTTCTGTGGATCTCTGTGAGAAACTTCTTTTTTTTTAAATAAGATCCTTAGGATTCATGACGGCTTCATTTCTTCAGCTTTTGTGGTACGTTCCCTGTGAGCAGAAGTTATAGGTACGAAACCTTTTGTTATGCACTTTCTGAATAACTTGGGGCCTATGTCTCTGGTGCAAACTCAGCAGGCTGAACTACAATGCAAATGTGGCCCCCCCACTGATCTGGGCCCTGCAGGTCTATTTATGTTAGCCGCAGAACCTATTGCTCCAGTTCTTAACCAGCTTTTTAACTATTCATTAGAATCAGCTGAGGTTCTTGATTGCTTCTTAAAAAAACATCCGCTGATCCTTCAATTGTGTCTAATTATCGTCCTATCTCTCGGCTGCCCGCTGTTACCAAAATGATGGAAATTTTTTCAATATTGAACATTCAAACTTTTTGGAGGCAAACAATCTCCTGCACCTACTCATTGTGGCTTTCACTCACATCACTGGAACTGCCCTCCTTGAGGTGATGGAAACGATGACATTTGTTTTGGATGAAGGCAAAAGTGCTGCTTTGATTTTGCTCGATCTGTCCGCGGCCTTCAATACTGTGTTCCACTCTGTTCTATTGCATCGGATGGCAGAGCTGGGAATCGATGGTTCAGCTTGGCACTGGTTTAAATCTTTCCTATAAGGAAAAGAACAAGAGATGTGGCTCGCAAACCATTCTTCGTCCAGTAAGAGGTTTTCTTTTAGAGTGCAACATCTACCTATCTTCACTATATGGCCTCCTTAGCCAAACTTATTGAATCACTTGGTCTTGTGACCATTTCCTATGCTGATGATACTCAGCTACTCCTCACCTTTGATCATTCTGCCGCAGATAAGGATTTGTCCTTTGTTGCTTTCCTGCAGGATGTTTTGCCTTGGATGCAGGAGAGTCACCTACAATGCAGTGCTGAAAAAACAGAGACCTTGCTGTTAGGGAGGATGAGAGATCATTGAACAATCAACACTTAGCCAGGGGATTTTTCCATCACCCTTCTTCCTACGCCTGTTGCTAAGAATGTAGGACTTAAGATAGATGACATGCTATCACAGCACTCTCAAATTCTATCAGTGATGAGGACGTGTTTTGGCTTGCTACGTTCAATTAGGAACTTTCTTGACATCTTACCTCTGGAGGTGTGCAGAGCGGTAGTCCATGCATTGATAACATCTAGGCTGGACTATTCAAAGTGCCTGTATTGGCCTGTTGTAGTGCAGGATTCAAAGCCTCCAAGTGGGGCAAAATGCAGCAGCGCACCTTATCATACGTATACCAAAGATGGAATCAGTTTCCAGTCACCTTAGGGATTTACCATGCCTCCCCATTAAAACAAGCATTGGCATAGCCAATAGGTCTCGCCTTTCGGACCTTATAAGTGTTTAGCCATGCAATTGTGCTGCATAACTAAATACTTATAAGGTCCCAAAGGCGAGACCTATTGGCTATGCCAATGCTTGTTTTAATGTTCTGCTCCACGATCAGCATTTGCCATCTTGGAACAGTAAATCAAAAAATCATGTGCCCTGTGACCACATGCGCATATACATGATCACGCTATAGCGATGTAATATCATGATGCATAATGCACATTTATAACTTATCACACTTTTTGCTGATGCTGAACAGCATTGTCAAAAACTGTTTTTTATCTTTTTGCCAGTGCTGGGCACTATCTGAAACAGGCATTGGTAAAGCCAATAGGTCTTGCCTTTTACATGTAGGTGCAGCCCTATTGTATTTGTTGATGCATGTTTTAACCAAGGACACCATAAGGTGTAAAATTCTGCTACATTTGGAACTAATGAACTGGCTGTCCACTCACACGATGTAAGGTGGATGTTTTTAAGGGTCACTGTAGAAACGTAACCGTTTCATCACAAAAAACATAATGTGTGGATTTTGCCAAAAGGATAACTACTACGGGGGTATAGAAAGCAATTTCAGAGAATTATAAGCAACAATGAGATATGCCATGTGATGTAAACAACCTGTGACGACCCCAAGCTTGGAGATATAATCAGGACTCAGCTGCTCCACGTGAAGTCTGCATGTTTATGTCATCATAGTGTTCCCATTGCCGTTGTAAGAGCTGTCTCGCCTTGTCCCTTGAAGTCAGTAAGTTGCACACCGGGATCCCATTGCAGACAATAAGCCGTTTAACTTTTCAGGTGAGCGGTTCTCTCACCCACACCATCAGGGCCATCGCGTGGGATTGAATGGCTCACAGCCACACGCCGAAGAGTCGCAAACACTAGATGCAAAGGAACTCCTGGCTAACAAGAAGGAAAAAAAAAACCATACCAAGGCAGTCGGGCCATGAAAGAGAAGGTGGAACAGCAGGGTAATCTCCCTAGCAGTTCAACAAAATACTATGTCAGCTACCCCGTGTGACTCAAGTAAACGTGTCGGCTATCTTGGAAGGGTGAAGTGTGAATAACTTTTAAATGGACGCTGTTCAGAAGCCAGTTAGTCGCAGCATGGGAAACGTGACCTGTATTTTTTCACGATGGATTGGGGGAACAGATTCACCAAGCGTGTCACGCAAAGCTCCGTGATTATAGGAGGCTGGGTCATGAGTCTGGTGTTTGTCCAACTGCAAATTGATTGTGTTTTCTTTTCCCGCCACCCGTGAGGCTAGAGAGAGAGAGCCCGCTGTCCCAGGTATGTGTTGCATTCACGCAAACAGAAAGTAGCGGACTTGAAGGTCTGCTGCCTAGTGGTAAAATAAGAGTGAGGGTCTGCTCCCAGTGACAGCGCGATCTCAAGGTATTTTAACCTAGGCATGGCAGCACTATGCAGGGCTAGCAGCTGTGACACTGTTTGCACTCGTTGTAAACATGCCTCGAACCCTGCGCCCGTCGGGGAGGGGGCGCCCATGGCATGGGGGAGGGGCCCGAGAGGTGCCAGGCACGACGTGCATGCACAGCTAGAGGGGGGCAATAAGGGTGCCAGGCACCATGTGCTTGCAGAGAGGGCTACAGCTATACACACGCAGAGGGGCGGAGAGGTGGTTAGGCATCACGTGCATAAACAGAGGGGCAACACAGTACTATGCACGCAGAGGCGTACCGGAGGGACATGAGAGGTGCCAGTCACAGTGTGTGCCCGGAGAGAGAGGGGGGAGATGCTACAGCGATGCATGTAGAGGAGCTGAGGGAGGGAGATGTGCAAGGCACTGCGTGCGTGCAAAAGGAGAGGAGACGATACAGTGCCAGTCACTGTGCACGCAGTGGGTTACCGGGAGAGGCACGAGAGAGGTGCCAGGCCCTGTGTGCATTCAGAGGGATGCCAAAAGGGCACGAGAGGTGTCACACACAGTGTGTGCATAAGGAGGGGTACCGGAGGGGACCAAGAGCGGTGCCAGGCTCAGTATGTGTTCGCAGAGGTACACTGGGTGGTGGTTTGGGAGGCGGGTGCTAGAGCGGTGTATGAAGAGGGACGAAAAGCGAGAGGTGCTAGGCACAGTGGGCATGCACGGAGAGGGACAGTAGGGTGCAAAGGCACGGTGTGTACGAGCAGAGGGGCAGAGGAACGGTTGGCCTAGCGAGACACAGGGAATGGGCAATAGGGGTGCCAGGCACTGTGCACGTGAGGAGCACCGAAGGGGATCGAGAGAGGTGCCAGGCGCAGCGTGTACGAGCAGCGAGCACCAGCAAGGGGAGCCTGGAGAGGTACCACGTACTGAGTGGGTACGCACAGAAGGACTTGGCGGAGAACCGTTATGTGCCAGGCCAAGACACGGGGAGGTGGGCAGTGAGGGTGCCAGGCAGTGTGTGCCGAGCTGGACACGCGGACTAGAGAATGCCGGACACTGAATGTGCACATGGAGGGGCAGGGGTGCTCCTCATAAACGCAGCAAGCCGCAGTTGGAGGGGTGCCAAGCACTGATAGAGCGCCCACAGGAACACGGGAGATGCCTCCCCCGAGCCTATAAATGGAGGGAATGTGGTGTGCAAAGAGGTGTGGACACCGAGTGGGCGCGCGCAGATAGACAGGCGGAAAAATGGATTGCGATTCCTTTTTAGCCTCTGGGTGAACGGCTGACTGCAACAAGCGGGGGGGAGGGGGAAGCAACGAGAGGGGCAGGGGACAGAGAAGTACAAGCCCCAGAGCACACTGAAATGCTTACGAGGCAGAGAGGCTCAGCAACGGGCCTGTGGGACACTTTTTAAGCAAATCATGAAAGTGCGCCATTATTAATAATGTAGCGCTCGTGAAAGGGAAAGCACTAGTGTAGCGGACACACAAGTGCGGACACAAAAGTGCGCCATTATTAACAATGTAGCGCGCACGAAAGCCAAAGAAACAAGCCGCGCAGAGAAATAAAAGGCACGTCAGCCATTGTTGCAGATAAACGCCGTAATAGGAAAAAAAAGCATTGGCTGCGCGGCCGTGAAACTGACACGGCCGCGCGGCCGTGAAAGTAATCGCGAGCGATAAAAGCCGCTGCGAGTTATCAGGGTGGGAAGTCAGATGGCGAGGGAAGCCATATGGCGCGTGCACGCTCGCGTGAACGCAAGCTGGTCGCCAGCAAAAGCCACTGCTGTTTGCACTTCCAAAACCCGCTTACTAAAACTCTCGCCGAGAGCAGCGCTAAGCGCTGGCTCAGGCGAGACCTAAAAAGGCTTTTGTTCAAGGCACTGGCTTTCATCCATCGGGCCTTATATAAGACCGCTCCTCTGTATTGGAGTTCCAGGACAGTACACAATACTCCTTCTAGAACCCTCTGCTCAACTGAGGCCCTGCTTGTAGAGGTACCCAGATTTGTCCTGATCACCTGTGCACATCCACCTAAAAAGATGTGCAATTCATTGAGGGCTCTGGGCCAATACTTTACTGTGCCAATGCTCTTGTCTTTATATTCTTTATTCTTTTTTTTAAATAATAGTTGGGTGTTTAAACTATGTCTTCAGATTATAGTAACTTAAAGCGTGCAGTATATTTTTTTGTGCAAATAAGAATCATATCTTCCTGTGATGTGCATTAAACATAAGACGGATTTTACAAGGGGGGGCTGAGTAAATCAATCTCTCCAACCCTTATGTGCAAGCGGAAAACATGAGGTTAGGGCAGAATAAAAAGAAACCATCAAAAAGAATGTAGATACACAGGTAAATTATCAACACAATTTTAGTTGAATTTTAAATAAGCACAAGAATCATACAATGTTCATCAAATTCCTAACCTTTAAAAAAAAATTGTGATAGAAAGAGTGCTCAGAGGAGGTGCTCGTGCAAATTCTTCAAATGTTTTGATGGTTTCTGTTGCTCGGCCCTAACCTCATGTTTTAGGTTGACACCTAAGGGTTGGAGAAATTGATTTACTCAGTCCCCCCTTGTTTCTTTCCATTTCCGAATGGACCACTGTTGTCTGTATCACGTATTACCCAGGTCCTTCGGGCTAATTTTGGGTCACCCCATTGTTTTGTAATATCCATTCTGTAATACAGCCACTGCTGTAAGTGTCGCCAGCACCAGTAAAACTCGCTCACATGACACAGAGCTAAGTTTGACTTAGTCACGCAAGAAGCATTAAGAAGCAGCCCATGATGCCAGGCACTGAAGCTCACCTACAGTGCTGAAATGTGTCCTCTGTACCTATGTCAGCTTCATTATCTCCAGCTACAGCAGCTTATGGTAAAGCTGATTGCCTCAAATCCAAATGACAGTCTACATGAAACAGCCAATCACTGCCAAGCCCTGGATAAGCTCCTTAGTGCTTCCTCCACATGGCAGGCCTTCAGCGGTGAAAGTCAACTCCAGGTCCCAGGCAAGCTCCTTTTTGGGGAGAGACAGGCAAAGGAGAGGAAGGATGCAGAGCAGCATTATTGTCAGATGACCAGCTAAAACAGGAAGCTGCTGCACTATGTTTAGTGATCTGAAGTCTGTGAAATGCAGTGTCATCTCAGGAGATTAAGCCTTGGCAAGTTCAACAGGTCTGGCTTTAATATGGCAACACATGTAAACATAGGCATTTACAAATGCTATTTATCACATTAACGCTAGCCCTTTTGACTTCACCAATGCTGGAAAAAAGTAGCAAAAAGGGGTGTTTTTTTCTGTGTAGAATGAATATAGGAGATGAACATTTGAAAGTGAGAAACAGTGTCATGATTGACTGTACTTATCAGATGAAAAATAGTTCTGATATTTCAGTGGAAGCACTTCCTCGAAGACGGAATGATATCTTAATTAGCCAAACGCATGCGGTGAGAGAGGAGTATTCCTGTGGGTGAAGCCAGGTATATTTTAGACATTTTGTAACAATATGTCACAGACAGGCTCCGCTGTTATGCCAGACCTAAAAATGGAAGCTGGTATGTTTATATTTTAGAAGAAATTCAAGAACTAAGTCATGCTCTGAATAGAATCAATACATGCACATGGAAATATTAAAACTAATATTTGCATCAATAATACTCACTAAGCTTTTAATATAAAATGAGGTCACAGAAGAATAAAATCACTTGTGTTAAGGTGGGTGAGAGTTTGCATGCTAGTGTCTGTAAATCTTCGGCTATCATTGGTTTTGCGATTGTTTTGCGCTCAGGACCTTATTACAAGTTGCCTCTCATTTTATGGGCATATTGCTCACCTGCCAAATTAATACTGATACCCTGTGATGCGTTATTTTGCTCGGCGCATAACCTGCACATCTCTTTGAATTAATAAAGCCGGAAGTGGCCCAGCATGTATTTTTGGGTTTGTGCATCGGATTATCGCATGTTTTGCCTCTTGGGCACCATCTTACCTCAGACACACATATTAAAACAGGTTTTTTGTGGCAAAATGTCTCTGATAATAACTTTGACTCCTGACTACGGCGCAAGCTCCCATTTTAAACTAAACTAGGATTTGTCGGCACTTGTGATAAGGTTCTAAGGGCCAGATTTATCATACTTTCACGCAACGCAGCAAGACACCTTGCTGCGATGCGTAAAAGGGAGAGTGCAGGAATGTGCCATATTTAATATTATATGGTGCATTCCTGTCCTCTCACTGCGCTGGTGCACAATGTGCTGCCTTGCGCCAACGCAGGCACCCTTGCTTCATGGTGGAAGGGTGCCTGCATTGTAGGCAGGATTGTTTTTGTGCAGGAAGAGGCACCTTCCTGCACAAAAACATCACTAAAGGCATTTTCTTGTTTCTGTGTGTGGTGAGGAATGCAGAACAGTTAGAAAGAGGAAATAATGAGGACAAAAAAAGATATTTCTCCTCGATACGCCTCCCCTGGGAAGGTGTAGCATTTTGACGTATTTCCAGGTTTACCTGTCTTGGTGAATCTAGGAATGCGACAAAAACCATGGGTGGATGCATGGAAACCCTCTTGGTCCACCCATGGAATGCCTTCCCAAAGCATAGTAATGCAAGGCTGCAACGTGCACTGCCTTGCGTTACTCCAGATTTCCCCAGCAACGCAGGGCCGCGCTAGGTGGCCTTGTGTGGCTTAGTAAATCTCATTCCAGGTTTTGCATCGCCCTGCATGGCGCAAGGTGTCTGTGAGTGACTGTCCTAAGGCATCTGTGTGTTCACATTTGTTAATGTCTGTCTGAGATTGCCTGTCTGTGAATGTCTCTGAATAGTTGTGTTTTAATGTCTGCGAGTGTGTGATTGAGAGTGTCTCTATGTGAATGTCTGTGATTGGCTGTGTCTGAGTTTATACTAGTGCCTCTCTGAGTGTCTGTGAGTACTTTACTTGCCTGTGAAAGTCTGTGCGGTATGGCAGCGTGTCTTGGAGAATCAATGACGACTTGCGTTAGTGTCAAAGGCAGGATCACTGGAATTACGCAATTGTGTGACCACTGCTTTAATTTTGGATTTACGTCATCTACCACGTAGTCGGAGCCTACTGTATAATTTGCACATTTTAATACAAATAAAATCCATCTTTTACCAACGTAGTGCAAGTGATGCAAAAGTTAACTGAGGATCTCCCTACTCCTGATTGCAGTATTCAAGCATTAAACAGGAGATGGTGGTAATTATCCTAATTTATGGAAGAGGTTCTTGCCTGCAGCAGAAAATAAAAACGTTAAACACTTAAAAGTAATCCAAACAGTGTGGAAAGAATGATTACTTCTTGGTTGTGAAAATGTTTTGTTTCACTATTCATTCAAATTAATGTTCATAACACAGACACTGTTCATAAATCAACAGTTATTTCAAGAGGGCAGTCAGAGATAAGAACAACTCCAAGCGTGTAACTGGTATGTGCAGAATAAAGAAGGTACACTTTTTTTTTTTACTAGAAGTGGTCATATGTAAACTTGTTTTTATTAAGTGCCAAACGTATTACAAAATGCTATTCACTAACCTACATGTGGAGACATCAGCCTCCTCTATCTTTTCAGCACGCACGCCAGCATTTTAGAAGGGACACGGGGGAATATTTATGTAAAATGGGAGGGGATAGGGAAATTTAAGGACGGATACGCCACTACAAAGACCCACCAACAAAAGAGTAAGCCCGTTGCTATTCACAAACTACACTTCTAAAGTTACAACAGCCCTAAAGGTGTCGAAATAGTAGCAAATGTACTCTAGCCCAGCCTTTGATTAAATTAAGCACCACACATGGCCATTCATAGATACTGAAACACATTCTCATAGAAATGAATGGAGGCAGGGATTTAAAATAACATCCAAAGGACCTAATGTTATATAAATAAAAATATGTCTACATTTATATATGTATATATATAGACAAACAGAATGGATTTTGGAAAGCTCTAAATGTAAAGCATGTGAATATGGTTGTAACAAGTTGATGTTTGAACTGCATGATGGACAACAAAGGAAAATCAAAGAACGTTTAACATGCAAGACCACACATGTAGTAAACACAATAGAATGTGGATGTGGTAAAAAATATGTTGGGAGTACTGCTAATAAGTAAAAATTAAGGATTTTGCAAAACCTGCGCGCAAATAACAAGGATTTTTCTCAACAATGACAAAACATGTTTGGGACACACACAACGGGAGTAAAGTAGGACTTAAATACAATGGGCCTTATTTATGAATGCCTTACGCCGCTGTTGCGTCACTTTTTTGTGATGCTGCGGTGACGTAATCAATGCGCCACACAGCACCCTATTTACAAAGTGACGCATCTAGGCAGATGCGCCACTTTATGCAGCCCTGCGCTACATTATACCTGCGTCAGGTATAATGTATGCAGGGTGGGCGTTCCCCCGTAAAAAAGGCTTGTAAAAGTAGTGCAGTGAAATCTCAGAGATTTCACTGCGCCACTTCTACGACTTCACTGCGTCAAATCCTTACGCCTGCTTCAAGCAGGTGTAAGGACTGCCGCAGGGCCTTTCACATGGGACGCGCCCCATGTGTAATGACACGTTGCTTGAGTTGCGTCTGTTTTCCAACACACTCCAGCAATGCGTCTTTACTGCGCCAACAGATACATCAGGATTTCTGATGTATATATTTAATCCTTCGCGACATGGAGTGCCGTAGTTTAAATACAGCGCATCCATGGAGGGCACAATGAAAAGTGTTGCATCGCTGTTTTCAACCAGCGATGCAACACTTTTCATAAATGAGGCCCTATGGTATCCTACATATATCCAAGTAGCCGAAAGGAGGAAATCTAGAATTAATGTTGAGGAAAGCCAAATCAATATTAATCATATTGATAAGAACGGAGATCCCTAGGGGACTGGATATAGATACAGAGCTCCATGTTCATATATTAGATGATTTTATCAACAATAACATTGTTTTATCATAATTCCTGATATGTAGATTTAGCTGCATCAATAGTCTGAAGAGCACATGCACCTTCTATATATAGGCACTTTAACCTGGCAGCAAGCACTTTAGTCAAATAATCATTTAAGTCTCATGTTTACATATCAGAGATATAGATATCCCTAATATATATCCAAAGAAGAAAATGATTTTTCTGCATTGAGGAGTTATGTATGCATTAGCAGTTTTCAAGGGTACTTTACCTTAAATTCGACATAAGAATGAGCATCTAACATGTAGCACTTTAGAGGAGTGGGAAAATTAATGTGACATACTACAACAGCAATGAGTGAATGATTTGTGCAATATGAGCTAATTGGAGCACCTTATATGAAGCACTTTATAATAGTGGGCTAATAAATACAAAGCACTTTCATAACAATAACAGTATGATTTGTGCAATATTGGCTCATACAGAGTAATTTGACAAGAATAAACTTGGCCATACGAAGTCGGTGCAATAGTGGAATGCAGAGAAGCAGATATATATCTTTTAAGTGTGAGAATGGTGTCAATCACATCAATTCATTGTGTGGAATAATTAGACAAGGTTTGCTGAATAGTAGAATATGTATGAGTATTTGATATTGATGGAGCAGGGTAAATGAATTTTTTTTAACCTCCTAATATTTTCGTAAAATAATTATTAAACATGTTCGTTTAAGTAACTAACCAACAATGTATGTTACATGTTAAGGGTTAAAGGTAACACGCTATTCCGTGTGCAAAATAATCAACTTATAATTGTTTACGTGTCTAACATAACATAATATTTGCGTACTAACTACATAATAAATGCATGATCTGTGCTTTTAAATAAAACGTGTGGTTGCAAAATAAAGCGATGGTAAGTAAGGGACAGCTTTATATGTTGCTTTTTGCTAGGTAATACCTAATTGGGGTACGTAGAAAGACGGGAGGGAAACGAAAGGGTTTATATTTCTTTGTTTTAACAATATTTTGTTTATCTTTGAAAATAGTGCGCTTAGGCCTGTCGAGCAGCGATATAAAATGGCCGCCAGTTGCTAGAGTACGCTTGAGCGGGGGACCATGTGATAGAGGAGAGAGTCTGTGGAAAAGGAATGATCACGTGCTGATGCTGAGAGGCTAAGATGGAAGTATGGTCAAGGCTGTTGTGACCTTTCTGAGCAGATGTGTGCCAAGATGATCAGCAAGAAGCGTGAGAAGTCCAACTGAATCAATAGACGGAACTGTTAAACCCAAAATGTAGCAGAAAAAGATACAATTTGGACTGATCGAAACGGTTGAGCAATTGCATGAACTGTGGGAAACGATGCTTGCATGGACATTCCACAAGGAACTGGTTAAGACCAGGAAGTTTGATTAAAATGTATATGGGCCTGAGTTTTGACCAATGAGAAAGAGTCACGCTATGAAGAAGAAACATTTTATGCTGTAAGCTAGAATTAGGGTATAAGAAGACCTACTCTTGGTGGGAGGGGTTAGATGCTGGAGAGTAGATGCTGGAGAGTAGATGCTGCGGTAGATGCTGCGGGAGAGGCTGCGGGAGAAGTTGCTGGAGAGCAGATGCTGGAGAAGTTAGATGCTGTAGATGAGTGAAGTTGTGGTTGCTGATGCTGATGAGCTGATGCTGCTGCTGCTATTTTTCTTTTCCAGTTGAGTATAAGATGCTGCTTGAGGAGAATTTTTCCTGATAGATTTTTATTTTAGAACTATTAGATTTCCCCAGATAGATAGATTGATCTTTAAGAGTTCTTACTATGAAAACCTTATTTTTCCGTCTAATAAAAATGCATTGTAATTTCAAGTTATTCTTATATTGATGATAAATGTAATGATCTGAATAATAAGCTTAACCTCATTTCCTGCATTCAAAACTTTATATAAACTTTATTATTCTTTAAACAAATGACTCAGTGATTCTTTAGCTCAATGATTAAAATGAAATATTAAAGAGTTTATTGTGATTGAGCTGGTCTTAATCACCATCAACTGATTCCTACTAGTTGGTCCATCGACCAATGAGCGGAATACCTTAAAGCAAAGAGAAATATTATGTCATGTTAAAGAGGTATCCCGTCTCCTTCCAGCGAATCGTTTTCTCCTAGGTTATTGACGGAGGAAATCCAGGGAACAAATGAGTAAGTGAATGTATATGCGGTGTTATGGGCCCCACTGTCATATGGATATAGTGTGTGTGTTGAAGGAGTAATTGCACCTGGAGGTCCGAAGTATATAGGAGAATAATTTTTATTGTTAGCGCTGGATCAGATTTCTTGGTAGCAGAGGATGGTTTCTATAGATTAGTTTGGTGATTATTGATTATTGATTATTGATAAGTTCATGTCTAACACTTTTTGTTGAGTCGCGTTATGTTATATGTAAGTTTCCACGCTTCCGGGAAGTAGGAAGTGGAACACGTGTGGCAAGAGAAGTCACATGGAATTGTACACTGTCTGAGTTCATTTATGGTAATAACACAGGTTGTGTTATAATAGGGACATTTTGCGTATAAAAGGTGTGTAAGTGAAATAGTGATCGGTTTTCTTGTGAAACTTTGGCCTTAATTCTCAGGAGCAGTATAGTCTCCACATGTGTTTTATCCCCAGAGAAACGGGTTTACTGATTGCTTGAAAGAAGGGTAAGGTAGAGGGAAGTACTACTTTATCAGCAAAACTAAAAATTCTGTGGTTGGGTAGAGGTAAGCGCTGCCTACTGGAAAATACTGAATTCTTGTGTAAATGGTCAAAGCTATCTCTTCGGTTTAGCGAATCAGACAATGGAAATGTGTTTTAAATGTTGTAACTAATAAAAATTGTTGAAAAAGAAATTGCCGATAAATTTTGTAAAGGAGGGGTCAAGAGCAGAAGTGACGTAGACAAGAGTCGCGCTGGGATTGGACAGTGCGCTAGTCACACGGAAACAGGAGCAGAACTGACATAGACAGAAGCCGCGCTGGGATTGGTCAGTGCGCGGTAGACAGAAATTGCTCTGATTGGAGCTTTGGTGTGAGTCGCGCTAGTATTGGTTGAAATAACGCATAGAGAACAGTGTTGAATTGCGGATCATTTAAGGAGAAAAAGGTTGTGAATCATGTCGTACTATGAGTATGGTAAAGAGAAAACGTCATGGATGTCGAAAGTTAAGAACTTCTTTAAGAAAGACAAAAAGGTAGTGACTAGAGAGGGACAAATAATTCCTCCACCGAAATCACCAGCTTCACATATGATGCTGAAATATGGATATCATACATGCATATGGTTAGAAAATTGGACAAAATACACCAAGAATGATGGAGCATTGGCATTCCCTGAGAATGGTTCATTTAATGTAGCTATACTACGGAACTTGAGAGAAAAGATGGTAATGTTAGAACCTAGACCGACACAGTTTGAAGCTTTAACGGAATGGGAAGATGAGATGTATGAGCGAGAGAGATTCAGAGGATTAAAGAATCATGAGTTTCTGCCTGGAAGGTTATGGGGAGTAAATCATGAGGACAGAGTAAAGCGTTGGAGATATGCTAACATGACAGGAGGTTTGTTTCCAGCTTTTACAGTTGAGGAAGAAGCAAAGAGAAAGTGTACAGAGAAAAAGAAGCATTTAGTGGTAGAAAAGTATGTGTATGGTGGTAGTGAAACAGATGACTAATTGCTGGAAGATATTTTATACAGAAACCCACCTCCATACCAACAGACTTCTACGGTGGTGACACCTAATGCACCGCCAATGGAAACTGGGAGGAATAAAAAAACCCGAACGAAGAAATGAAACAAATAGGTCACAAGAACAATTTAAAACTTCACAAAATAAAGAGATAGAAAGTGACAATGCAACTGAATTAGCAAAAACGACAAAAGAATTGACTGAGAAAATAAGAGAATTGACAAAGAATATGGAAGCTGTAACTGTACCAGTAACGATAGGTCCAGTAATGCCAATTTTTGAGAATCAGAAAATTGATGAACGTTCCTTAGTGATTCCCATGAATTCACATTTGCAAAGAAAAAGAGAAGGGATGGAAATGAATAATGAAGGTGCACACAATTTGGTTAGTACCTATAGACCAAGCCCACCTACAAATTTGACGATAAATGAAAATGAGATCAGGAGAATGCCTATGGTGACAGAGTCTGCATCAGGAACACCAGAAAGAAGCAGCAATTGGATAGAATTAAATAGTACGCCTGTAGGTCCGACTTTAGATGAGTTAAATGAATGGATGAAAGCGCTAAAAACAAAAGAACCGGAAGAGAAACCATTAGATGTAATTAGGTTGAAAATAGACATGGAAGAATTGATTTTGGGAACAATTGGATCAGAAAAATAAAAAAATTATCAGGATGATGAGATTATGTTTTTGTGCAAGAGTCTTACTTGGAGAGCTAGAAATTTACATGACAAATTGGAAGAGACAGCAAGTGAACTAGGAGTGGAATTTGTAAAAGTGAGAACGTTGCAGAAACCATACAGAGTAGATTTTAGTGAGAAAGACATAGAGAATTTGAACACATCAGGAAGACTGACCCAAATAAAAGAGTTAATTGTTTTATTGAGAAAATGGGGTGATGTGGATAGATGGAGAAATAGATGGTCAAAAAGGAATGAGAAAACAACAGATAAAGCATCTTTGGCTTTTGCAGTGACAGATAGGGAACCAGTTGTTAGGGAATACCCGATGAGAGAAACTCCAGGTGGTAGTTATGTGCATGTTCCGTGGACCAGACAGGATATACTGTCATTTACAAATGACTTCCCCAAATTGAGAGAGAAACCAGTAGAATGGTACAGACAAGTGGAGAGATTTGTTAAGGTGTCAAAAGTGCTGTGGATAGATCTGGATGAATTGTTTGATATAGTAGTGCCAGCTGATTTGTGGACAGAATGTAAGATTACTATTGATTGGCCAACTGTAGAATATCCAAGGGATGCTAAAACAGGAGCGCCAGGACCAGAAGTGATGAGGAAGTACGACCAAGTAATTACCTTTTTGAAGAATAAAATTCCACCAAAAGAAACAGATTGGGTCAAAATAGACAGAACAACGCAGGAGAGTAAAGAATCAGTGCACGCCTACTATGAGAGATTGTTGTTGGTCTTCAAACAGTATAGTGGTTATGAGACACTGAATGAGAAGGATATGAGTCATTTTGTACATAGGTTTGTATATGGATTGAGACCAGAGATAAGTGAAATGATTAAGCAGCACATGATTGGTTGGCAGAATAGCACAGTCGACAAAGTTTTGAGATATGCTAAGTATTGCAGTGATGATATTGAGAGTAGACAGCGTAAATTGAAAGAGAAAGCCATGTGGGCGCAGGTGAAAGTTGCAGAGAAGCAAGAAGCTCAATTGATTAATACTGGTAATGAAACAGGACAGGTTAAATCCCGACCTAATATAGGTAAAGGAAAAGGACAAATGAGCATAGATGAGGCAAAGAAAAAGTGGCCATGCCACAACTGCGGAAAGCTAGGACATTGGCGAAACGAGTGTAAATTTCCTCCAAAACCTAATGTGGAAAATCAATCATTAAATTCACAGGTGCAGAGTGAGGTAGTTACTCAACAAGGTCAGGTGCCACAACCACCACTTCCCAAGAGTGTTAACCAACATAAATACAGTGCAGAAACAGGATTCTACGGAGGAGAACAGGTAACACAGTTGCCGCGTGCAGCTGCAATTTCTCAATATTGGTTACGACGGGATGAGGATGACACGGATTAAAGTTCCTGATGGTGCCTAGGAGAGGGGCCAGAGTGTGTGCTTGGCGCAACTCTAGAAGTAGATCAGTCTGGTCCATTTGTGGATGGAGAAGTGAATGGTGCAAATGTAACATTCCTTGTTGACACTGGAGCTACCCGTTCTACTGTTAGGTCAGTGGAAATTCCAAACCTTCCTCTCTCAGGTGAACATATCCAAGTAGTTGGAGTTTCAAATCAGCAAATTAAAACGCCTCTTACTAAATTAGTGAAGGTAAGAATTGGTCCATTTAGTGAAATGCACCGATTTGTGGTATGCGATTGTAGTCCCGTGAACCTTTTAGGACGCGATTTATTGTGCAAGATGAACTGCACTATCTATTGTACCCCAGACGGAATTGCATTTCAGACTCCAGATGAGGATGTGCTGTATAAAATGACAATGGTGAATTTAGAACCAGAAGTAAATGGTTTGTTTCCTGTATTTGATGTAGAGAAAATCCCAATTGAATTGAAAAAGACAGTGAAAGAAGAAGTGTGGGACTTTACAGGAGAAGATGTAGGATTAATGAAAGGAGTAGATCCCGTTAAAATAACAGTGAAAGAGGGAACGAGTTACCCAAATACGCCCCAGTATAAATTGACACCAGAAATAATTGAAGGAATAACGCCAGTAATAAATAAAATGATTGAACAAGGGATTCTAAAAGAAATCATGAGCAATCCATGTAATTCGCCAATAATGGGACTGAAAAAGCCAAACGGAACATATAGAATTGTACAAGATTTGAGGAAGGTAAACAAAATTGTTGTGCCTTGTTGCCCAATAGTACCAAACCCTGCTGTGATTCTATACCAGATTCCACGTGAAGCAGAATGGTACACAGTAATTGATTTATGTCATGCATTTTTCTCTATTCCACTGCATCCAGATAGCCAGCCATTATTTGCGTTCCGGTTTGGAGAGCGTATTTTGGCATGGTGCCGAATTCCTCAAGGGTACACAGAAAGTCCCTCAATCTTTAATCAGATCCTAAAGAAATCATTGGAAGATTTAAGAATGCCAGAAAAGTCAGTGATGGTTCAGTATATTGATGACCTACTGGTGGCATCAAAAACGAAAGAAGCATGTGTCAATGATACAATTGCTTTGCTGAATCATTTAGCAAAAAGAGGACATAAAGTGTCCCCTTCAAAATTGCAGTTTTGTCAACAAGAAGTCCAGTATTTAGGGCATAAAATTGAGAAAGGAGTGCGAAAGGTAACGACTGAAAGAATAAAAATGATTCAAGGAATGAGAGCTCCAATGACACAAAGAGAGGTAAGAATGTTTTTGGGAATGGTTGGATATTGTCGACAATGGATAAGCGGTTTTTCACTGATTGCTAAACCATTGCAGAAACTGACAAAGAAGGATGTTAAAGATCCTTTTAAAATGAATGATGAAGAAATGAAAGCATTCAGAGAGCTGAAAAAGAAATTATGTGAGGCTCCAGCATTGGGAATGCCTGACTATGAGAAAGATTTTGAGCTGTATTGTAGTAAAAGAGATGGATGTGCATTTTCAGTTTTGGTACAGAGACATGGAACTATGAAAAGACCAATTGCATATTTTTCGGCTGTTTTAGACCCTGTAGCGAAAGCATTGCCTGGATGTTTGAAAGCAGTTGCTGCTACTTGTGTGAGTCTGGAACAGAGTGAAGGCATAGTGATGGGGTATCCATTGAGAGTGTATGTTCCCCATTCTGTGGAAATTCTCTTGACAAGAACGAAAACCCAATACATGACACATAGTCGGCTGACTAGGTATGAAAAAGTAATTTTGAGTGCAGATAATGTGACCATTGACAGATGTATGAATGTGAATCCTTCGACTTCATTGCCAGATGAAGAGAGTGTGATTGAAATGGATGAAGTAGATCATGATTGTCTGAATGTGCTCGAATACTGTACAAAACCAAGGTCTGACATACGAGATGAGCCTTTGAAAGAATCAGATTATATTCTGTTTGTGGATGGCTCATGTTTGAGAACGAGTGATGGAGTTCTAAGTGCAGCATATGCAGTTTGCACAGTAGCAACTGTAATGGAAGCATCTTGTCTGAAAGGTGTACGGTCTGCCCAAGTCGCAGAATTAGTAGCTCTGATTCAAGCATGTAAGTTGGGAAGAAATGTACGGGTTACGATTGTGACAGATAGCCAGTACGGCTTCGGGGTGGTGCACGACTTCGGTCAGATTTGGTCACAAAGGGGTTTCTTGACGTCTGCAGGAACGCCCATTAGAAATGGAGATTTTGTGAAAAAGCTGCTTGAGGCGATACAGCTGCCTAAACAGATCGCTGTTGTGAAGTGCAATGCACGTAAAAATGGGGAAGACTACATAACTGTTGGTAATAAATATGCTGACGAAATGGCACAGTATTGTGCAAAGAATGTGGTTTCTTTAAACAAATGTCGGGAAAGAGAGCATATTTCTTGTCCTTTGCTTTTTACTAACTCTATTGAAACATGGGATGAGGTGAGACAGTTACAAGAAGCTGCAGAGGATGAGGAAAAAGATACCTGGACAAAAGCAGGATGTAGAAAACATGAAGAAAATGATGTTTGGGTTTATAGAGATGAGAGACCAGTTATGCCTGATAGCATGATTTCTGACATGGCACGGATGTACCATGGACAAGCCCATATTGGGAGAGATTCAATGATCAGACTTTTTAGACAAACATGGTATAATCCAAAATTCAGAGCCATAGCTGAGAGTCTTTGTCAGAGATGTCTTATTTGTCAACAGTTAAATCCAGGAAGGAAGACAGTAGTGAGTCTAGGAACAATAGGACGAGAAGGGGGTCCTTTCACTAGAATGCAAATGGATTTTATTGAAATGCCACCTTGCAACAGACTAAGGTATGTCCTAGTGGTCGTCTGTTTGTTTTCCCGTTGGGTGGAGGCATACCCAACAAGAAGGAATGATGGTATTACTGTAGCAAAACTTATGCTGCGAGAATTCATTCCGAGGTATGGTTTTCCAGTCACGATTGAAACAGATAGAGGAACACACTTCCAAAATGAATTAGTTAAACTGATTTGTGAAGCACTTAGTATTAAACAGAAACTACATTGTGCATACAGACCAGAGGCTTCTGGAATCGTAGAGCAAGTGAATGGAACAATCAAGAACAGGTTAGGAAAAATGTGTCAAGCTACAGGACTCAAATGGCCAGATGCTTTGCCATTAGTTCTAATGACAATCAGAAGTATTCCGGAAAGGAAAACTGGACTCAGTCCCCATGAAATAATTATGGGACGAGCAATGAGACAAGCACAAGTACCTGTCAACAAACTACTGACTATAACTGATGATCTAGTGCTGGATTATTGCAAAGGATTGGCTGATGTGGTGCGTTCTGTGTTTCATCAGGTTGGAGCGGATGCGACCACTCTTGAAAGAAAACCAGCTCACGACTTGAACCCAGGAGATTGGGTCCGCATAAAAGTCCACCGGAGAAGAAACTGTTTGGTTCCTCGCTGGGACGAACCACGACAAATGATCCTGGTGACGACCACTGAAGTCAAGTGTGCAGGAGTGAAACACTGGGTACATGCCAGTCACACCATCAGAGTTCCAGAACCTAAAGATCGACATGTGAGTCGACATCTGGAAGTATTGGATAACAGTTCAGCATCAGAAACAGAAGAAGAAACAAACAGGGTGCCAGAACCTGAAGATCGACCAGTAAGTCGACATCTGGAAGACCCAACTACAAGTGCAAGGACAGAAGAAGTAGAAGAAGTAGAAGAAATAGCTGAAGTTCCAGAACTTGAAGATCGACCTGTAAGTCGACATCTGGAAATATCAGACACCAGTTCAGAATCTGATACAGAGCATTCGGATTGTGAAGAAATTCTAAAAAGAAATTGGAATTTTGCAAGCATAAGAGAAGAAACTGAGCCAGAAGATAGTGACAGTGAGCAACCAAGTACAAGTTGTGGTAAAAATCCTTCGGAGATAATATTGATAGATGAAGAAGGGAGAGTTTCAAACAAAAAGCTAGAAAAATCGGAAGATCCCCGAGGAGCAATAGGGACAAATAGTCAAACACGAGAACAGGGAAATTTAGAAGCAGATGCTGGAGAGTAGATGCTGGAGAGTAGATGCTGCGGTAGATGCTGCGGGAGAGGCTGCGGGAGAAGTTGCTGGAGAGCAAATTCTGGAGAAGTTAGATGCTGTAGATGAGTGAAGTTGCGGTTGCTGATGCTGATGAGCTGATGCTGCTGCTGCTATTTTTCTTTTCCAGTTGAGTATAAGATGCTGCTTGAGGAGAATTTTCCTGATAGATTTTTATTTTAGAACTATTAGATTTCCCCAGATAGATAGATTGATCTTTAAGAGTTCTTACTATGAAAACCTTACTTTTCCGTCTAATAAAAATGCATTGTAATTTCAAGTTATTCTTATATTGATGATAAATGTAATGATCTGAATAATAAGCTTAACCTCATTTCCTGCATTCAAAACTTTATATAAACTTTATTATTCTTTAAACAAATGACTCAGTGATTCTTTAGCTCAATGATTAAAATGAAATATTAAAGAGTTTATTGTGATTGAGCTGGTCTTAATCACCATCAACTGATTCCTACTAGTTGGTCCATCGACCAATGAGCGGAATACCTTAAAGCAAAGAGAAATATTATGTCATGTTAAAGAGGTATCCCGTCTCCTTCCAGCGAATCGTTTTCTCCTAGGTTATTGACGGAGGAAATCCAGGAACAAATGAGTAAGTGAATGTATATGCGGTGTTATGGGCCCCACCGTCATATGGATATAGTGTGTGTGTTGAAGGAGTAATTGCACCTGGATGTCCGAAGTATATAGGAGAATAATTTTTATTGTTAGCGCTGGATCAGATTTCTTGATGTATTATTGATATGAAGCTATTATGTCCCGTGTATTTGATAAAAAGCAAATGTAAAATCCAAAAAGAGAACTTAAAATAACATTTAAGACTACATTAGTTGGATTAATTGAGAGGTTTTTTTCACTTTTTCATTTGAACATTGTAGAAACCAACAACAGTATTAAAGAAATATTGAATTTTGCGCTATGGGGTACTGTATCTAGAATGCTGTTCCATTAATGCTATAATCACTGAAATTACAAGATTAGTTACTCACAGTTACTTACAGTTTGTCATGTTTGATATATATGATCTGTTCGTTCTTTCACTTTTCATTTTTTCTTGACATTTATGACTTGTGACATATGAGATGAGAAATATACTTGTAATTGGAGAACAAGTCTAAACTGATTGTAAAATGATAAAAACAAATGGATGATATGTAATGTGTAGTTTAGTCTTTCTCTTATGTGAATGTGGTGAAGGCAGATTGCATGACTGTCATTTTAAGAGGCACTCTGTACCTGTAGACTCTATGGTCCTGTCAAAGGCTGTGGTCCAAACTTGTCGGCCATAACCTGCAGTTCTTGGAAATAAAAAGGAACAAATCACTGTTTAGTTTTCGATTGCTGTGCTACCTTCTTCTTTCTGCCCGCATGAAGGAAAGTCTTGTGTTCGTTTGAAAGAAGGTTGAATGATATGTATGTATACACATACACACATATAAATATATCTATATGTATACACATATTATATTTATATGTTTTAATTTTAGAATGTAATAATAAAATATATTTAAAAAAGAATTAAACTGAATGTTTAAACTTTTGTGGAAAAATTACAAATAATTAAATATTTCAACACATACTTTTTTATAAAATGTAATACACAACAAATAAAAATAAAAAAAGGAGATATAACAGCAGAGAACACATTCAATTAGGGTCACATCTAGAATACATACAGAAGAAGCACAGTGAGATGGAAAAAGCCTCTTTAGTAAGATAAAAGAGACCAATGTGTGGACAAGCCAAAGCAAGAGCACAGTTAGGTGTTTTATGTGCAGTTTTAGAAGGTGGTTCACTTTTATATTTCTTGCCTGGCAGCAATTTTCAGATTTCGGCAGCATTCCCAGAGGAAGAGTGAATCTGGAGGAATTTCTTCTTGCACTTTGAGATTTCAAAGCAAACACAAGGAGATGATGGACGGAGCGCTGAAACTTTTCAGACACTCACCCCCAGTCACAGATCTGGGTTGAATCCATCATCACTCTTTAGTTCACTTCGCCACCTCAGTTCAGACCCAGCTATATGCAAATTAGTCTTGACCCTGTGCCTCATGGGAACAGTCCAGCCCGAACTGCCAAGCCAGGTCTTCCCTGAACCGGAAACAAGCATCCTGGGACCGGTTTCTGGGTAACACCCTTCATCAGCCAGGCTAGCTTGAATCCAGTGGCAAAGTGAACAAGGGACCCACGTCTGGGCATACCCTGCCAACTTAGGGCGAACAAAGCAAACACAAGGAGATGAAGGACAGAGCGCTGAAACTTTTCAGACACTCACCCCCAGTCACAGATCTGGGTTGAATCCATCATCATTCTTTAGCTCACTTCGCCACCTCAGTTCAGACCCAGCTATATGCAAATCAGTCTTGACCCTGTGCCTCATGGGAACAGTCCAGCCCGAACTGCCAAGCCATGTCTTCCCAGAATCGGAAACAAGCATCCTGGGACCGGTTTCTGGGTAACACCTTTCATCAGCCAGGCTAGCTTGAATCCAGTGGCAAAGTGAACAAGGGACCCACGTCTGGGCATACCCTGCCAACTTAGGGCGAACAAAGCAAACACAAGGAGATGATGGACGGAGCGCTGAAACTTTTCAGACACTCACCCCCAGTCACAGATCTGGGTTGAATCCATCATCATTCTTTAGCTCACTTCGTCACCTCAGTTCAGACCCAGCTATATGCAAATCAGTCTTGACCCTGTGCCTCATGGGAACAGTCCAGCCCGAACTGCCAAGCCAGGTCTTCCCTGAACCGGAAACAAGCATCCTGGGACCGGTTTCTGGGTAACACCCTTCATCAGCCAGGCTAGCTTGAATCCAGTGGCAAAGTGAACAAGGGACCCACGTCTGGGCATACTCCTGCCAACTTAGGGTGAACAAAGCAAACACAAGGAGATGATGGACGGAGCGCTGAAACTTTTCAGACACTCACCCCCAGTCACAGATCTGGGTTGAATCCATCATCATTCTTTAGCTCACTTCGCCACCTCAGTTCAGACCCAGCTATATGCAAATCAGTCTTGACCCTGTGCCTCATGGGAACAGTCCAGCCCGAACTGCCAAGCTAGGTCTTCCCTGAACCGGAAACAAGCATCCTGGGACCGGTTTCTGGGTAACACCCTTCTTCAGCCAGGCTAGCTTGAATCCAGTGGCAAAGTGAACAAGGGACCCACGTCTGGGCATACCCTGCCAACTTAGGGCGAACAAAGCAAACACAAGGAGATGATGGACGGAGCGCTGAAACTTTTCAGACACTCACCCCCAGTCACAGATCTGGGTTGAATCCATCATCATTCTTTAGCTCACTTCGCCACCTCAGTTCAGACCCAGCTATATGCAAATCAGTCTTGACCCTGTGCCTCATGGGAACAGTCCAGCCCGAACTGCCAAGCCAGGTCTTCCCTGAACCGGAAACAAGCATCCTGGGACTGGTTTCTGGGTAACACCCTTCATCAGCCAGGCTAGCTTGAATCCAGTGGCAAAGTGAACAAGGGACCCACTTCTGGGCATACCCTGCCAACTTAGGGCGAACAAAGCAAACACAAGGAGATGAAGGACAGAGCGCTGAAACTTTTCAGACACTCACCACCAGTCACAGATCTGGGTTGAATCCATCATCATTCTTTAGCTCACTTCGCCACCTCAGTTCAGACCCAGCTATATGCAAATCAGTCTTGACCCTGTGCCTCATGGGAACAGTCCAGCCCGAACTGCCAAGCCATGTCTTCCCTGAATCGGAAACAAGCATCCTGGGACCGGTTTCTGGGTAACACCTTTCATCAGCCAGGCTAGCTTGAATCCAGTGGCAAAGTGAACAAGGGACCCACGTCTGGGCATACCCTGCCAACTTAGGGCGAACAAAGCAAACACAAGGAGATGATGGACGGAGCGCTGAAACTTTTCAGACACTCACCCCCAGTCACAGATCTGGGTTGAATCCATCATCATTCTTTAGCTCACTTCGCCACCTCAGTTCAGACCCAGCTATATGCAAATCAGTCTTGACCCTGTGCCTCATGGGAACAGTCCAGCCCGAACTGCCAAGCCAGGTCTTCCCTGAACCGGAAACAAGCATCCTGGAACCGGTTTCTGGGTAACACCCTTCATCAGCCAGGCTAGCTTGAATCCAGTGGCAAAGTGAACAAGGGACCCACGTCTGGGCATACCCTGCCAACTTAGGGTGAACAAAGCAAACACAAGGAGATGATGGACGGAGCGCTGAAACTTTTCAGACACTCACCCCCAGTCACAGATCTGGGTTGAATCCATCATCATTCTTTTGCTCACTTCGCCACCTCAGTTCAGACCCAGCTATATGCAAATCAGTCTTGACCCTGTGCCTCATGGGAACAGTCCAGCCCGAACTGCCAAGCTAGGTCTTCCCTGAACCGGAAACAAGCATCCTGGGACCGGTTTCTGGGTAACACCCTTCTTCAGCCAGGCTAGCTTGAATCCAGTGGCAAAGTGAACAAGGGACCCACGTCTGGGCATACCCTGCCAACTTAGGGCGAACAAAGCAAACACAAGGAGATGATGGACGGAGCGCTGAAACTTTTCAGACACTCACCCCCAGTCACAGATCTGGGTTGAATCCATCATCATTCTTTAGCTCACTTCGCCACCTCAGTTCAGACCCAGCTATATGCAAATCAGTCTTGACCCTGTGCCTCATGGGAACAGTCCAGCCCGAACTGCCAAGCTAGGTCTTCCCTGAACCGGAAACAAGCATCCTGGGACCGGTGTCTGGGTAACACCCTTCTTCAGCCAGGCTAGCTTGAATCCAGTGGCAAAGTGAACAAGGGACCCACGTCTGGGCATACCCTGCCAACTTAGGGCGAACCTTAGTTGGCAGGGTATGCCCAGACGTGGGTCCCTTGCTCACTTTGCCACTGGATTCAAGCTAGCCTGGCTGATGAGGGCTGTTAACTTAATGGCATTTTGTAAAAGGAATATTTAGATGGTTCAATGGTTATGACATGCACCCCCAACAGTGATGTAACAGAGGTGGATCTAAAACTTTCACCAGTCCTTGGAACCCTATGGAACAAACATGGGATAACAGACTATCTCACATACCAAGTTGCAGTATTTTTTGACTGGTCTGCAATTAGAAAGGGTAATAGCATTCAAACCCAGGCATACACTTTCTCAGGAAGAAATGATCAATCTATAGCAAAGCAGCGTGTTCTTTCAATCTGTCAAACTTCTTTAACTTTGTTACCTCCATGATCCCAACAATCCATGTATTATCATCATCAATTGAATGAGCTGTGCCTTCATATAGTGATGGATATCCAACAAGGGCCTCAGGCCTCTAGGACCTACACATTGTGATCATGAAATCACTCCCTGCTCAATACCTTTGGATCTTATGGATTTGTGATACTGATTGTATTTTACAAAAGAACTGTGTATAATTGTATGCTCCTTTTCATTGTTTGGTTATGAAATCACCACAGTTACATTGCTATAATATAAAACCAGTTTTGCGAAAGCTAATATGTTCCACAATTGAAATCACACTCCTATTGCTGTATGTTTTGGACACAATGCGCAATTTAATAAAGTCTGTTTTTCACCAGAACACTGCTAATAATATGGTGGCGACTATAAATCCTAGCACAGCCTAAGCAACAGAGATCGCAGGCAATCGGATGAAAAGACAGTTCCTTTTACCATGCCAATCACTTTGCTTGCCTGCTGTACCCGACCGACCGACCCTTTGTACTTGTGCCTGTTGACTCTGTTTATGGCCTAAAGAAAATATGCACGTGCACAGCCGGACCAATGTCTGCAAAGATGGTCAATTGAGAGGTGAGGGATTTGCAGGCAGGACACGTCGGGGAGAAATACAAGACAACCATACCCTCCCTGCAGGAAGTTTGGTATCTCATGTACTGAATATGTGTAGCAATGTTGGCACACACAACTGGGACACAGCCGGAATCCGGTCCTGTATAAGAATAGTTGCTGTAGCCTATATCTGGCTCGTCCCCAATCTATGGCAGTAATGGTCGTTTAACTCAACAGCTCAGTGATGTGAGCAGGGGGGGTCTTGCGTCAGAGCTGAGTAGGCTTTGCTCCAGGAAGAAATAGTGTGCAGGATAGGGATTGGTGGGTCAATGTAGCCACCAATGACTCTCATAACAGCCAGCTCCTGATGCTACTGAGAACAATGTGCTATAATCGCAGTGCATGGAAAGTGCGCTATTAATGTACCACAGTGAAAGTACTCCTTAGGTGGACTTATATGCCTAATAGCCAAGCATACAAGAAAGAAAGACAAAACTCCCCTGGGCTAATCCAAAATGTGAATGGCAATTTGGCTGAAGCCAGTTGAGCCAAACAAACCAGTGACTGAAGGGGGGGTGACCCAAAAACACTCTATGGTATGTATTATTGCTCAGTGAACAAAAGCTTTGCAAGTGCCAGACTTCAATCAATCAATCAATCAATCAGGGGTGCAGCTCCTGGAAGATCACGGTGATTCTTCGAAGAGCCAGGTCTTGAGGTCCTTCAAGAACTTGGAGAGTGTTGGTGTCTGACGGAGGTGGAGAGGGAGGATGTTCCATGCCTTGGCCGCAAGGAGGGAGAAGGAGTGTCCTCCTGTTCTGGTCTTCTTGATCCGTGGTACCGTCTCAAGAGAGAGCTGGGCTGAGCGGAGGGCTCTTTGGGGTGCGTGGAACGAGAGGCGGTGGTTCATGTAGGTGGGTCCGATGTTGTGGAGGGCCTTGTGTGCGTGGGTGAGAAGCTTGAAGGTGATTCTCTTCTCAACGGGGAGCCAGTGTAGTGACCATAGGTGTTGGCTGATGTGGCATTGGTGCGGTAGGTTGAGGACTAGTCTGGCGGCGGCGTTCTGGACGATTTGGAGTTTGCGGGTGAGGTTCTTGTTGATCCCGGCGTAGAGTGCGTTGCCGTAGTCTAGTCTGCTGCTGATGAGGGCATGTGTGACGGTTTTCCTGTGTTCGAGGGGAATCCAGTTGAAGGTTTTTCAGAGTAGGCGGAGGGTGTGGTAGCAGGAAGAGGTGACAGCGTTGATCTGGCGGTCCATTTTGAGTTCGGAGTCCAGGATGATTCCGAGGTTGCTTGTGTAGTCCGTGGGGGAGGGAGGGTTCCCGAGGGCGGGTGGCCACCAGGTGTCGTTCCAGGCGTCGGGGTGTGGGCCCATGAGGAGTGTCTCGGTTTTGTCCATGTTGAGTTGTAGGCAGCTGTTCTTCATCCACCTGGCAACTGCTTCCATTCCTTCTTGAAAATTGTGTTTGGAGATGTTGGGTTCGTTGGATAGGGAGAGGATGAGTTGGGTGTCATCAGCGTACGATACGATGTTGAGTCCGTGTGATCTGATGATGGATGCGAGTGGTGCCATGTAGACGTTGAACAGGGTGGGGCTCATGGAGGATCCTTGGGGGACTCCGCAGGTGGTCGTTGTGGGTTCCGAGAGGAAAGGAGGGAGTCTGACCCTCTGCGTTCTGCCGGAGAGGAAAGAGCGGATCCAGTCGAGGGCCTTGTTCCGGATTCCTGCGTTGTGGAGTCTGCGGGCTAGGGTGCGGTGTGAGACTGTGTCAAAGGCTGCAAAAAGGTCCAGGAGGATAAGGGCCACAGTCTCTCCTCCGTCGAGGAGGGAGCGGCTGTCGTCTGTCGCGGCGAGTAGGGCGGTCTCGGTGCTGTGATTCTTCCTGAAGCCTGATTGGGAGGGGTCAAGGATGTTGTTTCCTTCTATGAAGAAGGCGAGTTGACTGTTGACTGCTTTTTCCATGACTTTTCGCTGGATATGGGAGTAAGGAGATCGGTCTGAAGTTCTTGATGTCGGTGGGGTCCGCTGAGGGTTTTTTCAGGAGACGGTTGATCTCGGCGTGTTTCCAGCCATCGGGGAAGGAGGCGGTCGCAAAGGAGCGGTTGATGATTCGTTGAAGCTCGGGGACGATGATGTAGATGTGGTGGGGGCAGGAGTCCGTGGGGGCCCCGGAGTGGGTTGCCTTCATCGTCTTTAGGGTGTCTTCGATGCTGAGGGCAGTCCAGCTGTCCAGTGTTGGCTGCGTGGTGTGGGGAGCGGAGGGTGTGGGTTCCTCATGAAGGTTGTTGTCGTCGAAGTTGTCATAGATGGTCTTGATTTTGTGATGGAAGAAGGCACCGAGTCTGTCGCAAAGGTCCTGGGAGGGTGGGATGTCGGTAGTCTCACTGCTGGGTTGGGTGAATTCTTTGATGATACCGAAGAGTTCCTTGTTGTTGTGTGCGTGGGTGGAGATTCTGTCCTGGAGAGTTTCTGATGAGTTTATGGTGGGCGGTGATGGCTGCTCTGAAGTTGTCGAGGTCCGCTGGGGTTTTGGAGTTCCTCCATAGCTTTTCGAGGCATCTGCAGGTTCGTCTAGATTCTCGGAGTTCGGTGGAGAACCAGCTGGCTTTCTTGGCGTGTGGGTTGGATGTTTTCTTAAGGGGGGCGATGGTGTTGGCGCACTCGGTGATCCAGTTGTGTAGGGTGCGGGCGGCGGTGGTAGGGTCGTCACCTGTGGCGGTGGGAGCGGAGCTGCTGAGGGAGGCGGCAAGCTGGTCGTCGGAGATCATGTTCCAATTCCTGCGATGGAGCTGGTGTGGGTGTCTGCGGGAGATGTTTGTTTTGAAGGTGAAGTGGACGCAACGATAGTCCGACCATGGAAGTTCGGAGGTGTGGCTGAAGGTGATGGAGTTTCCTGCTGTGAAGATGGGGTCGAGGATGTATCCTACTGAGTGCGTTGGTTCTGGTACGATCTGTTTGAGTCCGATGTTTTGGAGGTTGTCCAGGAGGGAGGTGAAGTTGGGGTCTTGGCGGTTATCGAGGTGGAAGTTGAGGTTTCCCATCAAGGTGTAGTTGGTGGAGGTGATGGCTTGTGGGGTGATGATGTCGGTGATGGAGAAAGGTGCATGGGGTCTAGGGGTCTGTAGATGAGGGTGCCTTGGAGGGTGGTGGACGAGTTGGTCTGTATCTTGAAGTGAAGGTGCTCCATCAGGTCTGTTGGCCCGTCGGTGTAGGTGCTCAGACAGAGGCCGGCCTTGTGAGCGATGGCTATGCCTCCCCCGGGGCGGTCCTTCCAGGTGATCTTGTAGCCTTTGGGGATGGCGATCGCGATGTAAGGTCCCGAGGCGGCGTTCGTCCAGGTTTCGGTAAGGAAGGCGACGTCAGGGGTGGTGCTGTCGAGGTGGTCCTAGATTTCCACGGCGTGTCTGTGGAGGGAGCAGACATTGAGGAGGATGCATTGCAGAGCTTGGGGTGCGGTGGAGTTGTTGCTGGAGGGTGGAGGTGGGCCCTGGGTCTCGGTGAAGGAGTGTCTGCAGTATTGGCAGGTGAAGGGTCCGTGGGTGTTGAGAGGTGAAGAGAGCTTGCAGTTGTTGTTCTTGCCAACGTTGAGTGCGTAGAGAGCCGAGGAGCTGTAGCAATGGCGGGTCGGAGGACTAGGGTTCCTGGCGCTGGTCGCAGGAGGGTCGCGGACGGGCGCAGACGGGCTTGCCTTTGGCGTGCCTTCGTCATGTGCTATAGCAATCAGCTGCCATGGGACAGTCGCCCATTTCGCAAACCAGAATAGATGTTCTAATCCACAGGGGCTATGTTACATCCTAATTGACTATTTTGCATCTAAAATGTACACAGTATTCCCACATACAACTATTTATGTCATATGTACATTGTGTATCTATAAATCCATGCTTTCTGAGGTTGTTTTCCCCTGCAGCAGGACTTTTTACTGTTTTTGTCAGTGCCTTTAGATTACTTTAAGATGACCGCTTAATAACTTTTACATGTGGATGGCCTGACCCTGAATGGCAGTGCTAATGTTTCGATCCTGCAAGCATCTATTGCCATATTTTTTCGTATTTATTTTATCTCTGGTGATTTCTCTGCCTTGTCACTGGGGCTGTATATTTCTTCTTTTTAAAACCGCCTGCTCAAGGTAGCAATGCTTTTTAGGTCTCGCCTAGGCAGCACATGCACTGTCTCTCGAGACATGCTGTATCAACTGTACGGACTTTCAGCACGCCCATCCGTTTTCATTCGCTCCTTCATGTGCCTTTCGAAATTCCTTTGTTTTCGTTGTTGAATAATTTACATTTGTCCCTCCCTTTGTTGTTTTGGTCATGCCCCGGTGACTGGCCCTGTTACATGGATCACTTCACTATCGGCCATATAACTTAGTTTCGGCGCACTACTTTTTCTTTTGCCTGCACTTGTTATGACTTTCCGAACGCGCTCAGCAGAGGGCTGCAAATCATGTCCTTATCTTGTTTTCCACTGTCTTTGGTTTCACAAGCGCTTTTTCAGATGGAGGCTATGTGATTTTTAATCTTATAACATTTTTGGTTTCATTAGCTCAAATGTCCAAACCTTAACTAATATACTTACTTAATGGAAGTGTAGTTTAAGAAGACGGCCAACAGTAGGATCAACCTATTTACATTGTGTTTTTGACAGCATGATTATTTGAATACGATTAAAGAGGTAAACATGCTGTTATTGCTTTGGTTTATGAAAACAGAAACAGCTTTAAGTTGTGCGCTTTCAACTTTTAATGCTTTCTTTTAGGTTTCAATCGTTGGTGAAATAAAACCAATATCAAGGGATGCCTCCTCATGCTCTCCAAACGTGGCATTTAATGTGAGGTTACTTAACAATATATCCTGCAAGTAGACCACTTCCTCAGCCCCAGCGCAGCACCACCTCAGCACCAGTGCAGCACCCCCTCAGCACCAGCGCACCACCTCAGCACCAACACAGGACCACCTCTGCACCAGTGCAGCACTGCCTCACTACCAGCGCAGCACCACCTCACTACCAGCGCAGCACTACCTCAGCATCAGTGCAGCATCACCACCTCAGCATCAACGCAGCACCAGCACACCATCACTCAGCGCCCCCACAGTATCACTCAGCACCACTTCAGTGCCAGCGCCGCATCTCCTCGGCACCACAGCACCCCTTCAGCATCAGTGCACCACCACCAGTGCAGCAGCAACTCAGCACCAGCACAGCCACACCACAGTATCATAGCAGCACCACCTCAGCAGCAACTCAACACCAACGAAGCACCACTTCAGCATTAGCGCAGCACCACCTCAGCACCAGTGCAGCATCACTTCAGCACCAACTCAGTACGACTCAGATCCACCTGGGCACCACCAAAACATCACTCAGAACCACCTCAGCATCGCTCAGCACCACCTTAGTATCACTCAGCACCACCTGAACACCACCTCTGCACAAGCACACCACCTCCTCAGCACCACCTCAGCATCAGTGCAGCACCACCTCAGCACCAGCACAGCATCAGTGCAGCACCACCTCAGAATCAGCACAGCACCACCTCAGTATCAGCACAGCACCACCTCAGCATCAGCACAGCAACATCTCAGCATCAGCAAAGCACCACCTCCTCACCAGTGCACCACCACCACTACTACACCAACTCGGCCTCAGCGCAGCACCACCTCTGCATCAGTGCACCAGCACAGCCCCACCTCAGCTCCAGTGCAGCCCCACCTCAGCAGCAACTCAGCACTACGCAGCACCACTTCAGCATCAGCACAACACCGCATCAGCGCAGCATCACCTCAGCACAGCATCAACTCACAGTGGCAGTTGGTGACCCATAAAAATGGTGGGTCGACATAAATACAATTCAGAAAAATACATACAAATAAACATAAACATTTAAATATGGAAAAAAAGCCTGCAGCACGTCCTCGGCGTTCTCCAGTCCCTAGAGTCCTCCGAGCGCGAGGTCCCACAGCTTCCGCAGGTCCTTATCCAATCCAGACACTGCTCTTGTGCTGCATGAGAGAAGTGTCTGGATTGGTTGGAGCAGGCTGCCCCGAAGAGCACTGAAGGCCTGTAGCAAGGTATCCGGCCAAACCGACATGTGCAGTGCATACTGAAAGGGCCACTCGTCATTGCTGCCAATCAGCACCAATGATGCACTGGCCCCGTCCTGCCCTCTCCGTTCGGAAGAAAGCCGGGAAAATAAAATGGTAATAAAATCGTTTTATTACCATTTTATTTTTCCAGCTTCCTGCGAGGCAGTGTGGGGGTGGTGCTCCTCCGCTCCCATAGAGGAACCACAGCTGCCAACTCAACATCACTCAGTACCACCTGAGCACCAGCTCAGTAACACCATTGTACCCTCGCAGCACCACCTCAGCATGACACAGCAACACCACTGCATCCATTAGCACCACCACAGCATCACTCAGCAGCACTACAGCATCACTCAGCCACCTCAGCATTACTGAGCACCACCTCAGCTCAGCACAGCACCACCTGAACACCACCACCTCAGCATCAACACAGCACCATCTCAGCATCAGCACAGCACCACCTCCTCATCAGGGCACCATCACCAGTGCAGCACCAACTCAGCATCAGTGCAGCACCACCTCAGCACCAGCACAGCACCACCTCAGCACCGGTGCAGCACCACCTCAACATCAGCAGAGCACCATCTCAGCATCAGCAGAGCACCATCTCAGCATCAGCAGAGCACCACCTCTGCATCAGTGCACCAATTCCAGCACAGCCCCACCTCAGGACAAGTGCAGCCCCACCTCAGCAGCAACTCAGCAGCACTTCAGCATCAGCACAGCATCACGTCAGCACAACACCAATTCAACATGACTCAGCACCACATTAGAAGCAGCTCAGCATCACCTGAGCACCAGTGCAGCACCACAACCTCAGAATGACTCAGCACCACCACAGCATCATTCAGCACAGCATTACTCAGCGCTACTACAGCATCACTTAGCACCACCTCAGCACCAGTGCAGCATCTCCTCAGCATCACTCAACACCACCACAGCACCACTTCCGCATCCGCACAGCACCACCTCCGTAACAGTGCACAACCAACAGCGCAGCATCAACTCAGCACCTGCGCGGCCCCACCACAGCATCAGGGCAGCACCACCTCAACATCAGCATAGCACTATCTCAGTATCAGCACAGCACCACCTTCACATCAGTGCAACACGACCAGCGCAGTCCCACCTCAGCACCAGCGCAAGCCCACCTCAGGAGCAAAGCACCACCACCTCAGCATCCGTGCAGCATCACCTCAGCACAGCACCAACTCAGCATCACTCGGCAGCGCCTGAGCACCAGCTCAGCACCACCTCAGCATCAGCACTGCACCACCACCTCAGCATGACTCAGCATCACCACATCATCACCTAGGACCAGCACAGCATCACTCAGCGCCATCACTGCATCACTCAGCACCACCTCAACACCAGAGCAGCATCTTCTCAGCATCACTCAACACCACCACAGCAGCATGTTAGCATCAGCACAGCACCACCACCGCATCAGTGCACGACCACCAGTGCATCAGCAACTCAACACCAGCGCAGCCCCACCACAGCACAACTCAGTACCTATGCAGCACCAATTCAGCATTAGCGCAGCACCTCAGAACCAGTTCAGCTTCACCTCAGCACCAGCGCAGCACCAATTCAGCATCACTCAGCACCACCTGAACATAAGCATAGCACCATCTGAGCACTACAAAAGCATCACTTAGCACCACCTCAGTACCACCTCCGCACAAGCACACCACGACCTCAGCACCGCCTGAGTATCACTCAGCACCAGTGCAGCACCACCTCAGCATCAGTGCAGCACAACCTCAGCATCAGCACACCACCTGAGCACCACCACAGCACAACCTCAGCTTCAGCACAGCGCCATCTAAGCATCAGCACAGCACCACCTCCTCATCAGTGCACCACTACCAGTGCAGCACCAACTCAATATCAGAGTAGCACCACCTCCTCATCAGTGCACCACTACCAGTGCAGCACCAACTCAATATCAGAGCAGCACCACCTCAGCACCAGCGCAGCATCAGCACAGCACCACCTCAGCACCAGCACAGTACCACATCCACATCAGTGCACCACCACCAGTGCAACCCCACCTCAGCGCAACCCCACCTCAGCAGCAACTCAGCACCAATGCAGCTCTGCATCAGCGCAGCACCAACTCAGCATCAGCACAGCACCAACTCAGCATCACTCAGTACCACCTGAGCACCAGCTCAGTACCACCTAAGCACCGCTCAGTACCACAACATCACTCAGCACCACCACAATCACTCAGCACCACCTCAGCATCAGCACACCACCTGAACACCACCTCAGCATCAGCACAACACCATCTCAGCATCAGCACAGCACCATCTCACTATCAGCACAGCACCACCTCTGCATTACTGCACCAGCGAAGCCCCACCTCAGCACCAGCGTGGCCCCACCTGAGCAGCAACTCAGCACCAATGCAGGACCACTTCAGCACCAGCGCAGCATCAGCGCAGCACGACCTCAGCACAGCACCAACTCAGCATCATTCAGCACCAGCTCAGCACCACCTCAGGACCAGCGCAGCACCACCACCTCAGCATCACTCAGCACCACCACAGCATCACTTAGCGCTAACTCAGCACCAGCGCAGTATCTCCTCAGCATCACTCAGCACCGCCACAGTACCACCTTAGCATCAGCACAGCACCACCTCCACATCAGTGCACCACCACCAGCGCATCACCAATTCAACACCAGTGCAGCCCGACCACAGCATCAGTGCAGCACCAGCACAGCACCACTTCAGCATTAGTGCAGCACCACCTTATCACCAGTGCAGCATCACCTAACCTCCAGCGCAGCCCCAACACAGCATCACTCAGCACCACCTGAGCACCACCAAAGCATCCCTCAGTACCACCTCAGCATCACTCAGCACCACCTCAGCACCAGCACAGCGCCACCTGAGCACCAGCACATCACCACCTCAGCACCAACGCAGCACCACTTCAGCATTAGTGCAGTACCACCTCAGCACCAGTTCAGCATCACCTCAGCTCCAGGGCACCCCAACACAGCATCACTCAGCACCACCTAAGCACTAGTACAGCACCACCTGAACACCACCAAAGCATCACTCAGTACCACCTCAGCATCATTCAGCACCACCTCAGGATCACTCAGCACCACCTCAGCACCTCTTCAGCACCAGCACAGCATAAGCCCAGCACCACCTCAGCATCAGCACAGCACTAACTCAGCATCAGCGCAGCATTACCTCAGTATCAGCACAGCACCACTTGAGCACCACCACAGCACCATCTCAGCCCACACCATCTCAGCATCAACATAGCACCACCTCTGCACCAGTGCACCACCACCAGCGCAGCCCCACCTCAGCACCAGCCCAGCCCGACCTCAGCAGCATCTCAGCACCAACGCACCACCACTTCAGCATCAGCGCAGCACAACCTCAGCATAGCCCCAACTCGGCATCATTCAGCGCCAGCGCAGCACCACCACCTCAGCATGACTCAGTACCACCACAGCATCACTTAGCACCAGCACAGCATCACTCAGGACCACTTGAGCTCCACCTCGGCACAAGCAAGCCACCACCTCAGCACCACATCAGTGTCACTCAGCACCACCTCAGCACCAATGCATCACAACATCAGCACCAGCAAAGCATCAGCGCAACATCACCTCAGCATCAGTGCAGCACCTCAGGATCAGCAGAGCACCACCTCAGCAACAGCACACCACCTGAGCACCACCTCAGCATCAGCACAGCACCATATGAGCATCAACACAGCACCGCCTCCTCATAAGTGCACCATCACCAGTGCAGCACCATCTCAGCACCAGTGCAGCACTACCTCAGAACCAGCACAGCACCACCTCAGCACCACCTCACCATCAGCACAGCACCACCTCAGCACCAGCACAGTATCACCTCCGCATCAGTGCACCACCACCAGTGCAGCCTCACCTCAGCACCAGTGCAGCCCTACCTCAGCACCGGCGCAACCCCACCTCAGCAGCAATTTAGCATCAACGCAGCACAACTTCAGCATCAGCGCAGCACCACCTCAGCATCAGTGGAGCATCATCTCCGCATCAGTGCAGCATCACCTCAGCACAGCACCAACTCAGCATCACTCAGCACCACCTGAGCACCAGTGCTGCACAACCACCTCAGCATGGCTCAGCACTACCTCAGCATGGCTCAGCACCACCTCAGCATCACTCAGCACCACCTCAACATCACTCAGCACCACCTCAGTATCAGCACAGCACCACCTAGCACAGCACCATCTCAGCATCAGCACAGCACCACCTCAACATCAGCACAGCACCATCTCAGCATCAGCACAGCACCACCTCCACATCAGTGCACCACCACCAGCGCAGCCCCACCTCAGCAGCAATTCAGCACCACCTGAGTATCATTCAGCATCATCTGAGCATCACCTCCGCACCAGCACACCACCACCTCAGCATCACTCAGCACCACCTGAATATCATTCAGTATCACCTGAGCATCATGTCCCCACCAGCACACCACCACCTCAGCACCACCTCAGCATCACTCAGCACCACCTGAGTATCATTCAGCATCACCTGAGCATCACCATCTGCATCCGCACACCACCACCTCAGCATCACTCAGCACCACCTGAGTATCATTCAGCATCACCCGAGCATCACCTAAGTACCAGCACAACACCACCTCAGCATCACTCAGCACCACCTCAGCATCACTCAGCACCACCTGAGTATCATTCAGCATCACCTGTGTCAGGAAATGATCGGGTAGCGCCTGCCACATCGTAGAACTGGACTACAACTCCCATAGGCCTTGATTGCAGGAGTGGCTATATGTTAGGATGACGCACGCTGGCAGGTGTGCGTAATTCTTGTTTCCGGGTTCTCTTTGCGGCTGAGAGGAGAGCACCGCGGCTGCTGGAAGCCGCTCTGTGTTCGTAAGCCAGCTCGCGCTTTGTGAAGCGCGGTTCCCGATTCCTGGAAGGATTTCTGCCTGGAGGGTAAGTAAGAACCAGGATTCCGGTTCTTACCTTCATATTCAGGGAATTCGGACCCTTGCATTTCGAGGGCGTGCAGCGGCGAAGTTTCCCGCTGTCACGCCATTCTAACCTTGTGCATCTTGAATATTCTTAGCCCAGCTGAGGCGGAGATATTTGGATTGCCAGAGCGGAATGCGGTGGTGAGACATAACCACGAATGACCGATTCTGTGGGATAATCAGGATTGATATTCCGTTATTATTTCTTTATCCTTCGTTTGTGTTTTGCTTGGGTTGAGCCAAAGAACAGTTAACCAAGTATTCTATGTTTGGAACAGCAATGATTTGGATTGATCTTCTTTTTTATTGTTGGATATAAAGAAGATAACGTTTTCCATTGGTCTCTCTGTGGATGAAGACCCTGTGATATCACAGTATATTTTGGTTTTCTTTGCTTCTTATTGGACGTCTTCTCACTTACTATGGTGTGCAATGAACTGGTATGTACTGGGTATGCCTGAAGAAATATGGTTGGATGAGGTGTTGGTTCTCTGAGGTAAATTAATCTATGGATTTCTGCCTTGTAGATACTTGATTAGGACGGGAGAGAGATTCCCAGTTGCACGTAGACTGAGAGGAACTGCTGTCCGAGAAGCAAGGTAGAGTGGAATACTTAGCGAGACTTTATGAGAGTAGCCTTTCATGTGTACAGTGATTTATGGTACTGTTCTTTGTTTTGCAGGTTCTTTTTCCCCGCTGTTCCTTTCCTACCCTTCCCTCACCTGATCGCCCTAACACTCTGTGATTATAATTCAGAGTTGGGGATGTCTGGAGGTGGACCCTTTATTGCCTCACCTGGATTCTGCAGAGTTCTTATCTCGGAGGAAAAAGATTTCTGACAGAATTACGCACCCACAAAATCATACTCCTCCCAGTCCAGGTGTATCAATAATATGGCGTCCATGGAAGATGTCCTTCAGGCCTTAGTTTTGGTTCAACAGGAACTGGCCTCTTCCAAAGCGGAAACCGCCGCATTAAGAGAGAAAGTAGATAAACTGACGAGGAACCCCTTTGATGTTTCAGCATCTACATCACAAATACAGGTCACTGTTCCGCCTCCCATACCACTGGCTAGTCCGGAGAGATATGCAGGGGATCCTCAGAAAATACAGGTGTTCCTGACGCAGATAATGCTGCACTTTTCATGCAAACCTGCATCTTTCCCAAACAACCATTCTAGGGTAGCCTTTTCAATTTCTTATTTAGTGGGTGATGCTGCCAATTGGGCTGTCCCTTTGGTTAGGGATAAAGATCCCGTGTTGTCGGATTGGGCGGCCTTCCGAGCAGAATTTGAGAGAGTGTTCGATAGGAGAGCTACCACGTTCAGCGCTGATCGCGAGTTGTTAGACCTGAAACAAGGGAGAAACGATTTGATAACTTACCTTACGTCCTTCCACCGGTTGGTCGCCGAAGCCGCCTGGCCAGAGGAGAAGAGGATGTCTCTCTTTTATCAGGGGTTGCGGGATGACATGAAAGATGTGTTGGCACAAATAGACCCTCAGCCTGTTAACTGTACTGATTTGATTAATCTGACTTTGAGACTGGATAGTAGGATGTCAGAGAGAGGGGGAGAGAGAAAAAAGGTCGAAAGAGCTTATTACCGGTCTGACAAAAACCCCCGTAGAGCTGTGTTAAGCAATGAGGCAGGGGCGGAGCCCATGGAAATAGGAGCAATAAGAGCCCCGTTATCTAGAGAAGAAAGGGAGAGTCGGAGAGTGCAGGGACTATGTATGTACTGCGGGAAAAAGGGGCATTATGTCAGAGAATGCCCCTCTAAACCCAAGACAACAGGTGCCTGGACTAGATATAAGAAGGTGGCAGTATCCGTCACACGTCCAGAGCTGGGAATACCGGGGGGGACAGGAGCAGGAGGTGATACTGACAAGGTTTGGAGAATCCCATTATTATCGACCACTGCATTGAAAGATACCGAATCACACATAGTGCTCCCTATGAGTCTTGAGTGTAATCACCATTTCCATCAGGTATTGGTCATGTTGGATTCTGGAGCAACAGGGAATTTTATTGACAGCGGTTTGGTGTCAAGTCTTGCTTTACATAGAGTGCCTCGTGAGACCCCGGAAGAGGTATTGGCCGTGGATGGCAAGCCTTTGAAATCTGGTCTCATTACCGAGCCATACGGTTGTCGGTTGCGGATGCTAACCGACAACACGTTGAGGAATTGACCTTAAACATTATTGAGGCCCCGCAGGTAATTTTAGGGATGCTTTGGTTATGTCCTCATAATCCCACTATAGATTGGAGGGAAAGGACGGTTCGGTTTCTCTCTGGGGAGTGCCAGAACCATCTTGTTCAGGACAATCCTTCTCAGGCTGCAGCGTTGCCGTACCCATTTTTTGTAGCGACGGCAGCTGAGAAGGAGATGGTGTTGCCTTTGGAGTACGTGCAGTTCACTGATGTCTTTAGCGAAACTGAGGCAGAACAGCTTCCACCCCACCGGGAATATGATTGCCGGATCGATTTGGTAGAAGGAGCAAACATCCCTGCATGTAGAGTGTATGCATTGTCGGAGCCAGAGACCAAACATCTGAGGGAATACCTTGATCACTATCTGGAGATTGGGTTTATTAGGCATTCCCGTTCACCGGCAGCCTCTCCGCTTTTTTTTATAGCCAAGGCAAACGGTGACCTGAGAGCCTGTATTGACTATCGCATGTTGAACAAAAACACCATTCGCAATAGATACCCTTTGTCACTCATCTCGCTATTATTAGATCAGGTGAGGGAGGACAAGATTTACACCAGGTTGGATTTGAGGGGTGCCTACCACCTGATGCGTATTCGAGAGGGGGATGAGTGGAAGACTGCCTTTAAGACTCGTTATGGGTTATATGAGTATACTGTAATGCCGTTTGGGCTCTGCAATGCCCCGGCGGCATTCCAGTATTTCTTAAATGATGTTCTTAAAGAGTATGTGGACTGCTTCGTAGTGGTATACATTGACGACATTCTGATCTATTGCACTACTGATGTGGTACACAGAGAACAGGTCATCCTTGTATTAGAAAAGTTACGAGAGCATCACTTGTATTGTAAACTGAGCAAGTGCGAGTTCGGTGTGCATGAAGTAGAATTTCTAGGAGTGATGCTTCGTCCGGAAGGATTGCACATGGCGGAACGTAAGGTACAGGCAGTGCAGGAATGGCCAACTCAGAAAAATGTGAGAGACGTCCAATGTTTTTGGGGATTTGCAAACTATTACCACAGGTTCATTCTCCATTTTTCCCATGTTGCGGTCCCGATCTCCAGATTGCTAAGAAAAGGTGTCCCTTTCCATTGGACCAGTGAGGCTGAGGAAGCATTTCTTTTTCTAAGAAAGGCGTTCACTACTGCTCCTGTACTCACTCATCCCAATCTGGAGCGTCCTTTTGTGGTGGAAGCGGACGCCTCTGATGAGGCCATCGGCGCCATTCTCTCACAAAGAGATCAACTTACTGGACAGCTTCATCCGGTGGCATTCCTTTCCAAGAAATTGAACCCAGCTGAAAAGAACTATACAATCGCTGAAAAAGAATTACTGGCGATTAAAAAAGCTTTTCAAGAATGGAGGCATTATCTGTGAGGAGCTCATTACCCCATTACCGTGTACACAGACCATAGGAATCTTCAATATATGAAGACGGCTAGGCATCTCTCACAAACGCAGATGAGATGGATGCTATTCTTTGCAGAATAAGACTTTGTTGTTACCTTTCGACCAGGTTCAGAGAATCGCAAAGCCGACTCCTTTTCCAGACAGGAATCTATGGGAATCACGTCTACCAAAGTCACGGAGGCAATCATTGATCCCTCAAAGGTGCTGTGTGCCGTCAGGGTGGAAAACTTTCTGAATGAGGTACGGCAACATAAAATAACCTCGGTGTGGGAGAAATGGGCGGAACAAGAAGCCGAACGCACTGTGAAACAAGGACTGCCTTTCTATAGGGACAAGCTGTATCTGCCTACTCCAGAACTGCAAAAGAAAGCCTATATCTGGTGCCATGAATCTCTGTTGGCAGGACATCCTGGAATACTCAAGACCACTCGGTTGGTACAACGTCATTTTTGGTGAAAAAACGTAGGCAAGGATGTCTCTTCTTGGGTGTCTCGGTGTGAGGAATGTGCCAGGGCAAAAGGAGAAAACACCAAGAAGAAAGGGAAGCTTTTGCCAATGCCTATCCCCCAACAACCATGGCAGAACATCAGCCTGGATTTCATAACAGGATTGCCCATGGATCAGGGTTATTCAGCCATATTGGTGGTTATCGACAGCCTCACTAAGATAGGACACTTTATTCCATGTAAGAACTTACCTACGGCTGGACAAACCGCACAACTATTGATGAGTAATGTCATACGACTCCATGGATTGCCCAAAGTGATCGTGTCTGACAGAGGTCCACAATTCATTGCTAGTTTCTGGAGGATGTGGTGCAAGGCGTTACAGATCGATTCCATGTTGTCAACAAGTTTCCATCCACAAACTGACGGAGAGACTAAACCAGACTCTGAAGAAGTATCTCCGGTGTTATGCTATGGAGGCTCAGGATTCATGGGTGTCTTTGCTGTGGATGGCCGAACTGGCATACAACAACGCCTGGCATTGCTTGACAGGAGTATCACCTTTTTTGGCTAACTTTGGGTATAACGCCAGAACGCTGCCTATCAGCCTTCCGGATGACATAGCGAACCAGCCTACGGTTCGTGAACATGTGAAGAAGTTACAAGCTGTTCACCAAAGAGCGAGAGGGCATTTGATACACGCCAAACAGGTCTATAAGAGGTGGGTGGATCTCCACAGGATGGAAGGTCATCAGTATTGTGTGGGAGACCGAGTATGGTTGTCCACAAAGAACATCTAGTTTAAGCTACGCAGTGTATTCCACCCTAGATATATTGGTCCATATACCATCGTCAGACAGATTAATCCGGTTGCATACAAACTGAACTTACCTGGCAGTCTCCGTATACACCCAGTGTTCCATTTCAACCTTCTGAAGCCAGCTGCGAAGGCGAGGCGGCGAGCACCTGCCCCGGTGTCTTGTGCGGGGGGTCTGGAATACGAGGTCGGGAGTATTCTGGATTCCAAGATTAGAAGGGGCCGGCTATGGTATCTTGTCTCTTGGAAAGGATACACTGCGGAAGATGACTCTTGGGAGCCCTGGAAGAATGTGCATGCTCCTGCTGCTGTCAGCTCCTTCCATCGGAAGAACCCCAACAAGCCTGGTCCTAGGAGGCGCTTGGCCGGAGGGCCTACTGTCAGGAAATGATTGGGTAGCGCCTGCCACATTGTAGAACTGGACTACAACTCCCATAGGCCTTGATTGCAGGAGTGGCTATATGTTAGGATGACGCACGTTGGCAGGTGTGCGTAATTCTTGTTTCCGGGTTCTCTTCGCGGCTGAGAGGAGAGCACCGCGGCTGCTGGAAGCCGCTCTGTGTTGGTTAGCCTCCTCGCGCTTTGTGAAGCGCGGTTCCCGATTCCTGGAAGGATTTCTGCCTGGAGGTCAAGTCCCGGGTAAGTAAGAACCAGGATTCCGGTTCTTACCTTCATATTCAGGGAATTCGGACCTTTGCATTTCGAGGGCGTGCAGCGGCGAAGTTTCCCGCTGTCCCGCCATTCTAACCTTGTGCATCTTGAATATTCTTAGCCCAGCTGAGGCGGAGTTATTTGGTTTGCCAGAGCGGAATGCGGTGGTGAGACATAACCACGCATTACCGATTCTGTGGGATAATCAGGATTGATATTCCGTTATTATTTCCTTATCCTTCGTTTGTGTTTTGCTTGGGTTGAGCCAAAGAACAGTTAACCAAGTATTCTATGTTTGGAACAGCAATTATTTGGATTGATATTGTTTTTTATTGTTGGATATAAAGAAGATAACGTTTTCCATTGGTCTCTCTGTGGATGAAGACCCTGTGATATCACAGTATATTTTTGTTTTCTTTGCTTCTTATTGGACGTCTTCTCACTTACTATGGTGTGCAATGAACTGGTATGTACTGGGTATGCCTGAAGAAATATGGTTGGATGAGGTTTTGGTTCTCTGAGGTAAATTAATCTATGGATTTCTGCCTTGTAGATACTTGATTAGGACGGGAGAGAGATTCCCAGTTGCACATAGACTGAGAGGAACTGCTGTCCGAGAAGCAAGGTAGAGTGGAATACTTAGCGAGACTTTATGAGAGTAGCCTTTCATGTGTACAGTGATTTATGGTATTGTTCTTTGTTTTGCAGGTTCTTTTTCCCCGCTGTTCCTTTCCTACCCTTCCCTCACCTGATCGCCCTAACACTCTGTGATTATAATTCAGAGTTGGGGATGTCTGGAGGTGGACCCTTTATTGCTTCACCTGGATTCTGCGGAGTTCTTATCTCGGAGGAAAGAGATTTCTGACAACCTGAGCATCACCTAAGCACCAGCACACCACCAACTCAGCATAACTCAGCATCAACTGAGTATCATTCAGCATCACCTGAACATCACGTCCGCACCAGCACACCACCACCTCAGCATCACTCAGCACCACCTGCGTATCATTCAGCATTACCTGAGCATCACCTTTGCACCAGCACACCACCACCTCAGCACCACATCCGCATCACTCAGCACCACCTCAGTCTGTCCTCAGAATCTGGCATCTGTTGATTCTCTCCTAGTGTCCATCTGCTGCTCCTGTTGTAATTCAGGTACTATTTTCCAACCTCCACCCTCCCGTTGTTTATGCTTCCCCCCCCTCCACCACCCCTCCCCCCCATAACAAACAAAAGCTATGACAAACAAGCATTAGAACAGGCAGGAAGAAGTTGCCAGCATTGCAAGGACAAAAAACTAGAAGACATTTTGTACATTAATTCTGTTTTTTAATAGGGTTGTTCAGTTGTACATAATGTCTTCTTGGTTATACGTAAGGTAACAAAAATGCTTTTAACACTTTTTTATTATAACTTTTCAACATGCTGCACAGCAACCACAATGCTCTACAACATAGCTTAAAGACATTGGCAAAGCCAATAACACTGGCTAAACACTTATAAGTTCCTAAAGGCGAGACCTATTGGCTATGCCAATGCTTGTTGTGTGTGTAGCGATCTGTTTTCCTCCTTCCTGAGACGAATCCCAAGTGCCAACATGGATGATCTGTCCTGCTGCCTCCTGCTTCTGCTTTCAACACAGCAACATGTCACTGTTGCCTGCCTGTCAAACTCTTTTAACTCAGAGTTTATTATTCTATGTACTACTACCTACTACCCCCTCCTGGCTGGCACCTTATTTTAGAACAGGCAAAACTGACACACTATACACGTCATGTATGACTAGCTGCTAAGCAAAATCAGTGATAAGTCTGATATATCGGTATAGATGGCAGGTCAGATTTTAAACCCCACTGGATTAATATCGGTATTTCTTAGCACTGTAACAGCATTATCACTAATGCTAAGTCTGAAGCCCATAAGATTGGGTGTAATCTATCGATGTCCATCTATGAGTGCGCTTATTGATTCAACCATTCATCCATGCACACATTCACCCATCCATGCACTTACACACTCATAAATGATCCATTCAGTCATCCATTCAGTCACTTATTCATCCATCTCTGTGCTCCTCATCATGCTTGCATATTATCAAATTTACCTGATCTTCTACTCACACACACACACACAAACTGTAGAATTTTTCACTAATTAAATAACCAGCTCTATGGTCATGTCCTTTAGGTTAGTCCCATCATGTACATACAGATTACATACATTTTGTCCCATCCACACGACATAACAGTCTTACACAGGTGACCTTTTACCTAGTAGCTTACTTCTGTCACTCTGACATCAGGCTCTCGGTATCCTATCTTAATCCCTGTACCTGACGTACATAAACATGTCCCCAGTCACGGTAGATCTATTCTATATAAGGGTCACCACTTTTTTCATCCATGGCTAACAGCCAGCTGTGCATGATCATGTTTGTTTAGAAAAGGATTAGCAGGGGATTAGCGAATGTTTTCAAAACATATCGATTCTAGAAAGTCCGGAGTGACCACTTTAGTATAAAAGATCCTCACTCCCCCTTACAAGACAGAGGAGAATTCCTTCCAAGCTGGACCGAGGCTCTGCAGGCTGATCCTTCGACAGGCAGAGACCTGACATCCCTTGCGGGGTGCCATCCTCGACGCAGAGACGGGGTCCTTCATTCAGAACCATCAGCTTAGGGGTTAGCACTTCCCCGGGGGTTTCTTGGCTAGTATCTATCCTGACATTTACATACACATGATTCACCTACATATCTAGGTTAGGTACACTTAGGTAGGCTACGCATCGTAGAAGTACGCCAATGCTATTGTTTTATATAATATGCTTTCATTCATCTTGTTGCAAAGTCATCCTGTGCCCTGGGCACCCCCCAACTTTTTGCTGAATGGTACTGGTGGTAACTGACTCTGACTGACCCTGGGCTTTGCCTAACCAGGCCCAGGGCCAGTGCTATGCTGAAAACACTTAGATACAGTTAAAACACCTACATACACTAGGGTACACTATGGGTTGGGGTACCCCTGTGATTGGCATGACCTACCCTATAAGCCCCTAGTATATAATAGGGCAGGGGAATTGAAACTACCTATCAGTCCCTAGTATGTAGTAGGGCATGGCAGTTTAAGAGGCCAGCAGCCTTTCTGCACTGCTGAGGCCTGATGTCAGTTTTAAAAGCAGCCCTGGGTGCCATGACTGCTTTTAAAAAGTAAATTGTGCCCAAACTCGACTTTGGTGTTTGGGGCACTTAAAAATGGATAACCTACAATGTTATGGCATATTAGGGACCCCAGGGTCTCCCTAGGTGTCCCAGGGGTGGGGGTCAGGTATCTATAAGGTAGACCCTTATAAAATGAGTTTTATATGCCCTGGGTTAAGTGAAATTTCACATTTCACTCCCACATTGTGGTAAAGTGCTGCCCAAATTCGACTTTGATGCTAGGAGCACTGTGAAGTGAGGATCTGCAATATTTTTACAGATTCAGAACCCCTAAAGTCTCCCTAGTAGTCCTATGGGGTGGGGGTCCTGTAGATATAAGCAAAGTACTTATAAAATATGTTTTTGTAAGTCCTGGTGCTGGAAAAATGGCCCAAGTCATTTTTCCCATTGCAAATCCCCTGTTACATAGGTTAACATGGTAGTAAGTTATTAATTAATAACTCTTGATAGGAGAGGGCTAGAAGTGCCATTCAAAGATTTCCCCGAATGGTATTAATAAATCCAACAATATGATATTGTTGAATTTCTCCTAAAGTGTACCTACAAGAAGTTATAAGACTTTCTTGTTTGTAAGTCCAGATTCCGCCTTTCCAGTGGTCTGCCCTGATTGGTCAGAGTTAAGTGGATTAGCCAGCCTGCCTGGAGAGGTGATAAAGAGCCCCTGGGGTTATGCAGCTGGGCTGGGAGGGCAGTGTGCTGGTCCACAGGAATGCCAGGCCAGGGGGAGGGGTTGTAAACCATGGGCTTCAAAGAGAAGAGCAGAGACCAGTGTCATTTACACCTCTGAACTTTCAACCTTAGGCAGATGGTAGGATTAAGGAAGGTATGAGCAGATGCAGGGGGAAGTCTAAGTAAATTAGCCATCCTAGGGGTGTGTTTAGCCAGCTCTTGCCTCCTTGCTGGAAAATCTGCCATTATGGATTTGGAAGATTTGATGCACTCTGGGACAAAATAATGCCACACTCTACAGGAAGTGGTCATATGTTTGAGGAGTTACCCTGCTCCCATTGGTTAGGAGTGACCTCCTGTCTGACCTAGAGAACATGGAATAAGTATCTGAGAGGGGCAGAGCCCTCCAGATCTGCTGCTTGAAACTTACTGAAGCAAGACATTGCCAAGCTGAGAAGTTTTGCTGTGCAAAGATTTCTAAGGCCTGACCTCTGAAGACTGCACCATCTGAAACTACAGCCCTGTGGATTATCTTGCTGAAAAGGAACTAAAGAGTGGACTCCCTGAAAGCTACAGGTTAAAAGAGCTCATCTGGAACATCACCAACTAAATCTGCACCTTGGAGAACTACCAGTGGATTTGTAAGGGTGACGTCCCAGTGGATTGTGGGAACTGAAGTCCTCAATTTCAAGGACCATCTTGGAGCTTCCAGACCCTTGGAGTGAGTTTGAGACACTTTGGGACCCTTTGAGGAACTTCAGGAAGAAGTTCAAGAAGTTTGGAGAACTTTGGAGGAACTTTGAAAAAAAGCTCCATAGAGGGACCGACTCAACCTGGTCAGCCAAGCCGCCTGCCTTCAACCGCGAGCCGGCCAAGCCACCCAGGTTCGTCCCGCTAAAAGCTCCGTCGGTCCAAATTCCAGAGTTTGACCGGGACTCGAAGAAATCTGAAGCCGGCGAACCCTCACCGGATCCGGCTACATGAAGAGCATCGAGAGACCCCGCGAGAAAAAGCTCCAGAAAAGTTACTAAGTCCGCTCGTAGAAAAGGTGACCGGGAGCAACCGCGAGAGCCAAGCCGCCTGCCTTCCATCGCGTGTCGGCCTGGGCTCCTGGGTTGCCCCGCTGAAGCGCTAAAGAAAAAGTTTCTAAGTCCGCTCCAGGGAAGTTGACCGGGAGCTCGTCGAAAGGCAATCCGGCGAACCCTCACCGGATCCGGACTGGCTGGGAGCTTCGAGGGACCTCGGGGAGAAAAGCTCCAGAAAAGTTTCTAAGTGTGAATCTAGAAACTGAGACCGGAACCTGCCACGAGCTGTAGCCGCCCAGGGCTCCATCGCAGTCGGCCTGAAACTTTGACTTTGACCCGGTCTATCGCGAGCAGGTATCCCAATATGGTGCTATAATCTTCTAAGTGCTATATTTTGCTAAATCTTTGAAAATTCATATCTCCGGTTCCCTACATTGGATTTTTGTCGTTTTGGTGTCATTTTAAAGATAAAAATATTTCCTATTTTTATAAATTGGTGTTTGATTTTTATTATGTGTTGTGTCTTAATTATTTACTGAATTGGTGTTTTTAAATGCTTTACATACCTGTCTTTGAAGTTAAGTCTGTCTGCTCGCAGCCACGTTACCAAGGGTTGAGCATAGGAATAATTTTCTAAGACCTATGCTGAGTCCTACCATGTGTTAGTGGCCTTATTGCCAGTGGCAGACCTACATTTGCCCATACCAATAATCCACTTTCCAACATTTGGTGCTCAGCGGTGTGGATGAGGACTTGTGTTTAAAAAGTACACCTTTCAGTAAAGTGAATTAAGATTATAAAAATCCTCTAAATTGCCTTAGAACAAAACTTTTGAGTTTGATTTTTGGAATTTGGACTAAACTGTTTTTAATCCATTGTTTTGATTTTTCCAAATTGTTCTAAGTCTGTTGTGCCTAGTTTTTGTGACCCAAAACTAGGGAACCATGGAGCTGGACCTGGCTAAACTGTCCCAGTTCAAGATAGCTGATCTTAGGGAACAGTGTAGGCTTAGGGGGCTGCCTGCTGCCAAGAAAATGAGGAAGGCAGGGTTACTTGAGTCCCTACAGGCCTGGGCCGGGGCAGCTGAGGAGAACCCAGGGGGGTGGGAGGATGTTCCCGCCAACCTCACCCAAGAGGGGGGTGAGGATGAGACCTCTTCCATTGTGACTAGTGTTAGCCAGGTGAATCAAGGTGGTGGTGGAAATGGGGAAGGGTCCCTTACTCAGGAACCACTACCGTCCCTTGCAGAGAGACAGCTTCAGGCTCAATTAGCTTTGATAGCTTTAGAGCAGGAGAAATTAGAATTGGCTAAGAAGAGATGGGAGAAGGAGGAGTTGAGAAGAAATGGTGGCAGTGAAAATGATGAAGATTTTGAGATGTCCAAGGGTGGTGCATTTGACCCTAAACTTCCCAAGGGTATAGTGCCCAAGTCCACGGAGGGGGATGACATTGACAAGTGGCTAGCAGCTTTTGAGAGGGCCCTTAGAATGAGTAGGGTCCACTCTAGGTATTGGGGTGCACTCCTGTGGGAGTTGATTCCAGTAGCTGGGAGGGATAGGCTCCTGACCCTGAAGGGAGAGGATGCAGAATCATACCAGCAGATGAAGGCATGCTTAGTCAAGAGATTTGGTCTGACTCCAGAGCAGTACAGGGTGAAGTTTAGAGGCACCCAGAAATTGAGTTCAAAGTCTTGGGTAGACTTTGTGGACATTTCAGTAAAGGCACTGGAAGGCTGGATTGTTGGTAACAAAGTTGACACATATGAGGGATTGTATAATTTGTTTTTGAAAGAACATATTTTGACTCATTGTGCAGAAGAGAAGTTACGCCAGTATCTAGTGGACTCTAAGCTGACAGACCCCAGAGAGCTGGGGGAAGCAACTGATGAGTGGGTGAGAACCCGGGTTTCCATTCAGCACCAGGGGGGTGACCAGAAGAAAGGAGGACAGGTCCCTCCCCAGGGGAAAGCTCAAGGGAAAGAAGGTCAAAACCAGAAGGAGTCCTCCAAAGACCCACAAAAACCTGCACAAGGAGGGGGGCCACGAGTCAACCCAAATTCAAAGGGAGGGGGAATCAGGGAAAGCCTGGTAGGTTCTTTGACCCCTCAAAGGTGGGTAAGTGCTATGACTGTAACCAGCCAGGGCACAAACAAGGAGATGCTGTCTGCGCCAAGAAGCTCCCCCCTAAGGGGCCATCCACAGGGATTGCCAGTGTCAGTGTAGGGGTGGAGAGTGGTGCCCCAGTGAGGAGTAGTCAGGTGGTGGAAGCAACCTTAGTGTCCCTGGGTGGGGTGAATATTGCAACCCTTGCTGCCTTACCTCCAAACATGGACACGTACAGGCAGAGGCCTAAAGTGAATGGGACTGAGGTTGAGGCTATCAGAGACACTGGGGCTAGTGTAACTATGGTCCTGGATGAGCTGGTGCCTCCAGAGAGGTTGTTACCTGGTGAGTTTCACCAGGTGACCTATGCAGACAGCACTACCAAACTCCATCCTATGGCTGTGGTGGATTTGGAATGGGGAGGTGTGACAGGCCCTATGAAGGTAGCTGTGTCAAAGGTGCTCCCAGTCCAGTGTTTACTGGGCAATGATCTTGAAGCCTCTGTGTGGTCAGAGGTGGAGAGAGGACTCCATATGAAAATATTGGAGCTCCCTGAGTGGGAATGTGCTGTGACTAGGTCACAGACTAGCCAGAAGGGAGGGGCTGGACACTTGGATCCTGGAACAAAGGGCCAAGCATCCAAGGACAAGGGCACTGGGCCTGGTGAGCCAGCCCAGGGAACTCCAGAGGTGCAGGAAGAATCTAGCCCTGATGGGGAGGATCTGGCCTCTGAGGGAGGGACTCCATCCCTGCCAGAGCTGTCAGATTTGGCAGAACTGACAGGAGCAGGTGGACCCTCCAGAGAGGAGTTCAGTAAGGGACAGCGTGACTGTCCCACCCTTGAGAGCTTGAGGCGGATTGCTTCTAAGCAAGAGGAGGGGGATGACAGTGGGTTTCACAAACTCTACTGGGAAGATGGACTGCTTTATACTGAGGCCAGAAACCTCAAGGAGGGGCCACCAGGAGGTTGGTGGTGCCCCAGAGGTACAGAAAGTTCATCCTGACTTTGGGTCATGATATCCCCTTGGCAGGACATTTGGGACAGACAAAGACATGGAACCGATTGGTGAACCATTTCTACTGGCCCCATATGTCTGAAAAGGTAAAGGAGTTTTGCAGCTCCTGTGTCACCTGTCAGGCCAGTGGCAAGGCAGGGGGCAAGACAAAGGCTCCCCTAATACCACTGCCAGTGGTGGGGGTTCCTTTTGAAAGGGTGGGGATGGACATTGTTGGTCCCCTGGACCCACCTACTGCATCAGGGAATAGGTATATCTTAGTGGTAGTTGACCATGCCACTAGGTACCCTGAAGCCATACCTCTTAGAACCATTGATGCTCCTGCGGTGGCTAGAGAACTGCTTGGTGTGTTCACCAGAGTGGGTTTTCCAAAAGAGGTGGTGTCAGATAGGGGCACGAACTTCCTGTCCAGCTATCTGACTGCTATGTGGGATGAGTGTGGTGTCAACTACAAGTTCACCACCCCCTATCACCCACAAGTAAATGGTCTTGTTGAGAGATTCAACAAAACCCTGAAGGGCATGATAAATGGGTTGTCAGAGAAACTCAGGAGGAGATGGGATGTTCTCCTCCCATGCTTACTGTTTGCCTACAGGGAGGTGCCACAGAAAGGGGTTGGTTTCAGTCCCTTTGAGTTGTTGTTTGGACACCCTGTGAGGGGGCCATTGAGCCTGCTGAGAGTGTCTTTAGAGAAGCCTCTTAAAGAAGCAAAGGACAATGTGCTTGACTATGTGCTAGGCCTGAGATCTAGAATGGCAGAGTACATGTACAAGGCAAACAGGAAACTGGAGGCCAGCCAGGAGCTCATGAAGCACTGGTATGATCAAAAGGCTACTATGCCTGAGTATACTCCAGGACAATTGGTGTGGGTGTTGGAGCCTGTGGCTCCCAGGGCCCTCCATGATAAGTGGAGTGGGCCCTATCCAATGTTAGAAAAGAAGGGTGAGGTTACCTATTTGGTTGACCTTGGCACCCCCAGGAACCCTCATAGGGTCCTGCATGTGAATAGATTGAAACCCCACCATGACAGGGCAGACATGACCATGTTACTGGTCACTGATGAGGGTGTGGAGGAGGAAACTGAGCCTGTGCCTGACCTCCTCTCCACTAATGTGCAAGATGGGTCAGTGGAGGGGTGATACTCTCTCCCAAGTTGACAGACCAGCAGCACAGAGACTGTAAGCAAGTGCCGGAGCAGTTTGCTGGCCTGTTCTCTTTGACCCCAGGCGTCACTGAGTGGTGTGTGCACCACATTGACACTGGTGACAGCCTACCTGTCAAAAATAAACTGTACAGGTTGTCTGGCCATGTCAGAGCCAGCATTAAAGCTGAGGTTGCTAAGGGGGCGTGGCTTAGCCGGCTGCAAGATGGCCGCACTTTGAGTGGGCTCTGCCGGCCAAGCCTGAAATCCTGCAATTATCCGGCAGACTTCCCACACATCGCTGCCTGTGACCCTACCCTCACAGCTTCCCTGCATCGGCGGCGTTCTCCGAGCCGTTCACCGCGGCCCTACGACCTGGCTGTGACTGGCTGCGGCGCCTCCGGGAGTTGGGCCTAGACGTCTGCTCGCCCCCCGGGACCCGGCCTGCGCTACCTGTGCTTCTCCGCACGCCCACCGGACCTTCCGCCACTGGCCCTGCGGCCACGACAGTCCGCCGGTGAGTCTCGCTGCTGGGGGGGCGCTCCGGGGCGGGCCTGGGATCGCGCTCGCCGCACCGCCCGGCCCAGCCCGACCCTGAGGAGGCGCCCTGAACGTCTCTGGTATCCGCGCTGGTGGGCCGGGCGAAGAGGGCGGCGCGCTCCCCGCGTCCTCCTGCCGCGGTTTGCTGCCCCTCGCTACTCCCGGCTGGGCTCCATTTGCTGCCGCTGCGCTCACGATCGCTCTGGCTGCCTCCCCTACCGCCTTGGTGGTCGTCGGCGGCGGACGAAGATCCGGGAGGGGAGCCCGCGATCGGGGTGCTCCCTGACCTGGCTGCAGCGGCCCACCATCCGGCCTTCTCATCGGGGGCGACTCCGGGGCATACCGGCGTGTGTCTGCGCCCCCTGCCTGGCCCTCTGAACAACCAGCTCCCTTGCCAGTTGGGTGCACCGCCGGGTCGACCCTCCACCCAGGTCCTCCCTTTTCTACACGGCGCCCAGCTCTGCAGGGGCCCCCATTGCATCAAGGCCCGGGGACTGTGGCGGTGCATACGCTCTACCGCACCTTCGCGCCAGGCGCGGTCTCCGGAGCGAGCCTTCTTGTGCGGTGCCCCGGCTGGCTCCTGGGCGGCGCCACCTTGGGAGCGGGGCAGCGGCTCGGTGGAGGGGCCTGCGCTGGCTGCGGGATCGGGGTCCACTGCCCCCAACGCTGCATTCGCGGCCCGGGCCCTACGTCTGCTGCACACCTGCCTCGTGGAGGGGGATCCTCTTTGCCCCCATTGATCATCTTCCTGCCACCTGTGCCCTTACCGGCTGCACCTTCCTCTTTGGGGCTCCCTGCTCTAGGAGGCCGCCATGGGCAAAGCTGACCCGAAACAGCCCCGACTAACATTCGAGCAGCGGAGGCAAACGCGCCAGGAGGGCGCTACTGCTGACGGGGGTGAGTTGCCCGCACCCACGGAAATGGCCGCTGCACGTGAGGATGACTTGAAGGCCATCATGCTGGAGGTAAAGTCGGCGGTGTCTGGGATTGCCACTCAGCTGGAGCAACTGGCTTCTCGCCTGGATGTGGTTAAGTCCAGAGTAGATGCGCACGATGGCCGCCTGCTCCACGTCGAATCGAGGGTGTCTGATGTGGAGGACGCCGCCACCCAAGACCGCCAAAAATTGCTCCAAATGGATAAAGTCCTCGACCTCATCCGTTCAAAGAATGAAGATTTGGAGGCCCGCTCCCGCAGGAGTAACCTCCGCATCACTGGTGTGCCGGAGTCCTCCAATATTTCCAGGATGGAGGATTATGTGGAGCAGCTGTTGCGAGAATTATTCGGTGAAGTGCTATCCCAGGTCTTTGTCGTGGAGAGAGCGCACCGCTCCTCGGCCCTCGGCCTGCCCCTGGACTGCCTGCTCGACCGATCCTTGCGAAGATCCTAAATTTCCGGGACCGGGACGCGGTCCTCCGGGCTGCCAGGGAAAGAGGAGTGATCCGCCACCAAGGTAACACTTTGTCTTTTTATCCCGACTACACTCTGGCTGTGCAGGCTGCCCGCCGCGAGTTTCTGCCTGCAAAACGCATATTGCAAAAGCACGATGTGTCCTACTCGCTAGCCTACCCGGCCAAATTGCGGGTCAGACAGGGCTCCAAAACCCTGGTATTCCCGGACTCAAAGGGAGCCCTCGCCTTTGCCAAACAGCTGGACCGCTCTCACCACGCCAGTCCTCAAGACTCTGCTGCAGCCAATTTGAGTGACAATGACTGAACTGTACCTCTTTATTATTTCTGGCCCCCGGCCCTTCTGCACAAGACTGTGTAGCGCAGTTGCAGTCTCATTCCCCCTGCTGTCCCTTGGCTGTTTAACTGGCTGCTGCCCATCATGGTTTCTCTCTTTTCTTGGTCCGTGGGGTTCACAGGCCCTCACTTGGTTGCATTATATTACCTGACTGTGTTGTCTGCTATTCACTCTGGCTTGGCCACCCTGCCTTTCCTGGCAGGGAGGTACGCTAGGCGTCGCCATGCCCCCACGGGATGATTCCCCTTCTATTGCTGATTCTCCCCTCCCGGTTGGGGTCCCCTGGGGTTGGTGTGGGTGGTTTCTCGACCTGATTGGGGGTTGGTGTGGGTGGTGGGTGGAGGGGTGTTGGGTTGTTGTGTCCGCCTCTTGGGGCTACTTCGAGGTTCATCGCAATTTCTCTGCTTTCACATTGCAAGAGTTATACTTACAATCATGATGCGATGGGGTGGGTTTGTTCGGGGTGGGGGTGGTTGGCTCCTGGGATTGTTTTTTTGTGTTTTTTTCAGAAAAGTTAATGTATTTATGCTATCAATCTATGTATTCCTTCAGTACGCATTACACCACTGCTGCGCTCGATCACTACATTACGTTTGAGCTAGAGACTGCGCCCTCCCTTCGACTGGTGCCTTGCGGGGTCATTGCCTGCCTCATTGTTTTTGTACCCTTGCTGCTCCCTCTGGGGTCACACCTTTCTCCCAGGCGGGCTCTCGCTGGCTCCATTTCAGACTTCAAGCGGCTGGCTCGCCCTTGTTCTATCCAAGTATGACCTCCCCGCTACACATGCTAGCTTTTGATTGCGGCTGCAACTCGCGGCCCTGCGCTCCCTCCCATTGCGTCCTCACACAGTATGACTGACACCATATGCTGGTCCTGGAATATTCGTGGCCTCAATGACCACCGCAAGGCCCGGCTCATCCACTCACACCTCCTCCGTCATAAAGTTGACATTTGTCTCTTACAGGAGACTCACTTGTTGCCTGCGACTGCCGCTAGGCTTCAGTCGCGCCACTGGGGCGAATCACACTCCTCTTTCTATTCCTCCTACCTCGTGGTGTGTCTATCTTGATACGCAGGGGACTCCCATGGCACACTGATCGGGTACTCACTGACCCTGAGGGACGGTATGTTATTCTCCATGGCTCCTTACTTTCCCAACCAATGACGATTGCTGCTATATACGGCCCCAACTCGGACGACCCTGCCTTTTTCACTAATGTTTGGCACTTAATGTCCACACTGGGCCCTGCGGCACTCCTATGGGGGGGACTTCAACGTTACCCTTTCTGCGGTCCTTGACCGCTCGGGCCCCCACTCGTCACACCCGCAATCCGCGGCTTTCTTACAGTCCTTGCTGGCCGATAATTCACTGTATGATGCGTGAGGCACGTGTGGCCTGAGGCCCGCGAGGGAACTTGCGTCACCGGTACCCGCGGCTGCTGGTCTCGTATTGATCTTTGGATCACCTCTCCTGACGTCCTCACTTGGCTTACATCCGTCACTAATATGGCACGTACTTTCTCTGACCACGCGCCGGTCCAGCTCTGTCTACGCCCCGACTCCCCGCGGAGGGCCTTCGCCTGGCGGCTCCCCTCATACGCTCTTCGCGACTCGGTCTTCTGTGCCGAGATCCAAACAGCGATCTCCAACTATTTTGACTTGAATGTCGGCTCCGTGGACTCGCCGTCTACCCTGTGGGAGGGTTTTAAGGCTGTGATTCGCGGTGAGTGCATTTCAAAACAATCCGGAGTTCTCCGCTCCATCCGCACCGCATTAGGAACATTAGAACTGGAGATTAAGGCCCTGGACTCTGCTCAAGCAACTCGCCCCAGCTCCGAGATACTCGCTCGCCTGCGTGGAAAGCACTCAGAATTTGCCAGGGAGGCCGCGAGGGAACTCTCCTTTCTAGGTAGAGAGGCTCGGGCGCGCCGCTTCGGCGAGGGCGATCGGCCTGGCAAGACCCTGGCCGGCCTCCTTCGTCCCCCGCGCTGCCTCGTATGTCGCGGCACTTCAGGATGGCGGCCCTGCTAGAACCACCTCCCCGGAGGAAATCAAGTCACGGTTCTCGGATTATTACACGCACCTTTACGCCGCGGGCCCCACACCTTCGCGAGCGGACTTCGACCAATTTTTGACACCATCTCACTCGCCTGGCTTGAGGACCATCACCGCGAATTCCTAGACGAGCCTTTTTCTAAGGAAGAAATACTCGCTGCCATCACTGGTTTGCCCGGTGATAAGGCCCCTGGCTCGGACGGCCTCCCGGCTTCTTTTTATAAGACGTTCGCCCCGCTCCTGGTGCCGCACTTGGCCGCTATGTACGATGACTCCTTCGACAGTGGCCTCTTCCCGCCATCGCTCCGTGAGGCGATCATAACACTTCTTCTGAAACCAGACAAGCCCCCGGACTGCCGCGACTCCTACCGTCCCCTTTCCTTAATTAACACGGATAATAAGATCTTCGCGAAACTGATAGCTTCCCGTCTTCTCCACTTCATGCCCCTCATCGCTCTCCCGGACCAGTCCGGTTTCATTCCGGGCCGCGCAACATCTCACAACCTCCGGGCTATATTCTCCGTTCTGCACCAGATTAATCCTAGCCTCCCTGCAGTGGCTGCGCTTCTCGATGCCACCAAGGCATTCGACACCTTGGAGTGGCCCTTCTTATTCTATCTCTTGCCGCGCCTCGGCTTCAGCAATGTCTTTATTCGCAAAATTCAACTCCTCTACACGCGCCCTCTGCCCGCCTTCGGCTCAACGGACAAGTCTCTGACCTTATTCTAATTGAGCGTGGCACTCGACAGGGGTGCCCGCTCTCCCCATGCTCTTCGCCATTGCGATGGAGCCTCTTGCCGCCAGACTCCGGCAGCACCATACTCAGAGGGGCATTGGCTTCTCGGCCCGCGCCCTCCTGGTCTCCCTGTACGCGGATGATATTACACTGTACGTCCGCCACCCCCAAGACAACCTCAGCCCCCTTGTGCGTGAGATACTGCGGTTTGGAGGATTATCCGGAATACAGGTGAACTGGAGTAAGTCAGTGCTGTTCCCTCTCACTGATGCCACCACACAATTCACCCCGGACTTTCCTTTCAAATGGGCCTCTGGCCCCACCCGCTATTTGGGTGTCTGGTTGAGTCGGGATTTGGACGACCTCTGGAAGGCAAACTTTGGACGGGCCGTGGATTGGCTCGAGTCCAGGATACCACATTGGAACCGGCTCCCCTTGTCGCTGGCTGGGCGTATTGCCATTGCCAAGATGGTAGTCCTCCCGAAATTTCTTTACCTTTTTTAAATATTCCCATACCTCTGACGGCCCATTTTTTCCGCAAGCTTCGCTCCCTGATCATCTCTTCTGGTTTGGGCTGGCAGGCAGCCCAGGATTGCCTATGATGTCCTTACTCTCCCCATGTCGGCTGGAGGTATGGGCGCCCGACTTCAAACTGTACGCCTTGAGCGCCCAGGCCAGTTTCCTTCACTTCTGGATTCATCCCTCCCTTTTCAGCCGCACGCGGCGGTCGAGGCTGATATCGCTGCCCCTTGGCCACTGGCTACTGCCTTGTTTGCTCCGGGCGGACGCGCGCGGGCTGAGGTGGACACGGTCGGGACTTTACGCTGGGCCTGGTCGGGATTGCGTCGCCTCTCCAATGCCCCGTTGCTCTCAGCAAATGCTATGCCAATTGTGCGTCACCATGCCTTCCCACCTTTCCATCCAACCGGCATGGCTAAGCATGCCGCCCGCCTGGGGCTGGAGACACTGGCGGATCTCTACCCCGGAAACACCTTCTACTCTCTTCCTGTTGCCTCTGGCCCTATGGACACATTGCTCTATTATCAGCTGCGGGCTATCTGTAAGGACTTACACCCCACGTTTCCACAACCTCCACCTTCGATGCGCGCGCTTGATTTTATGTATTCTTCCACCTCCCCCGGAAGCTGGTGTCCAAATTATACGCCCTTACGCTATCAACCTCCGTCGTTTCCACTGATCGCGCACGCGTGGCGTGGGGCGAGGACCTTGGTATGGACATTTCCCAAGCCGATTGGCTCTATTGCTGTAGCCAGACGAAGAAACTCTCTCCCAACTACCGTCTCCGCCTCATACACTTCAAATACCTACACAGGCTTTACCGAACCCCCGTTTTGCTACATAAAATGGGACTAGTTCCCACCGATAGGTGCTTGCGTTGCTCTGCCCCTGCTGCGGATTTCGCTCATCTGGCCTGGCTGTGCCCAAGGGTGTCGGAGTTTTGGCGGGAGGTCTGCGCCGCCCTCACCGAGATCGTTTCCGCACCGGTCCAGCCCGACCCACCGCTGTGCCTGCTCGGCTTCGTTAAGTTCTGTCCGGATGCCTCTCGCCGACTGGTCGCAATGTTGCTTGTCCTCGCGCGGCGCAGGGTGTCCATGTGTTGGGGCGCAGGCCGGCGCCTCAGTTCGCTCACTGGCTGGAAGACGCATCGAGATGCCAAACTCTTCTGTCTGAATTCTGGGACCTTGTGCCTGCCAGATCTCGCCCGATTGACATATGGGGCCCCCTGGTGATATACCTCCACACCCGATCACATTCTGGCCGGTCTGCCTCTCCCGCGCTCCCCGCCGGCTCTCCGCCCGCGGCGGCCGCCGGTGTTGGTTGCCGGCCCTCCCCTGCCCACTCCCTCTCCCGCCCTCCTGACCGGACCTAATGCCCCCTCTGCAGTGCTGCCCCCACACATTTCGGATATTTGGTGCTCAAGGGTGCTTTGTCATGCTACATATTACACTGTTTATTTTTTGTCTGTAATATTCCCCCTATTCTTGAGGTGCTTCGTAGATGGTCTTATGCGCTCAGTGTTCTGACTTGATGCCACATGTATGTTTGTAATGCTGACTATGTTCAATAAAGGTTTTGAAAATTTAAAAAAAAAAAAAAAAAAGTAAGCACCGTGTGTATCCTAAAGTTATGGTTTCTGCAGCAATAAGACATGCATTGTTTGGCCTAGCAGTTTGCTAAATTTTGTTATTCAGATTGCCACAATCACTGACCAGGGCTGGTCCTAGGACTTGTGGGGACCTGGGCAAAGTGAAATTGTGAGGCCCCTCTAATTTGCATGCAATGTGACGACACAGGAAGGGATGTCACAGGACTATTAATGTCCTTTGGCATTGCTGAAGTGATCTAGTGTGGATATAAGTAACATGGATAAAAAGATAAATAGCCAAATGAAATAAGTCCATGTATTTTAAAACAGCATTTTGTGTGTTAGAGTAGTCACACTGGATGGAAAAATTAGCCGCAGGTCAACAAGGATGGAAAAGTTAGCCGCAGGTCAACAAAGATGAATTTCCTTGCTCCTCGTTAACTAATTGTTTCTAAGTTAGTGCACAGTATAAATCCCACTGTATTGAGGAAAATAAATTGAATGGCATCAGTCAGGTCACTGTAAACATTAAGCAACAGGGTCTCTTGAGATAAAGTTGAGTTCAAATACATGTAGCTTTTTATTTAAAGTTTTTATAAATCAAAGACCAGAACAAACAAAAAAAGAGCAGCAAAGTGCTGTACAAACAAAGCATCAGGATACAGAATGAATGCATTCTTCTAGGAAGGAGATGTGGTGATGGAAAACAGGTGAGCAAATATTCGCTTTCTCCAAAAAGCTGATAAAAGGAAGCATTGCAATCTGACAATGGGGAGCTAAGCAAATTGATATGCACATAAAATACAATTCCAGTAATACATAAAGAGATTAACTCCAAAAAAAAAAAAAAAAAAGCTGAGGTTGCTAAGATGCTGGAACTGGGGGTAATTGAACCGTCTGAGAGTCCATGGGCCAGTCCAGTGGTGCTGGTGCCTAAACCTAATCCTCAGGGGGGACCCAAGGAGTTAAGGTTCCGTGTGGACTATAGAGGATTGAATGCAGTCACAAAGACTGACGCTCACCCTATACCTAGAGCTGATGAGCTCATTGACAGGTATGGGGCTGCTAAGTACCTGAGTACTTTTGATTTGACTTCAGGTTACTGGCAGATTGCCCTCACTGATGGAGCAAAGGAGAGGTCAGCATTCTCCACCCCAGAGGGACATTATCAGTTCAAGGTAATGCCCTTTGGATTAAAGAATGCACCTGCCACCTTCCAAAGGTTGGTGAACAGGGTCTTGTCTGGGTTGGAACAGTTCAGTGCAGCTTACCTGGATGATATAGCTGTATACAGTTCTACCTGGGGGATCACTTAAGCCACCTAAGGGAAGTGCTTCAGGCCATGCAGCAGGCAGGCCTGACTATTAAGGCAAGCAAGTGCCAAATAGGGCAGAGTTCTGTGGTGTACCTGGGCCACCTGATAGGTGGGGGCCATGTACAGCCTCTCCAAGCTAAAATCCAAACCATTTTGGATTGGACAGCTCCTGTTACCCAGACTCAGGTCAGGGCATTCCTTGGACTGACAGAGTACTATAGAAGGTTTGTTCAAAATTATGGGACCATTGTGGGGCCCCTAACAGAACTCACTTCTAAAAAGAGGCCCAAGAAGGTGGCTTGGACCCCAGAGTGTCAGAAAGCCTTTGACACTCTGAAAGCTGCTATGTGTTCAGCACCAGTGCTACTGGCCCCTGACTACACAAAAGAATTTGTGGTTCAGACAGATGCTTCAGAGCAAGGGATTGGGGCAGTGTTGTCACAGCTAAATGAAGAGGGCCTTGATCAGCCAGTTGCCTTTATTAGCAGGAGGCTTCATCCCAGAGAGCAGAGGTGCAGTGCCATTGAGAGAGAGGCTTTTGCTGTGGTTTGGTCCCTGAAAAAGTTATCATATTTGTTTGGGACTCACTTTCGTGTTCAAACTGACCACAGGCCTCTCAGATGGCTCATGCAGATGAGAGGGGAGAATCCCAAGCTGTTAAGGTGGTCCATTTCCCTACAGGGAATGGACTTTACAGTGGAACACAGACCTGGGGTTGCCCATGCAAATGCGGATGGACTTTCCAGGTTTTTCCCCTTAGCTGATGAGGACTACCAGGGTGTAGGTTAGTAACCCATCGCCTTTCGTTTGGGGGGGGGGGCTATGTTGCAAAGTCATCCTGTGCCCTGGGCACCCCCCAACTTTTTGCTGAATGGTACTGGTGGTGACTGACTCTGACTGACCCTGGGCTTTGCCTAACCAGGCCCAGTGCCAGTGCTATGCTGAAAACACTTAGATACAGTTAAAACACCTACATACACTAGGGTACACTATGGGTTGGGGTACCCCTGTGATTGGCATGACCTACCCTATAAGCCCCTAGTATATAATAGGGCAGGAGAATTGAAACTACCTATCAGTCCCTAGAATGTAGTAGGGCATGGCAGTTTAAGAGGCCAGCAGCCTTTCTGCACTTGCATGTGTGCACTGCTGAGGCCTGAGGTCAGTTTTAAAAGCAGCCCTGGGTGCCATGACTGCTTTTAAAAAGTAAATTGTGCCCAAACTCGACTTTGGTGTTTGGAGCACTTTAAAATGGATAACCTACAATGTTATGGCATATTAGGGACCCCCAGGGTCTCCCTTAGGTGTCCCAGGGTTGGGGGGTCAGGTATCTATAAGGTAGACCCTTATAAAATGAGTTTTATATGCCCTGGGAAGTGAAATTTCACATTTCACTCCCACATTGTGGTAAAGTGCTGCCCAAATTCGACTTTGATGCTAGGAGCACTGTGAAGTGAGGATCTGCAATATTTTTACAGATTCAGAACCCCTAAAGTCTCACCTAGTAGTCCTATGGGGTGGGGGTCCTGTAGATATAAGCAAAGTACTTATAAAATATGTTTTTGTAAGTCCTGGTGCTGGAAAAATGGCCCAAGTCATTTTTCCCATTGCAAATCCCCTGTTACATAGGTTAACATGGTAGGAAGTTATTAATTAATAACTCTTGATAGGAGAGGGCTAGAAGTGCCATTCAAAGATTTCCCCGAATGGTATTAATAAATCCAACAATATGATATTGTTGAATTTCTCCTAAAGTGTACCTACAAGAAGTTATCAGACTTTCTTGTTTGTAAGTCCAGATTCCGCCTTCCAGTGGTCTGCCCTGATTGGTCAGAGTTAAGTGGATTAGCCAGCCTGCCTGGAGAGGTGATAAAGAGCCCCTGGGGTTATGCAGCTGGGCTGGGAGGGCAGTGTGCTGGTCCACAGGAATGCCAGGCCAGGGGGAGGGGTTGTAAACCATGGGCTTCAAAGAGAAGAGCAGAGACCAGTGTCATTTACACCTCTGAACTTTCAACCTTAGGCAGATGGTAGGATTAAGGAAGGTATGAGCAGATGCAGGGGGAAGTCTAAGTAAATTAGCCATCCTAGGGGTGTGTTTAGCCAGCTCTTGCCTCCTTGCTGGAAAATCTGCCATTATGGATTTGGAAGATTTGATGCACTCTGGGACAAAATAATGCCACACTCTACAGGAAGTGGTCATATGTTTGAGGAGTTACCCTGCTCCCATTGGTTAGGAGTGACCTCCTGTCTGACCTAGAGAACATGGAATAAGTATCTGAGAGGGGCAGAGCCCTCCAGATCTGCTGCTTGAAACTTACTGAAGCAAGACATTGCCAAGCTGAGAAGTTTTGCTGTGCAAAGATTTCTAAGGCCTGACCTCTGAAGACTGCACCATCTGAAACTACAGCCCTGTGGATTATCTTGCTGAAAAGGAACTAAAGAGTGGACTCCTGAAAGCTACAGGTTAAAGAGCTCATCTGGAACATCACCAACTAAATCTGCACCTTGGAGAACTACCAGTGGATTTGTAAGGGTGACGTCCCAGTGGATTGTGGGAACTGAAGTCCTCAATTTCAAGGACCATCTTGGAGCTTCCAGACCCTTGGAGTGAGTTTGAGACACTTTGGGACCCTTTGAGGAACTTCAGGAAGAAGTTCAAGAAGTTTGGAGAACTTTGGAGGAACTTTGAAAAAAGCTCCATAGAGGGACCGACTCAACCTGGTCAGCCAAGCCGCCTGCCTTCAACCGCGAGCCGGCCAAGCCACCCAGGTTCGTCCCGCTAAAAGCTCCGTCGGTCCAAATTCCAGAGTTTGACCGGGACTCGAAGAAATCTGAAGCCGGCGAACCCTCACCGGATCCGGCTACATGAAGAGCATCGAGAGACCCCGCGAGAAAAAGCTCCAGAAAAGTTACTAAGTCCGCTCGTAGAAAAGGTGACCGGGAGCAACCGCGAGAGCCAAGCCGCCTGCCTTCCATCGCGTGTCGGCCTGGGCTCCTGGGTTGCCCCGCTGAAGCGCTAAAGAAAAAGTTTCTAAGTCCGCTCCAGGGAAGTTGACCGGGAGCTCGTCGAAAGGCAATCCGGCGAACCCTCACCGGATCCGGACTGGCTGGGAGCTTCGAGGGACCTCGGGGAGAAAAGCTCCAGAAAAGTTTCTAAGTGTGAATCTAGAAACTGAGACCGGAACCTGCCGCGAGCTGTAGCCGCCCAGGGCTCCATCGCAGTCGGCCTGAAACTTTGACCCGGTCTATCGCGAGCAGGTATCCCAATATGGTGCTATAATCTTCTAATTTTGCTAAATCTTTGAAAATTCATATCTCCGGTTCCCTACATTGGATTTTTGTCGTTTTGGTGTCATTTTAAAGATAAAAATATTTCCTATTTTTATAAATTGATGTTGGATTTTTATTATGTGTTGTGTCTTAATTATTTACTGAATTGGTGTTTTTAAATGCTTTACATACCTGTCTTTGAAGTTAAGCCTGTCTGCTCGCAGCCACGTTACCAAGGGTTGAGCATAGGAATAATTTTCTAAGACCTATGCTGAGTCCTACCATGTGTTAGTGGCCTTATTGCCAGTGGCAGACCTACATTTGCCCCTATCAATAATCCACTTTCCAACACATCTTATTAGCACTATGGTAGAAATGTATCTGCTATTTACGATATTGGTACTAGCGATCACATTTGTCTGCTCCTGTCTCTTGATTGTTGCAGCTAACGTTTCATACTAGACTGACGCTTGACCAATAAATAATTATTGAAACCGTTCCAATTGTCATTCTATGTATTCTGAAAAAAGCAAGCACAAGTGACTGAGCGAAAGATACCGTATTGTTTCCACGATACCTGAGCAATCAGGGTTGTCATGTTCAGTGGTTGCCAGAAACTACACACACCACTGTAGACTACAGGGGGATGGTAATGGCACCGTAGAGCTAGCTGGTCTAACGGCTGAGTCATCCTGTGGGGGTGTCCAGAGTCTGCACACCAAGCCCTCAGTTTAGGTCATCCAAAACGTGCAGGTCCAGGGGGGTCCCAGGAACAACACGACATGGAGCCGCCAACGTTGGTTTGGTTCTTATATTAACAGTTAAATCTGAGTAGTTCAGTCATGCTTTCTCAGACAGTCCTACTCACATTTTCCAGAGACGTCTGAAGTGGGAAGGATAATCCGCCCCAGCTGAGCAGGTACAGCCTGTGTATTGGCTGGAGGTTTCGACAAGCTTGTAAAGGATTAAAAGTTCCCATATTGTGCTAAAGCCTACCTCCAGAAACCTTTACTTTCTTCTCCTTTCAAAATGACTGAACCTGCGAGTAGCAGTGGAAGTGCGGAAGGAGACGAATTTGCTAACGCTCTTAACATTACAGAGAACTGCAGACGGGCTGTGACTCTGAAATTGTTTGAACACTGATTACCTGCAACAGGTGGCCATGTCACCTTCGTGATTGAGGCACACGAGGTGTTCGGATCAGAGGTATTCTATTCATGGGTGAAATTCCCACCTGCAGATCCATAGACACTATTATTTCATGAATACATTGAAGTGGATCCACCGGAAGAATACATCCCATAAGAGGACATCGAAGTCCCTTTAATTTACCAGCAACATAAAAACTGGTTTAAAGGCGCCCTCAAACACACAACCTCAGTCGTAAGACTCGGTCCGCTCAGCATAGGAGGAGCGACATGGCCGGTCTTAGCGACATACACTCCACATCCTGAGATAGATACACTCCCAGTAGGGGAAGTGCGTACACTTTACAAAAAGTAGTCAGGCTATACAGACATATTGTCCAGTTCATTATGCGAACATTCACATTACAACCTGCGAGAGCTGCTCCACATGGTGCAGTCCAGTCCCACCACACACCAACAATTACCCCTCAAACACTAAAAGCAGTAATGGGTGCGTACCAAGTACCTTTCTGGATTGCCCAGAAAATAGCACAGCTGGAAGCAGTATTTCTCCAGGACAGAATGTTAACAATTTGCTTGCCAATGGGAATGGTTCCCTCACTGGAGGATTGTACCACATGGGGAACAATCTTTGCTGCAGTCTACATTAGAATACATGGTACCCCAACCATATCAGTTATTCCTGAAGTATTAAAACAGATACAGAATGAGTACAGGGCAGGACCTGCCCTGGACTTGGGGATAAAACTGATGGGTAATTTTGACTAAGTCTTGGCAATTATGCTGAGCAACATCAAGGGGGAAGCAGCAGCGGAGGCCATACGCCAACGCCTAAGGGAAATAACTCCTGCAAATCAGGAGAGTGCATTACCAAAAATTATTAAAGAAACCTATGCTTCATTAGGTAGAGATAGTTTGGGAGCCAAACCAGGGAAACCACAAGTGGTGAGTAATTCTGACAAGGATAACTCAAAGCAAGCACCCATTTCTTCTAAAAAGAAATGGGATAATAATAATCAATCCAAAAATAACAATAACAGAAACACTTAACGATCAAGGGGTGGGTCTCCCCAATGGGAGTCCTCTGAAAAGAGGTACAACCTTAGGAATCGTGATAACATTAGGAAACCTGACAGGTATCAGGATACTGATACACGTTCCTTTCGTTCCTTTCAGGGTTCATCAAAAAGCTTGGAGAGGCAAGGACGGTCAGAGCAAAAAATTGAAGATCGACCAAGGGAAAAAGGAAAACACATCACACTTCAGATTTCATTATCAAACAGGAAGAGCAACCTAAAGCTAAGGCTCAATTCAAAAAGAAGCTGGCTTAAAAATTAGAGATGCTCAGGTTACTGAGGACTCAGCTTCTGAACGAGGAATGGGCTCTGACGATGCTAGACAGCGCGGCAGAAGTAACAATAGCTCGCCAGAACTTGAAGGAATTTCTGGTGACAGCAGTATTGAATGAATACATCACGGTGGAAACACCTGATACAAGAGTGAGTGTCGCACACCGTCTACACGAAATTAATCTCCAAATAGAGGGGGACATCTCAAGAAAAATTAAAGGTCTCTTTTGGGAAAATTTGACATTTGGATATGACATCCAGTTAGCAGAAAAAGATTGGTCGCCTGAATTTATAATCGATTGCCCAAAAGGTGAAAGAGTCATTTTGCCTGCCTTTTCCAACCTCATTCCTGTTTCCTTAAAACACTCATACGTGCGGGAGTGGGTGCAAGTGCTAGCTCCGGCATTATACCGCAACAATGTAGGGTGGGACGTGGAGTCTAAACACCACGAAATATCATTAAAAACTACTCCAACTCCACTGAGACAGTACCCTATTAAAAATGAAGCAAAGAAATAGGTCAAAGAAATCTTAGACCAACTAGAAGACCAAGGTGTGATTGAAACTTGCACCTCACCAATGAGCAACCCTTTGTTTCCAGTAATGAAACCTGACAACACATATCATTTGGTCTTAGATTACAGACACAAAAACATTTGCAGTTCAGAACGCGCACAGCGCCGCATTAATGAATAACATTGTGCGGAAGAAAAATAAAACAACACTAGACATCTCAAATGGATTCTTCTGCCAAAATATAGCTCCTGAAAGCGGATATTTGACTGGATTTTCTGCACTTGGCACTCAGCGTCAGTTTTGTCGCCTGCCCCAGGGATATAAGAACAGCCCCGGTTTATTCTCGGCAAGAGTGTCAGAGCTATTACAAACTTGCGATGAAGAGGCAGTGTCCTATGTAGATGATATTTATCTGACGGACGATGAATTACTTGAACACTTGTAGAGGGTGAACAACATAATTGTTGGTTTTGCCAACTTGGACTACAAATTTAACTTTAAAAAATCAAAAATTGCCCATCTCAGCGTCCTATTTTTGGGATATGAGCTGTCAAGTGAAGGCAAAAGCCTTGCTGCGAATTTTCTAGAAAAATGCGCGCTAGTCCAGCCTCCAAAAACTCTAAAGGGTTTACAATCCATTTTTGGATTTCTAAATTTCGTGAGAACATACATTCAAGACTATGCAGAAAGAATAAAACCTTTCTACGATCTAATCAGACCAGATTTCACAGCAAACAAGTGGACTCAAAAACATACAGACACTCTACGTTCAGTTCAGGCTGACATAATAGCTTCAAAACACTTGCAGACGCGAGTAAACGTCCGAGACCTGGTAATACGGGTCGTTCCCGGGTTATCAGGGTATACTTACATCACGTTCAATAAAGGTGAGACAGTTCCAATTGCGTACAAATCTCATTTGTACACGAATGCTGAGAATAGATTTGCAGCAACAGAATAGATACTGACGGCAGTAGAGACTGCTGTAGGGAGAGAAAGAGCACTAGCACAGGGGAAACGCATTATCGTTGTAACCCCTATACCGACTTTAGAAGCGGTAACCAAAGCCAGCATTCCAAATGCAAAGGCACTGCATCCACGTTGGATACAATGGGCTAATTCTCTCACTGCAACAGATGTAGAATACAGATATGATCCTACATTGAAAACACAAGCATTCCTGCAGTACGAACAAGAATACCCTCCCGAATGAAATCTTGCCTCTAGATCAGTATGAATACATCATTTACACTGATGGTTCTGTCCAACTGGCTATTGGAAGTAAGCAACAATATAGCGCCTCGTGTGCTATAGTGAAAGGTCGGATGCGGGATGGTAAGTTCCATCCCAGCAATAAGACTACACAATCTCTAGGAGATTCTACAGCGCAGCTGGCAGAACTGAAAGCACTGATACTAGCACTACAGTACATGGATTGGGAATTCCCCACACTGATTGTGTACGATTCGTTTTACTGTGTGCAATCTTACAATGAATATCTTCACTACTGGGACCAGAATGGGTTCAGAGACTCCAAGGGTTACACGATAAAACATAAATTGTAATGGGAACAAGTGGCAAAGCTGAAAGCATGCCTGCCACGGGCTCAAGTTATTCACACCTTGAGTCATCAGCGTGTTGGCATACACGTCGAAGGGAATTCACTGGCTGATGAAGCCGCCAAGGCGACAGTGCGAACTGCTGCTGTTGCCGCAATCACTCGTTCACACACGAGAATAGACGGAGATATACTAATAGCTATCAATTCCTCAAAGAACGGCTCACCCGTCCTGCCAAAAGGCTTTCCACCCAAGTACTCCTACAAGTCAAACGCACCGCCACTGGGGAAGTGAAACAAGTTCCAGCAAGACCTGCATGGGTCCCGAAAATTGGGGACCTGGTCAGGGAAAAGATCGTGGGCAGAAGAGAGTTAGGGCCTTCTTACAGATCAGCTGTACCTGTCCTAGCGGTAGTGGGAACAAGAACAGTACTTCTTTCGCCTCTTGCCGGCAAAAAAGAAAAAAGATTTGTCTCCATTGAACTGATCAAAGCGCATCATGTGACCGATTCTCAACAGTAGGCCGCGTGGGGTCCTGAGTAGCCGCAGATATCCTCTTGCTACTATGCAGGAAGTTCAGCTGGAAAGACTAATAACATTTCAAGACTCCACTACGCAATGTGAAGGAGTAACGAATAATGGAGCACAAATCATTTCAGTTGAAATTGGAAAACATCAAGAAGAAACAACAATGCAAGTTGCAATTCGGCCCAACAATGATGTCTACGTTAATGTGCCTTCAAACAACACATCTGCCAGTTCTACAAACCTGCGGAGCTACCAAAGATTGATCGAACTGAGTCTGGCTACTTCATCAACTTCGATGATTTCTCTTCAGATCCAAGTGAACCTGAACAAACGCCACCCATTTCAAAGAAAGAAAAACTTCTACAATTTTATCTTTTGCTCAAGAAGACTTACTTAGTGCCACCATGGTTGCATATTTGGTTCGCAATAGGGGTAGTATACCTGTTAATTTGGATTGGCACAGTGACTGTCTTTTGTCTGCTTCTGAACGGATATTACCTCCCAGAACGCTCTGCAGTACAATCTGTGAACTTGGTCCTGAAACCACATACGTCATCACGTTGTGAGCAAAGAGACTTGTCCCTGGTGAACATTACAGCAATTCCAATACCGGATGGTATAGTTTGGGATAAGGTTTCTTATGATGTATATGGCCCCACTGAACATTTGAAAATTCCACATTTGTTTAAAATTTCTTTAAATGATTTCATTACCCCCAGTACACTCTCTGATGATTGGGACATTGAGACTGTAAATACTATGCTTACAGATTTAGAACAGTCTGCTGCATTTTCTTACAGGGAATTGTTTGAAGGTACAACTGATTACAATACCATGCTTTGTTACCAGTATTATGGTCATCAATTTTTGCATAGAGCAAGTGTACCACGCACTGCTAATGTGTACCATCAATGGGAACATTGCCCAACACCACCTAAAGGTAGTTCTGCCACATTCACACAAAAGTTTGCATACTTTTTGGGGTTCAATACATCCGACCCAGAATTGTTTTACTACAAACTTGCACAGACTAATGCAACAGTGAAGAAAATTATGCTAACAAACACAAAACTGATATATTCAGCACCTTTTATCTCCCAACTGTCTATACAGGGGTTCGACTACTGGAGAGACACCATAGACACGAAATCTATCTGGGGGACAAGAGAGTGGTGATGGAGCAAGGTAAATGTAAAAATTTTAACCTCCTAATATTGACGTAAAATAGTTTACAAACAAATTCGTCTTAAGTAAATAACCAACCATGTATGTTATATGTGAAGGGTTAAAGGTAACACGCTATTTATGTGCAAACTAATTTACTTACAATTGTTGACGTGGAAAATATAAGTCTAATGTTTGCGTACTAATAGAATAATAAAATGCATGATTTGTGCTTTGAAAATAAAACGTGTAGTGGCAAAGTAAAGCGATGGTAAGTAAGGGATGGCTTTATATGTCGCTTTTGCTACGTAATACCTAATTGGGGTACGTAGAATGACGGGAGGGAAACGAAAGGGTTTATATTCTTTATTCCTAACTATGTTTTGTTTATCTTTATAATAGTGCGCTTAGGCCTGTTGAGCAGCGATATAAAATGGCCGCCATGAGCTAGAATACGCAGGCGCGAGTGAAGTTATGAAAAGAGAGAAAGGCCGTGAACAAGAGAGATCATGTGATCGGTCCAAAGCCTAGGATGGAAGCGTGGTCAAGGCTGTGATGACCTTATAGAGTAAACGTGTGCCAAAAAAGATCAGCAAGAAGCGTGAGAAGTCGCAGTGAATAAATGAAAAAGACAAAGAACTGTTGAACCTAAAAGTATCGGAAAATGATACAATTTGGACTACCCGAGCGGAAGGGTAATGTCATGAACCCGTGTGAAACGATGAAAGCATGAACATTCCACAAAGAACTGGTTGGAACAAGGATATTGATAATAAGATGTATACTTACCCGAATGGACCAATTAGAAAGAATCTCGCCATAAAGATGTAACATTTTCACTTAGTAAGCTAGTATTAGGGTATAAGAAGACCTACTCTTAGAGGGGAGGGGGTTAGTTGCTCTTTTAGTTGGTGGTTCTTTTGGTTGCTTTTGAGTTAGCTGCTTTTGGAGTTGCTGCTGCTGATAGCTGACGAGCTGATGCTGCTGCTGCTATTTTATATTTTTGATTGAGCAAGAGATGCTGCTTTTGGAGAACCTTTTTACTCTTAATAGATTTTTCATTTAAGAACTATTAGACTTTTATGCTTAAAATACTGAAGGGGAAAGGAACGAGAAGGCCTGTTTTCCAGGACAGTTCGATAGATCCTTTGAGAGTTCTTGCTGTGACGAACTTTATTTTCCATCTAATAGGTATGCATTGCAATTTCAATTTATTCTTATAATGATGCTAAATGTAATAACCTGAATAATAAATCTGAAACTTATTCATGCTTTTAAAATTTATATAAAACTTTATTATCTTTAAAACACTGACTCAGTGGTTCTTTAGCTCCATGATAAATGTAAAATGTTAAAAGGTTTATTGTGATTGAGCTGGTCTTAATCACCATCAACTGATTCCTACTAGTTGGTCCATCGACCAATGAGCGGAATACCTTAAAAGCAATAAGAAATATTATGTTGTGTTAAAATTAGGTATCCCGTCTCCTTCCAGCGAATCGTTCTACTGTTTTTCTCCTAGGTAAGGACGGATGAGATCCAGGGAATATATGAGAGAGTAAATGTATATGCGGTGTTATGGGCCCCACCGTCATATGGATATAGTCTGTGTTTCAGAGGGATATTTGTACCTGGATGTCCAAAGCATATAGGAGAAGAAATTTCATTGTTAGCGCTGGATCAGATTTCTTGGTAGCAGAGTTATGGTTACTATAGATTAGTTTGGTGATTATTGATTATTTCATGTCTAACACTTTATGTTGAGTCACGTTATGTTATATGTAAGTCAAAGTTTTAACGCTTCCGGGAAGTAGGAAGTGGAACACGTGTGGCAAGAGAAGTCACATGGAATAGTGCATTGTCTGAGTTCATATTGGTGATAACACAGGTTGTGTTATGATAGGGACATTTTCCGTATAAAAGGTGTGTGAGTGAAATAGCAACCGGTTTTCTTGTGAAACTCTGGCCTTAATTCTCAGGAGCAGTGTAGTCTCCACATGTGTTTTATCCCCAGAGAAACGAGTTTACCCCTTGCTTGAAAGAAGGGTAAGGTAGAGGGAAGTGCTACACTTATCGAACGAAACTGAATTCTTGCAAGCTAGAATAAAACTGTCACTTTTGTTTAGCGAAATCAGACAATGGAAATGTGTTTTTAATGTTGTAACTAACTGAGAACTGTTGAAAAAGAAATTGCCGATAAATTTTGTAAAGGAGGGGTCAGGAGCAGAACTGACGTAGACAAAAGCCGCGCTGGGATTGGACAGTGCGCTAGTCATACAGAAATAGGAGCAGAACTGACGTAGACAAAAGCCGCGCTGGGATTGGACAGTGCGCTGTTAAACAGAAACCGCTCTGATTGGAGCGTTGGTGTGAGTCGCGCTAGGATTGGTCGGATAGACTAGTGACGTGGAAGTTTATGATTGGAGTGTTGGTGTGAGTCGCGCTAGGATTGGTTGGAATAACGCATAGAGAACAGTGTTGAATTGCGGACTTTTGAGGAGAGAAAGAAATTGTGAATCATGTCTTATTATGAGTATGATAGAGAGAAAACGTTGTGGATGTCGAAAGTTAAGAACTTCTTTAAGAAAGACAAAAAGGTAGTGACTAGAGAGGGACAAGTAATTCCTCTGCCGAAATCACCAGCTTCGCATATGATGTTGAAGTACGGATATCATACATGCATATGGTTAGAAAATTGGACAAAATATACTAAGAATGATGGACATTGGCTTTTCCTGAGAATGGTTCATTTAGTGTAGCTGTACTTCGGAATTTGCGGGAGAAAATGGCAAAGCTAGAACCTACACCTAGACCGACACAGTTTGAAGCTTTGAGTGAATGGGAAGATGAGATGTATGAACGAGAGAGATTTAGAGGATTAAAGAACCATGAGTTTGTGCCTGGAAGGTTATGGGGAGTGAATCATGAGGACAGAATAAAGCGTTGGATATATGCTAATATGACAGGAGGTTTGTTTCCAGCTTTTACAGTGGAGGAAGAAGCAAAGAGAAAGTGTACCGAGAAAAAGAAACATGTGGTTACTGAAAAGTATGGGTATGGTGGTAGTGAGACGGAAGACGAATTGCTGGAACATATTTTAAACAGAAACCCACCTCCATACCAACAGACTTCTGCGGTGGTGACACCTAATGCACCGCCAATGGAAACTGGGAGGAATAAAAATACCGAACGAGGATATGAGATAAATAGGTCACAAAATCAATTGAAAACTCCACAAAATGAGAAGATAGAAAGTGACAATACAACAGAATTAGCAAAAACGACAAGAGAATTAACTTAAAAGATAAGAGAATTAACAATGAATATGGAAGCGGTAACTGTACCAGTAACGATGGGTCCAGTAATACCAGTTTTTGAGAATCAGAAAATTGATGAACATTCTTTAGTGATTCCTATGAATTCACATTTGCAAAGAAGGAGAGAAGGGATGGAACTTGACAATGAAGGTGCAAGCAATTTGGTTAGTACCTATAGACCAAGCCCACCTACTAATTTGACGATAAATGAGAATGAGTTCAGGAGAATACCTATGGTTACTGAGTCTGCATCAGAGACACCAGAAAGGAGAAAAATTGGATAGAATTAAATAGTACGCCTGTAGGTCCAACTCCAGATGAATTAAATGAATGGATGAAAACTCTAAAAACGAAAGAGACAGAAGCAAAACCATTAGATGTAATTAGGTTAAAAATAGACATGGAAGAATTGATCTTAGGGACGATTGGCACAGAAAAATTGAAAAGTTATCAGGATGACGAGATTATGTTCTTGTGTAAGAGCATTACATGGAGAGCTAGAAACTTACATGACAAATTAGAAGAAACAGCGAATGAACTAGGAGTAGAATTTGTAAAGGTGAGAACGTTGCAGAAACCATATAGAGTAGATTTTTGCGACAAAGATATAGAAAATTTGAACACAAATAAAAGATTTAATTGTTTTATTGAGAAAATGGGGTGATGTGGATAGATGGAGAAGTAGATGGACGAAAAGGAATGAGAAAATAACAGATAAAGCGTCTTTGGCTTTTGCGGTGACAGAAAAGGAACCAATTGTAAGGGAGTACCCGATGAGAGAAACTCCAGGAGGTAGTTATGTGCATGTTCCATGGTCTAGACAGGATATACTGTCATTTACAAATGACTTCCCAAAGTTGAGAGAGAAGCCAGTAGAATGGTACAGACAAGTGGAGAGATTTGTTAAAGTTTCAAAGGTGTTGTGGATAGACTTGGATGGATTGTTTGATATAGTAGTACCAGCTGATTTGTGGACAGAATGTAAGATTACTATTGATTGGCCAACTGTAGAATATCCAAGGGATGCTAAAACAGGAGCGCCAGGACCAGAAGTGATGAGGAAATATGATCAAGTGATTACCTTTTTGAAGAATAAGATTCCACCCAAGGAAACGGATTGGGTAAAAATAGACAGAACCACACAGGAAAGTAAAGAATCAGTGCATGCATATTACGAGAGGCTATTGTTAGTTTTTAAACAGTATAGTGGCTATGAAACACTAAATGAGAAGGATATGAGTCATTTTGTATATAGATTCGTGTATGGGTTGAAACCAGAGATAAGTGAAATGATTAAACAGCATATGATTTGTTGGCAGAATAGCACTGTTGACGAAGTTTTGAGATATGCTAAGTATTGCAGTGATGATATTGAGAGTAGACAGCGTAAATTGAAAGAGAAAGCCATGTGGGCACAGGTGAAAGTTGCAGAGAAGCAAGAAGCTCAATTGAGTAATCCAGTTAGTGAAGCAGGACAGACTAGATTTAGACCAAATATAGGTAAGGGAAAAGGACAAATGAGCATAGAAGAGGCAAAGAAAAAGTGGCCATGCCACAACTGCGGAAAGATAGGGCATTGGAGAAACGAGTGTAAATTTCCTCCAAAACTTAATACGGAAAATCAATCATTAAATCCACAGGTGCAGAGTGAGGTAGTTACCCAACAAAGTCAGGTGCCACAACCACCACTTCCCAAGAGTGTTAATCAACAGAAATTCAGTGCAGAAACAGGATTCTACAGAGGAGAGCAGGTAACACAATTGTGGTGCGCAGCTGCCATTTCTCAGTATTGGTTACGACAGGATGGTGATGAGTCGGATGAAAGTTTATGACGGTGCCTAGGAGAGGAGGAAGAGTGCGTGCTTGGCGCAACTCTAGAGGTAGATCAAGCAGGTCCATTTGTGGATGGAGAAGTGAATGGTGCAAATGTAACATTCCTTGTGGACACTGGTGCTACCCGTTCTACTGTCAGGTCAGTGGAAATTCCAAACCTTCCTCTCTCTGGTGAAAATATCCAAGTAGTTGGAGTATCGAATCAGCAGATTAGGGTGCCTCTTACTAAATTAGTGGAGGTAAAGATTGGTCCATTTAGTGAAATGCACCGATTTGTGGTGTGTGATTGCAGTCCTGTGAATCTATTAGGACGCGATCTACTTTGCAAAATGAATTGCACCATCTATTGTACTCCAGATGGAATTGCATTTCAGACCCCAGATGAAGATGTATTGTATAAAATGACAATGGTAAATTTAGAACCAGAAGTGAATGATTTGTTTCCTGTATTTGATGCAGAGAAAATCCCAATTGAACTGAAAGAGTCAGTGAAACAGGAAGTGTGGGACTTTATGGGAGAAGATATAGGGTTAATAAAAGGAGTAGACCCTGTTAAAATCTCTGTAAAAGAGGGAACGAGTTACCCAAACACGCCCAGTATAAATTGACACCAGAAATAATTGAAGGAATAACACCAGTAATAAATAAAATGATTGAACAAGGGATTCTAAAAGAAATAATGAGCAGTCCATGTAATTCGCCGATAATGGGACTGAAAAAGCCGAACGGAACATATAGAATTGTACAGGATTTGAGGAAGGTAAACAAAATTGTTGTGCCTTGTTGCCCAATAGTACCGAACCCTGCTGTGATTCTATACCAGATTCCACGTGAAGCAGAATGGTACACAGTGATTGATTTGTGTCATGCATTTTTCTCTATTCCATTGCCTCCAGATAGCCAGCCATTATTTGCGTTCAGGTTCGGAGAGCGTATTTTGGCATGGTGCCGAATTCCTCAGGGGTACACAGAAAGCCCCTCGATCTTTAATCAGATTTTAAAGAAATCCTTGGAAGATTTAAGAATGCCAGAAAAGTCAGTAATGGTTCAGTATATTGATGACCTACTGGTGGCATCAAAAACGAAGGAAGCTTGTGTCAATGATACAATTGCTTTGCCGAATCATTTAGCCAAAAGAGGACATAAAGTGTCCCCATCAAAATTGCAGTTTTGTCAACAAGAGGTCCAATATTTAGGGCATAAAATTGAAAAAGGAGTGCGAAAAGTGACGACCGAGAGAATAAAAATAATTCAAGGAATGAGAGCTCCAATGACACAAAGAGAGGTAAGAATGTTTCTGGGAATGGTTGGATATTGTCGACAATGGATAAGTGGATTTTCATTAATTGCAAAACCGTTACAGAAATTGACAAAAAAGGATGTTAAAGATTCTTTTGAAATGAATGATGAGGAAATGAAAGCATTCAGAGAACTGAAAAAGAAATTGTGTGAAGCTCCGGCATTGGGAATGCCTGACTATGAAAAAGACTTTGAGTTGTATTGCAGCTAAAGAGATGGGTGTGCGTTTTCAGTCTTGGTGCAGAGACACGGAAACATGAAAAGACCAATTGCATATTTTTCAGCTGTTTTAGACCCTGTAGCGAAAGCGTTGCCTGGATGTTTGAAAGCAGTTGCTGCCACTTGTGTGAGTCTGGAACAGAGTGAAGGCATAGTGATGGGATATCCACTGAGAGTATATGTCCCACATTCTGTGGAAATTCTCTTGACAAGAACGAAAACCCAATACATGACACATAGTCGGCTGACTAGGTATGAAAAAGTAATTTTGAGTGCAGATAATGTAACCATTGACAGATGTATGAATGTGAATCCTTCGACATCATTGCCAGATGAAGAAAGTGTGATTGAAATGGATGAAGTTGATCATGATTGTCTGAATGTACTTCAATATTGTACAAAACCGAGACCAGACATACGAGATGAGCCCTTAAAGGAATCAGATTATATTCTGTTCGTGGATGGCCCATGTTTGAGAACAGATGATGGAGTTCTAAGTGCAGCGTATGCAGTTTGTACAGTAGCTGCTGTAATGGAAGCATCTTGTCTGAAAGGGATACGTTCTGCCCAAGTAGCAGAATTGATTGCTCTAATTCAAGCATGCAAGTTGGGAAAGAATGCACGAATCACAGTTGTGACGGATAGCCAATACGGTTTTGGGGTCGTGCATGACTTTGGTCAGATTTGGTCACAGAGAGGTTTCTTGACGTCTGCAGGAACGCCAATTAGAAATGGAGATTTTGTGAAAAAGTTGCTTGAGGCGATACAGCTGCCTAAACAGATTGCAGTGGTGAAGTGCAATGCACATAAAAATGGGGAAGACTACATAACTGTTGGCAATAAGTATGCTGATGAGATTCCACAGTACTGTGCAAAGAATGTAGTCTCTTTGAACAGAAATCGGGAAAGAGAGCATATTTCATGTCCTTTGCTTTTTACTAACCCTGTTGAGACATGGGATGAGGTGAGACAATTACAGGAAGCAGCAATGAGGAGGAAAAAGATACCTGGATAAAAGCAGGATGTAGAAAAAATGAGGAAAATTATGTTTGGGTTTATAGAGATGAAAGACCAGTTATGCCTGATAGCATGATTTCTGACATGGCACGGATGTACCATGGACAAGCTCATATTGGGAGAGATTCAATGATCAGACTTTTTAGACAAACATGGTATAATCCAAAATTCAGAGCCATAGCTGAGAGTCTTTGTCAAAGATGTCTTGTTTGTCAGCAGTTAAATCCAGGAAGAAAGACAGTAGTGAGTCTAGGAACAATAGGACGAGAAGGAGGTCCGTTCACGAGAATGCAAATGGATTTCATAGAAATGCCCCCGAGCAATAGACTAAGGTATGTCCTTGTAGTTGTCTGTTTGTTTTCCCGTTGGGTGGAAGCATACCCGACCAGAAGGAATGATGGAATCACGGTAGCAAAACTTATGCTGCGAGAATTCATTCCAAGGTATGGTTTTCCAGTCACGATTGAAACGGATAGAGGAACACATTTCCAAAACGAATTAATTCAACTGATTTGTGAAGCACTTAGTATTAAACAGAAACTGCATTGTGCATACAGACCAGAGGCTTCTGGAATAGTAGAGCAAGTGAATGGAACAATTAAGAACAGGCTAGGTAAAATGTGTCAAGCCACAGGACTCAAATGGCCAGATGCCTTGCCATTAGTCTTAATGACAATCAGAAGTATACCGGAAAGAAAAACGGGACTCAGTCCCCACGAGATAATTATGGGACGAGCAATGAGACAAGCACATGTACCTGTCAACAAACTACTGACTATAACTGATGATCTGGTGCTGGATTATTGCAAAGGATTGGCTGATGTGGTACGTTCTGTGTTTCATCAGGTTGGACCGGATGCGACCACTCTTGAAAGGAAACCAGCCCACGACTTGAATCCAGGAGATTGGGTCCGCATAAAAGTCCATAGAAGAAGAAACTGTTTGGTTCCTCGCTGGGACAAACCACGACAGGTGATCCTGGTGACAACAACTGCAGTCAAATGTGCAGGAGTGAGATGTTGTGTTTTTGGCTGATGGCTACGGAGAACCACGCCTCCGTGTAGCCACAGGTGATGCTGCCTCCACCCCCAGCAATGGAGATTCGGCGTTTCGCGCGGTTTGCGCGCTAGGGAACGGAGCTCCTGTTCGCGGCTCCCGTCTGCGGCTCTCTTCCTCTTCTTACAGCGGCTGATGCAAGTAATGCGGCCGGTTTACAGCGCTTGGATTTCGCTGTAGGACTGGCTTGGGCTCCGGTCAGCACTGAGAAGGACGTCGGGGGCATTGGCGGAGCGGAGTACTGGAGCATTGGAAGCACCGGAGGCTTGAAAAGAGGGAAAAAAGGGGGGGAAAAAAAAAAGAGTAGTTGGAGGCGAGAGGCTGGAGCCTGGATTGCCTGACGTACTTGACGTACCTGTGGAGAGACCCCTCTCCTGGACTTGCTCTGGCCCTGCGCGGGGGCTTATGCAGGAGGGCTGGAGTACAGGCAGAGTATCAACACAGGATTCTGTCATGTCCTGCAGGAGGATGGAGGTATGAAGATCGTTTCTTTTTCGCAAGGAGCAGTCATGTTGTAGGGATTCGTCAGAAATCTGGTGCGATGGTGTTTTCAACGGCCCCAGTGATTGCTTTCTGAAGGTGATGGTTTGAGTCTGACTTGCGAAGATTGGAGGGTCAGGCTTCATCTTTCCGGAGATATTTGCTACATTGGAGACTCAGAGATTCAGAGCCGCTGCATGAATGCATGCATGCCCATGGTGTGGAGCTAGAGGGCTGGAGAAGCGTGCTCGAAAAAGAGAGGAAAAGCGAAGAGACAGAGAAGGTCTAACTAATGGTAACAATTCTGGAGATTTTGGAGACGGGGACGGAGAGGGAGGTTTGGAAGAGAATGGCAGATGGGTGAGCCTGGAGAGATTTACAATATCATAAAATAGCCAGCAAGTGGTTTGAGAGGGTTTTTTTTTTTTTCTTTTTTAATTTATTATTGTATATATTATGAAGAGACATCAGAGGCTTGCCGCAGCAGTAGCGAAAGTGGAGGCTGCAGCCAAATCTAAAACTCGTTCAGCTAAAGCTAAGCTGAATTTGCCGGTAACAAAAGTAGGAGGCAAAACGCACCAAGGAGAGTCCTCCTTCAGCTCACCAAGCTCAGAAACTGACGATTTACCTTTTAGGGAGTCAAGTTTACAAGATGCGGTAGGCATTAAGTCAAGAGATACCACCAATTGCATTTTACTAGGAGAAGCAGCAGGCTATAAAAATCTTGAACTAAAAAATACTAAAGACTTTCCTCTCTTTGCTAAAAAGACGCCTACTCCTACTACCACTGCCACTTTATTCTGCCCAGATAACCCTACCCAAGCTTGTCCAGATAACCCCAGTCAAACTTTCCCAGTGCAGAAGGCCTTAATTGACTTATCGATATCAGTCATGCCAGCGGTTCAACTAACCTCTCCGGGTTCAGTTTCCTCCTCCTTTCCTGGGGTTCCCTCCTCCGAAGTATATGGTATGCAGATACAAGGGGAAGAACATCGGATGGCTCCAGATGTCGCAGAACAGTTTAATAACGCCACCTCAATCTCAGTAATGGCTACCCCGACTTTACTTCTTCAGTCTCTTCCCTTGCCTCTTCCTCCTGCTGGAAGCTCAATTCAAATCAACGCCGGGGCTGACCAGCTTCTACAGCAGGGCCAAAATGATACGCAAGCTCACCTAGTAGCTCCGATTATAAGAGAGACGGAAGTGGTGGATTCTTTGTCTTTGGAGGATCTCAGTGCGGCTTTGCCAGGGGTACAGGAGTGCAATCTGGTAGTGGATGGGAATGAGAAAGCTATGGTATACCAACTGGATGTTAAAAATATGCTGAATATGATCCTTGAGGAAATTCGAGACATGAGAAAGTCACAACAAGCTGAAATAGCTACAATTCATCAGCGATTGAGCAAAATTGAGGAAGCGGTGGCTAGTCTTCCAATTCGACTTCAGGAAGCTGAAACAAGAATTTCCATGGTCGAAGATCAAATGAAGGGTATTCTGCAGCAGGAAGATTCAGCCTCCCGTGAGAAAATCAGAATGGAGAATAAGATTGAAGAGCTTGAAAATTTCTCACGTCGTTCAAATCTGCGCATAGTTGGTGTTCCGGAGCAGATTGAAGGAACAGATACATCAAAATGGGTTGAATCCTTTTTAAAGGAGGAAGTGATTCCAGAGTTCCACGGTGATTTATCTGTAACTAGAGCCCATCGGGTTCCAGCGCATCTTCCCCCTAATTTGAAGTTTCCGCGAACTATTCTTGTTAATTTTGCTGACTCTCGGATAAAAGAGAAAATTTTGTCCAAAGCTATTTTTTGTAAACAATTTGAAATTGCGAATGGTGTAAAATGCAGAATTTTCTCGGACATGTCAGCAGATGCAGCTAGAAGGCGTAGGGAATTTGTGAAGTTGTTGTATTTGTTTAAGGCCCAAGGGGCGCAAGCTTCTATCGCCCAACAATCCAAGCTGAAGGTTCTAGTCCAGGGAAATTTCATTTATTTACTCGCATTGAAGAAGCCCAGGAGCTTCTTAAAGTAATTTCAACTGGGAAGTAACTGGGAAATAATTGGGGGCCCCCTTCTGTCTTTATGAAGGTTGTTGTTGCTGGCGACTTTTTTTTTTTTTTAAAGGTATATTTATGCCTTCTATTTTCGGTTTTTAAAGATGCCATATTGTTTAAAGCCCAGGATGCCCTAGATTGTGTATAATCTAAACTCTGTGTTTTGGTGAAAGGGAAGTTTTATCTCTTCTCAAATTTAGAAGATGCCCAGGGCTTATTGGAAGAAATTTCCTTTAGCTGAAGTTAATATTTTTGCATTGTTGGGGGGTTAGGAGTGGCAAAGTCACCAAGGGTGTAATGACATGACACTCAATAGGTGTGTAGGGTGGGTTGAAATGTGGCTAGCGTGGCCAGAGGGATTTTCCACATTTCTGGGGGAGGTTCTTTTTGGGGGGGAGTGGGTTTCACAGCAGAAAAATGAGCAGGAGCAGAAGGTTCAGAATTTTCATAAAATCACACAAATAAGATTTAATGATGGAAAATAGTAAATGTAAGATCCTTTCAGTAAATGAAAATGGTCTACTGAACAAAAAGAAAAATGGGGCTCTTATTAGATGGTTATCCTCTTTTAATCCCCAAGTTGTGTTCTTACAAGAAACACGTTTGAAATCGAATTCCCTAAACTTTTTATACCCAAAGTTTTTTCCAAAGTGTTTTTGCATCTTCAGGCCTAGCGGTTAGAGGAGTAGCTATTTATTTTTCGAATAAGTTACCCTGGGAATTTTTGCAAGTACACCGGGATCCGCAGGGGAGGTGGCTCTGGGTAGCAGCTAAGATACAAGGTAAAACGTTCAATTTTATAAATTATTATGGCCCTGTTTCAGATGATATTACATCCCTGGCCCAAATTAATGATTTATTACTAGGAGCTCCCGGGCAGGTGATATTTGGTGGGGATTTTAATTTTATACAGAATATAAGGAAAGACACCTCGAATAAAAACAAAAAACAATTAAAACCAAATACAAAAAAAATAATGGGAGCCCTTATATTAGAACTTCAATTGGTGGATCCTTGGCGGGAAATTAATTTAAATAAGGAATTTTATACCTGTTATTCACATCGTTTTCGGACAGCATCTCGAATAGATTTCTTTTTGACCTCTAGATCCCTTCAGATTTATGAGGCTATTATAGGTTGTAATCGTTTTTCAGATCATGCCTATGTCGGGCTTGATATGGAGCTTGGGGGAGGAGGTAGGGAACGTCCCAGGTGGCAGCTGGATCGTCTCCTTTTACAAAATGAGGATTGGGTTGAGAAGTTTAAGGAGTGGATTCGGGAATATTTTCGGATTAATGAGAATACAGCAGCTCCCTTCGCGGTCTGGGAAGGGTTTAAGGCAACAGCTCGTGGTCTGATAATAGCCTATACAGCTGCTCAGTATAATTCTCGGAGGATAAAGATAGCGCAAATGCAAGCTGAAGTAAATCAAGAATATGCTCTCCAGCTTCAACTCCTCCCAAACCAATATGAGCAGGCAAGATCCGTACTGAAGGATTTTTTTATTTTAGAGGAAGTGTGTAGTTCACAAACTTTCCAACAGAGGGTCTACGAGGAAAGCCAGTTAATCGGTAAATTCCTGGCAAATTCTACTAGGAAGAAACAGGAATCAGCAATAATATCTAAGATTCGGGACCCTGGGACAGATCAAGTAATAGTTAATGGCAGTACCATTTCTAAGACCTTTATTGATCACTATTGCCAGTTGTATTCTACTGAATATGCTTTGGAGGAGGAGTCAATCCAAAATTATTTTCTTAATATGAATGTTCCCAAACTTTCCGAGGAACGGATTGATAAACTGGCAATGGAGGTTGGAGAAATTGAGATTTTAGAGGCCATTAAATCTACAGCTGGGGCGAAAGCTTGTGGACAAGATGGCTTTCCAATTGAGTTTTATAAAGTGTTTTCAAAGGAACTTTTGATCCCATTGAGAAATTTATTTAACTTTATAAAAAAGGGCGGGCCGTTTCTGTAGCCTTTAAAGAAGCAATAATTGTTTCTTTCGTAAAAAAGATAAAAATCCAGAGGATGTGAATTCTTACAGGCCCATAAGCCTTTTGAATTCTGATTATAAAATTCTGATGAAGATATGGGCAGAACGTTTTTTACCTGCCGCTCAAGAAACAATCCATGTAGATCAAACGGGGTTTATAGCAGGCAGATCAATGGCGGCCAATACCCAGTTTTTAATACACGCTCTGGATTATTTTAATACAAATCTTATCCTGGCGAGTATTTTAGGTCGATTCGGGTTTCCTGCACAGGTGATTAGTATGTTACGAAATATTTACCAGGGAGCTACAGCCCAGGTTATAATAAACTCAAATCGTGCAGGCACCATAAAGATTAACCGCGGAACCAGGCAAGGCTGCCCGCTTTCGCCATTGCTTTTTACTTTTTTATAGAGCCCTTGGCTTTAAAAATACGAAATAATGCTGCTATCCAACCCCCGATCCCTGGCATGGCTAAGCTGAAACTCTTTGCAGACGATATTATTTTATACTTGATTCCTACTAGAAAAAACCTTGAAACAGTTTTGATGGAATTTAAGGAGTTTGAACAAATAGGAGGGTATAAAATGAATACTAATAAAACCGAAGTTCTAGCTCTTAACACCAACTTGAACTCTTTTCCACCTAGTTTAAGGACACAAGCTGCAAAAACTGACCCTATAAGATATCTGGGGGTATATGTTTCTAAACAGTACCAGCAGCTATTTGAATTAAATTATCTAAGACTGAAGGGAAAGATTAAAAAACTGTTGGAACAATGGACACTACTCCCCCTATCGATAGTGGGTAGAGTTTCACTGATTAAAATGTCCATACTTCCGCTATTTATGTTTCTATTTACTAATGTCCCGATCAAAATAAATCAGTCATATTTTAGGGAAATTGATATCTTATTAAGGGAGTTCATCTGGAGTAAGAAAGTTCCAAGAGTCAAATTGAATGTGATACAATTACCAACAGCCCTTGGGGGGCTAGCATTGCCTCAGTTAAGAACATATTACGAGGCCGCTTTCTTAGATTTAGTGTCCAGCCTGATAGGATCTAATCGTTCTAGAGACAGCTTTTTTTAGATGAAATGACTCATGAAATCGGATCTTCAACCCCAGTGTTCTTAAAGACCTCCAAATTTCCCAAAAAAACACGTTATAAGATTTTAAAAGACTATTCTTTTAGACTTCAGTTCTTTTTTAAAAGCACTGGCTCGTCAGGTTTTCAGTATTTAAAATTGAGAGAATGTTTGAGCCTTGGTCTTCAACTGCAATTAAGACATATAAAAACCTGGGAAGATTGTGGATTTTTTGAGCTAAGGCATTTTATAGTTCAAAATAGACCAATTTCTTGGCAAGAGGTAATGATGAGAGCAGAGACCTATCGAAAACCAACGTTTCTCGAATATTTACGGGTTATTTATCTTCTAAAAAATATCAGCAGTATTTTAAATACTCCCAACCAACTGGTGGTAGCCCTTTATGGGGCTAAGGTTAAAGGGGTAGGTAATTGGTATAGGTTGATATATAAATCAAGACAAGCTACCCTGATAGAAAACCATTTGGATAAGATAACCCGGGAGACCGGAAGTAGATTGACCGAGACGGAATGGGAGTCCATCTGCTATTTAGGAAGCAAATCATTGCGTGCTGCAAATTTTAAAAGGATGACCTTCCTAGCGAGATGGCTTTCGTATTTGACTCCGGCCGCCTTAAATAAAAGATTTCCTGGAACTGAAAACAGATGTTTTCGTTGTCAGATGGATGGTGAAGGAGGGTGGCTCCATACTTTTTATGCATGTCCAGGACTTAGCCTTTTTGGGAGGCAGTCTTTACGGATATTAAACAGGTTATCGGAAGGAGCATTGTGCTTGAAGCCGAAGCGGCGTTGTTTGGAATTTGTAGAGATGAAACAAGGTTATCCGAACCCGAAAAAGCCTTTATATTTATCTCTTGCACAGTTGCTCGCTCACTAATTTTACAAAATTGGAAATCTAGGGAAGTTCCTTCGCATTCAAAATGGTTTAAAAAGATGAAAAGAACACAAAAATTTGAAGAAGTCTATGCTAAAAGGGTAGGAGCGACTAGAAAATTTGGGAAAAATTGGAGGTTTTTTAATGAACTAGAAAATGTTAAAGAAAGTTCGTAACATTGGGGAAGGTAATTCAACAAAGTAGTTTTTAACAAATGTATTAGCACTTTTTTCTATTTCATTTTAGTAGCACTTGCACTTTTCAAGATCTATTTAATTGAATTTCTTGTAATTTGGTTAAAGTTGAAAATGAATTGTTAAAGCACTAGCACTTTATTGGCACTTTTATTGCACTTTCACTGCTGCTATTTCTAAAAATGAACTGGTAGTCTGTCTTGTGAATGACTATATGATGAGTTGTTGCTATAAGTTTTAGTTTATTTTTATAATGAGAGGCTGTCATAATAATTTATTGTAGAAACTGTTTTTTGTTTTCTATATTGTGTACTTCTTGAACCTAATGCTCCGCTCAATAAAAAATTTAATTAAAAAAAAAAAAAAAAATGTGCAGGAGTGAAACACTGGGTACATGCCAGTCACACCATCAGAGTTCCAGAACCTGAAGATCGACATGTGAGAAGACATCTGGAAGTATTGGATACCAGTTCAGCATCTGACGCAGAAGAAGAAACGAACAGGGTTCCAGAATCTGAAGATCGACCTGTAAGTCGACATCTGGAAGACCCAACTACAAGTGCAACAACAGAAGGAGTGGAAGAAATAGCTGAAATTCCAGAATCTGAAGATCGACATGTAAGTCGACATCTGGAAATATCAGACACCAGTTCAGAATATGATACAGATCATTCGGATTGTGAGGAAAATCTAAAAGGAAATTGGAAATATGAAAGCATAAGAGAAGAAACTGAGCAAAGAGACAGTAACAGTGAGCAACCAAGTACAAGTTGTGGTAAAAATCCTTCGGAGATAATATTAATAGACGAAGAAGGGAGAGTTTCAAACAGAAAGACAGAAAATTCGGAAGATCCCCGAGGAGCAATAGGGACAGATCGACGAACAAAAGAACAGGGAAATTTAGAAGCAGATAGAGAGATTGACACAAATTCGGAAGATCCTCGAGGAGGGACAGAAGTAGATGAACGAAGGAAAACAAGAGAGAAACCACAAATAGATGAAAGAAGGGAAATTATAAAATTCTAAATAAGAGACAGTAAAGAAAGAACTGAAACAGAGTCAATAGAAAGTGGAGAAGAAAGAAACCAGAAATTAGAGTCAAAAAAGAGAACTTGGAAAACAGAAAGAGAGGAAAAAGAAAGTGAACCAAAAAGGCCAAGAAAAGGAGACAATTGGCCCAATGAAGTTAGAAAATTGAGATACAGGATCATAAGGCTAGATGGAAAAAGTGCTGAACAAGTAAATGAAATAACAAGTCAGAAAGAGCAAGAAAAACAAGGTGGAAAACACTTGCAGAAAACGAAAAGAGTAAAGAAAGTAAATCTGAAGTATAAATCGCCTGAATGGCTGTACATTGCATTGACTGACATCAAAGAAGAAGAGAACACTCACGAGAACCCAGAACAAAGCTGTAACCTTATGGGTGAAGGTGAAGTGCAACAAACTTGAAGAAATTTAAACGAATTTCTACCGGAGTTGACGAAATACTGGATTTGACAAAGAGAGAATTCTGAAAAGAATTAAAAGAAAGTACCAAGCAAAGACAAAATTAGAGTGCAGGGTGGCTAAGAGGTCATTTCTGAGGTGTGGTGACACATTTTCCCTGTACATAATATAAATAGGTTATAGAACAAAATGGAAGATACTAAAGATAGAAAATGTAGATGTGAGTTCTTAAGCAGATGGTGTAAGATGTGCTTCTTTTGTACAGGATTATTAATGACAGTATGGGTGATTTTAGCAATCACTATTCCAATTAGCTTAGCTGTAGAAGAAACGTCTAATCACACAGAGAAAGAAAAAGGAGCTGACATTCAAGAAACAGCTATATTAAAAGGTAGTGCAGAATTACATAAAGACAAATCAATAACAGATTTTCCAAAGAAATGTTTTTACAAAATTATTATATGAGTATGTAGAAACAATGGATGTAAGAGATTGTTATGTTTGTATGCAATTGCCTGCGTCTGTTGCAGAGGGTGTGACCTATCATCACCTTCCTTTGACGTATAGAATAACATGTAGTGTTTTAGCAAGTCTATTTTATAAGACAGGAAAATTAGAATATTATTACACTAATATAGATAATATGTTTGCAAAGATTCCTATAGTTTCTGAACTAAACAAAGTGAAAGAGGGAAAAACGTTTGGTGAATTTTTCATAGAAGATAAGATTTTAACATTAGATGATATAGCTAACAACAACCTTACCTGTGAGTTAAAGAAGGAAGAAAAGGTATTTTTAGAAATGGTTGAGGATAGAAGAGCGAAATTTCAAAGAAAAGTGATAGAAGAGACCAAAACACCTCTTTGGGCGTTTGAGGAAGAGAATCATGACAAGAAAAAGACAAATGCAGCTATGACTCTGGAATGGCCCCAACGGGGAAGGTTGTGCATTAGAAGAAATAGAACAAAATATGACAATTATTTCGTGGGTTCCAGTGATTGCCATGACAATTATAAAATTTTAGGCGGATGGGGATTCAAAGGGGGAAAAGATCCAATATTTCCAGGGATCTATTATATTTGCGGTAACAGAGCTTATTACAGGTTGCCAGACCATTGGTATGGATCATGTTATTTAGGCCTGGTCTTTCCAAAGATTTTTCATGTGGATAGAACAGAAAAAGGAACACACGAAATGATAAAGACATTTACACGTAGAAAAAGGGAAATTTTTTCAGAAATAGTAGGTGATATTTTTGGAGCATTGATACCAGCTGTGGGAATATCTTTGAATGCATTTAAAATTCGGAAGTTATCCACTGTAGTAGATCGTTTGTCTACAGATACTGCTGGAGGGTTCTTGATGGTGAATACCGAGATGGTTGCCATGAGAGCTATGGTGATGCAAAATCGACTTGCCCTTGACATTCTTTTGGCAAAAGAGGGTGGAGTCTGTGGAATGCTGAAAGTCCAACATTGTTGCACTTACATTCCAGATAAAAGTGAAAATATACAAAAGTATATAAAGAATATTACAAATTTGCACAAAGAACTTGTTCCACTGGAGGTTGAAAGTGCGTTTGGAAAACTTGGTAAAGGTTTTTCTTCAGTAATAAATTGGTTTAGTAGAATGAGTGGATTAATAATAGGGAAAGTCATAATAGCAACTCTGATAATAATAATAGTTTTAGTATTGAAGCTAGGAATTACATGTATAAAGAGAAGAAGAAGACAGAATAAAATAGAAAAAGAAAACAAGATAAACAAAGAGAGAGAGAGAGAAATGGGCGAAATAGAGCTAGAAGAGATAAAAGAGAACATATATAAAAAGACCAAGAGACAAGTTGAAAGGGATACAGTTGTGTAAACTAACAAAACAAATGGACAAAGAAATATGCTGTCGAAAAGAATTGTGTAACATGGGTTTTGTGGTGATATTAAAAATCACCAAAGGGGGGAGTTGATGGAGCAGGGTAAATGTAAAAATGTTAACCTCCTAATATTGACGTAAAATAGTTTACAAACAAATTCGTCTTAAGTAAATAACCAACCATGTATGTTATATGTGAAGGGTTAAAGGTAACACGCTATTTATGTGCAAACTAATTTACTTACAATTGTTGACGTGGATAACATAAGTCTAATGTTTGCGTACTAATAGAATAATAAAATGCATGATTTGTGCTTTGAAAATAAAACGTGTAGTGGCAAAGTAAAGCGATGGTAAGTAAGGGATGGCTTTATATGTCGCTTTTGCTAGGTAATACCTAATTGGGGTACGTAGAATGACGGGAGGGAAACGAAAGGGTTTATATTCTTTATTCCTAACTATGTTTTGTTTATCTTTATAATAGTGCGCTTAGGCCTGTTGAGCAGCGATATAAAATGGCCACCATGAGCTAGAATACGCAGGCACGAGTGAAGTTATGAAAAGAGAGAAAGGCCGTGAACAAGAGAGATCATGTGATCGGTCCAAAGCCTAGGATGGAAGCGTGGTCAAGGCTGTGATGACCTTATAGAGTAAACGTGTGCCAAGAAAGATCAGCAAGAAGCGTGAGAAGTCGCAGTGAATAAATGAAAAAGACAAAGAACTGTTGAACCTAAAAGTATCGGAAAATGATACAATTTGGACTACCCAAGCGGAAGGGTAATGTCATGAACCCGTGTGAAACAATGAAAGCATGAACATTCCACAAAGAACTGGTTGGAACAAGGATATTGATAATAAGATGTATACTGACCCGAATGGACCAATTAGAAAGAATCTCGCCATAAAGATGTAACATTTTCACTTAGTAAGCTAGTATTAGGGTATAAGAAGACCTACTCTTAGAGGGAGGGGGTTAGTTGCTCTTTTAGTTGGTGGTTCTTTTGGTTGCTTTTGAGTTAGCTGCTTTTGGAGTTGCTGCTGCTGATAGCTGACGAGCTGATGCTGCTGCTGCTATTTTATATTTTTGATTGAGCAAGAGATGCTGCTTTTGGAGAACCTTTTTACTCTTAATAGATTTTTCATTTAAGAACTATTAGACTTTTATGCTTAAAATACTGAAGGGGAAAGGAACGAGAAGGCCTGTTTTCCAGGACAGATAGATAGATCCTTTGAGAGTTCTTGCTGTGACGAACTTTATTTTCCATCTAATAGGTATGCATTGCAATTTCAATTTATTCTTATAATGATGCTAAATGTAATAACCTGAATAATAAATCTGAAACTTATTCATGCTTTTAAAATTTATATAAAACTTTATTATCTTTAAAACACTGACTCAGTGGTTCTTTAGCTCAATGATAAATGTAAAATGTTAAAAGGTTTATTGTGATTGAGCTGGTCTTAATCACCATCAACTGATTCCTACTAGTTGGTCCATCGACCAATGAGCGGAATACCTTAAAAGCAATAAGAAATATTATGTTGTGTTAAAATTAGGTATCCCGTCTCCTTCCAGCGAATCGTTCTACTGTTTTTCTCCTAGGTAAGGACGGATGAGATCCAGGGAATATATGAGAGAGTGAATGTATATGCGGTGTTATGGGCCCCACCATCATATGGATATAGTCTGTGTTTCAGAGGGATATTTGTACCTGGATGTCCAAAGCATATAGGAGAAGAAATGTCATTGTTAGCGCTGGATCAGTGGCAGGTTTAGGGAATTGAGGCATTATTTAGAGCTTGCCAAATACCATTACAGATGATTTTCCTGAACAGAACAGTGCAACAGACTACCTGTTATGGGTTTGCAAAAATCAAAGACCTGAAAACACCGAGCATCCCTTCACCCACACCTATTAAGGGTATTTCAAATAACACGCTAACAGGTAAAGGGACACATGGTACAAGTACGTGAAATTCATCATATCCCGATTGGAAGGGTTGGTTGGTTTGGCCTATAGACACGAATATGTGTAATGCAAGATTCAAGGGTACCACCAAAGGGTTTAGTATCCATAAGCCCGACCCACGTTATGTACACACAGATGACCCAGGGGTAGTGACTTCCTATAGTGTCGGGAAGTTGTGCCTAGATTGGCTAAAGACCTCAACACTGTCACAGGTGAAGCAATACTTGTCCCCTCTGTCAGACAACATGGATCTAAGGGATTTCTTGTTAGGTCCCAAGAAACCACGTAGGAAACGCTTCTTATATACCATCTAAAATGAGGTTTGGAAAATCTCCCAACAGGAAGCTACAGAGAGACTTCGAGAAATCGATAGAATTAACCTAGAAAAGGCCTTAGCTGTGGTAGACAACGGCATGACCACACTCTCATCTCGTATTTATTCATTGGGCAACATTGTGACCTCAGCTAGCGACATAATGAAACAAGATTTGTCCGTTTTACAACATGGGCAAACTCAGCTACGCACTATTATGCTTCTAAGCTGGACGCTTCAATCATTACGTTCTGGCCACGTTCCATGGCAATACATTAAAGACACAAATCTGTTTTCGGCTTACAATCTAACCGACAGACAATTGACCATGGCTCGCAGAGATGCGAAGTACACCTTGCTGATCATTGAAAAACTAGAGAGGTTACCTTTTACTGTACCAGAGTCACCATCTACGGAATGGTTAATCCATGGCTATATCACACTGCCAATCACGACATTCCAGTTCCAATACTGCCTGAAATATTACCCAGTAGGCAGGTAATATGGTAGGTACCGTTGGGCGAAGGGTACATACGAGAACCCTGGAGTTGCCATATAGATATAGGTGCAGGAACAAGGACAAGGAGGTTTTCTTGAGTGGTTCAAACTGCAAAAAGGCCTTAAGTGGGTCTTTAGTGTGTAAGGAAGTGTCGCTGCACGGCGCATCTAATGCATCAATAGCGAACTTGTCCTGCTACCTGAAGGGTTCTCCAGCTGCCGTGATTTATCCGGTTTTCGAGTTACTTTCTAAAGGGAGTTACTTGATGCTGAATGACCAAGGCTGTTGTGGTATGACGCCCGGCATTGCTTATCTAGTGACCGTCAACTCCAGGATTATTTGTTGTAAGCAAGTATTGTTTCCCCCAGCTCGCACAGTTAGGGAGGCACCACTGTGGCCTTCACTGAATGTATCCAACATAGGGTTTGATTCTCTGAGCAGACTGAAAGCCATGCTGTTTCAGCAAAATGTGGCCTTAACTTCAGCCCGAGAGACTTTTGATCTCCAAGTGGCAAGGTCTTCGGCAGAGATACAGGATCTGGTCCGTATGAACTTCCCTCTCCATTTTGGAGAAATGATCCATCGTATCTTTAACATGTCTGATACGAGTGGTATCGTACACTTATTTAAGAACATTGGATCAGGTCAGTTAACCACCTTTCAAACCATTTTCGGAGTGATTCCATCTTTCATACACTCCGTACTTGGAAGCGTTTTTGGAGGGCTACCTTGGTCCTGCTTTCGGTAGTGGGCATCTTGATTTTACTTCTATTGCTTCGCAATGGATGTCAGCCTCACTCAAGACATGGAGAGAGTACTGCTGGAGCGACGTTGTCGTGAGCAATTGGTGTTCTTAATGGGGTTACCTCGGCTTCAAGAGCTGAGTGAGCATTGGTTCATGTCTTTTAGACCGGCCTGGCTTGACTGCATCCTGCCTGTCTTCCGCTGCCTTTTTTGCGGATTCGGACACGTGTTGGACCTCTGTCTAATACTTCTATTGGTTGCGCCGCCAGACATAGACATGCTGCTGGTGCCTTTACGGGCCCATGTGCACAGTTGTCCAGAGCGTATTCCCATGTTGATGATAGCGTTCCTAGAGCCTCCACGGGACACTTCAGCTCCTGTTGGACTGGAGAACGGCTCTGCAACAGATGTGCAAGCATCAGTCTCAGGTACACAGCCATCTAATTCTTCCCCGACGGCTGCCGTGGGACTCAGTGATGACCACCTCTGCTCACTTGATATCATACTGGAGGTACTGGAGGGACTGCCTCCTGCGGATGCCATGTACAGTGATGTTGAGTCTTCAGCGCAGGATTCTTAAACAATCTGGCCTTTCCTGTGCTGGGAACCGTTTGGGCAATTTTTAAACATGTAACAAATTGAAGGTCTTTGTTTTTCTTCTCTCCTCTATATGAACATAGTGGCTTTCAAGGTGCTCAGAAAAACAATGACATTATATTCAAAATAGAGAGGACCTTTTATGAACTCTTTTTAGGGATGAACACCTTTTATATAGACCTTGCTTTTATAGACACTTTTAAAGACTTTTTAAGTGCTTTTTAGTATGCTTTTAATATAAAGTATTTTTTAATTTTTTTTTTAGCTTTGACTATCATTACCTAGCTGACCTTGTTGACCTTTTGAAGAGAAGTGGGTGTCATGTCCTTTAGGTTAGTCCCATCATGTACATACCGATTACATACATTTTGTCCCATCCACACAACATAACGGTCTTACACAGGTGACCTTTTACCTAGTAGCTTACTTCTGTCTCTCTGACATCAGGCTCTTGGTACCATATCTTAATCCCTGTACCTGACGTACATAAACATGTCCCCAGGCACGTTAGATTTATTCTGTATAAGGGTCACCACTTTTTTCATCCATGGCTAACAGCCAGCTGGTCATGATCATGTTTGTTTAGAAAAGGATTAGCAGGGGATTAGCGAATGTTTTCAAAACATATTGATTCTAGAAAAACCCGGAGTGACCACTTTAGTATAAAAGACCCTCACTCCCCCTTACAAGACAGAGGAGAATTCCTTCCAAGCTGGACCGAGGCTCTGCAGGCTGATCCTTCGACAGGCAGAGACCTGACATCCCTTGCGGGGTGCCATCCTCGACGCAGAGATGGGTTCCTTCATTCAGAACCATCAGGTGAGGGGTTAGCACTTCCCCGGGGGTTTCTTGGCACCATTAGGATCTATCCTGACATTTACATACACTTCACCTACATATCTAGGTTAGGTACACTTAGGTAGGCTACGCATCGTAGGAGTACGCCAATGCTATTGTTTTATATAATATGCTTTCATTCATCCTATTAGCACTATGGTAGAAATGTATCTGCTATTTACGATATTGGTACTAGCGATCACATTTGTCTGCTCCTGTCTTTTGATTGTCGCAGCTAACATGTTTCATACTAGACTGACACTTGACCAATAAATAATTATTGAAATCGTTCCAATCGTCATTCTATGTATTCTGAGAAAAGCAAGCACGAGTGACTGAGCGAAAGATACCGTATTGTTTCCACGATACCCGAGGAATCGGGGTTGTCATGTTCAGTGGTTGCCAGAAACTACACACACCACTGTAGAATACAGGGGGATGGTAGTGGCACCATAGAGCTAGCTGGTGTAACAGCTGACTCATCCTGTGGGGGTGTCCAGAGTCTGTCTGCATGCCAAGCCCTCAGTTTAGGTCATCCCAAACGGGCAGGTCCAGGGGGGTCATAGGAACTACACAACACTATTGACTTTGCCAATGCTTGACAAGTAAGCGGCTGCAGCATCAATTTTAAAATTACTGTGTTCTATACCAAGATTAGAAAGTCATTCATAATCAACCATAAGGGCTACAAAGTCCTCTCAGAGAGCCTCACACAGAATGAGTGGATAAGTCTAGAGAGGAAGCTTCTATTACCTGTGAAACAACACATTGTGTTTGGAGATGACATCTGAGATTGGTTGGGAATGAGGCATTTATTCGACTGGTTTTTTCATAAAAAGGAGGCGTTCATTTGGCGATTGTAATATGGAAAATAATCAAAAAGGAAAATTCCAATTTATATTTCAAGATCCTCATTGAACCAAATAGCAGTATGCATGTTATGAGATCAAGAAGTGTGTGAGGGGGTGTGAGTGCGCTCGTGCCTGTGTGTGTATGTCTGTGTGTGTGTGTGTGATTGCGCACGTGCACCTGTATGTCTATATTTGAATGTGCTGATGTTTGTGCGTGTGCATAAGCACGTCTGTGATTTTGCTTTTCGGTTGAGAAGTGTTTGAGCCTGTGCATGTATTTGCATGTAGCTGTGTATGTTTTTAGGTGTGTCTATGTGTGTGGGCTTGGGTGTGCCTATGTAAGTGTGCATTTCTATATGTGACTATATGTGTTTTAAGTTTGTGTGTTTTTGCATTTGTGTCTTTATTTATGTGTGAGCCTGGGTGGTTGTGTATGTGCATAAGCATTTGTGCCTGTTTTTTGCAAGTGTATATATTTGGTTTTCCTTAAATTCCTGTGTGGGCCTGGGTCTGCATTTGTCATTATGTGTGATTCTGTTATGTGTATGTCTGATGCCCCTGTGCGTGGCAGTGTAGATCCACTATTAGTGTCTGTAGGTGTGTGTATGCATGTGAATGTGTGTGTACATATAGTTTTTTATGTTTTTCTTTGTGTGCCAGCATAACTGGCCATTTCACGCGTAAATGTACACAAGTATAACTACTCATGTGCATACTCACTCCTACAGCTAGGTGTAGCTTCCAAGTAGAGATTTATACCTAGATGTAGACTTGTACGGGGTGGAGCGTCCTACAGATGTATTTATGACCATAAAGTTACTACAGATAACTTTACAACTGTATTTTACATTCTGGCTAGTTGACAGAAATGTCCACCACCAGGTGGAGAACTCAATCACAGAGATGGAGACCTCCACCACCTAAGTGGAGACCTCTCTATGGGAAAGTATAGGGAAAATTATTTAGGCTCATTTTTTCTTTAAAAAGTAATTTAAATATTTATTATTAACTTGAGCTTATATAGTCTATTAAAGAAATTAAATTAAATGTGTATTAAACAATATACTAATATATTCGTTAAATAAATATGTTTTATTTTTAAACAATAATTTTAAAAACTCTCACTAACATTTTTCTTTTAATTTAATAATTTGTAACCTTGGTGAAAAGTTACATATGTTTAATTGTAAAATCTTTTTTTATAACAAGTTTAAAAATGTGTAATTTTTTAAGTTAAGTGTATTGGAAAATTTAAATAAGTTGTAATCCGTATCTGGTGGCCTTCAGAGTTAAACCCCCCTTCTTCCCCAGTTGAGTCCGCGAGGAATCTGGGATTTAAGTTCGACTCTAAACTTACTGGTAGGGCCCAGATCTGTTATGTTTCCTCTCTGTGCTTTTGGAAATTAAAAGCCTTGCGGAGATTCCTTCATTTCCTCCCAATGGATTGTAGGAAAACGTTAGTCCATGCATTGGTCACATCACAACTGGACTATGCTAATAGTCTGTATTTGGGTCTTCCTGCCTATCTGATCAGGAAACTGCAGATTATCCAAAATGCGGCAGCCAGGCTAATTAGAAACGTGCCTCTCTGCCATCACATCTCCCCCCACCTTCGTAGCCTTCATTGGCTGCCGGTAAAGAGAAGAATAGAATTTAAGGCATTGACCCTAGCCTATAGAACAATTGGAGAGAATGGCCCAAAATATCTGAAGAAGAGACTGCAGAAATACTCTCAGACAAGGGTCCTAAGATCTAACCAACAGGAACTGCTTGCGATTCCACGCTTCGCAAAGGCCAGGATTGGCGGGCGTTCGTTCTCAGTAAAAACTGCTTCTTTATGGAACTCCATGCCTGTACACATTAGGAAGGCCAAGTCGGAACTACTGTTCAGAAAGACACTGAAAACTTGGCTCTTTAGCCTACCCTAGAGTTCCTCTACTAGTCCGTGCATCCTTAGCTGTTGTTGCCACTGCTAGCGCCGGGACACCTCCGTTGGAGGTAGCCGTGCGCTCTACAAATGGTAATAATATATATATATATATATATATATATATATAAATATATATATATATATATATTTATATATCCAAACGAAAGTCCCAGAGCATCCAAACCACAACGGCGCAACACCAGGGCACAGACTCCAAAGGCAATGATATGGTTGTGTTTATTCACACATCAAGGTCCAAATGACGCGTTTCGGCCGCCAGACATGCGGCCTTGATCACATAGCGCGCTAGTGAGAAGTGAGTGACATATGTACGGAAGTGAAAAATAGGCAGTAGTGTTTTTTCTATGTTGTTTAGTAACATGAGAAAGCATTTTACCTCACTAGGACCGGTATGACATGGACATTTGCTTTACTGTTGGCAGTAAGTCAGGCATGTTATGTCGACATAGTGAAAAGACTCTTCTGTTTTGAGTACGGCCCGGTATGGTGCAGACAATATGTGCAATACACGCGGCATGTTACTAGGATAAACACAATGCTGATCGTGACATGATGAGGTAAATCTCATATTTCATCTGCAGCGTGTGGCTAAACTGGCACTTGCTAATACAGGCCTCGAATGCGGTAGCCTACTCTGCTGTGTGTGGGCCCCGATATGCATAACTCTAGTGTTTCCAGAGGCTAGCGGTCACATATGGTTAAAAACTAGAACATGGGCTCTGTGCGAGCTCCTGTACCTGCCGGGAGAGTTGCGGGATACCCAAAGGTTGGTGCAACCATAAGTTTAGACATTGTCACTAGCCGGTATTGTAGTGTACAATTCAATCTAAAGTATATGCTGCCTAATGTATGTATACGTCAGAAGTGGTGAGAGGAGGAGCGGGAAGGGAAATCGGGAGGGTGAAGCGTGGTGATTACGGCGAAATAATGTGTTAAGTGTGTGCCCAATAAAAAGACATTTCTAACGGAGTGTGTCTATGAGAGGTGTGTTTAAAAAGAATCTGATGACTACCAGACCGATGTACTGCGTGAAAGTGTGCAGTTTGGTCGTGCCTCCAGCCGGAGGGTGGTAGGCAAACATGTGGAATTGCCAAGTTAAAGTCACTTGGGAAATGTTGGGACTGCAAATATCGCATGTATCGCTAGGTGGCAATCAAGGACGCTGAAAGATAGAGACAGTGCAGAAATGTGTTGTGCTGCTGACTTATGCAATGAAATTGTCCTGCAGTTGGCATACATGATACACAACACAAAATACATAATGCAGGCATGCATGCGGAAACTATGTGTAGTTACAGTTACTAACATGATGTACAAAATGGCACTTATTGAATTAAGATTCCTCATTGGAATTTGATTACATGTGTGACAGAAAATCAATAAATCTATCATGCACGAATGCTCTAATTCCTCAACTGTCAACCAACAAGTAATATGAATCCACTAATGTCAAATGTGGTTATTTACAGAAAGTTATGCAAATCTTCGATTGTGTTCAGGCCTGCCGGTGCCTTGGTGTTGAGTTCTAGTATGTACCTACTCTCCAGTTGGCGAAGTAACCGCTCCCGGTTACTTCCTCTTCTCAGGGGGGGTATGCAGTCAATCACATAGTATTGTAGATGGTCAAGATTGTTACTGTGAACCTCCTTAAAGTGTCTGGCTACTGGGTAGGAAGGATCACTATTAACAATCGCCCTAAGGTGTTGGAGGATGCGTAGGTGTACCTGTAATTTTGTGCTGCCGATGTAACGCAGGCAACATTTACATTCCAGTATGTACACCGCAAACTCCGTTCTGCACGTTAGCCTTTGTTTAATGATAAAGGGTTCTTTTCTGAATGTAGCTTCCACCTGCGTGGTGTTTCTGCCAAACTTACAGGCCCTGCAACTGTTGCACTTAAAGAAGCCCTTAATATCTGTCAGCCAATTAGATCTGGTTGTGATTTCAGGACTGTTTCTTACCAGGGCATCATGCATTGAGAAGGCACGTCTGTAGGTGATGTCTGGACGTGGGGCAACCATCGGGCCAAGGATGGGGTCAGATTTAATGATCCCCCAATGTTTGTTAATCATTGAACGGATGGCACGTTCTTCAGTGTTGTATGTGATGATGAGTCTGGTACTCACTGTGTCTGGCCTTCCTGCTTCTACACTGGTCTCAGTGGTGGTATCTGGCGTGTCTTGCATTGACCTCCCTGTTAGTAATTCAGTCCTGGGTAAAGTGTTGGCTCTCTCAGTGGCTTTCTTGATGATATGTGCTGAGTAACCCCGTGCCCTGAACCTTTGGAAGGCCTCCTTCTGGCTTGCTGCTAGATCTTCAGCAGAGCTACAATAAGCTTGAATAACTCTTTGGTGAATGGTCAAGTCCCCTTTAATTTTAAGGAGGCCAGAGTTATGCCCCTACTAAAGAAACTGGGAGCAGACAAGGCCGAGCTCAAAAATTATAGACCCATCTCCCAGCTCCCGTTCCTGGCGAAGGTTGTGGAGCAACATGTCCTGAAGACAACCTCAGCGTTCCTGGAGGAATATGAGTTACTCCAACCTCGCCAGGCTGGGTTCAGAGCCCACCATAGCACGGAGCTAGTCATGCTATCTGTACTCGATGATCTCAGGATGAAGGCCGATAACAAAGAGCCGAGCGCCCTGATTCTTTTAGATCTTTCTGCGGCGTTCGACACGGTCAGCCACACAACACTATTGACCCAGCTGACGGCCCTGGGCATTCGAGGGCATGCCTATAATTGGTTAGAATCTTTTCTATCAGGTCGCTCGCAGAGGGTCCAACTTGGTGCCCAGGTATCGGAAAAGGGCAATATCTCCTGCGGAGTCCCTCAGGGCTCTGCACTGTCCCCGCTCCTCTTCAACATATACCTGCAGCCCCTGGTAGCCGCACTAACCAATATGGACTGCCGGGTTTTTAACTACGCGGATGATACCCAGCTCATCCTGAGGATCGATAACTCGGTCTGTGCCCAAGTATCAGTCCAGAACATCCTCAGGTTTACAGTCAACTGGATGACTGCAAACTCCCTAAAAATTAACCCAGATAAAACCGAAGTACTAGCCTTCCCATCAAAAAACAACCCCTGGAGCAGCCTGTTTTGGCCCAAATAGTTAGGGGCCCCCCCAGCCCATCGCCAGTTGTAAAAAGCCTGGGAATCAAGATCGACTCTGAGCTCTCTATGATCCATCAAGTCAACTCGGTGGTGGGCACATGTACTGGTCTTCTAAGACAGCTGAGGAAACTGGTTCCTCTGCTTTCAGTGTCATCTCTGAAAACTATAGTATCAGCAACTATTGTCTCACGACTCGACTATGGCAATGCGCTATATGTCGGGCTCCCCCAGAAACTCACGAAAAACTTCAGGTGGTACAGAATGACGCAGCTAGGCTGATCTTCAGGCTGCCTAGAAGAACTCATGCCACTCCACTGCTGCGCAAACTGCATTGGCTGCCTGTTAAGCAGAGAGCGAAATTCAAGGGACTTTGTATTGTCCACAAAGCTCTATACGGACATGCCCCAGGGTACATAAGGGAATGCCTAATCAATACGTGCCAGGGCGGGCCCTTCGGTCAGCAGAAGCCGTCCAGCTGGTCTGCCCTCGGGGTAACTTGGTTTCCAAAGGGGGTCGAGCGTTCTCGGTCCTCCTGCCACAACTCTGGAACCAGTTGCCCGATACCCCTTCGGAAAGAACCTGGCCTGCTTCTCTTCCGGAAGCAGCTAAAAACTATTCTCTTTAGGGAAGCACTAGATACGACATAAGACCTCTCAATACCATGGAGATCTCCCCGCTTTGACGCTGTCCCGCTTCTTCCAAAGCGCTAAGAGACCTGTCGGTGTATATGCGCTATACAAAAATAAAATAACATAACATAACATATCCTGCGCAGGCGCAGCATTTCTCCATATGGGATGCTTGTGATTAGGTGCCTGGGGTGGAAACTTGAGGCATGCAAGGTGGAATTGCCTGCAGTGGCTTTCCTGTGCAATTTGGATTGCAGAGTCCCATTGGAGACGTACAGGGTGACATCAAGGAACTCTATCGTGTCCTTGCTGATATTGGCATTGAACTCCAAATTGAGATCGTTAGTGTTGATCTCATTGACAAAAGACTGTGCACTTTCAATGCTTCCTCTCCGTGCGCTCTACAAATGGTAATAATAATAATAATAATTATATATATATAGATGTATATATATGTATTGGTCATGTGATCAAGGCCGTCTCAGGCCGAAACGCGTCAGGGCGATCATGGTGTTGTGAGCAGTAAATAATTTCACGCACGAAGCTGGGTTTGTGTTCCGTCCTTTTCCGTGTGAAAGGAAGTTACAAAGAGCGGCATCTGCTATATCTGTATATATATATATATATATATATATATATATATATATATATATATATATGAGAGAAACAATGTGGTTCCTACCGGCGCGCACAGCAGCGGGTCCAGAAGTGAGGCCGAACCAATGGCCTTTGATTATTGTCAACAACAAAGGTACGTCACACTCAGGAGTCATTTTAGTCGATTTTATTTTTTACACAGAGCCAGTCTGTCTCACCGATTCGTTTCAGCCTCACACGGCCTTGCTCACAGTTGGAAGACAATTCCACTCATCATGCTTTTATACCACTCCCCTCTCAGCCCATAATGTGGCCTTCTGGAAGTCGAAGTTTTTAAAATATTTTTACTTAGTCATAACACAAAAGACAGACTTTTCCATTTTGTTTACAAATGAACTGGTTGCACATGAATATCACAAGTATCAGATATCAATTGTCAGGTTGTTGCAATACATTGTTACCCATGGCTATACGTATTGTGTTATAGAGAGTGCCGTTTTTTAGTGCGATATTCTCGATATAGTATCTTGTATTGACCTACGTATAATACACAAGCTGATTCCGGTATGTATATCGTTACCGCAGGTGCGGTGTGTAGTATTGTACCTGCCGATAATCACTGGTGTCGTTTGATTGCCGGTGCCGCTTTTCGGCCATGTTTGACTACAAGATTTAGTATCCATTACATTTAAAGTGTTCATGCGTGAATGTAGTCTCAAACCCAACAAATGTAAATACACATTATTATCGCAGGTGTGCTGCATAGTGTGACACCGAATTGTGGGTCTAGTACCCTCAGGACAGTGATGTTAGTACTCATGTTTTAATTGGGGATCCCTCACTACAGATGAACATTTTCTAATGTTAGTTGATTATTCAGATTGCTCTAATTTCATAAATGTACATAAAGTTCCTAATCATTATTGAGGCCTTTTGGGATCTTAGTTCGTAGCCTAATAATGTAACGTGATTCAAGTTGTCTTAGCTTCTTCCTTCTATCACCCCCTCTTTCACTTGGTGGGATGGTGTCTAGTCCAAAGAATTCCATCTTTCTCCAGTCGTTGTTTTGGCATTGAGCTATGTGTTTCGCGATTGCATAATTCAGATCTTTGTTTTTCACGGCTCGGATATGTTCCAGGATTCTCTTTTTCAGCATGCAGGTTGTGCTGTCAACGTATTGTAGGCCACATACACACCGGATGATGTATACTACAAATTGAGTTGTGCATGTGATCCTGTGGTTGATTTTAATGCTCTTCCCTACTGTGTCCATTATTTCGTTCGTGTTTACTCCTATTTTATAACAAGTTTAAAAATGTTGTGTAATTTTTAAGTTAAGTGTATTGGTAAATTTAAATAAGTTGTAATCAATATATATATGTATGTATGTATATATATATATATATATATATATATATATATATATATATATATATATATATATATATATATATATATATATATATATATATATATATATATATATTCCAACACTCCTTCAATAAAAAGAGAGACCGCACTCGCAGACTGTGGAAAATCCTTTTCTTCATTCCTCAGACCGCTCTACGACTAAACAACTCTGAGACGCGTTTCGGCTAAACAGCCTTTATCAATCAGATATAGTCCCCATCTTTGCTTACTCAAAAAGTGCATGCTTTATATAGAGGTAGAAAAAATACTCTTTCAAATTGCAATCACAGCTGATATTTGGGTATGGTTACTTTGCAATATGTTTTCAGCAGTTGTAGATGTCAATAAAGTCACAATATTTTCAATAAACCAAAATGCAGTGATTTTACAGTTATGTCAAAACCGCAAATGAAAACCAAATTACTTTGCAAAATAATGACATATTTCCTTAGCTGTGGCACATGGTAAATGGGTTAATTCATTAGCAGCATTGTGAGTCAGCACGTTGATTCAAAAACATATTTTTGCCTCTCCCCATGTTGACTCCCATAGAATTGCTTCTGCAAAATTTCTGTAAAATACCAGTCAACACTAGGGCAGTGTTATGAGTCCAGCGTAGTCCGAATCGTCAAGCAATTGAGACACATTCCCCACCGATGGCAACTGCCTGTTGGTGCCCTGCTCCTGGTGTCCGAATAATAACGTGTCGATTTAAGGGAGCTTGCAGGGATGTCCGTCCCCGCAACGGGAGTGTAACCTCCCAGCCTCGAACTGCAACCCCTGCCTCGCCTTCCCCTCCATCTGTCTCCGTCCTCACCCATATCCAGGGGGCTGCCAGTCATAGACACATCTCCAAAGGCGTGGTTGCGCTGGCAGCTTCCAAACCGCAGGTGGGGCTGCCTTTTTTGAGTAAGCAAAGATGGAGACTATATCTGATTGATATAGGCTGTTTAGCCGAAACGTGTCTCAGACTTGTTTAGTCGTAGAGCGGTCTGAGGAATAAAGAAAAGGATTTTCCACAGTCTGCGAGTGCGGTGTCTCTTTTTATTGAAGGGGTGTTGGAAAATATTAAAAGGTGCTAGCGGTGGCACCTTTAACTGCACCACCTGCGGTTTGGAAGCTGCCATCGCAACCGCGCCTTTGGAGATTATATATATATATACATATATATATATATATATATCGGATTAAACTGCAATAAATTGTATTTGGAGATATCTGGAGTCTGTGCCTTGTCCTTGGTGGATTTATAGATATATATATTTCCAGCACAGTTCTGGGCCCAGACGATCCAGAGAAATACGCGTACTCATAGTGGTGCGAAATGAAAGGTTTATTGCGTGCAATTCATCCCCGTAACCAGCATATGGAAAAGAACATCCTACGCGCCTTGCTCACGGGTGACAGGCTAAGTTACTTTGCATATTTTATCATAAAACAGTGTAAATAGTGAAAAAGGGCATGCATGTCGACAGTATTCTTTAATACTGCAGCGGCCATTTTAGACTTATATAACATAGTGGCATAATAGTATGTGCGACAAGCAAATTGATGCAATTGCCAGAATAACAGATTAACGCCCACAGTAATTTAAGTATAAAATCAAGAAACCACAATTAGAGAATGGAAAGTAAATGTGCGTTTGTGTATAAATCAGCTAACCGACTTCACAAATTTCCTATTACTTAATCCATCGGTGTCACAATGAGCAAGCATTGCAACTTCACATTACATTACATTCTGGTGGAAGTGGCATGCAGAAATCACCTACCAGCACTATGAGCAGGTAACATAAGCATCGCTTAATTTCTTACCTGACAACATTTGCACATTTATTGGGTCCTCAGCAGTGTGAAATTTACATATATTTCGACCCTTAATTTCTCAATAACTATTGAACAGATTTACACCAAGTCACAAAAAAGCAGGCTTTCTGAACCTAAATCTAGCTTTCTGCCAAATCGGTGTAATTCCATTCAGCTGTTTTTGCAGTATCGCTGTTCAATTTTCCTATGGAAAAATGCATGGGGAAAACACGTTTCAAGACATACCCATATGCATGCCGACCCCCCGCCTCCCCCGCAAACCCCTCTTTGAATTTCCCTAAAACCAGGGCTTTAAGTGGAATTAAAAAACTAGAGGGTCTCTCAAAGGGGCGTGGCTGATGTAATTAAAGAACTCTTCTCCATCATCAAGGAATTCGCCAAACCCTGCAGCGAAACAACAGACTTCCCACCCTCCCAAGACCTCTGCAACAGACTCAGCACCTTCTTTCACCTTAAGATCAAGATGATCTACGACAACTTCGAAAACCATGATCTCCACACTGCTCCTGCTCCCCGTCCAAACGACGCCACCCGACAAACCCTGCTCAATTAGACCCCACTCACGGCAGAAGACACCTTGAGGCCCATGAAAAGCATGCACTCCGGGACACCCTCAGACCCTTGCCCACCACACATCTTCCACAGAGCCGCCTCGGCCATCGCACCCGAACTACGTCGGACGATCAACTGCTCCCTCGAGACCGTCACCTTCCCCGATGACTGGAAACATGCTGAGGTCAACCCCCTCCTGAAGAAACCCTCTGCTGACCTAATGGACCTCAAAAACTTCAGGCCCATCTCCCTGCTTCCATTCGCAGCCAAAGTCATCGAAAAGGCCATCAACACCCAGCTAGCAAACTTCATTGATGCTAACAATGTCCTGGACATCTCCCAATCCAGATTCCGCAGCAACCACAGCACCGAGACCGCCCTACTCGCCGCCACCGACGACATCTGCTCCCTCCTCGACCGGGGCAAAACGGCAGCACTTATGCTCCTGGACCTCTCGGCTGCTTTCGACACCGTCTCACACCGCACCCTAGCCACAAGACTCCACGACGCCGGCATTCGCAACAAGGCCCTCAACTGGATATGCTCATTCCTCACCGGCAGAACCCAGCGAGTCAGACTCCCGCCGTACCTCTCGGAACCAACAGAGACCAACTGTGGAGTGCCCCAGGGCTCCTCCCTCAGCGCCACCCTCTTCAACATCTACATGGCCCCCCTCACAACCATCGTCAGTAACCATGGGCTCAACATGGTCACTTACACTGACGACACCCAGCTTATCCTCTCCCTCACCAATGAACCCAGCATCACCAAACACAACTTCCAAGAAGGGTTGAAAGCTGTCGCCTCCTGGATGAAGAAGAGCTGCCTGAAACTCAACTCAGAGAAAACAGAAGTCCTCATCCTGGGCTCCACCCCCTCCACATGGGACGACTCCTGATGCCCCCCCCGCCCTAGGCAATGCCCCCACCACGAAGGACCACGCACGAAACCTCATACTGGATTCTTTGCTCACAATGAACCGCCAGATCAACTCCGTATCCTCGACCTGCTTTAACACCCTCTTCATGCTTCGAAAGATGTTCAGATGGATCCCATTCGAATCCAGAAAAACCGTCACACACGCCCTCATCATTAGCAGACTAGACTACGGCAATGCGCTCTATGCCGGAATCAACAAGAAACTCCTTCGCAAACTCCAGACCGTACAGAACGCCGCAGCCAGAGTGATCCTCGACATCCCCCGTCGCAGCCACATCACCCAACACCTCCGCGATCTCCACTGGCTCCCACTTGTAAGAAGAATTACCTTCAAGCTCCTCACCCACGCATACAAGGCCCTGCACAACACCGGACCAACATACCTGAACAACCATCTCTCCTTCCACCCACCCAAAAGACATCTCCGATCAGCCGACCTCTCTTTAGCCACCGTCCCACGCATCTACAGGACCAGAATGGGAGGAAAGTCCTTCTCCTACCTTGCAGCCAAGACCTGAAACGACCTCCCCCTCCAGCAAGCCCACACACTGCCCAGTTCAAGAAGGACCTCAAGACCTGGCTCTTCGGATGACCCCAGCACTCAACGGAGCCACCCCTCTCCCCCAGTGCCTTGAGACCCTCACGGGTGAGTAGTTGCGCTTTACAAACCCTGATTGATTAATTGATTGAAAGGCGTGGCTTAAAAATAAGCAAGCAAAAAATCTGTGCTTAGCATAGTGTGATGCCCGACTAGTATTTTGCTGCTTCTGTCATAGCATACATATATATAATACAAATAACATTACACCTACAGCAAGTCAGGGCTATTGGCTTTGCCAATGGTTGTTAGTTGCGTAAGATAAACAAGCAACAACTATGGCTTTGTTGTATAAAATATTGAAAATGCTTCAGTTCTGAAATGATGAGACTGTGAAAGAACTATACCGAGTCTCTTTGCAGATACCTCAAAGGCAGTGAAGGGTGGTACTGCTGCAGAGTTGGGATTTTTTTTTCACCCTGTTGGCAAAAATGGAGAGGCCGATAGAGACCCATCTCAGCACCTGCTTTGTAGAACTGCCGATGCTGAGCACCGGCAAGACCTGAGCCACTTAAAGCCCTGCCTAAACCCCTCCCATTTAGTAGTAAATATTCCAATAATAACTTTCTAGGCACTCTCCACTGTACCTCCCACATTTACTGCCAACACATATCTGCGTGTATAGAGATATCTGCCAATGTGGTGGAGATCTCTGTGCAGAAAAGATAGGAAAGATGGAGACAAAGGCCGTAGATTTGTGAAGACAATTTTGTAGTGCCTGAATAGTACTATTGTACTACTTTACATACTACAAATGCTGTTTGTGACTCGGGCTCTATATGTCTGTGTTTGTTGCGTGTGCCTCTGGTTGTTAGTGAATGCGTGCTTGTTTGGTTCCTCTGTTTCTGCCAGGATAATGGCACTGACTGTTCCTCCGTGTGTCTTCACACTTAAAGCCTAGTCCATTTTCCACTGACCTGGAAGGAATGGGCTCTGTTACCGCCTTACATAAGACATCCTCCTAGATGATTTGTAACCTAAACCCGCTATTAGATCATGCAGCAGTAAACACCGTACCTAAGAGTCATCAGCTGTGAAATTGGTTCTATTCCCCGCCCTGCGAGCTCTGGGAGCAGGGAGATTGTTCATCGAGGCATGCGTCCCCGCAGGGCCGCAGCAAGGCATTCATGACCGGCCTTCGCGCGCAGGAAAATGGCGCGAGGAAATAATTCACCATCATCAAAGGCCGCGGTAATTGTCTCCCGAGAGAGGGAGGCCGCGCGCCGGGAGGACTATTGTTGGGTTTGAACTTTGTCAGGCCACTCAGGAGGCCGCCGGGTGTCGCCCACGAGAAATACCTTACCGTGTGAGAAAATGCGTAATAAAGGATGGTTTGGAAAAAGGGGTTTCGACAGTTGGTCAAAAAGGTCACTTTTCAGGAAAAGTATACCAACAAAACTGAAATTAGATAATACATAATTCACTGCTCAGTGACAGCTCACCCTTTCTTCATGCAATGCATTCATAAGTGGCCTCTGCTTTTTAAAAAAATTCAAGAACTTTTGCTAGAAAGTCAGCCTTGTCTATTCACAGTGCTAACCATTCCATTTCCTTTTTTGTACCACTCCCTACTCTGTCACATGGGCCCACCTCTTGAGACAGGTCCCCGTTAAAATTTGGATTACAAAACAAAAAGAATACCCCTCAGCCTTACTCCCTCAGCCCCTCCCATGACGAGGGAGTGGAAATTAAGGGGGTTATCACCTAAATTGCATTCTCCACAATTTCTTACACAATCTATCAAACTCTTTCTTTTCCAGCATCCCTCAAGCTCAACTATTTCTCCCTCTATGCACCCGTCCTCCGGCTACCAGTTTGTTCCTAGGTAATATACTGATTCTTCCCTGAATACTGTGGACAACGCTTGTAGTTCCCATATGTTTGTCACAGAGTGTACGTCACACTCCAAAACTTGAGACGCGCAATTAAGATCCAGTTTCATCCATAAATGTTTCTGGTTAGGCTTCACAATACCGGATCACCTTTTCCCAAAATATACACTCCGTCTAGTGTCCTCCTAGTCTTAAAGTCCTCTTGCAATTAATCACATATATCAACGGGATAACCCACATATCCACCTGGCTTAATCGTACGTACACATAACTTCAGCAGAGCTTGAAATAGCTCTTTAGAGCACTCCTTAGAAATTAGCATCAACTTCTCCCTGAGTCCGTCATCACTTTCCCTCTAATATTATATTCATCACCTCCTTCTTCTAAGTACCATTTTATCCAGCCCCTCTACTAATTCCCTCACCACCTTCATCTCTCCTGGTAAATAAGGTTTAACACATCCAACCGAATGGCCTATTTTTACAAAAGGCTCTAAACAATGTTGGACAACTACCAAACCTTGACACAGGTATCTCTCACACAATTTGGGATTCACTCCTGTCTTTGATCGTATCCCCTTCCCTCCCTTGTTCCATCTCATGGACGGTAATCCAAGTTAGGCGAACTCACTTGCTTACTAACTTCCATAAACCAGTTCTATAACTTCATACACACTCCAGCTCGGGTTGCTTTCTATTTCCAAAAACATGCCTCTGCCATCTTATCACCAAACTCACTCTCGATATATATTTGTCAAATGTACTTCAAATTTGCTAAATTTATTTTCATCTAGAATTTTTGATGAATTTTAAAAAAACGATTTTCTGGGCCAAGAAAAGGCAGATGAAAAGCTTTTCTGTTCTCTGCCTTGACGATTTCCACACGCTTAAAAATTAAATAATGTAAAACCCGATTTCATGTTTCCTCCAACCTCATTGGTGGCTCACCGGGAACCATAAAACATATGATGGTGCCTGCTCATTCTGCCTAGTGCCCACATACACAGCCCCCCACACCTCAACACACCACATACTAGACATCGGAGTCTGACATGCCATGCAAGACCAAATATCTTTGTTTTATCTGAGCACATCAAACATCTGAAGTATCTGATTTCCAGTGAGGCAGCCAAACTCCCTTTAAGTCACACTTTAATATTACTAGTCAAAAATGGCCTTTACTTTCATCTTTTTTCCAAAGGCAAGCGCAATGAAACGAATATCCACAGTACCTTAAATTTGCCAAATCAATTTAGATGGATTACGCAGTGGTGAAAGTGACACCAGACTGCACTACAGCACACGCGTTAAATTCCACATTGACAGCAGTGTATTAATATAGACAGGATATTTAAATCTGCTGTCCTGTAGGACAGGGGAAACAGTAGCACTGCTTGTTGAATCCCGCTTCCGCTCACACAATGTGCCTGCCACCATGCTCGACCTGCGTCACCCAAGATGCGCCATAGATAAAGTCTCACTGTGCCCGCTACCGCACTGACATGTTCTCTTTTCAACTGTTGCCTGCACACACCATTTCCACACACTCACATGGGTATGCTCCACTGTGCAGTAGCACCACCAGCTTCACATGTACTCTTGCCCCGCACATGAATTGTAGTCGGGTGGCTCCGCAAATGAGTTCAGAGTTAGATCGCTCAACTTTATCAAGCCAGGTAGATGCCTCATGGGTGTCAGGTGATCGTCTTGCTTCACGTGACGACTCGTCTGAAGGACTCCACTCCACACAACTCCCTACCTGCTTGTTGCCATTGTTGACAATAAAGATATGCCGACAAGGTAGAAACAGAACACAGGTTTATCTGTTACAGGGTAAGAAAACATGGATCCTCAAAGAATTAAAGGAAAGGGCTTCATTCAAGGCTCGTATAACTGTCACATTTCAGAACCACCAACTGTTCACAGAACTGCTTTCATCTTTGCTCTGATCGAAACATTACTATCTGCCTTGTCTTACAAATGAGACATGCAACACCACAGATGCTACACTCTCCAGATCTGAATCTAGGAGCAGATTTCAAATCCAGCAGCAAGGGCCGTATGCAGTGGTGTAGCAGGAATAGTGTGGGCTCTTATGCAAGACAAAATAGGCCCCTCTCCTCTCAGTCGGTATTAAAACAAATCAATAACTGGGCTGCAGCGGCCCCCATACACATCTGGGCACTGCACCTGCTGCTCTAATGATAGCTATGCCGCTAATTTCATTTCTCTGAGCTCCTCTTTCTACCTGTGTTTCCTCTCGCCTTCCTATCTCATGATCCCTCTCTCTTCTCCTTCTTACCTCTCACTCTCGTCACACACACTTCTTCTCTTTTCACCCCTCTCACTCATCCTTATCTCCTTCCTCCTTTAACCCACTTTTTCTTCTCTCCTCCTTGCTTCTCTTTACTTTCCCCTTTGCCACCTTTTCCTCTCCCCCACTTCTGCCTTATCCTCCCCTTTCCTGTATATAAACATTTTAACTTCTTTCCCCAACCTCTTTTAATATTTCGGCCCTCTCCTGCCCTTTCCTCTTGTTCACGTCTAAATGTTGTCTTTGCTTCTTTCTATTTCTTCGTCCTCCGTTCTTTCCCTTATTTCTGCACTGTTCTTTTTCTTCCATATCCCCTTTTCCAAGTTCTTATCACCATTTTCTCTCTTCCTTCCTTTTCTCTCATTTTGTCTTCTCCCTGTTACATTTCATCATCTTTTACCTCCTTTTTCTTTGTGTTCTTCATGTCTTCCTTACCCTCTCCTCTCATTTTCTTCTTCCTTTCTCATCTAAATAGATCATCTTTTTTCCTTATCTTTCGCTCTTTGTCCTCTGTCTTCCTGTTCTGTCTCTACAGTAAGTCTCCCTACGCCCCATCTTTCCTATGTCTTTAATTCCATTACCTTTACTCTTTCTTGTTATTTCTTCTCTTCTGTCATCCCTTATTTTTCATCCTTTCTCTACCCCAACCTTCTTTCTTACTTCTAGACTCACCCTTTACTCTACTACACAACCCACCCCTCAGAGCCACCTTGCCCTTACTTAGTGAGAAAGAGTACAGACCCAGACGCACCTCCAGCACAGCGCCAAAATAATATTGTTCCATTAGATTTTCTATTATGAAGTCCAAAAGGGCGATATTTTTTATATAAACAATATTTACGGCACAATATTTCTGTCAGATGATATTTTGGTTGGATATTCTGGTACCATACCCCGCAAGCGCGTTCATGGAAGTATTCAAGAGTCCCAGCTGACCCAAGAATATATTTTTTTAATACTTATTTTTATTATAGTACTGCATCATTTATCACAATAATTAGCACATTTTACAATTCTCATAATCTGCCCATAGGACCATTAGCAAGGTTTACATCGCGGCATGCGTGGAGTACCAAGGTTTACTCACCCAGGCACCATTTGTGTGCAGTAGTGTTCATTACAATCCGAATGCAGGAGTGACAGAAGAAAGAACGATATAAACAGCGAAAACAAACCAACAACATCTCGCAGCAGTCACTGGTGACGGTATTTCTCTAAAAACATGATTACCAGACATTTTGTTTATTTGCGAGGGACCCACGAATATTTAAGGGTCATTTCCCAAAGTCATAACCGAAGGGGAAAAAAGTCAAACATTTTTCTTTGCCTTGAGAAGGCTGTTTTGAACTTTTGGCTTCTTCTTCCTGGTTATAGATAACAAGATATATTAGATCCAAGCATTAGTGGCTGGATTCAAATGCGTCATTGCTGCATTGTTTCAATTGGTGAATCTTATCAGTAGCTTTGATTCACAGACAAGTGTGTTTTTATTTTGAAGATTTGGCGCGTGCCCTCATTTCATCTGAGTAGCAAAATAGGCTCTCTCAAACCTAGGATTTAATCACACGCATCATATTCCTTCATGGAAATTATAGGCAACTTTTTGAGACTATTGGGCCCTCTGAATTAGATTTAGCTTCCATCCTATAGTTTGGAATCAGCAGTTCCATACATTAATGAGTGGTACATGGCCATACAAATGGTAGAATATGCTATACAAATACTTGTTAAATAGCATATGATTTCTTTGAAAAAGCAATACTTGCAACAAAGTAGTGAGTACTCTACTAAAAGGCAACAAGATTGGAATAAGTGGGACACCCTACATGTAGAGACCTTTTCTTTGCCTTTCCAGGAGGAAGACGCGGGTAGGAAAACTGTCACAGAAGGCTTTGCCGCCCACTCCTTCTCCATAGAGACACGCCAAAGAGACTGCAAGACAAGCTCAGGGCAAAGAGGCGCTTTTATGTCAGTCTGCTTTCGAAAGGAAATTAATGACCCCCGCCCACCACCACCGCCATACTGCCTTCCATTTCGAGTCTATAGCCTCGTCAAATTAGGCTGAGAATAATTTAAAGGAAACAGTTTTGCAATGGGGTCCATTGGTTCCCACCACCCACTCTTCCCCATTTTTCTTCTGTAGGCCCCGACAGAGGGAGCATTCTTTGGGTCGGGTTCGTAATTAAAGGCTGCAGACCAGGCAAATCAGAGGGGCGCGTACAAAGATTATTGCGCCTTTCATAGATCATGTATGCCGGGCTGTGACATAATAAATAATCCACCCAGAGTTTTAAAGGTAAAAATCTGCAAACCATTAATAACGCCTGCGGCACCATCGATCAACTTGAAGCCTGGCCGTTACTGCTGATCCCCTGTTACCCTGGGCTGCAACTTTGCCTTTTGTATAATTTTTTATATATTTTTCATAGTTCCATTCCCCAGCTTACCATTCAACTTTTCCCCTTCATACCAAGAATAATTTATATGTGCCATGCAATATTTTTATAAGTGTAGCAGTTATATTAAGTGGTATACTTCTCTTCAAGGTCTCGTATTGTTATAAATACACTGACAGCGATAATCTAGTAAAGTTAGTCATTCTGCACATATGCCTTGCGATTTTATTTTATTTCTGAAATAACAACGCAAAAAAAACACTGCCCTGTAAAGTTCACAAAAAACGAGGCAAAGCGCGATCTACTTGCAAAGGCAATGGCTAGGGGATAATTGGCTTATTTTTTTCATTTATTTATTTAAGGTATCTATAGTGCAACCTAACTTGAACGAACTAAAATATTTTTTTTTAAAAGATATTTGTTATTAGTACATTGTTCAAATGCAATTAGAACGTCTAACCACCAATACAATATTACAAAAAACGGATTAAAATATAACAGCATAGCAATTTAGAAACAGAAGCGCATCTAAAAGATCGGCGGTAAAAATGAACGGAAACAATAACACAACAAGCATTTGCAATGCAATAGGTCTCGCATTTACGCGAGTTTGAGCTATTGACATTGCAAATGATAATGCCTTTATTTTTGTTTTCGTTTTTAAAACATAAATAAAAGGCATAGTCATTACAATGCCAATAGCTTAAAGTCGCGTAAATGCGAGACCTATTGCATTGCAAATTCTTGTTGTTAAAGAAGCCAAACCCGGTTGTAAGGTTTAATTCACGGACTGTCCATGTAAGTAGCAGACGCGTGGTCACCTTAATGTTAGGGTGTTTGTGTCTCACCCTTCCTTAGATTATACTTTGTAAAGACTAGCGATACAGCACTTCAGAAATGCTCAGGCACTCAGTACTTTTGAGCTATTTTGAAAAGTTTATATAAATGTATACATTTTATACATCGGTAGACATGCCCATGGCCTTACAGACCAATGTATGTCTCTGGCATGTGGTGAAAGCAAGAGTTGTTGGGTGCCGTAATAGCTAGTTGTTGGCATATTTTGGCTTAGTCGCATGTATGTTAGTTCTGTCTTTCAATTGTTTAATAGTGTTTGGCGTGTCCTTGGAAAGATTGCTGTTGCTAGCACAATGATTATCAACTACAGGGAATATCTGTGGTGTGGAAGATGTATGGACCTTGTCCTGTCTAACATATACTATTGGATGTGACTTGTGTGGATCAGGAAAATGGATGCATGCTGTAGTGAGCGCAACAATACACAACTGTGTGGCACAGTTGTGTCAATGGTGAAATTTCTTGAAACTGTAAAAACGCTACGCATCATTCAGAGTGCCACCTCAGTTGTAAGTTTACTAAAGTACGCTGTGCGCGAGGGCTAAAATTGGTTTGATGGTTTTTCCAGAGATTTGGTTTGGGAATTGGAGCCCGCTCCGGCATGAATTGATGCGAGTGGCAGGCTGCTGATGGCCCAGGTAACAGCTGTGCACGAGATGCTGCATCGTTGAATGCACAGACCGAGCTGAAGGGTTTATTGCTGTGCCCCAATAATCTTCTCATCGCAATACCTTCTTGTGTGTTTAAACTGAGCTCTTCCATTGGAGCGGTGGGGCTGGGTGGCACTGCGCGCAATCATGTGACTGTTGCTGGGAAGAAAGTGGTGTAGCGGTGTGACCCTCGCTGCTGGCGGGTGCTGCCTCCGTGTCTGACGGCAGAGCCTTTGTCTTGCTGGCTCTCATCCTCGGTGCACTTGTCACACTGTCATCTCCCTGTCTGGCCAAGGTTGCCCGTCCCGGACACCCATTGCCGAGGCTAGAGGTTGGGAAATGTGAAGCAGGGTGTCGTGGGCGCCAGGGACAGAGCAATACAGTGGTGGGAGCGCGCGCCAGGGACAGAGCGATACAGTGGTGGGAGCACGCCAGGGACAGAGCGCCACAGTGGGGGCACGCCAGGGACAGAGCGCCACAGTGGGAGCACGCTAGGAACAGAGCGCCACAGTGGGAGCATGCCAGGGACAGAGCGCCACAGTGGGAGCACGCCAGGGACAGAGCCATACAGTGGGAGCACGCCAGGGACAGAGCTATACAGTGGGAGCACGCCAGGGACAGAGCCTTACAGTGGGAGCACGCCAGGGACAGACACATATAGTGGGAGCACGCCAGGGACAGAGCCATACAGTGGAAGTTAGGAAAGAGAGTGGGTAATACATCGGGAGCCATTAACAGAGCGAGTTAGCAATAGAGTGGAGCCAACAACAAAGATCGCTCTGCAAAACACTTAAACCATATCGTTTCCAAAGTACCGATTCTGGTTAAACCATTTACAAGCACTAGTAGCGCGGCGATAGATACGTATTTCCAAATATACACCAAAACAATTTTTAGCGTAGGTCCACTTAACTTAATTATTTATTATGTGTATAAAAATCTTAAGTGCTCCGTCCAAAATAAAGGTTTGGGTAAAAAAAACAGACAGAAAGTTTGCTATAGTGTGATGTTTCGGTGTAAAAACCTACACTTCAGAAAGGAAACCAGGACAGACTAATTAAGCGCAAACAAGCCGACTTCAGAAAGGAAACCAGGACAGACTAATTAAGCGCAAACAAGCCGAGCGAGACAGATTGCAATCTATTCTTCGGCAGCATCTGTGGGATGCAAAACAAGCACAGCAGGATGCTAAAGTTGTGCTCGCACGGAGGAAAGTTAAATAAAAAAACATGTATTGTACAGCTGGCAAATGCTAAAAGCCCCGAAACCTCTTTCGTTTTCAGTCTCTAAATTTTTGAAAAGGTAATATGTAAAGCTTTTGCCTAATCCAAAACACTGCATCTCTTTGTCATCAACACGCGAGCGGTAACCACAGCAAAATACAAAAGTTGTGCTCGCAGCGTTACAAAGTTACCTATATGCTTGTTACACACGCGAGCATTAATTTATTTAGTTCACATTCACCTCTGCAGTACACGCCCAGTGCGCACACAAACATGCAATTAACACACAGGGACACAGAAGGCCCGTCCTCTGACCTGCCAGCTGAGGGAAACTGCGTGTACAGACCCCGGTGGCAGCTAATACACTTATTAAACACCCAAAAAGTAACCACAGAAAGATGGTAAAATTGTGCTCGCACTGTTACAAAGTTGACTACGATAAACCACTAAATCAAAGCAAGCAAGACGCGCGGCCGCGAGACGCACTCTGTGGAGGGGGAGGAGCGTTGAAGCGCGCGCTTGGGAGAGCAAGTGAGAGGAAAGCCAGATGGCGCCTGATCGAGCGATGCGAGGAATGCGCGTTACTGTGCGAGTAACCGCACGCTCTAGGCCACACAAAAAGCTGTGGTCGGCTTTTTAAAGCCCACTCACTAAATGTCTCGCCAGAGCAGTGCATGCGCTGGCTCAGGCGAGACCTAAAAAACGTGTTGGTTAAGCGAAGGTGAGGACAAGAGTATCCAAAAATTCTGCAGTGTCTATTCAAAGAAACTGTTGTCTCGTCCCTGTTATGAAGCAGAAATCCCCCTTTAGCAAAATATATTTGTTTCCGGTAGAAAGGTTTCCTGGGAGAGGATGTGGTCCGTCGGCTAGATTGCCGACTTTGGTGCTGGAAACCAAGGTTCGAGCCTCGGGGTCGCGTCCACATCCTGTGATTCTGGGCAAATCACGTAATCTCCCCGTGCCTGAATGTGTCCTTGTGTAACGTAACCGGTGCTCATATAAAGCGCTCCAATACCTTTGGGTCGAGTTCGCGCTATATAAATCTGCATTTAAAAAAAAGACCCAAGACAACTCTATGCAACCCTAGTATTGAACCGGGATGGCTAATTTCCGGCCACAGCAAGATGGCGGCTGTTCGAAAGCAGACAAGCTTAATGGTTTCAAAGTCGAACCTGCTCCCTCGAAACTAAGCCCTGCTTCCAGAGGGAGCCTTCGCAAGACTTCAGGAATGAGGTCCAATGTACTGGAGATAATAATAATAACAACACAACAATAATATGGATAGGGTGACCAGATCTTGAGAACCAAAATGCTGGGACATTTTTTAAAATATAGAAGAAGGACTACAATTTTACATCAACGAAGCAGCGCAAAATGACAGCTCTCAACATAAGAACACAGAAGAGGCACTGAGAAAAAAAAACAAATGTAATTTTAAATACCAGCATCATACCTGTTAATTAAATTGCTTACTTTTAATAGCTGCTAAATATCACAACTTTAGAACAGTAGACCTTCCCCCTCTAAAAACCAGGAAATGAGCCAATTTGCCAAATTCTGCCGGGACAGCTGGACAAAAACGGGACTGTCCCATCAAATCCGACACGCCCTATCTCCCTAAATATGGATCATTGCCTTTACAGAAGGAGTAAGATTGTCTGTTGACTTTCCCAACGAAAAATACCGACTATTTCTGTGCAAAGACCCCGGCGTTTCACTTAAATAGCCGGACTTTATATAAAGTAACCCATGTTCTTTTATTACATGACTTTGCTGTCTTTATTTAACTCTCAGGCTTGGCTCATTAGGACAGCTCTTGAACACATTTTAAAGGGCTGTTTTCTTATATTTGTTTTTTAAGTATGTGCTTAGAAGAGGAAAAACACCAGCTTTTGGTGACTTACCTAATTTATGTACTGACAGGACAATAAAATACGAGTCATGCTGGTAAAAAACTGGCAAGCTGGCCACCATAAGAAGAAGAGAGAAGTTTATTATAATACCATCTAGTTAGAGTACAGCACTTGCAAGCGAAAATTTGTAGTGTAAATAATGATGTCCAATTTAATTACTGTCAGTTTATTAACTTTGGAAGGAAAAAGGGCTGAAATCATGGCCCCAAAAGGGTCAAACGTTTGACCTGTATTTTACCGGCATGGCTGGTATTTTGCTGCCAAGAAAGGTAAAAAAAAAAAATTTTAAAAAGCGAAAAACGAAATTCCAGTATTTTCTTCCACTTTGAAATAGAAATTGAAAGTAGCAAATACAAAGTCAAAAGTCTTTTAGGACTGTCTGAACTATTCATTTTTGATTTTTAAAGAAAATAGAGGCTGATTTGCCATAATAATAAAGAATACAGAGGATTTTTCTCAAACTATTGTTTAAGTATCAAACGCTGGTCTTTCTAGAGCTTGAAAAAATGTACAAATGGCCGGTTTATTTCTCTGAGGAAGGTGGTAAATCTGCCTGCGGTCACACACCAATGTCAGCTACATAAAAACAATCATAAAATGTGTTTAACAAAAACTTACTAAAAACATATTGAACGATTGTATACTGCTGCTCAATAGAGTGCAAAAAAGTTTACAAGTATTCTCAGGCGAGTGTATATTTTCATTTACAGAAGTTTGACAAAATACCAACCAACTGGAGCTTTATTTTTCATAAAACAAAAATATATGTGGATGAATTCCGATAAAATGATTGCTCAAAGTTGCAGGTTACTTGGTGTGCTGAGTAACAATTCTCTTTTCTAACTTTTTGGAAGCACTTTTGGTCATCTTCCTGTGTGTGGACTACCAGGATGAGCTGTGTCGTTCTATACGCCTCCACGCATAGAGTAAGAGAGGATAACAGAGCCCTGCAGGACTTGGTGGACTTAGAGTTCTCAAATGTGATCATTTATGTATGGTTCTGCAGGAATCACAAGAACCAGTTAGGGACCGAGGCCCTTATTTATGAAGGACTTACGCCACCATTGCGTGACGCTGCAGCAGCGTAAAAATTGTGCCACACTGCGCCATATTTACAAAGTGACGCATCTAGGCAGATGCATCACTCTGTAAACCTCTACGCTACATTATACCTGCATCAGGTATAATGTATGTAGGGTGGGCGTTCCCCCGTAAAAAAAGGCTTGTGGAAGTGGCTCAGTGAAATCTGTGAGGTTTCACTGTGCCACTTCTACCAGTTCACTGTGTCAAATCCTTACACCTGCTTCACAGCAGGCGTAAGGACTGACGCATGCCCTTTTACATGGGACTCGCCCATGTGTATTGACACATTGCTGGAGTTGCGTCTGTTTTGCGACACACCCCAGCAATGCGCCATTACTGCGCCACCAGATACGTCAGGATTCCTGACGTATCTGGTCAATCCTTGTGACATGATGCTTTGTACTTTAAATATGGCGCATCCAAGGTGTCGCAAGGAGGGAAAAATGAAAAGTGTTGCATCGCTGTTTTCAACCAGCGATGTAACACTTTCATAAATGAGGCCCCGAGTGTCTAGTGTAAGCAGGCTCTCAGGATGCTGCAATAGGATGAGTCACCAGTTACCGAAAACTCAAGCAAGACCAGGAGGCAGACGTCACTGTTGTCATGGATGCAAAGAGGATTATCTATTGGATGCTGATGTTTCTGCGCAGACCCCGGTCTGAAACCAGAGTGTTTCCCCAGAACCTTTTTCTCCATCATAACTTATTGAGTGAATGCATATTTGTCAGTTGTTCTGGCTAAGAAAACGATGCTTGTGATGGTTCTGAAGTTATTCATATCAGACATGTCCCTGGATTGTCTGGAGGAGTAATGTTACTTGTTTTACTTTGAGGCCAGAGTGGAATTTAACTTGTGTGACTGATGTTATGTTGTTATGTTAGGACTTATAGAGCGAAAGTACACCCAAGGGTTTCTTTTTGCCAATTTTTTATATAGCGCGAACTCGACCCGAAGGTATTGGAGCGCTATACATGAGCACCAGTTACGTTACACAAGGACACATTAATTTTTTTTCCTTCTTTTTTTGGTAGGCACGGGGAGATTAAGTGATTTGCCCAGAATCACAGAATGGGGAGTTGACCCCGAGGCTCGAACCTTGGTTTCCCAGCTCCAAAGTCAGCAGTCTAGCCGTAAGACCACATCCTCTCCCCAAGTTTCTTGGTGCTGTGACAACCAGGACGGAAAGGCGAAAGGGCTCAGGCTAACCAAAAGATTGCTTAAACATCCAGGCCGTCAAAAGCTTCCTGAACCTCAGGAAGTTAGGTTCCACCTTGACCGAGGATGGGAGAGAGTTCCATAAAATGGGGACCAGGACAGAGATTCTCCAGCTCTTTGTCTCTTGAACCGAGGGATCCTCGACAGGCGGCAGGAGAGGATCTGCGAGCTCGAGTAGCAACATATCTTTTAATTCTGCTTGCTACAAAGTCTGAAGCTTGGTCATGAATGGATTTGTAAATAATGCGAGCTGTTTTAAGAAGAGCCAGTGAAGCTTCATTAGGGGAAGAGATTTATGCGCATGTCTGTGCAATTTACAGGTTAATCTCGCTGCTGTACTTTGAATGATTTGTAGTTTGTGTAAAGAAGTTGCAGGGAGACCCAAATACAGGGAGTTTGCATAGTTACATAGACACAATTTCTGCTGCAACAGCCGCTTTCAAAGCCTCTGGCGACAGAAGATGAGCACCCATCCTAATGGATTTCAGTAGGCCAAAGCACTTCGCTGTGACTGCCTTCATCTGGGGGGTCATGGAGAGTTGATTTTCTCCCACAACACCCAGGCTATTGGCAGAGACCGCTGGGATAGGAGGGGCACTGAGCTCAGAGGGCCAGTAGGTGGTGGCCCGGAGATATGCCCTGTGACTGAGAATAACCCGTTCAGTCTTATCAGGGTGATGCATTAATTAGCTCAAAGAAGAGGAGAGAGATAACTTCTGGTGTTTGGGGAGATTGCAGCAGCTACCTAACCTTGGAGCTCCATCCCCAACACAGCAAATGGTAAACACCTCCCACCATCTGCAGGTTTGTAGCTGAGTTTTGTTTGCCACCTGCTCTGGGTTCACTTACTGTATCAGATAAGGTGCTCAGGAGCCCTGGATTGTACGGGAACAGAGCACATCAACAAAGGCGTGATGGGCGCTGTAGCAGTGATCTGAGCCATTTGGCGGAACAGCCAGTGACGCAGGAGAAGCCCTTCCATCAAAACTGACTACCCAAGATGAGGCCAGGCCTCAAGGCTACTAGAGACATGTAGGGGCCAAGAGAACAGCACCTGATCCGTCACATCAGCCCTGGTCAGCCTTTCAAAAGAGTTAAGTGGTGGGTCTGGTCTGGGCAAAGCAAGCGGAGGCCAAGACTGACGAGAATGCCTATTGTGGTGCAAGACACTCTGGATGGTCTTGGTCGAGGTTTGGAAAGGCTGCCCCACACACCCTCCAGATTGTGCCAACGACATGTTGTTGTCCTATTATTGCGTGCAGCAAAATCACTTGTGGCTCGAGGCCATTTACAAAACAAGGCCCGAACCAACCCTTCCTGACTGGCAGATGTGAATCATGACACGGGCTGTATCCACACTATCTGCATCACATGATACAAAACATTAGATGAAATAAATTCAAAGAAGCATATCTGCCTGACTGGTCATAGATTGACATAGAGGGGAGACTGCAAAAAGGGTGTATAAGCAAGAAGTAAGCATGACTCACAAGAGGGTATGCCTCCATGAAGTACTGAAATTATGAAGAGTCTGTGCTTTTACTGCTATAACTAGGACCACCGGAATTATGCGATTGTGTAGCTGTGGCTATTTTTGCGTAGTTATTGTATTGTATTGTATTGTAATTGCATTTGTATAGCGCTTACTACCCCTGACGAGGCGTCGAAGCGCTTTTTTGGCGAGTAGCACGCTACTCCGGGACCCATAGAGGATTAGTGTTGAATTAGTATAGTGAAACATGCAAGTAAATTTTAAGTGGTGGATATGTTAGTCAGTTATTTGGATTCAGAAGGATAGCGGAGGGATAGAAGAGGGAAAAAAGGTTTGCATATATATAGCGCTTCTAACCCCTGATGGGGTGTTGAATTGCTTTTTTTTTTTTTGGGCGAGTAGCACGCTACTCCGGAAACCCATAAAGGATTAGTGGTGAATTAGTATGGTGAAATATGAAAGTAATTTGAGTGGTGGATATTAGTCAGTTATTTGGAGTGAGAAGGATAGTGGAGGGATAGAAGGGAAAGAAAGGTTTGCATTCATATAGCGCCTGTTACCCCTGGTGGGTGTTGAAGCGCTTTGTTGGCGAGTAGCACGCTACTCTGGAACCCATAAAGGATTAGTGGTGAATTAGTATAGTGGAATATGGAATTAGTGAAGTGAACATGCTAGTCTGTTATTTTGATTGAAAAGGATAGTTGTGGGATAGAAGAGTGAAGGATTTCTTTTTGTAGGTCATAGCAGTAGGAGGAGGCTTTTTGATGAGTAAAAAGGGTTTTTGGAGGGGAAGAGTCAGAGGGAAGAGTTTAGAAAGGTTTGTCTTGGGCATTGGTACAGTAAAGGAGGTGTCAGAAGATACAAGGAGGGGTAGAGTAGGAGAGAGTCAAGAAAGGGTTATTTTGGGGAACATAGTAGTGGTATGGCGTTTGCGATAAATGAGAGAGTGGGTGTAGAGGATATAGTGATAGATGTATAGGGTGAGATAGGGTAGTGAATTGGAAAAAGTAGTAGAAAGAAGTTTGAGATGAGTCAAAAAGTTGGGCTAGAAGATATATTGAGGGAAGTATAGGCTGAGAAATAGGGTAGTGCATTGGAAATGCTAAATTAGAAGAAAGTGATAAATATATAGATCCATAAGTACATTGAGAGTATATAGATGCATAAAGGAGGTAAGTATATGCAGATTAAAAATATTGATAGAGGTAGCGGATGTGAAATAGGGTAGTGCATTAGATATGCTTTTTCAGGAGAAAAGTAATAGACACATTAATTAATGGGAAGATGGGCAGCATTCCTGGCCCTGGCCCGTCTCGAACAGGCTCAAACAGGCACTCACCCTTGTCCTCTCTGCCCTTAACAGGCTCAAACAGGCACTCACCCTTGTCCTCTCTGCCCTTAACAGGCTCAAACAGGCACTCACCCTTGTCCTCTCTGCCCTTAGCTGAGACGCCCTAACCCTGGCCTTTGATATCCCTAGTAATCAGGTGACCCCGTCAGCCAATGGGAACCCTAGCCCTAATACTATCCAATCACAACACTAGCCCTAAAAGCTAGAACCAATAGGAGATCAGGACCTTACAGCCAATCTTAGCCCTACTCCAAGCATCCAATCAGTTCAAAAAACCCTGATCTCTATGTCCAATAGAGGCCCTAGCCCTACCAGTAGTCCCAACCCTAGTCCAAGCAACCAATGGGACGGGAAGCCCTAGTCACTACTTCCAATAGAAAGCCTAACCCTACTCTTAGTCCCACACCTAGTCCAGCAACCAATAACACCAGAAGCCCTAATCGCTACTTCCAATTAAAGGCCTAACCCTAGTCCTAGTTCCACCTTAGTCCCAACAACCAATAAAACAGGAAGCCCTAGTCCCTGCTTCCAATAGAAATCATAACCCTAGCCCTAGTCCCAACCCTACATTGATTGAATCACAGATCCAGAAACCAATCAGAACCCTCAAATACCCAACCAATGAGGACACTAACTCAAACCAATAGAAACATCAGATACAACCACCAATCAGTGTATACATGTAGCAGCCACTAGCAGACTATATAAGGTCCCAGCAACCTCAGACAAGGTTTGCTGCCCAGGGAGTTGGAAGCTGCTTCTCCTGTCCAGAATCTCCTAGGAGACAGACAGGCTCAATCCACACTTTGGATTTCTGCAGGTAAAGGCCTCACAAACTTGAAATCTAACAATACTGTTTGAATACAACTTTACTCCCTCTCCTGGCCAAAAAACGAAGTGCACAGTCCCTATTAAACACAGTTTAAACAGCTCACAGAAGCACCCTCTGATGTAGAAAATCCCTGTTGCTGGAGGGGGAGGCAGGGGGGGCTGGTTTCACTGGCTTGATAACACAAAATGGTGGCTGGGGGTGCACTGTTTAACATACAGGTCTTAGCACAGAGCAAAGGAGAAATTTGGAGGGAAAACTGAATAGTCACCAGGAATGAGAGCGACAAACTACAGAGTTTGGACTGCAAATCCCACAATTCAACACGTTAAATGGAAGCAATCATGGGCAGGAAAACCACAAGTTTAACACACAAAACAGGTGATAAAATATACAATCACAGGCAGGTTAAAACTACATTTTTAAACTGTAACAACCACAGGCAAAGACAGTAATCACAGAAAGGGAAAATCGTTTTTTAAAAACTTTTTGGAGGAGGGAAGAGACAGCACTAGTCTGCCTCCTTACCACTTGCTGGACTCTGCTCACTGCAATCTGGGGCACAGGTAGGCTGCAACTCACAAGATGGAGGAGAATGATTTGGGGTGCACCCAGCAAAGCCTTAAGGGACCTGGGCAGGTGTGAGGGGAGGGCTCAGAGTTGCCTGGGAGCTGAATAGCCAATCCCCAGTCCTAGGCCTGCTGGCCTGGGGGTGGGGGTGGGGGCTGCTTCTCCTGTCCAGAATCTCCTAGGAGACAGACAGGCTCAATCCACACTTTGGATTTCTGCAGGTAAAGGCCTCACAAACTTGAAATCTAACAATACTGTTTGAATACAACTTTACTCCCTCTCCTGGCCAAAAAACGAAGTGCACAGTCCCTATTAAACACAGTTTAAACAGCTCACAGAAGCACCCTCTGATGTAGAAAATCCCTGTTGCTGGAGGGGGAGGCAGGGGGGCTGGTTTCACTGGCTTGATAACACAAAATGGTGGCTGGGGGTGCACTGTTTAACATACAGGTCTTAGCACAGAGCAAAGGAGAAATTTGGAGGGAAAACTGAATAGTCACCAGGAATGAGAGCGACAAACTACAGAGTTTGGACTGCAAATCCCACAATTCAACACGTTAAATGGAAGCAATCATGGGCAGGAAAACCACAAGTTTAACACACAAAACAGGTGATAAAATATACAATCACAGGCAGGTTAAAACTACATTTTTAAACTGTAACAACCACAGGCAAAGACAGTAATCACAGAAAGGGAAAATCGTTTTTTTAAAAACTTTTTGGAGGAGGGAAGAGACAGCACTAGTCTGCCTCCTTACCACTTGCTGGACTCTGCTCACTGCAATCTGGGGCACAGGTAGGCTGCAACTCACAAGATGGAGGAGAATGATTTGGGGTGCACCCAGCAAAGCCTTAAGGGACCTGGGCAGGTGTGAGGGGAGGGCTCAGAGTTGCCTGGGAGCTGAATAGCCAATCCCCAGTCCTAGGCCTGCTGGCCTGGGGGTGGGGGTGGGGGCTGCTTCTCCTGTCCAGAATCTCCTAGGAGACAGACAGGCTCAATCCACACTTTGGATTTCTGCAGGTAAAGGCCTCACAAACTTGAAATCTAACAATACTGTTTGAATACAACTTTACTCCCTCTCCTGGCCAAAAAACGAAGTGCACAGTCCCTATTAAACACAGTTTAAACAGCTCACAGAAGCACCCTCTGATGTAGAAAATCCCTGTTGCTGGAGGGGAGGCAGGGGGGGCTGGTTTCACTGGCTTGATAACACAAAATGGTGGCTGGGGGTGCACTGTTTAACATACAGGTCTTAGCACAGAGCAAAGGAGAAATTTGGAGGGAAAACTGAATAGTCACCAGGAATGAGAGCGACAAACTACAGAGTTTGGACTGCAAATCCCACAATTCAACACGTTAAATGGAAGCAATCATGGGCAGGAAAACCACAAGTTTAACACACAAAACAGGTGATAAAATATACAATCACAGGCAGGTTAAAACTACATTTTTAAACTGTAACAACCACAGGCAAAGACAGTAATCACAGAAAGGGAAAATCGTTTTTTAAAAACTTTTTGGAGGAGGGAAGAGACAGCACTAGTCTGCCTCCTTACCACTTGCTGGACTCTGCTCACTGCAATCTGGGGCACAGGTAGGCTGCAACTCACAAGATGGAGGAGAATGATTTGGGGTGCACCCAGCAAAGCCTTAAGGGACCTGGGCAGGTGTGAGGGGAGGGCTCAGAGTTGCCTGGGAGCTGAATAGCCAATCCCCAGTCCTAGGCCTGCTGGCCTGGGGGTGGGGGTGGGGGCTGCTTCTCCTGTCCAGAATCTCCTAGGAGACAGACAGGCTCAATCCACACTTTGGATTTCTGCAGGTAAAGGCCTCACAAACTTGAAATCTAACAATACTGTTTGAATACAACTTTACTCCCTCTCCTGGCCAAAAAACGAAGTGCACAGTCCCTATTAAACACAGTTTAAACAGCTCACAGAAGCACCCTCTGATGTAGAAAATCCCTGTTGCTGGAGGGGGAGGCAGGGGGGCTGGTTTCACTGGCTTGATAACACAAAATGGTGGCTGGGGGTGCACTGTTTAACATACAGGTCTTAGCACAGAGCAAAGGAGAAATTTGGAGGGAAAACTGAATAGTCACCAGGAATGAGAGCGACAAACTACAGAGTTTGGACTGCAAATCCCACAATTCAACACGTTAAATGGAAGCAATCATGGGCAGGAAAACCACAAGTTTAACACACAAAACAGGTGATAAAATATACAATCACAGGCAGGTTAAAACTACATTTTTAAACTGTAACAACCACAGGCAAAGACAGTAATCACAGAAAGGGAAAATCGTTTTTTAAAAAACTTTTTGGAGGAGGGAAGAGACAGCACTAGTCTGCCTCCTTACCACTTGCTGGACTCTGCTCACTGCAATCTGGGGCACAGGTAGGCTGCAACTCACAAGATGGAGGAGAATGATTTGGGGTGCACCCAGCAAAGCCTTAAGGGACCTGGGCAGGTGTGAGGGGAGGGCTCAGAGTTGCCTGGGAGCTGAATAGCCAATCCCCAGTCCTAGGCCTGCTGGCCTGGGGGTGGGGGTGGGGGCTGCTTCTCCTGTCCAGAATCTCCTAGGAGACAGACAGGCTCAATCCACACTTTGGATTTCTGCAGGTAAAGGCCTCACAAACTTGAAATCTAACAATACTGTTTGAATACAACTTTACTCCCTCTCCTGGCCAAAAAACGAAGTGCACAGTCCCTATTAAACACAGTTTAAACAGCTCACAGAAGCACCCTCTGATGTAGAAAATCCCTGTTGCTGGAGGGGGAGGCAGGGGGGGCTGGTTTCACTGGCTTGATAACACAAAATGGTGGCTGGGGGTGCACTGTTTAACATACAGGTCTTAGCACAGAGCAAAGGAGAAATTTGGAGGGAAAACTGAATAGTCACCAGGAATGAGAGCGACAAACTACAGAGTTTGGACTGCAAATCCCACAATTCAACACGTTAAATGGAAGCAATCATGGGCAGGAAAACCACAAGTTTAACACACAAAACAGGTGATAAAATATACAATCACAGGCAGGTTAAAACTACATTTTTAAACTGTAACAACCACAGGCAAAGACAGTAATCACAGAAAGGGAAAATCGTTTTTTTAAAAACTTTTTGGAGGAGGGAAGAGACAGCACTAGTCTGCCTCCTTACCACTTGCTGGACTCTGCTCACTGCAATCTGGGGCACAGGTAGGCTGCAACTCACAAGATGGAGGAGAATGATTTGGGGTGCACCCAGCAAAGCCTTAAGGGACCTGGGCAGGTGTGAGGGGAGGGCTCAGAGTTGCCTGGGAGCTGAATAGCCAATCCCCAGTCCTAGGCCTGCTGGCCTGGGGGTGGGGGTGGGGGCTGCTTCTCCTGTCCAGAATCTCCTAGGAGACAGACAGGCTCAATCCACACTTTGGATTTCTGCAGGTAAAGGCCTCACAAACTTGAAATCTAACAATACTGTTTGAATACAACTTTACTCCCTCTCCTGGCCAAAAAACGAAGTGCACAGTCCCTATTAAACACAGTTTAAACAGCTCACAGAAGCACCCTCTGATGTAGAAAATCCCTGTTGCTGGAGGGGGAGGCAGGGGGGCTGGTTTCACTGGCTTGATAACACAAAATGGTGGCTGGGGGTGCACTGTTTAACATACAGGTCTTAGCACAGAGCAAAGGAGAAATTTGGAGGGAAAACTGAATAGTCACCAGGAATGAGAGCGACAAACTACAGAGTTTGGACTGCAAATCCCACAATTCAACACGTTAAATGGAAGCAATCATGGGCAGGAAAACCACAAGTTTAACACACAAAACAGGTGATAAAATATACAATCACAGGCAGGTTAAAACTACATTTTTAAACTGTAACAACCACAGGCAAAGACAGTAATCACAGAAAGGGAAAATCGTTTTTTAAAAACTTTTTGGAGGAGGGAAGAGACAGCACTAGTCTGCCTCCTTACCACTTGCTGGACTCTGCTCACTGCAATCTGGGGCACAGGTAGGCTGCAACTCACAAGATGGAGGAGAATGATTTGGGGTGCACCCAGCAAAGCCTTAAGGGACCTGGGCAGGTGTGAGGGGAGGGCTCAGAGTTGCCTGGGAGCTGAATAGCCAATCCCCAGTCCTAGGCCTGCTGGCCTGGGGGTGGGGGTGGGGGCTGCTTCTCCTGTCCAGAATCTCCTAGGAGACAGACAGGCTCAATCCACACTTTGGATTTCTGCAGGTAAAGGCCTCACAAACTTGAAATCTAACAATACTGTTTGAATACAACTTTACTCCCTCTCCTGGCCAAAAAACGAAGTGCACAGTCCCTATTAAACACAGTTTAAACAGCTCACAGAAGCACCCTCTGATGTAGAAAATCCCTGTTGCTGGAGGGGGAGGCAGGGGGGGCTGGTTTCACTGGCTTGATAACACAAAATGGTGGCTGGGGGTGCACTGTTTAACATACAGGTCTTAGCACAGAGCAAAGGAGAAATTTGGAGGGAAAACTGAATAGTCACCAGGAATGAGAGCGACAAACTACAGAGTTTGGACTGCAAATCCCACAATTCAACACGTTAAATGGAAGCAATCATGGGCAGGAAAACCACAAGTTTAACACACAAAACAGGTGATAAAATATACAATCACAGGCAGGTTAAAACTACATTTTTAAACTGTAACAACCACAGGCAAAGACAGTAATCACAGAAAGGGAAAATCGTTTTTTAAAAACTTTTTGGAGGAGGGAAGAGACAGCACTAGTCTGCCTCCTTACCACTTGCTGGACTCTGCTCACTGCAATCTGGGGCACAGGTAGGCTGCAACTCACAAGATGGAGGAGAATGATTTGGGGTGCACCCAGCAAAGCCTTAAGGGACCTGGGCAGGTGTGAGGGGAGGGCTCAGAGTTGCCTGGGAGCTGAATAGCCAATCCCCAGTCCTAGGCCTGCTGGCCTGGGGGTGGGGGTGGGGGCTGCTTCTCCTGTCCAGAATCTCCTAGGAGACAGACAGGCTCAATCCACACTTTGGATTTCTGCAGGTAAAGGCCTCACAAACTTGAAATCTAACAATACTGTTTGAATACAACTTTACTCCCTCTCCTGGCCAAAAAACGAAGTGCACAGTCCCTATTAAACACAGTTTAAACAGCTCACAGAAGCACCCTCTGATGTAGAAAATCCCTGTTGCTGGAGGGGGAGGCAGGGGGGCTGGTTTCACTGGCTTGATAACACAAAATGGTGGCTGGGGGTGCACTGTTTAACATACAGGTCTTAGCACAGAGCAAAGGAGAAATTTGGAGGGAAAACTGAATAGTCACCAGGAATGAGAGCGACAAACTACAGAGTTTGGACTGCAAATCCCACAATTCAACACGTTAAATGGAAGCAATCATGGGCAGGAAAACCACAAGTTTAACACACAAAACAGGTGATAAAATATACAATCACAGGCAGGTTAAAACTACATTTTTAAACTGTAACAACCACAGGCAAAGACAGTAATCACAGAAAGGGAAAATCGTTTTTTTAAAAACTTTTTGGAGGAGGGAAGAGACAGCACTAGTCTGCCTCCTTACCACTTGCTGGACTCTGCTCACTGCAATCTGGGGCACAGGTAGGCTGCAACTCACAAGATGGAGGAGAATGATTTGGGGTGCACCCAGCAAAGCCTTAAGGGACCTGGGCAGGTGTGAGGGGAGGGCTCAGAGTTGCCTGGGAGCTGAATAGCCAATCCCCAGTCCTAGGCCTGCTGGCCTGGGGGTGGGGGTGGGGGGCTGCTTCTCCTGTCCAGAATCTCCTAGGAGACAGACAGGCTCAATCCACACTTTGGATTTCTGCAGGTAAAGGCCTCACAAACTTGAAATCTAACAATACTGTTTGAATACAACTTTACTCCCTCTCCTGGCCAAAAAACGAAGTGCACAGTCCCTATTAAACACAGTTTAAACAGCTCACAGAAGCACCCTCTGATGTAGAAAATCCCTGTTGCTGGAGGGGGAGGCAGGGGGGCTGGTTTCACTGGCTTGATAACACAAAATGGTGGCTGGGGGTGCACTGTTTAACATACAGGTCTTAGCACAGAGCAAAGGAGAAATTTGGAGGGAAAACTGAATAGTCACCAGGAATGAGAGCGACAAACTACAGAGTTTGGACTGCAAATCCCACAATTCAACACGTTAAATGGAAGCAATCATGGGCAGGAAAACCACAAGTTTAACACACAAAACAGGTGATAAAATATACAATCACAGGCAGGTTAAAACTACATTTTTAAACTGTAACAACCACAGGCAAAGACAGTAATCACAGAAAGGGAAAATCGTTTTTTAAAAACTTTTTGGAGGAGGGAAGAGACAGCACTAGTCTGCCTCCTTACCACTTGCTGGACTCTGCTCACTGCAATCTGGGGCACAGGTAGGCTGCAACTCACAAGATGGAGGAGAATGATTTGGGGTGCACCCAGCAAAGCCTTAAGGGACCTGGGCAGGTGTGAGGGGAGGGCTCAGAGTTGCCTGGGAGCTGAATAGCCAATCCCCAGTCCTAGGCCTGCTGGCCTGGGGGTGGGGGTGGGGGCTGCTTCTCCTGTCCAGAATCTCCTAGGAGACAGACAGGCTCAATCCACACTTTGGATTTCTGCAGGTAAAGGCCTCACAAACTTGAAATCTAACAATACTGTTTGAATACAACTTTACTCCCTCTCCTGGCCAAAAAACGAAGTGCACAGTCCCTATTAAACACAGTTTAAACAGCTCACAGAAGCACCCTCTGATGTAGAAAATCCCTGTTGCTGGAGGGGGAGGCAGGGGGGGCTGGTTTCACTGGCTTGATAACACAAAATGGTGGCTGGGGGTGCACTGTTTAACATACAGGTCTTAGCACAGAGCAAAGGAGAAATTTGGAGGGAAAACTGAATAGTCACCAGGAATGAGAGCGACAAACTACAGAGTTTGGACTGCAAATCCCACAATTCAACACGTTAAATGGAAGCAATCATGGGCAGGAAAACCACAAGTTTAACACACAAAACAGGTGATAAAATATACAATCACAGGCAGGTTAAAACTACATTTTTAAACTGTAACAACCACAGGCAAAGACAGTAATCACAGAAAGGGAAAATCGTTTTTTAAAAACTTTTTGGAGGAGGGAAGAGACAGCACTAGTCTGCCTCCTTACCACTTGCTGGACTCTGCTCACTGCAATCTGGGGCACAGGTAGGCTGCAACTCACAAGATGGAGGAGAATGATTTGGGGTGCACCCAGCAAAGCCTTAAGGGACCTGGGCAGGTGTGAGGGGAGGGCTCAGAGTTGCCTGGGAGCTGAATAGCCAATCCCCAGTCCTAGGCCTGCTGGCCTGGGGGTGGGGGTGGGGGCTGCTTCTCCTGTCCAGAATCTCCTAGGAGACAGACAGGCTCAATCCACACTTTGGATTTCTGCAGGTAAAGGCCTCACAAACTTGAAATCTAACAATACTGTTTGAATACAACTTTACTCCCTCTCCTGGCCAAAAAACGAAGTGCACAGTCCCTATTAAACACAGTTTAAACAGCTCACAGAAGCACCCTCTGATGTAGAAAATCCCTGTTGCTGGAGGGGGAGGCAGGGGGGGCTGGTTTCACTGGCTTGATAACACAAAATGGTGGCTGGGGGTGCACTGTTTAACATACAGGTCTTAGCACAGAGCAAAGGAGAAATTTGGAGGGAAAACTGAATAGTCACCAGGAATGAGAGCGACAAACTACAGAGTTTGGACTGCAAATCCCACAATTCAACACGTTAAATGGAAGCAATCATGGGCAGGAAAACCACAAGTTTAACACACAAAACAGGTGATAAAATATACAATCACAGGCAGGTTAAAACTACATTTTTAAACTGTAACAACCACAGGCAAAGACAGTAATCACAGAAAGGGAAAATCGTTTTTTAAAAACTTTTTGGAGGAGGGAAGAGACAGCACTAGTCTGCCTCCTTACCACTTGCTGGACTCTGCTCACTGCAATCTGGGGCACAGGTAGGCTGCAACTCACAAGATGGAGGAGAATGATTTGGGGTGCACCCAGCAAAGCCTTAAGGGACCTGGGCAGGTGTGAGGGGAGGGCTCAGAGTTGCCTGGGAGCTGAATAGCCAATCCCCAGTCCTAGGCCTGCTGGCCTGGGGGTGGGGGTGGGGGCTGCTTCTCCTGTCCAGAATCTCCTAGGAGACAGACAGGCTCAATCCACACTTTGGATTTCTGCAGGTAAAGGCCTCACAAACTTGAAATCTAACAATACTGTTTGAATACAACTTTACTCCCTCTCCTGGCCAAAAAACGAAGTGCACAGTCCCTATTAAACACAGTTTAAACAGCTCACAGAAGCACCCTCTGATGTAGAAAATCCCTGTTGCTGGAGGGGAGGCAGGGGGGGCTGGTTTCACTGGCTTGATAACACAAAATGGTGGCTGGGGGTGCACTGTTTAACATACAGGTCTTAGCACAGAGCAAAGGAGAAATTTGGAGGGAAAACTGAATAGTCACCAGGAATGAGAGCGACAAACTACAGAGTTTGGACTGCAAATCCCACAATTCAACACGTTAAATGGAAGCAATCATGGGCAGGAAAACCACAAGTTTAACACACAAAACAGGTGATAAAATATACAATCACAGGCAGGTTAAAACTACATTTTTAAACTGTAACAACCACAGGCAAAGACAGTAATCACAGAAAGGGAAAATCGTTTTTTTAAAAACTTTTTGGAGGAGGGAAGAGACAGCACTAGTCTGCCTCCTTACCACTTGCTGGACTCTGCTCACTGCAATCTGGGGCACAGGTAGGCTGCAACTCACAAGATGGAGGAGAATGATTTGGGGTGCACCCAGCAAAGCCTTAAGGGACCTGGGCAGGTGTGAGGGGAGGGCTCAGAGTTGCCTGGGAGCTGAATAGCCAATCCCCAGTCCTAGGCCTGCTGGCCTGGGGGTGGGGGTGGGGGCTGCTTCTCCTGTCCAGAATCTCCTAGGAGACAGACAGGCTCAATCCACACTTTGGATTTCTGCAGGTAAAGGCCTCACAAACTTGAAATCTAACAATACTGTTTGAATACAACTTTACTCCCTCTCCTGGCCAAAAAACGAAGTGCACAGTCCCTATTAAACACAGTTTAAACAGCTCACAGAAGCACCCTCTGATGTAGAAAATCCCTGTTGCTGGAGGGGAGGCAGGGGGGCTGGTTTCACTGGCTTGATAACACAAAATGGTGGCTGGGGGTGCACTGTTTAACATACAGGTCTTAGCACAGAGCAAAGGAGAAATTTGGAGGGAAAACTGAATAGTCACCAGGAATGAGAGCGACAAACTACAGAGTTTGGACTGCAAATCCCACAATTCAACACGTTAAATGGAAGCAATCATGGGCAGGAAAACCACAAGTTTAACACACAAAACAGGTGATAAAATATACAATCACAGGCAGGTTAAAACTACATTTTTAAACTGTAACAACCACAGGCAAAGACAGTAATCACAGAAAGGGAAAATCGTTTTTTAAAAACTTTTGGAGGAGGGAAGAGACAGCACTAGTCTGCCTCCTTACCACTTGCTGGACTCTGCTCACTGCAATCTGGGGCACAGGTAGGCTGCAACTCACAAGATGGAGGAGAATGATTTGGGGTGCACCCAGCAAAGCCTTAAGGGACCTGGGCAGGTGTGAGGGGAGGGCTCAGAGTTGCCTGGGAGCTGAATAGCCAATCCCCAGTCCTAGGCCTGCTGGCCTGGGGGTGGGGGTGGGGGCTGCTTCTCCTGTCCAGAATCTCCTAGGAGACAGACAGGCTCAATCCACACTTTGGATTTCTGCAGGTAAAGGCCTCACAAACTTGAAATCTAACAATACTGTTTGAATACAACTTTACTCCCTCTCCTGGCCAAAAAACGAAGTGCACAGTCCCTATTAAACACAGTTTAAACAGCTCACAGAAGCACCCTCTGATGTAGAAAATCCCTGTTGCTGGAGGGGGAGGCAGGGGGGCTGGTTTCACTGGCTTGATAACACAAAATGGTGGCTGGGGGTGCACTGTTTAACATACAGGTCTTAGCACAGAGCAAAGGAGAAATTTGGAGGGAAAACTGAATAGTCACCAGGAATGAGAGCGACAAACCACAGAGTTTGGACTGCAAATCCCACAATTCAACACGTTAAATGGAAGCAATCATGGGCAGGAAAACCACAAGTTTAACACACAAAACAGGTGATAAAATATACAATCACAGGCAGGTTAAAACTACATTTTTAAACTGTAACAACCACAGGCAAAGACAGTAATCACAGAAAGGGAAAATCGTTTTTTTAAAAACTTTTGGAGGAGGGAAGAGACAGCACTAGTCTGCCTCCTTACCACTTGCTGGACTCTGCTCACTGCAATCTGGGGCACAGGTAGGCTGCAACTCACAAGATGGAGGAGAATGATTTGGGGTGCACCCAGCAAAGCCTTAAGGGACCTGGGCAGGTGTGAGGGGAGGGCTCAGAGTTGCCTGGGAGCTGAATAGCCAATCCCCAGTCCTAGGCCTGCTGGCCTGGGGGTGGGGGTGGGGGCTGCTTCTCCTGTCCAGAATCTCCTAGGAGACAGACAGGCTCAATCCACACTTTGGATTTCTGCAGGTAAAGGCCTCACAAACTTGAAATCTAACAATACTGTTTGAATACAACTTTACTCCCTCTCCTGGCCAAAAAACGAAGTGCACAGTCCCTATTAAACACAGTTTAAACAGCTCACAGAAGCACCCTCTGATGTAGAAAATCCCTGTTGCTGGAGGGGAGGCAGGGGGGGCTGGTTTCACTGGCTTGATAACACAAAATGGTGGCTGGGGGTGCACTGTTTAACATACAGGTCTTAGCACAGAGCAAAGGAGAAATTTGGAGGGAAAACTGAATAGTCACCAGGAATGAGAGCGACAAACTACAGAGTTTGGACTGCAAATCCCACAATTCAACACGTTAAATGGAAGCAATCATGGGCAGGAAAACCACAAGTTTAACACACAAAACAGGTGATAAAATATACAATCACAGGCAGGTTAAAACTACATTTTTAAACTGTAACAACCACAGGCAAAGACAGTAATCACAGAAAGGGAAAATCGTTTTTTAAAAACTTTTTGGAGGAGGGAAGAGACAGCACTAGTCTGCCTCCTTACCACTTGCTGGACTCTGCTCACTGCAATCTGGGGCACAGGTAGGCTGCAACTCACAAGATGGAGGAGAATGATTTGGGGTGCACCCAGCAAAGCCTTAAGGGACCTGGGCAGGTGTGAGGGGAGGGCTCAGAGTTGCCTGGGAGCTGAATAGCCAATCCCCAGTCCTAGGCCTGCTGGCCTGGGGGTGGGGGTGGGGGCTGCTTCTCCTGTCCAGAATCTCCTAGGAGACAGACAGGCTCAATCCACACTTTGGATTTCTGCAGGTAAAGGCCTCACAAACTTGAAATCTAACAATACTGTTTGAATACAACTTTACTCCCTCTCCTGGCCAAAAAACGAAGTGCACAGTCCCTATTAAACACAGTTTAAACAGCTCACAGAAGCACCCTCTGATGTAGAAAATCCCTGTTGCTGGAGGGGGAGGCAGGGGGGGCTGGTTTCACTGGCTTGATAACACAAAATGGTGGCTGGGGGTGCACTGTTTAACATACAGGTCTTAGCACAGAGCAAAGGAGAAATTTGGAGGGAAAACTGAATAGTCACCAGGAATGAGAGCGACAAACTACAGAGTTTGGACTGCAAATCCCACAATTCAACACGTTAAATGGAAGCAATCATGGGCAGGAAAACCACAAGTTTAACACACAAAACAGGTGATAAAATATACAATCACAGGCAGGTTAAAACTACATTTTTAAACTGTAACAACCACAGGCAAAGACAGTAATCACAGAAAGGGAAAATCGTTTTTTAAAAACTTTTTGGAGGAGGGAAGAGACAGCACTAGTCTGCCTCCTTACCACTTGCTGGACTCTGCTCACTGCAATCTGGGGCACAGGTAGGCTGCAACTCACAAGATGGAGGAGAATGATTTGGGGTGCACCCAGCAAAGCCTTAAGGGACCTGGGCAGGTGTGAGGGGAGGGCTCAGAGTTGCCTGGGAGCTGAATAGCCAATCCCCAGTCCTAGGCCTGCTGGCCTGGGGGTGGGGGTGGGGGCTGCTTCTCCTGTCCAGAATCTCCTAGGAGACAGACAGGCTCAATCCACACTTTGGATTTCTGCAGGTAAAGGCCTCACAAACTTGAAATCTAACAATACTGTTTGAATACAACTTTACTCCCTCTCCTGGCCAAAAAACGAAGTGCACAGTCCCTATTAAACACAGTTTAAACAGCTCACAGAAGCACCCTCTGATGTAGAAAATCCCTGTTGCTGGAGGGGAGGCAGAGGGGGCTGGTTTCACTGGCTTGATAACACAAAATGGTGGCTGGGGGTGCACTGTTTAACATACATGTCTTAGCACAGAGCAAAGGAGAAATTTGGAGGGAAAACTGAATAGTCACCAGGAATGAGAGCGACAAACTACAGAGTTTGGACTGCAAATCCCACAATTCAACACGTTAAATGGAAGCAATCATGGGCAGGAAAACCACAAGTTTAACACACAAAACAGGTGATAAAATATACAATCACAGGCAGGTTAAAACTACATTTTTAAACTGTAACAACCACAGGCAAAGACAGTAATCACAGAAAGGGAAAATCGTTTTTTTAAAAACTTTTTGGAGGAGGGAAGAGACAGCACTAGTCTGCCTCCTTACCACTTGCTGGACTCTGCTCACTGCAATCTGGGGCACAGGTAGGCTGCAACTCACAAGATGGAGGAGAATGATTTGGGGTGCACCCAGCAAAGCCTTAAGGGACCTGGGCAGGTGTGAGGGGAGGGCTCAGAGTTGCCTGGGAGCTGAATAGCCAATCCCCAGTCCTAGGCCTGCTGGCCTGGGGGTGGGGGTGGGGGCTGCTTCTCCTGTCCAGAATCTCCTAGGAGACAGACAGGCTCAATCCACACTTTGGATTTCTGCAGGTAAAGGCCTCACAAACTTGAAATCTAACAATACTGTTTGAATACAACTTTACTCCCTCTCCTGGCCAAAAACGAAGTGCACAGTCCCTATTAAACACAGTTTAAACAGCTCACAGAAGCACCCTCTGATGTAGAAAATCCCTGTTGCTGGAGGGGAGGCAGGGGGGCTGGTTTCACTGGCTTGATAACACAAAATGGTGGCTGGGGGTGCACTGTTTAACATACAGGTCTTAGCACAGAGCAAAGGAGAAATTTGGAGGGAAAACTGAATAGTCACCAGGAATGAGAGCGACAAACTACAGAGTTTGGACTGCAAATCCCACAATTCAACACGTTAAATGGAAGCAATCATGGGCAGGAAAACCACAAGTTTAACACACAAAACAGGTGATAAAATATACAATCACAGGCAGGTTAAAACTACATTTTTAAACTGTAACAACCACAGGCAAAGACAGTAATCACAGAAAGGGAAAATCGTTTTTTAAAAACTTTTTGGAGGAGGGAAGAGACAGCACTAGTCTGCCTCCTTACCACTTGCTGGACTCTGCTCACTGCAATCTGGGGCACAGGTAGGCTGCAACTCACAAGATGGAGGAGAATGATTTGGGGTGCACCCAGCAAAGCCTTAAGGGACCTGGGCAGGTGTGAGGGGAGGGCTCAGAGTTGCCTGGGAGCTGAATAGCCAATCCCCAGTCCTAGGCCTGCTGGCCTGGGGGTGGGGGTGGGGGCTGCTTCTCCTGTCCAGAATCTCCTAGGAGACAGACAGGCTCAATCCACACTTTGGATTTCTGCAGGTAAAGGCCTCACAAACTTGAAATCTAACAATACTGTTTGAATACAACTTTACTCCCTCTCCTGGCCAAAAAACGAAGTGCACAGTCCCTATTAAACACAGTTTAAACAGCTCACAGAAGCACCCTCTGATGTAGAAAATCCCTGTTGCTGGAGGGGGAGGCAGGGGGGCTGGTTTCACTGGCTTGATAACACAAAATGGTGGCTGGGGGTGCACTGTTTAACATACAGGTCTTAGCACAGAGCAAAGGAGAAATTTGGAGGGAAAACTGAATAGTCACCAGGAATGAGAGCGACAAACTACAGAGTTTGGACTGCAAATCCCACAATTCAACACGTTAAATGGAAGCAATCATGGGCAGGAAAACCACAAGTTTAACACACAAAACAGGTGATAAAATATACAATCACAGGCAGGTTAAAACTACATTTTTAAACTGTAACAACCACAGGCAAAGACAGTAATCACAGAAAGGGAAAATCGTTTTTTAAAAACTTTTTGGAGGAGGGAAGAGACAGCACTAGTCTGCCTCCTTACCACTTGCTGGACTCTGCTCACTGCAATCTGGGGCACAGGTAGGCTGCAACTCACAAGATGGAGGAGAATGATTTGGGGTGCACCCAGCAAAGCCTTAAGGGACCTGGGCAGGTGTGAGGGGAGGGCTCAGAGTTGCCTGGGAGCTGAATAGCCAATCCCCAGTCCTAGGCCTGCTGGCCTGGGGGTGGGGGTGGGGGCTGCTTCTCCTGTCCAGAATCTCCTAGGAGACAGACAGGCTCAATCCACACTTTGGATTTCTGCAGGTAAAGGCCTCACAAACTTGAAATCTAACAATACTGTTTGAATACAACTTTACTCCCTCTCCTGGCCAAAAAACGAAGTGCACAGTCCCTATTAAACACAGTTTAAACAGCTCACAGAAGCACCCTCTGATGTAGAAAATCCCTGTTGCTGGAGGGGGAGGCAGGGGGGCTGGTTTCACTGGCTTGATAACACAAAATGGTGGCTGGGGGTGCACTGTTTAACATACAGGTCTTAGCACAGAGCAAAGGAGAAATTTGGAGGGAAAACTGAATAGTCACCAGGAATGAGAGCGACAAACTACAGAGTTTGGACTGCAAATCCCACAATTCAACACGTTAAATGGAAGCAATCATGGGCAGGAAAACCACAAGTTTAACACACAAAACAGGTGATAAAATATACAATCACAGGCAGGTTAAAACTACATTTTTAAACTGTAACAACCACAGGCAAAGACAGTAATCACAGAAAGGGAAAATCGTTTTTTAAAAACTTTTTGGAGGAGGGAAGAGACAGCACTAGTCTGCCTCCTTACCACTTGCTGGACTCTGCTCACTGCAATCTGGGGCACAGGTAGGCTGCAACTCACAAGATGGAGGAGAATGATTTGGGGTGCACCCAGCAAAGCCTTAAGGGACCTGGGCAGGTGTGAGGGGAGGGCTCAGAGTTGCCTGGGAGCTGAATAGCCAATCCCCAGTCCTAGGCCTGCTGGCCTGGGGGTGGGGGTGGGGGCTGCTTCTCCTGTCCAGAATCTCCTAGGAGACAGACAGGCTCAATCCACACTTTGGATTTCTGCAGGTAAAGGCCTCACAAACTTGAAATCTAACAATACTGTTTGAATACAACTTTACTCCCTCTCCTGGCCAAAAAACGAAGTGCACAGTCCCTATTAAACACAGTTTAAACAGCTCACAGAAGCACCCTCTGATGTAGAAAATCCCTGTTGCTGGAGGGGAGGCAGGGGGGGCTGGTTTCACTGGCTTGATAACACAAAATGGTGGCTGGGGGTGCACTGTTTAACATACAGGTCTTAGCACAGAGCAAAGGAGAAATTTGGAGGGAAAACTGAATAGTCACCAGGAATGAGAGCGACAAACTACAGAGTTTGGACTGCAAATCCCACAATTCAACACGTTAAATGGAAGCAATCATGGGCAGGAAAACCACAAGTTTAACACACAAAACAGGTGATAAAATATACAATCACAGGCAGGTTAAAACTACATTTTTAAACTGTAACAACCACAGGCAAAGACAGTAATCACAGAAAGGGAAAATCGTTTTTTAAAAACTTTTTGGAGGAGGGAAGAGACAGCACTAGTCTGCCTCCTTACCACTTGCTGGACTCTGCTCACTGCAATCTGGGGCACAGGTAGGCTGCAACTCACAAGATGGAGGAGAATGATTTGGGGTGCACCCAGCAAAGCCTTAAGGGACCTGGGCAGGTGTGAGGGGAGGGCTCAGAGTTGCCTGGGAGCTGAATAGCCAATCCCCAGTCCTAGGCCTGCTGGCCTGGGGGTGGGGGTGGGGGGCTGCTTCTCCTGTCCAGAATCTCCTAGGAGACAGACAGGCTCAATCCACACTTTGGATTTCTGCAGGTAAAGGCCTCACAAACTTGAAATCTAACAATACTGTTTGAATACAACTTTACTCCCTCTCCTGGCCAAAAAACGAAGTGCACAGTCCCTATTAAACACAGTTTAAACAGCTCACAGAAGCACCCTCTGATGTAGAAAATCCCTGTTGCTGGAGGGGGAGGCAGAGGGGGGCTGGTTTCAGTGGCTTGATAACACAAAATGGTGGCTGGGGGTGCACTGTTTAACATACATGTCTTAGCACATAGCAAAGGAGAAATTTGGAGGGAAAACTGAATAGTCACCAGGAATGAGAGCGACAAACTACAGAGTTTGGACTGCAAATCCCACAATTCAACACGTTAAATGGAAGCAATCATGGGCAGGAAAACCACAAGTTTAACACACAAAACAGGTGATAAAATATACAATCACAGGCAGGTTAAAACTACATTTTTAAACTGTAACAACCACAGGCAAAGACAGTAATCACAGAAAGGGAAAATCGTTTTTTAAAAACTTTTTGGAGGAGGGAAGAGACAGCACTAGTCTGCCTCCTTACCACTTGCTGGACTCTGCTCACTGCAATCTGGGGCACAGGTAGGCTGCAACTCACAAGATGGAGGAGAATGATTTGGGGTGCACCCAGCAAAGCCTTAAGGGACCTGGGCAGGTGTGAGGGGAGGGCTCAGAGTTGCCTGGGAGCTGAATAGCCAATCCCCAGTCCTAGGCCTGCTGGCCTGGGGGTGGGGGTGGGGGCTGCTTCTCCTGTCCAGAATCTCCTAGGAGACAGACAGGCTCAATCCACACTTTGGATTTCTGCAGGTAAAGGCCTCACAAACTTGAAATCTAACAATACTGTTTGAATACAACTTTACTCCCTCTCCTGGCCAAAAACGAAGTGCACAGTCCCTATTAAACACAGTTTAAACAGCTCACAGAAGCACCCTCTGATGTAGAAAATCCCTGTTGCTGGAGGGGAGGCAGGGGGGCTGGTTTCACTGGCTTGATAACACAAAATGGTGGCTGGGGGTGCACTGTTTAACATACAGGTCTTAGCACAGAGCAAAGGAGAAATTTGGAGGGAAAACTGAATAGTCACCAGGAATGAGAGCGACAAACTACAGAGTTTGGACTGCAAATCCCACAATTCAACACGTTAAATGGAAGCAATCATGGGCAGGAAAACCACAAGTTTAACACACAAAACAGGTGATAAAATATACAATCACAGGCAGGTTAAAACTACATTTTTAAACTGTAACAACCACAGGCAAAGACAGTAATCACAGAAAGGGAAAATCGTTTTTTAAAAAACTTTTTGGAGGAGGGAAGAGACAGCACTAGTCTGCCTCCTTACCACTTGCTGGACTCTGCTCACTGCAATCTGGGGCACAGGTAGGCTGCAACTCACAAGATGGAGGAGAATGATTTGGGGTGCACCCAGCAAAGCCTTAAGGGACCTGGGCAGGTGTGAGGGGAGGGCTCAGAGTTGCCTGGGAGCTGAATAGCCAATCCCCAGTCCTAGGCCTGCTGGCCTGGGGGTGGGGGTGGGGGCTGCTTCTCCTGTCCAGAATCTCCTAGGAGACAGACAGGCTCAATCCACACTTTGGATTTCTGCAGGTAAAGGCCTCACAAACTTGAAATCTAACAATACTGTTTGAATACAACTTTACTCCCTCTCCTGGCCAAAAAACGAAGTGCACAGTCCCTATTAAACACAGTTTAAACAGCTCACAGAAGCACCCTCTGATGTAGAAAATCCCTGTTGCTGGAGGGGGAGGCAGGGGGGGCTGGTTTCACTGGCTTGATAACACAAAATGGTGGCTGGGGGTGCACTGTTTAACATACAGGTCTTAGCACAGAGCAAAGGAGAAATTTGGAGGGAAAACTGAATAGTCACCAGGAATGAGAGCGACAAACTACAGAGTTTGGACTGCAAATCCCACAATTCAACACGTTAAATGGAAGCAATCATGGGCAGGAAAACCACAAGTTTAACACACAAAACAGGTGATAAAATATACAATCACAGGCAGGTTAAAACTACATTTTTAAACTGTAACAACCACAGGCAAAGACAGTAATCACAGAAAGGGAAAATCGTTTTTTAAAAACTTTTTGGAGGAGGGAAGAGACAGCACTAGTCTGCCTCCTTACCACTTGCTGGACTCTGCTCACTGCAATCTGGGGCACAGGTAGGCTGCAACTCACAAGATGGAGGAGAATGATTTGGGGTGCACCCAGCAAAGCCTTAAGGGACCTGGGCAGGTGTGAGGGGAGGGCTCAGAGTTGCCTGGGAGCTGAATAGCCAATCCCCAGTCCTAGGCCTGCTGGCCTGGGGGTGGGGGTGGGGCTGCTTCTCCTGTCCAGAATCTCCTAGGAGACAGACAGGCTCAATCCACACTTTGGATTTCTGCAGGTAAAGGCCTCACAAACTTGAAATCTAACAATACTGTTTGAATACAACTTTACTCCCTCTCCTGGCCAAAAAACGAAGTGCACAGTCCCTATTAAACACAGTTTAAACAGCTCACAGAAGCACCCTCTGATGTAGAAAATCCCTGTTGCTGGAGGGGAGGCAGGGGGGGCTGGTTTCACTGGCTTGATAACACAAAATGGTGGCTGGGGGTGCACTGTTTAACATACAGGTCTTAGCACAGAGCAAAGGAGAAATTTGGAGGGAAAACTGAATAGTCACCAGGAATGAGAGCGACAAACTACAGAGTTTGGACTGCAAATCCCACAATTCAACACGTTAAATGGAAGCAATCATGGGCAGGAAAACCACAAGTTTAACACACAAAACAGGTGATAAAATATACAATCACAGGCAGGTTAAAACTACATTTTTAAACTGTAACAACCACAGGCAAAGACAGTAATCACAGAAAGGGAAAATCGTTTTTTTAAAAACTTTTTGGAGGAGGGAAGAGACAGCACTAGTCTGCCTCCTTACCACTTGCTGGACTCTGCTCACTGCAATCTGGGGCACAGGTAGGCTGCAACTCACAAGATGGAGGAGAATGATTTGGGGTGCACCCAGCAAAGCCTTAAGGGACCTGGGCAGGTGTGAGGGGAGGGCTCAGAGTTGCCTGGGAGCTGAATAGCCAATCCCCAGTCCTAGGCCTGCTGGCCTGGGGGTGGGGGTGGGGGCTGCTTCTCCTGTCCAGAATCTCCTAGGAGACAGACAGGCTCAATCCACACTTTGGATTTCTGCAGGTAAAGGCCTCACAAACTTGAAATCTAACAATACTGTTTGAATACAACTTTACTCCCTCTCCTGGCCAAAAAACGAAGTGCACAGTCCCTATTAAACACAGTTTAAACAGCTCACAGAAGCACCCTCTGATGTAGAAAATCCCTGTTGCTGGAGGGGGAGGCAGGGGGGCTGGTTTCACTGGCTTGATAACACAAAATGGTGGCTGGGGGTGCACTGTTTAACATACATGTCTTAGCACATAGCAAAGGAGAAATTTGGAGGGAAAACTGAATAGTCACCAGGAATGAGAGCGACAAACTACAGAGTTTGGACTGCAAATCCCACAATTCAACACGTTAAATGGAAGCAATCATGGGCAGGAAAACCACAAGTTTAACACACAAAACAGGTGATAAAATATACAATCACAGGCAGGTTAAAACTACATTTTTAAACTGTAACAACCACAGGCAAAGACAGTAATCACAGAAAGGGAAAATCGTTTTTTAAAAACTTTTTGGAGGAGGGAAGAGACAGCACTAGTCTGCCTCCTTACCACTTGCTGGACTCTGCTCACTGCAATCTGGGGCACAGGTAGGCTGCAACTCACAAGATGGAGGAGAATGATTTGGGGTGCACCCAGCAAAGCCTTAAGGGACCTGGGCAGGTGTGAGGGGAGGGCTCAGAGTTGCCTGGGAGCTGAATAGCCAATCCCCAGTCCTAGGCCTGCTGGCCTGGGGGTGGGGGTGGGGGCTGCTTCTCCTGTCCAGAATCTCCTAGGAGACAGACAGGCTCAATCCACACTTTGGATTTCTGCAGGTAAAGGCCTCACAAACTTGAAATCTAACAATACTGTTTGAATACAACTTTACTCCCTCTCCTGGCCAAAAAACGAAGTGCACAGTCCCTATTAAACACAGTTTAAACAGCTCACAGAAGCACCCTCTGATGTAGAAAATCCCTGTTGCTGGAGGGGGAGGCAGGGGGGCTGGTTTCACTGGCTTGATAACACAAAATGGTGGCTGGGGGTGCACTGTTTAACATACAGGTCTTAGCACAGAGCAAAGGAGAAATTTGGAGGGAAAACTGAATAGTCACCAGGAATGAGAGCGACAAACTACAGAGTTTGGACTGCAAATCCCACAATTCAACACGTTAAATGGAAGCAATCATGGGCAGGAAAACCACAAGTTTAACACACAAAACAGGTGATAAAATATACAATCACAGGCAGGTTAAAACTACATTTTTAAACTGTAACAACCACAGGCAAAGACAGTAATCACAGAAAGGGAAAATCGTTTTTTAAAAACTTTTTGGAGGAGGGAAGAGACAGCACTAGTCTGCCTCCTTACCACTTGCTGGACTCTGCTCACTGCAATCTGGGGCACAGGTAGGCTGCAACTCACAAGATGGAGGAGAATGATTTGGGGTGCACCCAGCAAAGCCTTAAGGGACCTGGGCAGGTGTGAGGGAGGGCTCAGAGTTGCCTGGGAGCTGAATAGCCAATCCCCAGTCCTAGGCCTGCTGGCCTGGGGGTGGGGGTGGGGGCTGCTTCTCCTGTCCAGAATCTCCTAGGAGACAGACAGGCTCAATCCACACTTTGGATTTCTGCAGGTAAAGGCCTCACAAACTTGAAATCTAACAATACTGTTTGAATACAACTTTACTCCCTCTCCTGGCCAAAAACGAAGTGCACAGTCCCTATTAAACACAGTTTAAACAGCTCACAGAAGCACCCTCTGATGTAGAAAATCCCTGTTGCTGGAGGGGGAGGCAGGGGGGCTGGTTTCACTGGCTTGATAACACAAAATGGTGGCTGGGGGTGCACTGTTTAACATACAGGTCTTAGCACAGAGCAAAGGAGAAATTTGGAGGGAAAACTGAATAGTCACCAGGAATGAGAGCGACAAACTACAGAGTTTGGACTGCAAATCCCACAATTCAACACGTTAAATGGAAGCAATCATGGGCAGGAAAACCACAAGTTTAACACACAAAACAGGTGATAAAATATACAATCACAGGCAGGTTAAAACTACATTTTTAAACTGTAACAACCACAGGCAAAGACAGTAATCACAGAAAGGGAAAATCGTTTTTTTAAAAACTTTTTGGAGGAGGGAAGAGACAGCACTAGTCTGCCTCCTTACCACTTGCTGGACTCTGCTCACTGCAATCTGGGGCACAGGTAGGCTGCAACTCACAAGATGGAGGAGAATGATTTGGGGTGCACCCAGCAAAGCCTTAAGGGACCTGGGCAGGTGTGAGGGGAGGGCTCAGAGTTGCCTGGGAGCTGAATAGCCAATCCCCAGTCCTAGGCCTGCTGGCCTGGGGGTGGGGGTGGGGGCTGCTTCTCCTGTCCAGAATCTCCTAGGAGACAGACAGGCTCAATCCACACTTTGGATTTCTGCAGGTAAAGGCCTCACAAACTTGAAATCTAACAATACTGTTTGAATACAACTTTACTCCCTCTCCTGGCCAAAAAACGAAGTGCACAGTCCCTATTAAACACAGTTTAAACAGCTCACAGAAGCACCCTCTGATGTAGAAAATCCCTGTTGCTGGAGGGGGAGGCAGGGGGGCTGGTTTCACTGGCTTGATAACACAAAATGGTGGCTGGGGGTGCACTGTTTAACATACAGGTCTTAGCACAGAGCAAAGGAGAAATTTGGAGGGAAAACTGAATAGTCACCAGGAATGAGAGCGACAAACTACAGAGTTTGGACTGCAAATCCCACAATTCAACACGTTAAATGGAAGCAATCATGGGCAGGAAAACCACAAGTTTAACACACAAAACAGGTGATAAAATATACAATCACAGGCAGGTTAAAACTACATTTTTAAACTGTAACAACCACAGGCAAAGACAGTAATCACAGAAAGGGAAAATCGTTTTTTTAAAAACGTTTTGGAGGAGGGAAGAGACAGCACTAGTCTGCCTCCTTACCACTTGCTGGACTCTGCTCACTGCAATCTGGGGCACAGGTAGGCTGCAACTCACAAGATGGAGGAGAATGATTTGGGGTGCACCCAGCAAAGCCTTAAGGGACCTGGGCAGGTGTGAGGGGAGGGCTCAGAGTTGCCTGGGAGCTGAATAGCCAATCCCCAGTCCTAGGCCTGCTGGCCTGGGGGTGGGGGTGGAGGCTGCTTCTCCTGTCCAGAATCTCCTAGGAGACAGACAGGCTCAATCCACACTTTGGATTTCTGCAGGTAAAGGCCTCACAAACTTGAAATCTAACAATACTGTTTGAATACAACTTTACTCCCTCTCCTGGCCAAAAAACGAAGTGCACAGTCCCTATTAAACACAGTTTAAACAGCTCACAGAAGCACCCTCTGATGTAGAAAATCCCTGTTGCTGGAGGGGGAGGCAGAGGGGGCTGGTTTCAGTGGCTTGATAACACAAAATGGTGGCTGGGGGTGCACTGTTTAACATACAGGTCTTAGCACAGAGCAAAGGAGAAATTTGGAGGGAAAACTGAATAGTCACCAGGAATGAGAGCGACAAACTACAGAGTTTGGACTGCAAATCCCACAATTCAACACGTTAAATGGAAGCAATCATGGGCAGGAAAACCACAAGTTTAACACACAAAACAGGTGATAAAATATACAATCACAGGCAGGTTAAAACTACATTTTTAAACTGTAACAACCACAGGCAAAGACAGTAATCACAGAAAGGGAAAATCGTTTTTTAAAAACTTTTTGGAGGAGGGAAGAGACAGCACTAGTCTGCCTCCTTACCACTTGCTGGACTCTGCTCACTGCAATCTGGGGCACAGGTAGGCTGCAACTCACAAGATGGAGGAGAATGATTTGGGGTGCACCCAGCAAAGCCTTAAGGGACCTGGGCAGGTGTGAGGGGAGGGCTCAGAGTTGCCTGGGAGCTGAATAGCCAATCCCCAGTCCTGGGCCTGCTGGCCTGGGGGTGGGGGTGGGGGCTGCTTCTCCTGTCCAGAATCTCCTAGGAGACAGACAGGCTCAATCCACACTTTGGATTTCTGCAGGTAAAGGCCTCACAAACTTGAAATCTAACAATACTGTTTGAATACAACTTTACTCCCTCTCCTGGCCAAAAAACGAAGTGCACAGTCCCTATTAAACACAGTTTAAACAGCTCACAGAAGCACCCTCTGATGTAGAAAATCCCTGTTGCTGGAGGGGGAGGCAGGGGGGGCTGGTTTCACTGGCTTGATAACACAAAATGGTGGCTGGGGGTGCACTGTTTAACATACAGGTCTTAGCACAGAGCAAAGGAGAAATTTGGAGGGAAAACTGAATAGTCACCAGGAATGAGAGCGACAAACTACAGAGTTTGGACTGCAAATCCCACAATTCAACACGTTAAATGGAAGCAATCATGGGCAGGAAAACCACAAGTTTAACACACAAAACAGGTGATAAAATATACAATCACAGGCAGGTTAAAACTACATTTTTAAACTGTAACAACCACAGGCAAAGACAGTAATCACAGAAAGGGAAAATCGTTTTTTAAAAACTTTTTGGAGGAGGGAAGAGACAGCACTAGTCTGCCTCCTTACCACTTGCTGGACTCTGCTCACTGCAATCTGGGGCACAGGTAGGCTGCAACTCACAAGATGGAGGAGAATGATTTGGGGTGCACCCAGCAAAGCCTTAAGGGACCTGGGCAGGTGTGAGGGGAGGGCTCAGAGTTGCCTGGGAGCTGAATAGCCAATCCCCAGTCCTAGGCCTGCTGGCCTGGGGGTGGGGGTGGGGGCTGCTTCTCCTGTCCAGAATCTCCTAGGAGACAGACAGGCTCAATCCACACTTTGGATTTCTGCAGGTAAAGGCCTCACAAACTTGAAATCTAACAATACTGTTTGAATACAACTTTACTCCCTCTCCTGGCCAAAAACGAAGTGCACAGTCCCTATTAAACACAGTTTAAACAGCTCACAGAAGCACCCTCTGATGTAGAAAATCCCTGTTGCTGGAGGGGAGGCAGGGGGGGCTGGTTTCACTGGCTTGATAACACAAAATGGTGGCTGGGGGTGCACTGTTTAACATACAGGTCTTAGCACAGAGCAAAGGAGAAATTTGGAGGGAAAACTGAATAGTCACCAGGAATGAGAGCGACAAACTACAGAGTTTGGACTGCAAATCCCACAATTCAACACGTTAAATGGAAGCAATCATGGGCAGGAAAACCACAAGTTTAACACACAAAACAGGTGATAAAATATACAATCACAGGCAGGTTAAAACTACATTTTTAAACTGTAACAACCACAGGCAAAGACAGTAATCACAGAAAGGGAAAATCGTTTTTTAAAAACTTTTTGGAGGAGGGAAGAGACAGCACTAGTCTGCCTCCTTACCACTTGCTGGACTCTGCTCACTGCAATCTGGGGCACAGGTAGGCTGCAACTCACAAGATGGAGGAGAATGATTTGGGGTGCACCCAGCAAAGCCTTAAGGGACCTGGGCAGGTGTGAGGGGAGGGCTCAGAGTTGCCTGGGAGCTGAATAGCCAATCCCCAGTCCTAGGCCTGCTGGCCTGGGGGTGGGGGTGGGGGGCTGCTTCTCCTGTCCAGAATCTCCTAGGAGACAGACAGGCTCAATCCACACTTTGGATTTCTGCAGGTAAAGGCCTCACAAACTTGAAATCTAACAATACTGTTTGAATACAACTTTACTCCCTCTCCTGGCCAAAAAACGAAGTGCACAGTCCCTATTAAACACAGTTTAAACAGCTCACAGAAGCACCCTCTGATGTAGAAAATCCCTGTTGCTGGAGGGGGAGGCAGGGGGGCTGGTTTCACTGGCTTGATAACACAAAATGGTGGCTGGGGGTGCACTGTTTAACATACAGGTCTTAGCACAGAGCAAAGGAGAAATTTGGAGGGAAAACTGAATAGTCACCAGGAATGAGAGCGACAAACTACAGAGTTTGGACTGCAAATCCCACAATTCAACACGTTAAATGGAAGCAATCATGGGCAGGAAAACCACAAGTTTAACACACAAAACAGGTGATAAAATATACAATCACAGGCAGGTTAAAACTACATTTTTAAACTGTAACAACCACAGGCAAAGACAGTAATCACAGAAAGGGAAAATCGTTTTTTAAAAACTTTTGGAGGAGGGAAGAGACAGCACTAGTCTGCCTCCTTACCACTTGCTGGACTCTGCTCACTGCAATCTGGGGCACAGGTAGGCTGCAACTCACAAGATGGAGGAGAATGATTTGGGGTGCACCCAGCAAAGCCTTAAGGGACCTGGGCAGGTGTGAGGGGAGGGCTCAGAGTTGCCTGGGAGCTGAATAGCCAATCCCCAGTCCTAGGCCTGCTGGCCTGGGGGTGGGGGTGGGGGCTGCTTCTCCTGTCCAGAATCTCCTAGGAGACAGACAGGCTCAATCCACACTTTGGATTTCTGCAGGTAAAGGCCTCACAAACTTGAAATCTAACAATACTGTTTGAATACAACTTTACTCCCTCTCCTGGCCAAAAACGAAGTGCACAGTCCCTATTAAACACAGTTTAAACAGCTCACAGAAGCACCCTCTGATGTAGAAAATCCCTGTTGCTGGAGGGGGAGGCAGAGGGGGCTGGTTTCACTGGCTTGATAACACAAAATGGTGGCTGGGGGTGCACTGTTTAACATACAGGTCTTAGCACAGAGCAAAGGAGAAATTTGGAGGGAAAACTGAATAGTCACCAGGAATGAGAGCGACAAACTACAGAGTTTGGACTGCAAATCCCACAATTCAACACGTTAAATGGAAGCAATCATGGGCAGGAAAACCACAAGTTTAACACACAAAACAGGTGATAAAATATACAATCACAGGCAGGTTAAAACTACATTTTTAAACTGTAACAACCACAGGCAAAGACAGTAATCACAGAAAGGGAAAATCGTTTTTTAAAAACTTTTTGGAGGAGGGAAGAGACAGCACTAGTCTGCCTCCTTACCACTTGCTGGACTCTGCTCACTGCAATCTGGGGCACAGGTAGGCTGCAACTCACAAGATGGAGGAGAATGATTTGGGGTGCACCCAGCAAAGCCTTAAGGGACCTGGGCAGGTGTGAGGGGAGGGCTCAGAGTTGCCTGGGAGCTGAATAGCCAATCCCCAGTCCTAGGCCTGCTGGCCTGGGGGTGGGGGTGGGGGGCTGCTTCTCCTGTCCAGAATCTCCTAGGAGACAGACAGGCTCAATCCACACTTTGGATTTCTGCAGGTAAAGGCCTCACAAACTTGAAATCTAACAATACTGTTTGAATACAACTTTACTCCCTCTCCTGGCCAAAAACGAAGTGCACAGTCCCTATTAAACACAGTTTAAACAGCTCACAGAAGCACCCTCTGATGTAGAAAATCCCTGTTGCTGGAGGGGGAGGCAGGGGGGCTGGTTTCACTGGCTTGATAACACAAAATGGTGGCTGGGGGTGCACTGTTTAACATACAGGTCTTAGCACAGAGCAAAGGAGAAATTTGGAGGGAAAACTGAATAGTCACCAGGAATGAGAGCGACAAACTACAGAGTTTGGACTGCAAATCCCACAATTCAACACGTTAAATGGAAGCAATCATGGGCAGGAAAACCACAAGTTTAACACACAAAACAGGTGATAAAATATACAATCACAGGCAGGTTAAAACTACATTTTTAAACTGTAACAACCACAGGCAAAGACAGTAATCACAGAAAGGGAAAATCGTTTTTTTAAAAACTTTTGGAGGAGGGAAGAGACAGCACTAGTCTGCCTCCTTACCACTTGCTGGACTCTGCTCACTGCAATCTGGGGCACAGGTAGGCTGCAACTCACAAGATGGAGGAGAATGATTTGGGGTGCACCCAGCAAAGCCTTAAGGGACCTGGGCAGGTGTGAGGGGAGGGCTCAGAGTTGCCTGGGAGCTGAATAGCCAATCCCCAGTCCTAGGCCTTGCTGGCCTGGGGGTGGGGGTGGGGGCTGCTTCTCCTGTCCAGAATCTCCTAGGAGACAGACAGGCTCAATCCACACTTTGGATTTCTGCAGGTAAAGGCCTCACAAACTTGAAATCTAACAATACTGTTTGAATACAACTTTACTCCCTCTCCTGGCCAAAAAACGAAGTGCACAGTCCCTATTAAACACAGTTTAAACAGCTCACAGAAGCACCCTCTGATGTAGAAAATCCCTGTTGCTGGAGGGGGAGGCAGGGGGGCTGGTTTCACTGGCTTGATAACACAAAATGGTGGCTGGGGGTGCACTGTTTAACATACAGGTCTTAGCACAGAGCAAAGGAGAAATTTGGAGGGAAAACTGAATAGTCACCAGGAATGAGAGCGACAAACTACAGAGTTTGGACTGCAAATCCCACAATTCAACACGTTAAATGGAAGCAATCATGGGCAGGAAAACCACAAGTTTAACACACAAAACAGGTGATAAAATATACAATCACAGGCAGGTTAAAACTACATTTTTAAACTGTAACAACCACAGGCAAAGACAGTAATCACAGAAAGGGAAAATCGTTTTTTAAAAACGTTTTGGAGGAGGGAAGAGACAGCACTAGTCTGCCTCCTTACCACTTGCTGGACTCTGCTCACTGCAAATCTGGGGCACAGGTAGGCTGCAACTCACAAGATGGAGGAGAATGATTTGGGGTGCACCCAGCAAAGCCTTAAGGGACCTGGGCAGGTGTGAGGGGAGGGCTCAGAGTTGCCTGGGAGCTGAATAGCCAATCCCCAGTCCTAGGCCTGCTGGCCTGGGGGTGGGGGTGGGGGGCTGCTTCTCCTGTCCAGAATCTCCTAGGAGACAGACAGGCTCAATCCACACTTTGGATTTCTGCAGGTAAAGGCCTCACAAACTTGAAATCTAACAATACTGTTTGAATACAACTTTACTCCCTCTCCTGGCCAAAAACGAAGTGCACAGTCCCTATTAAACACAGTTTAAACAGCTCACAGAAGCACCCTCTGATGTAGAAAATCCCTGTTGCTGGAGGGGAGGCAGAGGGGGGCTGGTTTCAGTGGCTTGATAACACAAAATGGTGGCTGGGGGTGCACTGTTTAACATACATGTCTTAGCACATAGCAAAGGAGAAATTTGGAGGGAAAACTGAATAGTCACCAGGAATGAGAGCGACAAACTACAGAGTTTGGACTGCAAATCCCACAATTCAACACGTTAAATGGAAGCAATCATGGGCAGGAAAACCACAAGTTTAACACACAAAACAGGTGATAAAATATACAATCACAGGCAGGTTAAAACTACATTTTTAAACTGTAACAACCACAGGCAAAGACAGTAATCACAGAAAGGGAAAATCGTTTTTTTAAAAACTTTTTGGAGGAGGGAAGAGACAGCACTAGTCTGCCTCCTTACCACTTGCTGGACTCTGCTCACTGCAATCTGGGGCACAGGTAGGCTGCAACTCACAAGATGGAGGAGAATGATTTGGGGTGCACCCAGCAAAGCCTTAAGGGACCTGGGCAGGTGTGAGGGGAGGGCTCAGAGTTGCCTGGGAGCTGAATAGCCAATCCCCAGTCCTGGGCCTGCTGGCCTGGGGGTGGGGGTGGGGGCTGCTTCTCCTGTCCAGAATCTCCTAGGAGACAGACAGGCTCAATCCACACTTTGGATTTCTGCAGGTAAAGGCCTCACAAACTTGAAATCTAACAATACTGTTTGAATACAACTTTACTCCCTCTCCTGGCCAAAAAACGAAGTGCACAGTCCCTATTAAACACAGTTTAAACAGCTCACAGAAGCACCCTCTGATGTAGAAAATCCCTGTTGCTGGAGGGGGAGGCAGGGGGGGCTGGTTTCACTGGCTTGATAACACAAAATGGTGGCTGGGGGTGCACTGTTTAACATACAGGTCTTAGCACAGAGCAAAGGAGAAATTTGGAGGGAAAACTGAATAGTCACCAGGAATGAGAGCGACAAACTACAGAGTTTGGACTGCAAATCCCACAATTCAACACGTTAAATGGAAGCAATCATGGGCAGGAAAACCACAAGTTTAACACACAAAACAGGTGATAAAATATACAATCACAGGCAGGTTAAAACTACATTTTTAAACTGTAACAACCACAGGCAAAGACAGTAATCACAGAAAGGGAAAATCGTTTTTAAAAAACTTTTTGGAGGAGGGAAGAGACAGCACTAGTCTGCCTCCTTACCACTTGCTGGACTCTGCTCACTGCAATCTGGGGCACAGGTAGGCTGCAACTCACAAGATGGAGGAGAATGATTTGGGGTGCACCCAGCAAAGCCTTAAGGGACCTGGGCAGGTGTGAGGGGAGGGCTCAGAGTTGCCTGGGAGCTGAATAGCCAATCCCCAGTCCTAGGCCTGCTGGCCTGGGGGTGGGGGTGGGGGCTGCTTCTCCTGTCCAGAATCTCCTAGGAGACAGACAGGCTCAATCCACACTTTGGATTTCTGCAGGTAAAGGCCTCACAAACTTGAAATCTAACAATACTGTTTGAATACAACTTTACTCCCTCTCCTGGCCAAAAACGAAGTGCACAGTCCCTATTAAACACAGTTTAAACAGCTCACAGAAGCACCCTCTGATGTAGAAAATCCCTGTTGCTGGAGGGGGAGGCAGGGGGGTTGTTTCACTGGCTTGATAACACAAAATGGTGGCTGGGGGTGCACTGTTTAACATACAGGTCTTAGCACAGAGCAAAGGAGAAATTTGGAGGGAAAACTGAATAGTCACCAGGAATGAGAGCGACAAACTACAGAGTTTGGACTGCAAATCCCACAATTCAACACGTTAAATGGAAGCAATCATGGGCAGGAAAACCACAAGTTTAACACACAAAACAGGTGATAAAATATACAATCACAGGCAGGTTAAAACTACATTTTTAAACTGTAACAACCACAGGCAAAGACAGTAATCACAGAAAGGGAAAATCGTTTTTTTAAAAACTTTTTGGAGGAGGGAAGAGACAGCACTAGTCTGCCTCCTTACCACTTGCTGGACTCTGCTCACTGCAATCTGGGGCACAGGTAGGCTGCAACTCACAAGATGGAGGAGAATGATTTGGGGTGCACCCAGCAAAGCCTTAAGGGACCTGGGCAGGTGTGAGGGGAGGGCTCAGAGTTGCCTGGGAGCTGAATAGCCAATCCCCAGTCCTAGGCCTGCTGGCCTGGGGGTGGGGGTGGGGGCTGCTTCTCCTGTCCAGAATCTCCTAGGAGACAGACAGGCTCAATCCACACTTTGGATTTCTGCAGGTAAAGGCCTCACAAACTTGAAATCTAACAATACTGTTTGAATACAACTTTACTCCCTCTCCTGGCCAAAAAACGAAGTGCACAGTCCCTATTAAACACAGTTTAAACAGCTCACAGAAGCACCCTCTGATGTAGAAAATCCCTGTTGCTGGAGGGGGAGGCAGGGGGGGCTGGTTTCACTGGCTTGATAACACAAAATGGTGGCTGGGGGTGCACTGTTTAACATACAGGTCTTAGCACAGAGCAAAGGAGAAATTTGGAGGGAAAACTGAATAGTCACCAGGAATGAGAGCGACAAACTACAGAGTTTGGACTGCAAATCCCACAATTCAACACGTTAAATGGAAGCAATCATGGGCAGGAAAACCACAAGTTTAACACACAAAACAGGTGATAAAATATACAATCACAGGCAGGTTAAAACTACATTTTTAAACTGTAACAACCACAGGCAAAGACAGTAATCACAGAAAGGGAAAATCGTTTTTTTAAAAACTTTTGGAGGAGGGAAGAGACAGCACTAGTCTGCCTCCTTACCACTTGCTGGACTCTGCTCACTGCAATCTGGGGCACAGGTAGGCTGCAACTCACAAGATGGAGGAGAATGATTTGGGGTGCACCCAGTAAAGCCTTAAGGGACCTGGGCAGGTGTGAGGGGAGGGCTCAGAGTTGCCTGGGAGCTGAATAGCCAATCCCCAGTCCTAGGCCTGCTGGCCTGGGGGTGGGGGTGGGGGCTGCTTCTCCTGTCCAGAATCTCCTAGGAGACAGACAGGCTCAATCCACACTTTGGATTTCTGCAGGTAAAGGCCTCACAAACTTGAAATCTAACAATACTGTTTGAATACAACTTTACTCCCTCTCCTGGCCAAAAACGAAGTGCACAGTCCCTATTAAACACAGTTTAAACAGCTCACAGAAGCACCCTCTGATGTAGAAAATCCCTGTTGCTGGAGGGGAGGCAGAGGGGGCTGGTTTCAGTGGCTTGATAACACAAAATGGTGGCTGGGGGTGCACTGTTTAACATACATGTCTTAGCACATAGCAAAGGAGAAATTTGGAGGGAAAACTGAATAGTCACCAGGAATGAGAGCGACAAACTACAGAGTTTGGACTGCAAATCCCACAATTCAACACGTTAAATGGAAGCAATCATGGGCAGGAAAACCACAAGTTTAACACACAAAACAGGTGATAAAATATACAATCACAGGCAGGTTAAAACTACATTTTTAAACTGTAACAACCACAGGCAAAGACAGTAATCACAGAAAGGGAAAATCGTTTTTTAAAAACTTTTTGGAGGAGGGAAGAGACAGCACTAGTCTGCCTCCTTACCACTTGCTGGACTCTGCTCACTGCAATCTGGGGCACAGGTAGGCTGCAACTCACAAGATGGAGGAGAATGATTTGGGGTGCACCCAGCAAAGCCTTAAGGGACCTGGGCAGGTGTGAGGGGAGGGCTCAGAGTTGCCTGGGAGCTGAATAGCCAATCCCCAGTCCTGGGCCTGCTGGCCTGGGGGTGGGGGTGGGGGCTGCTTCTCCTGTCCAGAATCTCCTAGGAGACAGACAGGCTCAATCCACACTTTGGATTTCTGCAGGTAAAGGCCTCACAAACTTGAAATCTAACAATACTGTTTGAATACAACTTTACTCCCTCTCCTGGCCAAAAAACGAAGTGCACAGTCCCTATTAAACACAGTTTAAACAGCTCACAGAAGCACCCTCTGATGTAGAAAATCCCTGTTGCTGGAGGGGGAGGCAGGGGGGCTGGTTTCACTGGCTTGATAACACAAAATGGTGGCTGGGGGTGCACTGTTTAACATACAGGTCTTAGCACAGAGCAAAGGAGAAATTTGGAGGGAAAACTGAATAGTCACCAGGAATGAGAGCGACAAACTACAGAGTTTGGACTGCAAATCCCACAATTCAACACGTTAAATGGAAGCAATCATGGGCAGGAAAACCACAAGTTTAACACACAAAACAGGTGATAAAATATACAATCACAGGCAGGTTAAAACTACATTTTTAAACTGTAACAACCACAGGCAAAGACAGTAATCACAGAAAGGGAAAATCGTTTTTTAAAAACTTTTTGGAGGAGGGAAGAGACAGCACTAGTCTGCCTCCTTACCACTTGCTGGACTCTGCTCACTGCAATCTGGGGCACAGGTAGGCTGCAACTCACAAGATGGAGGAGAATGATTTGGGGTGCACCCAGCAAAGCCTTAAGGGACCTGGGCAGGTGTGAGGGGAGGGCTCAGAGTTGCCTGGGAGCTGAATAGCCAATCCCCAGTCCTAGGCCTGCTGGCCTGGGGGTGGGGGTGGGGGCTGCTTCTCCTGTCCAGAATCTCCTAGGAGACAGACAGGCTCAATCCACACTTTGGATTTCTGCAGGTAAAGGCCTCACAAACTTGAAATCTAACAATACTGTTTGAATACAACTTTACTCCCTCTCCTGGCCAAAAACGAAGGGCACAGTCCCTATTAAACACAGTTTAAACAGCTCACAGAAGCACCCTCTGATGTAGAAAATCCCTGTTGCTGGAGGGGGAGGCAGGGGGGCTGGTTTCACTGGCTTGATAACACAAAATGGTGGCTGGGGGTGCACTGTTTAACATACAGGTCTTAGCACAGAGCAAAGGAGAAATTTGGAGGGAAAACTGAATAGTCACCAGGAATGAGAGCGACAAACTACAGAGTTTGGACTGCAAATCCCACAATTCAACACGTTAAATGGAAGCAATCATGGGCAGGAAAACCACAAGTTTAACACACAAAACAGGTGATAAAATATACAATCACAGGCAGGTTAAAACTACATTTTTAAACTGTAACAACCACAGGCAAAGACAGTAATCACAGAAAGGGAAAATCGTTTTTTAAAAACTTTTGGAGGAGGGAAGAGACAGCACTAGTCTGCCTCCTTACCACTTGCTGGACTCTGCTCACTGCAATCTGGGGCACAGGTAGGCTGCAACTCACAAGATGGAGGAGAATGATTTGGGGTGCACCCAGCAAAGCCTTAAGGGACCTGGGCAGGTGTGAGGGGAGGGCTCAGAGTTGCCTGGGAGCTGAATAGCTAATCCCCAGTCCTAGGCCTGCTGGCCTGGGGGTGGGGGTGGGGGCTGCTTCTCCTGTCCAGAATCTCCTAGGAGACAGACAGGCTCAATCCACACTTTGGATTTCTGCAGGTAAAGGCCTCACAAACTTGAAATCTAACAATACTGTTTGAATACAACTTTACTCCCTCTCCTGGCCAAAAAACGAAGTGCACAGTCCCTATTAAACACAGTTTAAACAGCTCACAGAAGCACCCTCTGATGTAGAAAATCCCTGTTGCTGGAGGGGAGGCAGAGGGGGCTGGTTTCAGTGGCTTGATAACACAAAATGGTGGCTGGGGGTGCACTGTTTAACATACATGTCTTAGCACATAGCAAAGGAGAAATTTGGAGGGAAAACTGAATAGTCACCAGGAATGAGAGCGACAAACTACAGAGTTTGGACTGCAAATCCCACAATTCAACACGTTAAATGGAAGCAATCATGGGCAGGAAAACCACAAGTTTAACACACAAAACAGGTGATAAAATATACAATCACAGGCAGGTTAAAACTACATTTTTAAACTGTAACAACCACAGGCAAAGACAGTAATCACAGAAAGGGAAAATCGTTTTTTAAAAACTTTTGGAGGAGGGAAGAGACAGCACTAGTCTGCCTCCTTACCACTTGCTGGACTCTGCTCACTGCAATCTGGGGCACAGGTAGGCTGCAACTCACAAGATGGAGGAGAATGATTTGGGGTGCACCCAGCAAAGCCTTAAGGGACCTGGGCAGGTGTGAGGGGAGGGCTCAGAGTTGCCTGGGAGCTGAATAGCCAATCCCCAGTCCTAGGCCTGCTGGCCTGGGGGTGGGGGTGGGGGCTGCTTCTCCTGTCCAGAATCTCCTAGGAGACAGACAGGCTCAATCCACACTTTGGATTTCTGCAGGTAAAGGCCTCACAAACTTGAAATCTAACAATACTGTTTGAATACAACTTTACTCCCTCTCCTGGCCAAAAACGAAGTGCACAGTCCCTATTAAACACAGTTTAAACAGCTCACAGAAGCACCCTCTGATGTAGAAAATCCCTGTTGCTGGAGGGGAGGCAGGGGGGGGCTGGTTTCACTGGCTTGATAACACAAAATGGTGGCTGGGGGTGCACTGTTTAACATACAGGTCTTAGCACAGAGCAAAGGAGAAATTTGGAGGGAAAACTGAATAGTCACCAGGAATGAGAGCGACAAACTACAGAGTTTGGACTGCAAATCCCACAATTCAACACGTTAAATGGAAGCAATCATGGGCAGGAAAACCACAAGTTTAACACACAAAACAGGTGATAAAATATACAATCACAGGCAGGTTAAAACTACATTTTTAAACTGTAACAACCACAGGCAAAGACAGTAATCACAGAAAGGGAAAATCGTTTTTTAAAAACTTTTTGGAGGAGGGAAGAGACAGCACTAGTCTGCCTCCTTACCACCTGCTGGACTCTGCTCACTGCAATCTGGGGCACAGGTAGGCTGCAACTCACAAGATGGAGGAGAATGATTTGGGGTGCACCCAGCAAAGCCTTAAGGGACCTGGGCAGGTGTGAGGGGAGGGCTCAGAGTTGCCTGGGAGCTGAATAGCCAATCCCCAGTCCTAGGCCTGCTGGCCTGGGGGTGGGGGTGGGGGCTGCTTCTCCTGTCCAGAATCTCCTAGGAGACAGACAGGCTCAATCCACACTTTGGATTTCTGCAGGTAAAGGCCTCACAAACTTGAAATCTAACAATACTGTTTGAATACAACTTTACTCCCTCTCCTGGCCAAAAAACGAAGTGCACAGTCCCTATTAAACACAGTTTAAACAGCTCACAGAAGCACCCTCTGATGTAGAAAATCCCTGTTGCTGGAGGGGGAGGCAGGGGGGGCTGGTTTCACTGGCTTGATAACACAAAATGGTGGCTGGGGGTGCACTGTTTAACATACAGGTCTTAGCACAGAGCAAAGGAGAAATTTGGAGGGAAAACTGAATAGTCACCAGGAATGAGAGCGACAAACTACAGAGTTTGGACTGCAAATCCCACAATTCAACACGTTAAATGGAAGCAATCATGGGCAGGAAAACCACAAGTTTAACACACAAAACAGGTGATAAAATATACAATCACAGGCAGGTTAAAACTACATTTTTAAACTGTAACAACCACAGGCAAAGACAGTAATCACAGAAAGGGAAAATCGTTTTTTAAAAACTTTTGGAGGAGGGAAGAGACAGCACTAGTCTGCCTCCTTACCACTTGCTGGACTCTGCTCACTGCAATCTGGGGCACAGGTAGGCTGCAACTCACAAGATGGAGGAGAATGATTTGGGGTGCACCCAGCAAAGCCTTAAGGGACCTGGGCAGGTGTGAGGGGAGGGCTCAGAGTTGCCTGGGAGCTGAATAGCCAATCCCCAGTCCTAGGCCTGCTGGCCTGGGGGTGGGGGTGGGGGCTGCTTCTCCTGTCCAGAATCTCCTAGGAGACAGACAGGCTCAATCCACACTTTGGATTTCTGCAGGTAAAGGCCTCACAAACTTGAAATCTAACAATACTGTTTGAATACAACTTTACTCCCTCTCCTGGCCAAAAACGAAGTGCACAGTCCCTATTAAACACAGTTTAAACAGCTCACAGAAGCACCCTCTGATGTAGAAAATCCCTGTTGCTGGAGGGGAGGCAGGGGGGCTGGTTTCACTGGCTTGATAACACAAAATGGTGGCTGGGGGTGCACTGTTTAACATACAGGTCTTAGCACAGAGCAAAGGAGAAATTTGGAGGGAAAACTGAATAGTCACCAGGAATGAGAGCGACAAACTACAGAGTTTGGACTGCAAATCCCACAATTCAACACGTTAAATGGAAGCAATCATGGGCAGGAAAACCACAAGTTTAACACACAAAACAGGTGATAAAATATACAATCACAGGCAGGTTAAAACTACATTTTTAAACTGTAACAACCACAGGCAAAGACAGTAATCACAGAAACGGAAAATCGTTTTTTAAAAACTTTTTGGAGGAGGGAAGAGACAGCACTAGTCTGCCTCCTTACCACTTGCTGGACTCTGCTCACTGCAATCTGGGGCACATGTAGGCTGCAACTCACAAGATGGAGGAGAATGATTTGGGGTGCACCCAGCAAAGCCTTAAGGGACCTGGGCAGGTGTGAGGGGAGGGCTCAGAGTTGCCTGGGAGCTGAATAGCCAATCCCCAGTCCTAGGCCTGCTGGCCTGGGGGTGGGGGTGGGGGCTGCTTCTCCTGTCCAGAATCTCCTAGGAGACAGACAGGCTCAATCCACACTTTGGATTTCTGCAGGTAAAGGCCTCACAAACTTGAAATCTAACAATACTGTTTGAATACAACTTTACTCCCTCTCCTGGCCAAAAAACGAAGTGCACAGTCCCTATTAAACACAGTTTAAACAGCTCACAGAAGCACCCTCTGATGTAGAAAATCCCTGTTGCTGGAGGGGGAGGCAGGGGGGCTGGTTTCACTGGCTTGATAACACAAAATGGTGGCTGGGGGTGCACTGTTTAACATACAGGTCTTAGCACAGAGCAAAGGAGAAATTTGGAGGGAAAACTGAATAGTCACCAGGAATGAGAGCGACAAACCACAGAGTTTGGACTGCAAATCCCACAATTCAACACGTTATATGGAAGCAATCATGGGCAGGAAAACCACAAGTTTAACACACAAAACAGGTGATAAAATATACAATCACAGGCAGGTTAAAACTACATTTTTAAACTGTAACAACCACAGGCAAAGACAGTAATCACAGAAAGGGAAAATCGTTTTTTAAAAACTTTTTGGAGGAGGGAAGAGACAGCACTAGTCTGCCTCCTTACCACTTGCTGGACTCTGCTCACTGCAATCTGGGGCACAGGTAGGCTGCAACTCACAAGATGGAGGAGAATGATTTGGGGTGCACCCAGCAAAGCCTTAAGGGACCTGGGCAGGTGTGAGGGAGGGCTCAGAGTTGCCTGGGAGCTGAATAGCCAATCCCCAGTCCTAGGCCTGCTGGCCTGGGGGTGGGGGTGGGGAGCTGCTTCTCCTGTCCAGAATCTCCTAGGAGACAGACAGGCTCAATCCACACTTTGGATTTCTGCAGGTAAAGGCCTCACAAACTTGAAATCTAACAATACTGTTTGAATACAACTTTACTCCCTCTCCTGGCCAAAAAACGAAGTGCACAGTCCCTATTAAACACAGTTTAAACAGCTCACAGAAGCACCCTCTGATGTAGAAAATCCCTGTTGCTGGAGGGGGAGGCAGGGGGGCTGGTTTCACTGGCTTGATAACACAAAATGGTGGCTGGGGTGCACTGTTTAACATACAGGTCTTAGCACAGAGCAAAGGAGAAATTTGGAGGGAAAACTGAATAGTCACCAGGAATGAGAGCGACAAACTACAGAGTTTGGACTGCAAATCCCACAATTCAACACGTTAAATGGAAGCAATCATGGGCAGGAAAACCACAAGTTTAACACACAAAACAGGTGATAAAATATACAATCACAGGCAGGTTAAAACTACATTTTTAAACTGTAACAACCACAGGCAAAGACAGTAATCACAGAAAGGGAAAATCGTTTTTTAAAAACTTTTGGAGGAGGGAAGAGACAGCACTAGTCTGCCTCCTTACCACTTGCTGGACTCTGCTCACTGCAATCTGGGGCACAGGTAGGCTGCAACTCACAAGATGGAGGAGAATGATTTGGGGTGCACCCAGCAAAGCCTTAAGGGACCTGGGCAGGTGTGAGGGGAGGGCTCAGAGTTGCCTGGGAGCTGAATAGCCAATCCCCAGTCCTAGGCCTGCTGGCCTGGGGGTGGGGGTGGGGGGCTGCTTCTCCTGTCCAGAATCTCCTAGGAGACAGACAGGCTCAATCCACACTTTGGATTTCTGCAGGTAAAGGCCTCACAAACTTGAAATCTAACAATACTGTTTGAATACAACTTTACTCCCTCTCCTGGCCAAAAACGAAGTGCACAGTCCCTATTAAACACAGTTTAAACAGCTCACAGAAGCACCCTCTGATGTAGAAAATCCCTGTTGCTGGAGGGGAGGCAGGGGGGCTGGTTTCACTGGCTTGATAACACAAAATGGTGGCTGGGGGTGCACTGTTTAACATACAGGTCTTAGCACAGAGCAAAGGAGAAATTTGGAGGGAAAACTGAATAGTCACCAGGAATGAGAGCGACAAACTACAGAGTTTGGACTGCAAATCCCACAATTCAACACGTTAAATGGAAGCAATCATGGGCAGGAAAACCACAAGTTTAACACACAAAACAGGTGATAAAATATACAATCACAGGCAGGTTAAAACTACATTTTTAAACTGTAACAACCACAGGCAAAGACAGTAATCACAGAAAGGGAAAATCGTTTTTTAAAAACTTTTGGAGGAGGGAAGAGACAGCACTAGTCTGCCTCCTTACCACTTGCTGGACTCTGCTCACTGCAATCTGGGGCACAGGTAGGCTGCAACTCACAAGATGGAGGAGAATGATTTGGGGTGCACCCAGCAAAGCCTTAAGGGACCTGGGCAGGTGTGAGGGGAGGGCTCAGAGTTGCCTGGGAGCTGAATAGCCAATCCCCAGTCCTAGGCCTGCTGGCCTGGGGGTGGGGGTGGGGGCTGCTTCTCCTGTCCAGAATCTCCTAGGAGACAGACAGGCTCAATCCACACTTTGGATTTCTGCAGGTAAAGGCCTCACAAACTTGAAATCTAACAATACTGTTTGAATACAACTTTACTCCCTCTCCTGGCCAAAAAACGAAGTGCACAGTCCCTATTAAACACAGTTTAAACAGCTCACAGAAGCACCCTCTGATGTAGAAAATCCCTGTTGCTGGAGGGGAGGCAGGGGGGCTGGTTTCACTGGCTTGATAACACAAAATGGTGGCTGGGGGTGCACTGTTTAACATACAGGTCTTAGCACAGAGCAAAGGAGAAATTTGGAGGGAAAACTGAATAGTCACCAGGAATGAGAGCGACAAACTACAGAGTTTGGACTGCAAATCCCACAATTCAACACGTTAAATGGAAGCAATCATGGGCAGGAAAACCACAAGTTTAACACACAAAACAGGTGATAAAATATACAATCACAGGCAGGTTAAAACTACATTTTTAAACTGTAACAACCACAGGCAAAGACAGTAATCACAGAAACGGAAAATCGTTTTTTAAAAACTTTTTGGAGGAGGGAAGAGACAGCACTAGTCTGCCTCCTTACCACTTGCTGGACTCTGCTCACTGCAATCTGGGGCACATGTAGGCTGCAACTCACAAGATGGAGGAGAATGATTTGGGGTGCACCCAGCAAAGCCTTAAGGGACCTGGGCAGGTGTGAGGGGAGGGCTCAGAGGTGCCTGGGAGCTGAATAGCCAATCCCCAGTCCTAGGCCTGCTGGCCTGGGGGTGGGGGTGGGGGCTGCTTCTCCTGTCCAGAATCTCCTAGGAGACAGACAGGCTCAATCCACACTTTGGATTTCTGCAGGTAAAGGCCTCACAAACTTGAAATCTAACAATACTGTTTGAATACAACTTTACTCCCTCTCCTGGCCAAAAAACGAAGTGCACAGTCCCTATTAAACACAGTTTAAACAGCTCACAGAAGCACCCTCTGATGTAGAAAATCCCTGTTGCTGGAGGGGGAGGCAGGGGGGCTGGTTTCACTGGCTTGATAACACAAAATGGTGGCTGGGGGTGCACTGTTTAACATACAGGTCTTAGCACAGAGCAAAGGAGAAATTTGGAGGGAAAACTGAATAGTCACCAGGAATGAGAGCGACAAACCACAGAGTTTGGACTGCAAATCCCACAATTCAACACGTTATATGGAAGCAATCATGGGCAGGAAAACCACAAGTTTAACACACAAAACAGGTGATAAAATATACAATCACAGGCAGGTTAAAACTACATTTTTAAACTGTAACAACCACAGGCAAAGACAGTAATCACAGAAAGGGAAAATCGTTTTTTTAAAAACTTTTGGAGGAGGGAAGAGACAGCACTAGTCTGCCTCCTTACCACTTGCTGGACTCTGCTCACTGCAATCTGGGGCACAGGTAGGCTGCAACTCACAAGATGGAGGAGAATGATTTGGGGTGCACCCAGCAAAGCCTTAAGGGACCTGGGCAGGTGTGAGGGGAGGGCTCAGAGTTGCCTGGGAGCTGAATAGCCAATCCCCAGTCCTAGGCCTGCTGGCCTGGGGGTGGGGGTGGGAGGCTGCTTCTCCTGTCCAGAATCTCCTAGGAGACAGACAGGCTCAATCCACACTTTGGATTTCTGCAGGTAAAGGCCTCACAAACTTGAAATCTAACAATACTGTTTGAATACAACTTTACTCCCTCTCCTGGCCAAAAAACAGAAGTGCACAGTCCCTATTAAACACAGTTTAAACAGCTCACAGAAGCACCCTCTGATGTAGAAAATCCCTGTTGCTGGAGGGGAGGCAGGGGGGCTGGTTTCACTGGCTTGATAACACAAAATGGTGGCTGGGGGTGCACTGTTTAACATACAGGTCTTAGCACAGAGCAAAGGAGAAATTTGGAGGGAAAACTGAATAGTCACCAGGAATGAGAGCGACAAACTACAGAGTTTGGACTGCAAATCCCACAATTCAACACGTTAAATGGAAGCAATCATGGGCAGGAAAACCACAAGTTTAACACACAAAACAGGTGATAAAATATACAATCACAGGCAGGTTAAAACTACATTTTTAAACTGTAACAACCACAGAGCAAAGACAGTAATCACAGAAAGGGAAAATCGTTTTTTAAAAACTTTTTGGAGGAGGGAAGAGACAGCACTAGTCTGCCTCCTTACCACTTGCTGGACTCTGCTCACTGCAATCTGGGGCACAGGTAGGCTGCAACTCACAAGATGGAGGAGAATGATTTGGGGTGCACCCAGCAAAGCCTTAAGGGACCTGGGCAGGTGTGAGGGGGAGGGCTCAGAGTTGCCTGGGAGCTGAATAGCCAATCCCCAGTCCTGGGCCTGCTGGCCTGGGGGTGGGGGTGGGGGGCTGCTTCTCCTGTCCAGAATCTCCTAGGAGACAGACAGGCTCAATCCACACTTTGGATTTCTGCAGGTAAAGGCCTCACAAACTTGAAATCTAACAATACTGTTTGAATACAACTTTACTCCCTCTCCTGGCCAAAAAACGAAGTGCACAGTCCCTATTAAACACAGTTTAAACAGCTCACAGAAGCACCCTCTGATGTAGAAAATCCCTGTTGCTGGAGGGGAGGCAGGGGGGCTGGTTTCACTGGCTTGATAACACAAAATGGTGGCTGGGGGTGCACTGTTTAACATACAGGTCTTAGCACAGAGCAAAGGAGAAATTTGGAGGGAAAACTGAATAGTCACCAGGAATGAGAGCGACAAACTACAGAGTTTGGACTGCAAATCCCACAATTCAACACGTTAAATGGAAGCAATCATGGGCAGGAAAACCACAAGTTTAACACACAAAACAGGTGATAAAATATACAATCACAGGCAGGTTAAAACTACATTTTTAAACTGTAACAACCACAGGCAAAGACAGTAATCACAGAAAGGGAAAATCGTTTTTAAAAAACTTTTTGGAGGAGGGAAGAGACAGCACTAGTCTGCCTCCTTACCACTTGCTGGACTCTGCTCACTGCAATCTGGGGCACAGGTAGGCTGCAACTCACAAGATGGAGGAGAATGATTTGGGGTGCACCCAGCAAAGCCTTAAGGGACCTGGGCAGGTGTGAGGGAGGGCTCAGAGTTGCCTGGGAGCTGAATAGCCAATCCCCAGTCCTAGGCCTGCTGGCCTGGGGGTGGGGGTGGGGGCTGCTTCTCCTGTCCAGAATCTCCTAGGAGACAGACAGGCTCAATCCACACTTTGGATTTCTGCAGGTAAAGGCCTCACAAACTTGAAATCTAACAATACTGTTTGAATACAACTTTACTCCCTCTCCTGGCCAAAAAACGAAGTGCACAGTCCCTATTAAACACAGTTTAAACAGCTCACAGAAGCACCCTCTGATGTAGAAAATCCCTGTTGCTGGAGGGGAGGCAGGGGGGTTGTTTCACTGGCTTGATAACACAAAATGGTGGCTGGGGGTGCACTGTTTAACATACAGGTCTTAGCACAGAGCAAAGGAGAAATTTGGAGGGAAAACTGAATAGTCACCAGGAATGAGAGCGACAAACTACAGAGTTTGGACTGCAAATCCCACAATTCAACACGTTAAATGGAAGCAATCATGGGCAGGAAAACCACAAGTTTAACACACAAAACAGGTGATAAAATATACAATCACAGGCAGGTTAAAACTACATTTTTAAACTGTAACAACCACAGGCAAAGACAGTAATCACAGAAAGGGAAAATCGTTTTTTAAAAACTTTTGGAGGAGGGAAGAGACAGCACTAGTCTGCCTCCTTACCACTTGCTGGACTCTGCTCACTGCAATCTGGGGCACAGGTAGGCTGCAACTCACAAGATGGAGGAGAATGATTTGGGGTGCACCCAGCAAAGCCTTAAGGGACCTGGGCAGGTGTGAGGGAGGGCTCAGAGTTGCCTGGGAGCTGAATAGCCAATCCCCAGTCCTAGGCCTGCTGGCCTGGGGGTGGGGGTGGGGGCTGCTTCTCCTGTCCAGAATCTCCTAGGAGACAGACAGGCTCAATCCACACTTTGGATTTCTGCAGGTAAAGGCCTCACAAACTTGAAATCTAACAATACTGTTTGAATACAACTTTACTCCCTCTCCTGGCCAAAAAACGAAGTGCACAGTCCCTATTAAACACAGTTTAAACAGCTCACAGAAGCACCCTCTGATGTAGAAAATCCCTGTTGCTGGAGGGGAGGCAGGGGGGGCTGGTTTCACTGGCTTGATAACACAAAATGGTGGCTGGGGGTGCACTGTTTAACATACAGGTCTTAGCACAGAGCAAAGGAGAAATTTGGAGGGAAAACTGAATAGTCACCAGGAATGAGAGCGACAAACTACAGAGTTTGGACTGCAAATCCCACAATTCAACACGTTAAATGGAAGCAATCATGGGCAGGAAAACCACAAGTTTAACACACAAAACAGGTGATAAAATATACAATCACAGGCAGGTTAAAACTACATTTTTAAACTGTAACAACCACAGGCAAAGACAGTAATCACAGAAAGGGAAAATCGTTTTTTTAAAACTTTTGGAGGAGGGAAGAGACAGCACTAGTCTGCCTCCTTACCACTTGCTGGACTCTGCTCACTGCAATCTGGGGCACAGGTAGGCTGCAACTCACAAGATGGAGGAGAATGATTTGGGGTGCACCCAGTAAAGCCTTAAGGGACCTGGGCAGGTGTGAGGGGAGGGCTCAGAGTTGCCTGGGAGCTGAATAGCCAATCCCCAGTCCTAGGCCTGCTGGCCTGGGGGTGGGGGTGGGGGCTGCTTCTCCTGTCCAGAATCTCCTAGGAGACAGACAGGCTCAATCCACACTTTGGATTTCTGCAGGTAAAGGCCTCACAAACTTGAAATCTAACAATACTGTTTGAATACAACTTTACTCCCTCTCCTGGCCAAAAACGAAGTGCACAGTCCCTATTAAACACAGTTTAAACAGCTCACAGAAGCACCCTCTGATGTAGAAAATCCCTGTTGCTGGAGGGGGAGGCAGAGGGGGGCTGGTTTCAGTGGCTTGATAACACAAAATGGTGGCTGGGGGTGCACTGTTTAACATACATGTCTTAGCACATAGCAAAGGAGAAATTTGGAGGGAAAACTGAATAGTCACCAGGAATGAGAGCGACAAACTACAGAGTTTGGACTGCAAATCCCACAATTCAACACGTTAAATGGAAGCAATCATGGGCAGGAAAACCACAAGTTTAACACACAAAACAGGTGATAAAACATACAATCACAGGCAGGTTAAAACTACATTTTTAAACTGTAACAACCACAGGCAAAGACAGTAATCACAGAAAGGGAAAATCGTTTTTAAAAAACTTTTTGGAGGAGGGAAGAGACAGCACTAGTCTGCCTCCTTACCACTTGCTGGACTCTGCTCACTGCAATCTGGGGCACAGGTAGGCTGCAACTCACAAGATGGAGGAGAATGATTTGGGGTGCACCCAGCAAAGCCTTAAGGGACCTGGGCAGGTGTGAGGGGAGGGCTCAGAGTTGCCTGGGAGCTGAATAGCCAATCCCCAGTCCTGGGCCTGCTGGCCTGGGGGTGGGGGTGAGGAGCTGCTTCTCCTGTCCAGAATCTCCTAGGAGACAGACAGGCTCAATCCACACTTTGGATTTCTGCAGGTAAAGGCCTCACAAACTTGAAATCTAACAATACTGTTTGAATACAACTTTACTCCCTCTCCTGGCCAAAAACGAAGTGCACAGTCCCTATTAAACACAGTTTAAACAGCTCACAGAAGCACCCTCTGATGTAGAAAATCCCTGTTGCTGGAGGGGGTGGCAGGGGGGGCTGGTTTCACTGGCTTGATAACACAAAATGGTGGCTGGGGGTGCACTGTTTAACATACAGGTCTTAGCACAGAGCAAAGGAGAAATTTGGAGGGAAAACTGAATAGTCACCAGGAATGAGAGCGACAAACTACAGAGTTTGGACTGCAAATCCCACAATTCAACACGTTAAATGGAAGCAATCATGGGCAGGAAAACCACAAGTTTAACACACAAAACAGGTGATAAAATATACAATCACAGGCAGGTTAAAACTACATTTTTAAACTGTAACAACCACAGGCAAAGACAGTAATCACAGAAAGGGAAAATCGTTTTTAAAAAACTTTTTGGAGGAGGGAAGAGACAGCACTAGTCTGCCTCCTTACCACTTGCTGGACTCTGCTCACTGCAATCTGGGGCACAGGTAGGCTGCAACTCACAAGATGGAGGAGAATGATTTGGGGTGCACCCAGCAAAGCCTTAAGGGACCTGGGCAGGTGTGAGGGGAGGGCTCAGAGTTGCCTGGGAGCTGAATAGCCAATCCCCAGTCCTAGGCCTGCTGGCCTGGGGGTGGGGGTGAGGGGCTGCTTCTCCTGTCCAGAATCTCCTAGGAGACAGACAGGCTCAATCCACACTTTGGATTTCTGCAGGTAAAGGCCTCACAAACTTGAAATCTAACAATACTGTTTGAATACAACTTTACTCCCTCTCCTGGCCAAAAACGAAGGGCACAGTCCCTATTAAACACAGTTTAAACAGCTCACAGAAGCACCCTCTGATGTAGAAAATCCCTGTTGCTGGAGGGGAGGCAGGGGGGTTGTTTCACTGGCTTGATAACACAAAATGGTGGCTGGGGGTGCACTGTTTAACATACAGGTCTTAGCACAGAGCAAAGGAGAAATTTGGAGGGAAAACTGAATAGTCACCAGGAATGAGAGCGACAAACTACAGAGTTTGGACTGCAAATCCCACAATTCAACACGTTAAATGGAAGCAATCATGGGCAGGAAAACCACAAGTTTAACACACAAAACAGGTGATAAAATATACAATCACAGGCAGGTTAAAACTACATTTTTAAACTGTAACAACCACAGGCAAAGACAGTAATCACAGAAAGGGAAAATCGTTTTTTAAAAACTTTTGGAGGAGGGAAGAGACAGCACTAGTCTGCCTCCTTACCACTTGCTGGACTCTGCTCACTGCAATCTGGGGCACAGGTAGGCTGCAACTCACAAGATGGAGGAGAATGATTTGGGGTGCACCCAGCAAAGCCTTAAGGGACCTGGGCAGGTGTGAGGGGAGGGCTCAGAGTTGCCTGGGAGCTGAATAGCCAATCCCCAGTCCTAGGCCTGCTGGCCTGGGGGTGGGGGTGGGGAGCTGCTTCTCCTGTCCAGAATCTCCTAGGAGACAGACAGGCTCAATCCACACTTTGGATTTCTGCAGGTAAAGGCCTCACAAACTTGAAATCTAACAATACTGTTTGAATACAACTTTACTCCTCTCCTGGCCAAAAAACGAAGTGCACAGTCCCTATTAAACACAGTTTAAACAGCTCACAGAAGCACCCTCTGATGTAGAAAATCCCTGTTGCTGGAGGGGAGGCAGAGGGGGCTGGTTTCAGTGGCTTGATAACACAAAATGGTGGCTGGGGGTGCACTGTTTAACATACATGTCTTAGCACATAGCAAAGGAGAAATTTGGAGGGAAAACTGAATAGTCACCAGGAATGAGAGCGACAAACTACAGAGTTTGGACTGCAAATCCCACAATTCAACACGTTAAATGGAAGCAATCATGGGCAGGAAAACCACAAGTTTAACACACAAAACAGGTGATAAAATATACAATCACAGGCAGGTTAAAACTACATTTTTAAACTGTAACAACCACAGGCAAAGACAGTAATCACAGAAAGGGAAAATCGTTTTTTAAAAACTTTTGGAGGAGGGAAGAGACAGCACTAGTCTGCCTCCTTACCACTTGCTGGACTCTGCTCACTGCAATCTGGGGCACAGGTAGGCTGCAACTCACAAGATGGAGGAGAATGATTTGGGGTGCACCCAGCAAAGCCTTAAGGGACCTGGGCAGGTGTGAGGGGAGGGCTCAGAGTTGCCTGGGAGCTGAATAGCCAATCCCCAGTCCTAGGCCTGCTGGCCTGGGGGTGGGGGTGGGAGGCTGCTTCTCCTGTCCAGAATCTCCTAGGAGACAGACAGGCTCAATCCACACTTTGGATTTCTGCAGGTAAAGGCCTCACAAACTTGAAATCTAACAATACTGTTTGAATACAACTTTACTCCCTCTCCTGGCCAAAAAACGAAGTGCACAGTCCCTATTAAACACAGTTTAAACAGCTCACAGAAGCACCCTCTGATGTAGAAAATCCCTGTTGCTGGAGGGGAGGCAGGGGGGGTTGTTTCACTGGCTTGATAACACAAAATGGTGGCTGGGGGTGCACTGTTTAACATACAGGTCTTAGCACAGAGCAAAGGAGAAATTTGGAGGGAAAACTGAATAGTCACCAGGAATGAGAGCGACAAACTACAGAGTTTGGACTGCAAATCCCACAATTCAACACGTTAAATGGAAGCAATCATGGGCAGGAAAACCACAAGTTTAACACACAAAACAGGTGATAAAATATACAATCACAGGCAGGTTAAAACTACATTTTTAAACTGTAACAACCACAGGCAAAGACAGTAATCACAGAAAGGGAAAATCGTTTTTTAAAAACTTTTGGAGGAGGGAAGAGACAGCACTAGTCTGCCTCCTTACCACCTGCTGGACTCTGCTCACTGCAATCTGGGGCACAGGTAGGCTGCAACTCACAAGATGGAGGAGAATGATTTGGGGTGCACCCAGCAAAGCCTTAAGGGACCTGGGCAGGTGTGAGGGGAGGGCTCAGAGTTGCCTGGGAGCTGAATAGCCAATCCCCAGTCCTAGGCCTGCTGGCCTGGGGGTGGGGGTGAGGCTGCTTCTCCTGTCCAGAATCTCCTAGGAGACAGACAGGCTCAATCCACACTTTGGATTTCTGCAGGTAAAGGCCTCACAAACTTGAAATCTAACAATACTGTTTGAATACAACTTTACTCCCTCTCCTGGCCAAAAACAGAAGTGCACAGTCCCTATTAAACACAGTTTAAACAGCTCACAGAAGCACCCTCTGATGTAGAAAATCCCTGTTGCTGGAGGGGAGGCAGGGGGGGGCTGGTTTCACTGGCTTGATAACACAAAATGGTGGCTGGGGGTGCACTGTTTAACATACAGGTCTTAGCACAGAGCAAAGGAGAAATTTGGAGGGAAAACTGAATAGTCACCAGGAATGAGAGCGACAAACTACAGAGTTTGGACTGCAAATCCCACAATTCAACACGTTAAATGGAAGCAATCATGGGCAGGAAAACCACAAGTTTAACACACAAAACAGGTGATAAAATATACAATCACAGGCAGGTTAAAACTACATTTTTAAACTGTAACAACCACAGGCAAAGACAGTAATCACAGAAAGGGAAAATCGTTTTTTAAAAACTTTTGGAGGAGGGAAGAGACAGCACTAGTCTGCCTCCTTACCACTTGCTGGACTCTGCTCACTGCAATCTGGGGCACAGGTAGGCTGCAACTCACAAGATGGAGGAGAATGATTTGGGGTGCACCCAGCAAAGCCTTAAGGGACCTGGGCAGGTGTGAGGGGAGGGCTCAGAGTTGCCTGGGAGCTGAATAGCCAATCCCCAGTCCTAGGCCTGCTGGCCTGGGGGTGGGGGTGGGGGCTGCTTCTCCTGTCCAGAATCTCCTAGGAGACAGACAGGCTCAATCCACACTTTGGATTTCTGCAGGTAAAGGCCTCACAAACTTGAAATCTAACAATACTGTTTGAATACAACTTTACTCCCTCTCCTGGCCAAAAAACGAAGTGCACAGTCCCTATTAAACACAGTTTAAACAGCTCACAGAAGCACCCTCTGATGTAGAAAATCCCTGTTGCTGGAGGGGAGGCAGGGGGGCTGGTTTCACTGGCTTGATAACACAAAATGGTGGCTGGGGGTGCACTGTTTAACATACAGGTCTTAGCACAGAGCAAAGGAGAAATTTGGAGGGAAAACTGAATAGTCACCAGGAATGAGAGCGACAAACTACAGAGTTTGGACTGCAAATCCCACAATTCAACACGTTAAATGGAAGCAATCATGGGCAGGAAAACCACAAGTTTAACACACAAAACAGGTGATAAAATATACAATCACAGGCAGGTTAAAACTACATTTTTAAACTGTAACAACCACAGGCAAAGACAGTAATCACAGAAACGGAAAATCGTTTTTAAAAAACTTTTGGAGGAGGGAAGAGACAGCACTAGTCTGCCTCCTTACCACTTGCTGGACTCTGCTCACTGCAATCTGGGGCACATGTAGGCTGCAACTCACAAGATGGAGGAGAATGATTTGGGGTGCACCCAGCAAAGCCTTAAGGGACCTGGGCAGGTGTGAGGGGAGGGCTCAGAGTTGCCTGGGAGCTGAATAGCCAATCCCCAGTCCTAGGCCTGCTGGCCTGGGGGTGGGGGTGGGGGGCTGCTTCTCCTGTCCAGAATCTCCTAGGAGACAGACAGGCTCAATCCACACTTTGGATTTCTGCAGGTAAAGGCCTCACAAACTTGAAATCTAACAATACTGTTTGAATACAACTTTACTCCCTCTCCTGGCCAAAAAGCGAAGTGCACAGTCCCTATTAAACACAGTTTAAACAGCTCACAGAAGCACCCTCTGATGTAGAAAATCCCTGTTGCTGGAGGGGAGGCAGGGGGGCTGGTTTCACTGGCTTGATAACACAAAATGGTGGCTGGGGGTGCACTGTTTAACATACAGGTCTTAGCACAGAGCAAAGGAGAAATTTGGAGGGAAAACTGAATAGTCACCAGGAATGAGAGCGACAAACCACAGAGTTTGGACTGCAAATCCCACAATTCAACACGTTATATGGAAGCAATCATGGGCAGGAAAACCACAAGTTTAACACACAAAACAGGTGATAAAATATACAATCACAGGCAGGTTAAAACTACATTTTTAAACTGTAACAACCACAGGCAAAGACAGTAATCACAGAAAGGGAAAATCGTTTTTAAAAACTTTTTGGAGGAGGGAAGAGACAGCACTAGTCTGCCTCCTTACCACTTGCTGGACTCTGCTCACTGCAATCTGGGGCACAGGTAGGCTGCAACTCACAAGATGGAGGAGAATGATTTGGGGTGCACCCAGCAAAGCCTTAAGGGACCTGGGCAGGTGTGAGGGAGGGCTCAGAGTTGCCTGGGAGCTGAATAGCCAATCCCCAGTCCTAGGCCTGCTGGCCTGGGGGTGGGGGTGGGGAGCTGCTTCTCCTGTCCAGAATCTCCTAGGAGACAGACAGGCTCAATCCACACTTTGGATTTCTGCAGGTAAAGGCCTCACAAACTTGAAATCTAACAATACTGTTTGAATACAACTTTACTCCCTCTCCTGGCCAAAAAACGAAGTGCACAGTCCCTATTAAACACAGTTTAAACAGCTCACAGAAGCACCCTCTGATGTAGAAAATCCCTGTTGCTGGAGGGGAGGCAGGGGGGCTGGTTTCACTGGCTTGATAACACAAAATGGTGGCTGGGGGTGCACTGTTTAACATACAGGTCTTAGCACAGAGCAAAGGAGAAATTTGGAGGGAAAACTGAATAGTCACCAGGAATGAGAGCGACAAACTACAGAGTTTGGACTGCAAATCCCACAATTCAACACGTTAAATGGAAGCAATCATGGGCAGGAAAACCACAAGTTTAACACACAAAACAGGTGATAAAATATACAATCACAGGCAGGTTAAAACTACATTTTTAAACTGTAACAACCACAGGCAAAGACAGTAATCACAGAAAGGGAAAATCGTTTTTTAAAAACTTTTTGGAGGAGGAAGAGACAGCACTAGTCTGCCTCCTTACCACTTGCTGGACTCTGCTCACTGCAATCTGGGGCACAGGTAGGCTGCAACTCACAAGATGGAGGAGAATGATTTGGGGTGCACCCAGCAAAGCCTTAAGGGACCTGGGCAGGTGTGAGGGAGGGCTCAGAGTTGCCTGGGAGCTGAATAGCCAATCCCCAGTCCTAGGCCTGCTGGCCTGGGGGTGGGGGTGGAGGCTGCTTCTCCTGTCCAGAATCTCCTAGGAGACAGACAGGCTCAATCCACACTTTGGATTTCTGCAGGTAAAGGCCTCACAAACTTGAAATCTAACAATACTGTTTGAATACAACTTTACTCCCTCTCCTGGCCAAAAAACGAAGTGCACAGTCCCTATTAAACACAGTTTAAACAGCTCACAGAAGCACCCTCTGATGTAGAAAATCCCTGTTGCTGGAGGGGAGGCAGGGGGGCTGGTTTCACTGGCTTGATAACACAAAATGGTGGCTGGGGGTGCACTGTTTAACATACAGGTCTTAGCACAGAGCAAAGGAGAAATTTGGAGGGAAAACTGAATAGTCACCAGGAATGAGAGCGACAAACTACAGAGTTTGGACTGCAAATCCCACAATTCAACACGTTAAATGGAAGCAATCATGGGCAGGAAAACCACAAGTTTAACACACAAAACAGGTGATAAAATATACAATCACAGGCAGGTTAAAACTACATTTTTAAACTGTAACAACCACAGAGCAAAGACAGTAATCACAGAAAGGGAAAATCGTTTTTTAAAAACTTTTGGAGGAGGGAAGAGACAGCACTAGTCTGCCTCCTTACCACTTGCTGGACTCTGCTCACTGCAATCTGGGGCACAGGTAGGCTGCAACTCACAAGATGGAGGAGAATGATTTGGGGTGCACCCAGCAAAGCCTTAAGGGACCTGGGCAGGTGTGAGGGGAGGGCTCAGAGTTGCCTGGGAGCTGAATAGCCAATCCCCAGTCCTAGGCCTGCTGGCCTGGGGGTGGGGGTGGGGGCTGCTTCTCCTGTCCAGAATCTCCTAGGAGACAGACAGGCTCAATCCACACTTTGGATTTCTGCAGGTAAAGGCCTCACAAACTTGAAATCTAACAATACTGTTTGAATACAACTTTACTCCCTCTCCTGGCCAAAAACGAAGTGCACAGTCCCTATTAAACACAGTTTAAACAGCTCACAGAAGCACCCTCTGATGTAGAAAATCCCTGTTGCTGGAGGGGGAGGCAGGGGGGCTGGTTTCACTGGCTTGATAACACAAAATGGTGGCTGGGGGTGCACTGTTTAACATACAGGTCTTAGCACAGAGCAAAGGAGAAATTTGGAGGAAAACTGAATAGTCACCAGGAATGAGAGCGACAAACTACAGAGTTTGGACTGCAAATCCCACAATTCAACACGTTAAATGGAAGCAATCATGGGCAGGAAAACCACAAGTTTAACACACAAAACAGGTGATAAAATATACAATCACAGGCAGGTTAAAACTACATTTTTAAACTGTAACAACCACAGGCAAAGACAGTAATCACAGAAACGGAAAATCGTTTTTAAAAAACTTTTGGAGGAGGGAAGAGACAGCACTAGTCTGCCTCCTTACCACTTGCTGGACTCTGCTCACTGCAATCTGGGGCACATGTAGGCTGCAACTCACAAGATGGAGGAGAATGATTTGGGGTGCACCCAGCAAAGCCTTAAGGGACCTGGGCAGGTGTGAGGGGAGGGCTCAGAGTTGCCTGGGAGCTGAATAGCCAATCCCCAGTCCTAGGCCTGCTGGCCTGGGGGTGGGGGTGGGGGCTGCTTCTCCTGTCCAGAATCTCCTAGGAGACAGACAGGCTCAATCCACACTTTGGATTTCTGCAGGTAAAGGCCTCACAAACTTGAAATCTAACAATACTGTTTGAATACAACTTTACTCCCTCTCCTGGCCAAAAACGAAGTGCACAGTCCCTATTAAACACAGTTTAAACAGCTCACAGAAGCACCCTCTGATGTAGAAAATCCCTGTTGCTGGAGGGGGAGGCAGGGGGGCTGGTTTCACTGGCTTGATAACACAAAATGGTGGCTGGGGGTGCACTGTTTAACATACAGGTCTTAGCACAGAGCAAAGGAGAAATTTGGAGGGAAAACTGAATAGTCACCAGGAATGAGAGCGACAAACCACAGAGTTTGGACTGCAAATCCCACAATTCAACACGTTATATGGAAGCAATCATGGGCAGGAAAACCACAAGTTTAACACACAAAACAGGTGATAAAATATACAATCACAGGCAGGTTAAAACTACATTTTTAAACTGTAACAACCACAGGCAAAGACAGTAATCACAGAAAGGGAAAATCGTTTTTTAAAAACTTTTGGAGGAGGGAAGAGACAGCACTAGTCTGCCTCCTTACCACTTGCTGGACTCTGCTCACTGCAATCTGGGGCACAGGTAGGCTGCAACTCACAAGATGGAGGAGAATGATTTGGGATGCACCCAGCAAAGCCTTAAGGGACCTGGGCAGGTGTGAGGGAGGGCTCAGAGTTGCCTGGGAGCTGAATAGCCAATCCCCAGTCCTAGGCCTGCTGGCCTGGGGGTGGGGGTGGGGGCTGCTTCTCCTGTCCAGAATCTCCTAGGAGACAGACAGGCTCAATCCACACTTTGGATTTCTGCAGGTAAAGGCCTCACAAACTTGAAATCTAACAATACTGTTTGAATACAACTTTACTCCCTCTCCTGGCCAAAAACGAAGTGCACAGTCCCTATTAAACACAGTTTAAACAGCTCACAGAAGCACCCTCTGATGTAGAAAATCCCTGTTGCTGGAGGGGAGGCAGGGGGGCTGGTTTCACTGGCTTGATAACACAAAATGGTGGCTGGGGGTGCACTGTTTAACATACAGGTCTTAGCACAGAGCAAAGGAGAAATTTGGAGGGAAAACTGAATAGTCACCAGGAATGAGAGCGACAAACTACAGAGTTTGGACTGCAAATCCCACAATTCAACACGTTAAATGGAAGCAATCATGGGCAGGAAAACCACAAGTTTAACACACAAAACAGGTGATAAAATATACAATCACAGGCAGGTTAAAACTACATTTTTAAACTGTAACAACCACAGGCAAAGACAGTAATCACAGAAAGGGAAAATCGTTTTTTAAAAACTTTTTGGAGGAGGGAAGAGACAGCACTAGTCTGCCTCCTTACCACTTGCTGGACTCTGCTCACTGCAATCTGGGGCACAGGTAGGCTGCAACTCACAAGATGGAGGAGAATGATTTGGGGTGCACCCAGCAAAGCCTTAAGGGACCTGGGCAGGTGTGAGGGAGGGCTCAGAGTTGCCTGGGAGCTGAATAGCCAATCCCCAGTCCTAGGCCTGCTGGCCTGGGGGTGGGGGGAGCTGCTTCTCCTGTCCAGAATCTCCTAGGAGACAGACAGGCTCAATCCACACTTTGGATTTCTGCAGGTAAAGGCCTCACAAACTTGAAATCTAACAATACTGTTTGAATACAACTTTACTCTCTCTCCTGGCCAAAAAACGAAGTGCACAGTCCCTATTAAACACAGTTTAAACAGCTCACAGAAGCACCCTCTGATGTAGAAAATCCCTGTTGCTGGAGGGGGAGGCAGGGGGGCTGGTTTCACTGCCTTGATAACACAAAATGGTGGCTGGGGGTGCACTGTTTAACATACAGGTCTTAGCACAGAGCAAAGGAGAAATTTGGAGGGAAAACTGAATAGTCACCAGGAATGAGAGCGACAAACTACAGAGTTTGGACTGCAAATCCCACAATTCAACACGTTAAATGGAAGCAATCATGGGCAGGAAAACCACAAGTTTAACACACAAAACAGGTGATAAAATATACAATCACAGGCAGGTTAAAACTACATTTTTAAACTGTAACAACCACAGGCAAAGACAGTAATCACAGAAAGGGAAAATCGTTTTTTTAAAAACTTTTGGAGGAGGGAAGAGACAGCACTAGTCTGCCTCCTTACCACTTGCTGGACTCTGCTCACTGCAATCTGGGGCACAGGTAGGCTGCAACTCACAAGATGGAGGAGAATGATTTGGGGTGCACCCAGCAAAGCCTTAAGGGACCTGGGCAGGTGTGAGGGGAGGGCTCAGAGTTGCCTGGGAGCTGAATAGCCAATCCCCAGTCCTAGGCCTGCTGGCCTGGGGGTGGGGGTGGGGGCTGCTTCTCCTGTCCAGAATCTCCTAGGAGACAGACAGGCTCAATCCACACTTTGGATTTCTGCAGGTAAAGGCCTCACAAACTTGAAATCTAACAATACTGTTTGAATACAACTTTACTCCCTCTCCTGGCCAAAAACAGAAGTGCACAGTCCCTATTAAACACAGTTTAAACAGCTCACAGAAGCACCCTCTGATGTAGAAAATCCCTGTTGCTGAAGGGGGAGGCAGGGGGGCTGGTTTCACTGGCTTGATAACACAAAATGGTGGCTGGGGGTGCACTGTTTAACATACAGGTCTTAGCACAGAGCAAAGGAGAAATTTGGAGGAAAACTGAATAGTCACCAGGAATGAGAAGCGACAAACTACAGAGTTTGGACTGCAAATCCCACAATTCAACACGTTAAATGGAAGCAATCATGGGCAGGAAAACCACAAGTTTAACACACAAAACAGGTGATAAAATATACAATCACATGCAGTATTGTAATTGTTACCCACCCGTTGTGTATATATTCTGGTTATGCAGAAGTTACGGGTTGTTTTGTCTCTCATTTTTTTTTCAGGATCTGAGAAGAAGATGGATTAAGTGTAATCCTGGTTAAGAAGACGTACTTCCCAGCTGGACTGGTTCTTCCACGTTGGAGGATTGTGTTGGACTTAAGTTATTATGTTGGACTTTTATTGTTCGAAGCAAAGAAAGAGGACGAGTTCCGGTAATGGTGGCTCTTATGGGCCTCTACAGGATGTGATGTATACCATGAGCATCATGGGAAATGTAGTTTATTTTCATAAATACAAGTTTTCATTGGCTGCTGTGAGTGGCAATAAATAGAAAGAGAAGCATAATCCTCGCCTCCGTGTCCTTAATAGAATTGAAAATTCTTGGCGCGAATGCTAGCTAATTTTTTATTCTGATGAGCTCTATGGTGATTTCATTTTACCCTGTGAAAAAATGCTGACTCCTCACTGTTCTACTACAGCTTCCCAACAGAGCTCTAATGAACAGCTAGAGTGCTAACATTCTGTGTGGAATACGAAAGTGAGGCACTCCTAAACGCCATTTTGTTGGAATATAAGCTGTTGAATTTAAATTGTTTCCTGCAGAGAAGTATAAAGTACACAATAAACCAGGTACTAATTCCGATATGAAAACCGCTGGTTAAATAACTGTGAGTAGAGGTATTGGTTATCAGTAATTTGAGACATAACATATTTTCAAAGAGTTAAAAATAATTAAAGAGAGAGATTTGTAACGAAGTCCAGCACTGATTTTTCACGTCTGTTTACTCATGCTTTCCATCTTCTGTGTCTCTTAATAGATCCCTAATTTTGAATTGTAAAATTCTGTTAGACATCTAAGTGTTTTAAAGTTCCATTTAAATGCATGTGAGATTTTTTAGACGTGTGGGAATCTATTTACAGGCAGACCCCATATTTAAAATGACAAAGCATGTTGAGTTCAGAGCAAGTAATACAGGGTGGGGGGAATTGTGCAACTGGTCTGCTTGGCTCATCATCATGGAAATTAAGAGTTGTGTCTTGAAACCATTTCTAATGTTTTCTCACCATGTAGTATTGTTTTGAATGCAGGTTTTCATTATAATAGGCTGCAATACGAGTTAGATGCACCTGATATAATGAAAGAGGCACATGGTGAAAAACATATCTTGTCTTCAGGAGTCAATACTTATTGTGTTGAGATCACGAGGGTAGCTTAACATTAAGCAGACTCCTCTCACTAGACAGGTGGAGTCCAGTTTATTGATACAAAATAATCACTGTTCACTGCAACTAGCGCTCTAATCCACTTCCTCTGTTAGCCGCCAGGCTGGCCTCTTGACGCAGGTGCAAATCTCCAAGAGAAACGTTGGTAGCCTCCTAGTTAAATAAATAATTGCACATTTCTGTAATGGAAAACAGGCGAACAAAGGTTAAGCATAATCCTGAAAACCATGCTGACATGGGTAACAGTCGGGGCTCAACTTGTATGCGACAGTTTATCTTGGCAGAAGGATGGCTCTCAAGTGTCTTTGGTGAATTGGATGAGAGGTAGGCTCATTGAACCATTTGTTTCTTAAGGGTGCAGGCATTCAGGATGTGGGAAGGATGCAGCCATGGCTCGGAGTTGTTTCACTTCCACTCATTTGTATTAAAAGTTGGTAATTGCATGAAGAAAACTGGAATCCACTTGGGACCTGGCAATTGGTGATCTGATTCAAGATGATATGTCACATGCAATGTGTAGTTTCTATACCGCTCAATGAAATGACATTCTAAAAGCATTAGTTGGCAATGAACAAATATACACTGTGGTGGGGGAGGGTACTGTCGTTATAATTATAGACCACAATAACATTTTCCATGACCACCTTAGTTGCAATAAAGGCGGCATGAACCAAATCATCTAGAAAAACAACCTACATCCGGTTAAGCAAAAATTTTGAACTTTACCAATGGGTGTTATGAAAAAGCTGAAAGGTTTCTTGGAAGAATTGTATGGAGACAAGGTCATACAATCATTGCATTCCTCACTTTGGGTTTCTCCTGTTGTTGTTACTAAGAACAATTCTTGGGAGTTCTTTGTGTGCTGACTTAAGGTATCTCAATAAAAAATGTTTAGTCGGTCATCATTCTCTTCATTAAATATAGGAAGTGATTATGAAATTAGAGAGAACAAATGTTTTCTCAATGCTTAATTTGATAGCTGTCAACCTTCATATCTACCCTGCTCTCAAGTCCAGATGTCTGACAATGTGTTTAATACCAGACTCAGCATTCCCGCTTCTTAGGGTACTTTTGGTTTGGCTTCAGCTGCCTCTATCTTGCAAAAACTCATCCATATGTTTTTACAAAACTAAAAACATATCGAATCAGTCTCAGCCCTGCTTGCAAAAGAAACATCCGGCTCAGACTGCCAGGCCATGCCCCTTCTGCACGTAAACAGAGCAAACCCACACATGTTTCCTTTACATTAGTGAGGTCCAGCTTGAGTCAGATGGTACAGTGAGCTACACGACCCATGTCTGGGCACACTCGTCCCACTTATAGTTACTGACTGAGAATAACAAAAATGTGATGAATAGAAAATTGAAACTAGTCTGAAAGAATTTCTGGAGGCCTTTAAGGGCATTGAGCTCAAATTACTCATATTATATAGCCTGTAAGTCAATGGGCATTTAGAAGCCAATAGCATGCTCTCCGAAGGAGTTAAAAATGTTGTCTGTAGTATCTGAGCTACTTCGCCGGCGACGTTTTGAATGTGTTATTGCATAGCACCGTAGGTTTGTTGCTGTTAGAAATGTTGAGTGAGAGGGTAACACTCACTAGGTTATATCCAGTCTGGGTAGGGTTAGGGAATGTGAAGGCTAGAGCAGTCTACCAGACTATGCGTGTTCATGCTGAGGCGAGGGACTCTATCACACATATTATGACACAAACAAGTCTATCAAAAACAGGTAGGAAGGAAGGTGGCTCCGCGAGGTTAAGAGAACCTGAAAACTGATCAAATAAGATATCTTTGACCACACCCATGTGCATGGAAATAGACCAGGACGATACAACTCAACAGCAGAAGACACCTGACACCACAGACCCAGAAACTTCAATGCATGGATGGCAGACACCCAGATCACAGGAAAGACATGACCCTGGAGTGAAAAATCACAACATGAATGCACTCTTCAAGATTGACTCTTGATAGCCCTACAACGAAGAAGGGACATCCAGTGGGTGCTCATGAAGGCTTGTAATGATGTGAAGGTTAACAATTAGGAACTAGGGGAAATGCAGAAGGTATCAGCTGTTTATTTAAACAAGATAATGATAATCCCTCGAGATAATCTTAGGGTTCTGTAAGGGGAGAATAAAAATGGGGAGTCTAAAGTGAGTGGACAAAGACCCAGGAGGCTCTGGAGTATGAAAGGGATCACAGAGAGAAAAACAAAACATCAGGCAACACGGGGAAGGATCAACGCCCAATAGGATGCTTCCTGTGGGCTGTATCCTGGGGATCTGGGAGAGGGGTATGCCCCCAGGTTGGTTTACATAACTCGGTGTGGAGAAGTTACAGCTGTTAACGTGTTTGAAGTTTGTAGGTTCAAAGTGGGGGGGGCACCTAAATGGGGCATATTATGGTTGATCTCCACACAGCAGACAACCCTGCCTATATGCTTTTTAAGGTAGAGCAAAGCTATGGAAATGAAGACGAGTTGGGGGACTATTTCGCAAAACAAAAAAATGACAGGTTTTCCAGAAGGATAAACAGTGAAATTAACCTCACTTAATGTTAAGGGGCTTAACTTGCCAGTTTAAAGGAGCCTGATTTGTAGATATCTGAAAGCCCCACAACCAGACATTATATGTCTGCAAGAACACATTTAAAGGGATCGGCTAAACATAGGATGAGACACAGATTATACCCTACTGCATATTATGCTTCAGCAGGGACCAAACATAATAGGATGGCAATCTTTATGAAAACAGACCTCCCACTTATATATCACGATAAAAAGATAGACAAAAGGGCAAGTACTACTCAAAGGTTCATTACATAATGAGCCAATAATAATAGCTACTAATTACGCACCAAACGTGACATTAAATGCCTTCCTCTAAGCAACACATTGCTAAAGCATGGGGAGCGATTAGACCCCGGTTATTCCCAGACAAAGGGAAAGATTTAGATTGATGTCAACTAGCGGAACGTGAGGTCTACCAGAGCCGGGGTTGTCCGTGTAAGTACAAGAAAGTATGGGGCACCTGGACACAATATAGGGGGGCCTGAGGAGGCCACATAATCTATCATATGCTGCATAATCTGCAGATTTTAACAAAACAAATGTTTGTTTCTAGCTCAAACGGTTCAAAAGTTACAAAAAATACAGTGACGTGTTGTCACGCAGTGGAAGATCCTTTGCAAGGCTGGACTGGTCACCTTTCTGTTGCTTATTGCTATATTTGGGTATTAAACTAGCACTAATGAGGTGCAACCAATGCCAAGACAGTGTTACCAAGTTTAAAAAAGACTAAATAACGAAGTAATACTATTACAAAATGTGCTGCATTATGCAGCATAATTTGCCTTTTCTTGCCACATAATTTACGCAATCCTGCTGCATAATTAGGCCCTCTCCTGCCGCATAATTCCAGTGGCCCTGGCTATAATTTAGAAGGTGGCACCTATTCTCATACGGTGCAACACTTTTGTCAGCAATGATTAGATTCACCTCTTATTTTTTTGTTAGTGTTTTTTAATGTTCATGAACAGTGTTAATTAAAGTTCAGTGCATTTTTTAAATTACAGGTGATGTGTGTCCGTTAATTTCATTTACTTTCGCAGACATTTGATTGAGGTCCAACAACACATGATTGAAAAACGTTTAATCACAAAATCCGCACATGTTCAATAATGTGTTATTTTTAGATAGTGACAATGTATTTAGCCAATCAGCGGTAAGCATTTCAGCTTCTGGGTGTTCAACCTCGTTGCCAGACATGTTTCTCAATACCTTTCCTTTTTATCTGCAGCTGCAACAATGGCTTACCACTGTCCTGAAGTGTGGCTTCTAGGAGATTCCCGTGTGTCCTGGGCAGAGCAATATGCAGTAGAGCATAACTTGGCAACAGATGTTGGTTGTGCAGGAGTTACAATAAAGTGCTTTGAAGTTCCTGGAGTGAGATGGAGAACAGTGGTTCCTACATTACAGGAAATGCCCATTCTGCATCATCCTAATGTAAATATTTTACATGTTGGAGGTACTGTTTTGGACATATTCCACGTTCACACCCTTGTGTGTTGTAATGAAGGAATATCTCACCTGTTTACGTAACATGTATCACAATACACACTTTATTTTTTGCACAATGCCCAGTGTCAAAAATAACTCTTCACTGCCGACTTCAACTCAAGGATGGAGCATGCGCGTCACAGAATTGATTGTGTCATGACAGCATATTTTGGAGATGATCTATTCGGCAGGATTTCCCATGGCAGTATAAGATGTTTTGCAGAGGTGGTGCCTGTCTTACTGATATTGGTAATGCTGTTTTTAGCATAATTTGCAAAATGCAGTGAGACATGCCACTATGTCACTGCTACTGACATCTCTCTACCAAACCCAAAGACGCTTTTAAGGGCTACTCTTTTATTTATATTTACATTATGTTCTTTAAACATATTTTTTAAGTTTTGTCCAGTGTTTACAAGCATTTCAACAATGCTGGTGAACACTGGACTCATAATAAAATTAAAATGCATGAAAAATATTTTTTTTGTAGTATGAAAATGCTTCATTGAATCAAGATCAGAATAACATGGAATAACAGCAATTGATATGAGCATGTAAAAGCATCTATTGAGTACATGGCAATAGTTAAAACATGTTGCTTATTGAGAAGCTCCAAATGAACAGTTTTGTATTTTATACATTTTTGTTTTTGTTTTAAGGAAATATGGGAAAAAGAAGATGAGAAAGAAGGAGAAAGAGAAGGGAAGAACAGAAGGAAAAGATACTAATTAAGGCAGATACACAAATGTAAAATTATATATACACGCTACATAATATAGAATATAACAAGTATTTTAATCATAATATCTACGAGTCATAGAGGGTCAAAATTGGTCATTGTGGTTGGAGGAGTAACAGACTATCTAGATAAAAAGGACGTAAATGGCTGCCATAGTAGGTCCTGCTTGATCATGAGATGCGTGGAAATAGCATTTACTCTATCAAGTCTATGTTTGTGACATATCATATTCTACCACTGAGCAAACAAGACTTTAGTAGTGTCCTTCCAATTTAACGTAATGATCTGTTATGCAGTGGCAATGAGTAGGTCGACAAGTTTTCCAGGGCTGACTTCAGAATGCCATATATCTGATGGACCTCCTAGAAAAATATGTATGTTGTCAAAAGGTATATATATGGAACAAATATCGGATATGTTGACCCAAACTTGCAACCAAAACGTATGTTTGTGGGGACTTTCAAAGAACATATGAAAGATGTTGCTTCCTCCTTCTGACAAGACCAGCAATTGTTAGTGTGGAGAGTAGTGTGAAAAGTAGTGGAGAGTTTAAACCTGTGAAGAGATGAATGAGTTCAAAATAATCTGTTGTAGAAAAAGAATAATGTTTGTGTTGTGCTGGTGGTACGAGAAGTAGAGTGAATTTTGGACCACAATGCTTTTCAAATTGGAGGGAAGAATACTTGGTGGAAATCATTCTCCCAGTATAATTCTACTTTGGTCTTTGTTTTAGCATCCTGGGGATTGTGCAAAGTTTTATACATATATAGGAGGCACGGACTTTAAAGGAAAAATTGAAAACCGGAGAAGTTGTATGGTGATCGAATGGTGTAAAAGAAAACGAAGAGGAGATGCGTTAAAATAATTGTCTTGAGGCTTTCATACCTGGTGGCATGAGTGAACGGAAGGCCATATTTAAGTTGTAGGTCTTGGAAGGTAAGGAGGGCCCCGTCTGAGAATAGCTGACCTATAGTTATAATTAGGGCTTCCGGTTTTATAGTTTTTTTTTTTTTACCTTTCCGTCTGTATTTTTCCATATTTATTTTTTGCTAATTTTATCTGTATTTATCCATATTTATTTTGGGTTTCGTGGAAAAATGAAGCTGGAATGAGTATATTTCTACATTTATTTAACTGAAAAAATGGGCGCTTATGCCTGAACCGCTGACAGGTTTCAGTGATTTAAACACACTCAGATGATAAAATGTGCACTTATAAGAAAACATTACAATTTTAGCATCAAGGTGGTGCATGTCTACTACTATTTACGGCTCTTTACTAAAATTCCTTTATTTTTTTAACCCCCTTACCTGTCAATCCGCACAGCTATTGGCCTGGCAGTCATGATTGACAGCATTTAGAATCACTCAAAAAGAACCAATTTTCCATTTTTATTCGCATTTAAAAATAAATAGACAGGAAAATAAATGGTTTTCTGTCTGTATTTATCTGTAAAAATCAGTAGAAATGGAAAACAGGGAGCCTTAGTTATAATCCCTCTTTGAATCCAGTCTTTCCATATGAGCACTCTGTCAGAGACGTTTTAAGGCATAGGCAAAATGGGCTCTGGCCCCCCCAGGGCCCTAGGCTTTCAAGGGGCCCCCCTGATAGAGCCAGATCTGTTCTGCAGAGTCCTGCCCTGAAGACCTTTAATAATTCTTAAAGAGATTGGTTTAAATATAAATTTTTTTAATGTATTTTTTTATAAGGGTGATGTGTGAGTCTATTACAGACATTTTGCAGAGAAAGTGTGTTTGTGTTTCATGCAACATATATAAAAAAGTTTCTTTTATATCAAAACAAGACCTCAGATATGAGAAATGGGAGGGTGTCAGAGAGATTACTTGCAGTAATATTAGTGAGCTGCTGCTGTGTTACAATATTGAAAACACACATCACTAGTCCTGACTATTAGATGTAAACACATAGAATTTGGATGAGTTTGCCTGTGCACTGCCAGTGACCTGGACAAAGAGGGCATGAAAGAGCTGATTTTGGATCATAAATTCAAAACTGTTCTGAATAGGGGCCCCCAAAATACGTTTGGGCCAGGGCCCCCAAAATCCTTAAGATGTCCCTGCACTCTGTATGGAGCTTGATACGTTTATTGTACCATATACGGGAAGATACAAAGTCACTAAAGTGGAGGAAGAATGAGGAAGTAGGGGAGTAGCCAACTTATCAGTATGGGTGAGTATTGATGTGAAAAATGACTGGGGGGGCAGAGGGTTGTGAAAGGAAAGCCAGATCCCGTATGAAAAAGGCATGATGATTTAGTGTTCCAGGTGATGCCAAATAGTTGGAGTAGGGGGTGAATTTTTTTCAAGGAAAAGCCAAATTTGTTTAAGTTTAAAAGCAGAGTGAAATTTCTTAACGTATGGAAAATTGACCCCATCGGAATCTTTAAATTGTTGTAACGTGATTAATGATATAGGTGCCTTCCGGTTGTTCCATAAAAAATCGTAGCAATAAAGTTTTAAGGGATTTAAAAAATGTCTGTGGAAGGGCAACAGGGAGCATGGATAAATAAAAATTAACAATTAGTAACATCATTATTTTGATTGTAGCTAACCTACCCCACCAGGATAAAAATAACAAAGACCACCGGTCAGACAAAGACACTGTTTTCATTTTGACTGCATCTAGGTAGGCATGGATGGTGTCCTCAATAGAATTGAAGTAAAGAATGCATAAACATTTGATATTTTTGGTGTTCCATGAAAAACCTGAGCCTGAGAACATTTCTGGGAGGTAATATTTGTTTAAAAGCATTACTTCCGATTTATTTATATTTAGTTTATAGCCCGATACCTCAGAATATTCGCGTAAGAGATCTGCTGCCCCAACAGCGCCTTGAGAACCTCATGGGTGAGTAGCTGCGCTTTACAAACCCTGATTGATTGAGAGATGAAAAAACTCAGGGATGGTACGCTGAGGGTGAGAGACGTAAAGCAGAGTGTCATCTGCATATGCGGTGAATTTAACTTCCATATCCTTATGTTTGTAACTAGAAAAGGCAGAAGAACTTTTACAAAAATGGTTCCAAAGATAAAATGAATAAAAGAGGGGATAAAGGGCATCCCTGTCTGGTACTCCTGTACAGTGGGAAATATTAGGATTGCTAACCATTCACATAAACAGAAGTAGAGGGTGCAGGGTATAATAATTTAATATATTTAATTATATGAGGACTAAAGCCATGCCAACGTAATGCTCCAAACATGAAATCCCAATTAACACGATCAAATGCTTTTTCTGCAGCTAATGTTATTGGGGCCATCGGGGAAGTAGTCTTGGAGGCGAGGTGGATAATGTTGAGAAAGGTTCTAGAGTTATGTTACATAAATCACCCTTTTACAAACCTTGATTGTGCAATACCAATAAGATCTGGAATAACGTTGTTAATACGTAAGGCCATTACTTTTGCAAAATTTTACAGTCAGTATTAATTAAGTAAATGGGTCTATGATTCCCGCAAAAGATAAATCTTTATCCTTTTTGGGAAGCAGGCATACCATAGCCTCAAGGAAGGTACCACAAGCCCCATTTTGAGAGAGAACATGTTAGATCAGAAGCAGTAACTTTGGTATTAAAATATGGGAGAAATGAGAATAAAGATTTTAGGAATTGATTTAAAGAAATTGTCCAAAGCCTCTTCGGTGGGGGATGACTCTGAAGTGAATAAATGAATATAGTATTCTGTGAAGCTCTTCAGAATCATTGAATCAGTACTGTGGCTATTACCATAACTGTAACCTTAGATTTTTGCTTCCCAGTTTTTAGACAATTAGCAAGTAGCCTGCCAGCCTTATTGCGGCCTCCGTAGAATTTGGCATTTATGTTTAACAGAGAGCCGCAGGCATTATCGAAAGAAATTTTGTTATACTGTAATTTGGATTTAGTCAATTGAGCCAAGGTAGTTTCTTTATTGGAGAAGTAATATTCATGTTCCAGTATTTTGATCTCTTTTAAAAGGATTGCAGAGTCATTAATAGCCTTCTTATTTATTATGTTAATGACATAGGGCCAGATGTACGACGCATTTTAGCGTGCGCAAACAGGTCTTAGACCCGTTTGCGCTTGCAAAAATGCATGGGCCCATGTACAAACAGAATTTTGCGACTCGCAAAATACTGTTTTGCGACTTGCTATTAGGAAGGGGCGTTCCCTTCCTAATAGCGACCGCAAAGCTATGTACAAATGTTTTGCAACCGCAATTGCGGTCGCAAAACACTCATAAATTACCACCTACTTCAAGTAGGTGGTAATGCATCGCAAATGGGAAGGGGTCCTCAGGGGACCCCTTCCCTTTGCAAATGCATGCAAAATTATTTTTAAGGGCAGGCAGTGGTCCCAGGGACCACTGCCTGCCCTTAACAAATGAAACGAAAACGTTTCATTTTTTTTTTTTTGCATCCCGTTTTCCTTTAAGGAAAACGCGATGCATTTAAAGAAAAAAGGCTGCTTTATTTAAAAGCAATCCCAGATATGGTGGTCTGCTGAGCCCAGCAGGCCACCATCCCTGGGAGGGCCTGTCATTCCCATTGGGCTCACAAATTGCGAGAGGCTCATTAATATTCATGAGCCACGCAATTTGCGACCCCATTGGGAATCGCACAACAGTGTAATAACACTGTTGTACATTTCATTTAGCGCCTCGCAATTTGTGACTCATTGCGAGTCGCAAATTGCGAGGCGCTAAATGAAAGGGTCGTACATCTGGCCCATAATCTATAATGAAGCCTCTGGTGGTTGCTTTGAAAACGTCCCAGATAAAATGCATCTTGGAGTCTATGGGGAGAGTAAGTGAAAAAAAAAAATTTGAGCAGTGGCAGCTGGCAAGGAACGTGGGTGGCGTGGTGGGGGGTAAGAGGGTTTAAAAAAAAAGAAAAATGAACTTAACGACACGTCTCTCCTCCGTCTCTCCTCCGCATCGGTCCGAAACAGGAAGTACCAATGCAGCATTGTGATTGGTCTGAGCGCCGTGATTCGGCACTCAGAAGGGGACTGGAAGCCTAGGTATGTTCTCCACCCAGGCTGTAATGCAGCCTGGGTGGAGAACATGCAAAGTGCGCACGACGGTTTGGCCGGGCCAAGACGGTCGGCCAAACATTCATGCGTACTTACATAATACCCACCACTCCTCCCCCTGCTCCTCTGTCAGCAAAGCAGCCTTGCCCTGCCTCTTAAAGCTGCCACAGCAGGAAAAAATACAATGATAAAAACACCGAGTTATTATAATTTTATGTTTCCTTTATTTACACTGCTGAAAAGGAGTGGGGCGACGCATTCGAGAATGATTGGAATTGATCCACAAAATTTTATCATGTAATAAATCTTTATTGAATCTCCATCTATTTGATCGTGAACTGGCAGTTACATTGTCTAGGTCAACTAAACAAGGGGCGTTGTCTGAAATGAGGATAGAACCAATGTCTGTATGTATCATGTATTGAAGCATGTTTTGAGGTAAGAAAATTGAGTCTATTCTAGATTTAGAATGGTGTACAGGGGAATAGAAAGTGTGATCAAAAACATCAGAGTGGGAGGATCTCCAAGCATCAATTAAGCCTCTGGATACAATAGAATTTATAAAGGTGTTTTGCATTTTGGTGGGGATATATCTAGTCTGAGAACTTCTATCAATGAAAGGGTCGATTAATTATTGCAGTCACCCCGTAAAATAAGACTGTCTGATGGACAAGACATTAACTGGGTAGAGAAATATTTCCAAAATAGTGGATCGACACCGGTGGGACCATAGATGTTGCAGAAAGAGAATTGAATGTTATGCATCTTAAGATGTAAAAAGAACCATCTACCTTCGTCATCTCTAACATCCTTCTCAACCTTAAAATGTAAGTTCTTATGAATAAGAATTACAAATCCATTTTTATTGTCAGTAGCGGGGAACAAAAAGCATGGCCAACCCAATGTTGGCACAAAGAAGCAATATCCTGTTCTTTAAGGCGAGTTTCTTGTGACAGTGCAATCTGACATTTTAATTTTGATAAGTGAGTAAGTACACGTTTTGTAATGGTGTTTCGAAGACCTTTAACATTCCAGGATACAACCCGCAAATTATTCATTTTAAAGAGTCTAGAACTATATCACAAAAATTATAGAAAAAACAAAAAAACACAGCATTTAGAAACATGTTTAAAACAGAGGGAGTATGAAAGGCATTCATGAATAAAATAGCAACATAAAAAGATTGTAGAGAGAAAAATATGTGGTATTGAGGAATGAGAAACGGAGTGCAAAAGAGGAGAAAAATAGGGGAAAGAAAAGAAATGGAGGAGAAAAGGGAAGAGGGGAAAGAGGAGGAACAGATACTCCCCATGGAGATAAATAGAAAAATACTAAAAGAACAATGATGTGGGGGAGTGGAGCGTGAATGAAGAGGCCAACCAAAGCAGACCCCTGAATGATTGGTAGCATATGAAAAAGCTGGTGGAGAAAGAGGAACTAAGAAAGAGATGAATAAAAGAACATGTGAGGAGAAACACAGACCATAAAAATCGAAATATAGGAAAAACTCACCGACATAAAGAGAACAATACTCTGGGAGAGTAGGGGAGATGGAGCTAACGAGACATAGGAAAATATAGAATTGTAATCCATAAGATCCAGGTAAGGTGTGAACCTGTGAAGAAAATAGGAAGATGGGTAAACAACCAACATCCTGTGTAACTTATACTATATATAGAAGAGAAAGGTCAAGTTTTGCCAAGTTCCATCACTTCTCCCTTATGTGTGTGGATAAATGTCTTAAGTCTGCAGGATTTTTAAAAGTGGTAGTTTTGTCTTTACGGTTGACCTTGAAGAGTCCGGGATGAAGGAGACCATACTGAGAGTTCATTGATCTCAAAGCAGGACATAAATCCAAAAATTATTTCCGTCGAATAGCCGTTGCCTTGGCGACAACCTGACTAGACCACAATATTTGTTTATGTTGTTTAACAGCTGAGAGGACTTGTATTAGTTCAGAATAGAGTAGGAAATAGGCAATGATGCCTCTTGGCTTGGCTGAGTTTGAAGAAGATGGATGTGGAGGGCCGATGCGATAAGCACTTTGAATGTTGAGGGCGGAGGGGACCTTCATACCAACAATCTTGGGGATGTTATCCTTCAGAAAATGGATAATGTCGGACCCTTCCAATCCCTCAGGAGTACCATAAATTCTCAAGTTGTTGCACCTGTTACGATTTTCTAGGTCATCTGTCTGTTTCATGAGAAGAGTAATTTCCTTGGACAGGAATGCCACTACAGCCATAACATCTTGTGCGTCACTAACCTGCTGTTGAACCTCTGTGAGTTTGGAACCAAATGAAACCATTTGTCCTTGTTTCTTTGAAGAGCTGCATTTATTTCCACGAGAATGGCTTGATATTTTTTTAATTCATCCATAATATCCCCCAGTGTTAGGGGTAATGGTGAGTTCGTTGAAGAGGTTCGGTCCTTTTTTGCTCTTTTATTAACACTGCCAGTGGGTTGCTTGCGAGATTGGCAAGGGAGGTGAAAGAAGCGAAAGATCTCGATGAGGAAGGACTTTGAGCATCCATTATGGAAAGAAATAGTAATGAAATGTTATTGTGTGATGGCGATATGAAGACTCTGAGATGCCCAAGGAGAATGACCATATGAAAGGGCAGAGAAGGCGAAGGGCAGAAGACGGTCCCATAAAGTAAGGCTGAACAAAATTATCCAGAGCTATGCGGTTGATAAAAATCCAAGAATCTAGTGAGAATTGCAGTCTGCTGATGTAAAGTGTAGGGCAAAGCTGTATAAGCCTCGAGGGACAGCACATTTGTTAAGGGTGACTGAAAATGAAAGAAGAATCCTCACGTTGACATCTCCAGAGAGTTGGGAGATGAGAGTGAGAAAAGCGCTGTCGATGGTCTTAGTGTGGGTGTGAAAAATGGCAACCGCGGCCGTAGGAGACCAGGAGAAGGGGCGTGGCCTAGCGAGCTAAGATGGCGGTCGCACCTTGAGTGTGCTCCCGGACCCCTCCGCTATCCGGCCGTAATCTGCCCGTCCTATAACCCATCCAATGCTGAAACCCGGCGATATCCACCGCCGAGGCATGCCCTGACGAGACTCCTGGCTGGGTGGACCTGAGACACCAGGATCACACCACAATCCGACCTGTCCGGCCGGAGCTCACTTCCAACATGGCGGCTATTTGTTACCTGCGGCCTTGAGCGGCGCTGTCCAGGCCTCTGACGAGCTGTTGGCCTGGGGGAGCCATAGAGACCGAGAGACCTTGTGGGGACGAGAGCGGTCCCGGCACCGCCGGCCTCCTCCCTCCCTGGCAAAGCTGAACTCTCCGCCGAATCCGGCCCGCCGTGATCGTGAATGGCTCCGCTGGCGCGAAAATTGCTCCCGGCCCCCTGCCTTGGCGGGGACACCCGCATCTGTGTCTGGCTTCCCCGCGGCGCTGCTGCGGTTTCGGCCGTGCCATCGGGTGGCAGGACTCTGAGGTAGAGGACTAGGGGCCGGCGGCATGTGGGACCTGGACGCGGAGCACCGGCCTGCGGGGTGACCTGGAACCCTCCCCCTCCTCCTCCCGTACCTGCTGAGGTTGGCCCCGAGAGAGGCGCTGTCCCTGCCGCCCTCCGGTGCGGCGATCCTGCGGCTGCATTCGGCTCCAGGCGACGTTGAGGTGGTGGCGGCCGTCGCATCGTGCGGCGAGACGCGGGAGCTGGCTGCGGGAGATCCCTCGGCTGCAGCGTACCCCTCTGGAGGTGGAGACCCAGTGATCAGCTGACTTCGGAGCGGTGAGTCCGGGCGCCGGGGAGGGCTAGAAGCTGATGACCGAGACCCCGTGCGCCCGGCCTGCGCCCGGCCTGCTTGGGTGAATTGGGCGCTGCTCTGTGTGGTCCGGCCCGCTGTCTTGGCCTGCTGCGTCTCCCTGCCCCGCCTGCAGTGCGTCGGGCCTCCGTGGCCCCGGCGCCCACCCCGCGGTCAAGCTCCAGCAGCTCCCTGCTCCTGAAGACTGTTTCTCTCCTCCTCTTCCCTCCTTGCCTGGAGGGGCCACTGCTGCCACCGGGGCCGCCCCATTGGCGAGTAGAGGTGTCTGGGTCCCCCTGTGAGGGTAACGACAGCGGCCACACTCCGGCCCTCTGCAGCTCTGCCGTGAAATCGGCCGCCATACCGGGCGGTGGGGGGCGACGGACCGGTTGTGGTGGCAAATCCTGGACATGACGCTGCTGCACTGAGAGGTGGGATCCGGCGTTTGGCAGCCTCCAGACCGGGACCTGCTGGGGGGGCCTCCTGTGTGCCTGATACGCTGTGCAGCCTGGGCCCTGTGCGGTGCTGGACCGGCGGGCCTGCTACTCCCCTTACCCCGCTGCGGCGGGCCCTGTCTCCTGGGCTCTGGACTCCTCCCTGCCGGCCTGCGATCTGTTGCGGTGGGCCTACTGGATCGGAGCCTCCCCGTGGCATACACCCTACATATCAGTGCTCCGTCCTGGGGAACCGGTGGCACAGAGAAGGTTGGTCTCCCCTTGATCGGCATTACCGCACTTACTGACACTGTGGCCCCTCTGCTGGAGAGGCCTCACTGGCAGATCGGAGAGGGACACCGTTGTGCTACCGCCCGCCACGGTCGTGGCCCGGGAGGGTCCAGGTGGCGGCAACTACCGTGGGGCGTGACGACTGGCACAACATTCCTCTGACTCTGAATTGACCTGCAGGAGCCGGGTGCGGTCTGGGGTCCCCGGCTCCGGAGGATCTAGTACCTGCCTTGGGGCCTCGCCGGGGGTGGCCGCACCACCTCGCAGGTCGACTAGTGTGGGGACCCACGGCTCTGGGTCCTACCTGCGCCTGTGCCTCTTGCCCTAGGTCGGGGGCCACGAAGACGCTCTACGGCGCTGTCTGAACTCGGACCCGCGGAGTGCCGATCATGGGTCGCGACAAAGTGGCCAAGACCCCGGCCACCCAGACTAAAATGGACCGTTTTACCACCTCAGACGCCGGGGCGGTTGGAGGACCCATCGACAAAGACGCCCCACCGGCCGCTGACCTGACTACCATACTCCAGGCCATACATGCCTCACAGTCCTCTGTGGAGGGGAAAATTGCAGAGGTCCGAGTAGACATTACCCTCATCCGGCAAGACATGCGAAATGCGGTGACCCGAATCACGGAGACAGAGTCCCGCATCTCCACGGTGGAGGATGACGTCCACCAACTCAAGGAACAGGTCAGCCGTCTCCAATCTCACACCCGGGAGCTTCATCGGCAGGCGGAAGACGCTGAAAACAGAGCCCGCCGTAACAACCTCCGCCTAGTGGGATTCCCGGAGGGGGCGGAGCAGGGTCGCCCAACGGACTTCGTGGAAAAATGGCTTCGCTCCTGGGTCACCGAAGGCTCGTTATCCCCATGGTTCGCGATCGAACGAGCGCACCGCTCCCTTGCTCCCAGCCCGCCGCCGGGGGCAGCCCCCAGACCTATCATCATGCGAATCCTCAATTTTAAAGACCGTGATTCCATCTTGGCTGAGGCCCGCAAACAGCAGGGTCTTCGGTACGACAACCACACGATTATGGTCTTCCCCGACTACACCCGAGAGGTCCAGAGTCAACGCCGATCATTTGGGGAAGTTAAGCAAAAGTTGCGTGCCCTTAACATCCAGTACAGGCTCCTTTTCCCAGCACGTCTGCGAGTGGTTTTCTCCAACAAGACCCTCTTCTTTGACACCCCGGAGGAGGCATGGACCTGGGCCACGGAGGAACGCCCCCTGAGAGCCGCCAACCATCCATCCGCACCGGGTGGGCTGACCCGGGGATCCGGCAATCGAGAGGCTCCTGGCCCCCGGCCCCAGCGCACTCGCTCACGCAGACGCCGAGGTCAGAGACGGCCTGCTCTGATTCCCCACCGGGCCCCTCCCGACAACCAACTCCGCTACCTGGAGGGCCTTCCGGTCTGAGGCGGTCAGGATCCTCGGGACATTTGGACCCTGGAGGCTCCTCACCCCGACCTTCCTCGCTGGACCTTCCGGACACTGAACTGTCACGTAGCCCACTGCTCCTCAGAGACCCCACATGAGCGCGTCTCTGCCCGCCGGGCCTGGCTCCGCAGCCGGAGACGGCAGCTCGACTAGTCAATGCTACAACCTCAGACGGACTTAAATATGCACATCCTGCAATGAGGAGGGGTCCTCCACGTTTCCCAGTCCCGAACGTTTTAGTTTGGTCTTTGTTGTTTTCCACTGTTAGGGCGACAGATGCTTCCGTTCCTGAAGTATAGGGTGGGGGTTGGGTTCGGGTGGGTGGACAGTTGTCCCGGGTTCTATGTTGTTTTTGTCTTTTGTTTTTCTCATACCAGCACTTCTGCCTCATCCTGTCACAGATATACAGTGACAGACCTTCTCCCTCAGTGTCCTACACTTCACGCGCGTCCACTGCTACGCTCCCTGTTCATATGGGGCACTCAATCACTAAACCTGCCTCTCCATGTCTAACGATCACTCAGGTCTAACAGCACTTCACGTTGTGTCATGGAACGTAAACGGCCTCCTTGACAAAGTTAAACGCACAGCGGCCCTGCGCTATGCACAGCGCCACAGGGTAGACATGTTGCTGCTTCAGGAGACCCACCTAGTGGGCAACCGCTGCCCCTTCCTTGCGCGTTATGGCTATAGCGGGGTTTGGCACGCAGGTTTTAACCGGGGATCTCGAGGGGTGGCAGTCCTGCTGCGCCGCGCTCTGCCCTTTGTTGAGCGTAAAGCAATCCACGATCCGGGCGGTTGCTTTCTCATTCTGGAAGGGAGCATTGGGACCCAGGCCCTGAATTTGATAACGGTGTATGCTCCCCCCTCTCTGCTGTCCTCCACGCTCCGGCGCCTCACTCCACTTATAGCCGCCCTGCCTCCGGGGACCACTGTGGTGGGGGGAGACTTTAATGCAGTCATGGCCCCAGCTTTTGACTCCGATGCGACCCCTTCTATCTCTCGGGTTTCCCAATCCACAATCTTTTCGAATTGGGCTGCGAATCTGGGACTTAGTGATGCATGGCGACTCTGGCATCCGAACACTGCTATGTTCACTCACACTTCGGCCGCCCACCACACACAAGCCAGACGGGACTATCTGTTTCTCCCGGCCCTAGAATGTCGATCGATCCAAGCCATCACTATCCTTCCCAGAGGCCTTTCGGACCACTCCCCAGTATCTATGCACCTGGGTAGCCTCCCGGCCTCTTCACGACCGATTTGGCGGCTCAATGCCTGGTTTCTCCAGGATGAAGACTTCAAGAAACATGTAGGGCTTGAGCTCCATCATTACTTCGCGGATAATCAAGGATCGGTCTCGTCCCCTGGTACCTTGTGGGAAGCCGCCAAGGCAACCATTCGCGGTTTCGCCAAAGGCCAACTCAAAATCCAACGCTCGAAGCAGGAGGCCCGGCTCTCACTCCTAGAGGCCCAAGCAGCCAGGCTGGAAGCCTGTCCACCCGAGGAACATACGGAGGCGCGGGACCGGAGACTTACCTTCCTCAGAGACGAGCTTAGACAGGCCTCCATGGAGTCCGCTAAGCTGCTATGGAGGTCCTCCGTGGCGAGAGTGTATGGATGGGGGATAAAAACGGGAAACTTCTCCATCGTCTGGCCACCTATCCAATGGCTAACCGTATTATTCCCGAAGTGGTGGACCCTAAGGGGCAGACACACCAAAATCCACGGCGGTGGCCCAGTGCTTCGCCTCTTATTATGCCTCTCTATACTCTGCCCGGCCCCCAGATCTCGCCCTATCGGAACTTCTCCAGAATGAAGGATTCTCACTCCCGCGGCTCACTGACGCGGAAGCGGGTGATCTAGATCTCCCGATCACTCCAGAAGAACTTAGCGACGCTATCTCCCGTATGGCAGCGGGCAAGACGCCAGGTCCAGATGGCCTCCCGCAAGAATTTTACGCGTCCTACCGGGCCACGCTGATCCCCCATCTGCTGGAGGTATACCGTGAGGCAGCGGACCGTGGTTTCTTCCGTCCTGAGACGGATCTTGCTACCATCGTGGTGATCCCTAAGTCCCAACCCCCCTCGGTCCACTGCTCGGACTACCGCCCCATTTCCCTAATTAACTCAGAACTCAAGATCTTTGCCTCAGTTTTGGCGCAACGTCTACGCCCTCATTTGGCCAAATTGGTCCATCTAGACCAGTGCGGTTTTATGCCCGGCCGGAGCACCAGGCACTGCCTGAGAAGGCTCTACCTGGCTCTGGCGCACCGTCAATAACTGACTCATTATCTCTCCTTGCTTCTCGTGGATTTTGAGAAAGCGTTTGATTTGGTGGATTGGCGGTACCTGGATGCAGTGTTGTCAGAGATGGGATTTGGAACTCCCTTTCGCAACCTGATTAAGACCCTCTACTACAAGCCGCAGGCCCAGGTGATGGTCAATGGAGGTCTATCCAGCCCCTTCCCCATTGGGAGGGGCACGAGGCAGGGTTGCCCCCTTTCGCCCCTCCTGTTCGCATTAGCGATGGAGCCCTTTGCCTCGCTCGTCCGCGCCGACTCGATACTTACAGGATGGCAGTGGCCCGGTTTGGAGGAGGACAAGATCGCCCTCTACGCCGACGACGTCCTGCTTTTCCTGTCGGATCCAGCCCGCTCGGGGCCTCGATGTCTCCGGGCCCTGCGTCTCTTCGAACGTGTCTCAGGTCTCAGATTGAACGCGGCCAAGTCGGTCCTGGTCCCCCTTCATTTGTCGAGAGAATGCTTCGACTGGGAGTCCTCGATCCCACTCCGGCACCAGTCATTTAAGTACCTGGGGATCTGGGTGACGCTCCTTCCTGATCTCGCCTGGGCTCTCAATGTCCCTCCACTGGTGAAACGGGTACGCGCGGATCTCCTTCGCTGGCAAACATTGCCGTTGAACCTCATGGGCAGGATCGCCCTTTTTAAAATGATGGTCCTACCACGATTCCTCTACATGCTCCAAAATACACCCCTCACCTTCTCGCGGTCCTGGTTCAGAGAGATGGACAGTTTGGCCACTAAATTCCTCTGGGGAGGGCGGCGGCCGAGACTGGCTCTAGCTCATTGTAGAATTCCACCCTTTGATGGGGGGCTGGGAATGACAAACTTGCACCTATATTACCTGGCGACGAGGCTTCTCACTGTGCATGATTGGTTCAATGGTGGGTGGGCGGATCCGGCCTACCGATTGGAATTACATGCTTTGGGTTTTTCCGATATCCAGGGGATGCTGTACGGAACCACTATCCCCCACACCATTCCAGGGATCACCCGTGGGGTGTTCTTGGCCTGGCGAGCGGCCCTGCGCCGTACCCGCTGGTCGGGCAGACTAACCCAATGTACCCCTCTGTGGAGTGGAACATGGCTCAAAGATGTTGCTTCTCTCACCGGATTCAGAGTCTGGGATCTCATCGGCATTTCTCAGCTGGGAGATGTCTGGCACGGAAGCCACATTCGCGAATTCTCAGACATGCAGACCCGGTTCTCCCTCCACGCCTCCCAGTTCTATCGCTATCTTCAACTGCGCCACGCACTTCATGTCCACATTTCGGAAGGGACCTCCCTGCCTGCATACAGCCCACCGGAGGCACAGGTCATGACTGGCAACCTGGGAAAGGGGGAATTTCTCGTATCTACCGATCCCTCACGAACAATACCCCCAACTCCCTCTCCTCTCTCCGGGATAAGTGGGAGGGCTGGATAGGCTCCCTAGAAGATGCTGATTAGAGAGACGCGCTGATGGCCCCTAAAACTGTTACTGCTTCAGCGCGACTCCGCTTAGTTCAAATATACTATCTGCACGCGGCCTACATCACACCACTGCGCATGCATCGCTCTGGGCTCCGGCCTGGGGCGTCTTGCCCCCGTTGCCAACGTTCCCAAGCAGATTTCTATCACATGGTATGGCTCTGTCCCGCAGTTACACGATACTGGGAATCAGTGACAGCTGAACTTACGGAGGTCTTGGGTTGGGAGGTCCCACTGAATCCACTCAACATCCTTTTAGGGGTTACTGATGGATTAAATGGGAACAGGGCCAGAAGCTCTGCCTCACCACGGCACTGATGGTTGCTAAACGAGATATCGCAGCCCTTTGGCTGGACCCACTGACTCCCACTGTGGCACGGTGGCGACGGGGGGTGGACTGGTGTGCGGCGCAGGAGCGGCCAATGTATGTCACTCACGGCTGCCCCAGAAAGTTTCGAAGGGTGTGGGGTAAATGGATCGGGTGGGTGGAAAACTGAACTTCCTGAGGCTGCTCCTTGAACAGGGTTGTGGACAATCTTGCCTGCTATTTTTTGCTGGACCCATGCGTGTGAGATTATCATTCTGACTTCTATCACTGTTGGATACTGATCATTGGGCGGAAAGCTGGATTGTTACTTGCTGCAAATGTGTTAACTTAAAATCAATAAAAATTGGTTATCAAAAAAAAGGAGACCAGGAGAAATGGGTGGCAATCATCAAACGGGGTGAGGAAACTCGTTAAAGGCCTAGAGATTCGCCCTGCCACATTCCAACACCCCCTAACTGACTGTACACCTCAGATATTGTCCGAGTGAGGTCCTACGGTGTGAATTCCTCTAATAAATGAATCTGGATGTGTGTGGTGGCCTTTAAATGATGACCTGTGCTCTGTAAATGTCGTTTTGCAAAGGAATATTATCACATAGTTTCACAGTTTCTGGTGGCCATTTACAGTGCTGCAGAATAAAGCAGTGAGGCACAGTGAGGAATAACGTTTTTGTGGGACTGCAGGAGGCAACATTAATACTTGTATGCAGTGCTTCCCAGCTCTTCAATTTTGTACAGGAAAATTTAGATTTTCCCCAACCTTGATGGTCAGAAAATTTGGATTTTATTAAAGACACGGAGGCTAATATTATTGCAATCTTCTTTATTTAGCTCACCACAGCCACTTTAAAGAACTTTAGGACATTTGAAAAGAAAAATTCCAACCTAATAAAAGGCCAGAACACTCATAACTCTTACTTCTTTTTTAAACTTCCTTAAAATTCTAGTAAGATATAACCATTAAATAGACATCCAGCACAAGAACATAAGAGTGCCCAAATAAAAATTCAAATCCCCTTTCAGAGGAAGGTATCTGTGCCAACATCAAAATATTCCAATATAGAAGGATGTCCAACGTATTTATCCTCTACTTTTATTGTTGAGTACATCCTACAATATAAAGAGAAGAGAAGTGAAAAATCATGGGTTGAGTTTAGGGTGGGAATAATATTAGCCTCTGTGTCTTTAATAGAATCCAGATTTTCTGACCATCAAGGTTGGGGAAAATCTACATTTTATGTCAAGGCAGGAGGCTAATCTTATTGCAAGTTTAAAGCATTTTTAACAGACATGAAGCAGCATTTTCAACAGGTCTAAAATAAAACTTGCGAAATACCACGTCATTCGACCAATCAGCACATCTCAAGATATCATTCAATGATCCGCCTTGCATAAAGGCTTGAGAAGCAGAAGCTCCACAAACAGAATGCGCCCCGAACGAACGAACATCTACACCAGACATTCTCATCACCTCTTTCGCCCATCTTGCAAAAGTTGCAGATGATACACCCTTCTAAGGTTTTCTGAAAGAAATTAACAGTTGTTTTACATTAGATCTTAGCTCAAGCGTTTTCTTTTCGTGTTCTTTCACACAACGGACCACACATAAATTAACATAGTCATCGAAGTAAGGATAGAAAATTGTTTGAGGATTGGTTTTTGGTCTATTAGTTAGATAGAAACATATACCCTCAGGAGAAAAAATTCAGTTTGAAATTTCCAATGCCCTTACATCGGATACTCTTCTAAAAGAAACTAAGGGGCTCATTACGATGGCGGGCGGACCTGAGTCCACCCGCCATCGTTGCGGTGTTTGGGACCGCCCGCCAGACATGCGGCGGTCCCACCACTGCAATTAGGATGCGCCCGCCATACTGGCAGCACCACGCTGTGCCTGCCACGCAGTGCAGGGAAATGCAGTGCAGCAACACCCCCCAAACAAGGGGGGCCCGCAACGGGCCCCCAAACCCAATCCCCGCCAGCCTTTCCATGGCGGCATCGCCGCCATGGAAAGGCCTTTTTTTACCCACATCCTTATTTGGTGGATGGTGCCTGCTAGGCACAGCCACTATTTTAGGCACCCTGCACCGTCCGCCAGGCAATCGGTACGATTGCCTTTGGCGGTGAAGCGGCGGACGGACTTTGTGTCCGCCGTGGTACCCACCGCCATCCTAATTGGGCGGTGGGTAATTCGCGGTGTGATGGCGGAAGGACCGCTACCGCCGGGCCGGCGGTGGCGGGCCTTCCGCCATCCTAATCGGCCCCTAAGCACAGAAGGGTTGTTAACTTGTGGGATAATAGTTTAAGAGTTAATGATTCATTTGTACCCAAATTATCTAAGTACCTCAATACTTTCGAAATGTCCCATAGAGAATTATATCTAGATATCGGTGGTTTTGAAATCCTTATCCTTCTTAATAACCTTTTAATCAACACATTTTGACCTACTGAATATCCATTAACTAGGGTATGACCAGCAGCAATTGCTGAACGATGTACATTGATAGTTCTAGAAGATAGACCTCTTACGAACATCTCTGACAGACAGTTAGCTATTTCTACTATATCCAATGAAATGGGATCAAAACTCCTTTCCACGCACCAGCAAACCCATTTTTGCCAAGCCAATCTATACATTTTACATGTTCCTGGTGCCCAAGATTCCTTGATAAGATTTGATGCATCTTCTGAAAGTCCTGGCACCTCCCATAATTTCCTGAAATTTTCCATGCCATCATTCTCAACTCCCCTTCTAACACCAGATTGTGTAACTCTCCTGTTGGTCCTAGTAAAATATCTGGGAATACTGGTAACAAAACTGGATAATCTACCAACATTTCTAACAGCATAGGGTACCACACTTGAGATTTCCAAAGTGGAGTCACTAGAACCAGTGTAACCTTCCATTGTGAACCATCGTAGCTACTTGTGTAATCATTGAAAAAGGTGGAAAGACATATCCTTTCAGACCCCTCCAATCCTGTCTGAAAGCGTCTATGCCTGCAGACTCCGGATCCGGACGCCAACTGTAAAAAATCTCTAATTGGGTAATCAGTCTGTCCACAAACAGATCTACCTGAAAAGGACAGCAAAGATCCATCAATCTCAGGAAAATTCCTCTGTTCAGAGTCCAATTGCTCGAATCCCTGTGATTCCTTGAAAACAAATCTGCTTCCACATTGTTCATACCAGGAATATGTTCCGCCTGAACTACAATATTCTGTTTCAGACAATAATCCCAAAATACTTTTGCCAAATCTTTCGATTTCGGACCCCCTAGCTTGTTCACGCATCTCACTGCTGACACATTGTCCATTCTCAAAAGAATCGAGCACCTAGCAGTATCCTTGGTAAAACTTTTTATCGCAAAAGAACCGGCTAGTAGTTCTGAACAATTTAGATGAAGGCTCTTCTCTCTCTCTGTCCATAGACCTCCTGTAGAAGTTGAACCACAGTTCGCTCCCCAACCTGACAAGCTCGCATCCGATTCTACGACCAAGTCTGGAAGAGAACCAAAAATTGCCCTCCCATTCCATGCTTCCATATTTTTTAACCACCAGCCTATTTCTTCCCTGGCCTCTTGAGAAAGAATCACCTCCTCTGAGTATTTTCAAACCATCTCTTAGGTGTTTGCTCTTCAAACGTTGGAGAGCCCGACAATTCAAAGGACCAGGAAAAATGGCTTAAATCGTTGAAGATAACAATCCTATCACCCTTGCTAACATTTGAAGAGATATCTTCCCTAATAACAGGATGTTTCGTAATTCCTTTTTTATGCGTTTCAATTTTTCCCTCTGGAGTTTCAACTGACCTTTGACTGTGTCTATCATGAACCCTAGAAATTGAGTTACCTGGCTTGGAATTAAACACGACTTCTGTCTGTTTACCACAAAACCTAGGTCTTCTAACAAGTTTATTGTCAAAGTAGTGTGGTCTAAAACCCTTGATTTCTCTTGATCCATTATCAGGATGTCGTCTAGATAAATAATTAGACTTACACCTAGTTCTCTCAAAAAACCTGCCTCTGGTCGGAGAACCTTGGTGAAACACCAGGGGGCCGATGAGAGGCCGAAAGGTAGGCAAACAAACTCCCACATTTTTCCACCCCATCTGAAACAGAGGTATCTTTGATGATCCCTGCAAATAGGTATTGTCAAGTACGCATCCTTCAGGTCTAACCTTGTTAGCCAGTCTCCTGGTTGTAGTACATCCCTTATTAGATGTAGACCTTCCATTTTGAAATGGTGATATTCTACCCAGTCGTTCAGACTCTTTAAATTTATAACTGGTCTCATACCTTTGTCTTTTTTCTGAACCAAAAAGATATCACAAACAGTTTTAGGTTCCCTCTTGATTCTATGATGGCACCACCTTTCTCTTTCAGGACCTGAACCTCTTTGTTCACTAATTCTGATAGCTCCTCGTTGAACCTGATCATCTCTGGAATATGATCTTGTACAGGTTCCCCCACAAAGTCTATGTGGTATCCCATAACAGTTTCTAGCACCCACGGAACTCTTAGCCAATTCTTGGATAACTGAGCAAGTCTCCTGCCTATCTTTATAGGGGTAACAGAAAGGTCTTGACTTACCTGATCCACGTGAACAGCGTTCTCCTCGCGATCCTCTTCCTTTATAACCTTGTCTTTGGGGGTAGAATCCTCCGTATTGATATTGTGTTTGGTAGAGGTTAGGTTTAAACCCTCTATAACATGAGGTGCTGATACTTCCTTGGCCTCGGCCGGGGAACTGACCTCTCGTTCGCCCGGCCCCACCAAAAACACGTCTGTCGAAAACTTTCTTAATCTCTCTTTGAGATTTTTGTAAGGAACTGAATCCTCCTACATATTTTGACATCTCTTTTATAAAATCATCACCAAAAAGTAGGCCATTAGCCTCTTGTCCTTCTTCGTTATTCGCTAACCGCACCAATTTAGGGTCTATTTTCAGAAGGATGCTTTTCCTTCTCACCAAGTCAAGGGTCTGTGCCACCTTATTGGCCAATAGGGGTCTAGGACATTCCGCCCGGAGACGTAATTTCACATCTTTTGGGATTTGTCTCCTAATCCAGAACTGCATATATTCAGCTACATGAGCAGCTGGCGACCATTCGGGTGACAAAGGAAGTTTTAACAGAGTGGGGTCAAACATAAAGCCCCCAAGGAGGTCAGTTAGTGCTCCATATTGTTCACCCTCTAATTCTATTGTATCAGTCTTTTTTGTTGATATTATTTCAGAGTCTTCTGAGTCAAAGTCAGATGAGCAGCTTAATTCTACTTCTGCACTCCCCGAGGAGTCATCACAGTGCACAACCTTATGTTTGAGTACTTTTATAATTTCTGATTCTTTAATTGGACCTTGCCACGGTCCCCTTGTGTGTCCTCGACATCACCAATTTTCATATGGACTGAAATCTTATTAGAATCAGAAACTTTTCCTCTTTTAATATTGGACACAGAGGGTTCTACATTTTTGCGTTTTCTATTAACCTTACCTCCTCTCCTATAGCCGGATCCTTCGCCAGCCGACCAGAATCTTTCCTCATCCGATAGTGTATTCTTATCATTAAGATTCGTTTCTAATTTTTTATCCATTTTTTTCTCTAGATCCTGAGAAAATTTCTCTAACAACCCTTTTAGTTTATCTTCTAGGGATTCCTCCGATGTGTTAGGAGTGCTTTCTTTAGTCATGTCTAAGGAATTCATGGCAAACTAACTTTAAGGTTAAACCAACCAATTCTAGAGACTCTATGTATAATAATCTTCCTAATGGTTTTTAAAAAAAAATTTTTTTTTAGAGACTCTAATTTATGGTGTGATGTTAGTAGGAGGAATTAATAAGCTGTGCACAGCGAGGTAACTGTCAAAGCGACGGAGGAAATGATAAGCCCTGTACACCGAGGTAACTGTCAAAACGACTGTTTACTCTTGGTCTTTGGGATACAGTGGAATTCCTTTCCTTCTAGGCGAGACATCCCAAAGTCCTAAGATGGCCACCGAGACCAAGTGATGACGTAGCTCGGTGACCGGGTGGATGTCCTACTTCTATTTCCCCGAATGGGGGAGTCAAGCCAAGGTCGAGGATGTCCTACTTCTATTTCCCAGAATGGGGGAGTCAAGCCAAGGTCGAGTAAAGAGCGGCCAGGATCAAAGAATCCTAAGCGCGCCAAGTCCCGACCTACGTTCGAGGCCCTGGTTCACTCTGTGTTCCGAGTGGTGTCTTCATCCCGCGAACGGAGCACTATTAGAGCTGTCAGCCCATGATCGGAGCATTATTGGAGCTCCTAGCAACACAGGTGACACGCGCTCCCAGCAACTCAGGTGGTTGCCATGGTGCGCTGCTCGTGCTTCCAACCGTCCTATCGGTAAGCGACACAATTTCTTCCAAATTATTGAGAAATGTTTAACTTTAAAATCTAACACTTCCCTAGCCTTTCCGGATGCGGACACAGACCCTTTTTTTTTTTTTTTAAATCTATTCTGTGTGTTAATTGAGAACACTCTTAATATGCCAATAAAAAAGCTCTACAACAATTATTAGGAATTTAAACAAACAAACAACAATCTAATTAAGTTACTACGATGCAAAACATTCAATTGAAGGAATTCAATTCACAAGCATAAGAGCAGTAACAAGGGAATACTTATCTTCTCTGCGGCAGCCAAAAAAAGAAGGAAGAGTTATGAGTGTTCTGGCCTTTTATTAGGTTGGAATTTTTCTTTTCAAATGTTCTAAAGTTCTTTAAAGTGGCTCTGGTGAGCTAAATAAAGAAGATTGCAATAACATTAGCCTCCGGTCTTGACATAAAATTGTTAGTGTCTTTTTTAATTTAGGCTCTATATATCATGATGAGGGGTTGCCTTGCTCTGTCACATATTAAGCAAACAAAATGGCGTCCGGGACTGCGAGAGCTGATGAGGAGAAAGCAGCAATTGATAAAAAGTGGTGTAGAGACCCTCAATAGGTCTAAAAACTCACCCCACTGCTCTCTATCAACCCCGCTGCCGATTACCAGCCTCAAGCTCCACCAGGGCAAGGTAGGTCCACTCTCCCACAGCTGCGTATATCCGAGGGAACCAGGAGGTCACGGATCAGGCGGCCATCTTGCACCCCTCCTGCAAACGCTCCCAAAATGCATGAAAAAATATTCTGATCTACGTTTAAACCATTTGGTGTACAAGAGTGGATCTTACCAAGGGGGAGGGTAGGGAAAAGTTCACTGTATGTGACAGAGCGAAAAAAATAAAACCAAATGGCAATTTATTTCTGTTTATGGACAATCAGTGCTACATTCATGAATGACAAAACGCTATTCTTTACCGCTTTGGCTATCACACTGTATGTATTGGACACATCGGTTAAAATGAAGAGAACAAAAATGCTAATAACTCTTTATGAAAGAACTGCCTCTAAGAATTGAACTATTGATGGTGAATCTGAAGTAGATTCACCCAAGTCAAAAAATTCAACTCTCTGATTACGTCTAGTACATTCTGCTATTAAGGTAAAGAAACTGCTTTACTATCCTCAGCATGATGTTCTCTGAGACTTGCAGTTAGCTGTAGACGTATTTCATGTGGAATGCTCTCATTGTAGAATGTGTGGAGATGCCTTATCATTGTGGTTTTGTTTAGATTGTACCAATTATATCCATTACACCTTCATCAGCATTAGCGACCATGCACTGTCAGACTCAAATCTACATGAAAGTTAGCTTTTCATCTCTAACAAGAAGTTGTGATTGAAACCAAGCTGTGCAGCTATGAGAGAGCAATGAAAATTATTTGAAAGATAAATGGTTTTCTTTACAACTTGATGCTAAAACAGCTTGGTTGATACAATCTCTTGTTGCAGTGGTGCTTCGTTTCTTGGGAATAGTAATATTGTTTAGGAGATGGACTGCAGTGTTCTGTGACTGCGCATGTTAATAAAAGTCAGTCTTTTATCTCAAGCAAACTAGCTTTTAAGTAATAACACCTAAAACACAGCTAACGTTTAACATACATTAATGCATTATTCCAAATTGTTTCTTGCCTTTTTCCAAACATGTTTATTTCACTAACTAGTATGTTTTAATTCCTACTACAAGCTTTGATAAAGTGAAAGTACAGATGACACTTCAACTGCAGTGGCATGCAGCCTCTTGCACAAGCAACACTGTGTGCTTAATTTTACATTCAGTTCACGCTCCAGAAACATGTTTTTAATCCTTTAATTGTTGAATAATTTTAAAGTGTAGAATGAAAGGTATTTTTCTATGTATTTTTTGGCACGGGAACCTCAATTTGTGCAGATTTTAAAGTGTTGTACTTTTTTTTTTGTCAAAGCTCTGTTTATTCAACATGACTTGCAATTGACATAATACATCTTGGAGAGAACAAAAAAAGAACAAAAAAAGGAAAAAAACAAAACATATAGGACTTTGTTACACACATTTGCATCTAACAAATGTTCGTTTTCTCTTTATGCGAGGTCCACATGCCTCCCTCTCTTACTTCGAGTCATGGCCGTTTTGATAAAACAAACATAATGAATGTCAACCCCAACAGTGTTGTGAACAAACCCCCCCAGTCCTCCTCACCCTCCCCTTCCCTGGTGGTGGTGATGAATCATCTTAATAAACACAGTTGGATAGTCGGAATTGCGTCAAATAGTAGGGCATTGCTCTTCTTTGGTTTAGCAGGACCTCTGCATCACACTGAGGAGCTACAGGTGTACCTGGGTTTATTCGGCCCTGGGTTTTAAGCCACTTAAAGCTGAAAGAGGTGCAAGGCTCTTACAGAAGGTGGGCATACCGCTGACCGTAGGGAGCAACGGAAAACGCTACGCCATACAATCCGTAATAGAGTATCATGATGACATGAAAAGATACTGACAGAGTGATCAGAGGTCCAGGACATCACAATACCTTATTTAAAAAAAAGAAAAAAAGAATCATTATATTAGAAAAAAAGAAGAACTCGAGGTTCACGGATTCAGTTTGTCTCTATCCAGCATAGTGATCCCAAGCTAGCGGAGCTCTCCTAGTGAGCTCCTCTCCCGTCGGCCATTTTGCCCAGTTTTGAGTTTGTCTCTATGTGGAAGTAATCAGAACACACTGAGTGGAATATCGAAATCAGAAGTGTATACACACTGTAAAAACGTTTTCCCTAAAGATTAAAAACTAGTCAATGACTGCAGATACCCCAAGTAACCTCTACAGGCTTTGGGGCTGTTATTTCTCCGGCTGGGGTATAACCAAAATATAGCAGAAACAACAGAATTCCCACGTTTCACCCTCGAAAGAAAAAACATTATAATAATAAAAAGTATAGGTCCTGATGAAGATGGAAGCAAAGTTTCGTGTCCATTGAAACATACGTCGACCTGAGAGTTTGATGCCCCAGTTACCAGCATAGCATTGGAGGATTGATGTTTCCGTCCCAATTTGTTTTCATCTGTGTGTGCTGTGCAGTACTGTGGAGTGTGAATGTGTGTAGTGTGTGTCAGTGATATGAGTGGTAACTATGTGAATGAGGTGTTAGTGTGGGGTAGATAATTCTGCTTAGCAATATTTATGTCAGTCTCTTGAAGAAGAAGACTCACTATTTATTAATAATAAACTTGGCTGTGCACAGATTATGAGCTTTTTGCACAGGTTGTGATTTTGATATGAAAATGTATTTGTGAAATTCGTTGATGTATTGTAAAGAAATAACAGTGTTCTAAAGAAATGTGACAATACAAATCAAGATTGCTATATGATTGTTTTTTTAAAATAAGTGAATAATGAAATGAAATGAAAAAATAATAAAGAGTTTTTTTACAAAACCTATATTTTTGTGTGGAGAAATCATGAGTTTATAACCCACTGCTATGCTATATATTAGCAAGTATTAAAGTATTGTAGGTCACGTGGGAGGTTGTTCTTTACAAATACCGCTGAGGGGAGGCCACTAGAGAGAAAGGAAACCAGCGCGCCACACTTGTATTCAAAGTTTTTGTAATCATCTCTAAAAATGTCTGCTAGTCTTTCCATAGTAAGTATTCTCCAAAGCTGTGAGTGCCACAACGACAGGGCTGGAGCCTCCCTCTTTTTCCAGGCTGCCGCTATTGTTGTTTTGGCCGCCCCTAGACAGGCCCACATTATTGCTTTATCTGCTCTTGTCTGATGCTCTAGCTCCGGGTCCCTGATGCCTAAAAGAACTTCCTCTATAGAGGTCGGTATGGGGTAGTCCAGCATATCTTTGATGTGAGTTAAAATCTCCTCCCAGAAAGGACGAATAGTAGGGCAGTCCCACCATATGTGACGGAAATCCCAGAGAAGGCCACAGCCGCGCCAGAAAAGATCGGAAGAGTCGGGGAATATCTTTTTGAGTTTAGCGGGGTAAAGGTACCAATCAAAAAATGTCTTGTAATGGGCCTCCCTTAGGGTCACTGAGTGATTACTCTTGGTTATGTCTGACCACACTTGTTTCCATTCCTCTTCTGAGATGTCTCTCCCAATCGTTTGCTCCCAAAAAGACATGTAGCTTGCCCGTGGGGCATGTACTGCCGATAGCAACAGAGCGTAGAGAGAGGAAATCACCCCTTTCATGGTACCCGCCTTCTGTACCTAACGTTCTATCGGGGTGCGTTCTCTGGTGGTGGCTTCTCTCAACCGAGGCTGGGATACCCAATGTTTGAGTTGGAGGTAGTGGAATTGCTCACTACTTGGGACCTGGAATTCTCTTTGGCAACTTTCGAATGTAAGCACGTCGAAGTTGTGAAACATGTCTGAAACCATCAAACATCCCCCCTCCCGCCATATATCGAATGGGCCCTCTCGCAAGGCTGGGGGGAAGTCGGGATTGAAATGGATAGGGGTGTACGGTGAAGGGAAGGATGTCAACCCCCATCCCTCGTGACCTCATCCCAAACCTTAAGCGTGGGACGTGTCGGGGTGCTGCTAATGTATGCAAATCGACCTACCCATTATCGCTCTGTCCAAGTGGAGCCAATGCTTATCGGATTCTCTCATGTACCACTCCACCACCACCCTCAGCTGGGCCGCCTTGAAATATAATGAAAAATCCGGTAGCGCCACACCTCCCTCCTTCTTCGGACGCCGTAAAACATGGAACGGGAGTCGAGCCCTTCCCCCCTGCCATGTGAATTTAGTAATAAGAGAAAGCAGCTTGGGCAGTATCTCACAATCCAGGTCGTCCGGGAGCGCCTGGAACAAATAGAGTAGCTTTGGGAGCAATGTCATTTTAACAGCATTTATACCTCCGAGCCAAGAGATGTATAGTGGTTTCCAGCGCTTGAGGTCTTGTTGCATTTGGGTCAGCATTGAGGGGTAGTTGGCCTTATAAAGATCTTCTACCCTCGGGGTGAGCTGAATGCCTAAGTATTGAATGGAGCGTTTGACCCATTGAAAGGTGGACTGGCCCCGGAGCTGCTGGGTCTCTCCTTCAGGGATAGTGAGATTTAGAATGAAGGATTTCGATGGATTGACTTTAAAGCCTGCTACTGCTTCAAATTTACCCAGTTCCACCTGCAATGCCTGTAGGGAGGGGTCATCAGGATATCATCTGCAAAAAGCTAGGTTTTGTGTTCTATACCCCCAAAGCGTATACCTTTGATCTCCGGGTTAGCTCTGAACTGGACTGCTAGGCGTTCGATGCTTAGGGCAAATAAAAGCGGGGATAACGGGCAGCCCTGCCTTGTGCCTCTGCTCAGTATAAATGGGAGCGACTGAGACCCGTTGACCTGTACTCTTGATTGTGGGTGTTTGTAGCTAGCCCGGACCATGTTGATGAAGCTGTCCCCAAAGCCAAACTTTTGCATGGTCAGAAAGAGAAAAGACCAATTCACCCTGTCAAAGGCCTTCTCAGCGTCTAGACCCACCAACAGTGTCGGAATTTTGAATTTAGAGACTTTTTCGATCAAGTGAATAGTTCTACAAATGTTATCATGTGTCTGTCTTCCTTTTATGAAGCTCGATTGATCAGGGTGGATTAGTGAGGGCATTAAATTGTCGAGTCTAGCGGCTAATATGGCAACAAAAGGTTTTGCGTCTAGGTTTTGCAGTGCAATGGCCCGATAGGAGGCGCAGTTATGTGGGTTTTTTCCCAGCTTGGGAATTACGGTGACCACTGTCTCGGCCATAGAATTTGAGACCGTGGAGTCCTCTGCTATTGCGTTAAATAACGAGGTGAGATGCGGTGTAAGCTCCGACGCGAATATTTTATAAAAGTGTGCTGTCAACCCATCAGGCCGTGGGGATTTGTGTAGTTTGAGTTTTGAAATTGCTGTCCCTACTTCTTCATCAGTGATTGGCCCGTTTAGCCGATCGTTCTCTGCTGGTGGGACTTGGGGGAGTTCCAGTGAATCTAAGTATTGCCGCTGCAAAACCGTATCTGGGGGTGTAACTGTATAAAGGTCCCTATAAAACCCTCCGAAAATGTGTGCTTTTACGTCGTCCTTGTGGGCCAGAGAACCTTCTCCATCCCGAATGCCCCCTATGTATTCACGCTCCCTTTTTTTGCGTAGCTGTCTTGCTAGGTGAGTCCCTACCTTACCTCCCTGAGTGTAAGATATTTGCCAGAGCCTTAACAGCGTGTGTTCCGCCCTATTTGTGTAAATCGCTTTGATTTTCCCCTTCAGTGCACTAAGCTGTCGCTGCAGTACCCGGGATGGTGCTTTATGGTCCCTTTCTACTTTCTCAAGTTCCTCCTCAAGTGCTAATCATTCCTTAGCCCTCCGCTTATTCAATATGGAGTTCAGTTTAATACATTTGCCCCTGAGGACTGCCTTGAACGCGTCCCAATTGTTCTGGGGTGAAGTGGCCTGGGGTTGATTTAGCTCAAAGTATTCCGAAATGGATTTCCTCAGCTCGTCTCTAAGATGTCTGTCCCTGGTCACTGAGATTGGGAAGTACCATCTGTGAGTGCCTGCCCCGTTACTCCCCCGAGACAAACTAATTGTCAATAGACTGTGATCTGAGATAGTGATTGGGAGTATCTTTGCTGCCTGTAGGGAGCCTAGAAGGGATTGGCTTATAAAAATGTGGTCCAACCTAGAGGAGGTCGAGTGCACGTGTGAAAAAAAAGTGTAATCTTTGGTGGTCGGATAGAGCATACGCCATGCATCCCATAAACCCAAAGCCTGTATTCTCTGCTTGATTCCCTTGGAGAAGTTGCTTGTGGCCACCCTATGGGGGTGTGTGCTGTCCATCTCAGCCTGCCAGGTCAGGTTAAAGTCGCCCATGAGTATCGTCGGTCCCTCCGCAAACTCGCCTATCCGATCTAAGAGGGAGGTCAAGAACACCGTTTGCCCTGTATTGGGCACGTATGCGGAGATAAAAGTGCAAAGCCTGCCTCTCAATTTCCCTTTTACCATAATTATTCTGCCCTCCTGGTCTGTCTTTATAGCCTCAGTTTGGAATTTTGCTGAGCTGCGAAACAACAGGGCGACACCCTTCTGTTTGGAATTAGCGGAAGATCTATAGATTAAGGGATAGCTTTTATGACGAAGTCGCAACTCTTTGGTTTTTTTAAGGTGCGTTTCCTGCAGAACAACTTCTTTGAACTGGTGGTTGCCTTTTAAGGGGCGAATTTAGGCCCTTTACGTTCCATGAGGCTATTGAGACCATGTTATAGACCTCTGTACGCTCTACCTCTCATGTCTTCCCCCTTTGACCCTTGATCCCCCTTTCTCCCCCCTGATTGTTTTCCACATTCACCCATGCCAACAGTGAAGAGAATCCCCGCATTCCCCTCCCGTAAAAATTGCCCAACTGTCCCTCGGTCCCACCACCAGGTCCCCCCCCCCCCCAAAAAATAGAAAAAAACATAGCTCCCCAAAAACCCTGTGCTGGGCAGCCATTGGGCTCCCAGCCAGTTCAGTCTTGAAGAAAAATGACATGGTAACGGGTGACTTGGACAGAGCCCGGAAACCCGACCGTCGGTTGCTTCCTCTAGAGAATTCCGGCTAGAAAGAAATATTTTGGATTATGGTCCAGTGCAACAAGTCATTCCTGACGAAGAGGTGAGAATACTTTCGCCAGTATTTGGCCTGTTCTCGTCTTGTGTCCCATTGTAGCTCTGCCCCATAGACCAAGAGGGAGCCTCCCTCCTGAAATCAGTATGACTACTCTATACCTTCATTTTACGCTGGGCTTGCCTTTTGAGATCGTGCGCCATTGTTGTCTAGGCCTTATTGTCGCATCCACTCCTTTCTTAGGGCCTTGGCTGCCCTCGTCTTCAGGGACAGGAAGACCTAAAATGCGAAGACCCTCTTCCAGACCTGAGACGTGTTGTGGTTTGTTGTTAAGTTCAAAGGCAAGACCGAAGGGAAAAGTCCATCTATAGCGTATGTTGTCTTCTCGGAGTTTTGTCGTTATCGGCCTGAGTTGCTGCCTACATGTCAGCGTGTTTTCGCAGGCCCCGCTCACCTCTGTCCTGCCAGAGTGCCGGTCGGGTGCCTCCTCAGCGCGGGGTTGTAATCCCAGGCCAGGCGTCCCTTCAATCACTTGGGCGCGGCGCCGCGAGGGAGAGACCTTCACCAGGCTCACCCCTCCCCGCCGCACAACGCCTGCCGAGGGCCCACCGATGCCTCTGCTTACTGTTTGGGTCCTGTGGCGGCCGCGCAGGACTAATCGTGCTCCGGACTTCGCACGGGTGCAGCCGTTGACGCCATCTTGACTCCGCTCACCGCTCCGGGCCGCAGCTTGAACGGCTCAATTTCTGCCAGTTGCAGTGGTGTGTTCGTGCCCACGGGCACTCTGCTTCTTTGCGCAGCTATCCTGGACCCGATCAGGTGAGTTTGGGTCCTCTAGCTTTAGGGTAGCGCTCTCCGATCGTTTCGGGGCTCCGGAGCTGGTGTGGATTACGTCCATCCAGCCATCTTGCCTGGCCATGCCCCCAAGTGTTGTACTTTTAACAACTTTGGTGGAACACTCCAGCAAAATACCAAATAAGCATGCACTACAGACTGCATTTACCAGAATGCTAAGGGGCGAACTGTGTTGGGAGGTCAGCAGTGTGCTCCCACCCCTTCCTGTTACTGATATTGAATGTCCAGATCTTTAGTCTTAGAAATCATTGCTGGCTAATCCTTGCCCTGAGCAGTGTAATTTACACTGAGTAGCCATTGGATTAGATTCTTTATATGCCTTTCACAATGACAGAGCTCGCAGGACAAGTACCTGCTGGGAACAGGGATAGCACTACATACGCTTGGTTGGGGTCTCATTTTTACTATGTGCTAATCTGGAACATCAACTGTTAGAATAGGCTGCTTGCAATGTATGTGATGATGTGTTAAGGAATGGTAATGTGTCAAAGTACTATTTGTGTATGATGACTGTGCTGTAACACATGCAGTTACAGTATTGGGAGTGCCTTCTATGCAGAGTTGTCAAGAACACAATGCTTGAATGGCCTACTGAGTCCCCTTCTAGATTACCCGAAGAAATGGCAACTGGATCCACTGCTCTCTATCTCATACCATGAACTCTAAAACTCTTTACCTTAACTCCTATATATCAAACCCAAATCTGTTGCCATTTTTACTTTGCAGCATACTGTTTTTCCCAGGACATCCAAGAATTTCCTAGAAGCCAGACTTCAGAAGAATGGTGGCAAGCCATCATCGCAGCTGCAGTAAAAAGTAAATATATTGAAAGACATGTCCAGGTAAGAGGTAAAACACCCAGAAACACAAAACATTAACCACTGATTGCTAAAAACATTGCAACTGTCTAAAACTAAACAAATTATTGAACATTCGCTTAGTTTGTGACTAAACGTTTTTCAGTCATGAATTCTGTGGCACAGTGCTATCCTGTCAAAACAGTACACATGAAAGGTGTTAAGTTTCTTAAGTATGTCCCACATTGAAGAGAAAAAACAGAAAGGAAAAAGAAACCTCCTGACAAAGCTAAGAGCCTTGATTGGAGATGAAGAGAATGGGTGTTGAGAAGGCAAGTGCCAAACTCCTCCTGATGGAACAGGAAGGAGAAAAGCACCACAGGTCAACATCCAGATAAATATCCAATTGAAGTTCCAGCCACAAAAGCAAAAATCTGAGACAAAAATAAACTCCTCGGGGTGAAGAACCCATTGAAACACCTCATTCCTGACAGCTACCCTAAATATGGTCTAAAAAGAATCAAATCAAAGGAAAAGAAACATACTTCATCTTGGATAGGGACTGCCAGACCCCTTCCTATGTACTGACTATTATCTTAACTACATCTTCACTTTGAAAATTATGGCACTGATTTAGGAAGCAAAGAAGACCCTCAGGTCTTACATATGTATTAAAGCACGCTTGCCGTCACCATTCATGTTCTGAGCACACATCATCATATTGGATGCCATTAATAATAATAATAATACAGACACTTGTAAAGCGCGACCGCTACCTCAAACAGAGGTGTCCCGGCGCTAAGCGGAAAATAATACAGCATTGGACCGCTCAGGGCCAAGTCATGGGCCCTCAGTCTTCCTTAAAAAGCCAGGTTTTCACCATTTTCCTGAAAAGGGGCTCAGAATCGATAGTGCGGAGATTGTTCGGCAGGGAGTTCCACAGTTTTGCAGCCCCGAGCGTAAAGGATCTGCCACCCATACGTGCCTTTTTAAAACGGGGGATACATGGTAGATTTTGGGAATTGGATCTCAAGGTTCTGGATTGTTGGTAACCACGTAGTCTGTGTTTCAAGTAGATAGGGCAGTTACCATGCATAGCACGGAACGCCAGAGTCAAGGCCTTGAATTTGACTCTTTTCCTCACTGGGAGCCAGTGTAATGCTTTTAAATGCGGAGAGACATGCTCGCGAAACGGCACTCGCCTAATTAGTCTCGCAGCCGCATTTTGCACTATCTGCAGGCGTTTAATCAGATACTCTGGCTGCCCCAGATAGAGGCCATTTGCATAGTCTAGCCTGGAAGTTACCACAGCATGTACTATGTTTTTCCGACACTCCTCTGGAAGCAGATACAAAAATTTCTACAGATTCCTCAGTTGACAAAAACAGGTGGCCGTCACCTGACGAATCTGAGCCGAGAAGGAAAGGTCAGACTCCCACTTAACACCTAGATTTTTTATACAATCTGCCGGTGAGGGAGGTGGACCCATTTCGGTAGGCCACCAGAGATCCGAAGCTGGGGGTGGCTCTTTCCCGAAAAACAACACCTCAATCTTTCCTGCATTAAGCCTGAGTTTGTTGTTATTCATCCACCACGCTATGTCTCTCAGGCAACCCTTAAAACTCTCAAAGGCAGCCACGGTCTGCTCTTTGAAAGTGAAAACCAATTGTGTATCGTCTGCGTAGGAGATCGCTCTTATCCCCCAATTGGCTATCAGGGTAAACAGAGGAGCCAGGTACACATTGAACAAAAGAGGGCTGAGTGCTGACCCCTGAGGGACTCCACACCAGAGCTGTTTTGGCTTGGATAAAAAAGGTTGAAGCGCAACCCTCTGAGTGCGATTCTCCAAATAGGATTTCAACCAGGCCAGGGCCGAACCTCCAATACCACTATCCAACAGTCTCTCTAACAGCAAGGTATGGTCAACGGTGTCGAAAGCGGCCGACAGATCCAGGAGCACCAGCATCGCAGAGGCCCCTGAATCTGCAGCCTGTCTAACTAATTCCGCCACCTTCAGGAGGGCCGTCTCAGTGCTAAATCCCGACCTGAAGCCACATTGGGTATCGTGTAGGATGCCCTCCTTTTCGATAAAACTAGACAATTGCCTCTGCACCAGTTTTTCCAACATCTTAGCCGGAGCTGGTAGCAAAGAGATGGGTCTATAATTGGTCAGATCCCCAGGGTCCCCATTCGGTTTTTTTCTTAACGGTAGGAGAGTAGCGTGTTTCCAGACATCTGGAAAAGTACCCGTTGACAGGGAGGCGTTCCAGATATGCAACAGAGTGTGTGACAAGGAGTGGGCCATCACTTTCCATAGTGTTGGGGGGCAAGGGTCATCAGGTGCCCCCGACTTACACCTCACAAGTTCTGACATGGCATCCTGTTGGGAAATGCTGGAAAACGACATCAAAGACGGTTCAGGGACTCTAACTTCCCTCTTGTCACATTTCTCTGTATCTGACCGCCCTGAGAAAGATTTATACACTTCCTGAATTTTATCGTCAAAAAAGATGGAAATACTATCGCATAAGGCGAGTGAGGGTGCACAGTGGACTCCACAGCTCTAGGTTTCATGTAGGATTTGACCACTTTAAACACCTCCTTAGTCGAGTTATCAGCTTTATAAATACAATCCGCCAGATACTCTCTTCTAGCTACTCTTATCATGCTGTGGAATTCTTTCAAAGCGTTTCTATAGATGTTCTTAGCATGCTCGCTGTAACTAGACCTCCACTGCCGCTCCAGTCGTTTACAGCTACTCCTGGTCACCCTAAGAGCCTCCGTGAACCAAGGGGCGGATGGTGAGAGCCTAGATGATCTAGTAGTCTTGGCAGGAGCTGCGGCTTCGACCGCTGTCGCAATCCACTGATTTAAGGTTATGGAATCAGCCATTCAAGTTGGCAGCAAGCATTAAGACCCTACGACGATTCTGCTCAGTCTACGTTGCTGAGTGCAGCATCTCAAGACGCACTACTTGTCAGTGAGGTCAATGCTTCTTTCTCTTTGGAGCATATAAACCTTTAACTTATGTCTTGGCACACGTGTAACAAGTGAATATCAACATTTGAAAAGGGGTGGTTGGAGGTGAACAGGTTGGTTTCCATCCCCACCACCATACTGTAGAGGAAGAGGATGGTGCTAAATGTTCCACTTATGTTGCAACCTCCAGAGGTTCACTTGCACAGATGATGGACTAGGGGGACAGACTTCTTCTGTGGCAGCCATCAGCAGTTCAGACAACTTTAATGTCACTGTGTCAGAGGGTATGCAACATCTGTCAAGCCACGCTCTGGTCAGGTACTGAAGTAGGAGATGAGTGGAAGAATATCCTCTTGGACCATTGTCTCTTATGTCTCACGGGTAGTGTCAGTGAGAGAAGGAGACCTCAGTACAAATTTGACCTGATCCCCACGCCCTCCAGGGTCATTCAGATCTACCAATGGTGTTCACAAATGGATCTTTTTGTTTTAAAAAAAATCTTTTTTGTGTGTTATTATTTGTTTGTTTTCATGTTCACAAATATTGCATTGCGCCTTTTGTATGTCTGTTGTTTGGGAACACCAAAAATAGTTCTAAGTGGTTTGGTGCAAAGTGAAACACCATAGATCCCATTGAGGAGTTGTGGGTGACAGTGGATGGGTAATTTTGTTCCTTTAAGGCTTGGCCTTCGCCAGTGACAGCTGATGAAGTTTCAGATGTTGTGGGGCGTAAAAACATTGTTTCCGCTTTTCACCTAGCAAGCAAGCAAAGCAAGGGTGCTGACATTTCAAGGCATGGTTCAGGGAAGGGAGTCCCTCTGACAAAAGTTTGAAAATTAAAATGCAAAAGAATCCATTTTACAATACATTTTGTTAAATAAACTGGATAAAAAGTCACTGGTTTAAATGAAAATTTGAAAGTGGTAGTCTAGATATGTCAATACTTGAGGGTGTGCATGCATTTTTGTAAGAGTAAATATGATCCTAGATACAGCAGTGTACATTTTCTCAACCTTATAAGGTCTCCCTTGTTGCACCAGAGTAAAGCTAGAAACACATAGAAAATATGGGCTCAGTGGTCTTTTTCTGCCATCCCGATTGTATGAATCATGGGAGACTCTGAGCTGCTGTCCAATTCTAGACTGATGTGAGAGGGTAAGTCTGTGTCTGAGTGTTAGACTGGTGTATGAGCGTCTTCGTCATTTCTCAGGTTAATATTGGTGTGGTTCTAGGCCTACAGAGACCAGATGGGAATGTGTTACTGTGTACCAATGTTTTTCTCACTACAAAGCTTGCTGCTTAATGTCATTATGTTTCTTTTTGATTTATATGCAATAAAAAGATCTTTAAAAAAAAAAAATTCCAACTAACCCTGAGATAAGTACTCCATCCACTACATCACATAACTGACAGAAAAACATTTGCACATATTTACATTCTTATAGTGGAGTAGCATACAGTGGAAAACCATACAGTATAGTGTTGTACAGTGGAGTGATGTAGAGTAGAATAGTGTATAGTGGAGTAGCGTACAGTGCACAGATGTACAGTGTAGTGCCATAGATTGGAGGTGTGTTAAGTGTAGTGGGGTAGAGTGGAATAGTATACAGTGGAGTGTCGTAGTCTGGAGTGGCGTCAAATGGAATAGCATACCATTAAGTGGCGTAGAGTGGAGTGGCGTGCACTGGAGTGGTGTAGTGTGGAGGAGCGTACAGTGGCGTGGTGTAAAGTGGAGTGGCTTAGACTGCAGTGGCATACAGTGGAGTGGGGTAGAGTGGAATAGCATACAGTGGAGTGAAGTACAATGTAGTGGGGTAGAGTTGAGTGGCGTACAGTGGATTGGCATAGAGTGGAGTAGCATACAGTGGAGTGGCATATTGTGGAATAACGTACAGTGGACTGTTGTAGAGTGCAGTGGCATACAGTGGAATAGTGTAAAGTGGAGTGGCATACAGTGGAATAGCGTACAGTGCAGTAGCGTACAGTGAAGTGGTGTACAGTGGCATTCATTGAAATAGCGAAGATTGGAGTGGTGTTCAGTGCAGTGGTGTAGATTGGAAAAGGGTAGAGTAGGGTGGCGTAGAGTGGAGTGGGGTAGAGTGGAAAAACATACATGGAGTGGCGTATAGTGGAGTTGCATACAGTGTAATAGCATAGACTCGACTTGTGTAGACTACAGTGGCGTACAGTGGAGTGGGGTAGGTTGGAATAACATGCAGTGGAGTGGTGTAGAGTGGATTTGCAAACAGTGTAACAGCATAGAGTGGAGTGGCGTAAAGCAGAGTGTGGTACCGTGGAATATCATAGAGTGGAGTACAGTGGACTGGCGTACAGTGGAATAGCATAGAGTGGAGTAATGTACAGTGAGTGGCGTACAGTGGAGTGACATAAACTGAAGTGGCATGCTTTACAGTAGGGTACAGTGGAATAGCATACAGAGGAGTGATGTAGAGTGGATTGGCATTCAATGCAATAGCGTACAATGGAGTGTCGTAGAGTTGAGTATCGTACACTGCAGTGGCATACACTGCAGTGGCATACAGTAGAGTAGCATCCAGTGGTGTGGCAAACAGTGGAATAGCGTACAGTGGACTGTGCTACAGTGGAGTGGCATACAGTAGAATAACGTAGATTGGAGTAGCCATATAGTGGAGTGGCATAGAGTGGAATAGTGTATACTGGAGTAGCGTACAATGGTGTGGTGTAGACTAGAGTGGCACAGACTGCAGTGGTGTACAGTGGAGTGGGGAAGAGTGGAATACCATATAGTGGAGTGGTGTACAGTGGAGTTGCATACATTGTAATAGCGTACAGTGGAGTGGCGTATGGTGGAGTGGCATACACTGGAGTGGCATCGAGTGGAGTGGTGTTAAGTGAAGTGTTGTACACTGTAGTGGCGTACAGAGGTATACCGTAGAGTTGAGTAGAGTATAGTGGAGTGGTGTACACTGGAGTGGTGTACACTGGAGTGAGGTAGAGTGGAATACCATGGAGTGGAGTGGTGTAGAGTGGAAATGTGTACCGTGGAATGGCATAGAGTGTAGTGGCGTATAGTGGAATTGCGTAGAGTGGAGTGGCGTAGAGTAGAGTGGTGTACATTATAGTGGCGTAGAGTGGAATAGCGTATAGTGTAGTGGCATACAGTGTAGTGGCGTAGAGTGTAGAGGAGTAGAGTGCAGTGGTGTTCAGTGCAATGGGGGACAGTTTAATAGCGTATAGTGGAGTGGCGTGAAATGGAGTGGCATACGGATGTGAATAAAATTAGGTAGGTGTAGAATATGGTGTTAAAAGTAATGCAAGACAGCAATTTGTGCTGCCTTGTGTTTATCCAGATTTACTATCCAATGCAGGGCCATGCATGGTGGCCTTGCTTCGCTTTGTAAAGTTCTCAGAAGTATTGCGTTGGCCATGCAACACTATGCGTGACACATGGGTAACACAATACAATAATAAATCTGGGTGTTAGTGATACATTGTGCCACGGTATACCCCAGCACTTTTGAGGTATACTGTGGTACATGGCGATGAGAAGGCATTATATAATTTTTCCCACACTTTGTCAGCGTTTCCATAGGAAATGCATTTTTGTGTTGCCAATAACTTTGGCACCGTTTGATGAATCTCCACAAACCATTCCAAGAAAGTACTCTTTATTGACTAGTTTGTGTCTGGGGTACATCTCTGACCTTATTGCTGTTGCGCCCCTGATACGTTGGTTGAGAATTTGGTCTAGCCCTACCACCACTTTGAACCAACTTGTTGTAGCCGACTGTACCGCCCATGAGTAGGCCCTACGTATCCCTGGTTAAAATACATTATGGAGCAAATTAAATGGCTAGGCTGCCCTGACTTGTATACTAATCCTAGACCCCTAGGTCCGGCAGTTATCAGGGAAATTAAACATAAGTTTCTGGCCAAGCAGCAGGCGATAAGGGAGGGCATGGAACTAGCCAAGCCCTCAGTGATACGGAATGTCACACTGAGTCTGAGTTCACAGATACAGTCTTATTTGTTACTGATTTCCAACGTGCAACATCGCTTCCACTTAACCAGATTATGGCTGAATCTGGTACCCTGGTTATTAGCCTTTCCCAAGGGTTACACGAAGCCTGGCGCCCTAAAGCCATGCCCCTGTGACAACTTCTCTGAGCAGGATACTTTGCATTTTATCTTTTTTTTGTGAATTTTATGACCCCCTGCGCAAAAAGTTCATACTGCTGCTACTTAGAAATGCCCAATTTGTCAAATTAAGGTCCGCATTATTATATATACAAATGCTTTTCTCCCCCATGGTGTGCTTTAGGGTTGCAAGTTTCTTGTCAGGGGCCTTAAGACTCAGGAAGAGGATGTCGCTGCAGTTGCCATGCAGTACCCGTCTAAACATGTCCAGGGTATCACATGTACCATCTTGTGCTTGTCATGGTGTAATTAGGTAGAGCTCTTATTAAGCAAATGACTCACCACTATTGCACTTTATTTGTTGTATTCCATGTGTACTTTGGTATTCGTCATCTGATTCTTAGTAATGAGTTTTAATCTTCATCTGATTTTACAATTAACTCTACTTACAGCCACCTGTGCGATTTGGGCCTCTCAATGTACATGTGTAACTTTTTTAAGCTATTGAACTCCTTTAAAAAGTTTTAAAATGTTTTAAATCGTCTGCTTTTAGGGCTTTTAATGGCCGAATAAAGTATTTTTGACTTGACTTGACTAGTTTGTGCATGGACAATTTCAGGGTGATCCGTCAATGGTGGGCTGAGAAAAAGGGAGAGTCCCAAAATGCTAAATCCCCTTGTATTTTCCATCCATTTCTTCAAGAAGGGCTACAGCAAAAACTACTGAACGGATTTACACCAAATTTGGCAGGAACCTACATATCGGTCGGCAGATTGTGCTTTTTATAATTTGGTGTAAATCCGCTCAGTAGTTTTTGAGAAATGAAGGTTAAAAAATATTTGTATATCTGTAAGGTTGGGTTCTAGGGACTCTTGCGAAAGTTCATCGAACCCAATTTTTAAAGAGTAGAGCATTCTGATTGGCCCAGGGAGCATTTTCCCCTTTGGATCATCTCGTTCTCACGACAGTCCGACTCCCACAGGAGCGAGCACCCTGATTGGCCGCCAGCAAAATGAGAAACATGTTGCTGGCAAGCACAACAGGACTTGGGGACTAAGTCCCCTGTCCTGCAGTCATAAAAATAAATTATATAAGGGGGCAGGGTAGGGATACCCTGCCCCTCTAGGCCACATAGGGGGGACCCAGAAGGACTCCCCCAGTACCAAAATAGAATAAAACTACAATTTTTGCTGTGATCCGGTGGGACTCCCACGGAATATGGAAAAAAAATAGTGGCCCGGGGCTGCATTCTTTAATCAAGGAGAGGGGGTGCGTGGCCCCCATCCCCGGGATGTTTCCAGCCCCGGGGACCCCATTGCCCGTGGGCCAATTGGGACCCAATTCATTAATATTTATTCAATATGGGGAGGAGGCATGCAGCCTCCCTCTCCCAGCCGCATTCGTCCCTGGGGATCACATCCCCTGGGAACAATTTTTTTAAGGGGTGAAGGTCTAGGCTTTAAAAGGCCCTGGGGACCCATCCCGCCAGGGCCGGCTCACATCCTGTGTCCTGGGGAGCACAACCCTGGGACTCAGTGGTTTCCATGCCTGCACTGGCGCAGGCAGGGAAACTTGTGTTTGCACTCGCCTGGCAGGAGCATTTTTAAAACTCCCGCCAAACGGGAGGAAACAGAAAGACTGCTACCAGCATGCAGGAGCTTTAAAAATCATCCCGCCAGCAGGGAGCAGACTTGATAGCTGTTTCCCTGTCCGCACTGACGTGCGCAGGGAAACAGTTCAACAGAATGCTCCCGCCCAGAAGGAGCAGCATAAATAGCTGTTCCCTCTGGGCAGAAGCAATGCCGGCTCCCGCAGCATGAGGGAGCAGGCTGGGGCCGCAGGGGCCCTGGGGCACCCCCCGTGGCCCCCAACGTTGTGCATGGTGAGTGCCCTGGGGGATGGCATCCCCAGGGCCTAATAGGGCTTGAGGAGGGGGACCACATAGCCCCCCTCTCCTTTATAATCCCTATGGCCCTGGGGGATGGGGTCCCTAGAGCCTAATGAGGCTGAGGGAGAGGTGCTACGTAGCACCTCTCCCTTTTTAAAAAAAAAAAGGTCCTGAGGGATGGGGGCCTCAGGGCTAATGAGGCTCAGGGAGGGGGACCACATCGCCCCCTCCCCTTTTTTTTATCATATTTAGCCCTGGGGGTTGGGATCCCCAGGGCCTAATAAGGCTCGGGGAGGGGGACCATGCGCCCCCTCCTTTTTTTATTATATTTGGCCCTGGGTGATGGGATCAACGGAGCCTAATAAGGCTCAGGGAGGGGGGCTGCATCCCCCTCTTTCTTTTAGATTTTGGCCCCAGGGGATGGCATCCCCAGGGGCCAAGAAGGCTTGGGAAGGAGGGCTGTGTGGCCCCCTCCCTGGTTAATTGTATTTGGCCCAGAGTTATGGGGTCCCTAGGGCCAATTAAGGGTCGGGAGGGGGCTGCTTGACCCCCTCCCCTTAATATATATGTTTTGGCCCTAGGGGATGAGGCCCCCTGGGCCCAAAGGCCAATCCTACACTGTGCACAGCCAAAGTCTGTGCGCAGCGTGGGGTTGGCTGCCTGCGGGGAGATGGAAGCAGGGCCTGGCTACAACATAGATCCTGCAACTCACCCCACACCATGCACGAGCAAAGGTCATCCACGGCGTGGGGTTGGCTGCCTCTGAATTGCTGCCTGCGGGGTGTTGGACGCAGGGCTTGACTGCATGCCAAACCCTGTGGCCAACCCCACGCTACATGCAATGAAAGGCTGTGCGTTGTGTGACGTTGGCTGCCTGCAGGGGTGTCGGCTGCCTCCGGGTGGGTTGGGCATGCTGCTGTGCATGGCCCAAGGCTGTGCGCAGTGTGAGGTTGGCTGCCAATGGGGGGTTTGCCGCAGGGCCTGGCGGGGGTTGGCTTTACGTATGATAATAAAATATTACTTAACTTTTTTTTTTTAAATTAGAAATTCAGAGAAAAAAACAAAGGTTAAAGTAATGTTATAGGTAGGTGAATATTTCAGTGACAACATTAACATTTTGAACTAAAAAAAACATGGAAATTCATCAGAAAAGCTAACTATAACTTGTGCCCTCATCATGCACTGATTATAACATCACAAATTACTTCACTCATGACATGTTCTATGACATCATTTATGCCATCACTGATGACAGCTCAAATGACATAATTGAGGACATCACTGATGATATCACTGATGACATCATCCAAGCTTCTTTTGTACACATTGCTCTATAAACTAGTCTGAAGGCCTGAAAGTAAGTACAAAATAGCACAGAATAATATGAAGCATCATTAATGCCATCACAGATACAACTACCTTGGGTGTAGCAAGCATGTGTTATGTGCAACAATGACCCTATACCATACACCACATGGGCAGCCTAGTTCACATTAACAATCAACCACAGATATATGGGAAACCCTCATTGCATATGCTGTTCAATTTGTAAACAACTGTTCAGAGAAAGCCAAGTTCCTCAAGATACTCAACATCTGTTAAAAAATGAATGCCCTACTATGGACAACTTTTATCTGTATCAAACCCCTCACATTCACCAAACCTACATTGAGAAATGAAGTTGATATGAGTAGAAAAGTGGGTACTGTAAATAGTGTTTACTCTATGGAGAGAGTTTACTCAGTACCACACTGTTTAGAGACAGTAAAACTCTCATGAGAAATACACCACATAGGGGCAAATTACGGTGTCGGTCGTAAAGCCTTCGACCTTAGGTCAGAGGCTTTACAACCGACATCGTTGGTTTCAATTCTGACCGGCTAATTACGATACAGCCGGTCGGAATTGAAACCGACCGGTCATTCCGGCTGGCTTCCGACGGTCAGTCGGAACCGGCCTATAATCCACATGGACGGCGGTTTACGCTGTCTGGATTACGATGCACGGTTTCCGGAAGGGTTTCCATGCTGGCCTTTCCGACATGGAAACCCTGTCGGAAAGCGTGTTTGGGGGCCCCTAGCAGTGCCACCTTTCCCTTGCGGCCTCCAGTTGGGGGCCGAGGGGGGCACCTACGGTGCCCCCCTGTTAATCCCTGCACTTTGTGGCAGACCCCTTGAAGTGCCTGCCACGGGGTGCAGGGATTACCACAACCTCACATTTCCCTCTGGGAGCATGTACTACGGCCAGTTTACGGCCGTAACACATGCTTCCATAGGGAAATGTGGGAATGCAACCGCACCATGTGCAGTCGCATCATAATTAGGCAGTCTGGACCGCCGACCGGAGGTTGGTTGGTCCCGTTTCCGCCACGGTGTCGGTCGGAGGAAACTCTGACCAACATCATAATAGGCCCCATAGTATATAAAAGAATCTACTAAGAACAGTGTGCACTCTATGCAACACTTGTCAAAAAAGAAGCTATTCACTTACAAGAACCACGGTCTGCAAGCGCTAAAGATTATGCTACCTGCAGGCTTCATACTGTGGTGGAAACTTTACAGCTAGCCCGTCTCCTGAAGCAAAAGAAGCACATGTACATAGGTTAGAACCTGGTGCACACAGTTCTCTATGTTATGTAGAAATTAGCATGCTGAGATGGTTCTGTCAAATAACTCAAAGCTGCTTACAATACTGATTAGGTAGAAATGTAATATGGTAGTTACCCGCCACTATGTAAACTTTAAAACAAACTAACACTCTCATTGGATAATGCCATCAGTAATGTCATCAATGATGTCATTTGAGATGTTATCAGTGATGTCATAAATGATGTCAGAGAAAATGTCATGAGTGATGTAGTGTGTGAGGTCATAAGCAGTACATGCCGGTGCACATAACTGGTGAATGTCTGTGTTTTTTTTAGTTCAAAAAGTTAATGTTGTCACTGATGTATTCACCTAACTATAGGGGTAACCTTTGTTTTTGTTCAATGAATATTTAAATGTATGAAGATGGGGGAATAATAGTAGTACAATGAAGGATCGCAAGAAAAAAAAAGCTAGTAAGGGCAAAAATCTATCTCGCAAAGGATACAATGAGTCATAAACAAATGCAATATCCAAGAAAGACATGACTGCAACAGATGGACTCACCAAAGAACAAAAATATATTTCCACATAAACTTTGGCTTCTGACTTTCTCAGGAGGTACAAGATTGTTTGCTCAGTGCCTGCACAGCTAACACTGCTGGATTTTCACAACTGAAGATTTCATTTGGAATGCGAGGAGTGCTGTCATGAAAGGAAAACAACTGGACTGTGATGGTGAAGAAGAGGGCAAACTCAGTGGTGCGGTCGAGTCAGTAAGAGGACTTGCTCACCTAAAGAGAAAATGGTGAAATGCTGTAGAAAAGAAGCGCACAACGCGACTGAGTTAAGATTTAATATTATATTAGAAGTATTGCTTACAAATATATTAAGAAACTATTAAGTTAACAACCTTTAAATATAATGTAGAGTAAATATAGTTATCTTGGCAGCAAGCAGCAAGAAAAGAATGTTGGTTGCAGTCAAGATAGGTGTTATAAGTGTTCTGTGTTCCTGATTGGTGTTTTTATTGTGCTACTTTTATTCCTCGATTGGTTTGTTGGTCCTACACCTCATAGGAAAGGTGGTTTTCTTTCTGTTCTTGACTGCTGCTATTGAAATTAAAGCAAGTTAAGAGAAGCACAATATGAGTCTCTGATTCTTCCATAGAATTTAACTTCTGTGCAGTGAGCGGGTCTGCTGATTTGGCAGGAGCAAATATGGATCAGTGCAGACTCATTGGAAATGCAGCCTTTCAGCTGCAGTTAATGTTTGTAATAATATTATGCATTCCTGATTATGTCTTAAGCCAAAAATGGCTGATTGAATCTACCTGAATTCAAATTTACGTTTAGGGTTTAAACTGAAAACCACTGTTATTTGTGAGTCGGATCCATAGCACGATGGCACATGATCATTGTGACTGAGATCATCACTGTGACAGGGGCCTGAGATAGAATGATCAGGAGGTGTGGGCCAGGGATGGATTGTGAGCGGAAGCAGGAGGCGGGCCCCAGAGAAGGTGAGCGGGGGATTTATACTGACAAACTAACAAACTCATATAACACACTGTTTGTAAATTGAGAAATTAAGCCAGATATCTTTTGATCAGAAAAACTCTGCTTTGTTTTCCCTAAATTAGATCAAATTTCTTGTGATGGTATGCCCAGTGAAATTTGTGGTGTCCATAGTCTGAGCTCCCCAAGCATCTATTTGTTCACTTTAATATTTATCTTTAGTATGGATTGTTGACTTATATGAATATTGTTGTATCATCAAACTAAACTGGTTGTATCATCAAACTAAACTGGACTACTTTATGGCGAACAATTCTGCTTCATTGACTGTAAAGGAAAGAGATAACTCTGTAAAATATTCTCTGGGACATAATTAGAGGCCTACACTGAGATGAGTTACATACAGGCCACGAACTGTGAACAAACACATGAAAAGAGATGAGTTCACAGAGTCACCAATGGCTGTTCCAACATGCAGGCATATTGGAAGTCGTAAGTGTTGGTTTTCCTTGATTTGGCTGCTAATTTAATTATGACGCGGTCATGCTGTTGGGAGAAGAGCGTACAGACAGGTGCTAACTATGGAAGACCGCTACATCTTGTGGGCCCACTACAACATGTCCATCCTTCTGCAAGGCAGTGTGGAAAATATTATCCCCATCCTTAGCCATGATGGTGGCAAAGGAGCATACACTATCCATGCCCTGGAGCAAGATGGGGGAGTAGATTAAGATAGACACCCTCACGACTAGTCAAGGAGGGAGAACAGACATGCGTACATAATTTGACATCCTGTCACACAGTCTTACATCATCATACACCAATAGACACACCAACAGAAAGCACCATTTAAGGCCCATACATCCACCATCAGATATCTATGCAGCTACAATCAGACACCTCTGTCGTGTGGTTTGTGGCCTCATTGTCTACGTGGCTAAGTTGGCTTAGGCCTGGCTGCCATGATGCCTTTTTGCACACGTTACTCTGTGACTTTGTTTATCCAGACTCTGCTTGTGCCCTGCTATATTAGACCTGTCTGCCTTTTTGCCTTTCACCTTTTCTCCTGTTCCCTTTGGGTTTCGTCTGCACATCATGTACAAGGTCGAAAAACAACGTCTCTTGTTCTTGCTGATCTGGTCAGACCCTCGCACTTAGACATAACATGAAGTACAGCTGCACTGGAGAAATTCGTGTGCTTTTAATATTGTGATTTCGCTGTTTGTGGCACTCAGAGAAAAACCTTTCCAGAGAGAAGAGCTGTGCTTGTCTGATGATGTAAACCTTGCATCTAGATATTGAGGTATGAGGGTCCGCCTGACAACGACCAGAGGTCTTCTATTTTTATAATAAACTAGTTAATAGCACGGGGAGGGTGGTAAGGTCATTTAGCCCTATATCCACTGCTTTATGAAATGCTTTCCCCGTTTGTATTCTATGGAATTGTAACTATGCTTATTATTTTATCGTTATGCTGATAGTACTGGCACGTGTACTGTATCTTAGAGCACGATAGTTGAAATAAACATTTTAAACTATACTGTGTCTCTTATTACGCACGTTGTGGACAAGAATGAGTGAGTTATGAAAGGGTGTTCTTGCTCCCGCGAGTCCTGAGAGAGAGAGAGACCGTGTTCTGGGTTGTCTAATCATTGGCAGCCTCGCTGCTAATGAGACGCTAAAGCTAGTCGGATTGGGATTGTGGGTACTAAGGTGCATGGTTGGTTCACCACTATACTCCGAGGTCCTATTATCCTGTGCATAGCTCTGTATATGTGCAGAATCCCTACAACACCTCCACTCACTAATCAGACCCCCCCCAGCCCTCCACACACCATCAAAGAAATACAGAACATCAGACCCACAAGCACATGACCCATCACCCTATACTGTTTACGTAAGCCACTAGAGAAGACTTTCAAATGCTCAACAAAGGGTAGAGGTGCAGGGTCGGAGCCAACACCTTAACCAGCTGCCTAGTTGCAATAGCAAATGGCACAAGAGCAGGAGTCAACTCCTCCTTGGCCTGCTACAAGACAAACAAATTCTATGTGGACTGTTTTTTTTTTTATTTGATTGTGTCCATTGACACTCATACTACTAGTGCCCTTTGTACAAACATATTGTCACAATCAGTCACATGTATATATGTTTTGTATAAAACACATAAGCACTACTTAGTCACTTTACTCACCTTCACTGCGCCGTCACCCTACAGGAGCACCATATCCTTTGAAAAAAATAAAAAATATGAATGCTGTGCCATTAATGCATATAATTTAAGTAAATATATGCCCTTATTGCATAATAGAGATAAAACTGTATGAGACTTCTTTATGTCGCTATTGCCGTGGCAGTCCAAGGCTACACTTCCCCATAGGGATTTTTTTATATTAAATGCTACAAGATGACAGCTGTCCATGTGCCCTGTTTGCAATTATCTCAAAAACAGGAGGTTGAAGGAAGCTAGGAAAGCTGATAGGTGGCACACGATAGTGAACAAGGTTCCAGACCAGATGTAAGCTTTCCCAGTCCTCGGTGGCCTGCAACATTTTGTAGCCCAAGGAACCCGGGAAATATAACACACTGGTGCCCTGTTCCCAATTTAGGTGAAAAATGCTTGAGCAGTTAGCCCAGCTCACTGTTTGCAAGAGCACCCAGGCAATTGGGGAAGTTCACAGATACAGCTAGAATGGCTGTAGATCTATTAAGCCAGTGAAATTCCCTAAAACATAATGCTGAATGGAAGTTAAGACTGATGAGGGGTCAAGTCAATAGTGGCTACAGGGCAAAACCGAAAAATACCAAAAATGTACGGGTTAAGGTACTAGTTTCATCTACTCTCACCCCCACTGTATTAACTTAATCTTAGCTGCCACCTGAGCACACACTCTTAGGAACTTCAAAGAAATTATCACCCTCAAAACAGTACAGCACACAATGTACACTATCATGAATTACATCTTTAATAATTACACATGGGTGGAATTCAGATTTTGAAAGAGAACAACATGAAACACCACAATACAATACTGAAAGTACTATCACACGCTGGCATTTAAGTCGATTACTCCCACCCTATGTTCTGCACTCTTAACAACATCAGACATGTTTTCACGCACAGCATATCTCATTGGAAACGTTACAATCTTCGCAATTTCATCTATACTGATTACATATGGACGGAAACCAAGTTTTGAATCACAAACGTTTGTAATAACAACATTTAATAAACAAAGTGCTAACATTCTCTCACATATAAGAAGTAAATTATAATGTGAGATTACACCTCATAGCCGTAACTAATCAAACAATGTTGCCATCAAAACTAGACATTTTAACAAAATGCCAATATATTCCCACCATAAAAAATAAGAACATTTCTAGCGGTTGATTTAGAGTTTTGGCAGACAGAGTACCCCATCTCAAACATGACAGAGTATCTTCTCCACCAAACTGATGATCTGTCTTCCTCATTTGGAGACAGATGGACCATCAGCTACCATCGGTGAAGCCCCAATGAGCTCTGTTGACAGAGAGCATCCTCTAATGGCCTGACCGAGAAGGGGCCATTGGAGTAGAGTCATCACACCACCATTTCTAATTAGAGTGAATGGTCTGATTTTTTTTCCGTCTGTCACCGCTACCAAAAACCTGGCGGTGAGGAACAGACAAAAAAACACACCCCCATTTGGTTGTTAGTTTTTTGTTTCTCAATTACAAACTCCTACTTTGGCAGTTTGTTTTGAAAATAAACAAATGTTAAAAGTGTTCATGAAGTGAATGGCCAGCAAAACCAACAGCAGCCATCCACCAAACTTATTGTACCTTGACAGGAACTGCCATGACGGACGTAACTATCAAAGTACAGACATTACTGCTGGGCCAGTAGTGATCTCTAAATCTGGCAGATGGTAGTCCATCAGGGTGGCAGACCTAATGTGTCCACCCCCTAATTTAGAAACAGGTAGACCATCTGCTTTACGTTGATGGACCTTCCATCGGCTCCTTCGGCTGAAAGCTTCATCTGATGGCCTGATGGAGTTGGGGCTGTTAGAGAAAAGCCATCACACTTCCCCCTCTATTTAAAGTGGACGGTCTGATTGTTTTTTGTCCGTCAGCGTCAGGGAAAACCTGGTGGTGAGGGACAGAAAAAAAATATTGAACCCCACACCCTGGCAGAAAACTCCCAGGTTGTGGGGGTCATTATAATTGTTTTGTTGTTTAGTAACCAACACCCCCTTTGAGAATTTGTTTTTGAAAAAATAAATATTTTTAAAGGTTTGGTGGACTGCTGTCAAAACTGATGTCGGCCACCCACCAAACCTTTTGTATCTCGACAGGTATTGCCATGATGGCGGTTCTAATCAAGGTACAAAGATCATCGCTGGGCCACCAGTTATCTTTACATTTGTCTGACGGTAGTCTGTCAGGGTGGCAGACCTAATGTCCTCCGCCATCCTCACAGACGGAGTACCGTCCGTAAAACTTTAAATCTAGCCCCTAGTCACTCCATCTATTTAGTCACACAATCATACAAACTCTTACATACTCATAAGCATACTCAGGCTCTCATTAAATTTCATTTACTCCTTTCACAAGTGATGGAGGCGGTGAGAGCGAAGGTTAAGTTACCAGCTAGTGCGGTGAGAGCGAAGGTTAAGTTACCAGCTAGAGCTAGTGAGGGTGAGAGATTAGGTGAACTTGTAACTTCTGACTTTGTAGCCTTTTTAGTTTTTATAATGTGGCCACCATTGACCCCTCTTAAACTTTAACTTCCCTTCAACTTGAGGTAATATATAAGCAAAACCTCTGCAGTGCTCATGCACTCACAGTATTTGTACCAATAAGTAACAACACATAAAAGCACAACAACAGACTCAAACCAATATATAATCATGTATCCATAGTCATCTTACTGGAAACGTGATATGGAATCTAACCTATAAGTTCATTTATGACATTGATTATGCAATTTGTGACATCAGTGGTGAGGTCATGAGCATTGCATTTGGAGTGCCAGTTATGGTTTGCATGGCTGTTTTGTGAGATATGGATTGTGGATAAGTGCTGAATGTCAGCATTTTTTGTAACTATAATTCATAACAATAACTGTACTGATCCAGCGCTTACAATAAAAATATTTTCTCCTACTATGTTTTTGGGTCATCCAGGTGCAATTATTTCTCTAACACACACACACTATATCCATATGACGGTGGGGCCCATAACACCGCATATACATTCACTTACTCATTTATTTCCCTGGATTTTCCTCCGACATGAAACCTAGGAGAAAAACGATTTGCTGGAAGGAGACGGGATACCTCTTTTATAAAGACACAATAATTCTCATTTGCTTTTAAGGTATTCCGCTCATTGGTCGATGGACCAACTAGTAGGAATCAGTTGATGGTGATTAAGACCAGCTCAATCACAATGGACTCTTTTACAAATCTGAAATTAATCATTATGCTAAAGAAAATCACTGAGTCATTTGTTTAAAGAATAATAAAGTTTATATAAAGTTTTGAATACAGAAAATTCGGGATTAATTTATTATTCAGATCATTGCGTTTATCATCATTATAAGAATAATTGTAAATTGCATGACACTTTTATTAGACCAAAAATGAGGTTATCATACAAAAGACTCTATAGATCAACCTATCTATCTCTCGAGGAAAAACCTAATAATTCTAATATAAATTTTGTCAATTGCTAGTTCTCCTAAAGCGGCATTTCATACTCAACTGGAAAAGGAAAATAACAGCAGCAGCATCAGCTCGTCAGCATCAGCAACCGCAAACTCTCCCATCTACAGCATCTAACTTCTTCAGCATCTCCCGCAGCATCCCGCAGCATTCTAACTCCCTCCCACCAAGAGTAGGTCTTCTTATACCCTAATTCTAGCTTACAGCATAAAATGTTTCTTCTTACATGGCGCGATTCATTCTCATTGGTCCAAATCTCAGGTCCCTATACATTCTAATCAAGCTTCCTGGTCTTAACTAGTTCCGTGAGGAATGTCCATGCAAGCATCGTTTCCCACAGTTCATACACTTGCTCATCCGTTTCGATCAGTCCAAATTGTTTCTTTTTCTGCAACAAGTTGTATAATAAAGTTCTTTCTATTGATTCGACCAGGCTTCTCACGCTTCTTGCTGATCATTTTGGCACACATCTGCTCAGAAGGGTCACAGCAGCCTTGACCATACTTTCATCTCAGCCTCTCGGCATCAGCACGTGATCATCCCTTTGCAACAGCCTCTCTCCTCTATCACATGGTCGCATCCGCTCCTGCGCACTCTAGTAACTCGCGGCCATTTTATATTACTGCTCGGCAGGCCTAAGCGCACTATTTCTAAACAAAACAAAATGTTATTAAAACAATGAAATATAAACCCTTCCGTTTCCCTCCCATCTTTCTACGTACCCCAATTAGGTATTACCTAGCAGAAGCAACATATAAAGCTGTCCCTTACTTACCATCGCTTTATTTTGAAACCACACGTTTTATTCAAAGCACAAAAACATGCATTTTATTATTATTTCAGTACGCAAAATATTATGTTATGTTAGAAACGTAAACAATTATTAGTTCATTACTTTGCACATAAAACTGCGTGTTATCCTCTCCCCAAACATACATTGTTGGTTATTTACTTGGACGAACATGTTTATTATTATTATACGGAAATATTAGGAGGTTAAAATTTTTATATTTACCCTGCTCCATCAACTCCCCCTTTGGTGATTTTTAACATCACCACACAAACCCAAGTTATACAATTTTCTCAGACAGCATATATCTTTTATCCATTTGCTTTTGTTAGTTTTCTACTTCTGTATCACTTTCAACTTGTCTCTTTGTTTTCTTGTACAGGTTCTCTTTTATTTCTTCTAACTCTATTTCACCTATTTCTCTCTCTCTCTCTTTGTTTATCATATTTTCTTTTTCTAACTTATTCTGCTTTTTTCTTCTCTTTATACATGTTACTGCAAGCTTCAATACTAATATTATTATTATTACCATGGTTGCTATTATTATAACTTTCCCTATTATTAATCCACTAATTCTTGTTAACCAATTCGTTACCGAAGAAAACCCTTTACCAAGTTTTCCCCATACACTTTCAACCTCCAGTGGTACTAGTTCTTTGTGCAAATTTGTAATATTTGTTTATACTTCTGTATATTTTCACTTTTATCAGGAATGTAAGTGCAACAATGTTGGACTTTCAGCATTCCACAGACTCCGCCCTCTTTTGCCAAAAGAATGTCAAGGGCAAGACGATTTTGCATCACCATAGCTCTCATGGCAACCATCTCGGTATTTACCATCAAGAACCCTCCAGCAGTATTTGTAGATAAACGATCTACTACTGTGGATAATTTCCGAATTCTGAATGCATTCAAAGATATTCCCACTGCTGGTATCAATGCACCAAAAATATCACCTACTATTTCTGAAAAACTTTCCCTTTTTCTACGTGTAAAGGTATTTATCATTTTGTGTGTTCCTTTTTCTTTTCTATCCACATGAAAAATCTTTGGAAAGACCAGGCCTAAATAACATGATCCATACCAATGGTCCGGCAACCTATAATAAGCCCTATTCCCACAAACGTAATAAATCCCTGGAAATATTGGATCTTTTCCCCCTTTGAATCCCCATCCACCTATAATTAGGTAATTGTCATGGCAATTACTGGAACCCACAAAATAATTGTCATATCTTGTCTTATTTCTTCTAATGCACAACCTTCCCTGTTGGGGCCAATCCAGAGTCATAGCTGCATTTATCTTTTTCTTGTCATGATGGTCTTCCTCAAACGCCCAAAGAGGTGTTTTTGTCTCTTCAATTACTTTTCTTTCAAATTTCACTCTTCTTTCCTCAACCATTTCTAGAAATACTTTTTCTTCTTTCTTTAACTCACAGGTAAGGTTGTACCTAAATATATTATCTAATGTTAAAATCTTATCTTCTAAGAAATATTCACCAAAAATCTTTCCCTCTTTTATTTTATTAAGCTCGGGAACTACAGAAACCTTTGCAAAAATCCTATCTACATCAGTGTAATAATATTCTAATCTCCCTGTTTTATAAAATAAGCTTGCTAATACACTACATGTTATTCCATATGTCAAAGGGAGGTGATGATAAGTCACACCCTCTGCTACAGATGCAGGCAACTGCATACAAACATAACAATCCCTTACATCCATTGTTTCTACATACTCATACAGTAATTTAGTAAACACATTCTTTGAAAAATCTGTTATTGATTTGTCCTTATGTAATTCTGCACTACTCCTTAAAATAACTGGCTCTTGAGTGTTAGCTCCTTTTTCTTTCTCAGTGTTATTAGACTTTTCCACTACAGCTAAACTAATTGGAATAGTTATTGCTAAAACTACCCATACTGTTATTAATAATCCTGTACAAAAACAGCACATTTTGCACCATCTTTTTAAAAACTCACATCTACATTTTCTATCTCTAATATTCTCCATTTTGTACTTGTTCTCTAGAAAATTGTGTCACTACACCTCAGAAATGACTTGCTTGCCACTCTGTACTTTCAGAATTTTGTCTTTGCTTGGTTCTTTCTTTTAATTCTTTTTCAGAATTCTTTCCTTGTCACATCCGGTAATTTTGTCAGTTCAGTGTTTTTGTCAAATCCGGTAAACTATCTACAGCAACCACTTCAGGTTTGTTTCTTCAGGTTTGTTGCACTTCACTTCCTCCCATCAGGTTTCTTTGTTCTGGGTTCTCGTGAGTGTTCAATTCTTCTTTATAACTAGTCAGAGCACGATACAACCATTCAGGTGATCTGTACTTCTGATTCACTTTCTTTATTCTTTTTGTTTTCTGCAAGTGTTTACCACCTTGTTTTCCTTGCTCCTTTTGACTTGTTATTTCATTAACTTGTTCAGCACTTTTTCCATCCAATTTTACTATTCTGTATCTTAATTTTCTTACTTTGTTGGGCCAATTGTCTCCTTTTCTCAGCCTTTTTGCTTCACTCCCTTTTTCCTCTCTTTCTGTTTTCCAATTTCTTTTTCTTGTCTCTAGTTTTTAATTTCTTTCTTCTCCACTTTCTTCTGAATCTGTTTCAATCTTTTCGTTATTTCCTCTTATTTTGAAACTAATTATTTCGCTTTCAGCTACTTGTGGCTCTTTTCTTATCTTCCTTCGTTCATCTACTTCTGTCCCTCCTCGAGGTTCTTCCGGTTTTGTGTTAGTTTCTCTATCTGCTTCTAAAATTCCCTGTTCTGGCTCAGTTTCTTCTCTTATGCTTTCAAAATTCCACTTTGTCTTTGAAATTTCTTCTCCTTCTGAATGTTCTGTATCAGATTCTGAACTAGTATCAGATATTTCCAGATGTCGACTTACAGGTCGATCTTCAAATTCTGGAACTTCAGCTATTTCCTCTATTTCTTCTTCTTCTTCTATCGTTTCATTTGTAATTGGGTCTTCCAGATGTCGACTTACAGGTCGATCTTCAAGTTCTGGCACCCTGTTTGTCTCCTCTTCTCTTTCTGATGCTGAACTGTTGTCTAATATTTCCAGATGCCGACTCACAGGTCGATCTTTAGGTTCTGGAACTCTGATGGTGTGGCTGGCATGTACCCAGTGTTTCACTCCTGCACACTTAACTGCAGTGGTCGTCACTAGGATCACTTGTCGTGGTTCGTCCCAGCGAGGAACCAAACAGTTTCTTCTCCGGTGGACTTTTATTCGAACCCAATCTCCTGGATTCAAGTCGTGTGCTGGTTTTCTTTCAAGAGTGGTCGCATCCGGTCCAACCTGATGAAACACAGAACGCACCACATCAGCCAATCCTTTGCAATAATCCAGTACTAGATCATCAGTTATAGTCAGTAGCTTGTTGACAGGTACTTGAGCTTGTCTCATTGCTCGTCCCATGATTATTTCATGTGGACTGAGTCCAGTCTTCCTTTCCGGAATACTTCTGATTGTCATCAGAACCAATGGCAAAGCATCAGGCCATTTCAGTCCTGTAGCTTGACACATTTTTCCTAACCTATTTTTGATTGTTCCATTCACTTGCTCTACTATTCCAGAAGCCTCTGGTCTGTATGCACAATGCAGTTTCTGTTTAATACTAAGGGCTTCACAAATCAGTTTAACTAATTCGTTTTGGAAATGAGTTCCTCTATCTGTTTCAATCGTGACTGGAAAACCATACCTCGGAATGAATTCTCGCAGCAAAAGTTTTGCTACTGTGATACTGTCATTCCTTCTTGTTGGATATGCCTCCACCCAACGGGAAAACAAACAGACGACCACTAAAACATACCTCAATCTGCTGCAAGGTGGCATTTCTATGAAATCCATCTGCATTCTGGTGAAAGGACCCCTTCTCGTCCTATTCTCCCTAGACTCACTAGGGCCTTCCTTCCTGGATTTAACTGTTGACAAGTCAGACATCTTTGACAAAGACTCTCAGCTATGGCTCTGAATTTTGGATTGTACCATGTTTGTCTAAAAAGTCTGATCATTGAATCTCTCCCAATATGGGCTTGCCCATGGTACATCCGTGCCATGTCAGAAATCATGCTATCAGGCATAACTGGTCTCTCATCCCTGTAAACCCATACATCAGTTTCTTCATGTTTCCTACATCCTGCTTTTAGCCATGTATCTTTTTCTTCATCTTCTGCAGCCTCTTGTAACTGTCTTACCTCATCCCATGTTTCAATTGAGTTAGTAAAAGCAATGGACAAGAAATATGCTCTCTCTCGCGGCATTTGTTTAAAGAAACCACATTCTTTGCACAGTACTGTGCCATTTCGTCAGCATATTTGTTGCCAACAGTAATGTAGTCTTCCCCATTTTTATGTGCATTGCACTTCACTACAGCAATCTCTTTAGGCAGCTGTATCGCCTCAAGCAACTTTTTCACAAAATCTCCATTCCTTATGGGTGTCCCTGCAGACGTCAAGAAACCCCTTTGTGACCAAATCTGACCAAAATCATGCACGACCCCAAAGCCGTACTGGCTGTCAGTCATAATCGTAACCCGTACATTTCTTCCCAACTTACATGCTTGAATCAGAGCTACTAATTCTGCAACTTGGGCAGACCGTACACCTTTCAGACAAGATGCTTCCAATACAGTTGCTACTGTGCAAACTGCATATGCTGCACTTAGAACTCCATCACTCGTTCTTAAACATGAGCCATCCACAAACAGAATATAATCTGATTCTTTCAAAGGCTCATCTCGTATATCAGCTCTTCGTTTAGTACAGTATTCAAGCACATTCAGACAATCGTGATCTACTTCATCCATTTCAATCACATTCTCTTCATCTGGCAATGATGTTGAAGGATTCACATTCATACATCTGTCAATGGTCACATTATCTGCACTCAAAATTACCTTTTCATACCTAGTCAGCCGACTATGTGTCATGTATTGTGTTTTCGTTCTTGTCAAAAGAATTTCCACAGAATGGGGAACATACACTCTCAATGGATACCCCATCACTATGCCTTCACTCTGTTCCAGACTCACACAAGTAGCAGCAACCGCTTTCAAACATCCAGGCAACGCTTTCGCTACGGGGTCTAAAACAGCTGAAAAATATGCAATTGGTCTTTTCATAGTTCCATGTCTCTGCACCAAAACTGAAAATGCACATCCATCTCTTTCACTGCAAAACAGCTCAAAATCTTTCTCATAGTCAGGCATTCCTAACGCTGGAGCCTCACACAGTTTCTTTTTCAGCTCTCTGAATGCTTTCATTTCTTCATCATTCATTTCAAAAGGATCTTTAACATCCTTTTTGTCAGTTTCTGCAATGGTTTAGCAATTAGTGAAAAACCGCTTATCCATTGTCGACAATATCCAACCATTCCCAAAAACATTCTTACCTCTCTTTGTGTCATTGGAGCTCTCATTCCTTGAATCATTTTTATTCTCTCTGTCGTTACCTTTCGTACTCCTTTCTCAATTTTATGCCCTAAATACTGAACTTCTTGTTTACAAAACTGCAATTTTGAAGGGGACACTTTATGTCCTCTTTTTGCTAAATGATTCAGTAAAGCAATCGTGTCATTGACACAGGCTTCTTTTGTTTTTGATGTCACCAGTAGGTCATCAATATACTGAACCATTACTGACTTTTCTGGCATTTTTAAGTCTTCCAATGATTTCTTTAGAATCTGATTAAAAATTGAGGGACTTTCTGTATACCCTTGAGGAATTCGGCACCATGCCAAAATACGCTCTCCAAACCTAAACGCAAATATTGGCTGGCTATCTGGATGTAATGGAATAGAGAAAAATGCATGACATAAATCAATCACAGTGTACCACTCTGCTTCGCGTGGAATCTGGTATAAAATCACGGCAGGGTTTGGTACTATTGGGCAACAAGATACAACAATTTTGTTTACCTTTCTTAAATCCTGTACAATTCTATATGTTCCATTTGGCTTCTTCAGTCCCATTATTGGCGAATTACATGGACTGCTCATTATTTCTTTTAGAATCCCTTGTTCAATCATTTTATTTATTACTGGCGTTATTCCTTCAATTATTTCTGGAGTCAATTTATACTGAGGCGTATTTGGGTAACTCGTTCCTTCTTTTACTGAAATTTTTACGGGATCTACTCCTTTCATTAATCCTACATCTTCTCCTGTCAAGTCCCACACTTCTTCTTTTACTGTCCCTTTCAACTCAATTGGGATTTTCTCTGCATCAAATACAGGAAACAAATGATTTACTTCTGGTTCCAAATTTACCATTGTCATTTTGTACAGTACATCCTCATCTGGAGTTTGAAATGCAATTCCGTCTGGAGTACAATAAATTGTGCAGTTCATCTTACACAATAAATCGCGTCCTAAAAGGTTAACGGGACTACAATCACACACCACAAATCGGTGCATTTCACTAAATGGACCGATTCTTACCTTTACTAATCTAGTAAGAGGCGTTTCAATTTGCTGATTGGAAACTCCAACCACTTGTATATGTTCACCTGAGAGAGGAAGATTTGGAATTTCCACTGACCTTACAGTAGAACGGGTAGCTCCAGTGTCAACAAGGAATGTTATGTTTGCACCATTCACTTCTCCATCCACAAATGGACCTGACTGGTCTACCTCTAGAGTTGCGCCAAGCACGCACTCTCCCTCTCTTTCAGACACCGTCATGAGCTTTCATACGACTCATCCTCACTCTGTCGTAACCAATATTGTGAGATTTCAGCTGCACGTGACAACTGTTTTACCTGTTCTCCTCCGTAGAATCCTGTTTCTGCACTGTACTTCTGTTGATTAGCACTCTTGGGAAGTGGTGGTTGTGGCACCTGACGTTGTTGAGTAACTACCTCACTCTGCACCTGTGAATTTAATGTTTGATTTTCTACATTAGGTTTAGGAGGAAATTTACACTCGTTTCTCCAATGCCCTAGCTTTCCGCAGTTGTGACATGGCCACTTTTTCTTCGCCTCATCTATGCTCATTTGTCCTTTTCCTTTACCTATATTAGGTCGGGATTTAAACTGTCCTGTTTCACTGCTAGTATTATTCAATTGAGCTTCTTGCTTTTCTGCAACTTTCACCTGTGCCCACATGGCTTTTTCTTTCAATTTACGCTGTTTACTCTCAATTTCATCACTGCAATACTTAGCATATCTCAAAACTTCGTCCACTGTGCTATTCTGCCACCCTATCAAATGCTGTTTAATCCTTTCACTTATTTCCGGTGTTAATCCATACACAAACCTATATACAAAATGACTCATGTCCTTCTCACTTAACGTCTCATAACCACTATACTGTTTGTAAACCAACAACAATCTCTCATAGTACGCATGCACTGATTCTTTGCTTTCCTGTGTTGTTCTGTCTATTTTCACCCAATCTGTTTCTTTTGGTCGAATTTTATTTTTCAAAAAGGTAACTACCTGATCATATTTCCGCATCACTTCTGGACCTGGCGCTCCTGTTTTGGCATCCCTTGGATATTCCACAGTTTGCCAATCAATTGTAATCTTACATTCCGTCCATAAATCAGCAGGCACTACTATGTCAAACAATCCATCTAGATCTATCCACAGCACTTTTGACACCTTAACAAATCTCTCCACTTGTCTGTACCATTCTACTGGTTTCTCTCTCAATTTTGGGAAGTCATTTGTAAATGACAGTATATCCTGTCTGGTCCACGGAACATGCACATAACTACCACCTGGTGTTTCTCTCATTGGGTACTCTCTGGTAACTGGTTCCTTATCTGTCATTGCAAAAGCCAAAGATGCTTTATCTGTTGTTTTCTCATTCCTCTTTGTCCATCTGTTTCTCCATCTATCCACATCACCCCATTTTCTCAATAAAACAATCAGCTCTTTTATCTGGGTCAGTCTTCCTGATGTGTTCAAATTTTCTATGTCTTTCTCACAAAAATCTACTCTGTGCGGTTTCTGCAATGTCCTCACTTTCACAAATTCCACTCCTAGTTCACCTGCAATCTCTTCCAATTTGTCATGTAAATTTCTAGCTCTCCATGTAAGACTCTTACACAAAAACATAATCTCATCATCCTGATAATTCTTTAGTTTTTCCGTTCCAATTGTTCCCAAAATCAACTATTCCATGTCTATTTTTAACCTTATTACATCTAATGGTTTTTCTTCCGGTTCTTTTGCTTTTAGTGCTTTCATCCATTCATTTAACTCTTCTGGAGTCGGACCTACAGGTGTACTATTTAACTCAATCCAATCACTGGTTCTTTCTGGTGTTCCTGATGCGGACTCTGTCACCATAGGCATTCTTCTAATCTCACTCTCATTTATCGTCAAATTTGTAGGTGGACTTGGTCTACACGTACTCGCCGAATTGTGTGCACCTTCATTATTCAGTTCCATCCCTTCTCTTTTTCTTTGCACATGTGAATTCATTGGAATCACCAAAGAATGTTCATTTATTTTCTGATTTTCAAAATTGGCATTACTGGACCTATCGTTACTGGTACAGTTACAGCTTCCATATTCTTTGTCAATTCTCTTATTTTCTCAGTCAATTCTTTTGTCGTTTTTGCTAGTTCAGTTGCATTGTCACTTTCTGTCTCATCATTTTGTGAAATTTTAAATGTTTCTTGTGACCTATTTATTTCATTTTTTTGTTCGGGTTTTTTATTTCTCCCAGTTTCCATTTGCGGTGCATTAGGTGTCACCACTACAGAAGCCTGTTGGTATGGAGGTGGATTTCTGTTCAAAATATCTTCCAGCAATTCGTCATCCGTTTCACTACCACCATACACATACTTTTCTACCACTACATGTTTCTTTTTCTCAGTACACTTTCTCTTTGCTTCTTCCTCAACCGCAAAAGCTGGAAACAAACCTCCTGCCATATTAGCGTATCTCCAACGCTTTACTCTGACCTCATGATTTATTCCCCACAACCTTCCAGGTATAAACTCATGATTCTTCAATCCTCCGGATCTCTCTCGTTCATACATCTCATCTTCCCATTCCGCTAAAGCTTCAAACTGTGTCGGTCTAGGTCTGGGTTCTAACATTACCATCTTTTCTCTCAAGTTCCGTAATACAGCTACATTAAATGAACCATTCTCAGGAAAAGCCAATGCTCCATCGTTCTTGGTGCATTTTGTCCAATTTTCTAACCAAATGCATGTATGATATCCATATTTCAGCATCATATGTGAAGCTGGTGATTTCGGCGGAGGAATTATTTGTCCCTCTCTAGTCACTACCTTTTTGTCCTTCTTAAAGAAGTTCTTAACTTTCGACATCCAAGACGTTTTCTCTCTTCCATACTCATAGTACGACATGATTCACAACCTTTCTCTCCTACAACAATCGGCAAATCAACTCTTTTCCCAATGCTAGCGCGACTCACACCAACACTCCAATCACAACGATTTCTGTCTACGGCGCACTGTCCAATCCCAGCGCGGCTTTTGTCTACGTCACTTTGCTCCTGTGCTCATGTGACTAACGCACTGTCCAATCCCAGCGCGGCTGTTGTCTACGTCACTTCTGCTCTTGACCCCTCCTTTACAAAAATTTATCGGCAATTTATTTTTCAACAATTCTTGTTAGTTACAACATTTTATCCACATTTCCATTGTCTGATTCGCTAAACCGAAAAGATAGCTTTGACCATTCACACAAGAATTCTGTATTTTCCAGTAGGCAGCGCTTACCTCTACCTTACCACAGAACTTTCAGTTACGTCGATAAAGTAGCACTTCCCTCTACCTTACCCTTCTTTCAAGCAAACGATAAACCCGTTTCTCTGGGGATAAAACACATGTGGAGACTATACTGCTCCTGAGAATTAAGGCCAGAGTTTCACAAGAAAACCGATCACTATTTCACTTACACACCTTTTATACGCAAAATGTCCCTAAATAACACAACCTGTGTTATTACCAAATTGAACTCAGACAGTGTAAAATTCCATGTGACTTCTCTTGCCACACGTGTTCCACTTCCTACTTCCCGGAAGCGTGAAAACTTACATATAACATAACGCGACTCAACAGAAAGTGTTAGACATAAACTTATCAATAATCTATAATCAATAATCACCAAACTAATCTATAGTAACCATAACTCTGCTACCAAGAAATCTGATCCAGCGCTTACAATAAAAATATTTTCTCCTACTATGTTTTTGGGTCATCCAGGTGCAATTATTTCTCTAACACACACACTATATCCATATGACAGTGGGGCCCATAACACCGCATATACATTCACTTACTCATTTATTTCCCTGGATTTTCCTCCGACATGAAACCTAGGAGAAAAACGATTTGCTGGAAGGAGACAGGATACCTCTTTTATAAAAACACAATAATTCTCATTTGCTTTTAAGGTATTCCGCTCATTGGTCGATGGACCAACTAGTAGGAATCAGTTGATGGTGATTAAGACCAGCTCAATCACAATGGACTCTTTTACAAATCTGAAATTAATCATTATGCTAAAGAAAATCACTGAGTCATTTGTTTAAAGAATAATAAAGTTTATATAAAGTTTTGAATACAGAAAATTCGGGATTAATTTATTATTCAGATCATTGCGTTTATCATCATTATAAGAATAATTGTAAATTGCATGACACTTTTATTAGACCAAAAATGAGGTTATCATACTAAAGACTCTATAGATCAACCTATCTATCTCTCGAGGAAAAACCTAATAATTCTAATATAAATTTTGTCAATTGCTAGTTCTCCTAAAGCGGCATTTCATACTCAACTGGAAAAGGAAAATAACAGCAGCAGCATCAGCTCGTCAGCATCAGCAACCGCAAACTCTCCCATCTACAGCATCTAACTTCTTCAGCATCTCCCGCAGCATCCCGCAGCATTCTAACTCCCTCCCACCAAGAGTAGGTCTTCTTATACCCTAATTCTAGCTTACAGCATAAAATGTTTCTTCTTACATGGCGCGATTAATTCTCATTGGTCCAAAACTCAGGTCCCTATACATTCTAATCAAGCTTCCTGGTCTTAACTAGTTCCGTGAGGAATGTCCATGCAAGCATCGTTTCCCACAGTTCATACACTTGCTCATCCGTTTCGATCAGTCCAAATTGTTTCTTTTTCTGCAACAAATTGTATAATAAAGTTCTTTCTATTGATTCGACCAGGCTTCTCACGCTTCTTGCTGATCATTTTGGCACACATCTGCTCAGAAGGGTCACAGCAGCCTTGACCATACTTTCATCTCAGCCTCTCGGCATCAGCACGTGATCATCCCTTTGCAACAGCCTCTCTCCTCTATCACATGGTCGCATCCGCTCCTGCGCACTCTAGTAACTCGCGGCCATTTTATATTACTGCTCGGCAGGCCTAAGCGCACTATTTCTAAAGAAAACAAAATGTTATTAAAACAATGAAATATAAACCCTTTTGTTTCCCTCCCATCTTTCTACGTACCCCAATTAGGTATTACCTAGCAGAAGCAACATATAAAGCTGTCCCTTACTTACCATCGCTTTATTTTGAAACCACACGTTTTATTCAAAGCACAAAAACATGCATTTTATTATTATTTCAGTACGCAAAATATTATGTTATGTTAGAAACGTAAACAATTATTAGTTCATTACTTTGCACATAAAACTGCGTGTTATCCTCTCCCCAAACATACATTGTTGGTTATTTACTTGGACGAACATGTTTATTATTATTATACGAAAATATTAGGAGGTTAAAAATTTTATATTTACCCTGCTCCATCAGTACTTTAACTGTGTTTTTTAGTAAATACACACCCACACCCACATATATATATATATATATATTTCTTCTTTATTGCTCCCACAACTCGAATCAGATGATATAAGTCGCTCTGTACAAGACCCTTCCCTTGGGATGCCCCGGTCGCTCAATATGCTGCTGCAGTAACTGGGCCCACTGCCTCGTTTCAGGCCTTGATGGATGGTCTTTGCACTAGATTTTATGCACCTCCCGCTTCCAGAGGGGAGGTGACACATATAATTGGAATCACCTCCGCTGATCATGTGCCAAATGCTTCCAGGGCCTGAAGGGCTGACAAAAAAAGCTCATACAGGCAGCGCCTCCCATTTCAGCAAGCCCAGGCCAGCAGTGCAGTCTTAAATAATGTGGCAAAAAATTACTTACAAGTTATCTCTATTACTCGTGAGGCTCCACATCAGAGACAGCAGTTACTTCCCTAAGACCTAAAAATATTTGGTTTGATCATTTAAAAAGATTGGAACTCTGCACCCACAGGCTGAGTACCTTGCACTAGTGCGGATTTTGGAATTTTTGAATTCACAATCCTTTCCAAAAGTACTCCTGGAAATCTGCAATAGCTGCAGATTTTGACGGAGTGCTCCAGGAAAGGTTCTGTGAATTCATACATAGGGGAATGCTAGTGCTTTACATTGTGAAATTACACACAGTGTACAACTACACATTTAAAAATGATTTGCATGTGTGCAACTGCCCTTCTTTCTTTACACCCAAATCTATTATGGTGGTGTTACCAGCCCAGTTCCACACTAGAAGGGATTTACTCTGCATTGAAATTAGTAAATACCCAACCATTTATAGGACTGGAATGGGTAGGAAAACAAATTGTGAATTCTTACAAATATGTACATGTGTGGAAGCACACAAACATTCATTCTCCCCACCTTGGAACGCATACTGGCTGCCCCTAGGAGTACATTTATTCACATAAATGTTTCGTGTGTGAGTAAATTGTTTTACCGAACACTCAACAATGGCAATAAATAGCATATTACACTATTTCTATGGAGAGAGTTAGAGAGAGCAGGAAAAAGAGAGCTAGAGAGACTTGGCCTTGAAGTAATGAAGGTCAGCTGTAATTGGAGTATGACCACCTTATCCATCTTCCTTGCAAGACTCATAATATCAATAATAATATAAATATTGGCTTGGCTTTGCCAATGATTTTCTCTGATCCACGGCTTGCTAAACCTCCATATTTAGAGAAATGTCAGCAAAATATGCAATCTCTCTTCAAATGACCATAAGCTAATAGCTGCTGCGAGCGTTGCTATGGAGATTTCTTGTTATGTTTCATAATTGGCACGTACCATCCAAGTTACATTGAAGGGATGCACAGGGGAACTGCCAGGTGATCTCAATGCAGAGTAGTTTTATTCAGAAGTTCAAAAACTCAGACAAAGAGATGCAACGCCCTTCGCCCTCACATGAGGGCATGTCGCAGCTGACAGGCCTGATGCGCACCGAGCACATCTGTCACTTGTGAGAAAAGCAATACCTGTTTTTGCTGCAATTAAACCGTCACTCAAGCCGTCACCCAACCACGGCAGTCTGCTCAGAGACTTAAGGCATGGGCAAGGTGGGCAATAGCAAAGGACCCCCACCTTACCAGTCAGCACCCCCATAAAACGAGTGAGACAGTCGAACTCCTTGCCATAGTAACGTTCATAAAGAAGCATTTGCAATGCAATAGGTCTCGCATTACTGAAAGTTTGAGGTATTGGTGTTGCATTATTATTTGCTACGCCAATAGGTCAAACTTTCAGTAATGCGAGACCTATTGCATTGCAAATGCTTATTAAATCTTGATCTTGCCTCCGAATCCCATGACTTTCTTCAGCAGGTCAGTGGCCTGTAGAAAAGGGCCTAAATGTTCCCCCTCCAGATAACGACATGGATGAACGCTGCATTTGCTCTGAGGGGTGTGTGAGCGAGGAGTCAAGAGATGGCCAGAGCTTGCCAACCAAAAGAATCAATTGGTGATGTCCGCTGGGAGGGAACCAGGCACTGAAAGGTAGGACAGATGCACAATATTAACCAACCAGAGGAAAGGAATTTTAAAAAGCAGCCCAACTAACCAACCAAAAGCGGCGAGCGTGTCCAAAGTCCCCGATAGCCCATGTACTGAATAAAGCATGCCTCGCAGAGCAGCGCATGCATTGCCCAGGCTCGACCTAAAAACGTCTTCTTTTCTAATTTGACAGACGAGCATGTGCAACAGTTTGCACAAGATCAAAGTCATGTGAAGTGATGCAACGCAGTGCCAACTCTTGGAAGGGTATTTACATTCCAGCACCAAAATGTATTCTGGAAAGCTGCCTTTTTCTCAGTGCAAATTGCTGTCTGTGCTGCTTTGCACCCCTTTATGTCACTTTGCGTCAAGGCAGCGGTACTTGTAACTTGGGTGGATAAATCAAACACCCATAGTTTTTGACACATAGCTCGATCTACTAAGGTAGCCAGACCAGACTTTGCTCAAAAAAGTAATAACGCCTCCTTGAATCAGGCGCTAACATCAATCAATCAATCAGGGAATTATGAAGCGCGCTACTCACCTGTGAGGGTCTTTTGTGTATATTTTTTTCATTTTTATATATATATATTATATATATATATATATATATATATATATATATATATATATATATATATATATATATAAACACCACATCCGATTCCTTACAACACGAAACTGGACACCGACACGGGGAGATTTCTGGAGATAAAATTATTTATTCCGAAATTACGCTGCGACGCGTTTCGGCATCAACTGCCTTGATCACACAGTGATCACTCCATGTTAAGCACGCATTTAAATTAAAAACCTGCAGAGTGACCCGATCACATGACCGGAAACTTTTCAATGGATAACGAAGACAGACTTTCCTATCGGCACATCAAAAATAGTTACAGTCACTTGTTTTGTTTATGCATTTACATTGAAGTGCTCGATACTCTGGGCAAAACATTAATAATTAATTCCAGAATGTAGAATTTATATGCGGATTCATCAAAAACAGTTAACAATTAAAATTTCATTGTTTGACTATTTACAGCGTTGGGTTTACAAAAAAAGTGCAAGTGCAAGAGTTCATTATCTTTCCTCATTACTCCATGAGTGTCTTTAAATATAGGTGCACACATTAAGAAGTCCATTGATGGGTCCATTGATGGGCTAGATATATATCTATCAAACAAGAAAAAAACGTCCTTGTGAGGACATTGAAGCAGCACCCAACAGAATGGTGAAATTATATTCTTTTATTGTTTCATCTACGTGTTTCGGCTGACACAAACAGCCTTGTTCACGATGAAAGCATGTCCCCTGTATGCATCTTTTAAAGGGCTCTCTTGTATTAACAACAGTGACGAAGACTACAAATCTACTAACAGTGAAAAAGGCCATTTAGACAATTCAACACTTTCCATCAGCACCATCTTTAAATGTGCAAAATTCGCAATCTTTAAATGCTCACTTCTTATTCTCTGCGAGCAAAACGCCAGAAATGGATAAAAACAATGGATAAAAATAATATTAATTCATTGTCCTTATTATGTTTAACAAATTAAAATGTATAGCTATCCCTTAATTTTAATACAGGTCAAACCATTTAAAATCCATATCAAACGGCAACTGCCCCAATAAACAAGTTATGAAGACACCTTCATGGCGTTCCTTCCCTATTGAAGACTAAAGTGCTGGAGTGTCTTGTCCCCTGGCCTGTGCCCATAGAATAAAGTGCTTCTTTTGTAACTTCCTTTTCGCTGTCCTCTGGTACCCTCGACCAAACTTGGGGGACCTAGGCTCAGTCTAGCTAATTCTTGTGCTTAGTGGATTCTACCCTAAAGTGACTTAGTGCTTACCCTTAAAACCATTCTCATCAAAAATTAGAGTGTTCCAGAGGAATACATTTCATTGAGGGAGCGTCCTAACTTATAAATGTATGTATAATTCTTAATCGATGATAAAACCATTGGGTTCTTTGCTATCTAGTTCCAGTGTATAAAAAGTTTCTAATCTCCTTAGCTCCTTCTCTCTGCCCCCCTCTTTTTTTCTTTGGGATTTGTGCAATACAACTGTATTCCAAATAAACAGGATTGCTTTGGTGACACTTCTTGAAATGCCTGGCTATTGGATAGCTACTGTCCTTGTTCGTTATTGCAAGGATATGCAGTGAAATTCTCTTGTGTGCTGGTAGAGTGGTACTTCCAACATACAATTTTTCACATGGGCATTTCAGGATGTATACCACAAAACTAGATTTACAGGTTAAGTTGCCCTTGATTTTTATAATCTTTTGAAAGAACGTGGTAATTGATGTTAGGTTTTCGCCATTCCTACAGGCTTTACATTTCGAACACTTGCTAAACCCTTCGTGCATGTTGAGCCATGTTCTATTCGTTCTTCTAGAGGAAAAATCACTTTTAACCAAATGGTCCCTCATGGACCTTGATTTCCTGTAAGTGATCTGTGATCTTTTGGTCACTACTGTACCCAAAACTGGATCCTGTTTCACAAGGTGCCAGTATTTGTTTAAAATGGCTCTAACTTTCATGTGTTCTTGATTGTATGTGGTTATAAACCTGTGTCTGGTCCTTTCTTTCGGGATAGTTTCCTTATGGCGGTATTAGAGGGTTCAAACAGGGCATCTTCCCTTTTAAGGGCCCTTGCTTTTTTAGATGCCCCTTCCAGGATAGATTTAGGGTATCCTCTCTGAATACATCTGTTTTTCATTTCCTCTTCTATCTTGGCAAACTCCTCTACTGTGCTGCATGCTCTTCTCGCCCGACAGAACTCTCCAAAAGGTATACTTCTGATGAGTGGGGCTGGATGAGAGCTTTGAGCATGCAGGATTGTGTTACCAGCTGTAGGTTTCCTAAAGACCGTGGTCTTTAATTTCTCTTCCCCGACCTGGACCTGAATGTCTAGAAATTCTATTATGGTTGTGCTCACTTTTCCTGTAAATTTCAAATTCAGATAATTAGCATTGAGATCACGTATATATATATATATATATATATATATATATTTGTTTTTAAAAAAATTATTTTTAGTAAATGTCTTTTTTGGATTAACATTTTTATATTTTATTTTTTGGTATTTTTTATGTTTTGCAATTGATTTGTTAATATTGAGTTGAGAAAGGCTGTGACTAAAGCCGAAATGCATCGAGATGTTAAGCGCTGTCTGCAAATAAAAGGATTTAAATCACTCTCACATTCAAGTGCAGACTTCTCCCTGTATTCAGAGGAACTTGTGGTAATATATATATATATATACTTTTATAGTAGTAAATTAAAAAAATAAACAATTTTATATAATCTAAAATATATATTTTTAATAATATTGTTATATCATATATATCTATGTATAATATGTGTGTTTATGTAAGTATATATTTATATATAGTATTAAATATTATTTAAATGTATTTAATTTGCATTATATTTAATGTTATATACTAAAATATTTTACATTTTACATTTCAAACTATATATATATATGAAAAAACGATATTTTTGTATGTTTGTTAACGATATTAGTGTGAAACAATTTTTTTCAATATTTTTGTACTTACCAGTATAAGTATAGGGAGACGATATTTTTGTAAACAATATTTTTGATACAATATTTTTGTTACATGATATTATTGTTGTTGATATTGTGTCAGTGATCCCACATATTCTCTGCACAGACTCGCTTGTCCCTTTCTGACGCATGCACCAATGTACAACAGCTGGTTCAAGGTGAAGAACTACATCAGGATGTTCTATTTATTGAATCTGTGAATGCTAAATCGGTGCTAAGTGCATATATATGTCTGCATGTGTTAATGCTAAGAAAAACCCTTCCAACTAAAGTCACCTGAAGATAATGCTCTGTTGACCGCATGCTCTTAGAGGTGTTGCATGCCAAACCTAGCTGAAGAACCGGGAAGAAGAGGCGGAACTGGAGAAGCTTTAATCCTCCCATACTAAGGACGCATAATCCTGAGAAAATACTGCAGGGTGTGTCGTCCTGTAGCAGGGAACCTGAAATTTGCTTTGCCTGTGCAATGACAGGAGCTGTCACTGTCAGCCTTACGCAGTCGAGCTTCTAAGTCGGGGAGCTTCTGCTAAACTATCTTTGCAGCTCTTCCTCAGAGAAAGATTTATCTTAAAACAACTTGGTAAACTGTGAAAGTGGATGTAAGCTGTGCTAAGACAACACAAGTCATAAATGTAAATAATGAAGTTCCTGAAGCTTCTGTGATTTACACATGGGCAGACTCGCAGCCAGGAGGATGTATCTGGGGCATTGAAAATGACCCCCAAGGGCATAGTGAAGCACTGGCACAGGGGCCCAAATGGCCTGAGGAGTCCACTGAACCCAAAAAATGGCTGTATTGTACTACCCATCCACAGGATGGGGGCCACTTTTCCTTCCTTGCTCCATGGCACCCTTGCTGCCTCACTGATGGCCCCCTGTAATGACAACATTAAAGAATGAAACTGGAGGGTGGGTTCCAGGGGAGGTTTCTCCATTAGGGCTCTGGGGTTGCGTCCCTCTGAAATTCCTACATATTTACCTAACAAAATATTAAATAGATCGATTTATTTAGAGATACGATCGTATATCTAAACAAATAGATGTATTTAAGTTCGGGCTGTCTGTCCCTGGCTGCCTGCACTGCCTTGCTCTGAAGCAGGAGACGGAGGCCAGGCAGTAAATCAACTTTCTGCACAGTGACACACAATGCAGTGCTTACCTTTCTAAAGCCTGTCATTGGTATTTTAGTCTATAGTGGTATCCACTGTTGGCCAGTGATGCTGTCAGCATCACTGTTTTGGGCGTTGGAGTCTGTATCCCTGCGTGAGGCCAGACATCTGTCATTCACAGGCATAGATCCCAGCCTTACCTATTTATCACATGGTAGGACTGGATGCAAGCATGTGGGATTTGGCACATTGGCCTCTGTAATGGTAAGTGTTGCCTTGTGTTACGTATATATTGTGCTGAGACCCCTGTCACACTGACCTCCCTCACTGTGACACCCCAGGCCCTAGATACAGGTCGCTGGCCCCTTTTGAAGTGGAGCTGCTGTATTTGTTCCCTTGCGAAATAGATCCAAAAGACGAGCAGTGTTTTTGTTCCCTTGCGAAGTTGATCCAAATATCTGAGTCAAGTGCAAAGGGAGAAATATGTGCTTATAGTAAAGACAGTTGCATGCTTTATGGCGTTAAAACTGGTTCTATCTTCATGCCCTTAAGATTAATGCCAAAAACATGGATTGATTTACAAACATTGAATGTTAAAAATGTTAAGGTAATGCATGTCAGCGATTTAGTTCCTCTTTTATTTTCCATGCTTTACTTAATCTTGCATTCCCCAAGAGTGTTAGCTATTTCACCATGTTGTGTTTCTGTATTTTTTGTGCATATTATTACTCTTGTATGTTGCATACTTTAAGTCGTGGCAGGTGTTTAATAGGGGCTTTGATTGAGAGCTCTGGCACTGAGGCTGAAGGCAAAGCAAAGTGTCTGTCAGTGGGTTGGCCTATCTGCACACAGAACAATAGTCATGCATTCCAGTTGCAATTTAAATTTTGTGGAAATGTGCGTGGTGGGGTACACAGACATCAAAATATTTACAAGGCTAAAGTAGAAGAAAATAAAGTGCTTAAATGTGAGTGAGTGCAGTGTATATTTAGGGGTGGTGAAGTGAGGGAGATGCGAAGACGTGCATTTGAGGGTGACTAAAAAGATGGTGCTGAAGAAGAAAGAGATGAGGTTGAAGATGTGCAAAGAAAAAAGGTACACATATCTAACATAAAGTGGTGCACATAACTGAAGACCAATACTCCTTCTACAGACCTCAATATTTAATTCACAGTCTCAGAACTGAAACATTTTCAATGTTAATTATTATAAAAATCATTGCTGTTACTCATTTATCTTAAACAGCTAACTAGCATTGACAAAGCCAATAGTACTGGCAGGTTTTAGGTGTGTGCCAGTTAAGTTATATATTTGGATGCAACAACATCTCAGAGAGAAACCAAAATACTGGTCGGGTGTCACACTATGGGAACCACAGAAATGTATTTTACATGTTCCCTTTTAGAGAGACCCTACTTTTTTCATCCCACATAAAGACCTGTCTTCACATATTTCTATATGATTGATTGCAGCCAGCAGCTGTGGGTGCTTACCGAAGCCTGGTTAGAGCATTTTTGTTTTCAAAGTTGATGCCGCATGCAGTACAAGACACTGGGCAAACACACACTTTAAAGTGTCTGACGTTGTACAATTTGCACATTTCAGTAACTGTTAAACATATTAGCGCAGTAAGATATGGAGCAGTTTCTAATGTGTTTAATATTTCAAGACTTTTGGCCTGATTTAGATCTTGGCGGACGGGTTACTCCGGTGACGCATACCCCGTCTGCCGAAATATAAATCCCATTAAAATCCTATAGGATTTATATTTCGGAGGACGGGATATCCGTCACCATTGTGATGGAGTAACCCATCCGCCAATATCTAAATAAGGCCCTAGATGTTCCCACTGCTTAATAAACCTTGTTTTTGCACTAAATTCATTTGCTAATCTTTTTTTAAATTTTTTCTCGGGAGGAGGACCCCCTTTCTCCCCTGACTCCATGTTTGTCCATTAAGCTTGACTGCTTTACTCGCTACATAAAAGTCATACCCAACATTTATGCCTCACTACTTTCAAATGTCACCAACCGCCACTGGTGGGTTCTACTTCTGCTAAACATTTAAAGGAAAAATGGTGCAATATTCTGAGAATATAAAACCCACACAATGAATTTTTGTGTTTGTGTCTTTTTTAATTATTAGCATTGATCTACTCCAAAGAACAGTGGGAGAAGTGTGGCAAATAATACAACATTAAGCACACTCAAATAAAACTTTTGTGCACCATATAATTAGATTTGAAGACAAGTTTACAGGGGATTTGGAGAGCACCCATATGGACGTTTAGTGGCAAAAAGTGTGTTTTGGAATATTAAATCTTAAACGCTAGTGAAAAGTGAATGCAACTTAAATGCAAGGTTACAATCAAGCTTAATGAGTTGCCCTACCCCTCTCAAGAATTTTCAGGAAAATATTTTTGGGGAAAAAACATTAATGAAAACTCAGTAGAGTGTTGGTGAAAGTGGAGGGAAGTCAACCAATTAATGTTTGAGTAAAGGTGTGGAAAGTGATGGAAATTTCACTTGCCTTTGACAACAATCACCAGTCAAAACTGGATCAGTTTTAAAGCCAGTTTTAAACGGGGATACAGAGACACACATAACCACTCTCACTCCACAAAGTTACAGACAAAGCTATCAATGGAGTAGCAAGAGTTCAGCCATCGCTTGATAGAATACATTGCCACTCATGTACTGTCCGCAAAACATTTCCTCCTGCTAGGTGATTTTAACTACCATGGGGAAGACCTCTCTAACCCTGAGGTAGTTCAACGTTTCTCTGATCTGGGCTTGTTGGGCCTGCACCAGGTAATCAAAGGCCTCACCCACTCCGCTGGTCATACTCTTGGTTTAGGGGCCGATTACGATGACGGCAGTAATGAAACCGCTGTCATTTTTCGGCAGTCCGACCGCCCCCTTTCCTCATGGTCCGACCGCCCATTTAGAAACACAATGGGAAGACCGCCTCAAGGCCACCGCCACCACTGATATTCCTGCTACTGCGGCGGGAGAGGCAGAGGCAGCCCATGGAGGCAGTGCAAGCCTTTTTACCACCTCCCATATTACAAACTGCCTTTCCGCCAACCTTTCCCTGGCGGGAATACCTCCATGCGCGAGTCATAAATGTGCCCAAAAAATATGCTGAGGGTGATTGTGCCCATGTGTACTTACACTTGTACACATGTTAAGCACTCCAATACCTCTTGTTCATGGTTACCATGTATTCCACACAGGCTCCTGCAACAATGTACACATATGGCCGACTGGCTGGAAACACGTTGTGGGCGTGTCCAGCAGTCAGCAGTCTGGCCAGCATTGCATTCTAGCTCGCAGCGACATGTACTGCCGTCATCACTCCGCCACACTGAAACCGCCAGCCCCGTGGGAAAGTCGCAATGCATGCTTGGTGGAGTACTCGGTCCCGTTGCCGTGGCAGGACGGCGGTGAGACCACCAAAATCGTAATCTGGCCCTTAATCTTTACTAACTCTAATGCTTCGCTTTGCGAGCCCCCATTACCTCTCACCTGGATGGATCATTGCCTGATCCGGTTCCACATTCCGAGAATCAATGAGTCAGTCAAACCTAAATCTGGCAGCCAGGGAGTTTTCAGACAATGGCGGTCGGTGACCCATAATTCCTTTTCTAAAGCCTTTGAGGTTTCTATGCCTTCCCAGGGTTTAAATATGTATACAGCTTTGGCACAATTTAATAAGACTTTAAATTCGGCATTCGACAGCATCGCACCTTTAAAAACTGGGTCAAAAACTTTTCCTCGACCCTGAACTCCCTGGTATTCCAAAGAACTGAGACGGGAGAAGTCCTCTTGTAAAAAGCTGGAAAGAAGATGGAGAAGGACAAAAAAACAGAATGATAAAGATGCATATAAACTGCTGCTCTCCTTATACCACCAGAATATAAAATTGGCACACAAACCTCATATTATCATTCAAATTGAGAAAGCAGGAAATTCCTCTAAAGAATTGTTCAAAGTCCTAAATGACTTTGTTAATCCTGCTCCTGGGCAAGCCACTGGAAGGTTTAATAAATACCCAACTTTCAGCCTATCTTGAGGAAAATCAGATATTGGATCCATCTCAATCTGGGTTCAGATCCTCCTATAGTATGGAGACTGCCCTAGTTGCAGTGACTGTTCCATAAGACTTTCCTTGGACAATGACATTCCATCTATGCTGATGCTGCTAGATTTATCTGCAGCCTTTGATACCGTGTCCCACACAAGGTTGATTCAAAGGCTGCATGAGATTGGCATTTTTGGTACGGTTCTCCAGTGGTTCCGAGATTTCTAAGGAAAAGATATCGGACTATCTCGTTGGGCATCTTCAAGTCTCGCACCATGTTGATTGATAAGGGGGTGCTGCAGGGCTCTTGTTTAAGCCCCACACTGTTTAACATCTATGTGGCCCCTGTAGCTACCATCACTAGATCCTTCGGATTTGAAATTATATCATACACTGATGATACTAAGCTTGTCATTTCCTTTGGGGATGACCCGGACAGGGTTAAAGACCAGTTTTCAAACTGCATGAAAGCTATTGCAGGCTGGATGGCAACTAACTGTCTGCAATTAAATACCGCGAAAACTGAGATCATGCTGTTTGGGAAGGCACAGCAACTTTGGGCCTCAGAATGGTGGCCTACTGAATTAGGCCCAGCTCCTATACCCAAGCAGGTAGTGAAGAATCTTGGCCTTAAAATAGATCAGTCTTTGTCCATGAAAGACCAGGTCGGAACCATCAGTGGCAGTTGTTTCAACATGATGCGTCTGCTGAAGAAAACTTTTTCCTATCTTCCTCTCTCTGTCTGGAAAACCCTTGTTCAGGCTTTGATTATTGGCAAATTGGACTATTGCAATGCTCTACTCGCATCAGCCAATGAGACCTTAATGTCCAAATTGCAAGTAGTCCAAAATACTGCTGCGTGACTTCATCTGAACCTTTGTTGAAAGCCTTGCATTGGCTACCTATTAAGAAAAGGGCAATTTTCAAAATGTGTTGCCTCACTCATAAGTTATTAACGAATAATGGACCTAGTTACCTATGCCAGAAGCTAAACTACTATTGTCCAGTCAGGGATCTGTGTTCCAAGGACAAAGCCCTATTTATCGTTCCTCGTGTAAATTTGACAGATGCAGTGGCAGGTCTTTTTCTTACCTGGCCTGTGCTACTGGAATGTCTTGCCCTATCATATTCGCATCTGTCCTTGTCTTGTCTGCGCTTATCGTCAGCGCCAAGATAGCTCTTCGGAGGTGATTCACATGCTATATAGTACGCTGTATTAACATAACATAATATAACATAACATAACAAAACAAGTGCAGTGGAGCCAGGAGCACCAGGGCCAAGTGGCCTGAGAGGGCACTGAATGCTTATTATTGTAGTATTTCACTGCTCAGCTAGCAGCAAGGGAATGACACTCTGTGCTGGCCTCGCTCTCTCTATTCTGCCGAATGGTTGGTGAGTTCCGTTTGGCTGATGAAAAGGCCCAGCCACCCTTGCTTGGACAGACATGCGCATCCTGAATCCATTAGGATCCCCCATTTTCTCCATGAGGTCTGTAGAAAGCACATAAGTCTGCCATCTACAATGGAAATGGTTTAATTGTGGAAGAACCCAGAAATTCCCAACATGCCTGATATACTCCTTATTGACAACATAGACACTTCTAGGCTGGGCTTAGATACCTTTAATGGGTCTGTACTGACACATGGCAGCAATGGCGTTATCTTAATCAGGAGCATCAGGGAGCAGACTAGAGCATTAATATATTTCTGCACCAGCAGTGTGGGGCCAGTAACACTGGTCACCCCTCAGTAGACCATTTTACAGTGGACAACTTTAGAAAATGAAAGCATAATTGTGCATTTGAAAGAACATTTGTCCAATATTGGTGCTGCCACAAGTAACGTTCGATAACATTTTGAAAACATGGCAGTGCCTTTGGGAAGGTTGCAGAGCAGCAGCAGTCAAATGGCAGGCATACCTGACTTGCGATTGACTCTTCCCCGGCCCTACTGCATGTTGAAAGTCTTATCCTATAAGGAAATCTGTAGATGTCCAGATTGGATGTTGCCTCTGAAACATTTGTAGGGTGCGGAGGGTGTCAGTCACTTGCTTGCCTGCATGGAATAGGTTGTGAGAGATGGTGAACTGAGAGCAATATGACTTATATGCTGTACAGCAGAGCACAATTTTCATGCTGCAGACAGAATAATATCATCAGTGTTTTCAAAAATGGTAAGAATTACCAGCAAAAAGTAGTGTAGAGTTACCAGAAAATCCCTTTGGCTATAGAATACAAAAACGCAACATATACCATGCCTAATTGGGTACCCCAACTTACAATCTGGTTTGGCTGTGACTTTTTGATGACGTACTGAGTAGCAGTCATGTGCAACCAAGGTTGCCTGCCGAAATATTGTGGACAAAAATATAGTCAACAAAAATAGTGCCAAGAAAATATTGAGAACACAAATATCGAATTTATATTCTTTGTACGTAAAGTCAATAATCTCAACAAAAAATGTAGAGGACCACAATATTATCTATTCTATATCGAATTTTAACTATCATACTCTATATTAGCTGCATAACAAATATTAACTTTAAAAACATTATTAGATTTTTTAAACAATATCTGTAATATATATAAATATATTTAAAATGTATAACTTACAAACATAAAATAAAAATATGTACCTTAAAATAATTGCAAAATATTATTTAAAATAAAGTAAAAATAAATATTAAAAATATTCTAATAAAAATTAATTATATCATCAAAGACTAGGGGGTCGATTCCGATTTCGGGCGGAGGCGCACCTAACACTATTTGTCCGGAAAAAAACCGAGCCGAACGCGTGTTTCCTGACCGATTCGAACATTCGTACGAACGAGCAAGTACGATGCGCATAACTGCCCAGATCCCGACCCAGCCGTACTTACCCAATCCAGCTCCTGTTCCCCGCCCGAGCCGGATCCGTAAACGCAGAAACGAGTCGCACGGAAGCCAAAATACAGCACTTTCCGGCCGGACCAGTACGATGCGCCTTCCGTACGCGCCGAACCCATCGCTACGTCCGGCACGTCAGAGCATCCGGGAGAGCCGCACATAAGCTCCGATTCGCGCCACAAGATGATCCACGGCTACGAGACGAACACGCCAGCCACGAGTACGAGTCGAAGCAACGAGAAAGCCGAACGAGACGAACCAACCATGAATCCCATCGCGCAGGTCCTACCAATACTCTACATCTATTACCGGAACAGGTACGGACGCGTACGGCGCAGAAGGTAAGTTAAACACCCACTACACAAACAAACGACACGTACCCGACATATAACACACACACATAGGGATGCAGAAATGACTTACACTAGCAACAGCAGAACCATAGGGGCAGGATGTCTATCACCAATGCCATATACACCCATAGGGGCCTACGCACTCAGCAGGACACACCCTCGACCCCCTCTTCACTACAGGAAACTCCATCACCTTCAGCCACACCACCGAACTCCCATGGACCGACCATCGTTGCGTCCACTTCACCTTCAGAACACCCACCATCCACAGACACCAGCACCTGCTTCCACGAAGAAACTGGACCAAAATCACCGACGACCAGCTCACCTCCTCACTCAACAACTCCACCCCAACCATCGCGGAAAACGACGACCCCAACACCGCAGCCCGAACCCTGCATAGATGGATCTCGGACAGCACCAACACCATAGCCCCCTCAAGAAAAACAACAATACCCGCGCCAAGAAAGCCAGATGGTTTACCACCGAACTCCGAGAGTCCAGAAGCACATGCCGCCGCCTCGAAAAGGCCTGGATGAACACCAAATCCACAGAAGCCCACGACAACTTCAGAGCCGCCACCAACGCCCACCATCAACTCATCAGAGAAACGAGGTAAAAAGCGATTGAAGACAGAATCTCCACCCACGCGCACAACAGCAAGGAACTCTTCAGCATCATCAAGGAGTTCGCCCAACCCACTAGCGAGTCTACCGACATCCCTCCCTCACAAGACCTCTGCGACAAACTCAGCACCTTTTTCCACCACAAAATCAAGAGCATCTACGACAACTTTGACGAAGACAACCAACACACTGAACCCTCACCAACCACCCCCGACACCCGGAAACCAGCGATTGACGACTGGACAGCCCTCACCACCGAATACACACTGAAGACAATGAAGTCAATCCACTCAGGGGCCCCCACGGACCCCTGCCCCCACCACATCTTCAACAGAGCCGCCGACACCATCGCACCCATGCTCCGCCACACCATCAACCGCTCCCTGGCGACCGCCTCGTTCCCCGACGACTGGAAACACGCCGAGGTCAACCCCCTCCTAAAGAAACCCTCAGCGGACCCCACCGACCTCAAAAACTACAGACCCATCTCCCTGCTCCCGTTCCCAGCGAAAGTCATCGAGAAAGCCATCAACAGCCAACTCGCCACATTCATTGAAGAACACAACATCCTCGACTCCTCCCAATCCGGCTTCAGAAAAAACCACAGTACGGAAACCGCCCTCCTCGCCGCAACAGACGACATCCGCACCCTACTGGACAAAGGAGAAACAGTAGCCCTCATCCTCCTCGACCTATCAGCGGCGTTCGACACAGTCTCCCACCGCACCCTAATACGCAGACTCTACGACGCAGGAATCCAGGACAAGGCCCTCGACTGGATCCGCTCCTTCCTCTCCGGCAGGACGCAGCGGGTCAGACTCCCCCTTTCCTCTCGGACCCCACACCTACCACCTGCGGAGTCCCCCAGGGCTCCTCCCTCAGCCCGACGCTCTTCAACGTCTACATGGCTCCACTCGCCCCCATCGTCAGAACCTACGGACTCAACATCGTGTCATACGCAGACGACACCCAGCTCATCCTCTCCCTATCCAACGAGCCCAACACCGCCAGACGCAACTTTCGAGAAGGCATGGAAGCCGTTGCCAAATGGATGAAAAACAGCTGCCTACAACTAAACACCAACAAAACAGAAGTACTCATCATGGGCCCAAACCCCGATGCCTGGAGCGACACCTGGTGGCCCCCCGCCCTCGGAAACCCGCCAACCCCCACGGACCACGCACGCAACCTGGGAATCATCCTGGACTCCGAGCTCAAAATGGACCGCCAGATCAACTCTGTCTCGTCTTCCTGCTTCCACACCCTCCGCCTCCTTCGTAAGACCTTCAAATGGATCCCCCTCGAACACCGAAAGACCGTCACTCACGCCCTGGTCACCAGCAGACTCGACTACGGCAACGCACTCTACGCCGGAATAAACAAAAACCTCACCCGCAAGCTACAGAACATCCAGAACGCCGCCGCAAGACTGGTCCTCAACCTGCCAAAACACTGCCACATCTCCCAGCACCTGCGCACACTCCACTGGCTCCCTGTCGAGGCGAGAATCACCTTCAAGATGCTCACCCACGCACACAAGGCCCTCCACGGCACCGGACCAGCATACCTGAACAGCCGACTCAAATTCCACGCACCCCAAAGGACCCTACGATCAGCCCAGCTCTCCTACGCCGTGGTCCCCCGCACCAGAAAGACCAGATCGGGAGGCCGCTCCTTCTCCTTCCTCGCGGCCAAAGCATGGAACGCCCTTCCGCTCCACCTCAGACAGACAACATCGCTCCCCATCTTCGCAAGAAACCTCAAAACCTGGCTCTTCGACAGACCCCTCCTTGATGGATGGAACCTGCACCCCCCCCCCCACCCCTAGCGCCTTGAGACCCTTACGGGTGAGTAGTCGCGCTTTAACAAACCCCTGATTGATTGATTGATTGATTGATTGATGCCAACCACTAACACCACCCCTACTCATGGGGGGCTGGATGCCTGTCACTACTACCATCCCCACTCATAGGGGGATGGATGCCTACCACCAACACCACCCCTACTCAGGGGGGGCTAGATGCCTACCACTACCACCACCCCTACTCAGGGGTGCTAGATGCCTGTCACTACTACCATCCCCACTCATAGGGGGATGGATGCCTACCACCAACACCACCCCTACTCAGGGGGAGCTGGATGCCTACCACTACCACCACCCCTACTCAGGGGTGCTAGATGCCTGTCACTACTACCATCCCCACTCATAGGGGGATGGATGCCTACCACTACCACCACCCCTACTCACGGGGTGCTAGATGCCTGTCACTACTACCATCCCCACTCATAGGGGGATGGATGCCTACCACCAACACCACCCCTACTCAGGGGGCTGGATGCCTACCACTACCACCACCCCTACTCAGGGGGGCTGGATGCCTACCACTACCACCCCCCACTCATGGGGGGCTGGATGCCTACCACTACCACCACCCCTACTCAGGGGCCTGGATGCCTACCACTACCACCACCCCTACTCAGGGGTGCTAGATGCCTGTCACTACTACCATCCCCACTCATAGGGGGATGGATGCCTACCACCACCACCACCCATATTCAGGGGTGCTAGATGCCTGTCACTACTACCATCCCCACTCATAGGGGATGGATGCCTACCACTACCACCACCCCTACTCAGGGGTGCTAGATGCCTGTCACTACTACCATCCCCACTCATAGGGGGATGGATGCCTACCACTACCACCACCCCTACTCAGGGGGTGCTAGATGCCTGTCACTACTCCATCCCCACTCATAGGGGGATGGATGCCTACCACCACCACCACCCCTACTCAGGGGGTGCTAGATGCCTGTCACTACTACCATCCCCACTCATAGGGGGCTGGATGCCTACCACTACCACCACCCCCCACTCATGGGGGGCTGGATGCCTACCACTACCACCACCCCTACTCAGGGGGGGCTGGATGCCTACCACTACCACCCCCCCACTCATGGGGGGCTGGATGCCTACCACTACCACCACCCCTACTCAGGGGGCCTGGATGCCTACCACTACCACCACCCCTACTCAGGGGGTGCTAGATGCCTGTCACTACTACCATCCCCACTCATAGGGGGATGGATGCCTACCACCACCACCACCCCTACTCAGGGGGTGCTAGATACCTGTCACTACTACCATCCCCACTCATAGGGGGCTGGATGCCTACCACTACCACCCACCCCACTCATGGGGGGCTGGATGCCTACCACTACCACCACCCCTACTCAGGGGGGGCTGGATGCCTACCACTACCACCACCCCTACTCAGGGGTGATAGATGCCTGTCACTACTACCATCCCCACTCATAGGGGGATGGATGCCTACCACCAACACCACCCCTACTCAGGGGGGCTGGATGCCTACCACTACCACCACCCCTACTCAGGGGTGCTAGATGCCTGTCACTACTACCATCCCCACTCATAGGGGATGGATGCCTACCACCACCACCACCCCTACTCAGGGGGTGCTAGATGCCTGTCACTACTACCATCCCCACTCATAGGGGATGGATGCCTACCACCACCACCACCCCTACTCAGGGGTGCTAGATGCCTGTCACTACTACCATCCCCACTCATAGGGGGATGGATGCCTACCACTACCACCACCCCTACTCAGGGGGTGCTAGATGCCTGTCACTACTACCATCCCCACTCATAGGGGGATGGATGCCTACCACCACCGCCACCCCTACTCAGGGGGTGCTAGATGCCTGTCACTACTACCATCCCCACTCATAGGGGGCTGGATGCCTACCACTACCACCCCCCCACTCATGGGGGGCTGGATGCCTACCACTACCACCACCCCTACTCAGTGGGGGCTGGATGCCTACCACTACCACCACCCCTACTCAGGGGGTGCTAGATGCCTGTCACTACTACCATCCCCACTCATAGGGGGGTGGATGCCTACCACTACCACCACCCCTAATCGGGGGGGCTGGATGCCTACCACTACCACCACCCCCACTCATGGTAGGCTGGATGCCTACCACTACCACCACCCCTACCCATGGGTGGCTGGATGCCTACCACCAACACCACCCCTACTCATAGGACTGGTAATGCATGACACAACCAGCATACTCCAACATAAGGAATGTAAGAAAAACACATCCCCCCAACACCATGACAAGCGTGTGTAGACTGTGTCAAAAGCCTACAACACTGAACATGAAATTGAACATACAATGTGACCCCCTATCACATGTGTCACACATAAATGTGTGTGGCCTCCACAATGCAAGAAGACCATGACCACTGTGGAAATGGGGTCTAACACCCCATCATCACAGTGACCAAAAGGTAAGTGTGGGGTCCATAGCTGAAGCACATTTTGAACATTGTGGCAATGGGGTGTAACCCCCCATCATCACAGTGACCAAAAGGTAAGTGTGGGGTCCATAGCTGGGGCACATTTTGAACATTGTGGAAATGGGGTCTAAACCCCCATCATCACAGTGACCAAAATGTAAGTGTTGTCATGGAAAAAGCTGCAAATGCCAAACAGCATGGATGATTCCTGGTCACAGAACAACAAACACATCAGTGGCATAGTAGTGCTTGTGTCCCATAGCAACATAGATTGGGTGAGGCAAACAGTGCAGTGCAAATAAGACATACCTTTGGTTATGTGCAGACAAACATCACCCATGGGGGCTGACATTGTCAACATTCATCAATAACACAATGACAGAAGTGACCATCATAGTGCAGACCCACATATCTGCACCAATGGGCACACAAATGTAGATATTCTGTGGAGACTGTAGATGTGAGGTGAACAAATACCATACCATGGCAGCAATGGGACATACAAACCATGATCACTGTGCTGACTGATGACCTAGGAGTCCCAGGGACAGCAGGGGAAACCCACCAAACAACATACAGCCAATGGCACACTAAAGATATGCCAATGCAGTGGTGCAGATGCACAAACACAAACAGGCAGCCCCACACTGCATATCAAACACAACAGGTGATGGGGGTGTATGCCAGTGTCCCCAGGCAACCACACAACACGAGGAGGCCTGAATCCCAATTACACAGATGTGCATACAGTGCCACACAAAAGTAACTTATGGATCGGATTCCCCTATGTGGGCAATCAGGCATTGTTAGATGAGAGGGAGCACAAATTACACATGTCACACAAGCTTGTAGGAACAGCAACTAACACAGCAAGACACAGACCCACCACAGCACTACCCCCAGGGACCCCACATTGTGGTGACACTGGCCTGCATGATAATCCCACTGTGATGACAAAGCTAGATGTCGTTCACACTGTGAACCACAGTCATGTGTCCTGAGCAACAAACTACCATCACACCTACACAAGCACAAATCAATCAGCACGGCCTGTCAGCCAAGGCCAATATGGAGGCAGGGGTCTAGCCGTGCAACAACTCTCATCTGCACACACTCAACACCACACACCTTTATCTCCACCAATGTGCAGCAGTGAAGCTCACATGGACTGGTGACATTGCACATGCACCCATGACAATCCCAGGGGTGGTGGTGGGAACTAAGGTGCACAAACCCATCACACATGGCCAGTCAACAAGACTCGTGAATGTCTGACACACTGCACAGTACGCTGTACATGACGTCAAATCCACACCAACCAATGGGATCCCGGCCACAGTCACACACCAATGAAGAAGCCAAGGTCACCCACAAAGAAAACACATAGACAACTTCCAACATTGCAGCTCTGACCCTGAGGAGTGGCAGCAGTCACACACACAACGTGTCACAATCACTGAAAGCTAACACAAACTGTAAATTACATGACTGGTGTAACCAACAAGTGCCAAGGGGAATCCTGACTGTGTCTCATCTGCGTTTGCCCACAAACTCAGCCCTGACAGCAAACACACCTATGGGTGACACCCTGAAGACCAGTAATGTACCATGCACCCACATCCCAGAGAACCCAGGGAGAAGACTTTGGGGGAACATAGGTCAACTCAGCAAGCATCACAAACAGGAACATCACTAGGGATCCCAGCCTGCCTAGCAAAATGGAAGTGAACACACACAGACATGCTCACACAACACACACCTTGGGCTCAGGCAATGTCACGGAATTACACACTGCCATGAGGGGACTCCACTCCTGTGTAAGGAAAGCTGTGCCATACGTTGTCTCTGTAGGGCTCTATCATGTCAGCAGAACACTTGGTCACTCAGTCAACAATTAGCACAAAATGAAGGCTCTCGTCATATCAGCCTGGTCATGGGAGTGTCACCGAAATCATCTGCACAGATCCAACACACATGTATAGCAAGTTGCACTGATAACACAGATGAGTCCTTCCCCATTGATGCCCAAACTTGCATGTCCAGTGGAGATGGTCACACGGTCAGGGAAATAGACAAATTGAACAATGGCAAGCACAACAGATGTGCAGGGGTGTAAGCCACAGATGTGATATTGCAAATAAAAGTAGGAAATCCCATTGACAAATTTTGAAAACATGACACCCTCATATTGCTGCAAAGGATGACATGGATACACACCAGGATAGGACACATTCCCCCTGGACCACATGGGGTCCTGCACAGTAACACTTCATTTTCCTGATATCAAAAATCACCATCACTGCAGCAAGGGCATGGTTAGCATCATCAACATCATGTACATCAGAAGCAAAACCACTAGAGAACAGAAAGTAGCTTTATTCAGCATATGTGTGTTTAAAAGTTAAAGTCCAGAAAAAACACAAAGGCCAATGGCCAGTCCATTATCAAAGTCCAAACAGGGTGACAGTGGCAGATGTCACCCTTTGCATGCCTGCACTGCTACACACCAGGGACATTCCCCTCGGAGGGGCATACGAGGGGGCAGGCCTGGCACCACAGGGACAGGATCAGGGCTCACCAGAAGGAGGCAGGGAAGGGGTGGTGGGTGCTGGAGAGTCACTGACAACTGCAGTGGAGGTGTCTGACATGGTGTGTGCCGGCACAACTGGGGGGCATGAGTCAGATGGTGTGTGTGCCGGCACGACTGCAGTGGGCTGGGCAGATTGAGTGGACAGGTTCCCCACTGCAGTGCCCAAGTCAGACAGGGTGGTAGTGGACTCCACTGCAGTGCCTATCTCCAGGGGAGTAGAATGGGGTTCAGGTAAGGTGGGCAGGACAGAGGGGAGGACACGGTCTCCACACCAGTGGCACAAACATGCGCAGCGGGGGTGTGGTGCTGGAAGAGCAAGTGGTAGGGGGAGAAGGCCGGATCATTTTGGGGATGGTGTATCTGTGGGTGGGGGAACCTGGGGCAGGGTGTGGTGGGGGAACCTGTGGAGTGGGGGCCTGAGGGATGGAGGAAGGAGACTTGGTGGTTGAGCTGCAGGGCGGCGGCAGGGTCTTGCTCTTCCGGGTCTGGGGGACTTGCGGATGGGGGCCTCAGTCTGTCTGTGCCTGGGGGAGGGTGTCCGGGGGTGAGGGCACTCCCCTCTGTGTGGGTGGACTTTCTCTTCCCCTGTATGCTGGATCAGCTGGATAGGAGGGGAAGAGGCCGAGGTCACAGAGGAAGAGCTGCTTTGTAGGTGGGGTTGCAGGTGAGGCAAGGGAAGGGGCCTTGGAGGGAGAGGTATCGGAGGACTGCGGAGTGACTGTGGATGCCTGTGTGTGTGTCTGTTCCCCATCCCCTGTGGGTGTGGTATCAGTCCCCTTAGGATGCCTGCGTGCACGTTTTGTTTTTGTTTTGGGTGTTCCTGTGCTGCTCGTGTCTGTGTGTTTGGGTGATTGTGCAGGTGTGCATGTGCTTGGGACAGGTAGGGTGCCAGGAAGTGTGGATGGGGCAGAGGTAGGAGGGTGAGGGACTGTTGGAGGAGGGACACTGCTGCCGTCAGGGAGGAGTCCATGGACCTATTGCTCCTCTGTAGGGCAGACATGCCCGATGAGATGCCCTCCATAAACGACACCAGCTGTGTCAACAGAGTGGTGTGGGCATGGAGGACACTGAGCATTGCTGTCTGCCCTACATGGAGCTGGCGAAGTAGGTACACAGACTCCTCACTCAGGGCAGCAGGGGACATAGGGGCAGGGGGTGCGGTACCTGGCAGGAAGGAGACACGCTCCCGAACACGGGAGCCTCCACGGACCTCTGGAATGGGAGCCGATGGGAGGGCGGTGGTGGTGGTGGTGGTGGTGGCGGGGACAGCAATACTAGCTGGGGTGTGGTGGCTGCTGACACCCGCCTCCACAAGGGAGTCATCCTCCGAGCTGCTGTGGTCCTCAGCTGAGGTGGATGGTGCTGAGGACTCCTCGGTGTGGCTCCCCTCGCCCTCCGTGCCACTGGGTCCCTCCGACCACTCATCGGCTGCTGACCCAGTCTGGCTCTGCGGCTCCTCCTGGTCCGTGGAGCTGTCCCCTCCTGTGGCCGTGGATGTATCTGCAAACAATTAGGAAACAGACAAACATCAGTCACCTGCACTGACCGCACACACCACAGTAAGTACAGCACATTACAGAGCAAGCCCTGGCATCCTTAGTTGAACATTGCCAAAAGTGCTCAAACAGAGTAGGAGAAGCCAATTGTCAGTCTGATGGTCAACCATGGCACTCACATCCCTCCTGGCCTTGCACCCATCTGTCCGGTGCCTGTCGGATGGCAATACCCCAGTGTGGACACATGCACCACCTACACAGTAGTTGGACAGTGCAGAGAACACGGTGAAGTATGTGAACATACACACATCACATCTCTTGCCACTGAGTCAGTACAGGTGTCCGGATAAAGGGATGGCCAGAGTCTATTTTGAAATGCATGTGATGCATACCAGCACCAGACACCATGATGCACCCATGTCCTGATAGTCAATGCCACAATGGGGTGCATGTAGCACATGTCACTCCCCTGCAGGATCACTCTTAGGGAGTTTAATGCCATGGCACAGGCATGCCTGCAAAGTCATACATCACTGTCTCCAGTCACATGGGCAGGGCAGCCAGCCAACAACAGTCTGCACTGTGTCACAATCCTAGGTCATGGGGAATGCAAGTTCTGTAGCTGACAAGTGCACATGTCCATCCCCCACAAACCACATCATCTGAACTCTTATTTGTCCACGTCATACCAATTGAACATATGGGAGACATGAAACACAACCCTCTGAACCTGAGCACCTCACAATCTGCTGTGAATGGGAAACAGCTGCCTGAACTTCACAGTCGCATACCCCAGTCTGCACAGTCAAGTGATCAAACACCTATATGTCACACAAGTATCGTCTCCTATGGTCACATCTCAGGTGGCATGCTGAGCCCTAACCGATAAACACCCCAGTAGTCCTGACAACGAAGCCACAGCACAATGACACAGAGGCAGACACCTGAGGGAACATTTCACTGAGCACAACGTGTCAGCTGATACACGGAAGTGGGAGTACAGAGTGTATTGTATGGCCTGGAGTAGGCATGACTGTCCTGCTCCACATGAAAGAGGGATGAGCCCTGGACAGTAGGCAGGTGGCTAAGTATGTGTGACACACTTGATATACATACTCCTGAGGCCCAAACATTGTACCCACCCGCAGCATGGGTGTGTGCCAAATACCCCAGGCACATGTGGTGAGTCAGATCAGCAATTGGACCACATATCAAAGTTACACGCAGATTACATGTCAGAACTCAGGCATTGTGTAAGCAATGGACCCACCCATGAAGCCCACCACAAAGTTACGGGAACAAATGCTGTCCCCCACCTTGAGCTAAGCAAAATGTAAGGACACAGTACCCAAGTGACACAATTTCCTGATTGTAAGGGCCAATCATGGGTATCAGATGAGGAGTGGGCATGTCACAATTGAGGGACATGGGTCCTGGACCACAAGACTGATGTACTGTGGAAGTTTAACCAGGCCAGAGGAGGGCACAAAGCATGTCAGACAAAGTTCACAGTGCAGTCATGGACTCACCCCCTCCTTGCTGCTGTCTGGCCTTCAGCTGCCCATCCAGGTCAGGGAAGACCACCGCCAGGATCCTGAGCATGTGGGGGTCAGGGTCCGGTGTCCGCCCCTCCTGCGAGGCGGCGACAGCTTCAGCTGGACCCTTGCGATCCTCCGGGTCCAGCCCCGAAGGTCCTGCCACCTCTTCTGGCAGTTGCGGATCCGGCGCTTGTAGACCCCCACAGATCTTACTGCCCGGGCGATGGTCAGCCAGATTTCCTGCTTCTGGTGGGCATCAACCTGTGAGGATGACAAAGTGAAAAGGCCATTACTACACATGCAACATATCCGTGCATCACACATTTGGATATACATGTCTCAATCACAGGGGCACATGATGTACACAGGCAGTGCAACGATGGCTATGAACAGTTTGCCAGCAGTTACTACATGGTATCATTGCCTGGGAAGTAAAACCTTGTTGGAATGCACTGTTATTGCACTATACCTGTTCAGTGCATGTAACTACACACTATGGGGGGTGACAACTACTCAGTGAGCATGCTAGCCAGTGGCTTGCACACTGTAAGTCTTGCTAGTCAGACAACATGCACATTTAGTAAGGCAGTGGACAGCACACTCACCTGCTCCCCTGGTTTCCCATACAGCTTGCTGTACTGTGGAAGGAGGCTGTCCAGCAGGGCCTGGTTCTCCTCAGTGCTGAAGGCTGGGGCTCTCTCCACAGTACGTGCCATTGCAGGATCCAGAGGATGCATATACAGCAGCAGTGGTGGTGGCAGATGTCGTCCTGGAGCATGTAGTGCAGGCAAGTGACCTCTCAGGGGAACAGCCAGCATTATATGTGTGCTGCTGTGGCAGATACTGTCCCATGTGTCCAAAGTGATAGGTCCAAGTCGTTTGCATCTTCTGAATCTGGCCAATCCATGGAATTGCACCACTTACACACGCCCACAGCATCCTTCAAAAGTTCAACTTCATGAGACCCATGAATTTGCAACATTGTTGTGGGTGGCCAACTGAATTCACTGCATCAGACTCGTTAAAGCTTCGAAAACGCGTCCGTTGCCATGCCAGGCCATAGCCAATGCGTGCGCACCAATCGGTCCATTGCTGTACAACGCGTATTTCGAAAAACAACACGTACCCGTTCACATCATATGCAATGGCCAATGCGTGCACACCGATCGGTCCATTGCTGTACAACGCGTACCCGGTCACATCATATGCTATGGCCAATGTGTGCGCACCGATCGGTCCATTGCTGTACAACGCGTATTTCGAAAAACAACGCGTACCCGTTCACATCATATGCAATGGCCAATGCGTGCACACCGATCGGTCCATTGCTGTACAACGCGTATTTCGAAAAACAACGCGTACCCGTTCACATCATATGCAATGGCCAATGCGTGCACACCGATCTGTCCATTGCTGTACAACGCATCCCGTTCACATCATATGCAATGGCCAATGCGTGCACACCGATCGGTCCATTGCTGTACAACGCGTACCCGGTCACATCATATGCAATGGCCAATGCATGCACACCGATCGGTCCATTGCTGTACAACGCGTACCCGGTCACATCATATGCAATGGCCAATGCGTGCGCACCAATCGGTCCATTGCTGTACAACGCGTATTTTGAAAAACAACGCGTACCCGTTCACATCATATGCAATGGCCAATGCGTGCACACCGATCAGTCCATTGCTGTACAACGCGTACCCGGTCACATCATATGCTATGGCCAATGCGTGCGCACCGATCGGTCCATTGCTGTACAACGCGTATTTCGAAAAACAACGCGTCATGTTGTCACACTTCTTTGCCACCGGTACCTTTGCCACCGGTACCTTTCAACACACTGTGGCGTCTGCTGGTGGGATGTCACAGACCATGTTCAGCCGTGTGCTACGAGATATTTTGGAGGCAATGTGGGTTACCTGAACCAGTACATCTATTTCCCTAAACGTCAACAACTCACTGACGTCAAGAGTGACTTCTATGCCCTGGGGAGGATGCCACATGTCATTGGCTCCATTGATGGGACACATGTGGCTTTGGTACCACCACAGGCACATGAGCAGGCATACAGGAACCGTAAACATTACCATTCTATCAATGCTCTGGTGGTATGTCTTGCAGATATGACCATCTCACATGTGTGTGCACGTTTCCCGGTTCTGCACACGATGCCTACGTGATGAGGAGTAGTCGCATCCCGAGGATGATGTCACAGATGCCGAACCAGCGTGCCTGGCTTGTCGGTGTGTACTGACTTTTTACCATTGTGTGTGTTCTGCAATGTTGTATTCCACCCTCTTTACCCAACTCAGCTAATGTGCAATTGTCTGTATGTAGGTGACTCCGGATACCCCAACATGCCGTGGTTGCTGACACCCCTCAGGAACCCTGTGACACCAGCCCAGATGCGCTACAATGAGGCACATGGTCGGACCAGGAGAGTGATCGAGCGGACATTTGGTCTCCTAAAGAGCTTCTTTCGCTGCCTGGACAAGACAGGAGGGGCCCTCCCATATGCCCCAGCAAAGGTGTGCAAGATTGTCATCGTCTGCTGCATGCTACACAACCTGGCAGTGCGGAAGGAGTTGCCTCTCATCCTGTATAACGATGACCAACATCCGCCACCTGTGGAGGATCCTGGCCTGGGCCACGATGGCAGTGATGATGATGATGGTGATGTCCGCACACAGCTCATCACCAACTTCTTCAGCTGAATGTGAGTATCCAGAGATGTCATGTCAATGATTTGAGTTTGCATGATATGTGTTGGTGGTGCTCTGTTGCTGTTTGAGTGTGGCCATGTGCTACTTGACTGGATGCGTGCAGCGGTGTGTCCTTACAGGTAGTCTGTACTCCCCAACAGTGTTGACATGCTAACTTCGGTTTTGTGTAGGTATCTTGTGACATGTATTGGGCATGAATATTGCAGTTCTGTCCTGTTCTTCAGTGCTCTTGACTGTGTGTCATGTCTGTCCTTCACAGGGTGCTTTCAGAGTTGTTTGGTCCACTCGGATCCCCCGACAGCATGGTTCAACTTCCAGGGTGGAATCAGTCGTTTCCCTACAGGTGATGTGTCCCACACCCCTGGACTTTATTTCTTCTACAATTGTTGACTGTGTGGCCACAGCCACGTGGGATTACCTTGCATCTGTAGTGGAAACAACATGTTGCAAATGTGTAATAAACCTGTGCTTCACTTTGGGATGTGCGTTGTCTGTGGTCACACATCTGACTGACATTTGCTTACTTCACCTGTGGGCTAGTTAACACAGACTCTGAATAGGTGTGGTGTCTGTGCATTCCACTGTATTTCCTGGCAACATCAGTGTAGGCGATGAGTCAGATGGCCCTGGTGTGTATGTGCTGTGTAGCCCTAGTGGTGTGTCTCCCTCATATGTGTCACGTCGCCATGACTCACATGACGGTGTTGAACTTGCTGTAGCAGTTAGCATGCACAGTGTCATTTAGCAGATCATCATCTCCATGACAAAAACAACGTTGGAATCACAACAGAGGCAAGTATGGTGTATTAGTGATTTTATTTACATACATGTGTGAGGACAGTGCACAGGATGGTGGGTGCTGTACATTGGGATTGAAATCCAAAGTTCCCAGATGAGTTGGAAGTGTTGGTAGCAGAAATGTCATGAGTAAAGTCCACAGTCATCTGATACATTGGTCCAACTTAAACTCCCCATGTCATGTGAGAGAGTTGGGTTGCATGCGACAGGGTGAACAGTTTGCACACAAAGGTGGATTTCCAGAACAGGTGTTGGGTTCCTGGGGGATGTACATGGCCATCGGCCTCTCAGTTCTCCTTCCTCGGACGACCCCTCTTCTTTGGGGGGACCCTCACGTGCAGGCTGCTGCGGTGCAGAGGACTCTCCGCCAGAGTCATCCTCCCTCCCTGTGGCAGTTGCAGTTGTTGCGGCACCAGATGTTGTGGGCACACAGGGAGGTGTGGCCATGTTGGTGCTAATCTGGCGGAGGCATGTCAATATGTCCCTATGCACCGCTGTCAGTTCTTGCAATGTGTCCCACTTGGACTCCATGCCAGTGTGTCTCCACACGGGACATGTGTGAGTCCAAGCGGGCATGATGGACAGCCTGCTGCTGTTGAATGTCCTTGAAGATCCCCACTACCTGGCTGACCTTTCTGGTGCTATTCTGGTATGCATCAGCAATGCGTACCAGTTGTGGGTCATCATGCAGTCCAGACCCCTCTGCAAACAGCGACCTCTGCCTACCACCCCTCCCACCAGCCCTGGCCACACGTGCGGGACCTGCGGTGGCACGCACAGGTGACCCTAGGCCCCCTTGGGGGTTGGTACTGGGGTTGTTGTCCGTTGCTTCACGGTGGGCCGGGGTCCGTGTGCTGTTGTCATTGGTGATCCTTGGTCTGTCCGTGTCGGCGGGGGTGGTCTGTGTGTTGGCAGTTGTTGGAGGAGTGGGTGCAGGTGGTGCAGATGGTGGTCCTGCTGGGGCTGCATGATGACTCACACCGGAGGTGCCAGGTAGGTCTTCGCCATCCGAGGAGGGCAGAGGCTGTTCCACACCAGAGAGCTCAGGGTCCCCCGGAGCCTGGGACAGGGACTCCTCATCGTCTGCTGCTGTGTCCCCATCATCACCTGTTTTTGGAAGAGACACACAATGTATGTTATGTTTCTACAGGCATCAATGGTTCAAACACCTGACAGTTGTGACTGTACCTCTGAATGCGGGCCTGTACATTGCATTGTCCTAAGTTGTCACAGTCAGTGGTTGGTATTGGTGTAGCACATTGTCCTGCCAACCTGAAGCATTTCAATGTGAATGTTGAGGTGTGTGCATGGCCAGCATTGGTGGTATTTGGTTGACATCCGGCCCTCCTTCTCCCCCCAGCCCAGTTATCACACCATGAAGCATGCCACCGTTGCAGTGGGTGCAGGTTGACTCTCAGGATGTCAGTCAGTGGTGTCCTGCTGTTGGCTGGTGCCCAGTTCCCAGCAGGGCCTTGTGCTCCCACAGCAGTACCCAGTGTCAGCCATCTTGTCAGTTCTTTGCCACTCCCTGTGATGTGAGCATGGTTCAGAGTGGTGTTGATGGGCCAATTGTGAGGGTGACCAATATCTGTGACTACCACTCCCATCATGCTATTGCCTACACCCCCCTTCCCAGCATGCCCATACTTCCTTCCTTTTGAGTGGACTTCACTGTGTGTGAGTGTGACAGCAATGGCAAGATGGCTGACAGTGGTGTCCTGCTGTTGGTTGGTGCCCAGTTCCCAGCAGGGCCTTGTGCTCCCCACAACAGAGCAGCATTGTCAGACATCTTTGAAGTGGCTTTTCACTCCCTGTGAGGTGTGCATGCTTCAGTGTGAGCTTGCTGGGCCATGCGGGTGGGGGATGTTGAGCTGTGACTACCACTCCCATCATGCTATTGCCTACACCCCCTTCCCAGCATGCCCATACTTCCTTCCTTTTGAGTGGACTTCACTGTGTGTGAGTGTGACAGCAATGGCAAGATGGCTGACAGTGGTGTCCTGCTGTTGGTTGGTGCCCAGTTCCCAGCAGGGCCTTGTGCTCCCCACAGCAGTACCCAGTGTCAGCCATCTTGTCAGTTCTTTGCCACACCCTGTGATGTGAGCATGGTTCAGAGTGGTGTTGATGGGCCAATTGTGAGGGTGACCAATATCTGTGACTACCACTCCCATCATGCTATTGCCTACATCCCCCTTCCCAGCATGCCCATACTTCCTTCCTTTTGAGTGGACTTCACTGTGTGTGAGTGTGACAGCAATGGCAAGATGGCTGACAGTGGTGTCCTGCTGTTGGTTGGTGCCCAGTTCCCAGCAGGGCCTTGTGCTCCCCACAGCTGAGGCCAGTGTCAGACATCTTTGAAGTGGCTTTTCACTCCCTGTGAGGTGTGCATGCTTCAGTGTGAGCTTGCTGGGCCATGTGGGTGGGGGATGTTGAGCTGTGACTACCACTCCCATCATGCTATTGCCTACACCCCCCTTCCCAGCATGCCCATACTTCCTTCCGTTTGAGTGGACTTCACTGTGTGTGAGTGTGACAGCAATGGCAAGATGGCTGACAGTGGTGTCCTGCTGTTGGTTGGTGCCCAGTTCCCAGCAGGGCCTTGTGCTCCCCACAACAGAGCAGCATTGTCAGACATCTTTGATGTGGCTTTTCACTCCCTGTGAGGTGTGCATGCTTCAGTGTGAGCTTGCTGGGCCATGCGGGTGGGGGATGTTGAGCTGTGACTACCACTCCCATCATGCTATTGCCTACACCCCCTTTCCCAGCATGCCCATACTTCCTTCCTTTTGACTCTGCTTCCCTGTGGGGTAGTGTGCCTGTGCTGACAGGATGGCTGACAGTGTTGTCCTTGCATTAGTTTGGCTACAAGTCCCAAAAGTGTCCCTGTGCTTCACACAGCATAACCCAGGGTGGTGGTTCTTTGTGGGATATTTAATTAGAGTGTGAGGCAATGCATTCTCCCAGGTGAGTTGTGTGTAGTTTGTGTTAAGGGTGTGTGTGAGAACAGCTGCTGGTAACTATGGTCAGTGCTGTCAGTCCTCCTTCCCACCCAGCCAGATATCCCACCATGGAACGTGCTTCCATTGCAGGGAGTGCAAGTTTGCTTTCAGTATGTCAGTCAGTGGTGTCCTGCTGTTGGTTGGTGCACAGTTCCCAGCAGGGCCTTGTGCTCCCCACAGCAGTACACAGTGTCAGCCATCTTGTCAGTTCTTTTCCACTCCCTGTGATGTGAGCATGGTTCAGAGTGGTGTTGATGGGCCAATTGTGAGGGTGAGCAATATCTGTGACTACAACTCCCATCATGCTATTGGCTACACTGACTTCACCAGCATACACAGAATTCCTTCCTTTCAGGGAGCTTCCCTGTGAGGTGGTGTTCTGGTGGTGGCAAAATGTCTGACAGTGTTTGTTGGTTAGATTTGTGCGGCTGCCTTGCTCTATTTGTTGTTGGGTTTGTACATGTCATGACACAGTTACATTTCACTTTGGGATGGCAGGTATTGTGTTTTTGTAACTAACATACACATCTTGGGATGATTCTGTTTTAGTTACTGTGGCTTTGCTGACGGTGCATGGTTTGACTATCCCCTTGACAGTGATGTGTGTGTCTTGTCACACGATATTGGGTATATTGGTTGTGTACTCACCAGGCTCTGGGATGTTTGATAGTCCATGTACGCTCTCTGGTGATAGGATGGCCCGCACCTTCTCCTCCCAGGGCCTGAGGTATACTGGTTTGGCAGGAGGGCCACTGCCGGTGCGATGGCTCAAGGTGTAATCCTTCTTGAGTAGGGCCTTGACCCTCCTGCGCACATCATACCACCTGTTCTGGATGTCTTCCTTTGTGCGGAAACATGGTGATTGTGCGTTCACCCTGTCGACGATCCTCTCCCACATCTTGGTTTTCTGCGACATGGGGGTCTGTTGGACCAGTGTACCAAACAATTGTGGCTCTACCCTGAGGATTTCATCTACCAACACTTCCAATTCACTATCTAGGAACTTTGGATTCTTCTTTGGGGGCATGGTGATGGGTGGTGGTGGGGATTGATGTGTGTGTGAGTGTGCAAGTGAGGGTAGGTGAGTGTCAGTTTTGCTGGGTGTATGTGAGGGTGCTATTGGGGAGTTGCTAATGGTGTGTGGCTTGTGTGATGGATGAGTTGTGGGTGTGTCTGTGGTTGCTGTCTGATGGTGTTCTGTGCTGGCCGGTCATTGGGATTTGCAAAGGATCATGGTAGGGATCTGTGGCCTTTATATGGGTGGAGTTGTGGGTGTGTCTTTGTTCCATTTCCCCCCCCCAGTATTTATTGACTTTGTCATTGCTTGTTTGGCCCTTTTTTTTGTATTTATTCCTTTGTAGTTTCTGGACATATAGGAGACGTTCTCCTGACCGAGTAGGATGCTGCAGTTGTCTCGTGCGAGCTTCTCCGACTCTTTCAGGCTGTATTTCCGCTGTATTTTATGTGCGGCGTACGCGTCGGTCGCGGAGTATTGGGTTGCTTCGGCTCCGTTTTGTATGCGTGTCGGTCGTACGGCTTGAGCTCCGTGCGACTCGGTTTAGTTTAGCACGCATTGCACCGTACTGCGCGGGTCGGAGTTCGCGGGTACGTTTCTGTCGGCTTCATTCCTGGTGCGTGTCGGTCGGTTCGAATCGCGTATTTTTCCGGCTGGGTAGCTGGTTTCCGTGCGGTTCGGTCGCTCGGCTTGTGTTCCGTACGAGTCGGTCGTGATCCACGTGCATTGCATCGTACTAGGCGGATCGGGCAGCGCCGGTACGTGTCGGTCGGACTAAATTCCCGTACCGAGTCAATCGGTACGTTTTCCGGCCCGAATCGGAATCGGCCCCTGGATATTAAAAAATTAAACATTTATACAAAGATACCATACAAATAAACAAAAAATTATTTTAAAATGAATATTATAAAATTATTTACATTTTACTAATTACAAAAATTAAAACAAAAAACACATACTAAAAGTACTTAAAAACATCCAATAAAAACATTAGATTTGGAGAGGTAAAACCCTCCAATCTGAGTAAGAGTAGGGAAAGTGTTAGACTTAGGAGGGGTCAAACTTACTACTCCAACTCCAACCTGAGCAACAGTAGGGAAAGTGTTGGACTTTGGAGGGGTCAGATTTGCTATTCTCACTGCAAAGTAAGCAAAAGTAGAGAAAGTGCTGATTCTGTGGAGAGGTTAGATTTACTATTCCCACTGCAACATTAGCAAAAGTAGAGAACGTTTTGGACATTGGGGGGTCAGATTTACTATTCACACTCTAATCTAAGCAACAGTAGGGAAAGTGTTGGACTTTGGAGGGGCCACATTTACTATTCCTACTCCAACGAAGGCAAAAGTAGGTAACAGGTTAGAATTTGTAGGGGTCAGATTTACTAAATCCACTCCACTCTAAGCAACAGAAGGGAAAATGATGGACTTTGGAGGAGTCAGGTTTACTATTCCCACTCCTAATTTATTTAACTAAAACATTTAAATATAAACTATAAACTATTCAAATTAATTGAAAAATTAACAATTAATTAAAAATCAACAATAATTAAAATACCAATGAATTAATTATTTTACAGAATGAATTATCAATTAAAACATAACATTGCATAAACAATTAAGTATAAATTAACAACAATAATTTACATTTTTTTTATAAACTTCCAAACCTAATCCCCTACAAACCTAACAACCCAGAATTAATTATCAATTAAAACATTTAATTGCATAAACAATTAAGTATAAATTAACAACAATAATTTACATTTTTTAATAAACTTCCTACCCTAATCCCCTACAAACCCAACAACCCACTTCCACATTAATAACTTCTAAATATATCAAAATAAAAATAATTCATATAAAAACTTACAAACTATCCCAAAAAGTGTAAACACAATATATTTATAATACTAAAATAAGTAATATTATTCAAACTAATTAGAAAACTATATTTTTTACAATATTAAATAAAACAATATTATATACTATTTCACAGTGATAAACAATATCAAATAACCAAAAGACAATATTCATACCTTCTATATTCTGTCCCATGATATTTGTGAAACAGGATATTTTTCCACTATATTTTGTCGGGATATCGCAACTGCTATGCAAAATTCAGTCACATTAAAGTGACAGGTTTAGATTCAGATAAAGACATGAAGAATATGACTTGCCTCCTTACTGCAAAATGTCTACCAGAAACAGTAACAAACACTATATGAATGGAGGTAAGCATGTCCCACAGTAAAACACTAATGATGCATGCCAGTATTACCTTAATGATGATATCTAACTCAGTCCACCAATCAAATTGGAGGTCCTGCTTCATAAACCCTGGCCCGAGATCATTCCTTCTCTTCTTTGGAGAGAAAACACAGTGGATAACGGATCAACTTCCTGTAAAACCAGTCTGTGGTGCTCATATTACCTTCCAAACTCCGGAAAGACAAAAGGCCTTTAGACACCATAAAGCCCCTGGTAAAATGAGCCGTAAAGGCAGAAACATCAATACCTGCCTCTGCAATTAGTTAACTAGACCACTTTGCCAATGTGTGCAAAGAATCAGGACCAAAAGACTTGAATGAAATTAAAAGCTGAGAAACTGAAAGAAAGCTGACAGCAGTAGTCTATGCTACATACCATCTGAGAGATTCCACAACACATAATCTGCCATTAATATAAACATGGCCAACATATTTTGTAGAAAAGGACTCGGGATGCCTAATGACATAACAAGAAACTCATCCTGGGTAGAAACTGTTATCTATAGCAAATCTTGATACTGATGCCCTTCTAAAAGAGATCAGACATCAAAGCATAGTTAACCTGGAAGACAATTGCTTCAAAGACAGATGCTCATCATCAGCCCATTGCAAGATGAAATGTAAATCCACTCTTGCATCCCACAACCTAGAATTCTTATGCCTTGGTGGAACTTTAATGCAAATAGAACGTTCAATTCTACTTCAAAAAAATGTTAACCCATAAGTAAAATATTTCTAGCGAATATAGCACATCTATAAGTAGGCTTTATCGTTAAAATGAAAGCATTACTAAAAAGGTAATCAACTCTTCTGGAAGGGCACATAAGAGATGATTAATACGTCATTCTACACATCAGCCAACCCGGACTGACTAGGCATATCTGTAAATTGCCAGACCGCAAGAATGGCAGATCACTAAGAGAGATTCCTGTGAAAGACGAGGGACATCTCAAAAACTTCTGCTATCAACTGTAGATGACCCTCAAACACAAGCTTGTGAGGACAGCCCACCGGATCCAACAATAAATAAATGAGGAAAAGTTGGAATTAAATTTCGAAAAATCTACTAGTTGCTTCAGGAGATATCCAAAAGAGGTTCATTAGAAGTACCTCCGCTCTGTCCCTCTTGGCATAGATTAAAGACCTGAAAATCATGGAGAAAGAGGGAAACACATAAGCCTGAAGCTCTACCCAATGTGGGTGAAAAGCATCCACAGCTTCCACTTCCTGATCTGGGTGCCAAATGAAGACCCTGGAAAGTTTTTTATTGGGACACAAGGGAAAAAGATATATTACCAGGGGACCTCACAAATTCCATAAGTCCAGAGCATAAACATTCCAGTCCTGAAGAAATATGGACACTCTGGGGCCGATTCCGATTCGGGCCGGAAATCTCTCCGACCGAGCCGGACCCGGAGAGATTTCCGACCGAATCGGACCCATGCAGCCCGACCGAACGAGTACGATGCGTCCGTATGCTATCGGACTCGAGTCGGTCGGACTCCCATTGAAGTCAATGGGACCCGGTCGTACAACGCGTACGCGGGCTCCCATTGCCTCAATGGGTGCGAGGCGAACAAGGGCGCCCCCTACAGCGTGTACGCGGCGAAGCGACTCGCGCCGTACATGCACAGGTAGGGGGGACCCATGGGTCCCCCCTGTGTGCGACTCGCGCGGCTACGCGTACTCGCGGGTTCGACACGGACCCCGGGGTACGGCTCCGACTGCTCTTTCGAGCCGGGCGGCGCGTGTCGGTCGGACTGCTCGCGGCGCGCATCGTACTTACCCGGCCGGGGAACGTCTCCATTGCGCGGTGCGAGTCGTGTCCGAGCGAGTCGGTCGGTGCGGTTCGACCCGGGAACGAGTCGGTCGGAGCGGTTGGGACGCCCGAACGAGTCGGTCAGCGATTTCGCATCGTACTCGCTCGTCCGGACGCGCGTTCGAATCGGTCGGGAAATAGGGCTCCGAATCGGATCCGGTTATGCCGAATCCGATTCGGAGCCCTACCGGCCGAGATCGGAATCGGCCCATCTGTCTACTACTCGGTGGATAACTCCGAAATATACCTTACCTTAAAAATTATACTGCTTTCTAGAAAAACATGCTACCAGTCTCTAGTCCATTCTTCGAGGACTCTGAGATAGAATGCCCTCTAACTTTTTATGAACTTGACTGCTGAACTTCTTTCGGTTCACAACAGAACAATGTGCCCCTCCATAAACTAGACTTCTGACTGTGAAGGAACAGGCAATCAGCTCTACACAATTTATGTTCCATTGTCTTTCTTCTACTGGCCACCTTCCTCCTGTCACTATATCCTATCTCTCGCCTGCCAATCCAGTTAACTGGCACCTGACGTGATATGTGATGTGACCAAAAATAGATTTTCCATTCCAGACTTCCACCTTAGACAGCCACCAACCCAACTGCATCCAGAGAAAGGGAAACTAATGGCCAGTAAGTGAGGCATTTTCTCGAATGATGTTCCTTTTGTCATTGAGAGAGCATGTTATGCAGGGGAGATTGAAATAGAGCTTGAATTAAAGCCAATAAGAGGCTCACAATCCTAAGAAAGCTTCTCAGGGACCAACATTTTAACCATAACACTTGCTGAATCTCCATTTTTTGTCACCTTGACCTTTGAATTTGGAAGAAAAAGGGAAGTCTTCATTTAATCTACCAGGAACCTAGAAACAGAATATTTTGCAAGGCACTTATTACTGAGTTCTTGTTATCTATAACACACTTCAGCTGTTTAAGTGCTGACACAACTGCCTGCATATGGCTCTGTAGAACCAACCTGTTCTCCGACGTGAATAGCATATTGTCTAAGTCAGCGGTTCTTAACCTCTGGTCTGCAGTTGAGGCGGAGATCTCCCCGCACACAAAACGGGAGAGGCAAAGACAGAGATCTCTGCACAAAGGTAAGTGAATAGTATTTTGTAGTATGTGAGCAGTACTATTGTGATACTACTAAATGTACTATACCATGCATTTTGTGAATAGGCCCCTATATAGACCAAAGTATTAAGGGCCAGATGTACGTCCATTGATGTTTGCGACTCGCAAATTGCATTAAATTGCAAGTCGCAATTTGTGAGTCGCAAACATCAATGTACAACAGTGTCAGAGACACTGTTTGCAATTCCCAATGGGGTTGCAAATTGCATGCCTCGTGCATATTAATGAGGCTGTCGCAATTTGCGACCCCATTGGCAATGGCTGCGACTCCCAGGGATGGTGGCCTGCTGGGGTCAGCAGACCACCATATCTGGGACTGCTTTGTCAATAAATCAGTTTTTTTTAAAAATGCATCCCGTTTTCCTTAAAGGAAAACGGGATGCACTTAAAAAAAAAACGAAATGAAACGTTTTTGTTTCATTTTTTAAGGGCAGGTAGTGGTCCCTGGCACGGTGCACAGACAGAATATTGAGCTGGAAATGTCGACATACACAAATATAGAGTTGGAAATATCGTGATGCAGAAATATCGACAGCAAGAATATCGTGGTCAAGAATATCGACTTAAGGTAAGAAATATCGTTTTTGAAAATATCGAAGTCATTAATATTGTTTGCAAAAATATAGTTGTTTAAAATATATATGTTTTAATTAGTGTTATGTATTTTAGTATGTATTTTAAAAGTATGTGAACTATTTTTTGTATAAGTATTGCTTTTGTTTTTTAATATATGTGTTAAATTTTTATTAGTTAATTTTATTTTAATTAAATTTTGCGTTTTTAGTTCTGTAGGGGTTGTGGGTTTATAGGGAATAGGGTGGAAGTAATTTAATTATAATAAATTAATTATTATTTTTTATTTATTATTATTTAATTTAGATTTTATAGTGTTAATTGTGGGAATTAATTTATTATTAATTAATTATTAATTGGTTGTTAATTATTATTAATTAATTTATTGGTAATTATGTTAATTGTGTCATTTTTTTAGGAGCGGGTTGTGGGTTTATAGGGGAATAGGGTGGAAAGTAATTTAATTATAATAAATTTATTAATATTTATTTATTAATATTTATTTAATTTATATTTAATAGTGTTAATTGTGAGAATTAATTTATTGCTAATTATTTATTAATTGGTTGTTAATTATTATTAATTAATTGGTAATTATGTTAATTGTGTCATTTTTTTATGAGCGTGTTGTGGGTTTATAGGGAAATAGGGTGGGAAGTAATTTAATTACAATAAATTTATTAATATTCTTTATTTATTAATATTTATTTAATTTATATTTTATAGTGTTAATTGTGGGAATTGATTTATTATTAATTATTTATTAATTGCTTGTTAATTATTATTAATTAATTAATTGGTAATTAATTATGTTAATTGTGTTATTTTTTTAGAAGGGGTGGTGGGGTTTTAGGGGAATAGGGTGGGAAGTAATTTATTTATAATTAATTAATAATTATTTGTTAATTAATGCTAATTGATTAATTAAAATTTAAATATGGCAATTGTGTAATTAATTTTAGATGTGAGTTGTTGGGTTTATAGTGGTAAAGGGTGGGAAGTAAATTCTTTTAAATTGATTAATAAGTTGTTAATTGATATTAATTTATTAATGTAAAATTAGTTATGGGAATTGTGTAATGATTTTTAGGTGTGGGTTGTGGTGTTTATTAGGGTAGAGGGTGGAAAGTAATTTATGTTTAATTAATTAATAATTAGTTGATCATTAATATTAATTCATCAATTCATAAATATTTATGGTAATTGTTTATTTTTATTTTGTGTGTGGGTTTTTGGTTTTATGGGGTAACGTTTAGGGAGTAAATACATTTTTATCTGTTTTAATTTGTTTTTTAATTAATAATATTTCTTTAATTGATAATTAATTATGTTAATTATGGAGGTACATTTTTTTAATTTAGATGTGTGTTGTGGATTGTGTGGTGTTATAGGGTAGGAAATAAAAAAGATTACATTTATGTAATTAATTTTTGGGATTATAAATAATTTCTATTAAAAATAGTTATTTGTTTGTTAATTATTTTTAATTTTTTTGTAAAAAATCTTTTTAGGTATTTGTTAGATCTTTTTAACATTATAATATGTTTCTATCTGTTGTAAATTTTTTATATTTTTATATATGTTTTCTTTTTTTGTTTTTTAAAATCTTTTGTGTTGTAGTTGATATTTTGTTTGTTTTTAATTTTGAACTAACGCCAATGGGAATATTAATTTTTACCCCTCTGCTATCCAACACTTTCCCTACTGTTGCACTCACTGGAGTGGGAATAGTAATTTTTACCCCTCCGCTATCCAACACTTTCCCTACTGTTACACTCACTGGAGTGGCAATAGTATTTTTTACCCCTCCGCTATCCAACACTTTCCCTACTGTTGCACTCACTGGAGTGGGAATAGTAATTTTTACTCCTCCGCTATCCAACACTTTCCCTACTGGAGTGGGAATAGTAATTTTCACCCCTCCGCTATCCAACATTTTCCCTACTGTTGCACTCACTGGAGTGGGAATAGTAATTTTTACCCCTCCGCTATCCAACACTTTCCCTACTGTTGCACTCACTGGAGTGGGAATAGTAATTTTTACCCCTTCGCTATCCAACACTTTCCCTACTGTTGCACTCACTGGAGTGGGAATAGTAATTTTTACCCCTGCTTATCCAACACTTTCCCTACTGTTGCACTCACTGGAGTGGGAATAATAATTTTTACCGCTCCCCTATCCAACACTTTCCCTACTGTTGCACTCACTAGAGTAGGAATAGTAATTTTTACCCCTCCACTATCCAACACTTCCCCTACTGTTGCACTCACTGGAGTGGGAATAGTAATTTTTATCCCTTCGCTATCCAACATTTTCCCTACTCTTGCACTCACTGGAGTGGGAATTTTTACCCCTCCGCTATCTAACACTTTCCCTACTGTTGCACTCAATGGAGTGCAAAATGTAAGTTTAAAGACTATTAAATATTTTAATGTTTTAATTTATAATATAATGTTTTTTTATTAGATTTTATGTTATAGGTTGCTGTATATATATATATATATATTTATTGGTAAATTTTTATATATTTATAAAATTTAAAAATAAATTAAAATTAATAGTTTATTAATTGTTTTAAAGAAAATATATACATTTTATATATGTATGTTTAAAAAATTTTTAATTATTTTTTTTTCTTATATTTGTTAAAATGTATATTAAATCTAAATAATTTTTTTTAAGTTAATTTTATTATTTATTATATATAACATTATTTTTTATATATATAAAAAAAAAATTAAAAAAAAAATAAAAATCGATATTTTGTACATCTATATTTTTTACATCGATATTTTTTTTCTCGATATTTTTATACTTACCATTATAAATATAGGATGTTGATATTTTTGACATCGATATTTATGACTCGATATTTGTGTATGGGGATATTTTGGGCGTCGATATTCTATCAGTGAACCCCCTGGGACCACTGCCTGCTCTTAAAAAATGTTTGCGCACCCATTCACAAAGGGGAAGGAGTCCCCTGGTGACCCCTTCCCCTTTGCGAATGGTTTACCACCCTCTTGATGAGGATGGTAAACTGCGAGTGTTTTGCATATGCGGTCGCAAAACATTCTTACATAGGGTTCAGAGTCGCTATTAGGAAGGGACGCCCTTGGAACACCCCTTCCTAATAGCGAGTCGCTAACCCTATTTTGCGAGTTGCTTTTACATTAGCGACTCGCAAAATAGGGTTGGTACATTGTGCTACCGTTTTTTGCGGTCACAAAAGGGCAAAATGCCCCTCTGCGACCGCAAAAAGTGGTCGTACATCTGGCCCTAGGTGACTAGGGAGAATCACATAGATCCTGTCCTGCTGGGAAGTCGACTTCTCATGTTAAGGCCAAAATACAGTGAGGGCCGGCTCGAGGGCGGTGTGACCGGTGCCACCGCAACGGGTGCTGACGCCTGCTTGCAGGTATATTATAGTTATTAAAACTTCCTTCCTGGCCTCCAGACATTTCAAGACAACAATAAAAATTTCACGATAACTCAGGAGATTAATTTTCTTCCTGGAGAGAGATCAGAGTTTTGCCTAAAGGAAGTTTTGACTCGTGGAAGTTTTGATTCATCGTAAGGTAGCGCAGAGGGTTAATATGCCTGCTGCTGCAACCCCCAACCATGGTGTTACGTTTTAAATTCAGAGTTTGTGCTTCTCCAGACCAAGCACCCTTAAACTATACTGCCTACCAGTATGGTTGACATGTGAATCCTACCCTTTGTAGTCCTGTCTTACGTAACTTTTCCTATACACTGATTCACACATGTATGATTGATTATCTATGTGTAATGTGTGTGTGATCAGTGATGTAAAGTGCTCTGACACACTTCACTTTTATGAGTGATGCTGTAAAACTAATTAAACGCATCTGAAAGAGAGTGGTTATGGAGACTTGAGGGGTAATGTGAAAGAGTGGTAATGAGGGAATCCGTGGCGGAGGTGGTCATTGGGGGGTGCCAAAAAACATTATCGCACCGGGCGCCATCGTCGCCATCAGCGCTATAGCGGCCCTGATTACATTTCAATCCTGTTTTAAATATTTTGAAAATGTGTTAGGTTTCCTCATAATATTCCAGGACTGAAGTTTGATAGTAAATACACCTCCTGGACTATTTTAGAGAAACTGCACTTTTCCGAAATATTGTAGGACTGGGGTTTGAATAGTAAATTAGCCTTCTCAGCGTCATCAAAAAACCTCTACTGCCCTGGGGGCACAAATGGGGGCAGATGACTCACTTCTGACAAATGGCTGCCAAAGACTTCCCCTTGCTCTGACAACAGAATGGCGCCTTCTGCTGGGAATTAGTTACATAATTTTGTATACAGTGGATCAGCATCATGGAATGTTGAAGGCTGCACATAAATAGTTATAAAACACATTTAGATTTCTTAATCAGACAGGCAACTTGCTTCATACAAGAGAAGAAGGGTGGGTACATGTGATCAAGCAATAGCCATTGAGCAAAATATCACGCCATACTAAATATTCAAATTTCAGTACAGGGCAAGAGGGGAATACTACATTTTTCAACAATTTTATTTAGTAATTTCTAAATAAAGGAACGAGTAAGAAAATGGGCATTGGAGGCATTCAAATGATAACTTTCAAAAGGATGGTGCAGGGTCAGGCCTTTGAAAAAATGCAAAGGTGCAACAGCTGCCCGGAGAATGTTTCCATTCAGGAACTCCTCTGCAGACTTTGCAGGGGTGAAGAGGATGGGCCTCGGGCCGCACTAGGAGAGGCCCCGTGTCTGGGAGGTATTTAAAAATAATATTTCTGCGGGGGTTGGAATTTACCAGGTGTTTTAAACAGTACCTCTTCCAAGTTCCAAGTTTTGATCAAAATAACAAAATTTGGATTTCAGGTAATTACAGGTCATTTCCCGTCCCAAAAATTTGGCAGGTTTAACCAGTCAAAATTTGCCTGGGAGACATTGCTGGGGTGTGGTGTCAGCCACAAAATTCATTGTTCCGGCACGTGCGGTAGCAGCAGATACCGCACATACCAACATTTACAAGGGCGTGCATAATGAGGGCCTTAACGTGAAGGAATCCAGGAAGATTACCTTCACGCGCCTTGTTTCATCAGGAAGGCTTTGAGCTTGGCCTGCTGAGAGCAGGTAGGCTCTATCAGTTGCTGACTAGTTAGTGTTGGAAAGTGGATTATTGGTAGGGGCAAATGTAGTTCTGCCACTGGCAACAAGGCCACTAACACAGTATAGGGCTCAGAATAGGTCTTAGAAAATTATTCCTATGCTCAACCCTTGGTAACGTGGCTGCGAGCAGTCAGGCTTAACTTCAAAGACAGGTATGTAAAGCATTTAAAAACACCAATTCAGTAAATAATTAAGACACAACACATAATAAAAATCCAACACCAATTTATAAAAATAGGAAATATTTGTATCTTTAAAATGACACCAAAACGACAAACATCCAAAGTAGGGAACCGGAGATATGAATTTTCGAAGATTTAGCATTATATAGCACTTAGAAACATATAGCACCACATTGGGACATCTTGTCGCGATAGACCGGCTCAAAGTCAAAGTTTCAGGCCGACCGCGATGGAGCCCTGAGCGGCTACCCCTCGCGGTAGGTCCCGGTCACAGTTTTTACCTTCGGACTTGGAAACTTTTCTGGAGCTTTTTCTCGCAGGGTCCCTCGATGCTCTTCACCAGGCCGGATTCGGTGAGGGTTCGCCGGCCTCGGATTTCTTTTACTCCCGGTCAAACTCTGGAAGTCGGACCTACGGAGCTTTTAGCGGTTCGAACCTGGATGGCTTGGCCGGCTCAAGGTTGAAGGCAGGCGCCTTGGCTGACCGGGTTGAGTCGGTCCCCCTATGGAGCTTTTTTTCAAAGTTGCTCCAAAGTTCTCCAAACTCCTGGAACTTCTTCCTGAAGTTCCCCAAGGGGTCCCAAAGTGTCTCAAACTCACTTCAAGGGTCTGGAAGCTCCAAGATGGTCCTTGAAAGTTGAGGACTTCAGTTCCCACAATCCACTTGAACAAAACCCTTACAAATCCACTGGTAGTTCTTCCAGGTTGAGGATCCTTGGTGGTGATGTTCCAGGTGAGCTCTGTTAACCTGTAGCTTGCAGGGAGTCCACTCTTTAGTTCTTTTACAGCAAGGTAATCCACAGGGCTGTAGTTTCAGCTGGTGCAGTCTTCAGAGGGCAGGCCTTAGAATTTGCACCCCAACTTCTCAGCATGGCAACGTCTTGCTTTCTTAAGTTTCAAGCAGCAGATCTGAGAGACTCTGCCCCTCTCAGATACTTATTCCAAGTTCTCTGGTTCAAGCAGTAGGCCACTGCTGACCAATGGGAGCAGGTCAACTCCCCAAGGATATGACCACATCCTGTAGAGTGTGGCATTATTTTGTCCCAGAGTGCACCAAATCCTCCAAATTCATAATGGCTGATTTTCCAGCAGGGAGGTAAGAGCTGGCTAAACACACCCCTAGGATGGCTACTTTCCATAGACTCTCCCCCTTGCATCTGTGCATTCCTTCCATAAGCCTAGCTCTAGCTTTAGGGTCAAAAGAGTAAAGTTGTAAATGACACTGAGGCCTCCTCTTCTCTTTGAAGACCATGGTTTACGACTCCTCCCCCTGCTCTGGCATTCCTGTGTAGCAGCACACTGCCCTCCCAGCAGAGCTGGTTAACCCCAGGGGCTCTTTATCACCTCTTCAAGGCAGCCTGGCTAATCCACTTAACTCTGACCAATCAGGACAGACCACTGGAAGGCTGAATCTGGACTTACAAACAAGAAAGTCCTATAACTTCTTGTCTGTACATTTTAGGAGAAATTCAACAATATCATATTGTTGGATTTATCACTACCATTCTGGGAAGTCTTTGAATGGAAGTTCTATCATTCTCCTATCAGGAGTTATTAGTTAATAACCTATTGCCATGTTAACCTATGTGGCATGGGATTTGCAATGGGAAAAATGACTTGGGCCATTTTTCCAGCACTAGAGCTTATAAAAACATATTTTATAAGTACTTCGCTTATATCTACAGGACCCCCACCCCATGGAACAACTAGGGGAGACGTTGGGGGTTCTGAATCTGTAGAAATATTGCAGATCCTCCTAGTGCTCCTAGCATCAAAGTCGAATTTGGGCAGCACTTTATCACAATGTGGGGAGTGAAATGTGAAATTTCACTTAACCCATGGCATATAAAACTCATTTTATAAGGGTCTACCTTATAAATAGCTGACCCCCAACCCTGGGACACCTAGGGGAGACCCTGGGGGTTCCTAAATGCCAAAACATTGTAGGTTATCAATTTTTAAGTGCCCCAAACACCAAAGTCGAGTTTGGGCACAATTTACTTTTTAAAAGCAGTCCTGCCACCCAGGGCTACTTTTAAACTGACCTCAGGCTTCAGCAGTGCACACATGCAAGAGCAGAAAAAGATACTGGCCTCTAAACTGCCATTCCCTGTTGTGGACTAGGGACTTCTAGGTAGTTTTAATCCCCCTGCCCTATTATTTATTGGGGTCTGATAGGGTAGGTCATGCCAATCACAGGAGTACCCCATACCATAGTGTACCCTAGTGTATGTAGGTGTTTTCACTGTATTCTAAATGCGTCTCTTTCAGCATAGCACTGGCCCTGGGCCTGGTTAGGCAGGGCCCAGGGTCAGTCAGAGTCAGTTACCACCAGTACCATTCAGCAAAAGGTTGGGGGGTGCCCAGGGCACAGGATGACTTTGCAACAGTTAGACACTACTGAAGTCTGTGGCTGAATAGCCTGACACTACTGAGGTCTGTGGCTGAATAGCCTGACACTACTGAGGTCTGTGGCTGAAAAGCCTGACACAACTGAAGTCTATGGCTGGATAGCCTGACACTACTGAAGTGTATAGCTGAATAGCCTGACACTACTGAGGTCTGTGGCTGAAAAGCCTGACACAACTGAAGTCTATGGTTGGATAGCCTGACACTAGTGAAGTCTGTGGTTGGATAACCTGACACTACTGAAGTGTATAGCTGAAAAGCCTAACACTACTGAAGTTTGTGGCTGAATAGCCTGACACCCCTGAGGTCTGTGGCTGAATAGTCTGACACTACTGAGGTCTGTGGCTGAAAAGCCTGACACAACTGAAGTCTATGGCTGGCTAGCCTGACACTACTGAAGTGTATAGCTGAAAAGCCTGACACTACTGAAGTATGTGGCTGAAAAGCCTGACACTACTGAGGTCTGTGGCTGAATAGCCTGACACTACTGAGGTCTGTGGCTGAAAAGCCTGACACAACTGAAGTCTGTGGCTGAATAGCCTGACACCACTGAGGTATGTGGCTGAAATGCCTGACACAACTGAAGTCTGTGGCTGAATAACCTGACACTACTTAGGTCTGTGGCTGAAAAGCCTGACACAACTGAAGTCTGTGGCTGAATAGCCTGACAACACTGAGGTCTGTGGCTGAAAAGCCTGACACTACTGAGGTCTGTGGCTCAATAGCCTGACACTACTGAGGTCTGTGGCTGGATAGCCTGACACTACTGAAGTCTATGGTTGGATAGCCTGACACTACTGAAGTCTGTGGTTGGATAGCCTGACACTACTGAGGTCTATGGCTGGATAGCCTGACACTACTGAAGTTAGTGGCAGAAAAGCCTGACACTACTGAGGTACGTGGCTGAAAAGCCTGACACAACTGAAGTCTGTGGCTGAATAGCCTGGCACTACTGAGGTCTGTGGCTGAAAAGCCTGACACAACTGAAGTCTGTGGCTGAATAGCCTGACACTACTGAGGTCTGTGGCTGGATAGCCTGACACTACTGAGGTCTGTGGCTGGATAGTCTGACACTACTGAAGTCTATGGTTGGATAGCCTGACACTACTGAAGTCTATGGCTGGATAGCCTGGATAGCCTGACACTACTGAAGTCTATGGCTGGATAGCCTGACACTACTGAAGTCTATGGCTGAAAAGCCTGACACTACTGAGGTCTGTGGCTGAATAGCCTGACACTACTGAGGTCTGTGGCTGAAAAGCCTGACACAACTGAGGGCTGTGGCTGAAAAGCCTGACACAACTGAGGGCTGTGGCTGAATAGCCTGACACTACTGAGGTCTGTGGCTGAATAGCCTGACACTACTGAGGTCTGTGGCTGAAAAGCCTGACACAACTGAAGTCTGTGGCTGAATAGCCTGACACTACTGAGGTCTGTGGCTGAATAGCCTGACACTACTGAGGTATGTGGCTCAATAGCCTGACACTACTAAGGTCTGTGGCTGGATAGCCTGACACTGCTGAAGTCTGTGGCTGAATAGCCTGACACTACTGAAGTCTGTGGCTGGATAGCCTGACATTACTGAAGTCTGTGGCTGGAAGAGGGTCATGCAAGTGAAGGGGGGTGGCTAAAAAGAGGGAGGTTACAGGAGGCATATTTTAAGTTCTTTTAGTTAGTTCTTTTGTTTATGGGTGGTTTCTGTGTTTGTCCTGGGGTCGACACTCCGTCCATCATCCCCTTTGGTTTTGCTATGTTCGCCCTAAGTTGGCAGGGTATGCCCAGACGTGGGTCCCTTGCTCACTTTGCCACTGGATTCAAGATAGCCTGGCTGATGACGGCTGTAAGCCAGAAACCGGTCCCAGGATGCTTGTTTCCGGTCCAGGGAAGACATGGCTTGGCAGTTCGGGCTGGACTGTTCCCATGAGGCACAGGGTCAGACTGATTTGCATATGGCCATGTCTGAACTGGGGTGGCGGAGTGAGCTAAAGAATGATGATGGATTAAACCCAGATCAGTTGACTGGGGGTGAGTGCTTGCAATGTTCAACACTCCGTCCATCATCCCCTTTGGTTTTGCTATGTTCGCCCTAAGTTGGCAGGGTATGCCCAGACGTGGGTCCCTTGCTCACTTTGCCACTGGATTCAAGATAGCCTGGCTGATGACGGCTGTAAGCCAGAAACCGGTCCCAGGATGCTTGTTTCCGGTCCAGGGAAGACATGGCTTGGCAGTTCGGGCTGGACTGTTCCCATGAGGCACAGGGTCAGACTGATTTGCATATGGCCATGTCTGAACTGGGGTGGCGGAGTGAGCTAAAGAATGATGATGGATTAAACCCAGATCAGTTGACTGGGGGTGAGTGCTTGCAATGTTCAACACTCCGTCCATCATCCCCTTTGGTTTTGCTATGTTCGCCCTAAGTTGGCAGGGTATGCCCAGACGTGGGTCCCTTGCTCACTTTGCCACTGGATTCAAGATAGCCTGGCTGATGACGGCTGTAAGCCAGAAACCGGTCCCAGGATTCTTGTTTCCGGTCCAGGGAAGACATGGCTTGGCAGTTCGGGCTGGACTGTTCCCATGAGGCACAGGGTCAGACTGATTTGCATATGGCCATGTCTGAACTGGGGTGGCGGAGTGAGCTAAAGAATGATGATGGATTAAACCCAGATCAGTTGACTGGGGTGAGTGCTTGCAATGTTCAACACTCCGTCCATCATCCCCTTTGGTTTTGCTATGTCTGTGGCTGGATAGCCTGACACTACTGAAGTCTGTGGCTGGATAGCCTGACACTACTGAAGTCTGTGGCTGAATAGCCTGGCACTACTGAAGTCTGTGGCTGGATAGCCTGGCACTACTGAAGTCTATGGCTGGATAGCCTGACACTACTAGGTCTGTGGCTGGATAGCCTGACACTAGTGAAGTCTATGGCTGGATAGCCTGACACTACTGAAGTCTATGGCTGGATAGCCTGACACTACTGAAGTCTATGGTTGGATAGCCTGACATTACTGAAGTCTATGGCTGAATAGCCTGACACTACTGAAGTCTGTGGCTGGATAGCCTGACACTACTGAAGTCTATGGTTGGATAGCCTGACATTACTGAAGTGTATGGCTGAATAGCCTGACACTACTGAGGTCTGTGGCTGGATAGCCTGACACTACTGAAGTCTATGGCTGACTAGCCTGATACCACTGAAGTCTGTGGCTGAAAAGCCAGACATTACTGAAGTCAGTGGCTGAATAGTCTGATACTACGAAAGTCCATACGCTTTTTATTACTGACAGACATAATAAGGATCTCATTCATAAAGGGCCTCTGCACTCGTGGCGGAGGCCCCGCAGTTGTGGGGGGAGTCTCTGCACTTGAGGCGGAATTTCCACAATGAGAATAGTGAAGAGCCTCCCCCACGACTGCGGGGCCTCCGCCACGAGTGCGGAGCCTCCCCCACAAGTGCGGAACCCCTTTGTGAATCAGGCTTAGGCCACCCAGATGCAGGCCAAGGACACCAAGGCAACAATAAACCTAAGTTGAGGAATATGTACAAAATCAAAATGATGCCCAGTGTTGCAGAAGGGACATGAATCTTAAGGACCCTGTGAACAGGAGCCCACAGTCTCCTGCCACATCTGCTCACTCTGAGGAGCAGCCCGGCTCCTACAGTCTCAGCCATCTGTGATCTTGGTAGCTACTAGCCTTAACAATTGCTCCCACCACCTCCTCTCATAAGTGGCATGGGGTGGATGATTTTTACAAGGTAGAAGAGATAGTAATGATTGTTTTTTTACCACATTAGATATATCTGTGTACTCATGCGTTAACGTCCACCTAAAGAAGCAACAATCTTTACTTTATGGACACGGGGAGCAGATTGCTCAAAAGACAGGGACAAAACTCTGTCTCATTATCTTATTGTTTAGATTGGTTTTGCTGCTCACCAAGATGAGCTCAGGTTTGGTGCTCTCATGGCCAAGCACATCCTTTGTCACCTTGATCTCAGTAACACTATTTCGACCACAATTTTTCTCTGGACAAGGCCCTCATTGCAACCCTAAATGCTCATGGAAAGCCCCATGTGTGCTGGTAGTGCCCCATTTGCTCATGTTTGGCCACATATGCTCAGTCCAACCCCATTTGCACAAGCATAACCCCTCTTGCTCAGTGAACTCTAGTAAGTGCATATATTGTTCCACAGGTACGGTCCCAAATGATTAGTGCAGCCGTCCAGGTATAGCTCCACGTGCACAGGTATACACTGATCTGTTTGTGTATATTCACATTTGCTCAGTGCAGCCTGAATACCTGCAGGTGTAGGGCCTTAGGCTCAGTTATACATCTGTAGGTTCATGTACAGTCGCTTATGCTCATTGCAGCCCATATGCCCCAGTGCAGCTCCATATTCACAGGTGTAAGAGATGGCTGAGCTATGTGCCTGCAACTAGCATGCCTACTGTAGAGGTTAGCAAGACAGGAAGACAAACACTCAGATACCTGAAACAATCAGATACCTGAAACAGCAAGCAGCATGCCTACTGTAGAGCGCAGCCAGGCAGGAAGACAAACACTCAGATACCTGAAACAATCAGATACCCAAAACAGCAAGCGGCATGCTTACTGCAGAGCTTAGCCAGACACAAAGACAAAAACTCAGATATATGAAACAGGCAGATACCTGAAACAGTCAGATACCCAAAACAGCAAGCAGCATGCTTACTGCAGAGCCCAGGTAGCCAGGGAGACAAACACTCAGATACCTGAAACAATCAGATACACTATCGGATACCCAAAACAGCAAGCAGCATGCTTACTGCAGAGCCCAGCTAGCCAGGGAGACAAACACTCAGATACCTGAAACAATCAGATACCTGAAACAATCAGATACCCAAAACAGCAAGCAGCATGCATACTGCAGAGCTCAGCTAGCGAGGGAGACAAACACTCAGATACCTGAAACACTCAGATACCTGAAACAATTAGACACCTGAAACAATCAGATACCCAAAACAGCAAGCAGCATACTTACTGCAGAGCTCAGCTAGCCAAAGAGACAAACACTCAGATACATCAAACAATCAGATACCTGATACTATCAGATACCTACAACAGCAAGCAGCATGCTTACTGCAGAGTCCAGCTAGCGAGGGAGACTAACACTCAGATACCTGAAACAATCAGATACCCAAAACAGCAAGCAGCATGCTTACTGCAGGGCCCAGCTAGCCAGGGAGACAAACACTCAGATACCTGATACTATCAGATACCCAAAACAGCAAGCAGCATGCTTACTGCAGAGTCCAGCCAGCCAGGGAGACTAACACTCAGATACCTGAAACAATCAGATACCCAAAACAGCAAGCAGCATGCTTACTGCAGGGCCCAGCTAGCCAGGGAGACAAACACTCAGATACCTGATACTATCAGATACCCAAAACAGCAAGCAGCATGCTTACTGCAGAGTCCAGCCAGCCAGGGAGACTAACACTCAGATACCTGATACAATCAGATACCCAAAACAGCAAGCAGCATGCTTACTGCAGAGCTCAGCCAGGCAGGAAGACAGACACTCAGATACCTGAAATGAAGCAGACATGAGGCTATGTCTATGACATGCAGTCAGACTGGATGAATGTGGTTTGGCAGGAAGAGGCAGCCGCAGCCCTACAACACCCAGGATGTCTTTTTCTTAAAGCAATCAGCGGCATATGTTCCCACACTGCAAAGAGTTCAAGGGTATGCCTCTTTTAAGTGTCGTAATCAGCATTAAATAGAAACCTGGGTGTGGTAGAGTCAGCTAAAGTACCACTGTAGTCATGGTTAATTTGCACTTTATTAAAAGAGAACTTTTTAGATTGCTTCTAACTTTGGCCTGATTCAAAGAATCTGCAAGATACTACGAAAAAAACAGTCATCTACGAAATCGGAAAAACATTCTGCAGATTGTTTCCGGAGGGAGAGTTAAAATGGGTCCCAAAAGATGAGTTTCCCATTCTAAGTTTAGTAGATTTTTTGCTTTCCACTAAAATCCATTCATTAGTTTTTGGAAAACTAGGAAAAAACCTACAAGTAAAAAATGCACGAATAGCTGTACTTCTAGGGTTCACAGAGCAGTTGATTAAACTCAAACAAAACATTAATAGGGCTAGTTGGGAACATTTGTGGTTGCAAATTGGCTGTACCAGTTTACAACCCTCTTGAATCTGATTGACACAGGAGGCATGAAAACTGAAGCAGGGCCAAGAGTGATTGGTGTGGACCTTATTAAATGGCGAGAAGTGCACAGCTCTGCGCTCCAAACAACCAGTGACATTACACCCCATCCAAAAAACGAGAATTCCATCAATATTTAGTATGGAAGGTTCCCATCCTGACTGATTGAGTGAGAGTTTTGTGGGTGTCCTGGCATCAACTTCCAGGATGACTGATAAAATAAGGAGATGATGGAGTGAAAATATGAGCTTTCGGATGTTTCCAAAACAATAGAAAGGACTGGATGATGCCGAATAGGTCTTGACCGCCCTGAGATTGCGATAGGGCGCATAGTTGGAGAACATGTTGCTCAAGGTAGCAACAGCACAAAGCTTCAAAGATACATCTTTTCTCCACTGGGAACCAGTGGAGAGTGCCAAGATGCTGGGAAATTGAGTCACTGACATCCAGCACACAAGGTAAAGCAGCAGCCTTTGGGTGCAACTACTGCATGACAGCCAAAGAACTGTTTTAGTAATTTTGTCAGGACAACTAAAAATCCATGAAAGGTTCCTGCAGACTTCAGCAGCAGATGTATTCTAATTTTCTAATGTAATTAAATAAAGTTGAAATATTTGTTGACACCCACGCCAGTATTCGTGGGCTACCTTCCGCACTTCCACCCATTCCTGCACATTTGTGCATATGGGAACTATATGAGAAGCTAGCCTGTGTCTCCTTTAGGAAGGAAAGCCAACGCAAGAGGTGATGTTTAGGGGTGTGGACTTTTCAAAACCTATTTATCTATAGGACAAATGTCTACAGAAATCTACATATCCTGCAAAGAAATCCACTTGTCACACCAGCTTCTTAAATAAATTATTTGGCCCAGCACAGAAAAAGTTTCAAATTTCTTAGGATAGTAGAGCGGCGCCCACAGGCCTGTGCAGGTGGCAGTAATCTGACACCATCCCAGGAATGATGCCAGGGCTTCAGCCTTAAGGGAAGGATAACATCTGAGGAGATACTAGCAGTAAACAACCAGCGACCAGTGCTTAATTTAAGCCGGTGGTTACCGGTGGAGGGGGCACCTGCACTTATTTTGGGGGACCAGCACTTATTTTTCCGTATCGGGGGAAGATATATCATTATTTTATGCAGCGCAGCAAGGGTGCCTGTGTTGCAGGCAGGATTGTTTTTGTGCAAGAAGGGACACCTTCTTGCACAAATACAATCCTGAGAGGCATTTTCCTCTTTCTACGTGTGCTGCACAATGCAGCGCACATAGAGTAAAAAACGAGGAGAAATAAAGATATTTCTCCTCGTTACACCTCACCTGGGGAGGCATAGCATTTTGACACATTCCCAGGTCTACCAGTAATGGTAAATCTGTGAATGCGCCACAATCCATGGGTGGATGCGTGGGAACACCCACGCTCCACCCATGGAACACCTCAATGGTGCAGAGCAATGCAACGCAGCGAGTTGCGCTGCCTTGCTTTACTCTACATTTACCAAGCCATGCAGGGTCATGCAAGGTGGCCTTGCGTGGCTTGATAAATCTGACTTACTTGCAAAGGTGACGCAACTCAATGATAAATTTGACCCAAGGTACTTACCGAGTGCAAGAGAGGAAAAACACACAGATCAGAAAGACAGAGGAAGAAAAAACGTCACAAAGGGAGCAATCAGGAACCTCTAAGAGAGAGAAAAAGAGGCACTGAGTGTCTGGTAGTGGATTAAAGACTACCGGCCTTGGTATTCGAGGCGTGATTTTTAATTGCACTAGCTGACTATTTCCGAGAAGAGCTTCCGGCACCGGCACCTCATTCTTCCACATAAACAAAAATCTCAGAATGGACAGCCATCTGCGGCAACCAGCTTAGTGCACTGTGATCTTATGAAATACCATAAAGGGGCCTACATAGCTGATTGAAACTGCCAGCTTACTGTATTCCATGAACTGTGTATCTGTCTCTCACACTTCGTCATTCATCATCATGCTAAGTGCTGCATCCCATAACATGATAACCGCTTGTAAAGCGCACGTTCACCCAAGGGTATCTTGGCGTTAAATAACAGATGCTTATTGTTACCCAACTAAATGGTACTCATTTTATTGACCTCAGAAGGATGAAAGGCTGAGTGGACCCCTAGGATTTGAACCTGTGACCATGAGGTCGAATACAGGCCCCTACAGTGGATGCATTAGTCCACTAAAACACCATACCTCGCATTTTGGTGGTTTTCACGCACGACATGGAAAGGCTTCCCACATAGGATCAGGGGAAAAAACAACACCGTTCCAACTACACGCCCTTCAGAGTGTAGCGTGCTACCCATGTAGGCAAGCGCTTCAGCACTTTATGAAGAAGTAGTAAGCGCTATATAATGTTAAAATACAATGCAACTTCGAATGTCTTCCTTTATCATCTGTGGTCTTCTGTAATCTCTTTATTTCTCAAGTGTCTCTCTCTGTCAGCCCAAACAGTGCTGCAAAAGCATGACTCATGGTTTCATATTGACTCTCCATGAGAAGCATTTGTTCCCTTGCCTCTCCCTCCCTTGTGTGACCCAAAAACGAGTGCCGCAGTCGTCTCAGACACTGTGGCCTTGCAGGGTTTGCTAATATTGTTGTTTAAAATAGCCTTTTTGCAGCAGCAATAAGCACACCGCCAAGCCGACCTCTTTTATTCAAGACGTGTGCTTTTTGTTTTAATTGATGAAAGATCAGACGGCAGCGCTATACATTTCAACATTGGAAAGACTTCGGGATCAAGTTAAGCTTGTCAGAAAGAGATGATCGACACAACGGTTTGAAGGGCTCTGGTTCCCTCTGCTGGCCATTTAGCGGAGGTTCCTGCATTGCACTTTAAGAATAAATTGCATCGGGTTCTCTATGGGCTTTAAAAATGAACAGCGTAGTTTAAAACGTAGAGATTCAGATTTTGCTCTATTAAAAAGATACACAACGGAATTGTACATGGATTTAAAATGAGATCCATCGGTGTGGAGAAAGTGATGTTAACCGCAAGAGAAACGGATCTTGAAACTGTGATAAAGAGCTGAGTGAAGTACAAACACAGACTTACAGACAGACACACAGACTACTAACAAACACCAGAGCACACAGACCGACACCACGCAGGCAACCACAACACACACATGTACAGCAGCAAGCAAGGCCTCTGACCTTCTTCAGAGAAGGAATGAAAGTAAGAGGCTACTTCTACCTGACAGAATCTGGTATTCGCCCCACAGAACCACACTGCTTCACCCTGAATTGTGGGCAGGTGTTCAGAATAAGAAATGCCTTCTGAAATAAATAAGTGAAAATGTCTCAAAAGAGATAAAAATGCAACGTACTTTGGTGAGTTCAAGGTGAGGTGGTAACCTTGAACTTTGCTGCCCGCCTTTTGCAGATTTAGCATATGGAGGTCACTTGCACAAGGGGCTTTTGCAGCAGCTGAACAGCATACGCTGCGGGGCGTAGACAAAGGCTTCCCGATTTACCCAATGTCTCGAATGATTTTAGGCAACAGGGTTACCCTTCCAGCGATTAATTTGAAAAAAAAAAAAAAAAAAAGAAGTACCAGGGCCCTCCCCAAGAGGCCACTGCAGCTTGCACCACTATCGCCCCAGCCAGCGCTGCCAATGACAGTACCAACACAACTACTAACCTTCACACTGCTACAAGAGTGACAATTCAGATTATTCCAGACCCCTAAGCTATGAGAATGGCTTGGGCACCGGGTATTAGTCCTTTTAAATGTTTATTTAATTAATAAACAACTGTTGTGTGCTCATCTTCTTTAATTTAGACAAACAGTGCCACCATGTGGCAGACTGTTATAAGCACCGGTGTTGGCAATTAAGTGCAGGTGCTGAGCACCAGAAACCACCGGCTCAAATTAAGCACTGCCCTTCTCCTGCATTCCTTATTTGTACAGCACTGGTGATTCATTGGGTAACAGGATCTTTAATGGAGGAGGATCAATAGCCAGATATATATAAATCAAGAATATATGGTAGCATCATCTATTCCAAGCTCTCTCTTGGATCAAGAGTCTTGTTCAACTTCTATATGCAGAACCTTTTCCATTTGAAAGCATATGAAATTTTGTTGATGGCCTTTTTGGTTCCTTGCAGACATTCATGTAGTCTGCAGGAGGTTTCAGATTAATTTACTGCTTCTATTAAAGAGCCAAGCTGTTAAGTTCAGAGATGGGTGGGTGTGGCTGTACTTGCAGTCGTTCATCTGCAACCATACTCTGGTCTGAACATCACCTTTGGAGAAGAAGGCGAACAGAAACCACCACTACCAGGACCAAGATAATCCTGGTTCTAGATTCCCTCTGTGCAGGAATTGTCCCAGGTTAGACAGCTACGCAGAACATCACTCAACTAGCTCATTAAATGTGTATTTTCCTTAGAATTGAGCTCCAGACACCTGGATTTGATGTCTCTGAACTTTGCAGTTATAGCTGTTGTGCATTTCTGCTGGGAAAAGTTCCAGAGTCTACTGGGATCCTCAACATTCTTGCCACCCATCGTTCCCACACTTCTCCTGATAAAACCAGTACCCTACTTGTGTGGATGGGCCTATCGCCAGTAATATGACAGGCCCAATGCAACATGGAGACATCAAGTTTTTGCCATGAACATTAACATATTTTGGCGATGTGGGGAGACCGAAAGGGCTCGGCTGCCGCTCAGGGACACCAAATAAACCCCGATATTTCTGAAAGCTAGACAGCCTGGGGAGTCCAGGGTTGTGTGACTTGCATGGGGGCAGGTCAAGGGTAAACACCTCAATCAGCCCCTGGGTGGGCAGAAAGACCATTGTATCGTTTTGCAGTGTGAGGGCAGGCAGATGCCAGGGTGGCCGCTCCCATCCCATTTCTGTTTTTTAAAAGAATGACCTTCCCTGGTGTCTAGTGGGCTTTGTCTTGCTGCCCCCGGGGAGGAGATTGGGGATGTTTACCACAAATCTGCCCCCATGGGGCAGAAATACTGTTGTACCCTTGACTGTGGAGGGGCATGGCCCTGCATGCTGATGGTCACACAAAACAAAAAACTCAGAACACAAGTTAAGCTTTTCCTTCACAGCCTGACTTTCTCATTTTTAGAAGAAATTCCTTATGGTGCTTGGACTAGAAGGATTTTCTGCTTCAGTGTGGTGGACGAACCATTCACTTACACCGCATTACATAGGTAATGCGCATTACATAGGTAATGCTGTGGACGTGAATGGTTCGTCCACAGCACTAAATCGGTTAATGTGAGAGGATTCATTGCACTTTTAAGATGTAAAATTGCTTCTCCTGCACTGTCTGGGGCAGTGACAATAGCAAAGAAATTCGAAAGAAATCAGAATGATCTCCGACAAACAGATAAGGTACTAGGTATAATCCTATTTTTTTGACATTTTGGAGTATTTGGCTTATTTTGTCCACTTTTACAGTTGATTGCACCTATAGATTTGTTCAAAGTCATCGGGAGCAGACCAGTTGGTTTGTTGGAAGGTAATCGGGCATTCCCTTCTCTTTTCATTACTATATTCTTTTGCTTAATGGCTCAGAAAACACAAAATGATATGTGTATTTGTAAATAACACTAACTCCTTGGCTGCCTCTTGACACTAATGACAGAGGCTTAGTTTTACCCATCTCACTGGTACTCATGTTATGAAACTAAGGAAGATGAAAAGCTGAGTGGAGATGTCAGGATTTGAACCTGTGACAATGGGGGTCAAGTGTCTTTGAATCACTTACAGGTCAGCAGTTTGGTAGCTTTGTTTTAATGATATTGTAAGAGAGACCTCGTCTTATGTTAATGTCACCTGTGTTTCTATTTGGATAAGAAATTCCATTGGTGAAGTATCATTAGGAAGCTTGATGCCAGGGAACACTGGTATGAACATATAAAGAACTGTAGATGGGTAACAGGGAAGAAAGGGGATGTTTTTCACCAAGGGTTATGAGTGGCATCTAATATACAACAAATGGGACACTGGAGTTGTCTTTGGTGTCACTCAAAACCATGATGTGAAAAAACCTATGTTATTCACTGACAATCTATAATTTTATGTTATGTACGGCCCCCAAAATCATCTGCCCCTGCTTGCAACTGCTAGAAAGGGGCAGAGGAATAATGGAGGAGCCACAAATACACGGATTCTCCTCCCTGTCCCAAACGTAAAAAAACATAAATAAAAACCTGGCCTCCTGCCACCCACCATCCTCTGTGCTTTGCCTCACTCCCATCCCCTGAAGCTGTGCTTCCTGCTCTCCAGTGCTATATTACCAGGCCCACATGGAGCAGTGGGAAACAACTTCTGTTGCTTCCACTGTTGCTTTGTCGTATCAGGAATCTAGTATTCGCGATTGTGGCGCTCAGTCAGAACCAGACATGGCATTAGCAATAATGCTGTTAAAGTTTCTCTCAATGATTCAGTGATGACTAATCTAGCCAAAAATAAATTATTTCCCCATCTCATGACCTCTTTTAACTATCTGTTCAAAACAGTTCTGCAATAAGACAACATGCTCGATTCTTGTAAAGACTCCCCTGCTCCTGGGAAGATTTGATTTTATAGGAGTGAAACAACTGTTTCCTAGAATGGGGGAGAAGGTTCAATCCAATAATTACAGGGGTGTGCATTTGAATTCACAAAGTAGCAAACTCTGGATACTTCTGAGATGCATACCTGATTAATCTTGACGGGGAATCCAGGTTTAACCGTGATTGTAATATTTACATCTGTATTTTGTCGCATTTATTTTTGCACAAGTTACTGGTATTTATCCAGATTTATATTTGTTCTGTGGAAAAGGAAGTGGTAACTACGACAGTTCCACATATTTTTAATCAATAAATGCACACTTATACTTTGATGCCTGTTGGGATTTAAGGAAATAGGTAGTCATATGCAATCACATGCAACTCATGACATTTTTAGCATTGTTGTACAGTTATGTGTGCACATCTACAGCCCTTTAAAGCCCACCATGCCATCTATCCAGCTAATCGGATGGCAGTCATGATTGGGAATACGGAAAAGTCTTTTGGAGGAAGTTCTAATTTTTTGGTTTTGAAACTGGAAGCCTTGCTCGTAATACTCTTAGACCAAGGGCACTGAAATCTGATTAAATTCTAAACCAGGTAGCGAGGTAGCTCAATCAGCGAAAGCCATACTGGTGCCACGTTATGCAATCTGCAGGTCATGAGTCTGAATCCCAGCAGTTCACACTTAGCCTCACATCCGTCCAAGGTTGATGAAATACCTACAACTGAATAGGGTGGGATCTGGTGTTTACAGTGCTTAGAAATGGCAAAACTTTAGCAGAAGATGAAACACTATTAAAAAAAAGTTACTTCCCAGTCAGGTGTGCAGACAAGGGGGAAATCATTATGCACATAGGAAAGCATCCGTTGTGTACAGCAGTGATAGTCTAATTTTGGTAACGAATCAAAAGGGTACACAAACAAACTAGGAGTGGGCCAGGTCCAGGCACTTTCTAAATGATTTTATGACCCAAGGTGGCAAATGTCCTTTAGTTGCACTCCTACGGCATGTCTGCAGTCTGGGCCTGACATCCACAATCATCTTCAAACCACCAGAATGCACAGATTTCAGAGACATGGAAGCGACGCATGTGGGAGGAAGCCTGCATGTCCACTAGTCAAGATGTCCAAGAGGCAGACCCAGCATAGGTGCCAGGCGATAAGGGCTCCAAAGATTTATGGTAGGAGCCAAGGGGTGTGAGCAGGACCATCACATTGTTTATCCTGGCTGACAGAGGAAGCATGGTTGTCCTTCTGTAACAGTGAGTGGCTGAGGAGTGGAGGGAGCGACAGAGTAAGACAGGAGAACTCCAGACACCAATTTGTTCTTCCTCCCTGAAAATATAATCTCTCCTAAATCAGATGATCCAGCACACGTTGGACTTTTCTCTCTTCTTAAACGGCTGGGGAAAGCAGCAACAAACAGCTGCAGGCTATGGTAGAAATCCATGACCTACCTCTCCAGCTGCAATGAGACTTTCATCCAGGAGGTGGGACAGAAACAATGGTGACATCTGGACTGGATCATCGTAGGAGACTCGTGGAAAATGGCAGTGTAGGAAGTGCATTAGATCTGTTTGCAGCCTTTCATACGGTCCATTACCAGATACTCCTGGAATATCTTGGGAGGCTTTGTATTTGAGAAGAAGCATTGGAAAGGATTCAGTCTTTCTAACAAACATCAATGGGTTCGCCTCGGTTCTTTCACCGCTCTGCATCATCCAGTCCCATGGGCATTGCACATTGGTCCACCTTGTCTCCTTTGCTTTAAAGCATTTTCTTAATACCTCTAGCTTATCCGGGGCATAGTTTAGGTCTTCTGATCTACATGTGTGCCGCTGATACTCAGATGGTACCCCCTTGCTGTCTCATTCAGAGGCTCTTCATGAGGTGCAGTGGTGGATGAATGCAAACTGTCTTAAATTAAGTCCTTGCAAATCTGAGATTCTTCTCGCCAAATACTCAGTGTCTCTTTGGAACTCGAGTCTCTGCCCTATCTCTGTGGGCCCTTGCCTTCCTCCCTCATAGGTAGTCAGAAATCTTTGAATCCTGACTGATTCTGACATAAGATTGTCCCCTCAGTTTTGGCAGTTTCCAAAATTTAGTGTTATCATCTTTGAGTTTTCATATCAGTGTCAGGCTTTTAAAATCTTGCACATAAGTGTTGTGAAATAGACACTTTTCATCACTTTCGCTTGGACTTGTGCATTTCCATCCATGACGGGCTACCAGAAGAATCTATGAAAAGACTTTCACCTGTTCAGAACTCTGATGTCATATTTACCCACTGTTGCTGTGCTTGAGCTACACACACCGCAATCAGCAGTACACAGCCTTCATCTCACAATGTACATGAGGAGCAGTGGGCAGTTGACAAAATACATATAACTCTAGGACATCCCTAAATCCACTGCCATGCAAAATATTCATCATCATGCTAACATTGCTATGTGCGGCTTGGTGAAAAGTCACAAAATTGTGACCATTCTGATGAAATTCGAATCCACTGTTTTGGAATGACTTATCCCTTGCGCCATCTGAAAAGAGCACACACACTACATACAATTGCCATTTGCACTGTGCCTGAAGCTCATTGTGCAGGCCCTCCTCAAAAATTGACCGGATTTTGCCAACACAATGGTCATCTTTCGCAGAGTTTTCAGTAATTTCAGCCATTACTTCAAAGTCTGAAATTGGTTAAAGAAGCTGCAATAATCCAATACTCTTGCCCTCAGTGGCCCGCAACGGGTTTGCAAGTCCCCACATGGTTCAAGGACTGTTTGAAAAATACAAAGTTATCCACAAATATGTAATTCTGAGGAGATGCAGAGTGATCCATGTCTTGGACTCCTCAGAAATGTGGGCTAATGAAGCAAGTCTTCCAGATTCTCACATTTTTGGAGTATGCTACCCAGGCAGTGAACGGTGAAAAAAACAGGGGGCCTGATTCACAAACGGCCTCCACACTCTGGGGGAGTCTCCGCAACTGAGTGAGGAGACTTCCCCACGACTGCGGGGCCTCTGCCGCGCAGTCGGAGGCCCCTTGTGAATCAGGTCCAGGGTCTGCATTTTCTCTCCAAGTCAACTCCTGCATGACCAAATGCTGAATATGAGAAGAGAATTCAGAGAGAGAGCAAAGATTACAAAGCTCTTTCTCTGGCCAAGAAACGATGTGATCCTTAAACAGGTGGCAACGCTCTCTGCACCCGGCTTAGCACTTACTCAATGGTCTAAACAGCACCGGAAATAGATTTGTTTTCATTTATAGGGCATGACCCACAAATCTAAGAGTGCTGTAAAAGGGTAATACAGGAGAACATCATTAGGTACTCAAAATGCCTTTGTGAATACCCATCTCTGTCTATACCTGCCTTAGAAACAGCTCATTCTAATGTCTGGTAATATTACTCCAAGCTGTTACTACATCTCAGTGCAGCGAGGGCGGGGAGTGAGAAAGGTCGGAAACTCAGTTTAAGTGATAATAGAAACCCAATGTTCAATACAGAAAAAAAACATGCTTTTGTCGCTTTCATTGTAGTGTTTGTTTGGCAAGCTTTACCTCTTAGAAAAAATGCATTCATTTGTAAATTTGTTATAAATACTTTTATTGGCAAGGGCTTCTGTAAACTCCAGTCATAATCCCTGGCATATCGTTCATCAGGACAATACCTTCCTTGTTATGAATGACCGTGAAGTACCAGAAAAGGAAAGAGGAAACCCCTAATGCAATTCTGAATAGACCTATGAAAAAGGATAATAAAAGTTCTCCTAGATTTCCTTCAAGCGGCAGGTGCTTCCTTCCTTATTTCCATCCATTCATGGTGCGGGCTGGCCAAGGCTGCCAACTTCTGGGGGATTGTACGTTTCAGCACGCGCTCTAGGCGCCGCATAAGGTGCTTCACCTGCTGGGGTGCAAGCTACTGGCATATGCACCCAACACCGAAAGAGATCCTCAAAATTGTGTCTCTTCTAAGATCTTCGGTTGTGTGCAATTTTCATGCAATTGACAGACTTGGGAGGACAGGTCTAGTAAGGCAGCACCATATTGAAATTGTGATGGCAAAAGGGCAAATGAAAAATTATTTTATCAAAATATATCTGCTACTGAACAATGCAATGATCCACAAAGTACTTTTGGCTGTGCCAACATGTAGTAGTGCCAAGGCAGGACATTTGCAGTGTCTGCCTTTAACGGATGTGGGTATTTCCTCTCTTTCCATGAACTCAGTCTTAAAAACATGTTTACATGGCCAGCAATAGTGTACCGGCCTTTGTCAGAAAGATGTCCTTATATTCCAAACTCTTTGCTTTATGTGCATTCATTATCTTTGTTTTTTGTTACTTACTATGTGATGTTCAGAGTGAGGTGTTCAGAAGCCACCATCTAGTTAGAAAACACCTATGGGTCTAAAGAAGAGGATGGTTATGCTATAGGTGAGTGAGTCATAGGTGAGTGGGTGAGCCAGTATTGAAAAAACAATACATTCCAAAAACACAGAGGGGTTTGACACTTTTTCATTTCCACCTCATAAAAAATATTTTGCTGCTAGGAGGGTCACTGGACCGAATTCTAAAAAGTGATTTAGGGCCTTATTACAAGTACAGCAGTCCCAGGACCACCTTATTCGCAGTGGCGGTCCGACCACCACGGTCGGTTCACATGCCGTATTACGATGGTGGCGGTTGAGCCCACTGCCTCCACCGGGATTCAGGATCCCCCGGCGGTGGCAGTGTGGAAAAGGGCAGTAAATGCTGGTGGTGCCAATGCCGACACTGCCGAGCATAAGATCTGCTTTTCCACTGCCCATTTCATGGCGGGGAGCCCGCCATGAAAAGGTAGGCGGATAAGCAGGTAAGGGGCCCCACCAGGGCCCCGGGTCCATCTGGCCATGGGGGTGCGTGTCCGGGGGGGGGGGGTGTCACATACAGTGCCCCCTGCAATTGCACCTTCGTTCGTGCACGCTGTGGCATGCATGACATGGTGCATACTACACCGTGCAGGAACGTGCAGTAGGCGCTGTCACAGCAGCAGTCTGCTTGTTAGACTTTCCTATGAGCCTAAAAGACTGCCACCATGACACTGCCGCCGCACCGCCCTGGATTCCAATTCGAATCCAGCGGGCTTGACGGTCTTCGTTGGACCGCCAAGGTGCCGGTCCCAGACGAAGACCGCCAAAGTCGTAATAAGGCCCTTAATGTTAATTTCCTTCTCTGTAAGTGAGTATGAGTGCAGAGCAGTGAGTGTGTGACACTGCGCATTAGCAAGTGTTATAAAAAAAGTCTGTGTAGTATCAGGGGCAGAAATGTGAATGAATCTGGCTAAGATCAGTAGCAGAGTCTCTCTGTGAGTCTAGGTAGGATAAGGTACAAAACTATGAGTGAGTCTGGGCATTATAAAGACCACAGCTTGGACTGACTTGTTTATTAACAGGAGCAGACCTCTAGGTGACTCAGGGTATAATCAAGACCAGATGTCCGGGTGAGTGTGAGTATAATCAGGAGCAAAGTTCTGACTGAGTCACTATTATCCACAGTGCAAGTGTTTGACTCATTTACTTCACCAGAGTGTCTGCCTCAAAATCTGCCCTTTCCTTGCCTTTAATGATGCTGTTAACTTGCCTCAAATGCACAGAGTTGTGATCTTTCTTCTTATAGGAAACTCAACAAGTAAAATCCTTGATTCAACATGGCAACTCGCTCTTCCACTTTTTGAGTCTGTAAATTGAGTATCATCAAACTGACAAGTCATAGCACGTAGAGACAGCAAAAACCGATTTGAAGTGCTAGCTAAAAAATATTAAAATTCCTCACTATGGATAGGGGGTCACTCATCTCATTATCTTGCAGGGTAGTTGAAAATTAACAATATTAACACCGGATGAGCTGAGCGGGCCACCCCTCTTTGTCGAATGAGGAATCTCTTCTCCACTAAAGACTTGTGTTATGTATCTTTTAATGCTGGACAGAACTTGTGTGTGTCACTACTTGAAATTTTGATGAAATCTGAAAGAAGGATCTTTTTTCCAAGACTGTTGTTGATTTTTGGCGCTTTTAAAAACACACACGCTGTCTTCTTCAGGTTTACTCAGATCTTTGGCTGAACCCTGTAACTACCAATGCTGTTAGCAGTTTTTACTGCCTCTTCTAAGCTGATGTTTTTGCATTCCACATTGATTTTTGGAATTTTTTACAAAGACACAGTGGCAAAGACACAGTGCCTTCAACGCAGCAAGTGCGGCAGTGGATTTAGTGAATACACAGAGATCCCCCCCAAACAGGCAGAGATCTTAAAACAGGCGTGCGGCCCTCCATCAGGAGAGCTGAGCCTCTGTTGACCTGGCAAGTCAGTGGGCAGCCCACCAGACTCTAAATGACCCTACATGACTGCAAAAATTAAGGTTGACATTCAATTTATTTGATGATTATTTTTCTCTTTTCGGTTTAGAAAATAAGGGGCATACTAAGGTGGCCTATTGGAAATGTTATCATGAGCATCCTCTAGGGAATGAACAAAATTGAAAGCAATTCTGATCGTATACTTAAATTAAAATTGGAAAAGAACAGTCACCTTAAAGGATTTACAAGTTATAAACATCCATGTCTCCCTTGGAAAACAACATAACTCCTAAATTGATAATGTGTTAAATTTAGTGGAGAAAATGAAATTAGTTCGTTCCCATTTTAAACCTATCATTTTAGGGTACTGACTACAAAAACACATATTGTATGGCAGCTGATACCAGCTATGAGCTCGGTTTTCTACAGAGAGTACAATACAAACATGGATAAAAGAATTAAAAAGCTGTGGCAAAGTGATCTTCAAACGAATTGTTGAAGCTGAATGAACAAATCCAGGGAGATATATCGGGACAGACAACCTAAGAAAGAAATACAAGTAAACTCACAACGGACTAACTTGATGCTTTTATTGACTGCCCCTGCTGAAATCTTCGACAGAAATGTCTTTCCTGTGTGGTATGAAAACAAAAACAGATCAGACATTCTTGTTCCCAAATTACTGAGATACGGTATTTTCTAAATTCATAATAAATTGCAATTTGTCTAGAATATACCAGTTCTGTGATTTAATAAGCATAGTTACCTCGTTGAGCGGTCAAAAAGTGACTTTAAAACTAAAAAAAACTAGGGGCAGAGGTCAGCAGAGATGGTCAAATAAAGTATTTACCGAAGTATAAAAAAGAAAAAATGCCGGCCTTCATAGGTTTTTTTAGAACTACTTTCGACTGGAAGGATCCACAAACAAACATGAAACAGGATCTTAAAATAATTTTTGGATAATAGTACCTAGTGTGATAGGAAATTAAGTGAAAAAAGAACTGAAACCTGGGACTCATGTTAAGCAGGGGCTACCTACTGTGAATGTGGACACAAATGGCTCACATATTTTAAAGTATCAGGAGACATTTCGACTACTGCAACACGTTCAATTCCCTCCATTGATGCTATTCAGCTATAGATAGCAGCTTCTAAAAATCAGGGGCATAGCATCTAGATACACTTCCGATTACTACCATCCAGCAGTTATTTATTAGTAAGCGGTTCTGTATAGGGATGACAAGGCCCAATGGGTAGCAGAGGGCTTTACAGATTAACACTTTCATACAACCCAATGTAAAAATGAAATCAAATATCTTGTATAAGATAAAAATGTATATCTTCTATAACATATAATATAATAATATACTGTAGAATATATGGTATTACAATTGTAAGAAACAGTTGCAAAAACTGAGAATAAATATGCACAGTATCTCAGAAAGGAAACAAAAATTATTGGTAAAATACAATAACCGTTCTGGAAAATTGTCTCAGAGAGTGATGATTTTCACTGCTGAAAGTGTCTCTGACAAACCAGGCTTTTCAGCTTTGTTTTAAAGATAGTAAAGGAAGGAATTGTTCTGATGTCGGGTGGGATGGAATTACACAGCCTAGGTGTCTGAAAGTTGTTGTCTTCTTAAATCCTGGTGTCTCAAGAAGGTATTCCCTGCTACGATCATTGTGTCAACTGACTGAGATGGATAGTTTCTAGGAAGGTAGTTAGATGTTCTCAAAAACCAGACTTTAGGGGGAGTGGCCAAGATGGCGTCGGAGTGAGTCGTATGACTCCGTCTCTCCGTCCTCGCCGAGTGGTTCCGACCCCGCCGCCCTCGTAGTGGAAGCCTCGCGGTTCACGGATCGGTCGCCAGAGCTCCCGTGATGAACCAGACCCCTCCATGAGCGGGAGGGAACAGCCGACTCTCTTGGAGTCGGCGGAGAAGACGGCGGCCTGAGTGGAGCCGAGCCTCAAGCTCCGCCGGCAGAAGATCCCGGCGGGCGTGGCTTGGCCTGGCCCGATGCAAGCGGAGTAGAGCGTGGCACGCCCTATCGGCCTCCTGGAACACAGCGGCAGGTGACGCAGCAGCAGCGAGCCTGGCCGGGAGAAGGTCGGAGCGCCTGAGGTCCCGGGGGAAAGTAGCATCTCCACATGAGTAGAAGGTGTGTTGGGCAGTGGAAACCCGGCCCCCAGCAGAGGGAACAGATCGAATGTGAGCAGCAGCCCAGGGGCAGGCGAGGGGCTGGGCCCCAAATTGCCTTGGTGCCGGATCGGGCCGGGAACGGCTCCGGGCACCTGGCGGTGGGCCCCCACTGCGGGAGGAAGCCATGTGCAGCTCCAAAGGAGGCAGTGGTGACGGGCGGTAAGTTTTGCAGCCGAGGGAGTTCGGAGGGGGCCCCGCAAGCCGGCGATCAAGAGGCAGAGGCAAATCGGCCTACTGGAACTCAGAAGCAGGCGACGTGCCGGCAGAGGGCATACCCTGGAAAAGGCCTAGAAGGGCTTGGGCAGCGGCAGATCAGAGCACCTGAGGCCCCGGTGGAGCGCAGAGCCTCCGCGTGAGTAGAGAGTGAGCTGGGCAGGGGGGGTTCCAGCCCCCAGCGGAGGGAGCAGGCCGCATGTGAGCAGCAGCTTAGGGGGAGGCAAAGGGCTGGGCCCTGAATTGGCCCGGGACTGGCCTCCAGCACCTGGCGGAGGGCCCTTGCTGCGGGTGGAGAGCCCTGAACAGCACCAGAGGAGGCAGTGGCAACGGGTGGTAGATCTGGTCGCCGAGAGAGTTCAAGCCAAGAGAGAAGCGGTTTCCCACCAGGAGAGGCGGTGAGCGAGAAGCCCTGTACAGGAAAAAGGAGAGTGGGGGAGATCGTGGGCAGGGCCCCTGGCACAGTAGAAGACCTCCGAGACCCCAAAGCATTACAGCCCAGGAGACACTTTGCACAGAGGAAGGAGGAGCAGTCGGAGCCGGACTTGAGAGGGAGCACAGAAAAGAGACGAAAAGGGGTCTGCGGCCGAGGAGGCCTACATCACCCCCAGTGAGAGAAGGGAGTTACTGGGGCCCCCGGCTGAAGCAGCGAAAGGATGACATCAGTGAGAGCAAAGAAAGGGGGCACCATTAAAGATATGCTACTGAAACAGACGAGCGCCCAGGACGGCGATCCCCAGGGGGGTCCGAGTAGAGTCAGCTCACCAGCGGCGGAGGAGTTGGAGGCACCAGCCACGTGCCCCTACCTGGAAGCTTTGTTGACCTCCTAGCAGTTAAAAGAGACCTAGCAAGTGAATTGCAGGCAGTTCGCAAAGAGATGACCGACATTGGTGAACAGGTGGACGCCATTGAGGGAAGAGAGTCTTCTTGAGACGAGGAGATAGAGCAGCTCCAACAGGAGGTCATCCGCTTAACAGATCAGCAGCTTGACTTACAAGCACATGCAGAAGATTTAGAAAATCGCTCCAGGAGAAACAATATTTGTATCAGAGGGGCCCCAAGAGAGGCAGACGAGGGCGACATAGAGTCCTACGCTTCGGAGCTGTTCGCCCACATCTTGGGAGACACACAGGCAGTGGAGATCCGCCTAGATCGGACTCATAGAGTGGGTCCATGGGGCCCTAGCTTTCCCCGATCATTAGACATTTTGACCTGTGTACATAACTTTCCTTTGAAAGAGCGGATATTGAAGAAAGCCAGGGAAACGTCAGCTGTGTCATTCCGGGGACAGACCTTGCATCTTTATCAAGATTTGGGGGCTTCCACGCTCCAGAAGAAGAGAGAATTTCACCCAGTCATGACATTTTTTCGCGAGAAGAAAGTGGCCTATGCATGGGGACATCCTTCAGTATACTTTTCCGCTGGCAGGATCAGCTCCACCTGATCCGTTCCCTCTCAGCCGCATGTGCACTGCTCCAGATAGAGCCCCCCCGAGGAGTCGAGACAGGGGCCAGCAGCTGCAGTCCCCGAAGAGAGAGCGGAAAGCAATGGCGAAGGGTCCACGCCAGGAGGGTGGGAGTCTGGCCCAGACCAGGCGACCATGGCATCGGAAAGGAGAGCTTTACTGAATAAGCTGGCCGAGGACACTTCTTCCAATGATCCTGCATGAGGTGAACTGGCTTAAGACAGAGCAGGGCGACGGGGTGCGGGTGGCTGAGAGGCGGACTGAAACTTTTGGGACTTGGTCATTCACCCACACAGAGACTTCACCACTAGTAGAGGCCTTCTGTCTTCCTTCCCGATCCAGAGACTATGGTTGTGTTTAGTTACGGTTATTGTTTTGGGGAATGTTAACGGGTGCCCACTAGGGAGTCACATACAACAGGTTAATCTACAGAAGCTTTTGCAGAGACCTTGGGTGTTACCGAGGAGGCAGAGGGTAGGGGGACATGGCAGGGAAAGACGAGAATGGGGGGGAACTACCCATGGCATCATTAGCAAAGACTCTTAGGGTATTGACCCTAAACGTCAAAGGCTTAAACAACCCAGTCAAAAGGAGGGCAATACTCGCATACCTGAAACAATCACATGCGGATGTCTGCCTCCTCCAGGAAACGCACCTGGTGCGTAGTGATTGGCATAGATTAAAATCCAGGGCTTTTCCGCAGCAATTTTTCTCCTCTCTAGCGCACAAAAGGGCTGGGGTGGCATTGCTGTTCTCTCGCTCCTTCAAAGGGAAGGTGGGGATGCAGATAGTCGAGATTAGGGGCCGCCTACTGGGATATTGAGTCCACTTCAGGCCCAACTCCATCAACTTGGGCTCGGTATATGTCCCTAATGAGGGGGCAGGAACAGTTCATTCAAGAACCCACAGTAGAAATTATGACCACACAAGATAGATGGGTGATCCTGGGGGGGGGGCCTTAATCTAGTCTCAATAACGAAGTAGACCGGTCGATTCTGAGACAAGGGGTGTCAGGGGAGATCAGTGCTGGGGGGGGGCTCATAGATTGCAGGAACTGGGATTGAGGTATATCTGGCGGAGTCAACACCCACACTCAAGGGATTACACATTCTACTCCCATGTACACAAGTCATATGCCAGGCTGGATTCTTTTTTAGGTACGGGGGAAATTTTGTCAGCGACGCAGTCAGTGGAAGTTGCACCCCGCTCACTATCTGACCACTCAGCAGTTACGTTAGATCTCTCCCTCCCCTTTCATGAGCAAAGGCCTCGGTCCTGGTGGTTGCGAGAAACACTCCTCTGTAGGCTGGAAGGCTGGAAGGCTGGAAGTAGTAAAACAAATGGATAACTTGATTAAGAGCTATATGAAAATTTATAATTCCCCAGAGATATCAATTGAGATGATTTGGGATGCATTGAAGGCAGTAATAAGAGGGGAATTGATCGCTATCTTTGCGGCAGACAATAAGGAACGGAGGGACAAGCGAGATAAGTTACAACAACAAACGTGTGAATTAGAACTAATACACCATTGGGCGCCTAGGGTTTTGGCGTCAGCTAGAAGCGACTAGGAAGCAATTGGCTGGCCTAGATCTAGACAACGTGTAATACTCGCTCCTGCGCCTCAAACAAGCGTTCTACGTAGGAGGGAACAAATGTGGAAGACTGTTGGCGAACAAACTTAGAGGACATCGCCAATCCAATGCGGTGGAGGCGTTGCTTGAAGATGACGGGACAGTAGTGGAGGGTGATGAAGCAGGGGCAGAGCGGTTCCGATCCTTTTATAGGGATCTATACTCAGCGCAGGATCTTTCGACCCCGCTTATCGCAGAGTATCTGGAAGAGGCTAACCTGACACGTTTAACTGAGGGACAGGCGAGGGCCTAGATAGCTCAATTAGAATTGAAGAAGTAATAGCGGCAATCTCCAGGCTCAAGTTACATAAATCGCCAGGTCCCGACGGATTTTCGGCCGGGTTTTACAAAGTCTTTTGCGACTTGGTGGCCCCCATTCTCACTAGAGTATTCAACGTGATCACGAGCTCCGAGACACCCCTCAGTGAAGGCGGCGGTCACGGTTATAGCAAAACCCGGGAAGGACAACAGACTGTGCGGGTCTTACCGACCTATATCGCTTTTAAATGTAGATGCTAAGCTTTTTACAGGGATCTTGGCGGCCCGCCTTGCCTCCAACATGCCTGGATTAGTTGACCCGGATCAATTGGGGTTTATCTCGGGCAGACAGTACTCAGATAACACCAAGCGCACCCTCCGTCTTATAGATAAGGCGGCCCACTTCCAACGAGAGGCGATGCTCCTCTCAATCAACGCGTAAAAGGCCTTTGACCGGGTCCACTGGGCTTATTTGGAAGCAGTGCTGGCAAGGTACGGATTTGGGGACTGATTTCGAGCATGGGTACTGAGCGGGTATGGAGGGCCAAGGGCCACGGTCAGAGTGAACGGCAGGGGCTCTGGGAGCTTTCCCATCGAACGTGGCACACGGCAGGCCTGTCCCCTGTCCCCACTTTTATTTGCGCTTTATATGGAGCCATTTGCACAGCGGGTTCAGGATGACCCACTAATCACTGGCATGAGATTTGGAGGAGAGAAACACTTCTTTACATTATACGCAGATGATGTAATTGTGTCCCTCGATGACTCCCGGGAGGCCTTACCGGCATTCTTGAGAGAGGTGGAAAGGTTTGGGGCGGTTTCGGGATTCAAGATTAATTTCGCCAAATCACAGGCATTAAGCCCAACAGTGACACGTGGCACAAAGGAATTTCTTGCGCAAACATTCTCTATTAGATGGCAGCGGAGTCTATCCTACCTAGAAATACACCTCGCCCCAACCATTTCGGAAGTGGTAAAGGTTAACTACAGAAACCTAGTTAAGAAGGTCCAGACGGATCTCGCAAGCTGGCGTACCTACCCTTTCTCTTGTCTTGGAAGTATAGCCACATTGAAGATGGTGGCCCTCCCCAGAGTTCTCTATACTTTTTTGACTCTGCCACTATGGCCCCCGCCCGGGACGCTTTCGACCATACAGAGTGCCTTTCAAAATTACGTGTGGGTGGGCCAACGTTTCCGAATGCGCCGGGAGCTTAGCTGGCAGACTCCAGCAGAGGGAAGCCTAGGCATTCCGTGCATTCTCAGATATGTCAGGGTGGCGCAGATTCGGTTCATGGTGGAGTCCCCGCGCCCGGAATCGGAGAAGAAATGGCTCTTTATGGACAGAGCATTAGCTGGCAAGTCTCTGTGGAAAATTCCGTTTCTGGGCAGACCGCATAGACCTCCCAGTCTCCACCTGTCTGCGATCACGTCACCTACCCTTCAAACTTGGGATGCACTTGTCAAAAAGGACTGCCTTTCATCGTTCCCCTCCTCCCTTTTACTGGTAGTGGGGAATCCGGACTTCACCCCGGGTTTAAAGGAGGCGGCATTCCGGGAATGGCCGAAGCCCAGATGTAGGTCGGTGGGTCACTTTTTTGATGAAGATGGCCCTATTCCATTCAGTACCCTAAGGGCTGACAATGCCATTCAGCAGAGTGAAAGATTCCGATACACACAGATCAGACACTGGGTGATGCAGCCAGAGGTTAAAGAGGCAGCTCAACGTCCTTTGACGTAATTCGAGAGATGGCTTTTAAGTACAGAATCAGACCAGCATTTAGTATCAGAATTATATACGTTACTTTCGGAGGTAGTCTCAGATGGGAAGTCTCCGGCTCAACTGCACTGGGAACGGGAACTCTCCCTTCAGGAATGGCAGGATATATATTATCGGACGAGACACACAGCGACCAATACAGCTAGCATAGAAACCGCGACAAAAATCGCTACATATTAGTACTTCACGCAGGAGCGCCTCCATAAAGGGAACCCTGGCACAGAGCGAGAAGTGAAGGCGATGTGGGGATGCAACCGGGTCACTTATACATATTTTATGGGAGTGCTCTAAGCTAACTCACTTCTGGGACGAACTCCTGGGAGGGATCGACCTCCACTTCAATACTCAAATCCCCCGATTTCCTGCATATGTGGTGCTGGGCTTACCCAACCCATTGACATACCCACTTAAATCCAGACGAGGTAGACATATCGCAATGGCACTAGGGGCGGCTCACCAAATGATCCTGGCCCTATGCGGCACCGACAGGACTCCGACCAGATTGAGGTGGCTCCATCGTATTTGGCACTTGGTGGGGATGGAAAGGCTATCTTCAACACTGAGAGATCAAGGGGATACCTTCAGAGAGGTCTGGCGTCCATTTATTATCCTTCTATCCCAGGAATTCACAGAGCTTACCTGCCCTAAATATCTAAAATTACTACAATTGATCGAAGCATAGAGCTGTTTATTTAGACGAACATTATGGACACTCTAGAGATCTGCCAATAGCTGTGCATTAGCTTCATGGGCACCCAGGGGAGGGAGGAGAGGGTGGGAAGTGGGGCTAGGGGTAAGTTTCCTGTTCTTGTTATAAGTTGCACAGATGGCTGACAAAGGCGGAATGTTGATGCTATGCCGGTGAATATGTAAATTGCAATTATGTCTTGTGTTGCAACAATAAAAACAAATTTAAACCAAAAAAAACAGACTTTATTTGTGATGCACCTGGCCTATCATCACCCAAAACAAAACTGCTGCCACTGTGAAGTCCATCAACTCAGGGGACCCATCAGACCCCTGCCTCTACCAAGCCTGCTCCAATGGACTGCAACCCATCAGCGCCATGCTCACACCCATTCTGAATGCCTCCACCATTTCCGTGACCTTCCCAGATGCTTTGAAACATGCAACTGTCCTCCCTTTGCTGAAGAAACCTTCCCCAGACCCTTCAACTCTCACCAACTACAGACTGATCTCCCTGTTACCATTCCCGGACAAGGTCTAAGAGAAAATCATCAACAGATGCCTCACCGTCTACTTCAATGACCACGAACTCCTTGACACCACTCAGTCTGGTTTCAGACTCAACCATAGAAACCGCCCTCATCACCTCCATGGGTGACAGCTGCATGACTCTGGACAGAGAAGACATGACAGCACTTATCCTCCTGGACTTCTCGGCAGTGATCGACATGGTCTCCCATCCCATCCTCATCCAATGCTTACATGACATAGGAATCCAAGGACACGCACTCCAATGGATCTGCTCCTTCCTGACTGGAAAGACACAGTCAGTCAGCATGGCACAGTACACCTCGGATGCCCATGACCTTGTCAGCAGTGTTCTGCAAGGATCTTCCCTGAGCCTGACACTCTTCAACTCATCCATGGTCCTTCTAGCCAGCATCATCCGCTCTCACAACATCAATGTCCTCTCCCACGCCGGCCAATGATACGCAACTAATTCTCTACCTTACAGACAAGACGCACAGTACCCGGATCAAGTTCAATGACTGCATGACTGAATTTGCCTACTCGATGTAGATCAACTGTCGGAAGCTAAACACCGACACAACCGAAATCGAGATTTTCAGGAACAGCATTTCACTATGGGACATTTCATTATGGGACTCCACCTGTTGGCCAACAGAGCTAGAACCGACAGCCACCCCCCACAATCCACACCGAGAACCCTGGGATCATCATCAACAGCAAACTCAACATGACCGCCCAAGTCATTGCCGTCACTGCCTCATGCTTCCATAGCCTGAAGATGCTGAGGAAGATTTTCAAATGGCTCCCGACCAACACCTGAAAAACTTTCACACACGTCCAAATCACAAGCTGACCTATGGGAACACCCTCTATGCTGGGATCAACAAAAAACTTACCAGAAGGCTGCATTCCATTCAGAACTAGGCAAACAGAATCACTCTCAAGCTGCACTTACATCACACCATACCTGAAGGAGCTCCATTGGTTCCTGATACACAAACAAGCACATTTCATACTCCTCACCCACATTTTCAAGGTACTACATAACAGTGGCCCAGCACACCTCAACAATCGCATCTGCTTTCACAAACCTTCCAGACACCTATGCTCTCCCGGACTCCTACTTGCGCACAACCCACACATACAGAAAGCTAGATCTGCTGGTTGAGTCTTCTACATCACTCCAAAAGCATGGAACGACCTGCTGCTACACATAAGAACCTCCTCCTCACTACCTGAATTCCGCAAGAAGCTGAAGACTTGGCTTTCCGAGTAGACCCACTCGGCCCTAGGTTTGGCTAGACTCACCTGCTCAGCGCCAGGATACCCTACTGGGTGATAGTGTGCGATAGAAATCTGTATAACAACATAACAAGCAGGCTACTTTAAAGTTGTTAAGTGAGTTAAACTTTAGGCTGTGGTGTGTCATCCAGGCTAAATTAATTTGAATTAATTCTATACATCACCTTTAATAATCATTAATGCATATTAAGAAATATGTGTTTTCTTTAGTTTGAAATGTATTTATTTAATTTAAACTTCAGAAAAATAATTTGAGTGTAATTTAATATATTGCCATTATTAACCCCTTCCGTGCTCATGACGAGCTCAGCTCGTCATGCTGCGCGGTAGCGCTGTGCGCATGACGAGCTGAGCTCGTCACGACCCCACCCGCGATCGGAATGTCCAGCATACGAGCGGAAATCCGATCGCGGTCAAGGGGTTAAAATATATTCATTTCAAAATTAAGTTAATAGTTCTGTCGAATTTTTAATTTTTGTTCTACATTCAACTTTTAACATTAAGTTATATCTATTTATATTTTTAACGATTTTAAATACTTTAATTTAATATTATTTCCCTTGGAGTTTTATTTTAATTCCCTACTTCAATTATTTTCTATGGGACATATGCAGGAACAGTGGTTGGCTACGTGTGGTTCTGGACTTACAACTGTTTTATTTTTTACTAGTAACTTGCACTCAGATTTTGTTTTTGTCTGGACAGCAAGGTTCTTGTGACTTCATAGCCGCTCACTTCTTCTGCACATAATTAATGTGGATTTAATTAGCTGGACACTGTTGTGGATATCAGCTCCTATTCTCAGCGTACTTTTCTGAGCCAAGCAGTAGACTTTTTCAGGGTCCTAGGCCTACTTCTGGCCTTGAGGAGCTCCAGCCACCAGGAGAGTTCTGTTCCTGTTAATGTCTTTCTGAGCTGATGCAAAGTTCCTTTTCCACAGTCCATACGAAAATGACTAATGGTTGAGGGGATCAGTATCCATCAACCTTTGAGTGACAGAGTGACTGGCAGAAGGTAGATGCCACCAGAAGGTGAGATCTCATCATCCCATGTGCTTGCAGAGCAATAGCAAAAGAAAGAGGAATAACTACAAGGGGAATAATTAGTGTCAAATGCATCACATGTTTTCTGTGTGTACCTAAGCGGATACCAGGCAAGTTCAAACAAGGCGCTTAGTTACTAGGTGATGCTCACACAAGGGTGAAGGGAGCTCAGGTGGAGATGTTTTTAAGGCTTGGGCAAATGGGGGTCCGGCCTAAGATCCCAACTTTGTCCCGCTTAGTGTGCCTCTGCATCTGCTGTTACGTCCTGTGTGCATGAAGTGTGTGAGTGTAAATTGAGATTGCAGAGCTGTTCCTTGTGCTCAGTCTGTATGGTGAATTTGTCAGGGAAAGTTGACTCTAATGCTTATGCAAAACCCCAATTGCAGATGTAACTGTTTACTACATTAGTAAACTATACTAGTAAAAAGGTTTTATCCAACGTGTCCTAGTACTGAAAGTTGTCAATGGCAAATCTACTACAGGATACCAATATGCTTTTCTTTTACAGGTAATTTTGACATGTTTTGGAGCGGAATTGCAATGTAACATACTTTCGTTAACTGTAAATGCTTGTCATACGATAGAGTTTTTTTCTACACACCAGCCTAGCAAACCCTTCACCAGGGGTTAGATAGTTTCCCAGAATAGCAGCCTGATGGATGTAGCGTCCTCCCCAGCCCGGGCACATATAAATGATCACGCCACAAACAGAGCTCGGTAATACACATCTTTATTCTGTACTGTGTACACCGTTAATTGAACGTTCTATGTCATGGATTTTTATTAACCGCATCCAATCACTTACGCCACTGTTCTGTTGTTCTAAGGAGTACATCAGGGACGAAAGCAGTCCCATCATCGCTAACTCACAAGACACTACAACTCCCCCATTGTTAAATACAAAGTGCAAACAATACAATATATGCACTAAAACTCTTCAATAAGTCGTTGTGGCGCTCGAACCAATTGTCTAAATCGTGTCTTATGAGACTGCAGAGATACCGGAGAAATGTCTACAGCTGGCACTGGTGACATTAGCACACATAGACTTTAGACTCTCATAACTCCTAGGTGGAGAAGTCTCACTTCTGACATCTAGAGATGGTGAGCCTCGAGGCACATGCCTGAAATGCGAAGAATCTCATGTAATGGACTTTCCGGGGATGTGAGCAGTCACCATGTGTCGTTTAGTAGTCACAACTTGCATCAGGTCAGCATCAAATGGAGCATCAGACTTGCGCTTGCATCTTTGCCGTACGATTACTCGATCTCCCTTCTGGAAAGTAGTGTTCCGAGCCCCTCGGCGTCTGTCCGCATAAGTCTCCATTTTGCATTTGTGACTGGAATCAGTTCGAAGCATCTCATTGTCATTAATTTCTCTCTCAATGGTCCATTGCGGCAAGTTGGTTTGCATGGCTCTCCCAAACATCAGGGTAGCAGGACTTTCACCTGTAGCTGAATGGGAAGTTGACCTGTAGGCACGAAGAGCAGAATGAAGAGCTCACTTGAGTTCAAACTTTTATAGCGCAGCACGCTGAACAGTCTTTTTGAGAGTGCTCATAAAACGCTCCACAACACCATTTGCGTGTGGCCAGAGAGGTGTGCTTTTCTGATGCTTTATGTTTAGATGAGTAAGAAAATCTTTGAATTCTTGACTGTTAAAAGGTGGGCCATTGTCAGACTTCAGAATTGAAGGAACACCCCATGTTGCAAAAAGACCATCTAGCCTTTTGATAACTTTCTCTTGAGTAGTCAACAAGAGGTCTCCCACCAATGGAAAATGGGAATACTCATCAATGACAACCAACAGGTGATGTCCATTGTCAAGGAGTCCAAATAAGTCAATAGCGATTCTCTCCCACACGTTTTGAAAGATCAGACATGTTCAATGGATGCTGAGTTGTCTTAGGAGATATGCAATTGCACAAGTGACAGGCCTTCAATTCCCTTTTAAATCTTTCATCAAGATGAGGGAACCACACTCTATCCCGGAGAGCTCGTTTGGTGGCAACGATTCCACGATGTCCTTTGTGTGCCACCTCAATGACTTGCTGTCTCAATCTTTCCGGTATAACAATTCTCGAACCTCGCAAGACAATTTCTTTGTATGTAACAGAAAGTTCATCTCTGACATTCTTGAACTTCTGATATTCACTGTCATTTGAAAGAAATCGAGTATGTTGCTTGCAGTGGCGCTTTGTCCTTTTGCCGCTTTTTTCACCTAAAACTTTAAAAACTCATTTCTCGGGTTCTACTGATTGTATTTTTGGTGTTTTGTTGTCCTTTTATTCATTAAAATTTGCTCTGTTTTCTAAATTGGTTTGGGATTTTTCCTGTGTTGTGTTTTCACTTTATTGCTGTTTGAGTGCTGCATAAATACCTCACATATTGCCTCTAAGTTAAGCCTGACTGCTTTTAGGCCACGCTACCAGAGGGGTAAGCACAGATTAATTTAGTGACTTTTGTGGTTCACCTTTGTAAGAACTGTGTTTATTATTTGAGTGGAGCTTACACCCCTCTCAACTAATAACCCAATTTCTTACACTATCCAACGCAAATCTTGATTTGTGTCGGATAGTAAATCACACCCCAACACTTTGCACCATGTGATGCAAACCTGGTACAAAGAGTTAGTAAACCTAAGCCTGAGTGTCAGTAAGTATGAGTGAGTGAGAATGAGTTAGATTAAGAGTGAATGCAAGTGAGTGAGTGAGAATGAAAAAGAATGAGTGTTTAAGAGAGTGTGGGTGGGAATACATGAGAGCGAGTGTGAGTAACAGAATGAATGTGAGTGAATGTGAGTGAGAATGTGATTGTGAGTTTATTATTGGCACTGGCACAATGAAGGTGACTATTGTCCTATAGAGATACCCATGGCATGATGCTGATGCTGGCATACTTGCAGTAATTCTTAGCATGACAGATGCCTGTGACAAAATATTGGCATGCCACACTGGGGGTAATTCTTGGCATTAAGGGCACCAAGGGAAAAATACTGGTACTAGCATACTAGAGGTAATTCATGGCATATAGGGCACCAATGGAAAAATATTGGCATACATGAGGAATTTCCTGGTATGTGGACACCAGTGGCAGAATTCTAGTACTAACAAAATGAAGGCATTTCTTGGCATAAAGGTGGGCAACCTGGCATAAGGGAGGGTGGGAACCATGACAAAATGCTGGCACTGACATACTGAGGTAATGTTTGACATAAAGGTCAACTATGGTATATTAACGGATTTTATGTTATTTTTTATATAAATGGCGCCCGTGGAATATGGGGGTACCTATGACAAAATGCTGGCCCTGGCACAATGGAGGTCATTTTTTACATTTGGGGGCACCCACACCACAAAACAAAATGGGTCAACTCCTGGGGAGCGTCAGGTTTCATTGGCTTGGCACACCATGAAAGGATTTGAATAATTAATGAGTGCCCTGTAAATGCCTTTGGCAGTTGAGCACATGTATGTGAAAATTGTGCTTTAAAATGCACTATTTCATCCCATTCTTTTCAAATTTTTCTTGGAGGTGAGAAACCCCCTGGAAGAGGTCCGACTTACTTGTTTTTCTCACTGACTACAATTCAAGGCTAGTATTATGCCCCAGAACGTTCAAAGATAAAGTCAGCACCATAATATAGATGGTATCTTAAATAGACATTTGTCTGTTTAATGCTGTTATACTAATCATGAAGTTATTATGGAACTTCACCAATGTCAATTGTTGTGATGTTAGGGTCATGTGACATGCCTTCCTGGAAAAAACAGGGTTGAGGGTCATATGATGTCACTTCCTGTGATGTCACTAAGATCAAAGGGTATGTGATGTCACTTCTATTACCCCTGGCATTTTGGTGAGTCGATGCCAATGCTTAGAACTTCCTCAAAGTGAAAACATTTAAAATAGTATGTTATGTGTGTTAAAGCATAGGGATGGTTATGGATACCGGCTATGTATGTGCTGCAATATAGTTTGTGTTAATCACTTTTACATGTTCTTTGACAGACATTCTGGCAACACAGCAATCAGGACTGGATGAAATGCTTTCCTTCAAAGAAAGAATTTTGCTTCCTAAGGCGAATGTCTGAGTCTGTCAGCTTATAGGGCCCGTCCTGTTCCCCACCAACCTTCATGGGACCACCAAGCTGCCGAACTGTGCCATCTTAAATATTTTTAAGGTCCCAGGCAAGACATATTTTGGTCCCCCTGTTCGTAACAACTTTAACTGTATTACCAGTTTTCAACTAATTTAAGCTGTCATGTTGCCAAACAATATTGACTTACATGTTGAACAGTCAGAAAGGGAGCAGGAATAAAACATCCAACAGCTCAAGCCACCTGTAGCCTGACAGCTAAATAGTACCAAAAGGAATCTTGAACAGGCATTGATTAAGTCATTTTTTTGGACTTGGATCTTATTTTTGGTGTAGCAAGAACAATATTTTACGTGGAATTCAGTGCCAAACTAGCATGTTCCTTACACTGTAGGATAGACATGCTAAGGGTAACTTGGTGGATGTTTAGTGGAACACTGCATAATATTAAAGTAATACTTATGCACATAATGCTTGAAATGATAGCGTTAAATGAGGAATATTTGTCATCACAAATAAATCCCACTTCACAACTGCCATTTTCGCTGCAACTGAGAATATCGAAGTACTGCTGCTAGAATTTTCGCAATTCATTAATTGAAATCTAATCATTTTCTCCTTAATCCTCTTCCCCAGCTTGGTCCCTCCAGTTACTCTCTATGTGTACACATCTCTAACTAGACAGTGACCTTCAGCTCTGCTGAGTAAGAGAATGGGAGGGGAAGGAGACAGGAGAATGACAGAGCAGTAAAGAGAACGGTATGGCAAAGTCAACTAGAGGGAGACAATAAAGGCAGAGAGGAGGTAGAGAGACAGGTGAAATATGGAAAGACATAAGGTAAAGATATAAATGTGTGGTAGCTAAAAAACATATACAGAGAGAAGTAGAGGTACACAAGAGGAGAAGTGAGGTAGTGAGATGCGTATAGAGAGAGTGGTGAGGTCGACAGAGAGAGGGAAATGGGAAGTGAGGTATAGAAAGATACATCTGGTAAAGAGATAAGTGAGGCAGAAAGAAAGAGTGAGGGTGAAGAGAAAAAGAGATGAGATGTAGGGGGAAAGGAGGTGCAGTGGAAAGACAGGGGGAGTCAGAGAAAGATAGGTGATGTTGTTATACTGGTAGAGAAAGAGTGGTGGTGTGAAAAAACATAGGACAGAGAGGTGCGAAAGAGAGGTATATAAAGACAGATGTAAGGTAGAGAGCTTGAGTTGAAATAGAGATGGTCGAACAGAAAACATGAGGGAGGTTGTAATAAAAGAGAAGGAAGGTGGCAGGAAAGAAGTAAGGAGAGGTACGGTACAGGGTTGAGAGGTAGAACGAGGGAGAGGAGAGGCACTGTATTGAACAAAGGGTAAGGAAAACTATAGGTGGTGAGCGGGAGAGGCGGAGTAGAGATGAGATAGTGAAAGAGATGTGACATGCAGAGAGAAATGATGTAGAGATATCAGTGAGGTAGAGAGTAGTGAGTTAGAGAAGCATTGAGAAATAGAGAGAGGGGAATTATAGAGGGAGATGTTGAGCGATGGAGAGATAAGGTAAAGAGAGGTGACACAGGTGGAAGAAAAATACAGGGAGGAGAGACAGAAATAGAGCAGATAGATGTGAGTTAGACAGAGCTCAGGTAGGGAGGGGCAGAAAGGTAGACATGTAGAGGTATACAACTAGTGGTAGGGAGGGGCGAGGTCCTTAGATACAGGATACAGGTACAAGGAGCTCGGATGGAGGCTGCACTAAAAGAGAGGTGAGGTAGAGACAGTAGAGATAAAAATATGGTACTGTAGATACATGGAGCTGTAGAGAGAGAGATGCAACAGAGAGTGGGGTGTGATAGAAGAGGTGAGGTGAAGAGTAGTGAGAGATATGAGCAGGGCCGTAGCTTCAGGGGTGTTTTGGGGTGTCACCCCCCCCCCCCCTAATAAATGTATTATGTTGTAAATAGTGGAGTACAGGTGCTTTAAGTCAGGTATGGTGAGGGGTCTGTCGGATTTCACCCACACAGACAAAAACACACACACATAATCTCTCATCTCTGTTTTAAAGGTCTTAAAAAATTGTTCTTTTACAAAATATTAAGTTTTAAGTACCCATCACAATCCGCGCTCCTCTCCCCTTCTACAGCTCCTTAAGGGATCCTCCTGCGTCCTGCCCTGCTTCTTATATAATGTATTTTAACCAGCGTGATTGTTGGGAAATATGAATCGCACCCTATTCCCACGGTTTCACCTCCTGTCCGTTGATGTATAGCGCTGCCATTTTATTGTACCTAGGTTAAGCGCTACATACATTATAATACAAACATGTAAATATATGACTGTGCGTAGCTTTTTCAGACATAAAAACGGTCTCAGCCTTTTTTTTCTATTATATTAACACAGTAATCTCACTATGTTGAGGAAATACCCAATTAAGGTGTTGCTGCCTTCAGATGATAGTTTTTGGCGGTGGTCGCTAAGCAACAGCAGTGGATGCACACCCTTTTGTTCTGCGGATTCTGAGGTGAAAGCCGTGGGAAAGCGCAGCCAGGCCGGCCTGGGAATGATCACGGGGAAGGAAAACCTACAATTTTGCCACCAATAATGTGACAGTATTTCCTCGTTTGTCAATTGTCCCATAATTGGAAGCTTTGTTTTCCACCCAAGCAGGAAACTTTTTTTTTAATATAAATTCAATTTGTTTCTCTTCCCAGTGGCAGCCGCGAACTGAGCCCCGCGAAGACCCGTCCTCCTCACAAACCGAGCGACGACACGTGCAGGACAAATAACAACAACAGGGCCTGTGAAAAGCGGAAACCAATCTGCGGCCGGCCCTGGGGGAGCCCTTGGCGGCCCCCTGGAGGTTTGCTACCCTCATTGTTCGGCGGCGGGGCGGCCATCTCGACACTTTTGACAAATATGAGAAAGCGGCGCTGCCGCTGCAGATGGCGGCCGGGGCCGGCCGAGTTCCCACACACGGAGGAAGCCGCCGCGCACAAAGACGGGCCTTCCACACCGGACGTGGCAGGGGGCTTTTGTGTCTGCCCAGGGTTGCGGGGCGCCTATTATTAGAGGTGGAGGGGGGGGGTGTTGGGAGCCCTGTTTGCGCCAGGCCCGGAGGCGGAGGAGGCCGGTGACCTTGTTTATTGTCCACCTGTCGTATTGTTTGTTTTCTCCTGTTTGCGCCGTCACTTTTTTTCCAGGCCGGTAACGCGAGGCCGCGCAGCTGCCAGAGAGCACACATTGGAAGGTGAGGTAGCTGTTTCTTTTCTCTCTGGCAATGGCACCAGACAAAGACCACTTCCCTCCTGGTGCTGTGGAAAATTCCATCTCCTCTAAGGTTGTGTAAGGGGCAGTGCATATACACGTATCGCAGAGTTATGCCGGGGTCTCCCTAATTTAAATTCAAATGTCTTTATTTTAGCTGGGCGTTAATGTAAGTACTGGGAAAATTAAATTCCCTATTTTTGTCTAAACCTCCTGTTGTCTGGTCCCAAAAGCCTCTTAAATGCAAGTAAATGGGAACATTTCTGTCCCCAACTTTTGCTTTTATTTTCCTCTTGTCTGCCAAATGTGAGCATGTTTGCAAATGTTGGCATATATGAGGCAGCAAATATAACTGTGTTGTGTTCACTAAGTCTCCCTGTAAACAAGATATAGTTGTAACATGGTCAATATTTTATTTCCTGCTAGCATTTACATGCAAAACAGGTACAAAGGAAAAACATTAAAATCTGCTACTTTTTCTCATTTGAAATATAAACTTAAAGCAACAACTACAAGCTAATATATTTGAAATGATTTTAGAAACTAAACTATACCTAAACGATTTTTAAAGCAAATAGACACAGAATTACTGTGGTAAAAAGAATGCATAAGATTTTACATGAATTGGTACGCTATCGCCTGCCCCTTCCTGAACCTCAAAACATGTACACGTGGTCTGTATGTTTTAATGAGAAAGGTGGCAGCCCTAGAAGACTACAACTTTTAATATTATTATTAAACATTATGTAGTTCACACCGCAAACCGAAGCAAGGTTTGGTGTTTCCCTTGCTCATCTCATCTGTGAGCCCTGAAAGTAAGACTGGTTGTCACAAAGTAACAAAGGGTTAGCAGGTAACCAAACTGCACACCCAGATAAGGGGAGTAAGATCGATCCAACAAGTAATCAATCTAGCAGTTTGGATTTCCCGACTCAATTACGTCCCGTACCAATATCTTACATTTCCTGTAACATCGCGGGTCTGCAGTCCCAGGTAGAGTCACAGGACTGGCAGGAATTAGTTGAGCACTATGACATCTGCATATTCCAGGAGACATGGTCAACCAAACCTTTATATCGGTTGGGATTTTTATAAACCGGCAATCCAAGGGCAGACCCGCAGGGGGACTAACTATCTGGGTTAGGCAGAATTTGGGTTTTACCATGAGTATAGTCCCCATTGATAGTCCAGATATTATGGCTAAACGCCTACAGGCTAACCCTAATACTGAGATAATGATCATAAATATCTACGCAAGGGGTCTTGCTGGGGGAAGACAATCCAGCACAGTTGGCTGTCTAGAGGACTTTCTAGGTGGACTGGTGGGCACCCCGAAAATAGTTATTGCAGGGGATTTCAATACCACCTTCGAACCCCTTGGTAATGAGGATTCGAAGCTGACGGAAGAAGAAGATGCATTATGGAGCATCCCTAGCTTAGAGTTACCCCCATTAAGAGATGGTCAGAGGCAGCCCTCCAACTTAAGTCATTGTGTATGGAGGGGGGGCTTAGAGCAGTAAATGGTCGTTCACCGTCCGATAAGCATGGAGCCAACACTTTCAACAACGGTGTAAGTACAAGTCGGATTGATTACATACTTATCAATCTAGAACATTGGTCTGAATTTCTTGTTATGGAGGTTTTGGAGCGGGTGGAAAGTGACCATAATCCTCTTTCATTAAAGATGGAAATTATGGGCCCTACACAGCTATTAAATCCACCACCGCCTTCTTCAACTAGCGAAGTCCAGCTCTGTAGCAGTATGAGGAGGGTAAAATGGGACAAGGTAGTGTCTAGTGAACAAGCACTTACAGACATAAGGTCAGCAGTCTCTGAGACCTTGGAAGAGTTACGAGCAATTACACTCCAATCTGAGATAAATGATAGAATAACGAAGCTGCATGAGGGCCTGTTTTGTAAAATTAGTACCCATTTTTTTTAAAACCAGGTAGTAGTTCAATTAGGCGAAAAAGCAAAGAGGTTAATTGGTACAACAAGGACTGTAGGGCAGCCTACAAGTCATTGGCTGCAGCTATTAAGTTGAACGATTATACTGCAGTCAAGTTTACCCGGCAAAAGTACAAATCTGTTTTAAAGCAAGCTAAAAAGGATTGGGATGAACAGAGGTGGGCAGACCTTTATCAGGCCAGCAAAGACAGTAACTCCCAGTTTTTTTGGCAGCAGGTAAAATGGGGAAGAGGGGGGCAAGTTCCCGCGCCCCACAATCATGTAGACCCGGAGAAGTGGGTTTCCCATTTTGCAACACAATTTGCCTTGGAGGCAGGGGGCGGAAATGAGTATGTACACACCACTTCGTCTTCTGACATAGTATTGAATTTTGACATAGGGGAAGTAGAAATAGCGCTGGGTTCAGTTGCTAATGGTAGGGCACCAGGGCCCGACGGGCGTACCGGCCGATTTGTTCCAGAAGGATAAAGTAATCTGGCAAGAGTATATACTCTTGCTAGTGAATGCTATAGCTAGTGGGGCAGCCATTCCAGATTCATGGAAGGGTGCAGAGATTTTGCCAATATTCAAAAAAGGGGATCGCTCGTGCGCAGGCAACTACAGACCAATCAGTCTCATAGATGCCATTCAAAAAATTATGGGTAGAATGGTACTAAATAGGATACAAGATTGGATTGTAGACAAGAATATACTAACTCCACTACAGGCAGGATTTCGCACCAACGTGAGCACGATAGATCAGGTCTTTCGGTTTGTTCTGATTTATTGGCGTGTCGTTGTGCTGGCTGGTGGTACCATTTATGTAGCCTTTGTGGACTTAAAATCCGCCTTCGACCTGGTTTCGCGAAGTAAACTTTGGAGGGTATGCCAGGACCTGGGTATGCCTGCAGAATTGTTATCTGTTGTAGAGCATCTACATGTTGGAAATTATGGCCAAGTACGTTGGAGCACCCAGGGTAATAAAACCAACCCATTCCCAGTATCTATAGGGGTGCGTCAAGGGTGCGTCTTGGCGCCGACCCTATTTTCATTGTTTATCAATGGGGTTGTAGATTATTTCTCTGCTTTTCCAACAGACGCACCGTCCCTTGCTGGTGTTAAAATTCCCATACTCATGTTTGCAGACGATACTTTCGTTATTTCAAAGACCCAGAGTGGCCTGCAGAGGGCCCTATTAAGATTTGAGGGGTTCTGTAAAGATCGAGGGTTAGTGATAAACGCAGACAAAACAAAGTTTATGGTCTTGCATAGGCACAGAGCAATAAAAGGCAGGGTGTCCCTTAATGGCGAATTACTGGAGCAAACTGATGTTTTTAATTATCTGGGGATTACGTTGGGGAATAGACTTAACTGGAATCCCCAGATAAATACCTTGGCCCTAAAGCATAGCCACTTAGCTGGTGTTTTGCTGAAGGAATATAAGACCTCACATACCCAACCCATGTACCCTTTACTTAAGATTTATAACACAACAGTTATATCCTCGGTAACATATGGCGCAGAACTCTGGGGCTTTAGTGACTTAAAGCCATTAGTCTTAGCACAGAACAAATTCGTGAGAAGTGTTATTGGCCTACCACAGAGCACTCCACTAAAACCAGTCTTCTACGACTTAGGTTGCAGCAGACTGGAAGAGGTTGCCAAGTTTCGTCCAATAGCTTACTGGCGGAGACTATGGACTAGCCCAGAGTTGTTACAGTATGCAGCTGCTCTAAAAGATGTATGGGTCCTAGATACTTCATGTAAGATTAAGTGGCTGCAAAATATAAAAACTACATTGGTTAGCATGGGATTGCGACACCTGTGGGATGAGCCAGAGAGCCAACAATTTCCCCCCAAAAAAGAGATGAAAAGACTCTACTGGTCTATGGTGGCAAACAATAATATAATTACCTCAGAGTCATCATCACTGACGGGCATATTCTTAGATTTTAAACCTGCCCACGATACGAGCAGTATTGGGATGTCATTACTAAACCTAGGGATAGACGTTTATACTTTCAATTTCGAGTAGGCACATTACCTGTAAATATATTCACTTGTAATTGGCACAGTGAAAACGACAGCATGTGTAAGCTGTGTTTGGAATACGAGGAAACCTATCAGCATATTTTATTTGTTTGTTCGGCATACCAGGCACCACGAAAAAAATGGTTGCGCCCACTATGTAAGAATATGGGCGTTAGGAGCAGTGCTGTCGCCTTGAGAATATTACTGACCTACACCGGTGCACAATGTGTAATAGCTGTTGCCAAATTTTTGAGTTGGATGTGGTCAATCCGGGAAAGAAATACGGCAAAAGTTGGTATGACCATCTAAGTATATCAAAACCATAGTTTATGTAGAAATGGGTATGCGGGTATTATACAGGAATGTGGCTGTCATCCCAAACATTAGGTGGTATTCCCTCTTGCTACTTTTAAACCCCCTCTTTGTACGAAATCTGTGTCCTTTTGATAAACATCGTATCTTATCTTTAAGTGTATCTTATTGTTAGTGTCACCTATAGTTATGGGTCCCTAGACCATTTGTCTTGCTAAGAAATGCCATTTGTATCACTGAGTCATTTACGCCTTTTTATACTAATATGAATTTTAAGGTATTTCATCAATTGAAACTTTTTTAATGTTTGGATTTTTAATATGACCGCATTTTTATACGTATATACTATAATAAGATTGTATTTTTTAATGGAGGGAAAAGCGCCTTCTTTTTGTAAATTGTCTTTTATGATCTTAACTGATCGAAATAAAGATTGATGATGATGATTTAGGATAACACAAGTGATCATTGTATGCCGTCCCCATCCTTTAAAGAGCGTAGCTTTATAATATTGTCAATAATGACAGATGAGGAACCTGATTGAAAACAAAGGCACGTCACCTGTTTATATGGAAAAAATACCTTGCACCCCCATAGCACGCACTTCACATATACATAATTAGAATTGGCACAAGTGAGTGTTCTGAAATGAATGCACAAAGTACACCATTGATAAACAAAACAATTCATATATATGTATCCAAGAATTTTGGCAGACAGGTCCCAGTTATGCCAGTGTTTCGCAACCGTGGAACAGGCGATGGGTGCAAAAATGACTGCCACCGAGACTATCATCTGGGCTGTGTTGTGAATGGAATGTGCTTCTGCTAATTTTCGTTCGTTCGTTTATTATATTTTTATTTGGCATATATAGCCATAAAAAAAAAAGAAAGTACCACAATACATACAATTAAAATATGAATTATACAAACACTGTAACCATAAAACATTATAAAACACAATAAAATCCTGATAAAATAAACAAAGGGAACTCTACCAAACCATAGGGAGTGCCTAATTCATCATCAACAAGGGGAAGAGATCACTTATACGTTGGGTATACATTTGTACATCCACCATAAATAACAAGAGTATTCCCAAGCATGGGTAAGATCGCATTTCTACCCCGCCCATTTTAAATTATATTACCAATTCCTTCAACGACTCCTGTATTACAATTAAGAATCTTCCCATTGCACATGTCACATTTAAAAATCTCATATTGACCAATAAACTAAGAGCTTGATCCCTACTAATAATTTCATAGGCAATAAAAAGGGGTTTTAAAAATGTTTTCCGTTCTTCTAAGAACCACAAGCAGTCCAACAGAATATGTGGGCCGTTGCATTTTACTTTTAATCTACATGTGCACAGACCTTGTTCATTCATCATAGCAGATTTTATCTTCCAATCAGTGTTGCATGGATTCAAGCCAACTCTAAATTTCAGGATTATATTTCTAAACTTTGGGTTAGGCATGGCCTCTATATAGGGGAATGTTTGATCATTGGTCCACCCATTTATCAAAAACCTGGAGGACGATTTACTCCTCAAGTAACCCAAATCTTCCTCTCGGGCCTTCGAATTAATAATAGCACGCAACACCGACTTGGGAATCTGCTGCCCCAAACTCCATTGGTCTGGTTCTAGGGAAAGTTTAACACACAACTTATCTAGCTTAATTCTAGCTTGGGACGCCCAATTTAGTTCGCTACCCTCTATTTCTTTTTTACAGAGGTTTGCTATTTTAGGGGGCCCTCACCATTCATTCTCTGCCAAAAATTCAATACTGCTTGCATGCCCGAAAATTCCAGGCTGTAAGATGACATTCCACTCGTACAGCCTGTATCATAGTTGACGAGGGGAGTGCAAGGAGCTGTTTAACGCATTTACCCTCTTCTAAGTTCCAATCCGATTTTCCTCCCATGTATAAGACCTCTACGCCATATTGGAACTGTGGGCGTACCAATGCATTAAAAGCCGATAGAATTGGCCGCAGAGAGGGGCCCCCATACTTTTGCTTGAATTGTTTAAGGCCCCATACTGAAGAGAGGGCCTTTGCTTTAAGTGACTGTATGTGATCCCTCCAGTTTAGCTTATTATCGAACCACATACCCAAATATTTATATCTATCCACTTCTTCGACTCTAACCTCTCCCAATTTCCAGTACAGGGAGCTCTTCTTTTCCCCAATACCATTATTTTGGTCTTTTCTAGGTTGACCGTGAGGCATTTTTTTAGGCAATATTCATAAAAGGCATCCAATTTTTTTGCAAGCCCAACTCTGTCATATCCATTATCACTAAATCATCTGCATATAGCAGACAAGATATATGGGTCCCCCCATCTTGGGGCTTACACCACCTGCCCTACTCAATATATTAGGCAAATCAGATAAAAATAGGGAAAATAACAATGGGGCAAGAACACAGCCCTGCCGCAAACCATTCATTATCTGAATTTTATTAGATAGGGTGCCATGGGAATCCAAGATAACCCTGGCCCAATTCCTTGAATGCATTTCCTGAATTAAGGCAAGTACTGCCTTGTTGATTCCGAGCTCTGCCAGCATACTCCACAGTAGACTACGATCTACTGAATCGAAGGCAGCTCGGAAGTCCACAAAGCAGCAGAACAGGTTACCTCGCACTTCAATTGCCTTTTTTGCCATTGCCCATAGACTAAGGCAATGGTCGATGGTTGAATGGCCCTCCTTGAACCCACCTTGCTCTATTGGTATCAAATTATACTGCTCTACCCAAATCTTCACTATGCCTAATAAAAAACTTTCTCCCCCACATCCAGCAAACTTATTAGGCGATAATTCTGAGGTAATGTAGCATCTTCTTTTTATAAATTGGCCTAACAATAGCCCCCTTCCAACTTTCTGGGAAAACCCCGAAGTTAAAATATTTTGGAAGGTCACATTTAAGAAGCTTGCCCACCAATCTATACTATTTTTTAATATGATTGCGGGTAGATTGTCTGGCCCTGCCGCTTTAGTTAGCTTTAGGGATTGAATAGTTTCTTTTATATTTTGGAAGGAGAAGTGCGGCCCTAGTAGTTCTGTCTCATACCTTATTTCCAAGGTCTTTTCCCTATTTATACCATTATACAGATTACTCAAATGGTTAACCCAGTCGTCTTCACCCACTAAACACCGCATTTCCTCTTGTACATTTCCCTCTTTTACCAGGCGCCAGAATAATCTTATATTATTTGTATTTATCACGTCTAACATTGTATCCCAATTTTTGGCCATATATTCTAATTTCCTATCTCTCAACTTATTTTTATACTCCAATTTTGCCACTCGAAGGCTCTCCATAATTCCCTTATCTGATCTTTTCCTTAACTGTCTTTCCCATTTTCGTACCCTCAATTTTAACTTCCTGCACTCGTTATTAAACCAACCATTTGCTCTCTCTTTTTTCTTAAAGACGGGCCCTGCTTTTACTTGTATTTTTAAACAATTTACGACCTGCTCTATTGTATGCTCGTACCGGGTTAAAATTATATCTCCTTGCACCAATTCATCCACAGCCTTTAATCAATTATTAAATTGTTAACCAATTTCAGGCTGTCCTCAGTTATACGCGTAGTTATACGTCTAGGATGTTCAATCTGTAGGGGGACCACTTTTTCTCTTTCCAACTCTTGTTCCATCTTTATTAGTAATTGTAAGGGCGTGTGGTCGCTACCTTCACACTGCAGTATTTCAAATCGTTCTACTTCTTTGAAATACCATGCGTTTATAAAAGCATAATCGATTGGGCAATTCTGATTCCCTATACGGAAGCTTCTGCTAATTGATGAGGTGTCTCTGAAACGTAATTCACAAAAAAATCCAAAACAAACTAAATAAGTGCTTCCTCCCTGCTGGATGGGGTGACGGTAAAATAACCCTCAAAAACCTTTAAAAACGTGCAATGGAAGGGATTTTATACAGCAAAAGATTTTATTTTTAAAATCAACATTCTGGGGAAAAATCTTGAGAACTGAGACAATTTAAAGTGTTTTGAATAACTGGACCCAACTGTTGCGAGTACAAGGCAGTGATATTATGGCCTTCTTTATTTGTGAACACAATCATTGTTAGACTTTGAGATTAAATCAGTCTGATTACTGGCACTTCGTGACTGTGCGTATGAAGTCATATATAAATAAGATGTAAACACTCCCTTCAATGTTTCGAGGACCTCCACATTTATATCAGTCAGATTTCATGAAGTAGTCTGCTATTAAAAATGTATTGCAAGAAACCCTCTTAAACAAGGAGAGAAAAACCTTCAATGTTTCCAACATAATGAATGAACAGAGCCGAAACAGTGCAACAAAGGTTAGGCGGAATTCTCCTAAAATGTTCTTTTTATTAACAAGGCTGATATAACTAGACAGTTAAGCAAAAAGATGTGTACTATTAGTAGTCTACTGGAACAATAGAAGCAATGCTTGAATTAATCTCAGCCACTGGTGATCACTCGGGCCGCATTCCAGTCCATCATTTTTCACACACTGTGCTTCTCCAGACAGACACCAGCCATAATCAAATCAATCTTAGTCCTGCTCCAGTAGGAACAGTCCAGCCCCAACTGTCAGGCCAGGTCCCCTCCAGATGGGAACACAAGCAACCACAGACCAGTTTCGGTCTACTTGGGTATTGTCAGTGATGTATAACTTGTGTCCTGTGGCCACGTCTAGGCAACTTGTAGCACTCAGGTTGTCCACTTTACAAACCAAGTGATAGAAGGAATGCATGGATTAATGTCAGCTACTAGTTGCATTCCTGTCTGTAATTGATTATGCATTAGGAACCCCACTATTTAGTCTGTTGGTAGGTATTAGTGAGGTTTACATGTGTTAATTCTTATAAGATGTTAGGTATTTTGGATATAATTATTGGTTTTGTACAATACAAATAAGTATTCAGTACAACTGATTGTGTAAAGCTTAAACTTGCAGATATCCAGGGGAGTTCGGCATTAGCACATCTGACAGCCGAATTCTTGAAACTCAAAGATGAGTATACATTAGAGCCTTTTCTGGATGACATCCAACCAACCCTGGCAAGGAAATTGTATGTTCAGTTTAGATTTGGGACTTTACCGCTTTTTGCTTTTACTAACAAATGGTCAAAAACTACACCGCGAGGGTGCCCTCCCTGCAACTGTGAGGAAGAGTCAGAGCTCCACGTCCTTTTCTTTTGCCCTGGCTATAAATTAGCGAGAAAGCGCTGGCTTATCCAACTGTGTAGGAATCTAGGGTTTGTCCACTGCGAAGAGGCATTTAGTGTCCTGAAGTACGAGACTTTTACGCCTATTGTTTTTTCTGTATCTAGATTTCTCACCTCGATGTGGCGCACTCGCAGGATGATTTTAAACTCGTTGTCGTGGTCTTAACCCCTTCAGTGCCCATGACGAGCTGGACTCGTCATGGCACACAGTGGGCGTGTGCTCATGATGAGTCCAGCTCGTCATGGGACCCACCCACGGGGGAAGCACTGGCGCTCCCCCCGTGGGACATAGATCTAGGAATTTTTACCGGGGAAGGCAGGGGAAGCCCTTCCCCTGCCTCCCCCCGCCCCCGTACACGTCATCAATAAGGCGCGCTGACGTCATTGGGGGTTTCCCTTTCTCCCCAGACGCGCTGGAAGCCATTTGCTTTCAGCACGTCGGGGAAGAAAGGTAAGTTTTGGCTCTTGGGAGGGGGGCATTCAAAGAAAAGAGGCATCGGGGGAAAGGAAAGGGTTTTCCCTTCCCCCGATGCCTCTTTTGTGCATTCCTGCTGCGCGATCGTGCAGCAGGAATGCCCACTAGACACCAGGGAATTTTTTTTATAGGAATTACTGTTTGGGGGAGCGGCCCCTTGGGCAAGGGTCGCTCCCCTTTTGGGGCCCATATGTTTTGGCGGTCTGCCCACTGGGGGGGGGCATATCGCGCCAATATTAATAGTGTTCTCAGTTTTAACTAAGTGCTGAAGCTCACACGTCACCGACAATCTATCTCAGCACTATTGGAATATAATTTTAGAAGTGTAAGCTCCATCACTAACCCACCTGACATTATCTGTACATCAATCATGAGTGGCCTTTCTAACCTTTGTTCATCAAAGATGGCTGAAAACTTTCACTTTGCAAATAATATACCAGGAGTCGACCTTGGCTTGGGGAGATGTGACGCAATGCTTTGCTGCACCCCACCTTTTACTGTCTTGTTCCCAACAGCTTGGGGAGTAGGTGAGCCGGGGCAGGTCTGGTGGTGGCTCCACAATAGCTGACGATTCCCGGCTGTATGCCCTCACTTCTACGGTTTTTAGACATAACTTTGTTTTAGGAAATAGAACTATATTGGTTTAAAACTACAGCCGAAAACGTGCCTTCAGAGGATATACAGTAGCAACTTGAAGAGCTTATTGGTAAGAGTTCTTTGTGAAGCTCCCTTTCACCTGTTCCAATCTATTTCATGATATAAAACTGCTAATAAATAAAAAATATACTTTTTCTACCTTGAGCAAAGTATACATTGCATGCTTTCCAGCTCAAGATCACGAGGGATATGGTCCATGTGTTAACATTCACACAAAACAGAGTATTTTGAATTATTTGTTGCTGAAAATGATAAATGCATTCACACGTAAGACTGCCAACCCTGCCACAGAAACGACCAGTCTGAGTAAAATATGTGTATGTGTGTGTGTCTTTGTGCGCATGTGTGTGTGCACTGGGGTGTATAAGTATTTGAGTGTGCAGCCCTAGGGCGGAAAATAATTTTCTGTGGTGCACTTGCAGGACATTTGGGAAAACTCTAGTATCTATGATTACACAGCATTCCCCTCTTGAGATCCTTCCTCACTCTGTGATGCATCCTGCCCCTCTCATATCTTTCTGCCAACTGGAAAAATGTGTGTAGAATCATTAACCCCTTCGCTGCTAGGCCTTTTCCCACTAGACCACCAGGGACAAACTGTGGGGAGTGGCCCCTTGGGCAAGGGTCACTCCCCTTTGGGGGCATTGTTTGTGGCTGTGTGCCCCCATGGGGGGGGGCAGATCGCCCAATTTCTTATTGATATAGTGCCCACTAGACCACCAGGGATTTATTTGTGGGTAGTGGCCCCTTGGACAAGGGTTGCTCCCCTTTGGGGAGCATTAATTTGGCAGTTTCTGCCACCCTGAGGGGCAGATCGGCTGATATGTTTTTTTGTAGGGCCACTAGGCCACCAGGGTTTTTTTTTATGTTGGGGAGCGGCCCCTTGGACAAGGGTCGCTCCCCTTTATGGGAGGATGATTGTGGCCATTTCTGCCCTCTTTGGGTGGCAGGATAGCAGTATGTTTTTAGGCCCATCTGCCCCCAAGGGGGACAGAAGCCACTAGACACTAGGGTTTTTTTTAAATTTTTGTGTTGGGGAGTGGCCTCAAGGGCAAGGGTTGCTCCCCTTTTACGGGGGGGGAATATTTTATTTATACTCTTAGGCCCACCTACCCCTTAGCTTGGCTGGTGGATTGTGTGTGGACTGGTGCATTATTTGCATATGTGATTGTAATGTTTTTTTCTCCTTTTTATTCTAGTGTAAAGCTTTTGATTCCTGTTTGCGGTTTCGACAGTGGTTGTTCTGCAGTTTTGCGTAGTTGCATTTTTTTGGTAAGAATTTTTTTTTTGTTGGATTTACTCCAAATGAGTATTATTGTCATGTATGAATGAATTTTTTGTAAGTGGTGTCATAATGGCAGCATATTTAGTTAGTGTTTTGAGCATGAAATTCTTTGCGATGTGTTTTGCATTGTCTTATGTGTAATTTTCTTTTTCTTTTTTTTAGTGGGATATTGTTGATCCATACTGTGTCTGTGCAGAGTAGGTGGTGGTGAGTTTAGCTGCTTCTGGCAAGTGAGTGGTATCGTTTTGGAGTATATAGGTATTTCTGATAAAGGTGCATTTTGTTTATTACTTATTTTACAAAGTGTTTGTTGTTGTTGACTTGTTTGACAAGTTACCTTTATTAGTAAGCATTATGGCTAGCCGTAGAATGACTGCTCAGCAGGTGGTTGGTTTGCTTCTTGAATCTTCCTCTGAGCAGGATTATGAGACTGAGGGAGAGGAGGGAGGGGAATATTCAGGCAGTGAGTTTTCTCTCCACATGGAATCATCGGATGATGAAGGTACTCTCAGTGCGGATGAAGTGCCTGTTTTAGAGGAGGATACTGCTGTGCCGATGGTGCAAGAGGCATCTGGATTGCAGCCTGGGGCTGCTAGGCTTCCTACTGGAAGTGCTGGACTCTGGGTTGATCCAAACATGGTGCAGCCGGTGTTGCCTGCCTTTAGTGGTTATGCAGGGTGTAGAGTGGATTGTGAACATTATTTGCCTATACAGTTTTTTCAGTTGTTTATGGATGATGTATTTTTGGGTGAGATTGTTGAGCAGACTAATTTGTATGCTGAACAGTTTTTGAGGGACAACAGTGACAAACTTAGGCCCCACTCTAGAGCTCCCGGTGGACTCCCACAAATCTGGAAGAAATGAAGAAGTTTTTGGGTTTGACTTTTTTGATGGGTTTGATAAGGAAGCCGTCCATGGCTTCATATTGATCTACCAGTCCCTTGATGGAAACGGCCATATTTCCTGCAGTTATGACTCGTGATCGGTATTTACTTTTGATGCGGATGCTGCATTTTGTTGATAATGCTTTGGCGTTGCCACGAGATCACCCAGAACGTGACCGTCTTTTTAAGATTCGTCCTGTTCTTGATCACTTTGTAGATCGATTTTCAGAGATCTATACTCCAGGGAAAGAAATATCTATTGATGAGTCTTTGGTCCTGTTCAAGGGCCGTTTGGTTTTTAGGCAGTACATTCCTAGCAAGAGGGCACGCTATGGAATTAAGCTGTATATGTTGTCTGAGAGTAGGACAGGATATGTTTTTAATTTCCGTGTGTACACTGGTAGGGATTCCACTATTGACCCCCTCCTGGTTGTCCGTCCAGTTTTGGAGTTTCAGAGAAAATTGTGTGGGATCTTGCTAGAGGACTGTTTAACAGAGGCCACCATTTGTACCTTGATAACTTCTACACTGCTGTGCAATTGTTTAAGGAATTGTTCAAAGTGGACACTTTTGCTTGTGGCACAATCCGCTCTAACCGTAAAGTTTATCCAAAAGAGCTTGTTTGCAAAAAACTTCAGAGGGGACAGTGCAGTTCCTTGCGTAGTGATGAATTACTAGCTGTGAAATTTGTGGACAGGAGGGATGTGTACATGCTGACTACCATCCATGATGAGAGTACTTCACCTGTGGCTGTTTGGGGTCAGATTGCTGAAGTGCGCAAACCTGTGTGCATTTTAGACTACAATAAGCACATGGGTGGTGTTGATAGAGTAGATCAGAGGTTGGAACCTTACACTGCTATTCGTAAGGCTTACATTTGGTATAAGAAGTTGGCCATCCATCTCTTCAATTTAGCAACTTTCAATGCTTTTGTTGTGTTCAAGGAGTGTTCTCCTGCGTAAAAGTTGACTTTTGTTCAGTTTCAGCAGTCTGTGATAGGCAGCCTTGTTGTTGTGGAACAGGCAACTGTTCCTAGAGTTGGAGTGGTGGAGGATGTGGCTCAATTGAAAGATCGCCACTTTCCTGATCAGATTCCTCCTACACCCTTAAAAGACTTTCCCACTAGGAGATGTAGAGTCTGTTGGCGAAGAGGTACGCGGAAGGAGACTCGTATGTACTGCCCAGAGTGTCCTTCCAACACTGGACTGTGTGTGCCTGCTTGTTATAGAGCGTACCACAAGCAAAAGAATTATTGGGAGCAACCATGAGTGGTAAAGTGAACTGCCTGGTCTGTATTGTTTAAGAATTTTTGTTCTGTTTCAAGGTTGGCATTAGTGCAATGTATTTAGTTTCAGATTTTGTGTTAGTAGATTTGTATCTATTTGCAATTTTTTGTGTTTTCTTTTTTTGTATAAAAAAATCCTAAATGTGATGGTGGTGTGTGTAGGCTGGTGCGTGGCTGGTGGTGTGCGTGGACTGGCGCTTGGCTGGCGGTGTGCGTGGACTGGCGCTTGGCTGGCGGTGTGCGTGGACTGGCGCTTGGCTGGCGGTGTGCGTGGACTGGCGCTTGGCTGGCGGTGTGCGTGTACTGGTGCTTGGCTGGCGGTGTGCGTGGACTGGCGCTCGGCTGGCGGTGTGTGAGTAGTGACTTGCTGCTGGTCACTACACACACTGCTAGCCGAGCGACACTCCACGCAATCCATCAGCTTGTGTGGTTGCTGTGTTAGGAATGTGGGCGTGTGAAAGTGATGGGCCCTTGAATGGCGCTGTCTGCTGGTGTGAGTGTTGTAATGTGATGGGCCCGCGGCTGGCGGTGTGAATGGTTTTGTATGTGTCACACGTATGAAAGGTGTATGAATGGCCTGTAAAGAGGTTGGTGCCTTGTCGTGGCTTTACAGCTCACGAGCTGTGAGTCAATGGTTCAGTTTCTCGTCCTTTCAATTATTAACATTGCATTTCATTTTGTGAAATCACTTGTTAATACAATTGTATATACTGAACCATCACTCACCCTCGTGCCAAATCCAACCAGTATGTGTGTGTGCTTGAGGATTAGATGGCTGTGCAGTAATATTTTTTTTGTCTTTCTCAAGCAGGGTGTACCTTGTCCCTTTTTGTGAATGTTGTAATGTGTTTGTTTCGTGCCTGGTGGTGTGAATGGTCTTGTGTGTATCACGTATGAAAGGTGTGTGAATGGCCTGTAAAGCGGTTGGGGCCTTGACGTGGCTTTACAGCTCACGAGCTGCGAGTCACTGGTTCCGTTTTTGTCCTTTCAATTATTGACAGTGCATTTCATTTTTGTGAAATCTCTTGTTAATAAAATTGTATATACTGAACCATCACTTGCCCTCGTGCCAAATCCAACCAGTATGTGTGTGTGCTTGAGGAATAGATGGCTGTGCAGTAATCTTTGTCTTTTTAGTCTGTCTGCCAAGGTGTACATTCCATCTAAGAATAACCTACCAACTGTAGATATTGTCGTAAACGAAACACCCATGGGAGTACATGGTGATATCTCTCTTGTGGATCCCAACAAGTTATGTTACCCACAATGTCCTGCAAACCTCAAAATGTCTGTCACATTTTCCTTGCAATATTGTGCCAAAATTTTCACGCTGCAGAAATAAACAACACATTATCTCAAAACGACCTGGTTTTGCAAGTGGGGTCACCTGGGTTTTTGGCCCAGGGCTCAGCGGCCACCTAGGGAAACCTACCAAACCCACACATTTCTGAAAAGTAGACACCAGGGGATTCCAGGGAGGTATGGCTTGCGTGGATCCCCCAACATTTTCTTACCCAGAATCCCCTGCAAACCTGAAATTTGGCTCAAAAAATCACTTCTTTCACACATTTTTGTGTGGTAAAGTTGTGGCATCACGGGGCTGACACAAATTTCCTACCACCCAGTGTTCCCCCAGGTCTCCCGATAAAAATGGTGCCCCACTCGGGTGGGAGGCCCAAGTACCCGCGACAGGCAAGGGCCCACAACGTATTGAGGCGACCTCAAAATGGCCTTTCACAAAACGACCTGGTTTTGCAAGGGGGGTCCCATGACGTTTTGGCCTGGAGCTCGGCGGCCACCTAGGAAAACCTACCAAACCCACACATTTCTGAAACGTAGACACCCGGGGGATTCCAGGGAGGTATGGCTTGCGTGGATCCCCCAATGTTTTCTTACCCAGAATCCCCTGCAAACCTGATATTTTGCTAAAAAAATCACTTTTTTCACACATTTTTGTGTGGTAAAGTTGTGGCATCACAGGGCGACACAAATTTCCTCCCACCCAGCGTTCCCCCAGGTCTCCCGATAAAAATGGTGCCTCACTCGGGTGGGAGGCCCAAGTACCCGTGACAGGCAAGGGCCCACAACGTATTGAGGCGACCTCAAAATTGCCTATCACAAAACGACCTGGTTTTGCAAGGGGGGTCCCATGACGTTTTGGCCCAGGGCTCGGCGGCCACCTAGGGAAACCTACCAAACCCACACATTTCTGAAAAGTAGACACCCGGGGATTTCAGGGAGGAATGGCTTGCGTGGATCCCCAACGTTTTCTTGCCAGAATCCCCTGCAAACCTGACATTTTGTTGAAAAAATCACTTTTTTCACACATTTTGTGTGGTAAAGTTGTGGCATCACGGGGCAGACACAAATTTCTCTACCACCCAACGTTCCCAGGTCTCCCAATAAAAATGGTGCCTCACTCGGGTGGGAGGCCCAAGTACCGCGACAGGCAAGGGCCCACAACGTATTGAGGCGACCTCAAAATGGCCTATCACAAAACGACCTGGTTTTGCAAGGGGGTCCCATGACGTTTTGGCCCGAGGCTCGGCGGCCACCTAGGAAACCTACCAAACCCACACATTTCTGAATAGTAGACACCCGGGGATTCCAGGGAGGTATAGCTTGCGTGGATCCCCCAATGTTTTCTTACCCAGAATCCACTGCAAACCTGATATTTTGCTGAAAAAATCACTTTTTTTCACACATTTTTGTGTGGTAAAGTTGTGGCATCACCGGGCTGACACAAATTTCCTACCACCCAGCGTTCCCCCAGGTCTCCCGATAAAAATGGTGCCTCACTCGGGTGGGAGGCCCAAGTACCCGCAACAGGCAAGGGCGACCTCAAAATTGCCTATCACAAAATGTTGTGGGCTCTTGCCTGTCGCGGGTACTTGGGCCTCCCACCCAAGTGAGGTACCATTTTTATCGGGAGACCTGGGGGAACGCTGGGTGGTAGGAAATTTGTGTCAGCCCGGTGATGCCACAACTTTACCACACACAAATGTGTGAAAAAAGTGATTTTTTCAGCAAAATATCAGGTTTGCAGGGATTCTGGGTAAGAAAACGTTGGGGGATCCACGCAAGCCATACCTCCCTGGAATCCCCGGGTGTCTACGTTTCAGAAATGTGTGGGTTTGGTAGGTTTCCCTAGGTGGCCGCCGAGCCCTGGGCCAAAACGTCATGGGACCCCTTGCAAAACCAGGTCGCTTTGTGATAGGCCATTTTGAGGTCGCCTCAATACGTTGTGGGCCCTTGCCTGTCGCGGGTACTTGGGCCTCCCACCCGAGTGAGGCACCGTTTTATCAGGAGACCTGGGGAACGCTGGGTGGTAGGAAATTTGTGTCTGCCCCGTGATGCCACAACTTTACCACACAAAAATGTGTGAAAAAGGGATTTTTCAGCAAAATGTCAGGTTTGCAGGGATTCTGGGTAAGAAACGTTGAGGGATCCACGCAAGCCATACCTCCCTGGAATCCCCGGGTGTCTACTTTTCAGAAAAGTGTGGGTTTGGTAGGTTTCCCTAGGTGCCGGCAGAGCTAGGGTTCAAAAACTACAGCTAGGCACTCTGCAAAAAAAGGGTCATTTTTCACTGTGAAAATGTGGTGCGTCCACGTTGCGTTTTGCGCTGCTTCCTGTCGTTGGCACTAGGCCTACCCACACAAGTGAAGTACCATTTTTTTCGGAAGACCTTGGGGAACGCGGGGTGGGTGGAATTTTGTGGATCCACGCAGATTCCAGAACTTTCCACCAAAGAAAAGTGAGGAAAATGTGTTTTTTTTGCCACTTTTTAGGTTTGCAAGGGATTCTGGGTAACAGAACCTGGTGAGAACCAGTCAAGTCACCCCATCCTGGATTCCCCTGGGTGTCTACTTTTCAAAAATGTATAGGTTTGCTAGGTTTCCTAAGTGCCGGCAGAGCTAGGGTTCAAAAACTACAGCTAGGCACTTTGCAAAAAAAGGGTCATTTTTCACTGTGAAAATGTGGTGCGTCCACGTTGCGTTTTGCGCTGCTTCCTGTCGCGGGCACTAGGCCTACCCACACAAGTGAGGTACCATTGTTTTCGGAAGACCTTGGGGAACGCGGGGTGGGTGGAATTTTGTGGATCCACGCAGATTCCAGAACTTTCCACCACAGAAAAGTGAGGAAAATGTCTTTTTTGCCAATTTTTAGGTTTGCAAGGGATTCTGGGTAACAGAACCTGGTGAGAGCCAGTCAAGTCACCCCATCCTGGATTCCCCTGGGTGTCTACTTTTCAAAAATGTATAGGTTTGCTAGGTTTCCCTAAGTGCCGGCAGAGCTAGGGTTAAAAACTACAGCTAGGCACTTTGCAAAAAAGGGTCATTTTTCACTGTGAAAATGTGGTGTGTCCACGTTGCGTTTTGCGCTGCTTCCTGTCGCGGGCACTAGGCCTACCCACACAAGTGAGGTACCATTTTTTCGGAAGACCTTGGGGAACGCGGGGTGGGTGGAATTTTGTGGATCCATGCAGATTCCAGAACTTTCCACCACAGAAACGTGAGGAAAATGTGTTTTTTGGCCAATTTTTAGGTTTGCAAGGGATTCTGGGTAACAGAACCTGAGGAGAGCCAGTCAAGTCACCCCATCCTGGACTCCCTGGGTGTCTACTTTTCAAAAATGTATAGGTTTGCTAGGTTTCCCTAAGTGCCGGCAGAGCTAGGGTTCAAAAACTACAGCTAGGCACTTTGCAAAAAAAGGGTCATTTTTCACTGTGAAAATGTGGTGCGTCCACGTTGCGTTTTGCGCTGCTTCCTGTCGCGGGCACTAGGCCTACCCACACAAGTGAGGTACCATTTTTTTCGGAAGACCTTGGGGAACGCGGGGTGGGTGGAATTTTGTGGATCCACGCAGATTCCAGAACTTTCCACCACAGAAAAATGAGGAAAATGTGGTTTTTTTGCCAATTTTTAGGTTTGCAAGGGATTCTGGGTAACAGAACCTGATGAGAGCCAGTCAAGTCTCCCATTCCTGGATTCCCCTGGGTGTCTACTTTTCAAAAATGTATAGGTTTGCTAGGTTTCCCTAAGTGCCGGCAGAGCTAGGGTTCAAAAACTACAGCTAGGCACTTTGCAAAAAAGGGTAATTTTTCATTGTGAAAATGTGGTACGTCCACGTTGCATTTTGAGCCATTTCCTGTTGTGGGCACAAGGCCTACCCACACAAGTGAGGTACCATTTTTATCGGGAGACTTAGGGTAACACAGAATTGTAGAGCAACTGTTATTACCTATTGACGTTCGATGCATTTCTGCCTTCCAAATGAAAGACAATGTGTAAAAAATAAGTCATTTTGAAAAATGACCTATAATTCTCATGCTAGTATGGGTACTCCCAATTTCGGAAATGTGCAAATATCTACTGTTTCTAAAATCTACATTTTGTTCCCATTTCAGAAATACATAGGTGTCTTTCATAACAATTTTTCCATGTATACATTTTCCCAAAATAATTGCTATATACCCGGTACATAATAAAAAACATTGCAAGATGCTGCTCAGTTATTTGCTCTGGGTTCTTCGGGTTCTTGGTGAACCTACAAGTCCTATATATCCCCACAACCAGAAAGGTCCAGCGGATATAACGGTATATTGCTTTCAAATAGCTGTCATAATTAGAAGAAGTTACAGGTAAAAACGTTGACACAAATGGCTGTTTTTTTCAACTAATTTTCAATTTTTCCTTCATTTAACTGTTAGTTTCTATAAGGAAAACTTGAAGGATCTACACAAATGACCCCTTCCTGAATTCAGAATTTTGTCTACTTTTCAGAAATGTATGTCTTTCCAGGATCCATTATTGGTTTCATACCCATTTCTACCATTAACTGGAAGGAGGTTGAAAGCACAAAAAATAGCAAAAATAGGCTATGTCCCAGAAAAATGCCAAAACTGTGTACAAAAAGTTGGTTTTCTGACAAAAGTCTGCTTGTCCCTGAAAGCTGGGAAGATGGGGATTTCAGCACCACAACCCCTTTTTGATGCCATTTGCAGGGAAAAAACAAGACGCTTTCATCTGTAGCCCTTTTTCGCATTTTTCCCAAAAAAACAAAATGTAGCTGTATTTTGGCTAATTTCTGGGTCCCCTCCAGGGGAATCCACAAACCCTGGGTACCTTTACAATCCCCATGATGTTAGAAAAAAGGACGCAAATTTGGCGTGGATAACTTATGTGGTCAAAAAGTTACAGGGGCCTAAGCGCGAACTACCCCAAATAGCCAAAAAAGGCTTAGCACAGGGGGAAAAGGCCTAGCAGCGAAGGGTTAAAGTATATAATGTCTGTGCATTTTTAACTGTTTTAGTTACATTTTTTACTCCTTTTAAAGTTTTAACATTATGTTCGTTGACAAAATGAGCTTTTATTTGATAAATTGCATGTACAGTTGTTTATGACCCATGTGGCATCTACATACGGGGAAACTAATACAGTAGCTGGATGAGGGTGGGCTGTTAATGTGAACTGTCCGGTTCTGCCACTCTGTGAACCTTGCGATGCACTTCAACGATGTTGACTTATTAATTGATATAGCTATTTATGGTGATGTTTGATAGTATATGGTTTTATGTCCGCAAATTTTTTGTGTATGCACTTTTATGGTCTACAATGACCGAAATAAAGTATGTTGGATTGGATTGGTAATTATTTATCAGAAATGCATTCATCGTCAATGTTAAAATATGGTCGATCACATCCCAATTCCATTTTGGATTTATTTTCTAAACAGTTCTCCATGAGGTGTGAGTCACTTTACTTTCAGGTGTGAAAAAATGCCTATTCTTTGTGCATCCCCTCATGACAGGGAAAATGGCCTCTCACTAGAATTGGTATTTCAGGGATTGCTCAGGGTTTGGCACACATTTCCATACCCCCACCCACCATTATTTGAAGACTGATTATCTCTCATTCAGAGAGGTAAAAACGGTGAAGGCAAACTCGACTGGCTTTTCTGTTGCATACCCTCATTCCTACTCCTAGGGGTATCTGCGTGCTCTATAAACTCATTCATTCAACCAGTGAATTACATAAAGGGATTACCCACTTTCCTACGTGCAACTTATGGACCTGGGTTCACCCAAAGTTTGAAACGATGCAATGAGTTTTCCCAAAATGTAACCTTAACATAAAATTTAAATATATGATGGGAAGCAAACTAAACTCCAAAATTTAAACACTTCTGCCTGAAGAAAACAGGTGTGGGCATACTTTTGCCTCAAAGCTCTGACAGAATTCAGTTTCAGACTTTCTCTAGTCAGTTCTTTCAACTGAAGAAGTCTGACTTTAGCTGCCATTGGCATTCTTACAAATACAAAACTGGCATACCATTGATTATGGGGTGCTCTTTATAGTCACATATCAGATTACAATAGTCCCCATCATTCACTGCAGCCATTCAGGCAGATTGGGTCACAAAGAACTCTACCCAATCCATGCACCAGCTTTCACCGCAGCAGACGACATTCTTCATTGCTCCATCACCAGTGCTGGAAAGTAGGGGGATCACAACGGATCTCAGTTCCGGCAGCTATTTCTGGGCCGGATCTGGCCGACCCAGTGAAATATGTTAAATTTGTCCTGGTGTTGTTTTCAGACACCAGAACACAATTTAGCAGCACCCGCACGTCTGTCTTCTGTTTGGTGTAGCAACCTGCAGACAGCAAGAGTGCTTTGAACTTCCAGCCGGGCACAAACAAAGGCCTGATTTAAAGAGCCATGGGCCCTTTTGTTCAAGTATCTTGACTGGGAGCCATCCGTGCCTAACACCTAGATGCCAATGCAATGGAAGGAAACAAAAGCACATAGCTTATCACTCCACACATACTTTAGAGAATCCATGACTTGGAGACAGGTTTTTGACTTTGTTCAACACCCGTGTATGCACCGTAAGAACGCAAGATTTATGTGTGCATGCGTAATTACACTAAGAATTAATTAAATGGTACCTACTTACTTATTTTTTACTTGGCTCTTTTACAGCGCTACTCATCCAACTGTAGGGTGTCAAAGCACTTTCAATCAAACGCCGAGACACAATAAATCATAAAAGTGTGTAAATCATTGTACAGGAAATGTTACATCTAACAATGAGGGAATCGCATATCGTCCATAATTGTAGACATTATATGTTAAGAGTGAATGGTCGGGAGAAACAGAAAGTCAGGATACCTACCGTTGCACTCTTTGGAGTGGGAATAGTAATTTTTACTCCTCCGCTATCCAATACTTTCCCTACTGTTGCATTCTTTGGAGTGGGAATAGTAATTGTTTCCCCTCCGCTATCCAACACTTTCCCTACCGTTGCACTCTTTGGAGTGGGAATAGTAATTTATGTCTCTTCGCTATCCAAAACTTTCCCTACTGTTGCACTCACTGGAGTGGGAATAGTAATTTTTACCCCTCCGATATCCAACACTTTCCCTACTGTTGCACTCACTGGAGTGGGAATAGTAATTTTTACCTCTCTGCTATCCAACATTTTCCCTACTGTTGCATTCACTGGAGTGGGAATAGTAATTTTTTCCCCTGCGCTGTCCAACACTTTCCCTACTGTTGCTCTCACTGGAGTGGGAATAGTAATTTTTACCCCTCCACTATCCATCACTTTCCCTACTGTTGCATTTTTTGGAGTGGGAATAGTAATTTTTTCCCCTTCACTATCCAACACTTTCCCTACTGTTGCTCTCACTGGAGTGGGAATAGTAATTTTTACCCCTCCGCTATCCAACACTTTCCATACTGTTGCACTCACTGGAGTTGGAATAGTAAATTTGATTATTTTGCTATCCAACACTTTCCCTACTGTTGTAGTGATTGTATTGGGAAATTTAAGTTTAAATGTTTTTTAATAGTTTAATGTCTTAAATTATTGTAGAATGTTTTTTTAATATATTTTAAACTATTGATATATATACTTTATTTTTATAAAATTTTAAAGTTTTACAATAAATTAAAGATAATAGTTTATTAATATTTTAAAGTAAATATATATGTATAAATTATTATGTTTGTGTGTTTATTTTTTTAAAATTATGTTTATTTGTTATATTTTGTTAAAATGTATATTACATTTAATTTATTTTGTTAAAATTAATATTAATATTTAATATGTTTAATATATATTATTTTATATATATATTTAAATCAATATTTTTACATCAATATTTTTGATTCAATATTTTTGTACTTACCTGTGTAGGGAGTCGATATTTTTGTATTCTATATTTTTTCCCCAATATTTTTAACATCAATGTTTTTGTCATCGATATTCTATCAGTGAACCGAAGTCAATGCCGGGCTCCAAAGGCTTGACACCCAGACAACCAGAAGGTGTCTTACCCTTCGTAAGCACGTTCAAATCAAACCCCCCTTTAGAGCACTCCATTAACTCCCAGAAGATGCTGTGATTAAATATATTGTTTAGTTTGCTGTCCATAAAGCATACTGAGATAAAGGCCATGGTTCTGGACACGCTGATACCCCACTATGCCCTAGACAGAGCCCTTTATTTAATGGCAGCCCATAGGATCACCGAGCGATCTTTCAAGAGGATGAAACATGGAGGCAGATTACTGGGTGCACAAGGACATAGGCTTTAGAATGTTCTCTAGAGATCTAAACAAAACTACATACCTTGAGGAAACATCTGAAAATAGAACTATTCAAACTTGCTATTCACAGAACTAAATTCATCACCAATGAATTTCAAACGGGGTCACTCACCAGTCTGCATGGACTCTAACCTCCCCTTCAAACCGCCCACTGCATTCCCTTTCCTCTCTTTGTTAAGCAGTTTGCAGTAATCAAAAATAGCCATGTAGTGCTTTGTGAACTATATAAAACCTTCTAATATATAATAAATTATCGTCTCCAAGGACATTAAATCTACACTGGGAGAGGGCTGCTGTGGGAATCCATTTTAGAAAAGCCCTTACGTTAGGTGTGAGCCAATACCTCGACTGTTTGGAGTGTTACCATCTCCACTGTCAATAATGCTACATTGGTAGTGAAGTGCTCTGATCATTATGCCTACATGCAGACAACTGAACATAACGAACACATTTTACCTTCTACCTTATTCCTTCTGGCTCACATGCCCACCCTTAAACTCCTTTGTTTTAAGTGCATATGCCAAAAAGGTGTTGTCTCCTTGCTTCATGGATTTAGCAGTATCTTCTCTGTTTATGTTTCAATACACTTAACTGGTTTCACTGCTTGTCTCATTTTTATGCATCCTGTTCCTCCCAAATGATGACCTTTTTACCCTTGACTGCAGCCGCTCTTATAGGTTGCATGTCATGTAATAGCACTGTAATGACGGGCAAAGTATGTATCATAGCACAGTAATTGTAACCACAATAAATATACTTTGACATAACACCTGATACTGGCCTCTGTCCAACCTGTCATTTTGAGGGTGTATTCCGTTCTACCACAGTAATCTTTGCAACAAGCCACTGTTGAATGTGCTGCCATCTTGTAAGTGACTTCCTGCTATCTATCATGCTTCTACCCCAGTTCTTGCTCCACCCCACTGCCAATTTGTACAGTTGTGTTCCTGCTTTAGCCTACTGTGATCCTGTCTTGTGTTAGCAGCTGCCTGCTGCCATGCTCGCCCTACCTTTGTTTACAGTTCTGTCAGTCAAGTGCCTCTCCTCTGTCCATTTGTACTTCCAGTGTCTGATATTATGTGACTGCACCTTACCTAATGATGTCTTCTGCCCCCTCTCACCTGATGATTCCCCTAGCGCTCTATCACGTCTGTCATGCTAAATTTGTTTTCAGTTTTGGGGATTGCTGTTATATATTTAACTAGATTCTGTCAATATAATATAATGTAGCCAGATCCTCTCCATATAATCTGAAAATTGTCAGTAGCAGTGTTAGTTGATCCTATATCTGAGCTCCTATGATAGACCATACTCTTCCTTTGGGGCTCTTAGATTGAATCACTTATAAGTGGCCTTTAATGGCCAGCTGAATGCATGATTCTGTGCAGGTCTCGGAAATATGTTTTTCGCAGGACCTGAACACCACACTGGCAAAAGATTTTGAAGAATATAAGAAAGAAAGGATTAAAAGAGGCAGGGGACGTGAAACATGAACAGCAAGGAAAGAGACAACAGACTACAAAGAGGAGCGGTGAGAGGAGAAACAGGCAAAAAGGACAAGAGATAAAAGATAAAGAAAGAGAGAAGGAGGAGGCGGTCAGTCAGGGAAGCGCCAAAAGCAGTATGGATGCTGGAAGGACATGGGTCTGTGCGAGGTTGCTTGATGCAGGTAGAGCTGCAGACCAGGAAAGTAGGGCAAGGAGAGAATGTGCTCCTTTCCAGGAGAAGGAGAAGACACCGAGAAGGATGTTGCTGATGAGGCTAAAGAGCCAGAAGAAGATAATGAGGAGGCAGACTGGTGGTTTCCTCTAACTCACCAGGAGAAGCCGGTGAACCCATAGCCACTGCCCCGAAGAGGGTCATGCAAGTGAAGGGGGGTGGCTAAAAAGAGGGAGGTTACAGGAGGCATGTTTTAAGTTCTTTTAGTTAGTTCTTTTGTTTATGGGTGGTTTCTGTGTTTGTACTGTGGTGAGGAGACACATACCAGAATTCTTGTCAGGCTTTGTAAAAGAGATTGAAGAAGGAGATAGAATGACAAGATTGTTTCCCTGATAAATGACACATTGAGGGAAGGGTGTTATGTACAGATATTATAATGTGTCCACAAGCCCTTAAGAATATGAATTAAAGCGTGTGCAACCTCCTGAGATACCCAAAGAAGGAACAAGGTGGAAACAAAAAGGAAATATTCATAAGAGATCCTGTTTCTTGTAATATTGATAGAAACAAGGGCAAAATACCAAAAGCAGGGAACAAGAGAGAAGGAGAAATATGAAAGTATAGATACATTATAGATGTCTACATTAATGGCAGTAATGCTTTCTTTTAATAATTTTATTTATTTATTTATACTTACATGTGCTCTTTCAAAAGTACCAAGAGACGTCTGGTGGGTTGTCGGAGACACCTAAAGATAAGAAGAGAAGAGGCTGGTATGGAATCATGAGTGAGGTGAACTTAATGAAGTTAAAATATAGAAAGTATAGTGAAGTAAAATTGACTCCAAGCTGCCAGACATTTATTAGAACTATTGTTCACCTACATGGCCTGGCATCTAACAACAATTGATGGGAGAAGTGGGATTTGATAATCTTTCAACATAGAAGCTATTATACAACAAATGGCCAAGCGTCCGTTTCATTTACAGATGGCCATAGAGCAGTTTCCTCAGATGCCTCAACAGGAGTGGAATAATTTACAGGTTTTGCAGAATGAAAATGAAAGATTAGCACAAAATGCAGTCACCCAAGACAATGCCATAGTTAGGATAGCAAGCATTGTTAGCATGCATCCAAATGTCCCCTCATCAGTTCTTCAAAAGTACACACATAGGGAAGATCCCACTTGTTTCTTTATAAACATTGAAAGAGTGACATAAAATGCAGCTTGGCCACCTGAAAGACAGGGTCAATAAATTTCTCCCCTCTTAGCTGAAGAACTTTAGTCATTTTATCATGCAGCAAACCCTGGGGAAAACACCCCATGAAGAAATTAAGCAGGCCATTCTAGAAAGACTGGGGTTGGATGCAGAAACCTACTGCATTAACTTCAGAACCGAGAAGTGTTTTTTTGGTGAGCCCCAGATGCCTTATATTATAGAATCAAGGATTTGGGAGGCAGAGACTGCCACTAAAGAGGAAATGGTTACTAAGATCTATTTGGAGCCATTTTATGGACTCATTACCACAGAGTAGGGAAAATAAATAGGGAGAAGGTGTTGGCAAGGGAGGTACTGAATGGATAGATATATCCCATAGAAGCAAAGTCACCGCTATAAGTGTACCACAAAGCCCACAGTGTTTTGACTGTGGGGAATGTTGCCATATTGCCCAAAACACAATCCACAGATCCCATGGAAATACTCAATGTTTGCATATGTAAAATCAGTGAAAGAATTGGTTGGTATAGGTTTCAGGCAGTTGATCATACAAATGCAATTAAATGAGTCAGAGTAGATGAGAACCCAACGTGGAATAAAAATGAAGGACAGATAATGCCTGTTTAGACCAATATTTGAGAGACTTGTTTAAGATGGAAGAAGGGTGGTTACAAGAGATACCATATTCCCAAGTACATGTCCCTAGGATACCAAACCTGGGAAATCTCAGAGAAAGAGGAAAGAAAAAAGGGAGGAACCCCGGTATACCATAGGAAAAATCAGATCTCGGCCTTAGCTTGAAGAGTAAACTGGGAAGGAGACAGAAGCTTTCGAGCAGTAAAAGAAAACCCTACTTTAAGAGAAGCTTTTCTTCGAGCCAAGAAAGAATAGGACCTCAATCAGGTGAGACCTTCAATTTTTTAAGAATAGGTTAATATATAGAGAAGTACCCAAAACAGGATAAATCCAATTGTTATTCCATAAACCCTTCCAAAACACACTCACATTGGAAATACTTTGGGAGAGTAAAAAACTTGAAGCTATTTTAGACAAGTGAAATTTGCTAATATCAAGCAATATTGCAAGAATGAACATGTCATTCATGATTATATCCCTAAGGCCCCACTTCCTTCTCTATGAATGAATTAGAAACTTGTAAAGCGCTCTGCACCCTCCCAAAGGAGCATCCTGGCGCTATGCGGAAAAGAAATGTCTCAAACAGCAAAAATTACATAAGGAGGATAATAGGTCAGAGAATAAGAATAACTGTGTGTACCAGGGGCTGCAAAAGCCAGGCCTGGATTCAAGCTAGCCTGGCTGATGAGGTGTGTTACCCCGAAACCGGTCCAAGGATGCTTGTTTCCGGTCCAGGGAAGACCTTGCTTGGCAGTTCAAGCTGGACTGTTTCCATAAGGAACTGGGTCAAGACTGACCTGCATACAGCTGGGTCTGAACTGGGGTGGCGAAGTGAGCTAAAGAACGATGAAGGATTCAACCCAGATCTGTGACTGGGGGTGAGTGTCTGAAAAGTTTCAGCGCTCAGTCCATTATTTCCTTTTGTATGCTTTGTTCGCCCTAAGTTGGCAGGGTATGCCCAGATGTGGGTGACTTGCTCACTTTGCCACTGGATTCAAGCTAGCCTGGCTGATATGGGGCGTTACCCCAAAATCGGTCCCAGAATGCTGGTTTCTGGTCCAGGGAAGACCCCGCTTTGCAGTTCGGGCTGGACTGTTCCCATATGGAACAGGGTTAAGACTGATTTGCATATAGCTGGGTCTGAACTGGGGTGGCGAAGTGAGCTAAAGAACGATGATGGATTCAACCCAGACCTGTGACTGGGGGTGAGTGTCTGAAAAGTTTCAGCGCTCCATCCATCATCTCCTTTTGTTTACTTAGTTCACCCTACGTTGGCAGGGTATGCCCAGACGTGGGTCCCTTACTCACTTTGCCACTGGATTCCAGTTAGCCTGGCCGATGAGGGGTGTTACCCCAAAACCGGTCCCAGGATGCTTGTTTCAGGTCCAGGGAAGACCTAGCTTGGCAGTTCGGGCTGGACTGTTTCCACAAGGAACAGGGTCAAGACTGATTTGCATATAGCTGGGTCTGAACTGGGGTGGCGAAGTGAGCTAAAGAACGATGATGGATTCAACCCAGACCTGCGACTGGGGGTGAGTGTCTGAAAAGTTTCAGCGCTCCATCCATCACCTCCTTTTGTTTGCTTTATTCCCCCTAAGTTGGCAGGGTATGCCCAGACGTGGGTTCCTTGCTCACTTTGCCACTGGATTCAAGCTAGCCTGGCTGATGAAGGGTGTTAGCCCGAAACCGGTCCCAGGATGCTTTTTTCTGGTCCAGGGAAGACCTCGCTTGGCAGTTCGGGCTGGACTGTTCCCATAAGGAACAGGGTCAAGACTGATTTGCATATAGCTGGGTCTGAACTGGGGTGGCGAAGTGAGCTAAAGAACAATTATGGATTCAACCCAGTTCTGTGACTGGGGGTGAGTGTCTGAAAAGTTTCAGCGCTCCGTCCATCATCTCCTTTAGTTTGCTTCGTTTCAGTACGAGTCTGGACGCTGCATGCTGTACAACCTGGAGTTTAAGGATAGTTTGTTTTGAGGATCCTGCATACAGACTATTGCAGTAATCCAATCTAGAAGTTATTAGTGCCAGGGGCGGCTCCTCCAATGGAGCGGAGGAGTGTCGCCCCACTTATATGCCCCCCAAAGCCCCAGAGATAAAAAATAAAATGGTAATTCATTACCATTTTATTTTTTATATTCCCGCCCTGAACCAAGCGTCGGGACGGGGCAGGGCCTGCTCAGTGTGCAGGGAGTAGTGGTGGGCAGAGGGCTGCCTTTTGCACTTGTTTAAAGTGTGCATGTGTCTTTCGCTAGCCGTCTTGAGAGGGCCAGACACACATGCGCACTTTAAACCTCTCAACCCAGCTGTCTTAAGACAGCAAGTGCAGGCATCCAGTGCCCTCGGGAGCGGCGACAGAGGCTGCTCCCACCAATCAGGGCACTGCTCACGTGCTGGTTACCAGCACATGAGCAGTCCTGGATTGGTTGAGGGAGTTTGCTGGGGCCTGCACTGCAGTCCCAGCAGCAGGCGATGTCGGAGTGAGGAGGATGTCGTCACCGTCGTCAGAATCGATAAGTGCATTTCTTTTTTCTTTTGTTTGCCTGCCCCCCCACCCTCAGTAGATGCCAGCCGCCACTGATCAGTGTGAAGGCAACTGTGTTCCTAGCAGCCAGTGGAAGGTAATCAAGTAATGTCCTCTATGATTTTTTTAGATTGAAACAGATGCCTGCCACTGCAAGTGCTTGTGGACAGAAGGACAAGGAGGCATCGAATTTTACTCTGAGATTTCTTACAACCTCAACAGTGGTAGGCAGGGGGGGCATTGAATTCGGCCTCCATTGGACAGGGGCGAAGGAATTTGACTTGCCAAGCAGCAGAATCTCAGTCTTGTCAGTATTGCATTTTAAATTATTGGATTGCATCCACCGGATAACTTCGGTAAGACCGTTTTTAAAATTAAGCTCCGAGTCAATGGATGCTCTGTCCAGTGATAAGATCAGCTGCGTATCATCCGCATATGAGTTGGTTTCTATACCAAAGGAAGAAATCAGAGAGATCAGGGGGGTCATGCAAATGTTAAATAATGTTGGGCTAAGAGATGAGCCCAGTGGTACCCCTGATGTCGCTGCTCTTTCGGGGCATAAAAAAGCTCCTAACAAAACAGTTTGTTAACGATCTGTTAGGAAAGATTCAATCCAGGACAGGGCGATTTGAGAAATTTCATAGTCCTTGATACGTTGGAGCAAAATGTCATGTGCGATAGTATCGAATGCAGCAGATAAGTCTAATAAAATCAACATTGCATTATTTTCCGCATTCAAAGTCAATTTTAAAGTGTCTGCGACTTCCAACCGAGCTGATTCTGTGGAATGTCTTAGACGAAAACCAGACTGCCGTGGTTGAAGTATATTTGCGTCTTCTAAAAAAGTGATTAATTGGTCATTTACCAAATTTTCAATCATTTTACTCAACGCAGGAAGTAGTGAAATGGGACGAAGATTGGAAAGTATTGTAGGGTCTGGTAAGTATTTTTTCTGCAGAGGTTTAACAGCTGCCAGTTTCCAGTCAGTAGGGACCTCATCGGTCGCTAGAGAGGTACTCAGAATTTTATTAATCACGGGATTGACAATGTCAACAACTTTATGAAAAATAAGAGGGGGGCAGGGATCATTAGGGGATCCCGATTTACAGGAGAAAATAGCCTGACGTGACTGGGCTACAGTGATTTCCTGAAAGGCTGTCAGGGTTTCAGTCACTACTTTCAAGGGAGTATTCACCACCATATCATTAATTGGTGGTGTGATAGCTTAAAAAACCTGCTGAATAGCACGTATTTTCTCTTCGAAAAAAGAAGAAATTTGATCACAGAGTTTGAGAGGGCAGGATATCCCTTACCAGTGCCTTAGGTTGAAGAAAAGATTTAGAAATTTTAAAGATTGTTTTCTGATTGGATTGGGCTTCATCAATCTGAGTGGAAAAATTAACTTTTTTGGCAGCCTTAATTTGACTGTGATAGACTTTCAGTGCCATTTTAAAAAGGAGCAAGTCCTCTGCGTTATATTCCTTCCACCTTTTCCGTTCTAATTGCTTGCAGCGCAGGTGTTGTTCAGCTACCGCCTGGGTAAACCATGGCTCTGAAGCCTGGGATCAGTGCTTCTTCTTTGGGGAAATCCATTATGATATTCCATTTCAATGAGTTGGAATGGATATAGTAGGTCCAATAATCTCTTCCACTGTGATTATGGTTATCTTCTTGTTATTTTTGATTATTGCAGCACTATCCTGAAGTGATACCTTTGAGAAAGACCTCTGATAATCGAATACCCAAAGCTCCTATAGTGTTTTTTTCTTCTAGAACTATTAACAGACCCAGGGATTCCTTTTACTTACAACCTTACACAGCTAACATGTAATGAACTTGGAATTCTTACAATAAGAACGTCAGCATATCATCCCAAGATCAGTAGAGAAGTATAAAGCCACCATTAGTAAGAGTCTCAAGAAAATGTTAGATGAAGGTGGAAGAAACTGAGAACATATTTTACTTTTAGCCTTATTTGCTCTCAAGTGTAAAGCACAGCCTTCCATGGGTTACTCAGCTTCTGAGTTGCTATTCAGGAGAAAGCCCCAAACCCTTTTAGATATGGCTCAGTGAGAGGACTAACCTAATACAGGCAAACCTTTACTGGAGTATGTATGTCATTTAACAGATCATGGGTCAGATGTACTAGCATTTTTTGCAGGCGCAAATGGGTTTTATCCCCGTTTGCGACCGCAAAAAACGTGTGGCCCATGTACTAATACTAATTTGCAAAATTGGATTAGCGACTCGCTATTAGGAAGGGGCGTTCCAAGGGCATCCCTTCCTAATAGCGACTCCTGAAGCTATGTATGACTGTTTTGCGACCGCAGTTGCGGTCGCAAAACAGTCGCAGTTTACCACCCTTCACAGAAGGGTGGTAAACCACTTGCAAACTAGAAGGGGGACCCCTTCCCCTTTGTGAGTGGTTCTCAAAATATTTTTTAAGGGCAGGCAGTGGTCCCACGGACCACTGCCTGCCCTTAAAAAATTAAACTGAAAAGTTTCATTTTTATTTGTTAAATGCATCCCATTCTCCTTTAAGGAAAACGGGCTGCATTTTTTTTTTTTTAAACTGCTTTATTTAAAAGCAGTCCCAGACATGGTGGTCTGCTGACCCCAGCAGGCCACCATCCCTGGGAGTGCCAACCATTCCCAATGGGGTCGCAAATTGCGACAGCCGCATTAATATGCATGAGGCATGCAATTTGCTACCCCATTGGGAATTGCAAACAGTGTCTCAGACACTGTTGTGCATCCCAATTTGCGAGTCGCAAATTGTGAGTCGCAAATGCAATGCAATTTGCGACCCGCAAATTGGTGGGTCGTACATCTGGCCCCATGTGGCTAAAATTCAATGGATAATGAGAGAAAATATGATTAAAGACCTCAAGCAACAAAGGCAATACTTGTCACGGTTGCAGCCATGCATTCTTGCTTCGGGCGTGCGGCGCGACCAACAACCAGGAAATGAGGAGAGGGACCGAGACAGGGGACGCTGTCTAGTTTTCCGCACTTTCCTGTGTTGGCCAGCCTCCTGGAAGACGCTCTAATCACTGTCAGGTTTTGGTTCCCTTGTCTTCACTGCCTGCTCCGGTGTTGTTGCCTGGTACTGGTGTCTCAGCTGTTGAAATGGGGTTTCCTTCTCCATACTCCTATGATGAAAAGTGCACAAAAGCATTTACCAACTGCTGACTGATCTTCTAATTTGGTAAGATGCATGCATACAAATAATTTTGGATATTACTCACCGTCCTGCATTTGGATTCCACAACTTTTTGAATATATACTTTTTGAGATTGTGCAAAAGGAAGAAAAGACTTAATGAATATTGAAGTGTGCAATTAGAAAAAGAAGGAAAAGACTGTGAACGCATACTTTATCTACTTGATATCATAATTAAGAGTGAAGGTTGAATATTTCTGAGACTTGTTTTGAGTAATTTTTTGAGACATTATAGGAATAAAGTAATTCTGGTCCTATGTTGTTCCGTTGAATGGCCCTCTGTTAGAAGTTGGCCTGGTATATGCTGTCCACTAATTATAGTGGGCACCTTGCACCAGTCCAAACAACCCCAAATTGGAATTAGGTTAACCCCTTAACTGCTGGGCCTTTTCCCCCCCAGTGCTGAGCCCTTTTTTGGCTATTTGTAGTAGCGATTAGGCCTCTGTAACTTTTTGACCACATAAGGTATCCACGCCAAATTTGCGTCCTTTTCTTCCAACATCATGGGGATTCTAAAGGGACCCAGGGTTTGTGGATTCCCCTGGAGGGGTCCCAGATTTTAGCCAAAATACAGCTAAATTTTGTTTTTTGGGGGAAAAATGGGAAAAAAGTCCCGCATATGAAAGCGTCTGGGTTTTTCCTGCAAATGGTATCAAAAAAGGGTTTGTGGGGCTGAAATCTCCATTTTCCCAGCTTTTAGGGAATGACAGACTTTTGTCAGAAAACCAAAAAATTTACACAGTTTTGGCATTTTTCTGGGACATAGCCTATTTTTGCTATTTTTCTGCTTTCAACCTCCTTCCAGTTAATGGTAGAAATGGGTATGAAAGCAATAATGGATCATGTAAATCTATACATTTTAGAAAAGTAGACAAAATACTGAATTCAGCAAGGGGTCATTTGTGTAAATCCATCAAGGTTTCTTGATAGAAACTAACAGTTAAATATAGGAAAAATGGAAAATTAGTTGAAAAAAACAGCCTTTTGTGTCAACGTTTTCACCTGTAACTTCTTCTAATTATGACTGCTCTTTGAAAGCAATATACCGTTACATCCACTGGACCTTACTGGTTGTGGGGATATATAGGACTTGTAGGTTCACCAATAACCCGACGAACCCAGAGCCAAAAACTGAGCAGCGTCTTGCAATGGTTTTTTATTATGTACCGGGTATATATCAATTATTCTGGGAAAATGTATACATGGAATATTCGGTATGAAAGACTCCTATGTATTTCTGAAATGGGAACACAATATAGAGTTTAGAAACAGTAGATATTTGCACATTTCTGAAATTGGTAATACTCATACTAGCATGAGAATTATAGGTCATTTTTCAAAATAACTTCTTTTTACACATTGTCTTTCATTTGGAAGGCAGAAATGCATCGAAAGTCAATAGGTAATAACAGTTGCTTTACAAATCTGAATTACCAGAAGTGTCCCGATAAAAATGGTACCTCACTTGTGTGGGTAGGCATAGTGCCCACGACAGGAAACAGCTCAAAACGCAACGTGAACACACCACATTTTCACAATGAAAAATTACCCTTTTTTTGCAAAGTGCCTAGCTGTAGTTTTTGAACCCTTGCTCTGCCAGCACCCAGGGAAACCTAGCAAACCTATACATTTTTGAAAACTAGACACCCAGGGGAATCCAGGATGGGGTGACTTGACTGCCTTTCACCAGGTTCTGCTACCCAGAATCCCTTGCAAACCTAAAAAATTGTCCAAAAAACACATTTTCCTCACATTTCTGTGGTGGAAAGTTCTGGAATCTGCATGGATACACAAATTTCAACCCACCCTGCGTTCCCCAAAGTCTTCCGAGAAAAATGGTACCTCACTTGTGTGGGTAGGCCTAGAGCCTGCGACAGGAAATGGCGCAAAACGCAATGTGGACACACCCCAATTTCACAGTGAAAAATGACCCTTTTTTGGCAAAGTGCCTAGCTGTAGTTTTTGAATCCTAGCTCTGCCTGCATCTAGGGAAACCTAGCAAACCTATACATTTTTTAAAACTAGACACCCAGGGGAATCCAGGATGGGGTGACTTTACTGCCTCTCACCAGGTTCTGTTACCCAGAATCCCTTGCAAACCTAAAAAATTGTCCAAAAAAACACATTTTCCTCACGTTTCTGTGGTGGAAAGTTCTGGAATCTGCGTGGATCCACAACATTCCACCCACCCCGCGTTCCCCAAAGTCTGCCGATAAAAATGGTACCTCACTTGTGTGGGAGGCCCAAGTACCCGCGACAGGAAACGACCCAAAACGCAACGTGGACACACCACATTTTCGCAGTGAAAACGGACCCTTTTTCAACAAAGTGGCTAGCTGTAGATTTTGAACCCTAGCTCTGCCGGCACCTAGGGAAACCTAGGAAACCTATACATTTTTGAAAACTAGACACCCATGGGAATCCAGGATGGGGTGACTTGGCAGGCTCTCACCAGGTTCTGCTACCCAGAATCCCTTGCAAACCTAAAAAATTGAAAAAAACAAACCACATTTTCCTCACATTTCTGTGGTGGAAAGTTCTGGAATCTGCGTGGATCCACAAAATTCCACCCACCCCGCGTTCCCCAAAGTCTTCCGATAAAAATGGTACCTCACTTGTGTGGGAGGCCTAAGTACCCGCGACAGGCTAGGGCCCAAAACATATTGAGGTGACATTAAAATTGCCTATCACAAAACAACCTGGTTTTGCAGGGGGTCACCTCGGTTTTGGCCCCGTGCTCGGCGACCAGCTAGGGAAACCTATCAAACCCACACATTTCTGAAAACTAGACACCCAGGTGGTTCCAGGGAGGTATGGCTTGCGTGGATCCCCCAACGTTTTCTTACCCAGAATCCCCTGCAAACCTCAAATTTTGCTGAAAAAATCACTTTTTCCACACATTTTTGTGTGGGAAAGTTGTGGCATCGCCGGGCAGACACGCATTTCCCACCACCCAGTGTTCCCCAAGGTCTCCCAATAAAAATGGTGCCTCACTCGTGTGGGAGGCCCAAGTACCCGCGACAGGCTAGGGCCCAAAACGTATTGAGGGGACATTAAAATTGCCTATCACAAAACAACCTGGTTTTGCAAGGGGGGTCACCTCGATTTTTGGCCCCGTGCTCGGCGGCCAGCTTGGGAAACCTATCAAACCCACACATTTCTGAAAACTAGACACCCGGGTGGTTCCAGGGAGGTATGGCTTGCGTGGATCCCCCAACGTTTTCTTACCCAGAATCCCCTGCAAACCTCAAATTTAGCTGAAAAAATCACTTTTTCCACACATTTTTGTGTGGGAAAGTTGTGGCATCGCCGGGCAGACACGCATTTCCTACCACCCAGTGTTCCCCAAGGTCTCCCGATAAAAATGGTGCCTCACTCGTGTGGGAGGCCCAAGTACCCGCGACAGGCTAGGGCCCAAAACGTATTGAGGTGACATTAAAATTGCCTATCACAAAACAACCTGGTTTTGCAAGGGGGTCACCTCGGTTTTGGCCCCGTGCTCGGCGGCCAGCTTGGGAAACCTATCAAACTCACACATTTCTGAAAACTAGACACCCGGGTGGTTTCAGGGAGGTATGGCTTGCGTGGATCCCCCAACGTTTTCTTACCCAGAATCCCCTGCAAACCTCAAATTTAGCTGAAAAAAATCACTTTTTCCACACATTTTTGTGTGGGAAAGTTGTGGCATCGCCGGCAGACACGCATTTCCACACCCAGTGTTCCCAAGGTCTCCCGATAATAATGGTGCCTCACTCGTGTGGGAGGCCCAAGTACCCGGGACAGGCAAGGGCCCAAAACGTATTGAGGTGACATTAAAATTGCCTATCACAAAACAACCTGGTTTTGCAAGGGGGTCACCTCGGTTTTGGCCTCCTGCTCGGCGGCCAGCTAGGGAAACCTATCAAACCCACACATTTCTGAAAACTAGACACCCGGGTGGTTCCAGGGAGGTATGGCTTGCGTGGATCCCCAACGTTTCTACCCAGAATCCCCTGCAAACCTCAAATTTAGCTGAAAAATCACTTTTTCCACACATTTTGTGTGGGAAAGTTGTGGCATCGCCGGGCAGACACGCATTTCCTACCACCCAGTGTTCCCCAAGGTCTCCCGATAAAAATGGTGCCTCACTCGTGTCTAGTTTTCAGAAATGTGCGGGTTTGATAGGTTTCCCTAGCTGGCCGCCGAGCACGGGGCCAAAAACCGAGGTGACCCCCTGCAAAACCAGGTTGTTTTGAGATAGGCAATTTTAATGTCACCTCAATACGTTTTGGGCCCTAGCCTGTCGCTGGTACTTGGGCCTCCCACACGAGTGAGGTACCATTTTTATCGGGAGACCTTGGGGAACACTGGGTGGTAGGAAATGCATGTCTGCCCGGCGATGCCACAACTTTCCCACTCAAAAATGTGTGGAAAAAGTGATTTTTTTTTCAGCTAAATGCGAGGTTTGCAGGGGATTCTGGGTAGGAAAACGTTGGGAGATCCACGCAAGCCATACCTCCCTGGAACCTCCCGGGTGTCTAGTTTTCAGAAATGTGTGGGTTTGGTAGGTTTCCTAGCTGGCCGCCGAGCACGGGGCCAAAACTAGGTGACCCCTCACAAAACCAGGTTGTTTTGTGATAGGCAATTTTAATGTCGCCTCAATACCTTTGGGCCCTAGCCTGTCGCTGGTACTTGGGCCTCCCACACGAATGAGGCACCATTTTTATCGGGAGACCTTGGGAACGCTGGGTGGTAGGAAATGCGTGTCTGCCCGGCGATGCCATAACTTTCCCACACAAAAATGTGGAAATAGTGATTTTTTTCAACAAAATATGAGGCTAGCAGGGCATGTTGGGTAAAAAAACAGTGAGAACCACGCAAGTCATTCACCCTTGTACTTCCCCCTGTGTCTACTACTCAAAAATGTAAAGGTTTGCCTAGGTGACGACTGAGCTAGGGCAGAAAGTCCCCTGCTACCCATTGTGAAAAAAAAAATATCTTACAAAAGGCCATTAAACCGACACAAATATAAATCTAACCCACCACTTACACAGGTTGGTTTTAGCTCCTCCAGAAACGCTGGCTTCAAAGCACAAATACTTATCAAAGTATATAAATATTGAAGCCAAGCCTTCTGAAGGGGAGCCATAAAGCCACATCACGGCACCAACCACTTTATGGTCCATTCACACGCCATTCACACACCACACACAAGACTTCCGTACCGCCAGCCACGGGCCCAAACAACCATATCACTTGCACTCACACAAACGTACTGCCGCCATGCAAGGGCCCATCACATTCATATGCCACAAGACATAATGACTTTGACTATATTCTACCACCTGTCAAGTCTCCACCTCCTTCTTCCAGAACGTTACCGAACTCATGCCCAGTGAACCTATACTAATGACTTCCATGACAGCCACATGAGGCTCAGGAAGACATGTCTTTCATGCACCTTTAGTGCACTCACTATGCTAAATCCAACTCCTTCCAGTTTGTGGATGCAAGTTGGGGGTGCCTCGAGTATGCCGCAAAAACATTTCTCGAGCTGAGCAAGCATATCTACCTTTAAAACTAAGGCAAACATGCTGGAAATTTTCAAAAGATAACATCATAAACTATGAACGGATGAATGTGAAACAAGGGTAGTCCGTGACAACGTAGCATATGTCCAATCCACCGTTATGTGCAGTGACTGTAATGCACTTATCATACAGCAAACTGACCATCTACTAAGTTCTAACGGAGGATAAACATGGCAAGCAGCATTGACCCATAAGTACTACAGTAAATTCAGTGTGAGTGTGGCAGCAATGGATTTGAATCCATGGGTGAAGAAGAAGTCAGGACGTGTATCTATACTACCTTTACTATCTGCCTTCTACCTTTGCAATATTCCTCGGAAAGCGAAACTACCGTAAGCTGTTCTAACCCGTTCGTGTGTCTGTCCTCAGAGTCCTGACTAACCCTGTCCAATTGTTAAAAGACCCTATACCAATGCCTTTCATCTCTAGCTACTTGAAGCTTGAGTGAACATTTCTGTCACGAGCTATCAATGCTCTCACAATGCTCTATCCAACTCCTTCCAGTTTGTGGATGCAAGTTGGGGGTGCCCGAGTATGCCGCAAAAACATTTCTCGAGCTGAGCAAGCATATCTACCTTTGAAACTAAGGCAAACATGCTGGAAATTTTCAAAACTTCCTAAAGAGAACATCATAAACTACGAAGAACGGTTGAATGTGAAACACGGGTACTCCATGACAACGTGGCATATGTTCTGTCCACCAGTATGTGCAGCGTGGGGACTATAATGCACTTGTCAATTGGCGAACAGAACAACTACCACGTTCTGAAAGCAGATAAAGGTGTTGAGAAGTCCATGATTTCATGAAGTAGAGGAAGAAATATCCTGCAGCTGCTTGCGTAGTGAAGGAGTGGCCCACAGACAGTAGGTATCCATTCACACCAATTGAAAGGTTATCCTATTGGCAGCTCCACCTCAGTCAATTTCCCAGTATTTTGCTTTAGTGTGATACAACATAAAGCAAGTAGGAAAACAGAAGGCAGGCTTACTTGGGCACTGGGGACAGTAAACACGAGTCTCCTGCCTCTTTCCCTGCATCGAGCACACTTTACAATGACGACATGGTCGCTCCTTTTGGGTGTTGCAGGAATTTTATCTGCAAAGTGTCGCTCCTGCAGCCTTGCCACGTCCTCCAGAACACATGAAGTGGAGGCTTCTGCTTCTGTAGCAGTAAGACTTTCAATCACAGACAACTGAAAGTCAAGGAAAGACATGAGTCTTCCTGTGGTGGTCTCACGATAAACAACATACGCATTGTATGTTGCCATCTGGATCAGGTGCGTAAACAGTTTCTTATACCAAGTGCGAGTTTTACGACTCGCATTGTATGGCTGAAGAACCTGGTCGTTCTTGTCCACTCCGCCCATGTACTTGTTGTAATCAAGTATACAGGTGGGCTTGTGGACTTCGGCCATCTGACCCCAAACCGTGACAGGGAAGTACTCTCAGCATGAATTGTAGTGAGCATGTACACGTCACGCCTATCTGAGAACTTAACTGCGAGCAGTTCGTTGGAACGCAACGCAGTGCTCTGGGATTTCTGGAGCTTCTTGCAAACAAGCTCCTGCGGGAATCCTTTGCGGCGACAACGAATTGTACCGCAAGCCACGGTGCCAGCTTTGTAGAGCTCACTGAACAGCTCTACTCCTGTATAGAAATTGTCCACATAAAGGTTATAACCTTTGTGAAGAAGTGGCTGGACAAGCTCCCATACGATCTTTCCTGTGACCCCTAGCATGGGAGGGCAACCTACAGGGTTAAGAGTTGTGTCCTTCCCTGTATACACTCTCAAGCTGTACACATAGCCAGTCGAGCTCTCACACAGCATGTACAGCTTGATGCCATAGCGAGCGCGTTTGCTCGGAATGTACTGCCTAAACAGCAGCCGCCCTTTATACAAGATCAAGGACTCATCAATGGCTATATTCTTTCCAGGAGTATAAACCTCTGGAAACCTGACAGACAAATGTTCCACGACAGGCCGAATTTTGAACAACCTGTAATAGTCTGGATGGTCCCGGGCAATGCAGCAGAATTGTCATTGAAATGCAGCATGCGCTGCAATAGCAAAAACGATCTCTGCTCATGTATGGTGCAAAGATGGGGGTTAACCAAACCGTGCGAGTAGACCAGTAGGATAGCAAGGTTGGTTTATGCACTACCCCCATTTTAAGTGTGAGGCCCAAAAATATCTTCAACTCCCCTAGTGAAGCAGGAGTCCACTTGCGCGCCCTAGAATGAGGCCCAAGAGTGCCTCCTTGCTCCCTCAGAAATTGTTCGGCACGCAAATTTGTTTGCTGCACAATTTCGTCTAGGAAGTCAACACCAAAAAAGAGATGGAAGTAGTCAATTGGCAAAAAATTTGCCGTATCTACTTTACATCCAGCGTCACCAGTGAAAGGCGGAATTTGGGGCTGAACTAAATTGGGAGGCTGCCAAGACAGCACTCCGACTGTGCTTGCGGCCGCACGTGCCTGCACTCTGGGTTGCTCTAACCTGTTACGGGTGTCCTGCTGCACAGACTGTGCTGGCAAAGGGACAGCACGACTGACATCGTCTCCTTCAGAATCGCTGGACGATGAGTCATCGGATGGAACTGCGCCGACTGAAAAGTCACTCCCAGATTCGGCTCCATTGTCCTCTCCCTCAGATGCTGTCTCAGTATCTGCTGTCTCAGTCTCTGATCCTGCCTCAGAGCTGGACTCCAGAACCAGATTTAGGGCCTGGGCAGCATTCATCCAACGATATGCCATCTCTGCTAGTGCCTAAACTATCCTTTTAAAACACTATCCTACGTAGAAGGCAGATAGGTTGTTGGTTTTAAAGTGTAGGTGGGTGTGTGCGTAAGTGAAGTGTTTAAGTCAATAATGACGAAGTCACCTTACCTTTGCGAAATCCGTACACTCGCCAAAAAGACTAAGAAAGAGAGAAAAAAGACACAGTATTACTTTACCTTGCCACATACCCATAATCGCAGCCTTTTAGCGCTGGTGGGAGCCAGTGCTACCATCATTTTAGCGCCAAGATGCCTACGGGTGAACGTGTGCTTTACAATTGCACACTATGACCTCCTTTGATGCGCCCACTACCATCCTTGCAAACGTGCCCCTCATCTCTCCATAGCCCCTCTCTCACATACATTTAGTCTGTTACAAAGTGTTTCTACTGCGTGGCTTTACTAATCCACTTAGCTGTCTACATAATACCGATCTGTTCGTTTCAGCATACCCTTTATGGCGTCAAAACTGCCACTACACAAAAGTCAGATATCTCTATCTAGCAGAAATGTTGTACTCTGCAGCAGTACCACACTTTACTGCCTTTCAGGTAACTTCAAAGAGACTCATTATAGTTCTTTCACAGTCTCATAATTTCAGCACTGAGAAATATCTCTGTAAATAAATATTTATATATATATAACAATTAATTCCTAATGTCAGCGCGCTCAATACCTGGTGCAGGCAGCAACGGGTAGAATCCTTACGCGATATTTAAATTCAGAAACACAAAGGATGCCGCACTCCAGAGACAGGTTTCAGAGTTGCTTTATTTTCACCACCACTACCACCAGTCGTGGTGAAAATAAAGCAACTCTGAAACCAATCTCTGGAGTGCGGCATCCTTTGTGTTTCTGAATATATATATATATATCCATATGAATCATGAGAAAAGGCGCCCTTCCAGGTGGGCCAGGGCTTCGTAGCGACATTGCCGCTTTACTATTCCAAATGAAAATCATGCCGTATTATAGCACAAAGGAAGCCCTCCAGTCGAGAAAGCAGTTAACAGCAGTCGAAGAGTACATGTATCTATATATATATATATATATATACATATATATATATATATAGATATGTATATAGATACATATATATCATTCACTCCAGGGCCGGCATTAGCACTGGTGGCGCCCTGTGCAACAATGTCTGCTGGTGCCCCACCAATGACCACCTCTGCCATGGATTCCCTCACTAGCACCATTTAACAGTGCCCCTCAAGTCTCAAAAACCACTGTCTCTCAGATTAATTTAGTTTTATAGCAACACTCACACCAGTGTACGGTGTCAGAGCACTTTACAACACACACATTGCACAGAGACAACAGTACATAGGATATGCTACATCAGACAGGACAAGGTGTAGTGTAGCAGTAACATGCCATCTATACTGGCAGGCAATATAGTTTGAGCCCTTATTCTGGGAAAGCACAAATCCAGAATTTAAAACGTACCATCGTTGGGGGTTCTCTTTCATAATAAGAATTATTTTCTACCCAAATGAACCCTTTTCACAAGATTAGATGATGAAAGACTGAGCAAAAAAAACATAAAGCTGGCACAGAAGCAGTAACCCACTAACCTCTTTACATTATATGCACTTTGTTATGTGCATGCCTATGGCTCCACAGGCCTGCCAAGTATCACGCATCACGTGTGACTCTAACGCATTTCAGTGTGGTGTTCCGCATCACCGCACTGAAATGCATTGTCACGCATTTTTAATGCCACTGAAACTGGCTACGCGGTGCTAGCGCGCCGGCTCTGCTGCTCCCTGCCGACTTGTCACCAGCAGCTGGCTCAGTTAACAAACAGTTAAGGATCTTGATTCTTAGTCTGCTCCTTAGCTCTGACTGAGTGTGAGTGCTACAAATGTTGCTATCTGCGGCCTCAGCCTCCCTGGCTGCATTAATTAAATTATTCCCGGCGCCCACGGCGCCGCGAGGCTGTCTGTGAGTCACTGACTGACACCAGAAACCCGGGGCGGGGCCTGCCCTTAGCAGTACAGTTCTGCTACTGGTAATCCGGATGTGAAGCGGCGTGGCCGGGGACTCGTCGAGAGTGATAGAGTCCCAGTCTCAAGTGCGCTGTTGCCTCAGCCTGCTGCGCAGCTGGCTGCGCATAAAATATACCCAGCGGCGTTCGGACCGGCACGGACGGCAGCATCGACCGCAGACTCACTCTGACTCTCGAGCATGATGGCCCGGGCCGCGCATCATGAGAGGCATCATCGCGGGCGGCGCTGCGGGGAGTCTGCCAGACACTGGTTGTCATCATGCTGTGCGACCGTGACCCCGTGCGGCTCACCGCCGCGGCATCCGGACCCGACCGTGTGAGACAGTCAGTCTTCTAGACTCTGAGACTGTAAGACAGAAGTAAGTGAACTTCAAGTAAGTACTAGTTTCGTACTAGTTTTGCCAGGCAGGTGCTTCTGCCACTGACTAGTTAGTAAGTCTGTGTTGTAAGTTTAGCACGAGAGCACGCTGCAAGATCTCATTTAATTTACACAGTAAAATCTGCAGGCAGGGCTGCTCTATGTCGTCATCCTTCTTCTGAGTGTGAGGTTTATAATCTGCAAGATTTGATCTGATTTCATTTCAGTTTAATCTGCAGGCCGCAGGGCTGCTCTGTGTCTCGTCATCCTTCTGAGGTCATTGGGCACAGAGTACTAACTAAACTGAGAGGGTTTTATCTTCACTGTAATTACGGGTGGTGCGTGTATAGCTGGCCACATTCAGGCAATTCTGACTTAACTCACCAGCACTAGCATAGTGGGACAACGGCCAAATGGCAGTAGGCCTCTAGACTGCAGCATCAGAGGAAGAGCGGCCTGCCCAGGGGCACACAGTGCGACTGTACAACAGAATGCATGGAGCACGGCACTAGGTCTCTAGACTGAAGCATCAGGGGCACAGAGAAGGAGCAGTCTGCCAGGGGCACACAGTGCGGTGTACAACAGCCAAATGGCACTAGGCCTCTAGACTGAAGCATCAGAGGAAGAGCGGCCTGCCCAGGGGCACACAGTGCGACTGTACAACAGCCTGCCAGGAGCACGGCATTAGGTCTCTAGACTGAAGCATCAGAGGCACAGGGGAAGAGCGGCCTGCCCAGGGGCACACAGTACGGTGTACAACAGGCTGCCAGGAGCACGGTACTGGGGCTCGAGATTGAAGCATCAGAGGCACAGGGGAAGAGCAGCCTGCCCAGGGGTACACTGTGCGGTGTACAACAGCCTGCCCACACCACGGCACTGGGGCTCTCTGTGTGCTTAAGTTAACACAATGAATGGCAGCGCGCGGCGCGATCAGGGAACTGCAGCCTGCTGGTGTTTGTTAATACCCTAAAGTGACACTGCGGAATGTTTTTAATTTCAAATATCCTGCTGGCCTGCACCCCGATTTACTTATTTCATATTTCTGCTCGAGTTCTTACAGTACACCAGACAGAATGGTTGTGAACACTTCTAAGCACTTCAGTTTCAACCCCACACTATTGCTGGATGGATGCACTCACTACCTTTTATGAAAACACTTCAGCTGTTGTCAGGGGAAATGTGCTACGATTAACATTTGCGAGACTGGATTTTCCACCAATGAATCGTTCTGTCTGTACAATGCGTGTGTGTGTGATGTAAAGTGCTCTGACACCCTGCACTGGTATGAGCAGCACTATAGAACAAATGAACTGTTTGTGAGAGAGGGACCGGAAGATGTTAGAGTGATGGCGTTCAGCCATATATGATAGACAAAGAGCATTAAAGTAGAAATTACAGCATCACAAATATTGAGTAACAGCTAACCCATAGGTCAATTGCAGCAGTTTTAGGATCTTCTTAAAGTTTCTCGTTGCTCAAATGGGTATAATTTCTGATATTTATATGTTTCCTTCGTCTTCGCTGCGTGATTTTGCTCGCAAAAAAGTGTCACTCATAGTTGTTCAAATGTCACTCATAATTACACTGAAATTATGAAAATGTCACTCATAAGCAATCTGAAACCTTGGCAGCTATGGCTCCCCTGGGAGCAGATTGTGGCCCCCATAATTATGTACATAATTGCCCCCACAGGAGGTCGGCCACTGAGCAGAAGGACCGACCCCCTGCCAATATCGCCGCCATTTAAAAAAAAAAAAAGTCTTTATTTTTTATTTTTTAGGGGGCGATCGCGCCCCCCAGGGAAAGCCAGGTAAATTAATTTATAAATGTGCCCTCGGGGGGGGCGACCCATCACCACGAGGGCCGACCCCCCCAAAGACATCCCTGGTGTCTAGTGGGGTTTCCTGGCCGTGGATCGTAGCAGCGCTGCTCCACGGCCAGGAAACCCTTTCAGGAAGGCCTCGCTTGAAAGGGAGACTCTCCCTTTCAAACGAGGCCTCCCTGAAAGCTGGGGAGGCCGGTTCCAGCCAGATTTCCCCATCGGAGTTGAGCGCGGCCTTACCTGCTGCTGTCCTCGGCTCCGGTGGGGAAATCAGTGACGTCAGAGCGCCTCGCGGCGCGCTGACGTCACAGATGGGCGGGAGGGGGGAGCGGGGGAAGACACGGAAAGCCTTCCGCGTCTCCCCCAGTAAAAAAAAAATCAAAAAAAAAATCGGACGATTTATTAGTGCCCTCCCAGGTGACGTCCAATGGACGTGCGCAGCACCAGGGAGGTAGTGCTTGCGTCGGCCATTGGCCGACGCAAGCACCAAAAGGGTTAAAGACAACCTTTATTGAAAGCTATCCTAGTGGTAGGTATGGAGAGCAGCCTTCAGGCTAAGTCTTGAAGGAATGTAAAGCAGCTTGTTTTACCAGTCTATAATCTCTTGAGTGACCAAATGAAAGAGGACCACACCAGGTATATATATAAAATATATGTATTTAGTCTTAAACACACCCCTCTAGTCTCTTTATGAGGCTAGAGTTCAAAGTACATACTTTACAAGTCAAATATCAACAGTAATAGCACAAATACACGTTTGAGCCCTAGGGGCGTACCAAACCATATACTAAAATAGTGGTATAAGAACCACGACTGAGCTAGGCACAATGCCTAGAGCCTGTAGAAGTGCTTGGACCACAAGGAACCACCCAAGGTAGTGACACGGGACCCACGGGGGACGCATGCAGTGTGAGAACACAGCCGCGAATCGCCGTTAACTTCTATGGGGAAAGTCGCAGTTGGAATTTTAAAAGGAAAGGACACTTAGAAGAGGACTTGGAGCAAATCCCTTTAGAACTAGGCAGTTCTAGAGTCAATACCCACGGGAGCACCGGAGTACTCGAGTTACCTCACCCAGGGAAGCCGGGTGCATAGGTGTCTTTTGTCGTCGGGTTTCGTCGTCGTTTTCAATGGCGATCTGCTGCAGCAGGCTGCTGGCGGCCAAGTCGAAAGTGTCCGGGTGGATCCAAGAGTGGATCGAAGATCTGAAGAACCTGAAAGCAGAGGGGACAGAGTCTGGGTCACTAGCCAGTGACCAGGAAGGCGATGAGCAGATGCCCACCGATGTCGGGTGCTTCAGGTAGGTTGACGGTCGTCTTGACTCTTCAGCCACGAGGTCCAGGAGGCGTCGACGACGACCAGGAGCTGGATTCGAGCTGTCCCACGACGTCTGTCGATTGCTGCGGTGTCGGCGACCGGATTGGACCCAACAAGCCTTGGCAACGGCAAGTCACATGGAAACAGAGAAAGGACGGTGATGCAGACCAGCAAGGTCTGGGGGACTCACCCAGCGAGGGTAAGTCAGGGCACGTCTGGAGCAACCAGGAAAGCCCAAGCAGAAGAAGAGTTGCCTTCGGGAGGGCCCACTAGCCAACGGACTAGCGACCGCGAAGGAGCCTCGAGTGGACGCACTTGGAGCTGGCTCACGGGACACTCGTGGAGTGGAGGCCAGTGATCTTCGGTGCAGTCGGTGCTGGAGGCGGGGGCTACTCGGAGCCCAAAGCACAACTTCGTGGGAGACCAGGAAGAGGATGCACTTACAAAAGTTCTCGGTGCCCCGGGGTCACGGTTCCACGTTACCCACGATAGCTACGGGCCTCAGCTTCGCTGGGGACTCAGGGCAGCCTCAGGGAAGTCTGGAAATCCACCTCTGGTGTTGCAAAGACTTCGGCGTCCGGCGGGAGCTTCAGCGATGCAGACCGGACAATTGCTTCTTAGGTGCCTGCCAAGCAGGGGAGTCACTCCTTGACCCCAAGGGAGATTCTTCAGTCCTCTAATCTTAAAGTAGAGCGTCGAAGGTCCAGGATTCGGCTTCAGAGTTTCGTCCAGGGTAATCTAAAGTCCTAAGGACTGGGGTCCCATACTTATACTAAGTTAGGGGGTTGGACATTCTCTGGGGACCCACCTATGGGAGGGTCAGGGAAGAGGGGTGGTCACACCCATTCCCTTTGTCCAGTTTCGCGCCAGAGCAGGGGCTGGAAGCCCCTGAACCGGTTTGAACTGGGGTATGCACAGGGACACCAAGTGTGCCCCCAGTGCTGGACTTCAAAGCACTCTGAGAGTGCACCCACCCAGCCCCAATACACATCAGCCTGTCTGTGTCATGTTCCGCTAGGTTAGGGCATCCTGTGTGACTGCGGGAGGGTCTGCTGGCTCCAAGATACATGCGGAAATCGGAGCACCCGACTTCCGTTCCATGGAGGTCGGCAGTCTAGCTTCGCTCCGGATGCTACCTCTGCGGCGTCCAGCGCTTCCGGGGGAAACCGCATTTGAACCGCGATTTCCGCCCGATCGGCGCTTCGGATTCAGTGTTTCCAGTTGCCTGCATCCCTGGACCAGGTATTCCTTTCAGCGCTGGAGCGCATTTCCATAGCCTTGTCATTCTTTTTTCTAGCTGCGCTGGAGCTCGTTCCTCAGTTAGCTGCGCTGGAGCTCGTTCCTCAGTTTGCCGCGCTGGAGCTCATTCCACAGCCTTGCCGCGCTGGAGCTCATTCCAGTCCTGCCTGCACTATACTTTCCGCGCTGGTGCGCTACACTTAGCTTGGCTCGACTATCTTTACCACGCTATAGTGTTTTTCTCTGTTTACCTTTCTTTCTTGCCGCGCTGGAGCGCTGCTTGCCTCACTGTTGTTACACCGCGCTGGAGCGCTAATTTACTTTATGGTTTGCACGCGCTGGAGCGCAACTTACCTCACTGTTGTTACACCACGCTGGAGCGCTTATCTTTATGTTATGGGTTGCGCAGGAGCGATTGTTGTCTGATTAATCCAAGCTCCACACCGGGGTACCTGATTGGTTCCTCATCTCAGGAGCGCTATCCACGGTGACTCTACTGTGTGGATTACTTGGCTTGTGGTGTCTTCCTGACAAGGTAAAGGCCGTTTTCGCATGTGCATTGTATGGAGGAGCAGGAGGTGTGATTGTGTGTTTGTGTCCTTACTAATAGGGGCTGTTCTTTCTCTTCTCAGTTACCGGTGCTCACGGATAGTCCCCAGACAGAGGGAGGTTCCTTAACCGGGCTACTAGAACACCACAGCGTTATTCCTGGCTTCCTTCCCCGTGCCCATCGCCATCCTAGCCTGTTGTTAGTCCAGCTGGGGTAAGGTGGGTCCGGTGGTGGTGGCTCATGTCGTCTCTGCGAGATTGCTTCACAGGTTAAAGGTAAGACTTGTGGGGTACAAGACAGTCTGGGAGGTGGTTACACCTCCCTGCAACAGGAAACCTATTGTCCAGGCCTCCCCTGCCGGAGTTTCGGTCAGCAGCAGGAGGCCAGACTCGTGTCTGTGGCTGCAGCATCCATTTTGTGATGCCAGGGCTCTGTAAAGTTAATACCGGGTATGCCGGTTGGTACATGTCTCTCCCTCTAGAAGGGTGGAATGCTACCCCCGCCGCCAGAACTGGCGGGGGGTAGTATTCCAAGACGTTTGACACCAAACACGACATGTTTCCGTGCAGCCATCCCAAAGTTAGCATTTAACGCGAGGTTATAATGCACTTAAGAGTATATGGTCAGGCTGCACCACAAACCGCATCAGAGGAGGTACTCCGAATGCTGCAGAGGGGCTCTGCTCATGCAGGGGCACCCTCTCACATAAAAACCAAGCACTCTGCCTTCAGGATTGTCAAGGCCTGCCATAGGAGTGACTTATAGGTTTATATGTGTGTGCTGTGGTAGTGGTATAGGTAGCCTATACCACTGTAAGGGGTGCAGGCACCACCTTACCCAGGCTGCAGTAGCAGACCTGTGGTGTCATTTTGGAGGGCCTTCCAGGGGTGGCATAATACATGCTTCAGCCCCTGGTAAGCCTCTGGGGTACCTATACCCTGGGTACATAGTATACCATATACTAGGGACTTATAAGGGCACCCCAGAATCCAATCAGAGAAGTACCTAAGGTACTTGGAATCCATTTAGAGAGGAAGCAGCTAGGCTGGGGACCTGAATAGCAGGGCCCCAGCCAGACTAAAGTCAAAATACAGTGAAGCATCAGCAAAAAGTGGGGGTAACCTGAAGAGGCAGATCCTACTCTCCTACACAACCCCCCCCCAAACGCAGGGACATTAAACTAACCTTGACTAGTTGAGTCTTCATGTTCTAAGTGGAAATAGCTGGAGAGTCCATCTGCATTGGCATGGTTACTCCCAGGTCTATGTTCCACTGTATAGTCCATCCCCTGTAGGGAAATGGACCACCTCAAAAGTTTGGGGTTTTCACCCTTCATCTGTTTTAGCCATAAGAGGGGCTTGTGGTCTGTTTGAACAAGGAAGTGAGTGCCAAACAAGTATGGCCTCAGCTTCTTCAGAGCCCAAACCACAGCAAAGGCCTCCCTCTCTATGGATGACCAATGTTTCTCTCTAGGGGTCAGCCTTCTGCTTATGAAAGCTACTGGCTGATCCTGACCTTCATCATTCAATTGTGACAGTACAGCCCCTACCCCCAATTCAGATGCATCTGTTTGGACAATGAACTTCTTGGAGTAATCAGGACTCTGTAGAATGGGAGCAGTGCACATGGCCTGCTTCAGGTCATCAAATGCCTTTTGACAGCTAACTGTCCACTGAACCTTTTTGGGCATTTTCTTGGAAGTTAAGTCATTCAGGGGTGTCACTATTGATCCATACCCCTTGACAAATCTCCTATAGTACCCAGTCAGGCCTAAAAAGGCTCTCACCTGAGTCTGGGTAGTTGGAGCAGTCCAGTCCATGATGGTCTGGATCTTGCTCTGCAATGGTTGAACCTGGCCTCCACCCACAAGGTGGCCCAGGTACACAGCCTGACTCTGCCCTATCTGGCACTTTGTGGCCTTGATAGTGAGGCCTGCTTTCTGCAGGGCCTGCAAAACATTTCTGAGGTGGACCAGGTGATCCTCCCAGGTGGAGCTAAAGACAGCAATATCATCTAGATATGCTGCCCTATAGGCTTCCAGACCTGTAAGGACTGTATTCACCAACCTCTGAAAAGTGGCAGGTGCATTCTTCAAACCAAAGGGCATTACCACAAATTGATAATGCCCACTAGGGGTTGAGAATGCTGTTTTTGGCTTTGCATCATCAGCTAGCCTGATCTGCCAGTAGCCAGCTGTGAGGTCAAATGTGCTTAGATACTTGGCTGAGGCCAAAGTGTCTATTAGCTCATCTGCCCTGGGTATTGGATGGGCATCAGTCCTAGTGACTGCATTGAGACCCCTGTAGTCCACACCAAACCTCATCTCTCTTTTCTCACCACTGGTGTGAGGTTTTGGCACAAGGACCACTGGACTGGCCCAAGGGCTATCTGAGGGTTCAATAACTCCCAAATCCAACATCTTCTGGACTTCTGTCCTGATACAGTCCCTGACATGGTCAGGTTGCCTATAAATCTAATTTTTAATAGGCAGACTGTCGCCAGTGTCCACTTCATGAGTACACCAGGTGGTCTGACTGGGTGTCAGAGAGAACATATGCCTGAACTGATTGAGCACCTGTCTGCAATCAGTCTGCTGCTGGGCAGTGAGGCTGCCTGCCAAGGCTACACCATCCACTGACCCATCATCAGGGTTCTGGGAGAGCAGGTCTGGGAGAGGGTCACTCTCCTCCTCCTGTCCCTCATCAGTTGCCATGAGCAAGCCCATGTCAGCCCTGTCCACATATGGTTTCAATCTGTTGACATGGAGAACCCTGTGGGGACTCCTGGGTGTTCCTAGGTCTACTAAATAGGTAACCTCACCCTTCTGTTCAACAATGGTTTGGGGTCCACTCCATTTGTCTTGGAGAGCTGCTGGGGCCACTGGCTCCAACACCCACACCTTCTGCCCTGGCTGGTAAACAGTCAGTACAGCCTTTTGGTCATGCCAGGCTTTTTGGAGTTCCTGGCTAGCCTCAAGGTTTTTAGTTGCCTTTTTCATGTACTCAGCCATCCTGAAGCGGAGACCAAGTACATAGTCCACTATGTCCTGCTTTGGGGGCTTGAGAGGTAACTCCCATCCTTCCTTCACCAGGCACAATGGACCCCTGACAGGGTGACCAAACAAAAGTTCTAAAGGGCTGTAGCCAACCCCTTTTGAGGCACCTCCCTGTATGCAAATAAAAGGCAGGGCAAGAGTATGTCCCATCTTCGCCTAAGCTTCTCTGGGAGCCCTTTAATCATGCCCTTCAAGGTTTTGTTGAATCTCTCAACTAAACCATTGCATTGTGGGTGATAGGGTGTGGTGAACTTGTAAGTCACTCCACACTCCTTCCACATTGCTTTCAAGTATCCAGACATAAAGTTTGCACCCCTGTCTGATACAACCTCCTTAGGGAAGCCCACTCTTGAGAAAATTCCCAGGAGGGCTCTTGCCACTACAGGTGCTGTAGTGGTCCTAAGGGAATAGCCTCTGGGTATCTGGTGGCATGATCCACCACCACCAGGATAAACCTGTGCCCAGATGCTGTTTGGGGATCCATGGGACCAACAATGTCAATCCCTACCCTTTCAAAGGGAACCCCCACCACAGGTAGTGGTATCAGGGGGCCTTTGTGGTGCCACCTGCCTTGCCACTGGCCTGGCAGGTTACACAGGAGCGACAAAACTCCTTGGTGTCTTCAGACATGTGGGGCCAGTGAAAGTGAGGGACAATTCTGTCCCAAGTCTTGTTCTGGCCCAGGTGACCTGCTAAGGGAATGTCATGGGCTAGGGTCAATAGGAAGCCCCTGAACTTCAGAGGTATAACCAACCTCCTGGTGGCACCAGGCTTGGGGTCTCTACCCTCTGAGTACAAGAGTCCATCATCCCAATACACTTTATGGGGACCACTAGCTTTCCCAGCAGCCTCAGCAGCAGCTTGCTGTCTGAGGGGTTCAAGAGAGGGGCAGCTCTGCTGCTCCTGGCTCAGATCTGCCCTGGAAGGGCCCCCTGTCCCTAAGAACTCAACCTGATCAGGCTCAAGCTCATCTGGGACAGTTCCTTCCTCAGGATTGAGATCATCTCCCTGAAGAGACTGATCTTCCTTCTGAGCCAAGGGGGAAGGCACTGCCTTTACCCTACTACTCCTCCTCTTGGATGGCACTTGGTCCATTGTTCCAGGATCCAAGGCCTGTTCAGTGTTAGGCATTTTGCTCTGTGACCTGGTCACAGCAAACACATCTGCAGGGATGCCCAGCATTTCTGCATGGGTCCTGAGCTCCACTTCTGCCCAAGCTGAAGTTTCTAGATCATTGCCAAGCAAGCATTCAACTGGTAGGTCTGCACTTACCACAAACTTCTTAAGGCCAGTTACCCCTCCCCAGGAGAAGTTAACAACTGCCAGAGTATGGTCTGTTCTGACATTGCTAGCATTGGTCACTTGGTACATCTCACCAAGTATAATCTGCCCAGGATCCACAAGATCGTGTGTCACCATGGTGACACTTGCTCCTGTGTCCCTAAATGCCAAAGCCTCTTTTCCATTTATTAATGGCTGTTGTCTGTACTTGCCCAGATTACTGGGAGTCGCAGAGGAGGTCACATCCATGCCTCCATCACAGACTAGGACAGCCTGAGTGAGTTCTCTGACTAGGCCAGAGCTCATCTCCTTACCCAGGGTCAACCCTACTAAACCCTTGGCTTGTGTACTCCCACCACCAATTGTAACTGCACTAGGGGGAACAGGTGCCTTAGGGGCATTGGTGGGGGCTGGAACAGAGTCTTTGGACTTGGTGCAATCACTGGTCCAGTGTGTCTTTTGCTTACAGACTTTGCACCATGGTTTCTTTTGGCCTTTCCCTTTGTTAGACTGTGAATCCCCACCTGAAGAAGATTTTTGGGGGCCTTGTGAAGACTTCTGGTCTTTACCCTTCTCCCCACCCTTGTCAGAGTTCTTAGAATCTTGCTTCTTTGGGTCACCACCTTGGTTCTGTACCTTCTGCCTCACCCTGGTCCTGACCCATTTGTCTGCCTTCTTTCCCAATTCTTGGGGAGAGGTCAGATCAGAGTCCACCAGGTACTGATGCAACAGCTGATTTTGACAGTTATTAAGAATCTGCTCCCTCATGATAAGATTGTACAATCCTTTGAAGTCACATACCTTACTGCCCACTAACCAACCTTCCAGAGCCTTAGCAGAACAATCAACAAAGTCCACCCAGTCTTGATTCTGTGCCTTTTGGGTATCTCTGAACTTTAACCTGTATTGTTCAGTTGTTAGGCCAAACCCATCAATCAATGCACTTTTTAAGACTGGATAATTATCAGCTTCCTCTTCTCTAACAGAGAGGAGCTTGTCTCTACCTTTGTCTGCAAAGGAGAGGCACAGGATTGCTGCCCACTGCTCCTGAGGGACCCTCTGCACTTTACAGGCCCTCTCCAGTGCAGAAATCCATTTGTGGATGTCATCCCCACTCTGGTAGGGAGGGACAATCTTGCTCAGGTTTCTATGGTCATTAGACCTTTCCCTACCACTAGGGAAGTTGCTGCCACCATGGGACTCTAGTCCCAACTATTTTCTTTGCTTTTCAAGCTCTAGGGACTCCCTGTCTATAGCCAACTGCTCTCTTCTGAGTCTCAACTGAGCTTCTCCATATCTGAGCAGTCTCTCTTTCCTCTCACTGGAGGACTCCCTCCTATGAGAGGAAACAGAGGTCCCTACTGAGGTGTCAGAGTGGTTAGACTCCTGAGAAGGAGATCTAGACCTTCTAGGCACACTCACAACTCTTCCTGGTGGGACAAAGGTGAGGTCATTCTGATCCTCCTCTTCATCCACAGGAATAGCTGGGTTTTCCAGGTCAAGGTCATTTTCACCTTCCTGGCCAGTTTCAGAGGGGGGGCCCTGGGTGCTGTCACCCCTGGTCCCTTCCTCATCTTCTGCCCCACCCTCTCTGCCTACCCCTTCAGGCCCTATGGGTCTTCTGAGATCATCCAGCAGTAGCATCTCCATGAGACGTTGGGTGTTGGCACTTTTGCCTGTCTTCAGCTTCCTAACCTTGCACAACTCTCTCAATTCCATGAATGGGAGGTTGTCGTATTTGGATGGCAGGAGCCCACTGGTTCCTGGCAGGGACCTACTGATTCCTGGCCCTGAAGACATTACTAGTGAGGTGTGGTGTATGCACTACCTACTCTAGTGTGGCCTACTAAACTCTCTTGAGTTGTAGAAAGGGTGTGCTATCCCTTAACACACAACTGTAAGTTCAGTAGAACTTACTGTATACTAAGCTTGTATTTATATGTACCTAAGGTACCTTTAGTGGTTTTCAGTTGATCAACTCAATTGAGATTATCTGGTAAAACAATAGCAAGCTGGAATCCCACACGCTGCACACCAATGTGAGAAGTTGGCCTGGTATATGCTGTCCACTAATTATAGTGGGCACCTTGCACCAGTCCAAACAACCCCAAATTGGAATTAGGTTAAAGACAACCTTTATTGAAAGCTATCCTCGTGGTAGCTATGGAGAGCAGCCTTCAGGCTAAGTCTTGAAGGAATGTAAAGCAGCTTGTTTTACCAGTCTATAATCTCTTGAGTGACCAAATGAAAGAGGACCACACCAGGTATATATATAAAATATATGTATTTAGTCTTAAACACACCCCTCTAGTCTCTTTATGAGGCTAGAGTTCGAAGTACATACTTTACAAGTCAAATATCAACAGTAATAGCACAAATACACGTTTGAGCCCTAGGGGCGTACCAAACCATATACTAAAATAGTGGTATAAGAACCACGACTGAGCTAGACACAAGGCCTAGAGCCTGTAGAAGTGCTTGGACCACAAGGAACCACCCAAGGTAGTGACACAGGGGACCCACGGGGGATGCGTGCAGTGTGAGAACACAGCCGCGAATCGCCGTTAACTTCTATGGGGAAAGTCGCGGTTGGAATTTTAAAAGGAAAGGACACTTAGAAGAGGACTTGAAGCAAATCCCTTTAGAACTAGGCAGTTCTAGAGTCAATACCCACTGGAGCACCGGAGTACTCTAGTTACCTCACCCAGGGAAGCCGGGTGCATAGGTGTCTTTTGTCGTCGGGTTTCGTCGTCGTTTTCAATGGCGATCTGATACAGCAGGCTGCTGGCGGCCAAGTCGAAAGTGTCCGGGTGGATCCAAGGGTGGAGCGAAGATCTGAAGAACCTGAAAGCAGAGGGAACAGAGTCTGGGTCACTAGCCAGTGACCAGGAAGGCGATGAGCAGATGCCCACCGAAGTCGGGTGCTTCAGGTAGGTTGACGGTCATCTTGACTCTTCAGCCACGAGGTCCAGGAGGCGTCGACGACGACCAGGAGCTGGATTCGAGCTGTCCCACGACGTCTGTCGATTGCTGCGGTGTCCGCGACCGGATTGGACCCAACAAGCCTTGGCAACGGCAAGTCACGTGGAAACAGAGAAAGGACGGTGATGCAGACCAGCAAGGTCTGGGGGACTCACCCAGCGAGGGTAAGTCAGGGCACGTCTGGAGCAACCAGGAAAGCCCAAGCAGAAGAAAAGTTGCCTTCGGGAGGGCCCACTAGCCAACGGACTAGCGACCGAGAAGGAGCCTCGAGTGGACGCACTTGGAGCTGGCTCACGGGACACTCGTGGAGTGGAGGCCAGTGATCTTCGGTGCACTCGGTGCTGGAGGCGGGGGCTACTCGGAGCCCAAAGCACAACTTCGTGGGAGACCAGGAAGAGGATGCACTTACAAAAGTTCTCGGTGCCCCGGGGTCACGGTTCCACGTTACCCACGATAGGTACAGGCCTCAGCTTCGCTGGGGACTCAGGGCAGCCTCGGGGAAGTCTGGAAATCCACCTCTGGTGTTGCAAAGACTTCGGCGTCCGGCGGGAGCTTCAGCGATGCAGACCGGACAATTGCTTCTTAGGTGCCTGCCAAGCAGGGGAGTCACTCCTTGACCCCAAGGAGATTCTTCAGTCCTCTAATCTTAAAGTAGAGCGTCGAAGGTCCAGGATTCGGCTTCAGAGTTTTGTCCAGGGTAATCTAAAGTCCTAAGGACTGGGGTCCCATACTTATACTAAGTTAGGGGGTTGGACATTCTCTGGGGACCCACCTATGGGAGGGTCAGGGAAGAGGGGTGGTCACACCCATTCCCTTTGTCCAGTTTCGCGCCAGAGCAGGGGCTGGAAGCCCCTGAACCGGTTTGAACTGGGGTATGCACAGGGACACCAAGTGTGCCCCCAGTGCTGGACTTCAAAGCACTCTGAGAGTGCACCCACCCAGCCCCAATACACATCAGCCTGTCTGGGAGGTGGTTACACCTCCCTGCAACAGGAAACCTATTGTCCAGGCCTCCCCTGCCGGAGTTTCGGTCAGCAGCAGGAGGCCAGACTCGTGTCTGTGGCTGCAGCATCCATTTTGTGATGCCAGGGCTCTGTAAAGTTAATACCGGGTATGCCGGTTGGTACATGTCTCTCCCTCTAGAAGGGTGGAATGCTACCCCCGCCGCCAGAACTGGCGGGGGGTAGTATTCCAAGACGTTTGACACCAAACACGACATGTTTCCGTGCAGCCATCCCAAAGTTAGCATTTAACGCGAGGTTATAATGCACTTAAGAGTATATGGTCAGGCTGCACCACAAACAGCATCAGAGGAGGTACTCCGAATGCTGCAGAGGGGCTCTGCTCATGCAGGGGCACCCTCTCACATAAAAACCAAGCACTCTGCCTTCAGGATTGTCAAGGCCTGCCATAGGAGTGACTTATAGGTTTATATGTGTGTGCTGTGGTAGTGGTATAGGTAGCCTATACCACTGTAAGGGGTGCAGGCACCACCTTACCCAGGCTGCAGTAGCAGACCTGTGGTGTCATTTTGGAGGGCCTTCCAGGGGTGGCATAATACATGCTTCAGCCCCTGGTAGGCCTCTGGGGTACCTATGCCCTGGGTACATAGTATACCATATACTAGGGACTTATAAGGGCACCCCAGAATCCAATCAGAGAAGTACCTAAGGTACTTGGAATCCATTTAGAGAGGAAGCAGCTAGGCTGGGGACCTGAATAGCAGGGCCCCAGCCAGACTAAAGTCAAAATACAGTGAAGCATCAGCAAAAAGTGGGGGTAACCATAAGAGGCAGATCCTACTCTCCTACACCCTCCATTTTATATGCTTAGGTATTACTAGGGTTTATTGGGGGTTCGTTGAATTAGAACATTGAGTGTTTGTATTATTTTTGTATTTAGTACTACTTTCTTATTGTTAGGATTACATTACATTTATTGGGTTCCTGTCGCTAAAACACAAGTGGAAAAGGTGGCGGTCTTAGGTAAGAAACACACATTATCAGTCACTAAACTGTTCTGAGTAATTCATGAAACATCTGTTATACTTAGTTTCCAGACACAAGACGTACCTAGGAGCAACCTCTAGAGTCATGAATTGAAGCAGTTACTTTGAAGGGACCCTGGAACGCCATCTTTGTGTTTTCTCCACTTCCCCTTTCCCCTGGGTACTGTTGTCACTTGGAGGTTTTCTTGTTCAATTCTCCGTTGGTTGCAGGACTCTAGGTGGGGTAGGAACTCGGCAACTGGAATTCCTGTCTCACTCCCACAAAATTTGGACACCCAGTTAAATTATGTGCTGTAATGCAGCATGTTTAGTGCTAATATCGCTTTATTGTAGAATTGTTACACGTTAACACTAGCCAGGCAAGGTTTCACCTCATTAGTACCACTTTGACACCCAAATCAGAAATATGCAACAGAACGGTGACCAGTCAACCTTTGCAAAGGACTTGGGTCTGCGCGGAGGACCTTCCACTGTTTGACAACACGTGTTGCAGTAACGTTTGATCCATTTGTGCTGGAAACAATTTTTTTCTTTGAAATCTGCAGATTATGTTTCAGATGATGGATTACTGTGATACGGAATCTTGAGTGAAGTGAACTTAATGAAGTGAAAAGAAAGAAAGTTTAGAGGAGTAAGATTGGCTCCCAGTTGCCAGGCTTTTGTTAGAGCTATTGTACACTCACAGGGACACATACCTACGGATGTGGTCCAAATTCATCAATGCCTCAATTACATTCCTTTGTGTCAGAACAACAAGCATCAAGGTTACAGCGTTCTGTACCTCTCCATTATTTTGTACCATATAAATGTAGGGTGAGTTTTTGCATGTACAGATATAGCCCACAAATGGGAAAGTCCCAAAGTATCAGAGTTGAAGACCTGGAGCTTTAATGGTAAAGTTATGTAGCTGTACAGAAAATAGTGTATGAGAGTAGATACTGCCCTGGGAAGTTTGAAAAAATTATAGGCCAGTTATCTGACTTTCAGGCGATATTAGTGTCTCTCTAGTTTCTAACTTGGCTTTCCATTGTACGGGCAATGAGACTGATGTAGCCCAAATTTCTGTTTTCATTTGTAGGGGTGCTTCATAGTTAAGGGTAGTTCGCGCCTACACATATATTCCTTGATGTATTAACAAAAGATCATTGAGCTTGAATTGTAATAACGTGAATGATGTAATAGGGATATTACAGTGTAAACATGAAGAGATGAACACCGAATCTAGGTGTGTTTAGTCGTAAATGTGAAGAAATTAACGTTGCAGTTAAATGTGATTAGTTGAAAACATTAACGTGTAGTATTGTGTATGCTGCTGACAAATTTTACGTATTTGATGTGCTTATTATTGTGTATTAAATTAGAATTGCACAGTTAAGTCTGGGATTGCACGGCCATTCAGCCCTTCTGGCGCAGGGTCTCGTCTTGCCTGGGTGAGGTATTGTCCTGGGACCTCCCATATGACCCCAAATTGTTTCTATTACACAGCACTGATGGGATTGGGGGGAACCGGTATAAACAGCACCTACTTTTCCTGGCCCTCACTATCGCTAAACGCGATATCGCTCAGCTGTGGAAGGGGACCTCCCCCCCAACGTTAGGGAAATGGCGAACAGAGTTAGACAGATGCATGGGTGCAGAAATTGCGGTTTTCCAGGCACGTGGTTGTCCCCTGAAACCCAGGAAAATATGGTCCCGATGGGCAACATATCGGGACATTGATCTTCCCCGTCTTCCCTCTCAGACCCCCTGATGTGTGAACCCCCGTTTCGTTCTCAATCATAACATGTCACCCTAAACATCATATCAAGGCCGAGGTGGGCACTCAAACATACACACTCACATACACGGATTGCGGGATTGTCTGCGCAAAGTTGTTGTTGTTATATATGCAAATTTTTATTAATTTCATATACAAATGTGGTACTCTTTCTTTCTCCTTTATTTCAAACTGTATATGCAGGGCTGCTGCCCAGATGGTACCATATAAAGCCAATAAAAAGTGTTTTTAAAAAAAAAGAATTGCACAGTTCAAAATATTCATTTATACATAAATTCATAGTGCCTGTGTGCCAATTTCTTATGTTGGCCGATTTATGTAGGCCTGAAATGTATATTCCCTGGAAGCTCTCGCATTAGAATTAAATAGTTGAATTTCATGTGCATGTTGAATTTTGTTCTTTCTCACGTTTCTGTTGCAGGTGGAAGAATTATCCTTGTTAGCATAGAATAATGTCTTTTGTTTTAGGAGTTAGGCGAGGAGGAAAAGAGGATACATTGAGCGTTGATATTGATAGTGGAGAACTGTTGTACTTTCTCATTGGAGTGAGCCTGGGAATCAAGGTCATCCTACCGAGGCTTGGGAGCATCGCTGCCCAGTGGAAAGTTACCTGTGAGGAGGTGGCTGACTGCCTTTGTGATGTCACAAAGGATTTTGGGACGTTCCATGTGGTATTGGGGTATTGTAAATAGGAAAAGTGGCCTGAGGGAACCTTACTTTCGCCCCGAGAGAAAGGACATCTTAGAACGAGCTCTACCTAAGTGGCTTTATGCTACTTGAGCCGACCCATGTGGAGAGACTTCTTAGGAAGAGTTCACACACTGACACCTTAATGAATATTGCCTTGGGAGATGCTAAGTAGGGATTTCATGTTGGTGTTAGTGTAGGGATAGAATAAAACTTTCTTTTAGGTACTTTCGATAAAGGGGAACCTGGATGAGTTCTTCCTTATCTTTTGTATCCTGATCCTCAAATTGATCGTTTTGTACATCTTGCACTGCCTGAACTTCTTTCGTAGGTTTGGCTTTGTATTAGTCCCGATGTATTTTTACACCCTCATTTTGAGGTACCTGTATGTCCAGTTATTTTTGCATTTGTAATAAACCTACTGAAACTTAATTGGGCATCTGTGATTCCTAGGAGACATAGTCAAAATGAACTGAAATTATTGATCTGCTAACGTTTTCTCTCCCTCCTACACTCTCATGCTGAGAAAAAGTACCATCGCCTCGAGGTTCCAGATTTAATCTAGAACTTGGTACCCGACTCCTTCAATACGATAGACGGACACGGTTCAGAGTGCAATTCAACCCACTGACTACCTGTATACTAGCTTCCACAAGCATAGAGATACTGAATATGATGTGCACTAATACTTACACATGTATTTGATCTCACTTTGATGATTTCTGATGGCTTGTTTGGGTTCCCTTATGTCATTTTGAAAAAACTCAATAAAAATAGTTTAAATAAAAGTGTTATAACATTTACATAAAAATACATATCTTGTACCAAAGGCAATTACCAAAACATATTCATTACTTGAAAGCAACATTAACAAGGCCCCTAAACACTGAAGGAAGAAAAGTTAAAGATTATGTGCAGTATTTCAGCAAAACAATTCTTGACTGAACTGCTCTATTTAGGAGCCAGTAGTCTATCCTGAGTATACAAATAGCCATGAGTTTGTAGCTGCTTTTGGGTTAATGTTGTCGAAAGAAGCACGTTCTTAATGATGTTCGACTAACTCCTATTTTCTCAGATATTAGCTTACAGAACTAAAGTTCTCCTGGTCCAAGGAGTAGAGCATTAGATCTGTCTCAGCCAGTCTAGATATCTGAGGGCTCAAAGAAGTGATAGTACCAAATACTGCTCATATCTCACTGTCAATCTCCCCTTGCAAATATAGCTCTCATACAGGCCCAAAGTAATTGCAAAAAGGTGTTTTCTTCTGCTTGATATTTCTAGGAAACCTGGTCAGGTACTAACCGCCATGAACAGAATATTGTCCTGAACCTGAATCCCCACAGCACTGCATAGAAACATTTTAATGGTTTCTCCATATCCAGAGAAAAGACCATGAGGGTTTCTTCCACTTCCTTGGACCAATCCAAACAATTGAAGAGTATTTGTAGATTTAGTCTGCTGGGATATATAAAACCTGATCCGGATGGGCAAGGGAGGTGACCACTGGAAGCTGTGTGTTGGTAAATACCTTAGCTATTATCTTAGTTTCAATAATTAGGAGAGAAATTGAATGATAGGAAAAATAGTCAGTCGGAGGTTGTTTTTTTCTATTTGTACATGAAGGTTACTAAAGCATGTTTAAGGGTGTCGCATAATGTTCCTACTCCTTTCCCTTCATTGTACATGTTAAGCTCTCCTGCCCCCATCAGACCAGACAACCACTTGAATAGTTGCACCGTAATACACTTGGATCCGGATATTGTCCCTGTTTGCAACTGATTGATAATGCTGGTTATTTCGTCCACTGTCGATGATTTGTACTGCCTAGCTGTATCCTCTTCCAGTAACAGTAGCTGATGAAGTCTGCTAAGAATTTCAGTCACCACACCACCATCCCTATGAAATCCTGTGACGTTGTGTTCCTTGTGGTATCCCAGTGGAATGTGCCTTGGCAGTGTCAGTTCCCAGGTTTTTGCATTCTTCACGCATGCACAACAGGAGACAGACATTAGGAGATTTAGGAGAGTTTATTGGGCACTGGCTGACACCTAACACAATGGTTTTACCATAGTATACGAGCGCACTCACCATCGCCCCTGCTGCCATTACGAACTAAATGCGAGACGGATTTGGGCAATATTTTTTCGAACAAGGAATGGAGCTCCTACCTTGAATACCCGAAACGTGTCTCCCGCAATTCACGATTCAAATTTGTCCAATATATGATACTGCAACAAGCATATCTCACGCCACAGAGACTACATACCATATTCCCCTCGGCTGCAACAACCTGCCCACGATCCCTGTGCAAGACGCTAATCTACTGCACATGTTATGGGCTTGCCCTGCTCTCTCCACGTACTGGGCACAGATTGCAGCTGCGCTGTGTGAGGTGGTTGGGGGGCACACATGGCACATGATGGAGAGCAGCCTCCTAGGTCTATACCCCCGCCCGAAAGTTTACTAAGTACAAACGAAATTCGCAGACATAGTGCTCATACTAGCGAAATGCCTCATTACTAGGTGATGGAAGTTGGCAACTCCACCTACCCTACTCGCCTGGAAGGAAGAAGTGGAGAGGTGGGGGTTGGCGGAAAGTGGAGCCTTACGCAGGGAAGAATACTGTGGATTGAGGAAAAAGCCCATTGCCATGAGTTGGGACCTCCTAATGGAGTCCTCTAAAGCGTTGGATATGTTCACAACCTAGTATCGCCGGAACCCCTCCACTAGAAGGGCGCAATCGAGGCACAGGGAGACACGCATCAGTCTACACTTAAACTCTTACCCTACACAGGACAGTATTACTGGTGATAGCACACATAAAATTCCAGATGGAGATAGGCATTAACAGATTTTCATGCCCAAGATCCCCAACACAACGCATCGGCATACCAACTCACACACACTATCTAATATTAATGAGTGTGGTTATAGTTGGCCACCCCTTTTTCTTTTCTTCACTTCATAGGGGATAGGTACACCTATCTGTTGGGAGGAGAGGGAGAGGGTTATTTTTGGTATAGTTCCTAATTAAATAGGGTTGGTTCCTAGACACAGTTACTGATATACTGATATGTACTGTAGAATTCCTAGATACTGTTATGCATGATGCTGAACTTTGTTTGGGAACTGAAACATATACATACATACTATGTAATAAGGTACAATGCCTCGATCTTTCGAGTTCTGTATGTAATGTATGCATTGATATGTGCTTACTTTTTCTTTGTAAAACCCAATAAAATTTGTTATAAAAAAAAAGAGGTTTAGGAGAGTTACCAAATCCTCTTGACCAAGGAGGAATGTCTGTCTATAGTCTTTTTTGTGAATTCCCATAGCCACTCATGGCCGCAAACCACTGACTTATAAGCTCCCCAGGGTATCGCCTCAGGCTGAACTGCCTCCCCCACCCCCCGTTTGCCTAAAAATGGCATAGTAGCCTTCTGAAAACCATCAATTGTCTCTTGAGAGCTAAGCTCCTATGGATTCAGCCTCCATATGTCTGCAGCTGCAGGCCAGCACCTACCACTCGTCAGCATCGGGGAAAGTGATTAGAGATGCCTGTAGCTTAATATTCTACATTCACATTCAGGTGAGATTCAGCGCAAGGTCAATCTGGAATAAAAGCCATGCGCCCCTAAGAAAAAGGAGTACTGTTTTTACAACTCATCTCGCCATTTATTCTTTTTTGATTTTTTAAACATTTTATTTCATTTTTCTCAGCCAACAGTAACGAGAACAACACAATTCCCTCCCCAATCAATCCACAGTACACCATCCCATCAATGCAGATCCTTCCTCCATACCTCCCCCACCCTCCATACATATTGTTTCCCAAATCTCCATTAGCCGACAGTCAGAGACCATTAGCTGACAGTCGAAGAAGCTTGGATGTCCTCGTCTAAGTTCCATGGCTGGTCCCGTATGGTCCCAACAGGATCCCCTGGTATTGGGTCCAGTCCCCCCCATGTTTTCAAATGTTTATGCGGGCATCCCCTGCCTGTGTATATCAGTCCCTCCATACTCATGCAGTGGTCTAGGCCCCTTCCTCCAGCCCTCTAACGAGGGAGAAGACTCGCTTTTCCAATGCCAAGCTATGTCCCTCTTGACAACCAGGAGAGCTTGTCACAACAGTACCATTTAGTATCTATTGCTGTCCATGTCTACCTGTATAAGTAGGAGGGTCATTTTGGGGTCTCTTGGGGGATACGAGTCTACGACATCCCCCATTATAGAAAGCACCCCCTCCCAATAGGGGATCATTACCTTGCTTGCCCACACTGTATGCAACAAGTCTCCTACCTTTTGCCGGCAGCGCAAACAATTGGAAGATGCCACCAGCCCTCGCTTCCAAAGCCGTTATCTCATGAAATATGTACGATGCAGGTAATGCAATTGAATGAGGCAAAAATGTGCCATTACCGCTGCCTCTCATGGGAAGGCCAAGGCTTCCCTCCAGCCGTCATCCATGAGAGGCCCCACATCAGCCTCCTGCGCCTCTCTCAGTTTTGGAGGGAATCCGGTATATTAATCACCAATGCTTAGTAAATTTGTGACATTTCATGATCTCCCAGTATTTTGATCTCTAGGGGATTGGAAGGTAATGGCTCTGACAAGCCTCCCACGTAAGGCACCAGGGCACGGCACAACAGGAGGTACCTAAAACATTGACCTTGGTGTAGGTCAAATTCCATCTGTAACATGGCAAAGTACTTAAAGGCTGTCCCCCGCATTACATCTCCCAGTGTGGATATCCCCATCATGTCCCACTGTTGAAACCTAGATAAACTGGCAACCTGTGTGAGCCAGGTCGCCACCCATAGCGCATCCCCTCTGTGAGTCTGCCTCCCCACCCCAGTGATTTTAATATGTCCTGTCAAGTCTTTAATACCACCAACTAGCCGGTGGGAGGATCAATGTAGTTGTCCCTTCATATAGGAGATGTAACAACTGCACCCTTTGCATCGCCCACTTGTCTGAAGCGAAAGCTGGATTTCCATCAGCGTTGTGCCATCACTCGTTAAGGATGAGAAGGTGGGCTTTGTAGTAGGAATCAACATCTGCCGTGTCAATGCCCCTGTAGTACGTGGACTTGTAGCATTTGTGTAAAGTGATTCTGGCTACTTTTTTTTTTGCCAGAGAAAGCCCCGCAGGGCCCCAGTGGTTTTAGCATAAAACTTCCCATGAACTATATAGGGTAGTTTTCTATTTGGTATAGCACTCGGGGTAATGAGACTATCTTGAATATGGCTGTCCGGTCAAGCAGAGACAGAGGGACCGCTGACCAGAACGCCGTGTCTGACACAAGTTTGTCAAGTAGAGGTTTTATGTTATAGTGCCATGGCTTCTGGGGCTCCCAAAGTACTGAAACCCTCTCTCATCTCATCGGGCCCTCCGAGCCCATGCCAATTGCAGAGACTGATATTCAAGGAGAAACAAGGAGGATTCAAGCACAGCCTCCAAAAAGGTGCCAAATGTTCGAAGGATCTGCATCAGGCAAGGGCTCGGACCACTGCGACTCACTCAGAAAAACCAGTACGTCATCGGCATATAATGGGATCCTATCTTCCACCCCTACCGCCCACTCAAAGCCTGTGATCTGGGCGCCGACCCTGAATAATTGTGCTAGGGGCTCAATAGCCAATGCAACGATGAGTGGGGAGAGCGGACACCCCCGTCTAGTGCCTTGCTGTATTGTGAAAGTCTTAGAAGTGGCTCCCCCAATCCGAACCCACGCTAGCAGGTCTGCGCACAATGGCAATATCAACACCAATACTAACCATCACACTCCTATAAGTGTGACAATTCAGACTTTTAATATATATTAAACATGACTAATACCTGCTGCCCAAGTTATTCTTACAGCTTTGGGAGGGAGGTGGTAGACATTGTATAATGTGAGGTGGTGGACATTGTGTAATGTATATTGAATTATTAAAGAACTGATGTGCTGATCACAAAATTAGACAAACAGCGCCACCATGTGGTGGGCTGTCACAAGTGCAGTTGTTGACAGTTAAATGCCAGTGCGGAGCAACGGAAACCACGGCTCAAATTAAGCACTGAGCATGAGCACGTTAGAGGGGGAAAGAGGAGCTGGGGGAGAGAAAAGAAACACTGGAACCAATCTCCGGAGGAAATGCGTCTCTGGGAGGTCACATGATAGTTGTTAGATGATTGCTGTCTTAATTGTTATCACACAGCGTCTATATATGGCATTCTATTGTCACATAAATAGACGACGGGAAGAATAACTGGAAAACTAATGTCTAGCCGAATTCCAAATATGAAATAAACACAGGTTATAATCAAGAACTAGATTCACAATGTGTGTGTAGAGGCTTTCAGTTAAATCATAAACATGAAAACAAACAAGTACCTCGACTTCAATAACATTGCTATAGACACTCTGCAATTGAGAGAAGAGTGATACTTGTAATTCAACTGAAAAGAATTGCAGGGTTAATAGTGATGTAGCGCGAGGCAAAAAAGGTATTTCATGATCTCTACATGAGATACATGCCTATTTTGTTCCCTAAAGCTATGTCCCAAAATCCGAAATAGCCAATCCAGCAACAAAAACACATCCAGACCAGATTTCCATCCAGGGGGAGCTACCCTAAGAGCTCCCAAGTATGTTGGTAAGAGTTCCAAAAAGTAATCAGGGAAAAGACAAGAAACGCATTACTTCAGTTTAGGTTCGTTCTCAATGCTTGCAGAATACACAGACCGACCTCATCCAGTAGCAGGAATACGGAATGCGGCAGAAGCACAGCTGAGGCAAACCTGTAGTACCTTATGGTAGAAGGCCATGAGTAGTTGGCGAACTTCAGGATTAGTTCTGTGTCTCACTGATGTGTTTTCTGGTCACTTTGAGTGTCTTGTCTTTTTGGTCTGGCAGCTCGCCAACTGTGCAGCTAGTCTCATACCTCCTAAGGTCTCATGGATTGCATGCTTAGCCCCGCACCAGTACTCTTTGCTGGGCTAGTGACAACACCATCTGCTTTAGACCTACATCTCTGAGCAGCTTCTTGCGTGAACTCTTGAGGGAGTCCCAGGGTAGACGGGTTACTGGGCTCCAACTGTAACGATCAAAGCCTTTTACCACTGGTGTCCTGGGCTTTACCCTACTATTGAACCCAAATCTGAACACCAAGTAGATACTTTTAGTCTTAGATCTTCATGCAATTGAGCAGTCCAAGGCTTGCACGGGCTGGTTGTGTGGGGGTAGAAACTCAGAGCTCAACGAAACCTCCAATATCATTTAATAAATCGGATTCTAAATAGTGTTTACATAGAAAAGAAAAAGTACTTTCCTTCTGACACACAACTGCACATAATCAATTGAGGTCACTTCAATTGTATCGTATAATCATTGTGAGCTGGAAGACAACACAATCTGCTCTACTAGGACAACGCCCTCCTGAGGCAATGAGTTGGTAAAGCTCATGTATGGCTCCGATGGATCGTGTCAACACCTCTCTAGAGTGTGGGGATAGGTCAGGCCCAGAATTGATGATTTCATTACCCCCTCTTCCAGAGAGTCTTACACCTTGCAGAGTAACTTTCTGAAGTGTACTACGCAGCCCTGGAGCATGTAACAGACCACGCCACATACGGAGCTCTGCTTTGCACGTCTTTATTCCTCAGCATACAACCATTAACTGAACGTACTGCAACACAAACTTTATTGACCACACCCAACAGATTATGTAACTTGTAAGGAGTCTACTGAAGACCACAAGAGGCCTCGTACACACAAACACAAGACACAACATCTTCCTTCCTTGATGTTTTGTTGCCAGGTTTTGCCTGCTTGTACCAGTGGGAAGCAGGGCAGACTGTGCCCTGGCCCAGCCGACATTGCCACAGTCTGTATCTGGTGCACACACACCCTTGTTTCATGAACATAGACAGTGCCAGTACTGATCATGAGGAGGATGCATGCAGCTCACACTGCTTGCAGCCCAGTGCATCTTTAGTGGTAGATCTCCCTCTGGCCAAAGCACAAGCCCACCACTCAAACAAGCAAAGAACTTACCCTGGGTCACAGCGGTGATTGAGAGGTGCAGGTTGGCGCCCCCACCGACAATGGGGAGTAATTCCAGTCTAATGCTTGACCCCTCCTAATGCTTCTGTTCTTGAGGTAAGACTGCCAAGACTGGTCACAGTTTCTTAGCGCAGGAAGTCTGCCTTCTTTGGCTGGAAAACCCACAAGGTCTGTTAACCATTTCTGTGGGTTCTCTGCAGTCCCTGCTACCCCAGCTTCTTAGCACACTGCGGGAATACTCATGTTTCAAGACTCACCCAATGGCCTAGCAATGCTGGTCCTTCCCCTGAGTCATAACAGACAGATTCCAGCCATTCCACCTTAGCTCCTTGGAGTCCTCTTCTTGGCAGCGTCTTCCTCGTCGAGGGCACCTCCACCACTCCCTACTAACCAGTCACTCATCACTTCCCTTCAAGTAATGCCTAAAGCCTAAAGCATCTTCTGCTGGAAGGCTATAGAACATACCCAGGTTTCTGTTGCGGACCTGGTAAAGGGGAGTTGTCGGTCAGGCCAACAGAGGAGCAAAAAAGAGTTTCACAACTTCACTGTTTTGGGACACTAGATTATGGTAGAGAAACCTTGCCACAGAAGTTGGTAGTTTTTTTTTGTTTGTTTTTTGTTTATTGATTTCAACCAACTTATAGACAGCTCATACAGGCAAAATCAATACAGGACATCAATTAGAAACAAAACTCCCCACCCACCACCCCCCAGGCAGAAGAATCAGCGAGTCACGGTACAGTTAGGCTAGCAATAAGAAAATAAAAATTGTACATCATCAATGAGTCATTGACAGAGTAGTGCCAGTATAAACAGTGGGACAAGTCCTGCAAACAGCCCTTCAGTGCCAACAGCAGCATGAGCATACAGAGCTACTGGCTACACATATTAAGTGGTAAGCACAAGGATTATATCAGGAGTCATCACACAGGTAAACATTATTACAAATGCGAAGGGAGTCCCACCTTTCCATGGATCACAGCGCATCAGGGCGAGCTAAGAGATTTGCAGAGAGCGGGGCCCAAAAATCCTTTGGGCGGGACGCCTCGGGCAGCTCCTCCTCATACACCAATAACTGATCCCTACAGTAGAGCAAGTCTCAGAGCCATCTCTTCACCGTGGGAAGGACCTTAGCACCCCAACATTGCGCAACTGCCCTCTTTGCAAATAAAGTGGAAACCGCAACAATGCGCCTATTACAGGGCTTAATATCTTTAACATACCCAAGAAGACAAACCTCCGGTGTGCATGGCACCGTGCCACATGTACAAAATCTGCATTTGGTCTTCCACACCTCACGCAATTTGCAGAGTCTCGCAACCCATACCTATAAAGCTGCATAGGGGTGTAGTAGAATTGGTGTAGAAATTTAAAGTGAATTATTCTCAGGTCACAATTGGCGGTGAGATGACCAGTAAGTTCGCAACACACCTTCCAAACCTCAGGCGTGAGGCCAGCCCCCAAGATTTCCTGCCATCTAAGCCAGGAGGGACAGTCACTCTGCTCTCGTTCACGCAGTGAAGCATTGTACAGCTTGGTAATTATGCCCCGACGCTCCTCACCCATCAGCAGCGCCTGCAGGGCACGCAGAGTAGCGGGCTCAGTAGGGTATTCAGGATAAGCCGATCTAATGGCTTGCCGAACTCTGACATAAGTGAAGCCAAACATAAACCCCAGATCCACCCCATTTTGGACCGCCTGTAATGTCCTGAATTGGCCATTAGTATACAAATCTCCTAACCGAGATATACCAACCTTCGCCAATTCCTGCAAAGCCCGCTTCTCCCGTGCCACAGAAATATCTGGATGCGAGGCCAACGGTAACTGTGGAGCGTATAAGTTAGGTAGCTGGGCCCTCTTCGCAAGCATGCGCCAAGCCCATGCCGTGCATTGTACGGGGTTGATTTCCGTCCTAGGGCCGCCGGAGCCGCCCCGTAGGGTCGCCGCCGGCAGTGGTAAAGGATATACAGCATCAGATTCAATCGCTACGTGCGGTTGAAACCGCGGCGGAAAATACCAATAATGCGCAAACTGCGCCTGCGCACACAGATAGTAGAGTTTAAAGTCAGGGGCCTCAAACCCCCCCCGATCAAAAGGCAGCACCAGAAGATCCCACCGGCATCGAGGCTTTTTACCACCCCAGACAAAGGAAAGCAGTGACGATTGCAGTGACTTAAACAGCACCTCATTCAATTTGATGGGAATATTGACAAAAAAATAAAGAAGCTTGGGGAGAAACGCCTTTTTCACTACAGCTATTTGGTCAGCGAGTGAAAGGGGGAGGTGCGCCCATCGCTCAGCCTGCTCAGAGATACGTGCGACAGTACGGCCATAATTCTCAGCTACCACCCGCACAGGATCCCTATGGAGCCACACCCCCAGGTATTTCACGGGATCCGACGTCCATGTCAACGGGAAATCCAGCTCCACTACCACAGTATTTGCCATCAGCGGAAACACCACCGACTTCGACCAGTTGATCCCAAGACCCGAGTACCCCTCAAATCGTACATATTCCCGAAGCAACCCAGATAAATACGTAGCGGGCTCCCGGACGAAGAGCAACATGTCGTCAGCATACAGGGAGACCACCAGCGGGCGTTGCCGAAAACGCAAAGCAGCTGCTGCATGCTTCTGTCGCAGGTGGCAGGCAAGAGGCTCCAGTGCAAGCGAAAAAAGCATAGGTGATAAGGGACACCCCTGCCGCGTACCGCGTTCGATAGGAAACGCCGAGGAGACCCAGCCGTTAACACGCACCCGAGCGGCCGGAGTATCATACAACACTCTAAGCCACTGCAGGAAGAACGGGGGAAGGCCCATTCGAAGTAGGACCGCAAACATCCATGACCAGTGGAGAGAGTCAAATGCTTTTGCTGCATCTAGCAGCACAGCAGCCGCCTGGAAGTCAGAATCGAAGTAATGCAAGGTGGAAAAGACCGTACGCAGATTATGTGACGTGGAGCGAGCGGTGACAAACCCAGATTGGTCGGGGAGAACAAGAAACGACACCAGCGGCTGTAGCCTGTTGGCAATCATTTTTGCCAGGATCTTCGCATCGATGTTAATGATCGAGAGAGGTCGATACGAGTCGCAACGATTTGGGGGTTTATCCGGCTTTTTTTTTAGTAGCGTCACGATCAAAGCTTCCCTGAGAGAAGGCGGTAGCGTACCCTGCTCATAGGCCTCCGCATAAACGTCAAGCAACCTAGGGGCAAGATCAGACACAGAGGCCTTGTAGAATTCACTAGGCAGCCCATCCATCCCAGCAGCCTTACAGGTCGGTAGGGACATTATGGCATAGGGAACAGTGTAGTAGCTCCTGATCCGCTGTGTCATTGTGCTCCGTGACCAGTACCCGTATTTCCGCCAATTTGGCTGGGGAGGGATTGATCTCATACTCCCGCTCAAGCGTTGAGATATCTGACGCCAGCTTTTTAATCCTACGCCGGATATCCCGTAGCACTCCGGACTGCACACCGATACAAGCCCCCCGAATAGTCACCTTAAACGCCTCCCAAAGCAATCCCGCACTATCCACCGACCCCTCATTTTCCTTAAAAAAGGTTTTAATCGCCTCCGCAATCGTATGCCGGAACACTGGGTCTGATAATTCAGAAGGTTGCAAACGCCACGCGAAGGGTGGTCTCTCACAGGCGAGGACCCGCAGCTCCAGGACAACCGGCGAATGATCTGAAAGAGTACGGGCCTCATGTGACACCCCCTGTGCCCAAGTACAAACCACCTCCGATACGAGCCAGAAATCGATACGGGACCAAGACCCATGTACAGCCGATGTGAATGTGCCCTCTCGACCCCCAGAATGTCGCAGATGCCAAATATCCTGCATGTGCCCTGCATCTATTAATCCCAGCAGTGCCTCCGCAGCCTGTTTGGGTCGCACCTCACCACTGCCAGCTCTATCCACGGTCACATCAAGACAGACATTAAAATCGCCTCCCCAGATAATTGCAGCCTGCGGAAAGGCCGAAATCCTACGCCACACATCCGAGAAGAAAGAGGGATCGTCCGTATTCGGGCCATACACATTCACCATGAGCACACTCTCGCCGCCCAAGCGCCCATGAAGGATCGCCACTCGTCCACACTCATCAGTGTCAGAGTGCACCACCTCAAACGGAACTCCCTTCTTGACAAGAATTAACACACCCCTAGAATAGGAAGAGTACGAGGACGCGACTCTGGTCCCCGCCCAGCGTACACCCATTTTTTTGACCGATTCTGTAGTGAGATGAGTCTCTTGTAGAAATGCGACCTGCACGTGCATTCTATCTAAATATGCAAATACTGATCTAATCTTTTTTGGTGTATTGAGCCCACGTACATTCCAAGTAAGGAACTTAACTTTTCCACTCATACTGTCCCGCCATCACCAATAACTGCCTGTACAATGATGCAAACAATGCATGATGAAGATACTGTGTCCCATTAAAAACAGAGGATGCACATCACATCTGTAAAGTCATTCTGCCACCCCAAAACACCACCCCCAAACCCCCCACCCACTCCAGCGTCCCCAACTCGCCAAAGCCATCCCAATGCAGAACCCCCCCCCACCCCAACATACCCACAGAAAAGAAAATCAAGATACATTTGGGGTACACCCAGTGTAGGGGCACTGAGGGCTACTGACCTCCGACTAAAACGGAGGTGGCCGAGCAGGTCTAATAGAACATCCATGTGCATACAGATCAAACCCTGAAGAACAATAATCCCAAATGCACAACCGCCTAGAGTCATGGGGTCTCGCCACAAAGGCACTTTCCATCAGCACCTAAAATATCCCTGAAATCATACATTTTTGGTGAGCCCACCCAGACCAAAAGAGAGTTAGACACTTCGCCATCTGCGGGACCAACAGCAATATGCCCCGTCTAAAGCTTCACCCAGCCCGCCCCCAACCGTGCAGCAGATGTCACACCATGGCCAGTGCCGCAGGAGCTGAAGAAAACAAGAATTAGAAGAGAGAGCGAGTATGGACCTAACAGGCCCATAAGACCACACCGGCACACACCGGATCCCAACACTCTATTGCTCCTCATCATCAGGCGTGGCACTAGCCCCGCGCCGTCGGCGCTTTAACTGTTTGGCGTGCTCTAGAGCGGACTTAGGATTGACAAAGATTTTTGAATCGCTGTCCGGGCCCACACGCAGGCGGGCAGGGTATAACATTGCATATGGGACCCCTTCAGTTTGTAGACATTTTTTCACCGCTCCAAATTCCCGTCTGGCCGCCTGCACCGCTACCGTGAAGTCAGGGAAAAATGCCAAAGTGTTGCCTTGATGAACGATAGTGCCCTTGTCCCTCGCCAGGCGCAGAACAGTGTCCCGGTCCCTATAATTCAAGAGGCGAGCTATTATGGGGTGGGGAGGGGCCCCCGGGATAGGCTTAGCGGCAAGTGAGCGGTGAGCCCGTTCAACAATAAACATGTTTGAGAAGTGCTCCGTCCCAAAAATGTCTTTAAGGAGAGTTTCTATGAAGACCTCCATTTTCCCCACATTTGTGGATTCCGGCAAACCGGTCAGGCGAATATTAATGCGCCTAGAGCGCGCCTCCAAGTCCTCGTTCTTGGCTTGAATAAGGGCTAAAACTTTTTCCATATGGAGCGACTTTGCATTGACATCACTCAGGCCATCCTCCGCAGTAGACACTCGCCGTTCCACCTCTCCCATCCGAGCATTTTGCTTTTCGAGCTGGGATGACATATGGTCAAGACGATGATTTACCGCTGCCATGGTGCCCTCAATAGACTGCAAACTGTGCTGCATGGCCAGTAGCGTGGACTCGAGCGTGGGAGGACGTTCGCTCTGGGTATCTGCCTCTGAGTCAGACGACGCCTTCTGTACAGGTCTAGACCACTTACGCGCCTCAAACGTGAGGCGAGGCTGCGACTTATCAGTTCTCCCCATTATCACCACCACAAGCCACTACAACCAGTGTTTAACAAGAACCGTAGAGTGCCAAGCAGCAGGGGTGCGGATGAGCAGATCCAGGGAGCCCACAATACCCCCAATCCAGAGGAAGACACCAGATCCCAAAACGCTGGCACACCGTCCGGGACTCTCGCACCCCCACCAGAGAGGCAACAGGGAGAGCAGCACAGCGCCCACAAAAACAGCGTGCCTCACCAGCTCAGCACGAGTAGCTTCTCAGGACCCACTGGACAAGCCCAGAGCATCCACGCCTCATCCAGGGCCCTGCAGCATCGACCAACTAGGGAACAACCCAAGACGACGACAACCTGCAGTCAGCTGGGCCCAAATACAACAAGGAGTGACTCCACTCTTCAACGTGAGACCATTAACCACGCACGGGGCTCCTCAACGTCGCATGCGCCTGGAATTGTATGCCAAATGCAGTCCAGCAGGTATGCCTCCCCCAACCTCCGCAGGCTCTCAATCCACGCACATAGAAGGGGACTCGCCAGCAGACTCACTGTGCCCCCAGCCAATGCGCTTACACCGGCGGGAGCACGCAACTTCAGATTAGGCCAGGAAAGATCCCGGCAGTCCCGCAGGCAAAGTAGAGCTCCGGGTGCCAAAGGCATGCAGCACACAATAGCCGGGGTCCAGTCCTCAGGGCCGCCAGCCACAGCTCAGCAAATCAAGGTCGCCCTGTCACCTCCAGGATAGGGCAAGGATCCCCATGCGCCCCGCACCGCCCGGCCGCCCGCCACAGCTCGCAGTCCGCAACCCGCTCCCAGGCCCGCGCCCGCCACCGCAGCCGCCAGCCAGGGCCAGGCCACGTCCCACTCACCACAGCCGGCGCCGGCAGGCGTCGGAAGCCGCAGGCAACGTCGGCTCCCTCCTCGGGCACAGTAACAGCAGGGCAGCCGGGGGCACCGCAACCCGCGAAGTGCAGAGTAGGCCGCCGTCCCAGCCAGACAGCGCCGACGATCACAGGATCTCCGCAGTTCTCAGCCGGCTGATCGCAGCTCTCAGCTATCGCCAGTCCGCCACCCAGAACACGTTGCAGCAGCGATCTGCAGGCAGCGTGTACCTGAAATCCACATCACAGCAGGGCAGTCCCAGCAGGAGATCGACTTCGGACGGGCCTCGCGGCGGACGCAATTTGCCTCACTTCGCGTCGCCCAGGCAGCACAAGCCTCCAAAATACACTCGTGCCACGGCGTGCAGCGGCCCCGGACCTCCCAAATGCGTGACCGAGGGTCCAACACTTCAAATCAGCCACTCCAGGGGCTCCGATGCAGCAGATTTCAAGCAGATAAATGTAGGATTATAGCACGGCCGGACAGAGCCTCACTAAAGTGCGGCCATCTTGTCGTGCGCCCTCTAGCGCCCCCCAGTAGTTGGTAGTTTCTGTCCCATATCTGTACTCAGTGTACACACAGAGTATCTGTATTCCTCAAGTTCACCTCTGTAACCAGTTTCAGGAAGCTCCAGCCTTTTGAATATTCCTCCCTGACTGGTCCAGCCATGACCTTTGTCCTGCAGTGTCAGTAGGAAGATGGGATGGAGTTGGGATCTGCTGTCAAAAGAGACCCAAAACAAAGGCACAAAAGAGGGAGAAGCTTCTCCACTTAACCTCCACTTAACCTAGTGTGTTAAACACTTTCGGGAAAGAATAGAGCAAGGGGTCCGTACACTAGTAAGCTATTCTCTGTCTCTAGTCTGGTGCATTTCAAAAGGTTCTCAGAAGTGTTGGAGAGAAGCCTTGCTGTCTGTGGCTCTCTCAAACCCTCCATCTTAGATTTCACTGTTGTGCAGAAAACCAAAATACAGTCCTGTGCGGCCTCAGCCATGGGGCATACACACCCTCCACACACAGCCAGCTGTACACACGTGGTTCACGCAGACAGGGGTCATCCATGCACAACACTGATGGAGCAAAGGACCCAGCTGCAAGAGAATGGCAGACCTATTGAAAACACAGGAGAGGCCGGTAGGCAACTCTCCCTGACAGGAGACAGGTAAAAAGGCCTGTCCTGCCATATAGTCCATTGTTGCCCCTGCTGTTAGCCCTCTACAGCCCGGTGAGGTAATGGCACCTGGGGCGTTGATGGCACCTGGTGAAGGGATGGCACCTGGTGAGGGGATGGCACGTGGTGGGATGGCACCTCGTGGAGTGATGGCACCTGGTGAGAGGGTGGCACCGGGTGAGGGTATGGCACCTGGTGAGGGGATGGCACCTTGTGAGGGGATGGCACCTGGTGAATTGATGGCACCTGGTGAGGGGATGGCACCTGGTGAGTGGGTGGCACCTGGGGCGGTGATGGCACCTGGTGAAGGGATGGCACCTGGTGAGGGGATGGCACCTGGTGAGGTGATGGCACCTGGTTAGAGGATGGCACCTGGTGAGAGGGTGGCACCGGGTGAGGGGATGGCACCTGGTGAGGGGATGGCACCTGGTGAATTGATGGCACCTGGTGAGGGGATGGCACCTGGTGAGGGGATGACACCTAGTGAGAGGGATTGCACCTGGTGAGGGGATGGCACTTGGCGAGTCGATGGCATCTTGTGAGAGGATGGCACCTTGTGAGGAGATGGCACCTGGTGAGGGTATGGCACCTTGTGAGGTGATGACACCTGGTGGAGAGATGGCACCTGGTGAGGTGATGACACCTTGTGGGGAGATGGTACCTTGTGAGGTGATGGCACCTGGTGAGAGGATGGCACCTGGTGAGGGGATGGCACCTGGTGAGGTGATGGCACCTGGTGAGAGGATGGCACCTAATGAGGGGATGGCACCTGGTGACGGGATGGCATCTGGTGAGAGGATGGCACCTAGTGAGGGGATGGCACCTGGTGAGAGGATGGCACCTAGTGAGGGGATGGCACCTGGTGAGGGGATGGCATCTGGTGAGGTGATGGCACCTGGTGAGGTGATGACACCTGGTGGAGGGATGGCAACTGGTGAGGGGATGGCACCTGGTGAGGTGATGGCACCTGGTGAGAGGATGGTACCTGGTGAGAGGATGGCACATGGTGAGGTGATGGCACCTTGTGAGAGGATCTCCTAATGGGGAGTGATTCATTTGTGGAAACAAGAGGCTGGAATCAATAATAAGGAGTTTCTATACAAAAGGTTACCTCTTGAGCCATAGATTGATTATGTTTTAACCAAGAAGGAGCTACAAAATTCTCCGTCTTTCTGGTTCAACTAATGAACATACTTTACTGGGGTTTAAATTTTAGTAGAACTAGTGTTTCCCATATTGTGTTTCAGGTGTAACCCCAACTGATTTTGATCGAATTAATACTCATAAGTCAGGTGTTTAAATTATATCTTTTTCTATTTTGTAGATTTCAACATTTCTCCATGTTTGAGAGACCGGCACTAAACCAATCATTAAAAGCCACGCAGAAGTTCAAGCATGCATATGTCACGGCACCTCGTTAATTATAGAGCAAGAACATATTGCGCATCACGCTCAGTCCCTCTTTAATCGTACTACGGACTGCAACAATTTATTAAAGATGCACATGCACAACTGAATAACGCCGATCCCTCACTAAAAATTAATAAAAGCATGAACATAACACCTAGTAACTCAACCACCGGAACCAGGCATGCCCCTAAGTCTGAGTATTAACAAGTATGAGCATTTAAAAGCGCGTATGCCAATATATGTACAACACTAATCAGCCAATACTATGTAACCTACAGGCCACAGTAACCCAAGAATACAAGGTGTCAAATCCACCATCATTCCCCATGGAAGACCCCCATTGTGATGGGCACATGGACATACAGTAGGAAACCGGCAGGTCAATAAACAACAAAACAACGGTATGTCATAAGTAGAGATTCTAGAAAATAGTTCACATTTAAAACAAACACTAGTGACAAATGATTTTTTCAACTTTGTTTTTTAATATATTCACAGTGTCCATCAAAGAATAAACACCGCCCTGAGGAAGACCTTCAATTTAAATCAGTTTTAGGTCCAGCAAAGAAGGTCGAAACGCGTTGGCACACTATAAACTGAGGCCAAGAGCTACTAATATAAGTGACCATAGTACAAAAGGCACTACAAATTAATGCACAATTAAGGGTGCTTATATAACCCAAAAAAATCTAATCTTGCTCTGACCCCACCAGGACCTTACCCCATCATTAAAAATGTATGAGGACATAAGGATTATAGGTCCCAACATTTAACACTCAACTTTTTAATTGGACACTTGCGTATAATTTGTACATAAAATGTATATGTGTAATGCATTGTGAATGTCAATTTCGTGTTTTCACTAACTGTCTTTATTAATGTAATGTTAAGGTCAATTTTCTGTTTTCATTAGGTGTCTTCATTTGACTTTTTTCTCTGTGTTTGTAATGTACAAAGTTTGTTGTAAATATGTACGCCACCATTGTATTCTAATGTGAAAAAAAGAAAAAAGATTTGAAATCTACAAAATAGAAAAATATATAATTTAAACACCTGACTTATGAGTATTAATTTGATCAAAATCAGTTAGGCTTACACCTGAAACACAATATGGGAAACACTAGTTCTACTAAAATTTAAACCCCAGTAAAGTATGTTCATTAGTTAAACCAGAAAGACGGAGAACTTTGTAGCTCCTTCTTGGTTAAAACATAATCAATCTATGGCTCAAGAAGTAACCTTTTGTATAGAAACACCTTGTGAGAGGATGGCACCTTGTGAGGAGATGGCATCTGGTGAGGTGATGGCACCTGGTAAGGTGATGGCACCTGGTGAGGTGATGACACCTGGTGAGGAGATGGCACCTGGTGAGGGGATGGCACCTACTGAGGGGATGGCACCTGGTGAGGGGATGGCACCTGGTGAGGTGACGGCACCTGGTGAGGTGAAGACACCTTGTGAGGGGACGGCACCTGATGAGGTGACGGAACCTGATGAGGTGACAGCACCTGGTGAGGGGATGGCACCTGGTTAGGGGATAGCCCTTGGTTAGGTGATGGCACCTGGTGAAGTGATGGCACCTTGTGAGGGGATGGCACCTGGTGACGTGATGGCAATCAGCTTGGATAAAGGAGGGTGCACATGGTGCATCCATCCATCGCACAGACCATTGCTCTGGTTTCATTCCATGTCACAGGGAACCCTCAGTGCACACAAATGGTTGTTGTACATGCTGAGGCACAGAAAGACCTACAGAACTCGCAGTGGTGGTGTATGCTTTTCAGAGACACAAAGACTTTTCCATCCCATCACTGCTTATAAGTTTTTCTTTTATTCATGAACTGCTTGGGGAAAGTTAGAAAAGAGGAGGTGTTTTTCTTTAGAAGCGGTCACTTATACCTGGCCGCCTAAAGGATGGCATCTCTGTGTCTAAAATGTAGAAGGCATGCTGTGATGGAACTGGGTGAGGCCACTGTGGTGGCGAGGGTACCGGCCTCTGTGAACATACTGTACAATGGTAAAGTTCAACAGCCCCTACGTTCCGTTAAATGGTTCCTGTTGTCCCTTTTTCAACAGAGTTCCATGCATGCACCCTCCACTTTTTCAGGAATCCGAATCAAGCGCACGTTGTTCCTGTAGGATCTCCCTATTGTATCCTTCACCATACATGCCAGATAGAGGACTTCATTTGTGAGAGTTACCGTCATGTCTTTCAGCTTCTTCCATTGGTTGCTAAGTGCATGCCCCTCTCTGCCACCCAACCCTGTCTGACATTTTCCTAAACTCTGCCCTTGGAAGTCAACGTCCACATTATCTGTATTTATCTTTTACTCAACGGTGGTCCTAAGTTCCATAAGAGTAACCAAGGCATCGTTGAGCGCTGGGCGAGGTTTATTGCTTTCAGACCTGGGAGTGGGTTCAATTCACCTCCCCCCTCCATGCAGTCTTCTCTTTTGAATCCTTATGAAATTCATATTTTTCCAATCTATCGTTCTTTTGAGAGTGAGTGCCCCTCATGCAGGGTTCCAATAATAATAGACTTCCCTCCGAAGGCCAGTGGAAGAGGCTCCTTACAAAGTGGGAGCAGAGGGTCCATGGAAGATAAAGGAGTGGAAGTCAAAGATATAGAGCTACCACTACCAAGAGGCCCAAATCAGCAGGCAAGCATTCAGAGCAGATGGGGCCAATTTATCCCCAAACATCTCTGCAGGCAATCAAGGGCTCCAGCCGATCAAGCAAAGAGGCGGTCAGCAGAAAGAGAAGACCATCTTCTACAACTCCGCAGGTGCACAGTCTATACCTGGAGTACATCCCCAAAAGACTCGATGCCACCACTGCTCATAAATCTCAGCTCTCAGAGCAGAACAGGTTGGCAGCACTGAGCCAGGGCCAGAGGAGCAGCTGTCAGCCTTGAGGTGATGGAGTATCATTTTCACTTCCACAGGGTCACCACCCTGTTCCAAAAATAAGAAAAAGAGGGAGGGGTTAGGCCAAGGCAAGCCTGATAGCCTTCTGGGCATCCAGCTCCACTCACATGTGCAGAGTCTCCACCCCAAGTTTTGTTTGAGTGTGCCCTGATAAGTCTATATGTGGCCATGGTGTAGGGTGACCAGATCGTGCGATCGGGACATTTCGCAAAAATAGAGGAAGGACTACAAATTTACATCAACAAAGTGGCAAAGACTGACAGCCCTCATCCCCATAGAAACACAGAAATGGCCCTAAGAAAATAAATAAAATGTAATTTTTAAAACCAGCATCATACCTGTTAATTAAATTGCTTACTCATAACAGCTGCTTATTAGCCCTGCTTTGGAACACCTAAAAAAGCGCTTCTTACTGTTTCCAGTTTACCCTCTCAAAAAACCGGGACATGAGACACTTATACCGAAAACTGCCAGGACAACTGTTGAAACACTGGGACCGTCCGGGCAAATCCGGGACGCCTGGTCACCCTACCATGGTGGTGCAGCACATGCCAATGATGGCCCGGTTCAGTGGCATCAGTTGTTCCGAGTCAATATCATGAAGGACCTTGGCTCACAGCCAACCAGCTGCTCCAACACAATATGCTGAATGAGTGTATCATAATTATCAAATATATTCTCTTCTAGGTATCCCCCTTCTTGAATTATATATGTTTTTTGTATCGAAATACATATGTATTCCTGTTGTTATTCATTGCATTGTTCTAATTAATTCTGTTTGAATATATTCATGGTTTTCTGTATGCCTCGAATTCTCTTTTCCAGCGATTTAAATAATGAAAAAGGTTTAATAGAAGCTGATAGCCTCCCCTCACTGAGATTGCCTGCCTGCCAGTGCAGATACAAATAACAGTTGCTATTGCTTTGCTGAACATTGGATCTATTGTTCAGAAGAAGTATGCAGGTGTGAACCATCTCTGAAACTCGAAGCAGGCCGCTTTTGGTGCTAAGTTTAGCTTAGTTAGCTGAAAGTAAGGTGGGCTGGGAAATATCAATAGTAATGAGCCTTATGATATAACCACAATGTTACATTTTGGCTGCCTGGTTCTTATTTACTTGCAATGTAGCAATGAGTTTCTTAGAGGTTCCCAGGCAAAGGGAGTTACAGTAATCCATCCTGGATCTATTCATAGATGCTACCACCGTTTTCTTGTTTACAATGGACAGGAGAGGATGAATTGGCCTGAATTTCCACAGCCAATGGGTGCAAGATGATACTATGGCAGATACTTGTGCTTCCATTCTAAGCTTGTTACCTAGATCAACCCCCCCAAATCTTTCACCATCGACTTGGATAGAGGCTGCTTGCTAAAAAGAGGCGGACCAAAGGGTAGATTACCATTGGGTATTTTTTTTTTACAGTAAGTAAGATCTCTTGTCGGTATGTTCAACCAGTGGTGATCCATCCAGGTATAAACCCTGGTCGACATTCATTTAGTGGTTTAAAAAGATGTAGAATTACCCAGCCTAAAAACTATCTTGTTATCATCTGCATAGGTGTAAAATTTACTCTGAAGAGATTGAATTAGACTCATCAGAGGGCGCAGATAGATGTTGAAAAGAAAAAGCAAAAAGATGACTCCAAATGGAACTCTGGTGTTTAAGGAGTAGGATTCACAGAAAAATTATCCAAACATTACTCTTTGGGACCTCTTCTTCAAAAAGGATGAAGACCCAACAAGAGCAATGCCATCAATCCCACATGATGTAAGTCTAGATATGAAGGTTGTATGATAAACAGTATGTAATGTCATGAGATCGGTATGTCATGGGTACTCCCTTATGCCGAACAATTACATGAAAGAGACCAGTGTCAGAATTTTGTCAATATTGCCATCCATATACTATGGGCAGGGCCACTGGAATTATGAGATTATGCAGCTGCAGCGTTTTTTGCATAATTATGGATTATGCTGCATTTGCCACATAATCTATCATTTGTTGCATAATCTGCAGATTGTAACAGAAACAATTGTTTCTGACTCAAACGGTTCAAATGTTACTAAACACACAGTGAAGTGTGTTTTTGCTCAGTGGAAGACTCTTTGCCAAGGTTGACTAGTCACCTTTCTGTTGCTTATTGCTATATTTGGGTGTTAAACTGGTACTAATGATTTGTACCCTATGTCCATACAGTGTTGACAAGTGTAACAAGCATTGGCATAGCCAATAGGTCTCGCCTTTGGGACTTTATAAGTGTTTAGCAATGCAACAGTTGATGTTGACTAAATACTTGTAATGTCCCAAAAGCGAGACTTATTGGCGATGCTAATGTTTTTATAGCATAAGTATGTTTCTAAACAGTGCTACAAAGTAATGAATTGTCTGCTACTACAAATTGCACCAGGTTAGTTTTTGTAGCGCCAAAGAGGTGTGCGCAAATGTATGTAAGCGCTTTGGTGTCGGGCGTTCCACAAGATGCGAGCAAATACTTTAAAGAGCCAGCCCTGCCAGCATTAGTGTTAATGTATTGGCAGCGTTTTGAATCATATAAACGAGCACAGTAATAAGTGCAGAGATGATTTGGAACAGCTGAGCTAATGCGCGCGCTCGCAAAAAGCACCAGGTTAGTTTTTGTAGCGCCAAAGAGGTGGGCGCAAATGTATGTAAGCGCTTTGGTGCCGGGCGTTCCACAAGCTGCGAGCAAATACTTTAAAGAGCCAGCCCTGCCAGCATTAGTGTTGATGTATTGGCAGTGTGTGTCTTGTGTTCGCACTGCTGGCCTCAGCCCAATTGTGAGTCCTGTCAACGGCTGGAACAAAATGTTTGGGGTGTTGGGGTGGGGGTAAGGGTGGGAGTAGGTGAAGGAGCAGACATGGGGCGAGCGAAATGAAGCCGCAAGAGGAGCTAGAAAAAAAAAATACGGGGATTTTAAAAGCAGCGATAGGAAAGCTGCTAACGAGCTAGCTGGCAAAAGCATACGTTTTTAAAGCACGAGCTAAGTGAGACGGACCTGCAGCATGTAGGGGGCCGCCAGAAATGCATTAACACCTTGCTTGTAAAAGAGGACCAAGTGTAGCCGCCACCAAGTCTGGAGTGGTGTGAAACGTTGCAATTGTTACTAAATGTGTTTGAATGCGAGTCTGCCATGGCACAATAAAGAGAATGTTGTCTCCTTGTAAAGATCGTTATCATAGGTAGGAGATGCAAATTTGGCTTTGATGCAGTTGCACATATGGGTGATGTTTAAACAACAATCTGGCAAGTTTGTACCGGAGATAAAAATGTTGTACGAAAGTTTTTATTCTTTTTGCGCTGTAACAGTTTGTTTTTTAGAAAGTGTAAGAAAATACTCTACCCAACACTGCTTCCTTAAGTAAAATAGACTCGACGTCATCATGGACCAGAAACTATTGAAAGTAAAGTAGTTACTGAGAGATTAAGTTATTTTTGCGCAGGATGACAAAATGTTGATTTGATGCCGCGATTTTAGTATTTTTCAGTAAAGAGAGGAAACAGGGTGTTGCTTCTAGCAGTCCTACAAAGGCCAACGTTATTGGCAGTGTTAATTTGTAAATCATTGTTCAACAGCTAAATCTCCGTTTTACCGAAGAGTTAAGTTGCAAAATAAGAACATCTCAAAGTCAGTCCAAACCAGTAATTTACAGGAAGGGCATCCTGTTGGACTTAAAGAAACCACAAAAACAACTATGACAACAAGCATTGGCCGTGCAGCCGTAAAAGTAACGCCGCGCGGCCGCGAAATGAAGAAAAAAAAAACGCGAGTGGTGACGCGAGTTGTGCGCACGCGCGCGACGAGAAAAAGTGCTGGGCACGTCGCGCACTTGAAATAAAAAAAACACGCGAGTGGTGACGCGAGTTGTGGCCACGCGCGCGCGCGATGAGAAAAAGTGCTGGGCACGTCACGCGCGCTTGTGCGCGTAACCGCACGCTGGTGGCCGCTTTCGGAGCACTTTCATAAGCCCCTTACTAAAGTCTCACAGAGCAGCGCATGCGCGCTGGCTCAGCGAGACCTAAAAATGACAATATAATAAATACAGTCACAAAATGTGCCGCTTTACGACACATAATTTGCCTTTTCTTGCCGCATGATTTAGTCAACCCTGATGCATAATTTGGCCCACCCCTGCCGCATGATTCCAGTGGCCCTGACCATGTGAGACTCTTTTTTTTTTTTCCAGCTGCGCAATAACTTTTTTTTTTTGTTTAACTTTGTTTTTATTATTATTATTGTTATTATATTCGCAATATACATTACATTTGAACGCGGTTGTGCCACAATACAATTTGAATCTTAGCTTGTACAACTAATACAGTTATGGAAGGCCTCATTTTCATCATTGTCGACTTGTACAGGCCCCATGTATGGGCCCTTAGCATGCCATCTTTACATACAGAGGTAAACTATGAACAGTTTGATAAAAACATTACTCTTAACAGTTTACCCTGCCACCTGAAGCATTTACAGTAGACCTATGCGTCGCTGCATCACGCCTGTGACCGTCCATTCGCACCACAGCAGCCTGTCTGTCTATTACGGCTGTGCGTAGTGTGTACCGGGTGTCCCATACCTTCTAATATTCAATGACCACCGTTCAGATGGTGCATTATGATGCTCGGGGGCTGAATGTATGTCCGAAAAGAGAGAGCAGGCAAGGTACTGGGTAGGGAGGGGGGGGGGGGGGTTAGTGCGCCGCGTCTGACCATGTGAGACTCTTATGTCAAAAATTGCCTTTAGTATGTCAGAGCCAGTATTTTGTCATGGTTTGCCTCCTCCCATATGCCACGGTTTCCCTCCCTTTTGCAAAGAATTACCTCCAGTGAGCTACTGCTGTCATCTTCTTACTGGTGCACCCTATGACATGAATTACCTCTAGTATGCCAGTGCTAGCATTTTCCGATGAATGCCCCATATACCAAGAATTACCTCTAATGTGCAAGCATCAGTATTTGCCAAGAATTACCTCCAGTATGCCAGTGCCAATATTTTGTCACAAGTGTCAGTCATGCTAACAATTGCCTCCAGTATGCCAGTGGTAGTATTTTGACATGGGTGCCGCTATAATCCAAGATGTACCTGCAGAATACCAGGGCCAATGGCAGACTTGCAAACATAACACCACATTCTCACTCACGGTCAGTCGGTGCAGCTTGGTTCCAGTGCCACAGTGAGCATGGGACAAGATGTGGGCCTACCCTGTGTCACTCAGGGCGTTACATCAAACACATAAAAGGTGATGGGAGGATTGCTTGAAAGTTCTCTAACCACTGGCAATTGCACAAGATAGCATTCCAACCCATTGTTCTTTTTCCCACCATGCCATCTCAGATTAGACCCAGCTATACACAAATAAGCCTTGGTCCTGCTCCAATCAAAAAGACCCAAGCCAGGTCCTCTCTGAACTGGAACACAAGTAACCCAAGACTGGCCTTGCCCTTATTGGGGCTCCTCAGTAGGCTGCTGCTTGGTTCCAGTGGCACAGTGAGCATGGGACACACATCTGGGCATACCCTTGCCTCCTAGAGTGTTACATTAAACACCCTTAAGGTGATGGCTTGCAAATTGTCTAATCACTAGCAATCACTCGGCGTAGCATTCCAACCTATTCTTTTGCCCACCATGCTAACTCAGATTAGACCCAGCTATATGCAAATCAATCAAACAGAATTTGTAAAGTGCAACACTTGTGTCGATGTCAAAGAGCCAGGTCTTGAGTCTCTTTCTGAAGTCTGCCAGTGAGGGGGCTGTACGGAGCTGGAGGGGAAGGTCGTTCCATTTCTTGGCAGCAATGTAGGAGAAGGAGCGGCACCGCTGCAGCTGCTACGGATGCGGTGAGTGTGTGAAAGGGCAAGTGAAGAGGAGCACAGGTGTCTAGCAGGGTGGTGGAAGTTCAGTCGATGGTTAAGGTAGGCAGGTCCTAGATCGTGGAGGGCTTTGTAGACGTGTGTGAGGATCTTGAAGTGGCATCTTTTCTGGATGGGGAGCGATGGAGGTCTCTCTGGTGGGGGCAATGTGTGTTTGTTTAGGGAGGTCCAGGAGGAGTCTGGCTGCAGCCTTCTGTATGGTCTGGAGTCTTCAGAGGAGCAGGGTTAAGATGCCGGCAGAGAGGGCGTTGCCGTAGTCTAGGCAGCTGGTGACGAGGGCCTGGGTTACGGTCTTTCTGGTGTTTGTTGGAATCCGTCTGAAGATTCTGTGGAGCATGCGAAGTGTGTGGAAGCAGGAGGGGTTGACTGTGTTAACTTGTTATTTCATGGTCGGTTGGCTGTCGAGGATGATGCCGAGATTGCATTCCTGGTCGGTCGGTGTGGGTGTGGGTCCGAGTTCTGCTGGCCACCAGCAGTGTTCCCATGCGGAGGTGTTCTTCACTTCGGTTTTGTTGGAGTTGAGTTTGAGGCAGTTGTCTCTCATCCCTTCGGCTACGTTTGTCATGGCATTGCAGAAGTTGGTTTTGGCATTGGAGGGGTGCTCGTGAGCGAGAGGATCAGTTGAGTGTCATCTGCGTAGGAGATTATATTGAGACTGTGGAATCTGACAGTGTCTGCGAGGGGGGTCATCTAGATGTTGAACAGGGTGGGGCTGAGGGATGATCAGCAATGGTCCCGCTCCATGTGCATATGGTTGGGTGGAAACTGACATTCCTTTTATCACCTTTTGTGTGTTTGATGTACTGCCCTGTTTGGCAAGGGTATGCCCAGATGTGGGTCCCATGCTCACTGTGCCACTCGAGCCAAGTTACACCCGACTGACGAGCCCCAATCTGGGTGAAACTGGTCTTGGGTTGCTTGTGTTCTCGTTCAGGGGGGGACAGTGCAGGTCAGGCTGGATTGTTTCTATTGGAGCAGGGTCAAGACTGATTTGTATATGGCTGGATCCAAAATATGGTGGGCAAAAGGTTAATGGGTCACAATGCTACACTTAAATAATAGATTATTATTCATTAATAGTGTAATAAAATGGGTAGAAAACAAGAAAGATGAAGCCCCGACGATCACAAGTGTGAGCTGCCCCTGTGTTCTTGGCACTGATTTTGCCACCGCCATGGCCATGAATCGCAAAGGCAGTGCCATGGGTCGCAGTGCCACAGTGCTCAATTTGTGCAGGTGGTTTCCGGTGCTGAGCATCGGCACTTAATTGTCAGCACCGGCTCTAGTGACAGTCCACCACATGGTGGCACTGTCTTTTTCATTTTGAAATGAGCACAACAAATGTGTTTATTAAGTCTATATACATTGAAAATGAACAATACCAGCCTCTCATGCCATTATTATAGCTTTGTGTGGCCTGAAATATTCTGAATTGTCACACTTGTAGGAGTGCAATGGTTAGGTGTTATGTTGGCACTGTCATTGGCAGCACTGGCAGGGTATGGGTGGTGCAGGCTGCAGTGCCTTCTGAGAAGGGCCCTGGCACTTAATTTTTTACAAATTAAGCACTGGCAGTCGACAACCCAGTGGTTGCAGCTGCGACCCCTGGCGGCCCCTAAATGACATCCATGGTATTATTACCCAAGTCCCTTGTAAAGTTAGGTTGTTTCTTATTGAAGATCATTATTTTATGTGAGATTCAGTCAGGAAGTTTATTTGAAATAATTAGATAAAGCATGACGTTTCTTCTGATGTGCCACAGCATTATAATCAAGCGATACAAAAGGGGATGATGGACGGAACGTTTGAGCCAATCAAACACTCACCCCCAGTCAACTGATCTGGGTTTAATCCATCATCATTCTTTAGCTCACTCCACCACCCCAGTTCAGACATGGCCATATGCAAATCAGTCTGACCCTGTGCCTCATGGGAACAGTCCAGCCCGAACTGCCAAGCCATGTCTTCCTGGACCGGAAACAAGCATCCTAGGACCGGTTTCTGGCATTCCAGCCGTCATCAGCCAGGCTTGCTTGAATCCAGTGGCAAAGTGAGCAAGGGACCCACGTCTGGGCATACCCCCGCCAACTTAGGGCGAACAAAGCGATACAAAAGGGGATGATGGACGGAACGTTTGAGCCAATCAAACACTCACCCCCAGTCAACTGATCTGGGTTTAATCCATCATCATTCTTTAGCTCACTCCACCACCCCAGTTCAGACATGGCCATATGCAAATCAGTCTGACCCTGTGCCTCATGGGAACAGTCCAGCCCGAACTGCCAAGCCATGTCTTCCTGGACCGGAAACAAGCATCCTAGGACCGGTTTCTGGCATTCCAGCCGTCATCAGCCAGGCTTGCTTGAATCCAGTGGCAAAGTGAGCAAGGGACCCACGTCTGGGCATACCCCCGCCAACTTAGGGCGAACAAAGCGATACAAAAGGGGATGATGGACGGAACGTTTGAGCCAATCAAACACTCACCCCCAGTCAACTGATCTGGGTTTAATCCATCATCATTCTTTAGCTCACTCCACCACCCCAGTTCAGACATGGCCATATGCAAATCAGTCTGACCCTGTGCCTCATGGGAACAGTCCAGCCCGAACTGCCAAGCCATGTCTTCCCTGGACCGGAAACAAGCATCCTAGGACCGGTTTCTGGCATTCCAGCCGTCATCAGCCAGGCTTGCTTGAATCCAGTGGCAAAGTGAGCAAGGGACCCACGTCTCGGCATACCCCCGCCAACTTAGGGCGAACAAAGCGATACAAAGGGGGGATGATGGACGGAACGCTTGAGCCAATCAAACACTCACCCCCAGTCAACTGATCTGGGTTTAATCCATCATCATTCTTTAGCTCACTCCACCACCCCAGTTCAGACATGGCCATATGCAAATCAGTCTGACCCTGTGCCTCATGGGAACAGTCCAGCCCGAACTGCCAAGCCATGTCTTCCCTGGACCGGAAACAAGCATCCTAGGACCGGTTTCTGGCATTCCAGCCGTCATCAGCCAGGCTTGCTTGAATCCAGTGGCAAAGTGAGCAAGGGACCCACGTCTGGGCATACCCCCGCCAACTTAGGGCGAACAAAGCGATACAAAAGGGGATGATGGACGGAACGCTTGAGCCAATCAAACACTCACCCCCAGTCAACTGATCTGGGTTTAATCCATCATCATTCTTTAGCTCACTCCACCACCCCAGTTCAGACATGGCCATATGCAAATCAGTCTGACCCTGTGCCTCATGGGAACAGTCCAGCCCGAACTGCCAAGCCATGTCTTCCCTGGACCGGAAACAAGCATCCTAGGACCGGTTTCTGGCATTCCAGCCGTCATCAGCCAGGCTTGCTTGAATCCAGTGGCAAAGTGAGCAAGGGACCCACGTCTGGGCATACCCCCGCCAACTTAGGGCGAACAAAGCGATACAAAAGGGGATGATGGACGGAACGTTTGAGCCAATCAAACACTCACCCCCAGTCAACTGATCTGGGTTTAATCCATCATCATTCTTTAGCTCACTCCACCACCCCAGTTCAGACATGGCCATATGCAAATCAGTCTGACCCTGTGCCTCATGGGAACAGTCCAGCCCGAACTGCCAAGCCATGTCTTCCCTGGACCGGAAACAAGCATCCTAGGACCGGTTTCTGGCATTCCAGCCGTCATCAGCCAGGCTTGCTTGAATCCAGTGGCAAAGTGAGCAAGGGACCCACGTCTGGGCATACCCCCGCCAACTTAGGGCGAACAAAGCGATACAAAAGGGGATGATGGACGGAACGTTTGAGCCAATCAAACACTCACCCCCAGTCAACTGATCTGGGTTTAATCCATCATCATTCTTTAGCTCACTCCACCACCCCAGTTCAGACATGGCCATATGCAAATCAGTCTGACCCTGTGCCTCATGGGAACAGTCCAGCCCGAACTGCCAAGCCATGTCTTCCCTGGACCGGAAACAAGCATCCTAGGACCGGTTTCTGGCATTCCAGCCGTCATCAGCCAGGCTTGCTTGAATCCAGTGGCAAAGTGAGCAAGGGACCCACGTCTGGGCATACCCCCGCCAACTTAGGGCGAACAAAGCGATACAAAAGGGGATGATGGACGGAACGTTTGAGCCAATCAAACACTCACCCCCAGTCAACTGATCTGGGTTTAATCCATCATCATTCTTTAGCTCACTCCACCACCCCAGTTCAGACATGGCCATATGCAAATCAGTCTGACCCTGTGCCTCATGGGAACAGTCCAGCCCGAACTGCCAAGCCATGTCTTCCCTGGACCGGAAACAAGCATCCTAGGACCGGTTTCTGGCATTCCAGCCGTCATCAGCCAGGCTTGCTTGAATCCAGTGGCAAAGTGAGCAAGGGACCCACGTCTGGGCATACCCCCGCCAACTTAGGGCGAACAAAGCGATACAAAAGGGGATGATGGACGGAACGTTTGAGCCAATCAAACACTCACCCCCAGTCAACTGATCTGGGTTTAATCCATCATCATTCTTTAGCTCACTCCACCACCCCAGTTCAGACATGGCCATATGCAAATCAGTCTGACCCTGTGCCTCATGGGAACAGTCCAGCCCGAACTGCCAAGCCATGTCTTCCCTGGACCGGAAACAAGCATCCTAGGACCGGTTTCTGGCATTCCAGCCGTCATCAGCCAGGCTTGCTTGAATCCAGTGGCAAAGTGAGCAAGGGACCCACGTCTGGGCATACCCCCGCCAACTTAGGGCGAACAAAGCGATACAAAAGGGGATGATGGACGGAACGTTTGAGCCAATCAAACACTCACCCCCAGTCAACTGATCTGGGTTTAATCCATCATCATTCTTTAGCTCACTCCACCACCCCAGTTCAGACATGGCCATATGCAAATCAGTCTGACCCTGTGCCTCATGGGAACAGTCCAGCCCGAACTGCCAAGCCATGTCTTCCCTGGACCGGAAACAAGCATCCTAGGACCGGTTTCTGGCATTCCAGCCGTCATCAGCCAGGCTTGCTTGAATCCAGTGGCAAAGTGAGCAAGGGACCCACGTCTGGGCATACCCCCGCCAACTTAGGGCGAACAAAGCGATACAAAAGGGGATGATGGACGGAACGCTTGAGCCAATCAAACACTCACCCCCAGTCAACTGATCTGGGTTTAATCCATCATCATTCTTTAGCTCACTCCACCACCCCAGTTCAGACATGGCCATATGCAAATCAGTCTGACCCTGTGCCTCATGGGAACAGTCCAGCCCGAACTGCCAAGCCATGTCTTCCCTGGACCGGAAACAAGCATCCTAGGACCGGTTTCTGGCATTCCAGCCGTCATCAGCCAGGCTTGCTTGAATCCAGTGGCAAAGTGAGCAAGGGACCCACGTCTGGGCATACCCCCGCCAACTTAGGGCGAACAAAGCGATACAAAAGGGGATGATGGACGGAACGTTTGAGCCAATCAAACACTCACCCCCAGTCAACTGATCTGGGTTTAATCCATCATCATTCTTTAGCTCACTCCACCACCCCAGTTCAGACATGGCCATATGCAAATCAGTCTGACCCTGTGCCTCATGGGAACAGTCCAGCCCGAACTGCCAAGCCATGTCTTCCCTGGACCGGAAACAAGCATCCTAGGACCGGTTTCTGGCATTCCAGCCGTCATCAGCCAGGCTTGCTTGAATCCAGTGGCAAAGTGAGCAAGGGACCCACGTCTGGGCATACCCCCGCCAACTTAGGGCGAACAAAGCGATACAAAAGGGGATGATGGACGGAACGCTTGAGCCAATCAAACACTCACCCCCAGTCAACTGATCTGGGTTTAATCCATCATCATTCTTTAGCTCACTCCACCACCCCAGTTCAGACATGGCCATATGCAAATCAGTCTGACCCTGTGCCTCATGGGAACAGTCCAGCCCGAACTGCCAAGCCATGTCTTCCCTGGACCGGAAACAAGCATCCTAGGACCGGTTTCTGGCATTCCAGCCGTCATCAGCCAGGCTTGCTTGAATCCAGTGGCAAAGTGAGCAAGGGACCCACGTCTGGGCATACCCCCGCCAACTTAGGGCGAACAAAGCGATACAAAAGGGGATGATGGACGGAACGTTTGAGCCAATCAAACACTCACCCCCAGTCAACTGATCTGGGTTTAATCCATCATCATTCTTTAGCTCACTCCACCACCCCAGTTCAGACATGGCCATATGCAAATCAGTCTGACCCTGTGCCTCATGGGAACAGTCCAGCCCGAACTGCCAAGCCATGTCTTCCCTGGACCGGAAACAAGCATCCTAGGACCGGTTTCTGGCATTCCAGCCGTCATCAGCCAGGCTTGCTTGAATCCAGTGGCAAAGTGAGCAAGGGACCCACGTCTGGGCATACCCCCGCCAACTTAGGGCGAACAAAGCGATACAAAAGGGGATGATGGACGGAACGTTTGAGCCAATCAAACACTCACCCCCAGTCAACTGATCTGGGTTTAATCCATCATCATTCTTTAGCTCACTCCACCACCCCAGTTCAGACATGGCCATATGCAAATCAGTCTGACCCTGTGCCTCATGGGAACAGTCCAGCCCGAACTGCCAAGCCATGTCTTCCCTGGACCGGAAACAAGCATCCTAGGACCGGTTTCTGGCATTCCAGCCGTCATCAGCCAGGCTTGCTTGAATCCAGTGGCAAAGTGAGCAAGGGACCCACGTCTGGGCATACCCCCGCCAACTTAGGGCGAACAAAGCGATACAAAAGGGGATGATGGACGGAACGTTTGAGCCAATCAAACACTCACCCCCAGTCAACTGATCTGGGTTTAATCCATCATCATTCTTTAGCTCACTCCACCACCCCAGTTCAGACATGGCCATATGCAAATCAGTCTGACCCTGTGCCTCATGGGAACAGTCCAGCCCGAACTGCCAAGCCATGTCTTCCCTGGACCGGAAACAAGCATCCTAGGACCGGTTTCTGGCATTCCAGCCGTCATCAGCCAGGCTTGCTTGAATCCAGTGGCAAAGTGAGCAAGGGACCCACGTCTGGGCATACCCCCGCCAACTTAGGGCGAACAAAGCGATACAAAAGGGGATGATGGACGGAACGTTTGAGCCAATCAAACACTCACCCCCAGTCAACTGATCTGGGTTTAATCCATCATCATTCTTTAGCTCACTCCACCACCCCAGTTCAGACATGGCCATATGCAAATCAGTCTGACCCTGTGCCTCATGGGAACAGTCCAGCCCGAACTGCCAAGCCATGTCTTCCCTGGACCGGAAACAAGCATCCTAGGACCGGTTTCTGGCATTCCAGCCGTCATCAGCCAGGCTTTGCTTGAATCCAGTGGCAAAGTGAGCAAGGGACCCACGTCTGGGCATACCTCCGCCAACTTAGGGCGAACAAAGCGATACAAAAGGGGATGATGGACGGAACGCTTGAGCCAATCAAACACTCACTCCCAGTCAACTGATCTGGGTTTAATCCATCATCATTCTTTAGCTCACTCACCACCCCAGTTCAGACATGGCCATATGCAAATCAGTCTGACCCTGTGCCTCATGGGAACAGTCCAGCCCGAACTGCCAAGCCATGTCTTCCCTGGACCGGAAACAAGCATCCTAGGACCGGTTTCTGGCATTCCAGCCGTCATCAGCCAGGCTTGCTTGAATCCAGTGGCAAAGTGAGCAAGGGACCCACGTCTGGGCATACCCCGCCAACTTAGGGCGAACAAAGCGATACAAAAGGGGATGATGGACGGAACGCTTGAGCCAATCAAACACTCACCCCCAGTCAACTGATCTGGGTTTAATCCATCATCATTCTTTAGCTCACTCCACCACCCCAGTTCAGACATGGCCATATGCAAATCAGTCTGACCCTGTGCCTCATGGGAACAGTCCAGCCCGAACTGCCAAGCCATGTCTTCCTGGACCGGAAACAAGCATCCTAGGACCGGTTTCTGGCATTCCAGCCGTCATCAGCCAGGCTTGCTTGAATCCAGTGGCAAAGTGAGCAAGGGACCCACGTCTGGGCATACCCCGCCAACTTAGGGCGAACAAAGCGATACAAAGGGGATGATGGACGGAACGCTTGAGCCAATCAAACACTCACCCCCAGTCAACTGATCTGGGTTTAATCCATCATCATTCTTTAGCTCACTCCACCACCCCAGTTCAGACATGGCCATATGCAAATCAGTCTGACCCTGTGCCTCATGGGAACAGTCCAGCCCGAACTGCCAAGCCATGTCTTCCTGGACCGGAAACAAGCATCCTAGGACCGGTTTCTGGCATTCCAGCCGTCATCAGCCAGGCTTGCTTGAATCCAGTGGCAAAGTGAGCAAGGGACCCACGTCTGGGCATGCCCCGCCAACTTAGGGCGAACAAAGCGTACATAAGGGGATGATGGACGGAACGTTTGAGCCAATCAAACACTCACCCCAGTCAACTGATCTGGGTTTAATCCATCATCATTCTTTAGCTCACTCCACCACCCCAGTTCAGACATGGCCATATGCAAATCAGTCTGACCCTGTGCCTCATGGGAACAGTCCAGCCCGAACTGCCAAGCCATGTCTTCCCTGGACCGGAAACAAGCATCCTAGGACCGGCTTCTGGCATTCCAGCCGTCATCAGCCAGGCTTGCTTGAATCCAGTGGCAAAGTGAGCAAGGGACCCACGTCTGGGCATACCCCGCCAACTTAGGGCGAACAAAGCGATACAAAAGGGGATGATGGACGGAACGTTTGAGCCAATCAAACACTCACCCCAGTCAACTGATCTGGGTTTAATCCATCATCATTCTTTAGCTCACTCCACCACCCCAGTTCAGACATGGCCATATGCAAATCAGTCTGACCCTGTGCCTCATGGGAACAGTCCAGCCCGAACTGCCAAGCCATGTCTTCCCTGGACCGGAAACAAGCATCCTAGGACCGGTTTCTGGCATTCCAGCCGTCATCAGCCAGGCTTGCTTGAATCCAGTGGCAAAGTGAGCAAGGGACCCACGTCTGGGCATACCCCGCCAACTTAGGGCGAACAAGCGATACAAAGGGGATGATGGACGGAACGTTTGAGCCAATCAAACACTCACCCCCAGTCAACTGATCTGGGTTTAATCCATCATCATTCTTTAGCTCACTCCACCACCCCAGTTCAGACATGGCCATATGCAAATCAGTCTGACCCTGTGCCTCATGGGAACAGTCCAGCCCGAACTGCCAAGCCATGTCTTCCCTGGACCGGAAACAGCATCCTAGGACCGGTTTCTGGCATTCCAGCCGTCATCAGCCAGGCTTGCTTGAATCCAGTGGCAAAGTGAGCAAGGGACCCACGTCTGGGCATACCCCGCCAACTTAGAGGCGAACAAAGCGATACAAAAGGGATGATGGACGGACGTTTGAGCCAATCAAACACTCACCCCAGTCAACTGATCTGGGTTTAATCCATCATCATTCTTTAGCTCACTCCACCACCCCAGTCATCAGCCAGGCTTGCTTGAATCCAGTGGCAAAGTGAGCTGACTGGGGGTGAGTGTTTGATTGGCTCAAACGTTCCGTCCATCATCCCCTTTTGTATCGCTTTGGTCGCCCTAAGTTGGCGGGGGTATGCCCAGACGTGGGTCCCTTGCTCACTTTGCCACTGGATTCAAGCAAGCCTGGCTGATGACGGCTGGAATGCCAGAAACCGGTCCTAGGATGCTTGTTTCCGGTCCAGGGAAGACATGGCTTGGCAGTTCGGGCTGGACTGTTCCCATGAGGCACAGGGTCAGACTGATTTGCATATGGCCATGTCTGAACTGGGGTGGTGGAGTGAGCTAAAGAATGATGATGGATTAAACCCAGATCAGTTGACTGGGGGTGAGTGTTTGATTGGCTCAAACGTTCCGTCCATCATCCCCTTTTGTATCGCTTTGGTCGCCCTAAGTTGGCGGGGTATGCCCAGACGTGGGTCCCTTGCTCACTTTGCCACTGGATTCAAGCAAGCCTGGCTGATGACGGCTGGAATGCCAGAAACCGGTCCTAGGATGCTTGTTTCCGGTCCAGGGAAGACATGGCTTGGCAGTTCGGGCTGGACTGTTCCCATGAGGCACAGGGTCAGACTGATTTGCATATGGCCATGTCTGAACTGGGTGGTGGAGTGAGCTAAAGAATGATGATGGATTAAACCCAGATCAGTTGACTGGGGGTGAGTGTTTGATTGGCTCAAACGTTCCGTCCATCATCCCCTTTTGTATCGCTTGGTCGCCCTAAGTTGGCGGGGTATGCCCAGACGTGGGTCCCTTGCTCACTTTGCCACTGGATTCAAGCAAGCCTGGCTGATGACGGCTGGAATGCCAGAAACCGGTCCTAGGATGCTTGTTTCCGGTCCAGGGAAGACATGGCTTGGCAGTTCGGGCTGGACTGTTCCCATGAGGCACAGGGTCAGACTGATTTGCATATGGCCATGTCTGAACTGGGGTGGTGGAGTGAGCTAAAGAATGATGATGGATTAAACCCAGATCAGTTGACTGGGGGTGAGTGTTTGATTGGCTCAAACGTTCCGTCCATCATCCCCTTTTGTATCGCTTTGGTCGCCCTAAGTTGGCGGGGTATGCCCAGACGTGGGTCCCTTGCTCACTTTGCCACTGGATTCAAGCAAGCCTGGCTGATGACGGCTGGAATGCCAGAAACCGGTCCTAGGATGCTTGTTTCCGGTCCAGGGAAGACATGGCTTGGCAGTTCGGCTGGACTGTTCCCATGAGGCACAGGGTCAGACTGATTTGCATATGGCCATGTCTGAACTGGGGTGGTGGAGTGAGCTAAAGAATGATGATGGATTAAACCCAGATCAGTTGACTGGGGGTGAGTGTTTGATTGGCTCAAACGTTCCGTCCATCATCCCCTTGTATCGCTTGGTCGCCCTAAGTTGGCGAGGGTATGCCCAGACGTGGGTCCCTTGCTCACTTTGCCACTGGATTCAAGCAAGCCTGGCTGATGACGGCTGGAATGCCAGAAACCGGTCCTAGGATGCTTGTTTCCGGTCCAGGGAAGACATGGCTTGGCAGTTCGGGCTGGACTGTTCCCATGAGGCACAGGGTCAGACTGATTTGCATATGGCCATGTCTGAACTGGGGTGGTGGAGTGAGCTAAAGAATGATGATGGATTAAACCCAGATCAGTTGACTGGGGGTGAGTGTTTGATTGGCTCAAACGTTCCGTCCATCATCCCCTTTGTATCGCTTGGTCGCCCTAAGTTGGCGGGGTATGCCCAGACGTGGGTCCCTTGCTCACTTTGCCACTGGATTCAAGCAAGCCTGGCTGATGACGGCTGGAATGCCAGAAACCGGTCCTAGGATGCTTGTTTCCGGTCCAGGAAGACATGGCTTGGCAGTTCAGGCTGGACTGTTCCCATGAGGCACAGGGTCAGACTGATTTGCATATGGCCATGTCTGAACTGGGGTGGTGGAGTGAGCTAAAGAATGATGATGGATTAAACCCAGATCAGTTGACTGGGGGTGAGTGTTTGATTGGCTCAAACGTTCCGTCCATCATCCCCTTTGTATACGCTTTGGTCGCCCTAAGTTGGCGGGGTATGCCCAGACGTGGGTCCCTTGCTCACTTTGCCACTGGATTCAAGCAAGCCTGGCTGATGACGGCTGGAATGCCAGAAACCGGTCCTAGGATGCTTGTTTCCGGTCCAGGAAGACATGGCTTGGCAGTTCGGGCTGGACTGTTCCCATGAGGCACAGGGTCAGACTGATTTGCATATGGCCATGTCTGAACTGGGGTGGTGGAGTGAGCTAAAGAATGATGATGGATTAAACCCAGATCAGTTGACTGGGGTGAGTGTTTGATTGGCTCAAACGTTCGTCCATCATCCCCTTTGTATCGCTTTGGTCGCCCTAAGTTGGCGGGGGTATGCCCAGACGTGGGTCCCTTGCTCACTTTGCCACTGGATTCAAGCAAGCCTGGCTGATGACGGCTGGAATGCCAGAAACCGGTCCTAGGATGCTTGTTTCCGGTCCAGGGAAGACATGGCTTGGCAGTTCGGGCTGGACTGTTCCCATGAGGCACAGGGTCAGACTGATTTGCATATGGCCATGTCTGAACTGGGGTGGTGGAGTGAGCTAAAGAATGATGATGGATTAAACCCAGATCAGTTGACTGGGGTGAGTGTTTGATTGGCTCAAACGTTCCGTCCATCATCCCCTTTGTATCGCTTGGTCGCCCTAAGTTGGCGGGGTATGCCCAGACGTGGGTCCCTTGCTCACTTTGCCACTGGATTCAAGCAAGCCTGGCTGATGACGGCTGGAATGCCAGAAACCGGTCCTAGGATGCTTGTTTCCGGTCCAGGGAAGACATGGCTTGGCAGTTCGGGCTGGACTGTTCCCATGAGGCACAGGGTCAGACTGATTTGCATATGGCCATGTCTGAACTGGGGTGGTGGAGTGAGCTAAAGAATGATGATGGATTAAACCCAGATCAGTTGACTGGGGGTGAGTGTTTGATTGGCTCAAACGTTCCGTCCATCATCCCCTTTGTATCGCTTGGTCGCCCTAAGTTGGCGGGGTATGCCCAGACGTGGGTCCCTTGCTCACTTTGCCACTGGATTCAAGCAAGCCTGGCTGATGACGGCTGGAATGCCAGAAACCGGTCCTAGGATGCTTGTTTCCGGTCCAGGGAAGACATGGCTTGGCAGTTCGGGCTGGACTGTTCCCATGAGGCACAGGGTCAGACTGATTTGCATATGGCCATGTCTGAACTGGGGTGGTGGAGTGAGCTAAAGAATGATGATGGATTAAACCCAGATCAGTTGACTGGGGGTGAGTGTTTGATTGGCTCAAACGTTCCGTCCATCATCCCCTTTTGTATCACAGCATTATAATCAAGCAATATCAGGTCATATAGGAGACATGGGATGTGGACAGACCCCATTTTGGGGGAAAGGAATTTATTTCCTATATGACTAATGGTAGGTCCACTAAATATAACCCATAGAGGGCAAGGGTAAGCACACATCCCTGTCATAAACTTTAATATTTCAATTCATTTCAAAGATTCCATGTGCCCCAATGTGAAGTGACTGAATAAGAGGTAATAAAACTACCGGGATCCTCAAGGCACCTAACTTCTCCACAGGCATCCTATTTGGACTGAGTAGAACACTGTTCAGAAATCAACAGCGTAATCTCTGATTGCTCAATCAATTTCCAGACAAGGGCCCATAAGGCAAAGCAGTGGTCTACTGTGGGGTGGCCTTTGCTAAAGCCTTTCTGCTCAATTAATAATAAATTGTTATCATTAATCGCCTCCTCTAAATGGCAGGAATTATTTTTTTAAATGCCTTTGAAATTGTGTCTGTGAGACTAATTGTTAGAAATGGGGGTCTCTAGTTGGCAATGGTTTGCACCTTGTCCAAGTAGGGACCCTTCCTTCTAGTCAGGATAAGGGCGTTACACACCTAAAATAACCCCTGCTCACCCCCTTGGTAGCTTGGCACGAGCAGTCAGGCTTATCTTAGAGGCAGTGTGTAAGGCATTTGCACATAACCAACAGTAATACAGTGTAAGCACTACAAAAGGACACCACACCAGTTTATAAAAATATCCAATATTTTTATATATTTAAGACGAGACCAAAAACGATAAAAATCCACAATACAATACTTAGAAATCTTCAGTTATCAAAATAACCTTGAAGTACAGTTCCTTGAAGTCGATAGCTCCGTCTGGGGCTATCACAGCATCGTGAACAAACAAATCCAAACAGTTCTGGCTGACCGCGGCGTCGCAGGCCAACTATGGTGTCGGGAAGACCCGCAAAACAGTACCTTTAGAAATGCAGGGCGTTGGCGGCCTCTCGTTGAGCTCCGAAAGCACGGCGTCCGCAGGCGTCGGTTCCGGAGCTCGGTTCCGGAGTCGCCGGGCCCTTGAAGTCACACGCGTTGCAGATCGAACTCCTCGCAGTTGAAGTCAGGAGCGCTGGCGCCTGCAGGCGTCGGGTGCTGCAGTGCGAAGTGCAGCGGTGCGGCGTGCGATGCCCTCAGGTCGCGGTGCGAGCAGCGGCTCGGTGGCGGCGTCAGATGGCGTCGTCGGTGAGACCAGGGTCGCGGTGCGAAGTGATGCGGTGCTCGTCGCGGTGCTGGCAGGTCACAGTGCAAGCAGCGGCATCGTCGTTGCTGAAGCGCTGTCGTCGGCTGACAAACTGGACTCGATGGCGCCGGCGTCTGTAGGCCAAGGATGCGGTGCGGGATGATGGCGGTGCGTCGTGTAACTTTACGTGCGGTGCCCTTGAACCACGGTGCAAGCAGCAGCGTCGATGTCGGCATGAAGCGGCGTTGATAGGGATACCAAGGCAGCGTCATGAAGCGAGGCGGTGCGGTGCCCACAGGTTGCGGTGTGAGCAGCGGCTCGGTAGCGGCATCAGATGGCAGCGTCGGTGAGACCAGGGTTGCGGTGCGGCGTTGCGGGGTTGCCCTCTGCGGTGCCTTCGGGACACGGAGTTGGAAGCAGCGTCGTAGAAAGCGTGGGGTGCTTTTTCTTCTGTTGCAGCACAAAACACACAGTCCCCAGTGCTGAGGGCAGAAGAACTTGAAGTCTTTGCTGTTCCTGAGACTTCTTGAACTGGGGGCAAGCTCTACCTCAAGCCCTTGGAGATACTCAAAGAAAGAAGTTGTAGAAAGTTCAGTCCAGTCCTTTCACTGCCCAAGACAGAAGCAGCCACTGCAGGCCAACACAGCAAAGCACTCAGCAAAGTGGTAGTTCCTCCTCGCAGCTTCTCCAGCTCTTCTTCTTGGCAGTCTTCTTGGTCCAAAAGAGTTCTAAAGTTCTGGGGTCTGGGCCCCAATATTTATACTCCAAATTCCTTTGTCCTCTCAGGCAGAGAGTGTCTATGCTTAGTCTAAACCAGTTTGGTCCTCTCTGGCCCAGCTTCCCAGCAGGAGGCGGAGACAGCATTGTCCAAGGTGGACAGGGCCTATTCAGGTGCAAGGGAAATCTCCTCCCACCACTCTAAATGCAGACCGGGCCTATTCAGGTGCTTGTGACAGCTCCTCCCACTACTCCGAATGCAGCCGAGGTCTATTCAGCCCAGCCCTTACCCATCAGGCTCTCTGGAGCCACTGCCCCTCTCCAGCCCCTGTCATCCCAAAGCCAGACAGTCAATCCCCAATCCCAGCAGAGGCACACAGGATGGCTAAGCAAGAAAATACCTACTTTCTAAAAGTGGTATTTTCAAACACAGAATGTAAAAATCATCTTCACCAAAAGATGCATTTTAACATTCTGAGTTCAGGCATACTAAACTTTATTTCTCGACCTTGTTCCCAGGGGCAGTTATGTTTATAAGATGTTATAAACAAACTCCCCATTCTGTCCTATGGGAACAGGTAGCCTTGCAATAGTGAAAAACGAAATTGGCAGTAATTCACTATCAGGACATGCTACACACACCAGGGCATGTCCTACCTTTCACATACACTGCACCCTGCCCACAGGGGTACCTTGGGCCTACTTTAGGGGTGACTCACATGTAAGAAATGGGAAGGATAGGGCCTGGCAAGTGGGTGCACTTGACAAGTCGATATGGCAGTTACAAACTGCGTGCAGACTCTGCAGTGGCAGGTCTGAGTTACCTTTTCAGGGCTACTCATGTGGGTGGCACAATCAGTGCTGCAGGCCCACTAGCAGCATTTGATTTACAGGCCCTGACACACTCAGTGCACTTTACTAGGGACTGACAAGTAAATCAAATATGCCAATCATGGAAACACCAATCCATAACACAATTTACACAGAGAGCATATGCACTTTAGCACTGATCAGCAGTGGTAAAGTGCCCAAATTCCTAAAACCAACAACAGCAGGTCAGGAAAAAAATAGGAGGAAGAAGCAAAAAGTTTGGGGATAACCCTGCAAAAAGGGTCATTTCTAACACTAATTCACCTGTAATTGCTTGATAAACTCCCATCTACCTTTTTAAGGACTGGGTTCACCATGGCATCTCTCCATGAGATCAGAATTTGTCCTCCTAAAAGGATATTTTTTACTATAGCAGCAGAGAGATTTTCAGGACCTGCTTCACAACTTTAATTTAATGATAATATAGTGTCCTTAATTGTCTTCATAGAAAAGGATCTAACAATAAAAGGATTACTTATATGGGCTATGGGTGGAACTCTTATTTTGGAAGTTATGTAGGTGGGTTACTTCCTGTTCCTCCGTGATCATACATGATAGTGATAAAGAATTTGAATTACAAACGCTATTTAATAATTTCCAAAATTTCCTCAGATCCTCTTGCTTTATGACCTCTGTCATTGGAACCCATTGGCTATTAAAGTAGGCTCGGTATTATCTCTGATGAGCCTCCTACATTCAGTTTTTATTTTGTCACTTGTAGAGTTTCTACAACTTTGCCTAAATGTAGTTTGCATCGTACATGTATTACTTTTCACTTGTTAGCAAGGCCCATCAAACAATGTGGTCCCAATGGGCGTGAGGTGCAATCGTCTTTTCTGGCCTTAGATCATAACAAAATTTGCAAACATGGAACAATATTATCGATTACAGGTGTATACTGAGGGCTGTATTATGTAAATGGTACACTGTCCATGTTTGCATCGCAGCCCGCTATTAACTAGGTGCACTGGACACAAACAAGGACGGTGCACCCTATTACAGATAATGCGCTGCCCTGCAGCTGCAAACTGGCTCGGAGGCAGTGCATTAGTGAAATGGGTAGCAGCTGTTTGAAGCAGAGGCTCTGTCTTTCACTGTGCAGGCAGCACCCGGCCTGCTTTACAAAGGGAGATAGAGATCCCCAAGCAGGCAGGTTGCATGAGTCTGGGGTCTAAGGGAAATCCTACTCCTCTTTCAGAGGGAGCCCTTTGGTGGCACGCTGATTGTGCACCACCTATTTATGGCACTTAGTCAATGCACCTTCTGGCGGCTTCTTTGACTCGGCCACGTCTATAATATGCTTCTGGTGCTAAGGCAGGCTGTGTCCCTCATTGGCAGGGGGACACGCCCCCATGCTAATGAGATGACCATGAGTTATGACTGCACTGTCTTTATATGTGTGTGGGCCCGATCTGTATTACAGAAGGGGTCGCACTTACGTCTGCAGACCCTTTTGTAATGCCAGGGTGCAAAGGGGGAGCGTAAAGCGGACGCACATACCTGTTGCACCCCCAGGAAACTTTATATAGTATGGCTTCTGAAAAATGTACCTCTATTTAAGAGGTAACCTTGTTAAGGTGGAAAGCTTGATATGCTTGCAGTTGTTATAAATGTTTAGCATCCGATCTGATTGTAAGCCTTCTGGGATACTCTACTGACGGGTAATACTCAGGCAACAATGGATTCCTGCTCTAGAGCGAGGGTGCTTTGGAGATCCCAATGGTCACTGCCTTCAGAGCGGAGGAGCTTACATTCCTGAAAAAAACAGAGTTGCAGCACTGGAGCAAAGATGCATTCAAAAGGGCAGACTTGAAGACTACAACTGAAGGTCTGGCAAGCAGGAGAGTCAAAAAGCTTTGTCCATTTAAGCTGACCATTCAGGTCTTGGCTTTTCAGCTGCACATATTTTGAGCTTCCACCGTGCTGGCACAAGATGGAAAGTCGGCTGGAGGAACATTGCATTACTCTAAAGAACGGCTCAGTATTTCATCTGTTTTTATGTGAGCCAACTTCATATTAAAATCTGAGGCAATTATTAAATTCACAACAAGATAATCGAACTTCTACAAAGCCTCTCACAGCATCTGCCACAGGCTTGGGAAAGAAGCAGGACAGGTCAGAAGGGGAACAAGTGGCCGGTCGGGAGCTCAGTTACAACCTGGCCATGTTGGCTCCTGTCTAGGACATGCCCATGGTTCTTTGGGTTTTTTAAGGTCCTGCAGACATAAAGTAACTGAACTACACTATAAAGGATCAGCATAGCATTAATCAGTCTGGAGGACACATACAATGCACTGACGCCCCATGGCACTGTCTGGTATACTGTGGGGTTGAGTTCTTCAAACTGGTGAGGTCTTCTAACTGGGGGGGGGGGGCACCAGGCACTGGCCAAGAGGAGCAACATACTGAAACAAGCATTGGCATAGCCAATAGGTCTCGCCTTTGGGAACTTATAAGTGTTTAGCCAGAGATATTGACTTTACCTATGTCTTTAAGCTGTGCTGTACAGAAGTCTGCAGCATGCTGAAAAGTTATAATAAAGAAGTGTCAGAAGCATTTTTGTTACCTTAGATATGACCAAAAAAGCATTATGTACAACTGAACGACCATATTAAAAAAGTATTAAAAATAATGTCTTGAGTTGTTTTTGTCCTTTCAATGCTGCCAACTTGTATCTGCCTGTTCCAATGGTTGCTTGTTGTGGTTTTTTTTTGTTATGGGGGGCATAAATAACAGGAGGGTGAAGGTCAGTCAGTCAGTCAGTTAGTGAGAGTGAGTGAGAGAGTCAGTCAGTGAGAGAGTCAGTCAGTGAGAGAGTCAGTCAGTCAGTCAGTGAGAGAGTCAGTCAGTCAGTGAGAGAGTGAGAGTCAGTCAGTCAGTGAGAGTCAGTGAGAGAGTGAGAGAGTCAGTCAGTGAGAGTGAGAGAGTCAGTCAGTGAGAGTGAGAGAGTCAGTCAGTCAGTGGGAGTGAGAGAGTCAGTCAGTGAGAGTGAGAGAGTCAGTCAGTGAGAGTCAGTGAGAGGGAGGCAGTGAGAGTCTGTCAGTGAGAGAGTCAGTGAGAATCTATCAGTGAGAGAGAGTCAGTGAGAGTCTGTCAGTGAGAGAGAGTGTGTCAGTCAGTGAGACAGTGAGTCAGTGAGAGTGAGTCAGTGAGAGTGAGTCAGTGAGAGTGTCAGTGAGAATGAGTCAGTGAGAGTCTGTCAGTGAGAATGAGTCAGTGAGAGTCTGTCAGTGAGAGTGAGTCTGTCAGTGAGAGTCTGCCAGTGAGTCTGTCAGTGAGAGTCTGTGAGAGTCTGTCAGTGAGAGTCTGTCAGTGAGAGTCTGTCAGTGAGAGTGAGTCAGTGAGAGTGAGTCAGTGAGAGTGAGTCAGTGAGAGTGAGTCAATCAGTCTGTCAGTGAGAGTGAGTCAGTCAGTCTGTCAGTGAGAGTGAGTCAGTCAGTCAGTGAGAGAGAGTGGGAGAGTCTGTCAGTGAGAGAGTGAGAGAGTCTGTCAGTGAGTGAGTCTGTCAGTGAGTGTCTGTCAGTGAGAGTCTGTCAGTGAGAGTCTGTCAGTGAGAGTCTGTCAGTCAGTGAGAGTCTGTCAGTCAGTGAGAGTCTGTCAGTCAGTGAGAGTCTGTCAGTGAGAGTCTGTCAGTGAGAGTGAGTGAGTCAGTCAGTCAGTGAGAGTGAGTCTGTCAGTCAGTCAGTGAGAGAGAGTGGGAGAGTCTGTCAGTGAGAGTCTGCCAGTCAGTGAGAGTGAGTCTGTCAGTCAGTGAGAGTGAGTGAGTCTGTCAGTGAGAGAGAGTCTGTCAGAGAGAGAGTGAGTCTGTCAGTTAGTGAGAGTGAGTCTGTCAGTCAGTGAGAGTGAGTCTGTCAGTGAGAGAGAGTGAGTCTGTCAGTGAGAGAAAGTGAGTCAGTGAGAGAGTGAGTCAGTCAGTCAGTGAGTGTCAGTCAGTCAGTGAGAGAGAGTGGGAGAGTCTGTCAGTGAGAGTCTGTCAGTCAGTGAGAGTGAGTCTGTCAGTCAGTGAGAGTGAGTGAGTCAGTCAGTGAGAGTGAGTCAGTCAGTCAATGAGAGTGAGTGAGTCAGTCAGTGAGAGTGAGTGAATCAGTCAGTGAGAGTGAGTGAGTCAGACAGTCAGTGAGAGAGAGTCAGTCAGTGAGAGAGTGGGAGAGTCAGTCAGTGAGAGTCTGTCAGTGAGAGAGAGAGTGAGTCTGTCAGTCAGTGAGAGTGAGTCTGTCAGTTAGTGAGAGTGAGTCTGTCAGTGAGAGAGAGTGAGTCTGTCAGTCAGTGAGTGTCAGTCAGTCAGTGAGAGAGAGTGGGAGAGTCTGTCAGTGAGAGTCTGTCAGTCAGTGAGAGTGAGTCTGTCAGTCAGTGAGAGTGAGTGAGTCAGTCAGTGAGAGTGAGTGAGTCAGTCAATGAGAGTGAGTGAGTCAGTCAGTGAGAGTGAGTGAGTCAGTCAGTGAGAGTGAGTCAGTCAGTCAGTGAGAGAGAGTCAGTCAGTGAGTGAGTGGGAGAGTCTGTCAGTGAGAGTCTGTCAGTGAGAGTGAGTCTGTCAGTCAGTGAGAGAGAGTGACAGAGAGTGGGAGAGTCTGTCAGTGAGAGTCTGTCAGTGAGAGTGAGTGTCAGTCAGTGAAAGTGAGTCAGTCAGTGAGAGTGAGTGAGTCAGTCAGTCAGTGAGAGAGAGTCTGTCAGTCAGTGAGAGAGAGTCTGTCAGTGAGTGAGTCAGTCAGTGAGTGAGTGAGAGAGAGTGGGAGAGTCTGTCAGTGAGAGTCTGTCAGTCAGTGAGAGTCTGTCAGTGAGAGTGAGTCAGTCAGTGAGAGTCTGTCAGTGAGAGTGAGTCAGTCAGTCAGTCAGTGAGAGAGTGGGAGAGTCAGTCAGTGAGAGAGTCTGTCAGTGAGAGTGAGTCAGTCAGTCAGTGAGAGAGTGAGTGAGTCAGTGAGAGAGTGAGTCAGTGAGAGTGAGTCAGTGAGAGTGAGTCAGTGAGAGTGAGTGGGTCAGTCAGTCAGTGAGAGAGAGTGGGTCAGTCAGTCAGTGAGAGAGAGTGGGTGAGTCAGTGAGAGTCTGTCAGTGAGAGTGTGTCAGTGAGAGTGAGTCAGTGAGTGAGAGTGAGTCTGTAAGTCAGTGAGAGTGAGTCTGTCAGTCAGTGAGAGTGAGTGGGAGAGTCTGTCAGTGAGAGTCTGTCAGTCAGTGAGAGTGAGTCAGTCAGTCAGTGAGAGATTCTGTCAGACAGTGAGAGAGAGTCTGTCAGTCAGTGAGAGTGAGTGAGTGAGTCAGTCAGTCAGTGGGAGAGTCAGTGAGAGAGTCTGTCAGTCAGTGAGAGTGAGTGAGTCAGTCAGTCAGTGGGAGAGAGTGGGAGAGTCTGTCAGTGAGAGAGTGAGAGAGTCAGTGAGAGTCTGTCAGTGAGAGTCTGTCAGTGAGAGTGAGTCAGTGAGAGTGAGTCAGTGAGAGTGAGTCAGTCAGTCAGTGAGAGTGAGTGAGTGAGTCAGTCAGTGAGAGTGAGTGAGTGGGAGAGTCAGTCAGTGAGAGTCAGTGAGTGAGTGAGAGTGAGTGAGTCAGTCAGTGAGTGAGAGTGAGTGAGTGGGAGAGTCAGTCAGTGAGAGTCTGTCAGTGAGAGTGAGTGAGTCAGTCAGTCAGTGAGAGAGAGTGGGAGAGTCAGTAAGTGAGAGAGGGGGAGAGTCAGTGAGAGTCTGTCAGTCAGACTGAGTCAGTCAGAGTGAGTCAGTCAGAGAGTGAGAGTGAGTCAGTCAGTCAGTGAGTGAGAGTGAGTCAGTGAGTCAGTGAGTGAGAGAGAGTGGGAGAGTCAATCAGTGAGTGAGAGTGAGTCAGTCAGTGAGTGAGAGTGAGTGAGTCAGTCAGTGAGTGAGAGTGAGTCAGTGAGTGAGTGAGAGAGTCAGTCAGTGAGTGAGAGAGAGTGGGAGAGTCTGTCAGTGAGAGTCTATCAGTGAGAGTCTGTCATTGAGAGTGAGTGAGTCAGTCAGTCAGTCAGTGAGAGAGAGTGGGAGAGTCAGTTAGTGAGAGAGTCAGTCAGTGAGAGTCTGTCAGTGAGAGTGAGTCAGTGAGAGTCTGTCAGTGAGAGTGAGTGAGTCAGTCTGTCAGTGAGAGTCTGTCAGTGAGAGTCTGTCAGTGAGAGAGAGTGAGTGAGTGAGAGAGTGGGAGAGTCAGTCAGTGAGAGAGTGAGAGTGGGAGAGTCTGTCAGTGAGAGTGAGAGAGTCAGTGAGTCAGTGTGAGTGAGAGAGTCAGTGTGAGTGAGAGAGTCAGTGTGAGTGAGAGAGTCAGTGTGAGTGAGAGTGTGAGTGAGAGTGAGAGTGTCAGTGTCAGTGAGAGAGTGAGAGTCTGTGAGAGCGTCAGTGAGAGAGTGAGAGTGTCAGTGAGAGTGTGATAGTCAGTGAGAGTGAGTCAGCCATTAATGCAAGGCATTTGCAGTTAGGGTGAGTACTCTAAAGCTCAACTTTCATTGTGACAATGGTTTGAATATAAAACCAGTACATGTTTACAGAGTTTAACGATTTGTGGCTATTCGTAATGCTCTGAGGATACTACATTATTACATTATATTATAAACAGAATGGAGAATGGTAGTGAGGTGTCTTATCGCCAATCATTGTTTTACTTGGAAAGGTCGTGCTCCCTTGCACTGCAAAGCCCACCAAAGACCGGGGCTTATAATGTGACACTTAATGGTGTCACAAACATATTGAGATCTGTTTACTCAGCGAACAGACACTTGAGAGTTTTTAAGACTTTAGCCTCTCTAGTACACAGTCGTTTATGTCCAACTTCTCAGATAGACTTTTTTTTTTTTTAAACCGATAGTATCTGTGGGAGTCATGTCATGCATACACAATCTGAAACTGCTTGTTTTAGGGAACAAAATCAAGTAAGCTGTTCAAGTTGTTAATATTGTAAGTTTATGTATACAATATAGCAAGTAGTTTAAAGGCTGCAGTGATCAGCAAACGTTTTACCAACCTGGCTGATTCTGAAAACGTTTAAAAAAGATATTTTCTCACTCTACAAAACAAACCCGGGAGTGGTGCGTGCGTGTGCGCGCAGTCTGCTCTTTTTGGAAGCACTGCACTCGTGCTTGTGGCGCGCCCCTGCTCGCTCCCGCAAGCTGGATGCCGCCACAAGCACGAGTGTGTGCTTCCAAAAAGAGCAGAGCGACGGCTAAAGGTCCTCCTACGAGACCTAAACAGTGCTTTGTTTTAGTGGAAAAAAATAAAGGCACTGAGCCACTCTGTGCTGGTCCATTAATAACATCAGTTGCCACTTGTTATTACCTTGTAGGCATGAGTATCAAAGGGGGAGGGGCTCCAAATAATCCTCAAAATCCCATCCCACCCTCCCCCGATTTCTGATAAAGGATCACACAGTGAATACTTTTACACCAGTCTGCCCATTGCGTGTTGACAATATAAACACTTTTATAAGAGATAAGTGAACATAACTGCAGTGTCTAAATTATTAAATATGTTTAGAGCTACCAATTTTATAGACTAATATGAAAAAATATGTTTTCACTCTGTGGGGCCCGATTAAATATTTTTATACGAGGTGGGGCGCAGCAGTAAAAGGTTTGAAGACCCCCTACCATAGACTATAGCTGACCTCAAGAAACCCCTTGGAGCAATAGCTCCTTGCCTGCGTGCACTTGGCGCTTGGTGCACATATAATGTCACTCGCCCTCAGAGCTGGCCTTTGCTCAGAGAGGGCCTTGGCTAAAACCAGTCTTGGGGCCCTCCGTCCCACGCATCCTCTTTTATTGTCTATGTCTTGAAAATTTGGCAGGGGTTGGAGAAAGGTGAAGGTGGCAATATTAAGGGGGACCATGACAAGGAAAACAAAGAAAAAGCAGACAAGATCGCCAGGGGCCTCCAGAAAAAAAGTATGAACAGATGTTTTTTGGACCTAAGATTAGGGGCGTAACTCAAGCCCTGCAGCCTTTGCGGTGCAAGGGGGTCTCAACCCTTCTAGGGGACTGCATCCCTTCAGGGGGGCCCCAGTCAGCCCAAGGCCAATGAATATCTGTGAGATTTGCGAGCCTCAGGGGGCCCTCATCCCATTCCACGGGGGCCTCATCATTTTGCGCTACACCACTGGAGAGGCTGCTGCAGGGAGCACCAGCGCCCCTCTGGAGGCCGGCGCCCTGGGCGTGGGCCCAGCTCGCACAAGCTAAAGGCTGGTCCTGCTCGCACTACACCTGGAGTGCTATAGTCGGCCTGTCTGTGACCTAGTTTGTGCAGGAGGCCCTGGTGATCGATCTGTCAGCTCATCGAACCTTTGACCTTCCCTTGGTGCTACCAGAAGGAAGCGAGGGACGGCCACTGCCTTTCGCCTGCTTGTGAAGGCCCCAGCCTCACACTATTGAACCGCGGGCCCACTCGCCCGTGGCCCCCGTCCCTGATGGCTATCTTTCCTGGAGGCATTGTGGGACCGCGGGCGCCGCTGGCCCGGCACGGCCACTGGCACGTGGGGGACAATGGGTTCAAAGGAAGCCCGGGAGAAAAGCATCAGCGGTCCCTTCCCAGCTGGGCGAGAGGCAGGCCGCCCCCACCAGCAGGAAAAGGGACAGGATCTGAGAGAGGCAGATAACATCTTTATTATATAGGCTGAAAACAATATCTACAGCAGGAACAGATCGCTGAAGAAAAGACAAACTCGAAGCGCAGTCTAGCAAAGATCCTGGGAGGACGTGAATGAAAGTCATGTTTAGAAGAATGGGAACTGGGGGCAGGAAACCAGAAGTCTTTTGGGTGCTTAAAATTCATTTCATTTTAGTCTCTTCGTGTACATTATTTCAGAAGTGAAACAATATTTTTCCGATGTTTCCAATTTCAACAAAGCTACCTTATGGTTCCCCAGCGTCTGGAGCATGAAATACGTGAAATACGCTGCATATTCTAAACAAGCTTTGGCAAAAACATTTGATCTGACCTTTCTAAACCCGCCAAATTAAAAAGAAAATGCAAGCCTATGTAATAGGCATTAAAAGATTAAAATACATGTAAAAACTGCCACTGCCTGAAGATGTCATGCATATGTTTGCACAAAAATGCAAAAATAATTAACCATTGCAAAAATTAATTTAAAAAAAAGTGAAATGCAAGCAGAGATTGGCCCACTAGCCAGGTACTGAAGAGGACTACTTTTTATGCGGATGTTCACATGTACACACGCAATATGCCTTCAATCACAGTGCAGAGAATCAATGGCTGAATTAGGCTAGTCATTGCTCCGTTAGTGTCATGGTTCGTTAGGAGTCCCTCCTTCCCCGATCACCTGGTATGTTCGTGTGCACGCTTGAACCTTCACTCGTGCGGAACGATTCTCCTCACTTCCGGATTGCCGGCGGTTAGCGGTTCAGCTTTCCTTACTGAAACCACCGCCACGTCACTCAGCGCTTCCGGGGGAATCCGCATAAACTCAGCGATTCCCACCGGCTCGGCGCTTCGTATTGACGCCCGTACCTGGACAGTCGCCTTCTCAGGTATTCGGGGCTGCGCAGGAGCGCTGCCCATTCTTCCTTGTTTTTGCCGGGACTTGCCGCTTGCTGACACCCTTCAAGCTTTCTCTCCTTGGCCAGTACTTGCGCACTGGTAGTGCCTTACTTTCCCTGGGGGGGTTCCAGTCAGTAGGCGCCTGGCTGCGCAAGAAACACAACCTTGCCACATCGCGCTGGAGCGCTTGTTTGTTATTTTTGTTTTGTCTGATAAAGCAACACCGCGCTGGAGCGCTTGTTTTTTAGGGGTTCTACTTTCATTGCGCAGGAGCGCTAGTTTCTTTGGTGTGCCTTGCGCAGGAGCGCTAGTTACTTTGGTGTACTTTGCGCAGGAGCGCTAGTTACTTTGGTGTACTTTGCGCAGGAGCGCTATTTAGTTCATGGAGCACTAGTTACTTTGGTGTGCCTTGCGCAGGAGCGCTTTTCAGTACATTCTATCGATGGTTTCAGAACCTATGGTGTCCAGTTAAGAGGTAACGACTATCTTCCGCATGAGTGTATGGTTGTGACCGGAAGAGGGTGTGTTTGTGCTGATTGTAATAGGTATTCCATTGTCTCCCTATGTAGCTGGGGTCCACGGTTAATCCGAACAGAGAGACGTCCTCTACTGGTCTTCCGGACACCATCCTGCCATCTTAGCTTCCTTCCCCACTCCCATCTTCATCCTAGTTTGTTTTCAAGTCTCGACTGGGGTAAGGTGGGTACGGGGGTGATAGCTCATGTCTTCTCTGCGAGATCTCTCCGCAAGAAACAGGTAAACTTGTGGGGCACCCGACAGAATACAAAGCCCAAGTTTAACTTCTCGCCCGGACGACATGACCGATCTCACGCTACAGGATATAGCAGCTATGCTTGCTACCATGCAGGCAGAGAATCTCAGCTTGCGCCACGACATGACGGCCTTACAGGGTCAGGTGGCGGCTGGGGTTTCAGGTCCCTGGGGTCCTTCTCCCTCTTCTAGGGTCCGGCAGGAAGGGTTGTTGCGGCCTCCTTTGTTCACCTTTGGGGGTCCCTCCTCTACCACACAACAAGACAACACCATACACGTGATAGCTCCCCATCCCGTGCAACTAGCTCCTCCCGAGCGTTTTTATGGCGACAGCGCCAAGTACAGTGTCTTCCTTCACCAATGCCACCTGCACTTCATGGCCAGAGCAACCGCTTTTCCGGATGACGCATCCAAGATCGCCTTCATCCTCTCCTACATGGGTGGCGACGTCGCCCAATGGTCCATCTCTCTGGTGGACAATGACGACCCCATGCTATACAACCTGCCGGTTTTCAAGGAAGCACTGCGGCGGATGTTCGCCCGTCACACCTTTGTTCAAGCCGAGGACAATGAACTACTCAATCTGAAACAAGGCAACACCGACCTGCTCCATTAAATCACAACCTTCAGTAGACTCGTCATTGAAGCCTGTTGGCCTGAGACCAAGAAAGTATCCGTGTTTTACAGGGGTTTACGCGACGAATTGAAGGACCTAATATCCCGGATGCCTGATCCCCCGGATTAAATAGGTCCTTTCATCGACCTAGTGGTTAAGGTGAACTACAGGATACAGGAGCGAAAAAGTGAGAGAACCAGAGGAGGCGACTATCGATTCCTGTCCTTCAAGGACAAAATGAAGGATGAAGCGGCTCCACCCAGTGACGTGCCTGAACCAATGCAAATAGGAGGGGTAAGGGGACCTCTCACCAACGAGGAAAGAGAGAAAAGGAGAAAACTGAACCAGTGCCTGTACTGCGGTAAAAATTGACATTTCGTCAGGGAATGCCCAGTTAAGCCTACCCGAGCCAAAGGAAGAAGACCGTTCGCACTGCCTGTATCCAAGTTTGACAAAGCGGGAAACGGAGAAACCCAGTAGGTAGTGGGGTCCAGCTACTGGGTTCTTCGTCCAGCAAGACTACGACCCCTGCCTTTTTCAGTGGCAGCCACCACCTGGGAGTAAAGGTGGACCTCCGATCATGGACCAGGTAACCGCCCTTCTCGATTCAGGAGCCACCGGCAACTTTATCGACACCCAGTATATGAAGGACATGGGTATGGCCACGGTACCAAAGACTAAACCTGAGGCAGTAAAAGCAGTGGACGGTACTGATCTCACCTCCGGTCTTATCCGGTACCAAACAGAAGACTTGGTTATGGCCTTTGAAAACAAACACACGGAAACCATTACCTTCGACGTCATCGATGCACCCCAGTTTCGAGTTATTTTGGGACTTCCGTGGCTGGTGAGCCATAACCCTCGGATAGACTGGGCATCCGGGATTCTAGCCTTGGATTCAGCCTATTGTAACACCTCCTGTTATAAGCCGACCGACTCCTCCGGTGTGCGTGCCATACAGGCCCACGCTCTACCCTTGACAGTAATGGGCATGACTACACAGGAAAACGTACCAGAAGCATACCTTGACCTGGCTGCGGTGTTCGACAAGAAGGGAGCCAACACCCTTCCTCCTCACCGTTCGTTCGACTGCAGGATTGATCTGATCCCTGGCTCCACGCTTCCTTGCAGCCGGATATACTCCCTCACTGACAAGGAGAACGAACACCTCCGCTCCTACCTGGATGAATACCTACGTAACGGGTTCATACGCCATTCTAGGTCCCCTGTATCTTCTCCTCTGTTCTTCGTGGCCAAGAAGGAGGGGGATCTTAGGACATGTATAGACTTCAGGGCGATGAACGCCATCACTATAAAAAATAGGTACCCATTGCCTCTGATTTCTAACCTGTTGGATCAGGTGAAAAACGCCTCCATTTTCACCAAACTGGACCTGCGGGGGGCTTACCATCTAGTCAGAGTCCGGAAGGGTGACGAATGGAAAACAGCATTCCGGACCAAATTCGGCCTCTTCGAATACCAGGTCATGCCTTTCGGACTCTGCAACGCCCCCGCGGCGTTCCAGTTCTTCATCGACGAGGCGTTGAGGGACTTCATCGATATATTCTGTATAGTATATATCGATGATATACTGATATATTCACAGACCTTGGCAGACCACGTCCAACACGTACGCGCCGTCCTCCAACAACTAGGACGACATGGTTTGTACGTCAAACTGGAGAAAAGCATCTTTCACACCACGGCTGTCGAGTTCCTGGGACATGTCATCACTCCTACTGGTATCCAAATGGACAATAAAAAGGTAGAAGCTATCTTGCAATGGCCCTCTCCGACCACCGTGAAACACGTCCAGAGGTTTTTGGGTTTTGCCAATTACTACCGCCGCTTCATCACAGGTTTCTCCAGGATTGTCACTCCCATCACTCGTTTACTGCGCAAGGGGGTCCGTTACTGCTGGGATACGGAAGCCGAACACGCTTTTCAGGAGCTGAAAAGCAGATTCACTACAGCTCCCATTCTAAGACACCCCGACACCGAACAACCATTTATTGTGGAGGCTGATGCCTCACAGGACACTCTGGGAGGTGTGTTGTCGCAAAGGGACACTCGAACAGGTCTCCTACACCCTGTAGCGTTCTATTCCAGGAAACTCCAACCTGCCGAACGCAATTACGCCATATCAGATCGAGAGCTCCTGGCCATCAAAACAGCGTTCGAGGAATGGCGCCACTACCTGAAGGACGCCAGACATCCCGTAACTATTTATATGGATCATAGGAACTTGCAATCCCTTCGCTCGGCCCGTGCCCTCACATCCAGACAACTACGATGGACTCTGTTTTTTAATGAATACGATTTCCGCATCACGTACCGACCAGGGAGGGAGAACGCCAAGGCCGACGCGCTATCCCGTCTAGAAGACACCGACGACACTGTGTCCGCCACCGAGCCGTTGCCCATCATTCCCGAACAATGTTTCCAGGGTGTTGTTCTGACTTCTGATTTCCTTTCCCGGCTTCATGACGACATAAAACAAACTGATCCGACGTCCTTGGCAGAGAACCACAAGGGTGTAACTACACAGAACGGGTTCCTGTACAAAGACGACAAGTACTACCTTCCTCTGGTAGCCCGTCAACAGCAAGCCCTGTATATATGTCACGACCATGTTCTGTCCAACCATCCGGGCTATCACAAAACCATGGAACTGTTGCAGAGGCATTTCTGGTGGCCCACGATGGAAACAGACACTAGGGCCCATATCGCTCGTTGTACTGTGTGTGCCCAAGGAAAGAACATGTCAGGACCATCCGTTGGGCTGTTACATCCCATTCCAGTTCCTCCTCACCCCTGGCACACCATCTCCATGGACTTTGTCGTGGAATTGCCAGCCACCGCATCTGGTTACACCACTGTTCTGACTATAGTAGACCACCTCACGAAAATGGCTCATTTCGTACCACTGAAGAAATTGCCTTCGGCAGCTGAGCTGGCAGTGGTGTTCCTGCAGAATGTGGTTCGATTGCATGGCATACCGTCTGTGGTCATAACAGACCGGGGTTCGCAGTTCGTGTCTCGTTTCTGGAATGAGGTGTGCACTGCCATGGACGTGGACGTTCGCTTGTCATCAGCATACCATCCTCAGACCGACGGTCAAGCCAAGAGAACTAACCACACCATGGAGCAGTACCTCCGTTGCTTGCTTCTGGCAGTGGAAAAAGAATGGGCAGAGGTGCTATGGATGGTGGAATTCGCATAAAATAACAACGAGCATTCTGCCATCGGAATGTCTCCCTTCTACTGCCTACAGGGCAAACATCCCAGAACTATGCCATGAGAAGAACCACAGGACAGTCCCTTGCCTACGGTTCAGGCATACCATGCCAGGCTCTGTACTCTCTGGCAACAGGCCCGATTTGAGCTAGCCAAGACCAAAGAGACCTATAAGCAGTACGTGGACGATAGCCGGAAGAAGGAGCCCACCTACAAACAAGGAGACAGGGTGTGGCTCTCCATCCGTAACCTTAACGTGCACGGCCCCAAGAAACTGTTGCCCCGTTTTGTGGGACCCTATGTCGTTGACAAAATAATCAACCGTGTGTCCCTGAGGCTTTTGTTGCCTTCGCAGATGAAAATACACCCTGTCTTTCATGTCTCCCTTCTGCGTGCCGTTCACCCTGAGTGCGCTGTGTCAGCCCCTCCTTCTCCAGTTCTTAGGGATGATCACATTGAGTACGAGGTCAGGGCTATACTTGGTTCCCGTCGTACCCGGGGGAGGCTCTTTTATCTGGTTGACTGGAAAGGGTACGGTCCAGAGGAGCGGTCCTGGGAACCCCTGTCTCATGTACGCCACGCTTCCCGGTTGGTTCGTGTCTTCCATGTCAGTCACCCTCTCAGTCCTCGCCCTGCCACCCCTGTGTGAGGCTGCTGTTGCGGGTGGGGGTTCTGTTTTGGGCGGGGGTACTGTCATGGTTCGTTAGGAGTCCCTCCTTCCCCGATCACCTGGTATGTTCGTGTGCACGCTTGAACCTTCACTCGTGCGGAACGATTCTCCTCACTTCCGGATTGCCGGCGGTTAGCGGTTCAGCTTTCTTTGCTGAAACCACCGCCACGTCACTCAGCGCTTCCGGGGGAATCCGCATAAACTCAGCGATTCCCACCGGCTCGGCGCTTCGTATTGACGCCCGTACCTGGACAGTCGCCTTCTCAGGTATTCGGGGCTGCGCAGGAGCGCTGCCCATTCTTCCTTGTTTTTGCCGTGACTTGCCGCTTGCTGACACCCTTCAAGCTTTCTCTCCTTGGCCAGTACTTGCACACTGGTAGTGCCTTACTTTCCCTGGGGGGGTTCCAGTCAGTAGGCGCCTGGCTGCGCAAGAAACACAACCTTGCCACATCGCGCTGGAGCGCTTGTTTGTTATTTTTGTTTTGTCTGATAAAGCAACACCGCGCTGGAGCGCTTGTTTTTTAGGGGTTCTACTTTCATTGCGCAGGAGCGCTAGTTTCTTTGGTGTGCCTTGCGCAGGAGCGCTAGTTACTTTGGTGTACTTTGCGCAGGAGCGCTAGTTACTTTGGTGTACTTTGCGCAGGAGCGCTATTTAGTTCATGGAGCACTAGTTACTTTGGTGTGCCTTGCGCAGGAGCGCTTTTCAGTACATTCTATCGATGGTTTCAGAACCTATGGTGTCCAGTTAAGAGGTAACGACTATCTTCCGCATGAGTGTATGGTTGTGACCGGAAGAGGGTGTGTTTGTGCTGATTGTAATAGGTATTCCATTGTCTCCCTATGTAGCTGGGGTCCACGGTTAATCCGAACAGAGAGACGTCCTCTACTGGTCTTCCGGACACCATCCTGCCATCTTAGCTTCCTTCCCCACTCCCATCTTCATCCTAGTTTGTTTTCAAGTCTCGACTGGGGTAAGGTGGGTACGGGGGTGATAGCTCATGTCTTCTCTGCGAGATCTCTCCGCAAGAAACAGGTAAACTTGTGGGGCACCCGACAGTTAGGCCCCAGCTGCACTGCTGCCCGCAAGTGGCCTTGTGCTTCCCCCTGTAACCTTGCTTGCCACGGGGACAGACGACCCTGTGACACCCATAAATACGATCCAAGTCTGCGAGAATGTGCCCATATTGCAGCGACCGCTGAACAACATGTTGCAGGCTGTCCTGACCATTTTTAGGTCTAAGCCTTCCAGACAGCACAGCTGTCTGGTTTGCTAAAGACATCTTGGGGACATTCAGAAAGCTGACCTGGGAATGCATTCCGTCCCTAGCTGCCTTTTGACTTTGTGGTTTGTAACTCACATTTTCTGGCTTTCTATTTGTTGGCTTTATTTGTTTTAGCCTGTCCAGCTTGAGTTCGTCCCTCCTGTTGCCCAAACCTTGTTTACTGTATTCTTCCACAAACTCAATTTCTATAAACGGGCCTTTAAATCTTAACTTGTCACATTCAATCAATCAATCAATCAGGGGTTTATAAAGCGTGCCACTCACCCGTGAGGGTCTCAAGGCGCTGGGGGGGGGGGGGGTGCAGCTCCGGATCAGTCGAAGAACTAGGTCTTGAGGTTCTTTCTGAAGGTGTGCAGGGTGGTGGAGCGTCTGATGTTGGCTCGGAGCTCGTTCCAGGTCTTTGCTGCAATGTAGGAGAAGGCCCTTCCACCTGCTCTGGTTCTGCGGCTGCGTGGGGTTTCTGCCAGGGTGAGGTCAGCAGAGTGGAGGTTCCTTTTGGGTACGTGGAAGGATACTCTGTCGTTGAGGTATTTGGGTCCGATGTTGTGGAGGGATTTGTAGGCGTGGGTAAGTAGCTTGAAGGTGACCCTCTTTTCGATGGGGAGCCAGTGGAGGTCTTGTAGGTGCTGAGTCATGTGTTTGTGTCATGGGGTTCCGAGGACGAGTCTGGCTGCGGTGTTCTGGATGGTTTGAAGCTTGTGTAGCAGGGTTTTGTTGATACCGGAGTAGAGGGCGTTGCCGTAGTCCAGTCTGCTGGTTACGAGTGCGTGGGTGACGGTCTTTCTGTATTCTGGGGGGATCCACTCGAAGGTCTTGCGAAGGTTCCGGAGGGTGTTGAAGCAGGTTGAGGCAACGGCGTTGACCTGGCGGGTCATGGTGAGGGAGGAGTCTAGAATGATGCCGAGGTTCCGGGCATGGTCCGTCGGGGTGGGTGGGTTTCCCATGCAGTGGGGGAGGGTCCAAGGACGAGGACCTCTGTCTTCTCCGAGTTCAGCTTTAGGCAGCTGCCGCTCATCCAGACTGCGACGTCTTTCATTCCTTCTTGGAAGCTGAGTCTGGTGGCTTCGGGGTTCTTCGTGAGAGAGAGGATGAGCTGAGTGTCGTCGGCGTAGGATACTATGCTGAGCCCATGCTGTCTGACGATGGCGGCGAGGGGGGGCCATGTAAATGTTGAAGAGCGTAGGGCTGATTGAGGATCCCTGGGGTACTCCGTAGTTGATCTCTGTAGGTTCGGATAGGAATGGAGGGAGTCGGATCCTTTGGGTTCTGCCGACGAGAAAGGATCGGATCCAGTCGAGGGCGGTTCCTCTTATGCCGGCGTCGTGGAGTCTGGCTGCCAGGGTGCGGTGTGCGACGGTGTCGAAGGCTGCGGAGACGTCTAGTAGGATGAGGGCCGCAGTGTGTCCCTGGTCGAGTAGCATGCGGATGTCGTTGGTGGCGGCGAGGAGGGCGGTCTCGGTGCTGTGGTTGCTGCGGAATCCGGACTGGGAGGGGTCGAGGATGGTGTTCTCTTCGATGAAGGTGGTGAGCTGGGCGTTGATGAATCTTTCGGTGACTTTGGCTGCGAAGGGAAGGAGGGAGATGGGTCAGTAGTTTTTCAGGTCCGTCGGTTCGGCTGAGGGTCTCTTGAGGAGTGGCATGACCTCTGCCCGCTTCCAGTCATCGGGGAAGGTGCCGGATTCGAGGGAGATGTTGATGGTCCGGCTTAGTTCGGGTGCTATGGCGGCGGCGGCTCTGTGGTAGATGTGCGGTGGGCAGGAGTCCGTGGGGGCTCCTGAGTGGGTGTTCTTCATGGTCGTGGTGGTGTCTTCGGTGGTGGTAGGTTTCCAGGTGGTGATGGTCAGCTGGTTGTCGGTTGTGGAGAGGGTGGCGGTGTCCGGAGTCTGTTCGCTGAAGTTGTCGTAGAGGGCCTTGATTTTCAGGTGGAAGTAGGAGCTGAGCTTGTTGCAGAGGTCCTGCGATAGGGTGACGTCCGTGGTTTCGCTGGGGGTTTGGTGAACTGCTGTATGATGTTGAAGAGTTCTTTTGAGTTGCTTGCGTTGGTGTGGATTTTGTTCTTGATGAAGGTCCGCTTGGTGGCTCTTATGCGCTGGTGGTATTCGTTCATGGCGTTCCTGTAGTTGTTCTGGTCTTCGCTGGTTTTCCTGTTCCGCCAGAGTTTCTCGAGGCGTCTGCAGGAGCGTCTGGCTTCTTGGAGGTCGGTGGAGAACCGGGCGGCCTTCAGGGGGCATTGTTTGCCGGGGTGGCAAAGGGGTGCGAGCTTGTCGGCGCAGCCGGCAATCCAGCGGTGCAGTTCTTTGGCTGCTGAGTTGGCGACGGCCGTGGCGGAGGGGGGATCGTGGAGGAGGGTGGCGTTGAGGTGTTCCTCTGTGATCTTGCTCCAGTTCCTTCATGGCAGGCACGGGGCGGGTTTGTGTGCGATGGTGGTGTTGAAGGTGAAGTGCACGCAGTGGTGGTCTGTCCAGAGGGGCTGCGTGGTGTGGCTGAAGAGGATGTTTGTCCCTCCTGCGAAGATGGGGTCGAGGGTGTGTCCGGCTCTGTGGGTGGGGGTGGTGACGAGCTGGTTCAGTCCAAGGTTGGCGAGGTTGTCCAGGAGGGTGGTTGAGTCGGGGTCGCTGCGGTTGTCGAGGTGGAAGTTCAGGTCTCCGATGAGACTGTAGTCCATGGAGGCGATGGCGTGGGGTGCGATGAGGTCAGCAATGGTGGTGGCGAAGGAGGCGCGAGGTCCGGGGGGTCTGTATACGAGGGTCCCGCGCAGCGTGGTTCTGGTGCTGGTTTGGATCTGGAAGTGGAGGTGCTCTGTGTTGGCGAGGGGCTCGCTCGTGCTGGAGGTGGAGAGACGGAGGGAGCTCTTGTGTGCAATGGCGAGTCCTCCTCCTGGGCGGTGGGGGCGGTCCTTTCTCTGGATCTTGTATCCGTCAGGGATGGCGGTGGCGATGTCGGGGGCTGAGGTGGTGTTGGTCCAGGTTTCAGTGAAAAAAGCGACGTCGGGAGAGAGTGTGTCGAGCAGGTCCCAGATCTCTACGGCGTGTTTGTGTAGGGAGCGTACGTTGAGGAGGATGCACTTCAGGGCTTCGGTGGTGCTGGCGTTTGGCGATGGTTCGGCGATCGTGGGGTCGCTGTCGGTGGTGAAGGTGGTGAAGGTCTAGGTAGCAGTCACGGCTGCTACCTAGAAGCAGCAGTGGGGTGGGTGGGGGCGAAGTGGAGGAGAGGAGGGGGGGAGAAATCGGGCTAAAAAAGAAATCACTTACCTCCCGGCCGGCCTGCTGGCCGGCCGCCGCCTCTCTTCTGTCCCGTCCTCTTCCTGGCTTCTTGTGTCGAAACAATAAGCAGGATGCACCAGGGCTCCCACGCTCCCCACTGCCAATCACAACGCTGCAATGCAGCGTTGTGGTTGGCCTGAGCGCCATGACACGTTGCTCAGCCAGGTGCTGGAGGGGTGGGCATTTTCTCCATGCAGGCTGTAATGCAGCCTGCATGGAGAACAGGGAAAGTGTGCATGACTGTTTTGGGCGGCCCGAGAGGGCCGACCAAACAGTCATTGCGCACTTTGGAGGGTTGTACCACTCCTTCTCTGCTCTGCAGCCCCTCCCCCTCACGCATCCTGCTGCAGCAGGAGTGCAAAAAAAATGATAATAACATTGCGTATTATCATTTAATTTTTTCCTTTCTTTTGCTGCTTCATGGCAGTGGGGCGACGCTCCTCCGCCTTAGCAGAGGAGCGGCCACTGTTTACTGTGCATTCAAAGACAGAGGACAAATGCGAAGCTTTCTTCCTAGGTAGCTTGGTGTTTACTTTTCTTTCTCTGACTTCAAAGTGAGAGAATTTATTTGACAAACCTGCTGAGTACCCAGGTAAGAGGAAAGGGTGTAGGATTTTTTTTTCTTCTAGCACACAACAACAATAACAAACAAGCATTGGCATAGCCAATAGGTCTCGCTTTTGGGACCTTATAAGTATTTACTTATGCAGCACAATATCCTTGGTGCAACAACATCAACTGTTGCATGGCTAAACACTTATAAGGTCCCAAAGGCGAGACCTATTGGCTATGCCAATGCTTGTTTTATTTTGTTTGAGGTAGCCATCATCTCCCACTGGGCTGACACACAAGTTCACTGAAACGTCACTCAAGTATTTTTTGTTTTGTTTTGGTAATTAACAAACTTTTAAGTAATTTCTCTGAGCACTGCTCAAGTGTCTGTGTGTCAAGCTTAGCAAAATGTTTAGGCCTTCGGAACATGATAGAACTTCTTGATGTCTGTCACGATTATATCCTGCGACAAACTTGTCTGTGTGTGTCCAAAATAAGAGGGAAAATAATTGCTTTCAGTTGTTGGATGCAGGTCTTTGGTGCAGCATGTGTTGCACAACCTGTGTTTCTCAGTGCCATGCTTCTGTTTGCAGAGAGTGGTCAATGGAAGCGGGCACTTGTGGGGTGATGCAGGGCAGTTAATGATTACATTTCAGTTTCATGCAGTGGTACTGTGGTAGCTTTTGCACCCAGCTTTCCATACATTTGCCCGTGAATTTCAATCGCATGCCTTGTTAGTGTCAGTATTTGTGGAATTCAGGCTTACAGGAGCTGTGTTTGCATCCTTGCTGACTGGCAGAATGAGCGCGTAGCTCATGCAAAAATAACAGGGCTCAGACTGTGAGCTTTTACATAGCTGACCTGCCCTGATCCAAAGATGTCTGCATGAATTCATACACCTAGCACCTGACTTTCACTGGTGGTGGATACTGAGAAAGCACTGGCAGATATCACCGCCTGCCTGTGCATAAGTTATTCTATAAGTGGGCTCAAGATCGGTGCCAAGAGAAGTCCAGCAAAACTTCTACATGTGGGATAACTGCAAAGTCAGGAGCTGCCCATAAAGCCCCTAGGAACTCCAGAGCAAGGAGTGAATACATCCACCCTGTATCATAGATGGCAGGAGTTATTACCAGGTTGATCTCTTCCTCCTCCTACTGGTCTAGTAAGCATGCACCCTCAGCTGGGCAGCTGCCCTTTGCTGTGCAGGCATCACTTTTCTTAAGATATCGGATGAACGCACTGGCCCTGAATGAGTGAGTGTGCCTTTGAGATTCTCTGCACCCAGTGAGCGCTGTACCACAGTATGCTTGCTGACTTCTGTTCCTGCAGGACTCGTCTCAGGATGCTGAGAGTACGTGTTTATTCTGAAGGCTGAACGGTCCAGTCTAAGGGATAGAAGAACACCTGGAATTGTAAATGTTCCAGTTTCCCAGAGAGAGCCCTGTCATCTAGTCTCTGCATAGGCATTGGGAGTGCATGTGTGTTTCAGAAAACTCACTTCCGGGACCAACACATTTCCATAGAGAGAGAGCTTGCTGGCCAGTGTGTCATATTTCCTTCATGCCAGGCCCCAACACTGCTATGTTTGCTTTCTAAAGCTCGAAACACTTCTGCTGGCCAGATGCTTGCCCTAACCTAAGGTTTCTGTAGACTTCATGCAACCAAGGCTCCCATAGGTCAGGTATTCCTCCTGACGCTGCAGAATCATCCCAAACCTTCAAGGTTATGCCAAAGATAGGTGACGTGAGGCAACCCAAGTATTGGGATCTCGTTTGAGGCGAGAGCCCACAAGTGATGCATTTGTCAGTGTGTTACTGTTACTACCAGTCCCAGCCTAAGCGTGCTCGCTGGACCCAAAGGTCTCGAATGCAGGTCCCGATAGTGGCCAGAGGCGCAGCTGGGAGTGACCAGTTTACAGCCGATTGTATTCACAGACCCTCGGGGAGGCAGTGGAGCCCGCGCCTCTTGGGGGGCCGTGGAGCCAGCGCCTCTGGGGGGGGCCGTGGAGCCAGACCCTCGGAGGGCCATGGAGCCAGGCTCCGATTTTACGTCTAAACCTGCATTTGAATACTAAAAGATTTTGGAAGCCTCATGTACTTTAAAGAATTTGTAATAACTAACACAAATTATCCTTGACCCGAAATCAATAAATACAATGTTTTAAGTTTGTGGTAATGAACGCTTTCCAATGCTGGAGAGCGCAACAAAATACAAAAATATGGCAGCCCTCCATCTGTTTAGTGGGCCTTGAGGGGGGCGGGGAGGGGGGGGCTTTGAATGTGGCTTCCCTTGGCAGGCTCGATTCGAAGCCCTGCTCTTGACTCTGCTGCATCGACACTCGTACAAACGGAGGAGCAGCAGAAAGGAACGGGCTGCAACTTGCAAAACACCGCGACTCCACGCGCCACCGCCTCAGCCTGCACTACTCATTTTTTTCCATTGAAACGGACTGTTTTTTGTTTTTTTTAAATATAAAAAAATACGTCGTAGCTCTGTCGATCCCGCAGCTTGTGCGTTGGAGCATACAGGCCTCTTTCTTTATGGCCGAGAAAAACGTCAGCGGCGAGAGCATCAAAGACAAGGAAAAAAAAAAAACACGCGAGTGGTGCGTGCGCTTGCAAGCAGCAGGCGTGACCACACGCTTGTGCACCATGGCCTTTTGCTTGCGGGTAACCGCAGGGAAAAGGCCATGACGCACGAGCGTGTGGTCAGCTTTCTGAAACCCCTAACATAAAGTCTTGCCAGAGCAGCGCTTGCGCGCTACTCGAGGCTCGACCTAAAAATGAACTGTGCCGATTTTTCAGAATATATCAGAATTAGTACAGATGAAGCACATTTTTTGTAATTCTCAAGTGTGGTGGAAACAAATATTTGAATATGATCAAAACACATCAATACACTACGTGATGGCATTTCCACACATTATCGTTTGTGTGCAGTTAAAAACATGTTTCGGTACAAATGGTCATTTCAATTGAAAATGTGTTGTCAGTAATGGCAATGCGCTATTACACCATGCATACGCCACACTATGCCACTCCACTCTATGCCATGCCACTCCATTCTGCGACGCGACACTCCACTCCACTCTGACATGCCAGTGCACTCTACGCTCCTCCACTCTTAGACACCCTACAACACGCCACACGACTCAATGCCACTCCAATCTACACCACTCACTCCACGACACAACACACCACTTACCCCACTCCAGTCTACCCACTCCACTCCAATGTACTCCAATCTACCCCACTCCACTTCGCTACAATCTATTCCCCAATCTACTCCACTCCAATCTACCCCACTCTGATCTATCCCAATCTACTCCACTCCAGTCTACCCCAATCTACCCCACTCTACCCTAATCTACCCCAATTCAATCTACCCCACTCCAATATGCCACTCTAATCTACCGAACTCCCCCAATCCAATCTACCTCACTCCAATCTACCAAAATCTACCCCACTCCACTCCAATCTACCCCAAACCACCCGCTCCATTCTACCCCACTCTACCTCCACTCCACTCTGCGCTACTCTACCCCACTCCACTGTACCCCAGTCTATCCCATTCCACTCTACCCCAATCTACCCCACTCCAATCTACCCCACCCACCCTATCCCACTAACTTTAAGCCATGCGGAACAGCAGCCACTGTGGTGTACAACATGGCTGAAACACCTTGCCAAACCCAATTGCCCTTGCACAATGCTTGTTTATAGCACAAACATGGCCCAAGAGCACTATAGCGTTTTACAATTTAAAAGTATAGCGATAGTGGAATGTTACAGTAAAGAAAAGGAAAAGACACAGCGCATATATCCATACAAAAAAGCAAACAGAAATGGTTAGGGAGTATAAAACAAAAAGTACAAAATTTCCAAGGAGCAGTTGTTACATCAAAATGTAAAGTTGTGCCGGGGCATTAGAATGCTTTACAGTACAACCCGGAAGGGAAGCAGCAGTACATAAAAGATAAAATAACAGGAGCAACGCTTTACTAAAAAATCAGAATGCATTAAAAAGGGGAAAGAATGTCATGGAATATGTACATTTCTGAGCAGCAGTATGATGCATTTGCATCTTTGTTATAGAAATAGAAAGCGTCCCAGAAAGTAGAAAAGCGTAGATGTTTGGGAAATTCCATTTGGTGTGCAGAAGAGGGGGGCATTAAGTGGTTGGCACATAATAAGAGAGGCAAAAGGAACAGTGGCTGGACTTTTAGTGGGATGAAAAAATTGAAGTGTCTCTAAAAGGGGTGTGGCCTATGTAAATATAGGCGTGGCTTAAAACATAAACTACATTTCTGTGATTTCCTTTGTGTGCCACCCGACCAGTTTATGGGTGTCTCTCTGAGCTTTCAATTATTGCATCCAGATATATAACACAATAACAGACGTACACCTAAAACCAGGGGTTGTTTCTGTGTGCTCTGCAGAGAGGCCAAGGATTGGATGACCATGCAGTCTGAACACCTTTCTAACCCACTGACAGGCACTGTGATAAACTCGCACTGCCTTCAGCCTCAACTCCAGAACTCTCAATCATGGCCGTTATAAACACTTGGAGTCGACTCAGTTCATGGTATGCACTATACCACAGTGATTAAGTAAAACTTGTGAAATATAAACAGGAACTGCATCACTGACATGGATTACCTTAATGTTTTTTTCCATTAATTGTTCATAAATCGTCTTTACCAGTAAAGTTAAGGACATGAATATAAGGCCCGATAGGGACCTGTTTCAATGTCAGTTTTAAATTACTACGATGTCTGGGGGCCCGGAGGGACCCGGCCTACTTAAAGCCCGGAAGAGTGGGTAGTGCGACAAAAAAGTAATGAATGTCCAAGAACAAACTAAGCAGTAATTTAAAGGCCTGTGTGGAATTGTCTTTGGAAGAATAGGAGTTTGCTTGCTTTTTTTAACCAAAAAAATGGACTTAGCAGGGAGTAAGACAGGAAGGAGTGAGTCCCAATCTGTCATTGCACTGATTGAGAAGGATGCTTGCAGCCACAGTTGGACTGAGAAAGAACACAGATGCGGACACCAAAATAAATGTGAACCCTATTAATGAATTAGATAGCTAAAAAAGTGGATCATGTTTGCAAATTGGGACAGTTTTGAGCTGCATACTCTGTTCTGCAAGGTATGCAAGACTTTATGGATTTGAGTTTGCTGCAGGCAATATTTGTCTTAATATCATGGAAATTGTTTGAAATGGGATCTCTGGTTGGCTAAGGCTTGCGCCAAAGCCAGGCAGAGACCACCACTCTAGTCAGGGCAAGGGAGTTACACACCCAAGATAACCCCTGCTCACCCCCTTGGTAGCTTGGCACGAGCAGTCAGGCCTATCCCGGAGGCAATGTGTAAAGCGTTTGCGCAACACACTCACACAGCAGCAACACACTAGGCACACCACAAAAGGAACTCCACACAAGTTTATATATAAAAATAGCCTTTGTATTGTCATAAACACATTAGAGCCATAATCACATAATATACAGTGTGCCAACTGGCACTAGGCAATATTCACAGGGGACTATTTACACACGACAGGGCCAATGGGGCCACTGTCATAACCATCACAAATCACCAATTGTAAATGTAGCATAAATAATAAATGTAGCTCACAACCAGTAACTACTGGTACAGTTAGGAACTAAGCATGAGAACCTGCAATGTAAAACATAGGATACATAAATCACCTTAGGCATAAAACTACATTAGGCCCAAACCTCATTAGCATAAACACGTTACGCCATAGGCATTACAGTAGGCATAAAACACATTATGCATAAACATCAGCAGTACACGCATCAGGGGCAAACATCACCTTCCCCTAGGGCCTTGCGCCCTTCTGGTACATACAGGTACCCAAATAATCCCCAGGACAACTGGCCTCTCACAGGGCTCCGATGCCCTCTGTCCAACAGTGTCAGGGCTGGCTGCGCATGCAGCGCAAGCAAAGTGTGCAGATGCACAACCTAAACGTGGCAGCTGCCGCTAATTGCGGTGCAGCTGTGAAGATAACTGTGGGCGCTGGCACTCACGGTGCCCTCTGGGTCCCCACTGGGACTTTACCAACAAATATGCCCAATCGTTGCAGTTGCCCGCTATGGCGGCGCAACTGAAATAAATAAATCAGGCACTGGCACCACTGTGCCACCTGAGCCCTCTCTGGGACTCTCTAACAATGAAAGTGCCCCAACGTTGCAACAGCTGCCCGCTACTTGCGGTGCAGCTGTGGAAGTGAGCCCTGGCACTTCTGTGCCCTGAGTCCCCCACTGGGACTCTTCCTCGAAATTGCCCCAAGTCCCACTCCGGGACTTCTCAATATCAACTTGCCCCCACGGTGCACTGCAAAGTGCAGCAAACGGACTGCGGGGAGAAGAGCTGGCACCAGGAAGTGACTGGGGAGCCCCTCCTTCCCAGGGCTCCTCTCTTAAGAAAAATGCCCCCAATCGAAATTAGCACTGGCTCTCACTGTGCCTTTGGAGCCCCGATCGCCGGGCTCCTCCCTGTGCCCTCAATCGGCACCAACAACGAGTTGAGGAAGCCCCCACTCACCAGGGCTGCAGTGGACTCCGCTGGTCTCCGGGTGAAGGCAGGACTCTAGGCACCGGCAGCGTACCTCACCAGACCCCGCTCACGGGACTTCTATCTTCAGGCTGTCACCAGCGAGCCCGCCTCTCTCCTCCATCAGACGCGGGTTGGAGCTCACCAGGCTCCGACGCTTGGTGCAACACGCGGGGCTCCCTCCGGTGCACGGGGGCCCCGCCTTCCTCAGCTCAGCTTCCTCTCGACCGCGCTGCGACTGGCCGGCCGTCAGGATCCTTTTCCTGGCTCCGCCCACAGTCAGGCGTCTCTTGCCTGGCTTCCGGGTCGGGCCGATCCTCGGCTGCTGTGTCTCCCTTCCTTTGGCGGTGCGATGCGGGGTGGGCACCCGCTATAGAAACAGCACAGATGCGGGGTGGGCACCCGTAACAAGACACCCAAATGCGGGGTAGGCACCCGCCCTTTTTAAATAATCATGAAGCGGGGTGGGCTCCCGCCTCATTAGCAGCACGGGGAATCCCTACGCCGGGGATTCCCTCTTCCACGATGGGCAGCTCAGCGCTGCGAAGCCCCAGCACTCTCCCCGTCGTCGGAGAGATAGATAGCGCTCACGAGGCGCTAGGAGGCTACAAAAGTCCTTAAAAGGCAGAAATAAAGAATCCTTGGTGCTGGGTAGACCACAGCGCAGCCAGGCAGGCCAGCACGCAGGGACCCCCAGGAAACAGCAGCTGGGTCCCGCGGCGGTTCCTCCTGGCAGAGTGTCCCCTGCAAGTCAGCACAACAGAACATTTTCATGGGGTCACAGCCCCTTCTTTTATACACATATTCCTTTGTCTAAAGGTGCAGGGTTTAGGGATACCAGTTAGAACTGGTTTGCGGGAGCTTTGGAGCACTTTGTTTTGCTCAGCTCCTCTCTCCTTTCACAGGACAGGCTAGGTACATCAGACGCACCACAGGGGTGGAGCCAGCATTGTGGAGGGAAGGCACAGCCCTATTCAGGTCCCAGGTGCAACTCCTCCCTCCCATCTAGATGCAGATCTCCCTATTCAGCCCTGCGCTGACTCACCCTGCCCCTCCTGGAGCCACACACACCTCCCAGCCCCTGTCACTCACAAAGCCAGACATGCAATTCACATCAGGCAGGCAGACACACAGCACACAGAAATGCCAACTTCTAAAAGTGGCACTTCTCCACTAGTCACAACAAATCTGCGCACACCATTGCGCAGCATTTATTCTCACGAGTTCGCACATACTAAACTCGCCCCTGCACTCCTCTCACACCAGGAATTACCATGGACACACATATCCCCCATGCATTCCTATGGGAGGGCAGGCCAATCTCACCACACGCACTCAGAGTGCGCACGCACTTTACACTGGGACACAGTGCTAAAGTGCGCAGAGGCCTAAAACCAACAACACTACACAGGGAAAAGGCTAGGAGACAGGCAAAAGTTTAGGGGTGAACCTGCCAAAGGGCCAAGTCCAACACAACCCCCTTCCAGCCAAAACGCAGGGCAGACCAATCACCACTGTGATGGGCTTCCCTGCTTGGGGCGATAGAACACGGACGCGGGCCCGCAACTGCAGGGACACCCTCCTGTTCTACGCCACGGTGAACCCATGTGGTTCCTTCTGGAAAAGCTGTCCGGAGCAACTGGGCTACCCCACTGGTACTCCCTAGCTGTCCGCGGCCAGGACCAGGCCCTAGGCCACCCAGATGCCACTGGTCCTTGCCCATTCACAGAGTGGGGGGTAGTAACCCCTGGCACATAGTAGCCATTCTCCACTCTTCCCCTCATCAGGGCAGGTCTAGACTGCCACTGATCCTCCAGCCTAGGGTCTGCACCCTCAGGCGGACCAGAAGTCACGGGTGAGGCTCTCCTCCCCTACCTCTCCTTCTAGGGTTCCGCCCTCTCCTCCTTGGAGAAGCACCCTCAGAACACAACTCTCCCACCAGTTCAGGACCTCTCTCCAACAACTGGTCTCCCAACCTAGGGTCTAAACCCTCAGGTTGCACCGGGGATCAGAGGCGAGGACTCCCTCCCTCTGCACCCCCTTCCAGAGTTCTGCACCCTCCCAACTAGAGCGGTACCCCTGGAAGATGAACCGGTCAGGACACTGGTTACAGATGTCCTTTCCTCCAGGTCAGGTGGATCCTGAACCTGGCCTCCCAACCTTGGGGCTGAACCCCACGGCTGAGCATTTGCCTGGCACACCAGGACTTCCGGGGGCGCACACAGCAGCCTCCCGAGGGTAACACATGACTCATGTGTTGCGTGACAGTCTGCGTGGCGCAGACCTCCCGACCCCTGTCCATCTGAGAGTGCGCAGAGATCCCCCACGACAGAAGTGGTGTCACCATGGTCACTTCTATGAGACTCAGCCCTTCTGGCTGATCCCTGACCCACTGGCTCTTCCACTGGGGAACACAGCCCCATGTCACCCCTCTCTCTGGACTTCTGTACCCTCCCAACTGGACGCTCCAGGTTCTCGAGACACTAGGAGATCCTCCTCAAATGGACTAACAGGACAGCCTAGGCTCCCAACCTGGTGTTCCCTGAAGAAACCATCCAGGTTCTGAGACTGGGTTTCGGGCACCTGGGGACACTCAGTCCCACACTCACTCCTACTCCACTGAGACAGGACGTGAGCCCCTACACCCCTCCCACTATACTGGGACCTTGCTGGGCTACTCTGAACCTCTTCCCCAATACAGGACTGGAAGATACCTGAGCCACTACTTTTGGGATCACTCCCCAATGCCTCTTCAGAACCTCGGGCCACCACCCAGAGGTCTGCTTCCCATGCAAGATCCCATGGATCAGGGTGCCCACACTCCAACAGGTGTTGGCGCAACCCTGGAAAACAACAACTGAGCAGGTGCTCTTTAATAACCAGATTGAACAATCCTTCAAAATCCTGTTCCGTGGTACACTTTACCTAGTCACTCAGTGCATCATTACAGTCATCCACAAACCTCCCCCAAGACTGGTGAGACAGTTTCCTACTGCCCCTGAACTTCAACCTGTACTCCTCTTCCTGGGAGCCAAGTACCATATTCTGGGAACTGGGAATGGGACTTCCTGCACTGGACTCCATATTGCTGCCACCACTGGATCCCACCCTCACTGGTGAATCCAGACAACTAAAACTACACTCAGAGGACGTACCAAGAGCTAATTTCTCCTTGGTGAAGGCCCCTCCTCAGCCATCCTCTCCTGCGCTAAGACCCTCTCGGTCTCTAGCTTTTCTCCTCCACACTCCAGCTGCGCTATCTCCTTGGTATGCTCTAACCTGAGCTTCTCCAAAGCCAGCTGATGCTCCCTTTCTTCCCTCCTATCCACCCACTCCTCTGGGGACAGGGAAAAGGATGGGGCACTGCCCCCGACACTGGACCCAGCAAGGGACTCCTATCCATGGGGTCCTCACTATCTACTGGCGTCCCTGTCCTGTCACTTTCTTCCTCCTCTTCAGACTCCTCAGGACCCCCCTCAGACCCACCACCCTCTTGGTGTGCGGCCAGGGCCCTCTTCTCCTCATTGCGCTCACGTTCCCATTCATCCTTTTGCCATTGGATCAGGTTCTCCCTAAGTTTTGACTGGGTGTCTGACCCACACACTGCTATGTCTCTCTCCTTACAGAAATCCACCAACTCCCACATGCTGTATCTAAACAGACCACAAAAATTAAAAGCAGACTCCATTTTGGCAGGACGCTCAGGGACACGTGCAACACAGGAGACCTAGGTTTCTGAGCTGAAGCAAGAGTACACAATTTACAAATGACACTTTTTAGGAGAAGAATAAAATAACTAAAACTCAGAAACAATAATCCCCAAACACGTGATTATCTAAATGCAGAGTTTGTAGTGCAACCAGTTGTCGCTGTGGTACTGCGCAAACGCAAGTCCTATCCTCACCGCTGACAACCAATGTTAGAAATGGGATCTCTGGTTGGCTAAGGCTTGCGCCAAAGCCAGGCAGAGACCACCACTCTAGTCAGGGCAAGGGAGTTACACACCCAAGATAACCCCTGCTCACCCCCTTGGTAGCTTGGCACGAGCAGTCAGGCTTATCCCAGAGGCAATGTGTAAAGCGTTTGCGCAACACACTCATGCAGCAGCAACACACTAGGCACACCACAAAAGGAACTCCACACAAGGTTATATATAGAAAATAGCCTTTGTATTGTCATAAACACATTAGAACCATAATCACATAATATACAGTGTGCCAACTGGCACTAGGCAAGATTCACAGGGGACTATTTACACACGACAGGGCCAATGGGGCCACTGTCATAACCATCACAAATCACCAATTGTAAATGTAGCATAAATAATAAATGTAGCTCACAACCAGTAACTACTGGTACAGTTAGGAACTAAGCATGAGAACCTGCAATGTAAAACATAGGATACATAAATCACCTTAGGCATAAAACTACATTAGGCCCAAACCTCATTAGCATAAACACGTTACGCCATAGGCATTACAGCAGGCATAAAACACATTATGCATAAACATCAGCAGTACACGCATCAGGGGCAAACATCACCTTCCCCTAGGGCCTTGCGCCATTCTGGTACATACAGGTACCCAAATAATCCCCAGGACAACTGGCCTCTCACAGGGCTCCGATGCCCTCTGTCCAACAGTGTCAGGGCTGGCTGCGCATGCAGCGCAAGCAAAGTGTGCAGATGCACAACCTAAACGTGGCAGCTGCCGCTAGTTGCGGTGCAGCTGTGAAGATAACTGTGGGCGCTGGCACTCACGGTGCCCTCTGGGTCCCCACTGGGACTTTACCAACAAATATGCCCAATCGTTGCAGTTGCCCGCTATGGCGGCGCAACTGAAATAAATAAATCAGGCACTGGCACCACTGTGCCACCTGAGCCCCTCTCTGGGACTCTCTAACAATGAAAGTGCCCCAACGTTGCAACAGCTGCCCGCTACTTGCGGTGCAGCTGTGGAAGTGAGCCCTGGCACTCCTGTGCCCTGAGTCCCCCACTGAGACTCTTCCTCGAAATTGCCCCAAGTCCCACTCCGGGACTTCTCAATATCAACTTGCCCCCACGGTGCACTGCAAAGTGCAGCAAACGGACTGCGGGGAGAAGAGCTGGCACCAGGAAGTGACTGGGGAGCCCCTCCTTCCCGGGGCTCCTCGCTTAAGAAAAATGCCCCCAATCGAAATTAGCACTGGCTCTCACTGTGCCTTTGGAGCCCCGATCGCCGGGCTCCTCCCTGTGCCCTCAATCGGCACCAACAACGAGTTGAGGGAAGCCCCCACTCACCAGGGCTGCAGTGGACTCCGCTGGTCTCCGGGTGAAGGCAGGACTCTAGGCACCGGCAGCGTACCCCACCAGACCCCGCTCATGGGACTTCTATCTTCAGGCTGTCACCAGCGAGCCCGCCTCTCTCCTCCATCAGACGCGGGTTGGACCTCACCAGGCTCCGACGCTTGGTGCAACACGCGGGGCTCCCACCGGTGCACGGGGGCCCCACCTTCCTCAGCTCAGTTTCCTCTCGACCGCGCTGCGACTGGCCGGCCGTCAGGATCCTTTCCCTGGCCCCGCCCACAGTCAGGCGTCTCTTGCCTGGCTTCCGGGTCGGGCCGATCCTCGGCTGCTGCGTCTCCCTTCCTTTGGCGGTGCGATGCGGGGTGGGCACCCGCTATAGAAACAGCACAGATGCGGGGTGGGCACCCGTAGCAAGACACCCAAATGCGGGGTAGGCACCCGCCCTTTTTAAATAATCATGAAGCGGGGTGGGCTCCCGCCTCATTAGCAGCACGGGGAATCCCTACGCCGGGGATTCCCTCTTCCACGATGGGCAGCTCAGCGCTGCGAAGCCCAGCACTCTCCCCGTCCTCGGAGAGATAGATAGCGCTCACGAGGCGCTAGGAGGCTACAAAGTCCTTAAAAGGCAGAAATAAAGAATCCTTGGTGCTGGGTAGACCACAGTGCAGCCAGGCAGGCCAGCACGCAGGGACCCCCAGGAAACAGCAGCTGGGTCCCGCGGCGGTTCCTCCTGGCAGAGTGTCCCCTGCAAGTCAGCACAACAGAAAATTTTCATGGGTTCACAGCCCCTTCTTTTATACACATTTTCCTTTGTCTAAAGGTGCAGGGTTTAGGGATACCAGTTAGAACTGGTTTGCGGGAGCTTTGGAGCACTTTGTTTTGCTCAGCTCCTCTCTCCTTTCACAGGACAGGCTAGGGACATCAGACGCACCACAGGGGGTGGAGCCAGCATTGTGGAGGGAAGGCACAGCCCTATTCAGGTCCCAGGTGCAACTCCTCCCTCCCATCTAGATGCAGATCTCCCTATTCAGCCCTGCGCTGACTCACCCTGCCCCTCCTGGAGCCACACACACCTCCCAGCCCCTGTCACTCACAAAGCCAGACATGCAATTCACATCAGGCAGGCAGACACACAGCACACAGAAATGCCAACTTCTAAAAGTGGCACTTCTCCACTAGTCACAACAAATCTGCGCACACCATTGCGCAGCATTTATTCTCACGAGTTCGCACACACTAAACTCGCCCCTGCACTCCTCTCACACCAGGAATTACCATGGACACACATATCCCCCATGCATTCCTATGGGAGGGCAGGCCAATCTCACCACACGCACTCAGAGTGCGCACGCACTTTACACTGGGACACAGTGCTAAAGTGCGCAGAGGCCTAAAACCAACAACACTACACAGGGAAAAGGCTAGGAGACAGGCAAAAAGTTTAGGGGTGAACCTGCCAAAAGGGCCAAGTCCAACAGAAATCAACAGCAGAAAAAGTAGTGGTCATTTCAATGTTAAATGTCCTGTTTGTAAATGACAATGCACTACCATACCATGCTTTAGTACCCCGCCTCATGTCCATTAAAGCGAGGTGGGTCACAAAAGTTTGTCATTCTAAAAAGTGGGTCGTGGTTTCAGGGGCAGCTCCTTCATTAAGGCGGAGGAACGTCGCCCCACTGATTGAAATGCCCCCATGCTCCAAAGATGAAAAAAAAATGGTAATATGGGTAATGTATTACCATTTTATTTTTCAATAACCACGTCCTGAGCGTCAGGACGGGGGCGGGGCAGCTGCTGACTGGCAGCAGCAGAAAGAAGTTATGGGCAGGTTACTTATGTTTAAAGTGTGCATGTCCCTTCGGCCGGCCGTCTTGCGACGGCCAGCCAGACATATGCACTTTAAACCTCTCAGCCCAGCTGTTTCAGACAGCTTGGTTGAGACCGAGCAAAGGCCTCCAGTGCTCTGTGGAGCGCGGAGAGAGCCTGCTCCATCCAATCCTGGTGCTGCTCTCGTGCTGGAGCAGCACCAGGATTGGTTAGGGGAGTTTCCTGGGGCCCGCGCTGAAGGAGTGAAGAACATCAGACAGAAGTGCGGATGTGTCGCAAGGTAAGCAAGTTTTCTTTTCTATTTTTAATGTTTTAAATGTATTTAATGTATGTGCACCAAATCGACAACATGCATTACATTACTGTTTTAAAGTTACGATAATGTAATGCATATCAGCAATTTTGTTGATGTAATGTTGAGCCGCATGCACCGGCACCCAGGGCCGGACTGGGAACCGAAACCGGCCCTGGCAAACTGCTCGGCCGCCCCCCCCTGGGGCTAGGGGAGGTGCAGCCGAGCTGTTTCCGAGGGCCGGTTTCGGCCGATTTTGTTACAGGGGGCCGATATTGCCGACCCCCGGTAACAAAAACGGCCCCCAGGGGGCCAAAACCGGCCCCCACCCTAGCGGCCCACCGGGGAAACGCCCGGTGCCCGCTACGGCCAGTCCGGCCCTGCCGGCACCCTCCTCCCATTTGCCCGCCTACCACTCCCGGTAGGTGGCAGCCGCCACTGCGTGATTCTAAATAGTGTGGGAACCACTGCTCTACATGGTTAATAAATGACATCCATAGCTACAATGGCCTTGGCACCAAGGTAATAATATTAGTAATTAGTCTCATCAATCCATCATGGTTTATAACTCAAATATCAGCTTTAAATATATTTTGGAAATACAACAATTTTTCTCCAAACATCAGCTTATAACTTCTGAAAATATGCATATTTTCACCTCAGTACACACTTTCCAATTCTGGGAATTGATATATTAATTCAACCAAACAGAAGCTTCTAATGTGCTAGGCTGTGCTGCACACAGGAGAGCTACATACAGGTAGAGAACTAGCATTAGCCCATGAGCTACTCGTTGAAGAAGCCTGCTCACTGTCTCTTAGAAAACAACTTAAATCATGGTTCAGGTAATAAAACCTGTTCTGCTGCTGCTATTTTGATATGTTATGTGTGTCTATCTTCCTAACACCAGGAGTTGCTGCAGGTTGACGCCCGTCTAACAAGGGCTATTACCAGGGGCGTAGCTTGGTCAGTGAGATTGGAGGGGGTGTGAGCTTCAGATTTTCCCAACAATCACACTGGCATATAATGTTAAAATACATTATAGGACAAGTAGGGTGCATGAGAGGGGCTTAAGGGACAGCGGAAAGGGAGAGGAACGCAGATTGCTAGGGGTACTAATTGAGAGAAAAACAATATTTTGTAAAATAACCAACATTTTTAAAGACTTTCAAAACAAAGGTGAGAGGGTGTGTGTTTTTTTGTCAGTGTGAGCATGCAAAAATCCCAGGTGAAATCCGACAGACACTTCACCATACCCGACTGAAAGCACCTGCATGCAACTATTGATCGGAAACAAAATATGTTAGGGGGGTGTGACACCCCAAATACCCCCGAAGCTACGCCCCTGGCTATTACCATGAACTCATTCCTCGCCAACTGAGATCAGATCGCTATTTTGTCAATATAATTTAGCAATTAGGTTTGATTAGGCCCGCTTTGAAATAGACACAATCTCTTTCACCCCTAATATTGAGCTCTTCTTGACTGCAGTTTTGGAGAGCCTGAATGAGTGACTGCAGGCTACTGATCAGCATTTATGCTTGAAGGATATTATAGACATTTCAGCTTCTTTTAAATCCTCAACTCTCTAATCCGAAACCCTTGAAAACTTAGTTTAGAAAACTATTTTAAAATGGAAGGCAAACAAAAATAGTCACAATCAGGAAACACAATAGACAGACCCAAAACAAAACCAAGATAAGCATTTGCAGCCCCAAAGATAAAATGTCAGGGAATTCCTTCATCAAATGTGTTTAAAGACTAAATGTAATTATCTGCCCTTACAAGGAAGTAATTAATTACACCATCCTAGAAGATGTAACACGTTCCAGTACTAATCAGAGACTGAGAAAGTCATCCTCCTACTTGCTGACATCACTTGAGAAACACTCAATATATCCCAATAATCATGCCAGCTACAGATCAATTACAAATTCTTCCATATGGACAAAACCATAAGCTAAGGCGGTCCAAGGCCGAAGTCAGTTGGCAGCAGGGATGGTCCTCGGTTAGCAGATGTCCCAATGCTGCCCCTACTTCACAGCCTTCCCTGCAGGCATCGAGAACTACTGGCGGCGGGTACCAGATGCCGAAGGTGGGTGCAAAGTAGGGGCACACCCAGGAGGTTGCATCACACCTCTGCTTTACCTGCTCCTAGTGTGACCCATGACAACTGGGCTACCAAAGAACCCTACTCTAGAGTAGGAGCCCATCCTTTGTTCAGTCCCCTCAGGTCCTCAGTGTTTGCACCACCAGGCAGTGCCAATCCAGATGTTTAGTCATAAGTCCAAGGGGAAGCTGCTAACCTGAGGATGGCAGATTTGGTTGATTGGCACCAGTGTCTGGGGATCTGGCTTTGTAATGTCAACCTTTGTGCAGATAGTAGTTAAGACCCAGAGGAGTGCTTTTTCATGTAGCAGATTGGGGAGGGAAATCTGGGAAGAAAATGTAGGGAGAAAATCACCTTTTTCCTCTATCAGGGTGGTTCCTGCTCTGTGTAGCGTGTGGCTACATTGGCTGTGTCTTTCCTTCTCATTCACAATTTTATAAGTGCCCCTGATGGACAGGCAGAACAGCCTACGCCTGTGAAGTTGCCTTGAAACTGAGTGTTTATATTTTATTATTCTACACCATCAGTCGGAGGTCCGGACAGGCGGCCACAGGAGAACTCACATAAGCAAAAGTATAAAACGAAAAAGGGAGGGAACATCTTGTGCAAATAGAAATTTTCACAACTGGCAAAGTAGGCCTCAGAGCGGCGAATAGAGCATCTATATTATCCACATCCCCAAAGTGATTGCCAGCCTTGACAGCCAATCACTGGGGAAGGAGGGATTTTCTACCTCATAGGTTCCAAATGCACCCTAAGTGTTTTTCCCTCAGGGCGCAGTGCTGTGGATTGTTTTCATAATGTTAGAGACAACCTTGAATTGAAAGGCTGGCTACTCTGCCTTCTTTCCATGCCCATGGTACTTCTCAGTGACTCTGGGCCTAGCTCAGACCAGGGCATCTGGTAGGTGTCCAACATTCCCAGAGAACAACCCATCCCCCAGGGACAGGTGTCCAAAGCTGCATCGAAGCATGAGGTGTGCATCTACTGATGAATGGACTGGCCCCATGGTTTCTCGCCATGCCCATGCCAAGGAGGGGTGGACATCTGGTGGGTTTTCACCACCTGCCCTGCCGTCTTGAACTTTGCTAGCGGTTGAACTAAATGGTGCTCTCCAGGTGGCCGGCAGAGTGTTGGTTTCACCAGTCCAAGTGAGATCCGGATGAGGCGCAGGTGGGTGTAGTTTTTGGGGGAATGTGGTTGACCCTCCTGAAAAAGCAAGTAACCCTTTGAACACACAGGCCTCTGGGAAGGGGCACAGAATGACAATTGAAAGCATGTCTGAACCTGGATTAGGGTTGAGGGGATCCACCTTTGTAGATGTTGTCCTGTAATTCATTCTTTAGGGGTTCCTCAAGGTCCTAACTACCACCCCTTTTCAAGGACAGTTGGTGATATTGAAGCTCAAAGAGAGCCCAAGGGATCTCTTCTTGTCAGGAATGCATTGGTTTCGTTGGCAGATCAGACTCTCTCTTCGTCACCCTTGAACGGGCATGCAAGTCTGCGAAGGCTACCAAAACTGGTGGCTCTTATTGGTTAACACCAAATCTTGTGAGATGGGTGGAGAGTCCTTCCAGTCGAATGACTTCCACTAGACTGATAGCTGTTTCCTGTGCTGAGTTCCAGATGGCTCCCCTGAGAAATTGTCAGGACAGCCACATGGACATCCCTCCTTACCATGATCCTGCATTACAAGCTAGCAATAGATGCCGTCTGAGCAGGTGATGTATTTATTCCGTTTTCTAATAATCTTTTGCTGTGATGTATTTATTTTGTTTTTTAAGAGATTTTCACAGGCATTGCAGCAAGTTTGGCTGTTTGGTCAGTTTTGAAGGATGCATGATGGAGGGTTTCCTATACCTGGTACAGCCTCATGTAGCAAGGTGGACGAGTAAGAAATGGCCCAATTACCAGTTATTTTCATTGCTCAGGGTCTAATTTCCTCGTCACAGTCTTGGTTCCAACACACAAGACGACCCTTCCTGCCGCCCCCGCCCCCACATGCATCATAAACTTGGCGTGGTCTAGTGGAAAGGAGGGGCCGAAAGGGGCTTGTATGGGCCAACGTGGGGTGGAATCTATTTTAAAAAGTGGTCAGGAGAAACCATGGGGCATATTAGCAAGACCGGCGATAAAATTATCGCCGTTTTAGCGGCAGGAAACTGCCGCTAAAGCGGCGATAATGGGCTTGCTAATATGCGTTATAGAATTCAATAGAAGCCCAGGTTAGATGTCCTGCACATCTAACCTGGGCTTCTATTGGAATTCTATAACGCATATTAGCAAGCCCATTATCGCCGTTTTAGCGGCAGTTTCCTGCCGCTAAAACGGCGATAATTTTATCGCCGGTCTTGCTAATATGCCCCCATGTTTCTTCATATTTTAAGGAAAGATACACTTCTTTTGTAGAGAAAAGAGTTCTCTGTCTCCAGAGTGGGAAGACTCACTTTCATGTAGTAAGGCACTATGATGAGGAACAATTGACTATAATGACCCAATTCTCAAACAAATTAATACATTTACACCTGTAACTTTTCTCCTACATCTGGAGAAAATATATATATTTCTTTTAATTTGCAAAAACATCTATTTGTACACCTGTGAAGCTGCAAGAGTTGCCATTTTCCAGGAGTACTGACATGTGTAGGTATTTATCCATGTGTAAACGTAGCATGTGTACTTTTGCACATATGTACATGCATTACCACTTTACATCTTTTTTTTACTCCTCGAAAATCTATAGGGCCAGGTGTAGGAAGCCTTTTACTGGTAGGCCGATTGCGTCCGGTAAATGCATTTTGCCATGTACAGAAGACAAAATGTGACTCGGTAACTTTACCGGTTACCGAATCGCATTTTGCTTTTGTGATTCGGTATTAGGAAGGGGCATGTTTAGGGTGTCCCTTCCTAATTCCGAATAGCACTGGTATGTAGGAATGTTTTGCGACCGGGAATGCGGTTGCAAAAAATTCACAGTTATCACCAACTTCAAGTTGGTGGTAACCCATTCGCAAACAGGAACCCCTTCCCCTTTACGAGTGTGGGCGCCAACATTGGACCACTGCCTGGTCTTTAAAAATGAAAAGGTATCTTTTCATTTTGAAATGCATACCGTTTTCCTTTGAGGAAAACGGGCTGCATTACAAAAAAAAATATTGCTTTATTTAAAAAGCAATCACAGACATGGTGGTCTGCTGACCCCAGCAGGCCACCATCCCTGTGAGTGTAGCCATTCACAATGGGTTGCAATTTGCGACCTGCCTCATGAATATTGATGAGGCAGGTTCATTTGCGACCCACTGTGAATCGCGAACAGTGTCAAACACACTGTTGTACATTGCAGTTTACGAATTCCTAATAGCGAATCGCTAAAATTTGCTATTTGAAAATCGCAAACATGCGATTTCGTACATCTGGCCCTATTTATGGGCGGATGTACTAAATTGCATGTTTGCGATTTCCTAAAAGTAATTTTAGCGATTCGCTATAAGGAAATCACAATCACGTGATTTTGTACATCTGGCCCATATTTTTCTACATTGAGAAATATTTCTCTTACATGTCCAGCTACTTAGGGGCGTGGGACGATTCCTCTCCGTTCCCACCCTGGATAGAGACTTACTGGCACATGCATCAAGGTAGGCTTTGCGATTCCTTAATTGCGATTATTAAGGAATCGCAATTAAGGAATCGCAAAAGCCTATGCATGTAGGAATCGCTATAAAAATAGCGATTCCTAAACATTCCTTAATTGCGACTCGCTAATTGCGAGTCGCAATTAAGAATACCTCCCATCAATTCCTATGGGCCTAGAGGCCCATAGGAATGAATGGGAAGACATTCTCAATTTGCGATTCGCAATTAGAGAATCGCAAATTGAGAATGCAATTTCAAGGGTGCCAGGGTGTCAAAGGGACCCCCTGTTGCACCCCTGAAATCTGCATATGAGTACATCTTGCACACACACATGCCCCAAGGGCATGTGTGTGTGTAAAATGGAACTTTGAAAAATGCACTTTAGTGCATTTTTCACAGTTTTTGCAAATTACCATGAAGTTCAACTTCATGGTAATTTGCGCCCTATTAGCGAAATCGCTAATTTTTTACTTTAATGCATTGCATTTAAGGAATCTCAATTTGCGATTCCTTAAATGCAATCGCATAATTGAGAGTTCGCAATTAATTGCGAATTCTCAAATTGCGAGAGCCTTGACCCTTGATGCATCGCAAGAGGTAATTTTGCGATCGCAAACGGCCGATTTTTGCGAATCGCACCGTTTGCGATCGCAAAAACCTTTGATGCATGTGCCCCCAAGTCCCTTAGCTTTATTCTTGACAAGCATCCCAACCTCCATAAACACATTAGGAATGTGACAAAATATGCTCAAAATCAGTTGAGACTCATTAGTGGGACAAAACCATTAATTCCTGAACAAAACCTTGGGGAAAGGATCCAAATCCCTGTTCCTCTTCGTACTAGATTATTGCAAACTTTTTCTATGCTTCTCCCCAGGAGGAAACCTGAGCACTCCAGTGACCCCGTCAGGAAGATGGCGACCCGAGCCATGAGGACTGTAATGATTTGCGGAACTTGCTCACCTATAATAATTGGACCGCTGAGTGTAAATGCTCCAACGAGCTTCATGGGTACACAATTCTTCTAAGGCAAGAGAGTTCGACAGTGCGCGCAAAGCGTGGGAGTCACTTGGTGTGAGGCTTTATGTCTGCCCTCACACACTACACAAGGACCATGCATAGAGTAAGAACAGACTATAAATATCATGAGCCTTGCAATGGTTGTGGCCATCTTGGGTTTGTGGAGTATAATTTCCTCGTGATTCAGAGCGTTCTCTCTAGGCAATCAAGGTACTTAGTTGATGTGGTTAGATTCCTGTTGCCAAAGTTAGAATTCAAATGCTAGGACTGGAGATAGCTGTCATGATTCACTCCCAGCGCTCTCGTGCCCTCCACCAGAGGTCTACACGTGGAACTTTCCAGTGTTCAAATAAGTTTCCGGAACTTCTATTATACCCACATGCTAATTTCCAGGCTCCTGGACTATATTAGGACATTCCAGTTCATTCCCGGTCCTTGCCGTTTTTGTGGAAGCCATTCTGCTTTTTGCTAAAAACTCCCATACCTAGAATTTCCTGCTCACTTCTTCGTCTCCATCCCTGCTGTCCAAGGGTGAGTGGAGGAATTCAGCACACCTGTGAATGGCAGGTTAGCCTGCGCACACCTGAGGCATGTGATCAGAGTGAGCTCTTTCAAGCCCCACTTTCCTTTAGTCCAGCATTAGTCATTTTAGCAGGGTTCCTGTTTGGCTGACCCCTTGTTTTCTGAGTTCCTCAACTTTTGCTATCCTTGTTTTCTGAAGATACCTGATTTCCGAGCTGTAGCTGATTCCTTATTCCTTGAAGTAGCACTACCTGCAGTGCTACCTTGATTTCTGAGCCAGCGCTATTTAGTGCATCCTTTGTCTTTGAACTTTCACTCCTTAGTATGTGCCATTTTCCTAGTGCCTGCCATCTTCCCATTTACATTAGTTACAGTTTCTAGTTTGTTATTTGTCTGTTCCTGCTGTCTTCGCTTCCAGCTCCCTGGTGTGGTTTGTTACTTGCTTTCTGCCAAGTGTGTCCTTTGTTTTCCCTTCTCTCTTGCTAAGCACTCCTCCTTGCTACCTCCTTGCCTATTGTCTCTGTCTATTTAGCTCTGTACATTTGCTGTTAATGCCTTGCGTGTTCCTGTTTAATCGCCAGGATTCGTGGGCACATCTGACAACCTAGGTGGTGTTTCTTGTCCACTGTTTATAGCACCGCCATAGGTATAAGCTTCATAAACCCTGCCTTTGCCTGTATATCCTAGATGTGGGTATTTCCAGGCAGTATCTGTAACTGCAATTGTGGGTGAAGAACTTACTGAGCTTCAGCAGCCGCAGCTCGTGCAGGTAAGAGCAGTTGGGCCGGGTGGGGGGGTTTCGACGGACGATGACTAGGGAAAATGAAATAAATAATTAATTGTCCCTCCTCATCGTCCGTCGAAATCCTCCCCCCCCCCCCCACCCGGCCCCACCGCTCTTACCAGCACAGGCCGCAGCTGAGCTTCAGTTTTACAGCGTGGAGCCCCAGACTGCTTTACCCTGCATTCTCTTTATTGTTAATGTTGTTACATAAATGTCTTGCACGTCCGTACTTGATGTTAGTCTGAATGCCAAATTGCTTCTTGCGTGCCTGTTCTTTCTGAGCTTTGACTTTCTTATTCCCTTGTGCAGCAATACCCCTTTCAAACCCTTTTCTATTTCTTTTCTCCCTTTGTGAGCTTGGGCAGCTCTATACACAATATTCTGTTACTTTGTCTATCCTGCCACCAGTCCTTGCCAGAGTACTGATACTAACAAAGGCTTTTGTATTCAGAGAGGTATTCTCAGATAGCATTGCGGTCAATACCCTGAACTTTTACCAGCGTGTCACAGGCCCCTATCACCAGGACAAAACCTCATCCAACTACTGAAGCGACCACCATGTCATCCACTTGACCTCAAACTGCCCTCCCCTCCTCCCACTCTGCACTCCTCACAACACTCAGATCCTCAGCAGACCAAAGAAGAAAACTTCAACATTCTCCAATTACAGTTTGTGGTTTTCTTGACAATGGATCTCATGATGACAATAGAGCAGTTCTGCTTCTGTCTCTACAAGGCCTTCAACAAATGCATCCCTCTCAAGAACTCTTCACACCTACCACACTGTTAAAGTCCTGCTGACTCTTTCCATTTGGAATCTAATCTATGCTTGCCCACATCGTAAGAAAGCTCAAACTTTCTTAGAAATTTCCAGTTATCTCTCTTTCAGTGTGTTCCACTTTGTCTTCCTGCACCTGCATCCAGGACTGCAGTGAAGTCCCCAGTGCTGTCGATGGTGATCAGCCTCTTAAATGTGCTCTGCTGCTCAGAATCGCTCAGCATTCAGCAACTAAGCTCGTTAAGGATGCTGGTAAATTTGCATATTTAATACCCATACTTACCTCGCTGCACTGGCTGCCCTACTAGGTGCGTGTCCAGTTTAAGCTAGCTTGCTGGTGTTATAAAACTCTTGTTCCACAGCAACCATCCTACTAGACACCGATATTTCAGACTGCAGGGGGCATGAGGCTACTTGTAGTAAACTTCTTGCCTGTCTTCACCATGCCCTTGGACTTAGGCAGTGATACCCACCTATGTGACATACCACCACTGTTAGCTGCATGAGGGATGTTTACACCAAACAGCTGCACCTTAGGTCCCCTTCTACTTACTCCGCAGGCTTCAAGGAATACACAATATGGCGTCCAGATAACCTTTACTTTCACTTTCACACACATGACATCACCCTGCCCCTTTAAGCTCCACACCAGCTGCCTGCGTCAACACATATCTCTTTCTAGACTCTATGCATCACTCATTGGGCCATCCATAACACTGGACTGACCTTCCTCAACTCAAGCTTTGCAGCTATTGCCACACAAGGACCTTCTGATTCCGACTGCCCTTGTGACAGTCCTGATTTTCAGACAGCCCATACATGCCAACCCTCCCGATTCAGACAGGAGACTACCGATTTCAATGCTTGTCTCCTGCCCCCTGATTCCTGCATGCAAAAAAACAGATTACTCTGTGGGCTTCAGCCGATAGGAACTGGCCTTGTGTGCACTGCCAGTAACCTGCTCCTGCAGGCCTGGCCAGTGCACCACATTTTTGTCACGCTCTCTGTCTGCAGTAGCTCATTCTCCGTGCTCCTGACAGGTAAGGGAAAAAATATATATTTATACTTAGTCCCATACAATAGACCCGATTCAGGTCTCAATGGAAGTTGATGGGAGAAATACATTCTCCCAATTATTTTTAAAAAAATCTCCGACTTTCCTCTTCTAAAATGTTGGCATGTATGGACAGTCTTGCTTTGGTGGTTCTTATTTCTCTGTACAGACAGCCAAGCTCTGGACATCAGTCCCAGCAGGGCTTTAAGTGGGCAGGGTCTCACCGGGTCTGAGCACTGGCAGTTTTTTAAAGGGGGCCTGGAAACGGGTCTCTATCAGGCTCTGTTTTTGCCCTGGCACAGGCGGTCCGTTTTTTTCCGGACTGCAGTGACAGCAGGCACATCGATGTGTGCGTGCTCACACTGCTCACTTCTCACTAGTGGAGAAGTTACGGCATGACGTCATGCCAGGTGAGCGTTGTAGGGGAAGGGAAATCCTTTAAAGAGAGTCATTTTCTCTCTGGATTTCCCTTCTGTTTTTGAAACTGAGGAACAGCAACATTGTCGTGGTGTCACCAGGGCTTTAAGTGGAAGCTTTTTCAATATTATATACAAGTCATCGTTGTTGCTTATTTATCTTATGCAACTAACAACCATTGACAAAGCCAATAGTCCTGACTTGTTGTAGGTATGATGTTACTTGTATCATATATCTGGATGCAATGACAGAAACAGCAAAATACAAGTCGGGTGGCACACTATGCTAAGCACAGATGTTTCGATTACGTGTTTTAAGCCACGCCCCTAATTACATTGGCCACGCCCCTTTAAGAGACCCCCCAGTTTTTTCATCCCACTTAAAGCCTTGAGTCCCAGCGAGAGTAAGGACCGTCCACAAGCACCGTGACTTGCGTAACGACCAGGGGCCGCATAATGACGCGCTTCTCTGGCTGAGCGCAGAGCGAGGGTGTGTTTTTGTGCACCTGCAGTTTGTAAATCTATTTAACCTGATATTACTCTGAGTAGGTGCATTATTTTAGACAGCACAACTCAGAAACAGAAAGAGGCAATCATTGTTTTCAAGCTGTACTGTTTGCACATCAAGCCTTACCTCACCGAAATATGGAGTTAAATGAATTCACTTTACACACTGCAGGCACATAAAACAGGCGCTCGGCTCTGCGCTGAGCTGGTGGAGCCCATCATGATACAGCCCCTGGCTGATTCCAACCACAGGTTAGCCTCTGACATAGATCAACCTAGAGAGGAACATGTTAATCGTGAGTCTGCCTTGCAACCTCTCTGCATCACTTCATGCTGAAGTGTAGACTGTCTGAAGCACTTCAAACGTGTTGCCAGAACTTTATTTGCAAAAAATAATGTCTGAATTATTTTAGAAAGGAAGAGCCAGAACCAAAAATCTCTCTTCAGGCCTCAAATCAACAGAGCGATCTGGCCTACAGCTTGCCCGGCTCGCGCTCCCCTTCCCCGCCCCTCACTTCTTGCCTGCACGTGCCGAGGACGCAGGTACCCAGTGTCAGGCTGCGCGCGTGATTTCCCAGGCGTTTTCAGACACACCACCATCGGAGATCTCGCATAAACCCACATCCTACCAACCATGCCAGCCTTGCCAAGTTCCCTAGACACATAGCTGCATCGACACGGTTTTTAGGTCTGGCTTGTCAGCTCATCTGTTGCCATACCTTATGCGAGCAAGAAAAAGATCTTTCAAGAAGTACTTTAGAGAGAAGGGCGTTGCTTCGTACCAAATGTTGATTGTATTCAGAGCAGCTTTTGATTGGGCAGAAGTTGTGTACTTCCACTAAAAAACAGTGCTTGTATTGCCCTTTTTGCCTAGTGAGAAAACATATGCTCAGTACAGCAGGACTGTGTTGATTTGGTGGCAAGCCAATGTCAATAGCTGAAAGCTTGACCTGTGTAGTATGAAACGTTACTGTAAAGCCAGTAGGCCTGATGTATTTGTTGTGAAAAGCATATATTACTGGTAATAACCATTTAAGGGTGAATTGTTATTACTGTTACATGGAATCTCACAGATTACTTGAACAGACAAGATGCTAGTGTTGTTTACTTTGTGTGACAAACCTTGAGTATAGAAGGTTTGCACTCTGATTGATTCACTGGGAAAGGGTACGTCTGATGCCATAGTTCTGATCTGCTTATTATAAAACGTTATGTCAAAGGCAGTAGGCCATGCTTATTTATTATGAAAAGCATTTGCTAAAGTCAATAGTGCTGTAACGGCTGGTTGTTATTACACTGTGTTACAGGCTATAAACAGTTATTATGTTACAAGCATTTTTACAGATTACTGTAGTAGGCAAGGGTTTTGTTGTTGGTCGCGTCCTTTGACAAACCCTGGGGGGGGGGGTAGATTTTCCCTGTAATCCTTTTAGGCCCTTTGAAAAGGGTTGTTTATTGTTTTGCAAACTATAATTCTGTACATAGTTGTCATTTATAACTGTATGTCTGATGGTTTCCAGCTTATGCTCAATTCAGTAGGCATGTGTTGATTGTTGTGACCATCCAATGTGAAAGGCTGTTGGCCTAATTCGTCACATGGGAAGAGCTGTATCAGATCTTAAGTTTGATTGGTTTATTATGAAACCTTGTGACACAGCAGTAGGCTTGACTTGCTGATTGTGAAAAGCATGTGTTAATGGCAATAGACTTTTAATGGGGGGTTGTAATCACACTATGTTAAAGCCTGAAGGCAGTTATTTTGTTACAAGGCATGTTACAGATGAAAGTAATAGGCAACGTTTTGGTGTAAGTGACCCACTCAAACAAACTGTGGGGTTAAAAGATTTGCACTATGATAATCCTTATTAGGACCCATCGGAGGTATTTTATATTGTTTTGTTAGCTATCATTTTGTAGCTATTTGCAATGTTTTTACTGCATACCTCACGGTTGCCTTGTGGGAAGCGTATGCTTAATACTGTAGGCCTGATGGGTTCTTTGGGAAAAGTTATATCTAATGCCATAGATGTGATCTGAGTATTATGAAAAGTTCTGATAAAGGCAGCAAGCCTGATTTATTTATTATGAAACACTTATGTTAAATCCAATAGTCCTTTAAGGGTGGATTGTTCTTACACCTCGTTAGAGCCTGCAGGCATGTATTTTGTTACATGGAATCTCACAGATTACCTTAGTACATTGTTCCTCCCTCCCCCCCACCCCTCCACTCACACTTTGACAAGCCTTGGGAGTTACACTATAATAATTTGTGCTAGAATCTCTTCGGAAGGCCTGACAGGCTTAGTTGTCTGTTAGGATCGCATAATAGGAAATTCATTAAATTATGTCTATATATGTATGTGTGTATATATATATATATATATATATATATATATATATATATATATATATATATAGATATATATATATCCAAACAACCCCTACTCCACAAGGAAGAGAGCACGCACATGAGGGCTGCTGAGTTAAGGCTTCTTTATTTCATAGGGCCTCCTCTGACCCAGCGACTGGAGAGACACGTTTCGGCTGACACAGCAGCCTTTCTCAATCTGGTAAGCGCCATTTTGATTAAAACATTTATACCATGTCCCACTCATGAACATAAAAAAAATTCATAAACATAGGAAAAATTCCATTGTCACACATTGTGAAGTTCCAGACTATGTATAAAAACAGGAAATACATTCACATATAATTCATCAAATATGGCTAGTGGAAATTGCTTCAGCTGAAAACATAAAAATGCATAGTGCATAAATATGTACCCATAAAATGCGTATTGCATCATCAAACCACTTCACCATATATACAATATATACAAAATTGGATAATACACAGGGAATGTATCACCTTCTTATGTTGGAACATGAAATACTGTATTACCATATAATTAAAACCAAGTGTTTAGCGCATACCCCCTCAGGTAGTGCTATCGAACTAAAACGTGCTGCGTGAGAAAATATAACACATGGGAGAATATTAAAATTCTGTTAATTCCTTGATTGGCATGGAAACACCTCCTGGCTCGGCCCGTTACAGCTGCTGGCAATTAGAATGGGAAACAATACTGTTCAGTGCCAGGATGAATGCTCAAAAAATGACGCATTTGGCCTATTGGGACAATAAAGCATTATGTTAACAAAACAAACTGTGAGGCTGAAAAGACACTTAGTGTGTGCTTTGAAACTCAAATGCCGACCTCAAATTTGCATCTTAAACTACGCAGGGACTACTGGTCCCATAATGCCACATCAAAATAACACACAAATCGCTGCAAGGCACCCGAAGTCCCTAGGTACCAAATTTGCATATTGAACCACGCAGGGACTACTGGTCCCATAATGCCCCATTCAAATTAACACGCAACTTGCTGCAAGGCACCCGAAGTCCGTAGGTACCAATAGTTCGTGTGACCTCCACTCTAAAGCGATATTTGCACGTTTATGGTGGTGCTCGAAAAAAGTCTCAGTTCATGCGAGAATAAAAGCCCTTGATGGATGCACAACTGGTCCACTGAACTCCGGACACAGGCTCCATATAGTAACTGTGCAAGGTGAACACGAAGTTAAAAAACCAAGCCAAATGAGGGTTAATGTCAAGAGGTCTCCAAAATTGACGCTGCACGTTTCATGTGAAAATAAACCATTACGCAGGGTGGAAGGCGATCATATTACAAAGATTGATAAGCCAACAGTCCTCACCATTTCTGCAAATGCGTTCACGGTGCCCAGTCACCAGAGGTTCGTCGGTCTGCTGAGTAAGGCATATCGAGACAGGGGAAAGCAAAGACCCTGCGCCGAAAGTCGGCAGACCTCCTCGCGTCAAGATCACCGCCTCCCACACTGCTTTCATCCTCTGTTTCTCTTCCCGGCGAACTCTCTGGGGGCTAATCAGTGTAGCACTTGCCATACTGCTCCATACAAGATACGGTTGAAACTGAAAGCCCAGAACGACTGGTGATGCGTGAACAACGTCAACCACCAACGCTGAATACTATCCAAACAACCCCTACTCCACAAGGAAGAGAGCACGCACACGAGGGCTGCTGAGTTAAGGCTTCTTTATTTCATAGGGCCTCCTCCGACCCAGCGACTGGAGAGACGCGTTTCGGCTGACACAGCAGCCTTTCTCAATCTGGTCAGCGCCATTTTGATTAAAACATTTATACCATGTCCCACTCATGAACATAAAAAAATTCATAAACATAGAAAAAATTCCATTGTCACACATTGTGAAGTTCCAGACTATGTATAAAAACTGGGAAATACATTCACATATAATTCATCAAATATGACTAGTGGAAATTGCTTCAGCTGAAAACATAAAAACGCATAGTACATAAATATGTACCCATAAAATGCATATTGCATCATCAAACCACTTCACCATATATACAATATATACAAAATTGGCTAATACACAGGGAATGTATCACCTTCTTATGTTGGAACATGAAATACTGTATTACCATATTATTAAAACCAAGTATTTAGCGCAAACCCCCTCAGGTAGTGCTATTGAACTAAAACGTGCTGCGTGAGAAAATATAACACATGGGAGAAGATTAAAATTCAGTTAATTCATTGATTGGCATGGAAACACCTCCTGGCTCGGCCCGTTACAGCTGCTTGTAATTAGAATGGGAAACAATACTGTTTCGTGCCAGGATGAATGCTCAAAAAATGACGCATTTGGCCTATTGGGACAATAAAGCATTATGTTAACAAAACAAACTGTGAGGCTGAAAAGACACTTAGGGGCCGATTCCGATTCGGGCCGGAAATCTCTCCGACCGAGCCGGACCCGGAGAGATTTCCGACCGAATCGGACCCTAGCAGTCCGACCGAACGAGTACGATGCATTCGCATGCTATCGGACTCGATTCGGTCGGACTCCCATTGAAGTCAATGGGAGCCGGTCGTACAACGCGTACACGGGCTCCCATTGACTCAAAGGGCACGACGCGACCAAGGGCGCCCCCTACAGCGTGTTCGCGTCGATGCGGGTCGCGCCGTACATGCACGTGTAGGGGGGACCCATGAGTCCCCCCTGTGTGCGACTCGCGTGCCTACGCTTCCAGGGGGGTCCGACACGGACCCCCAAAGTGCGGCTCCGACAGCTCCTTGGAGCCGGACTGCGAGAGTCGGTCGGAGCGGTCGCGATGCGCATCGTACTTACTCGGCCGGGGAACGTCTCCATAGCGCGGTGCGAGTCGTCCCCGTGCGAGTCGGTCGGAGCGGTCGGGTCCTGCGTACGAGTCGGTCGGAGATTTCGCGAGCGCACGCATCGTACTCGCTCGCCCGGACGCACGTACGATTCGGTCGGGAAATAGTGCTCCGAATCGGATCCGGTAAAGCCGAATCCGATTCGGAGCCCTACCGGCCGAGATCGGAATCGGCCCCTTAGTGTGTGCTTTGAAACTCAAATGTCGACATCACATTTGCATCCTAAACTACGCAGGGACTACTGGTCCCATAATGCCACATCAAAATAACACACAAATCGCTGCAAGGCACCCGAAGTCCGTAGGTACCAAATTTGCATATTGAACCACGCAGGGACTACTGGTCCCATATATATATATTTATATATATATTTTTATTTTATTTTATTTATAAAGTTTTGTATAGCGCGTACGGGTATCAGAGCGCTTTACATTACATTCGTTGGATACATGAGAAGGCTAAGGAGGTAATATACATACATTCAGTTTAAGAGGTAGATTTGGGTAGATAAGATAACATATATTGATAACAGTAAAGCATGATTTAAAGTCTTAGGATGTGATTTTTTTCATTAGAAGCATTTTCACTTCTTTTTTGAAGGAGGATGAGGAAGAGATTCTGCGTACATCTGGTGGCAAGGAGTTCCATATCTTCGGTCCGATACCCGAGAAGGCTCTGCAGCACGCTCTCTTTTTGTGGAAAGTCTGTGGTTTCAGTAATAGTGAGCTTGCGCTTCTCGAATATCTGCAGCCTCCCGAAAGCTCTAGCTTTTGGGCTAAGTAACTGGGGGTTTTGAGATGAAGGGCTTTATGAGTCATGCAGTCGATCTTTAGTTGTATTCTTGCCTCATATGGTAGCCAGTTCAAGGCTTTTAAGGTCGGAGAAATGTGGTTATTTCTTTTTATTCCGGAGACCAACCTGGCCGCGGCGTTAAGAGATGCCCTCAGCAGGGCCAGCTTGTATTTGGGAAGTCCGCATAGAGTGGTGCTTCCGTAATCCAATCTTGGCAAAACGAGGGCTTGTACCGCCATTTTTAAGTCGACCTGTGGGAGGAAGGGTTTAAGATTCCTTAGGATACTCATCTGGTGATTAGCTCCTTTGGTGGCATTACTGTTATGCGCCTGCATATTCAAGTGTTTGTCAAAGGTAATTCCCAAGGATTTAGCGGAGTCAATGATGTGGGGAGAGCAGTTAAAGGTTGTTAGATGCTTCAGCCAGAGGTCTATCTTGGGTGTGTGATTGGGGGGAGAGATGAGGAGGAATTCCGTTTTGGTGGTATTGAGCATGAGGTGGTTGCCAGTGAGCCAGCTTTGAGTATTATGCAGAACAGCGTTGAGGGAGATGAAGTCTTCTGGTGAGGAGATTGTCACCTGTCACCTGCATACATGTGATATAGAATGTTCGCAGAGTTCAAAGCGTTTGCCAGGGGTTCCATGAGTAAATTGAAAAGAATGGGTGATAGGCAGAACCCTGTGGAACCCCTAGGGTGACCATGGAGGGTTGAGAAAGGGATTGCTTCATCTTGATTCTTTGGGTTCTGTTATTTAGGAATGAGGTAAACCATTGTAGCACTGTACCAGATAGACCCATCCTTCGTTCCAGTAGGGACAGTAGGTTGTCATGTTTAACTGTGTCGAAAGCAGAGGATAAGTCAAGAAGTATCAAAAGACATGATTCATTATGGTCTAGCATTTTTAATATGTCGTCCATGATGTGGGTGAGTGCTGATTCAGTGCTGTGTCCTTGACGGAAGCCAGATTGGTGTTGATCTAGGAGGTTGAAGTTCTCATTGTGGTTGCATAGTTGATTTTGCACGCATTTTTCTAGTAGTTTCGCCAAAGTGGGGATGTTGGATATAGGGCGGTAGTTGTTGAGATCTGAGCAGAGGGAGTTGGATTTCTTTAGTATGGGTGTTACCTGCCCTACTTTTAGGCAGTCAGGTATAGTGCCTTGCCTAAGAGAGGCGTTTACAATCTTTGACCATAAGGGTGTTGTATTCCTCTTAGGGTGTCCATACACGGGCTTTCCTGTTTTATGTCCTTATATAGGCACAATTTGCTCTGCCCTTATATAGGCATAAAATCTCAGTCCTTATTTAGGCATTAAACCGTGCACTCCAAATACAGGCATGGTCTCCGACATCCGTCCACCCTAACGTCACAACGAGTTCTTGAAGAACAGACCCTTAGGCTTCGGGAGTTTCCCTAGCACAGGACTATTGATTTCTTCAAGGACTCATCTATTATGCATGAACCATTATACCTTAGGGGTTCATTCATGACGTCTTCCGCTGTCCGATTCACGTCAATGCTAACATTCTGAGGTACCTCTCAGGTATAAATATACCTTCCCTAGCCCTTGTAAACTAGAGGAGACCTCGACTTCAGAGGAGCCCGTTTCCCGGCCTGACGCACTGAGAAGACGCTGTCATCCCTGCACGCAGAGAGTCCAGCTTCCAGTGATCTGACTTCCCTTGCAGGGTGTTGGAGTTCGAGTCTGGCAAGAGATTCCCACCTCTCTCATTCTTAAGGTATGGAGCTGACTAGAACCTAGAGGGACTCTTGGCATACTAGGCATACTGGGCGTAACATACTCTTAGTATACCGTAGTAAGGAATACTTCACCTACTTCATACCTCTCCCTACACCTAGGTTAGGTTAGGTACATTGGGGTAGAACTAGCTTAGAAACGCATCGTGCGAGTACTCGCATTTTTAGTCTGTGTTATTTATGTAAATGAATATCTGCTAAAGATAATGTTATCGCAGTACTATTTATTTCTACTGCTTACGCTGTACATTATTTATCTTGCATACTGTCTTGTGATCATAACAGCACATATTACTTACACGAGAAACAAGACTGTTCAATAAATCCTTTTATTGAAACGCCCGTCTATTCTTTCTGTGTAACTTTGAGGAAAACTAAGCATGCACGATTGAGCTGAGTGAAACGGTTATCTATTGTTTCCACGACTCTGGGACATGTTCTGATTCTAAAGGAAACAAAGTTGTCATGTTTTGCGGCTGCCAGAAACTACTCCCTTCTTGTTATCCAAGGAGTTTCTAGTGGCCTCTGAGCTAGCTGGCACAAGTAATTAAGTTTAATATACTCGATAGGGACTGTGGGAGCGCGGGCCGGATAAACAGACGAGGAGGCCGTATATAGTGAGATGCTCGAGGTGTTTTATTTAAGATCTCAGTATGTAGGGTTGTTAGGTTTCTTGGTGGGCTGTCGGTGTTCTCCCTGGTTTCTTCCCCGTGTCGTTCTTTCTCTTCTTCTGTGATACCCCCTTCCGACTGTTCTCTCTCGCTGGTGAGGGTTTCCCACGGAGGCTCATAAGAGAGAAAAATAAGTAACCGTCAGTCACTATTTCAATCAGGAGCCCTATGGCTTATTTAACCGTCACCACACCAGGGGTTGCTGTGTGAGGACCTACTTCTAGGTAAGTGGTGACAAGGGGGGTGTATAGGGTAACGGGGCAAGTGCTAAGAAAAGGAGTGAGGGACAGGGTAATGGTGCCAATGTTGAACGCTGTGGTAACGTGGGCCGACAAAAGAAAACCCCGTGTCTAGCGTCCCGCCCCTCTCAACACTCTTAGTCGTTCCCCTCCCGCCTCCCTATTCCTTCTTTCCCCTGCTTGTGATTACTCACCGGCTCCGCCGCAACTCTCCAGAGTTGCGGCCGCTCTCCAGCCTCCTCCTGTGGGGACCACGACTCCTCGCCCCACGTCTCGGCTTCTTCTTCTTCGATTCCTCCGCCTTCCTTCTTCGTTCCGCCTTCCGCTTCTCCGACGTCCTCTTCTCCGCTTCCCGACTCCTTCCTCTCTCCGGCTAGTTCGCGTCCTCCTTGGTTTGTTCAGGCCCTTTTCACTTCCTGGACTGTAGTACTTCCGGGGTCGATCCCGCCTCCTTCCGGGATCCCGGCGCCAACGTCACTTTCCTGTAAGGGCAGAGTACAGGGAGGGGGAGTTACCCTAGGAGAGGATGCCGTTCTAACAATCCGAGGTCGCGTGGGGGTCTCCGCAAGTTCCTTCCTCCCGTATGCCTGGCGGGTCACTCTGGGTAAGTTTTGAGTCCGGACCGGCACCCTCTCACAGGGACATACTGACCTTAGTCCTATGTCAAACCTATAGGGGATATTATTCCAATGCGCAGAGCCTATTCGGGAAATAGGAGCTACACTACATGGCGCCCAACGTTTGGTAAGGCGGTAATTTAACGCTAGATACGGAGTAACTCAGCTGTGCTTTTTCTCTCAGAGACCCCTACCCATATACTCCAAAAGACGTCTGGAGTGGGCAGGGTTAAGTATCCACCACGGCTACTTAGGGAAACACCCTATATATTAGCTGTTTGGTTTGCTCAACGTTGAAGGATACAGTGTTCCAAAATATTGTGCACCTTATCTTTTGTTTCCTTGAAACTTGTTCTACATTTTTTCAAAAAAACAAAATGCCTGGCTCCGACACTGAGACCGGAAACGGTGGTGCTGCGGATCAGCCAGCTGCAACAGCTTATAATATCACAGGTTTTATTGAAACCGAGGAGGGTGTTATAGACATCCCTCACAACTTAAGAAGAGCCATCACTCTAAAACTTATAAAACACGGTCTGCCACCAAGAGGCGGTAGAGCAGTTTTCGTGATAGAGGCACACAAATCTTTTCAGACAGAGGTATTCTATCCATGGGTAATATTTCCTGAATCAAATACAGTAACACACACGTTTCACTTCTACAAAGAAGATGATCCACCAGAATATATTCCTTTCAAGGATATTGAAATTCCATTAACATACCAGGAGCATCAGCTCTGGTTTAAAGGCGCCCTAAAACATCACAGAAACATTACCAGGCTCGGTCCACTAGGTAGACCAGGAGCAACATGGCCGATTCTAGCCGGCTATACACCTCATCCCGACATTGAAGAAATGTCAGACGAGGAACTACTTGTTCAACTACAAGAAATAATAAAAATCTACAGACAATTGGTCCAATATGTCATGCGGACTTTCACAGTCCAACAACCATTGACACTTCCAAATCAAACTCCTCAACAGGGGAATACACTAAAAATTACACCACAGACTCTCTACGTAGTCATGGGTAAAATGCCCACAAAACATGAGCAAATTCCATTCTGGATAGCTCAAAAAATTACTCAAATCGAAGCAGTATTTCCAAATACTAGCCCGTATGAGAAACACAGAATCCTAACAATCAGTTTACCAATGGGGATCACACCACAACTGGAAGACTGTACCACTTGGGGCTCAGTCTTTGCTGCCATCTATACTAAAACACATGGTATTCCATCAATTGCGGTAATACCTGATGTCCTGAAACAAATTCAAAATGAATACGGGGCAGAGCCTGCTCTGAATTTAGGTATGAAATTACTGAAAAATTTCGACCAGATCTCAACAATAATATTATCTAATATTAAAGGGGAGGCAGCAGCAGTGGCGATCCGCCAACGATTAAGGGAATTCGATGTTACAGAACATCAAACTGAACTACCCAGAATAATTGAACAATCTTATGCAGAATTAGGCAGAGATAGTTTGGGTGGAAGACCAGTGAAGCCGAAACTATCTGAAAGTCCTGAGAAGGACTCAATTAAACAAACTCCTACATCTTCTAAAAAGAAGTGGGGGACTAATAAACAAAATTCAAACGAGAAACGTTCTCAATCCCGAGGTAGGTCTCCTCAAAAGGAGCCCTCTGAAAGGAGGTATAACCTCAGGAATAGGGACAATTTGAGAAAACCTGACAGGTATCAAGATATACTGATACACGTTCCTCTCGTCCCTTTCAGATCTCATCACAGACTTCGGAAAGAAGAGGACGGTCAGAACATAGAGAAGAACGCGTGAAGTCCAAGGAAGATAAACACGCTACAAAAAATAAAACAAAACCTCAATTCTCCAAAAAGAAAGTAGCAGGTCTAAAGATCAGACATGCCGAGAATACTGAGAACACAACTCAAGAACGGAGAATGGGCTCAGACAATGCTGGACAGTGCAGCAGAAGTCACAATAGCTCGCCAGAACCTGAAGGAACTTCTGGAGATAGTGGACTTGAATGAGTACATTACAGTTGAGACTGTAGACACCAGGGTTAGTACTCCACAAAAGTTATATGAAATAACACTCCGGATGGAGGGAGACAAACCTAGACAGGTGAAAGCACTCTTTTGGGAAAAACTTTCAAGGGGCTATGACATACTTCTAGCAGAAAAAGACTGGCCACCACAATTTGTCAGGGAGTGCCCACATGGCGAGGACATTATTATGCCTGCCTTCTCCAACCATATTCCAATTCACCAAAAATATACATATGCCAGGAAATGGGCAGTAGCCCAGGCCCCAGCATTATATAAAAATGATGTAGGATGGGATGAGGACTCACCTCACCATAAAATACATCTGAAACATGAACCGACTGCACAAAGGCAGTATCCAATAAAGCAAGAAGCTAAAAAACAGGTCAGGGAGATCTTAGATCAACTTGAATACCAAGGGGTGATTGAAACATGCACCTCCTCAATGAACAATCCTTTGTTTCCTGTCTCCAAACCAGACAACACCTATCGTCTAGTTTTGGATTACAGACACTTAAACACTTGTTGTAAAACATTTGCAGTGCAAAATGCACATAGCACAGCATTAATGAATAACATTGTGCGTAAAAAATATAAAACCACATTAGATATCTCAAATGGTTTCTTTTGTCAAAACATAGCACCTGAAAGCAGGTACTTAACAGCATTCTCCATAATGGGGACCCAGCGTCACTTTTGTCGACTCCCACAAGGGTTCAAGAACAGCCCAGGTTTATTCTCAGCGAGGGTAACGGAGTTACTACAAATTTATGACAATGAGGCATTGTCCTATGTCGATGACATCTATCTGACAGACGATGACCTGGATAAACACTTGAACAGGGTAAGCACCATTATATTGGGCTTCGCCTCTGAGGGCTACAAGTTCAACTTTAAAAAGTCCCGAATTGCCCATCTCAATGTCCTATTTCTAGGATATGAGCTTTCAAGTGAAGGCAAGAGCTTGGCAGCTAACTTTCTAGAGAAATGTGCGCTGCTCCAACCTCCAAAAACGCTAAAAAACTTACAATCCATCCTAGATTTCCTAAACTTTGGTAGAACTTACATTCTAAATTACGCAGAAAGGGTTAAACCTCTATATGCATTAATCAAACCTGATTTTTCAATCAAGAATTGGACACAAGAACACACAGAAATCTTGCGTTCAATACAGGCAAACATGTTAGCAACAAATCACTTACAAACACGCGTAAGTCAACGCAATTTGGTGATCCGAATATTTTCGGGTCAATGCGGATTCACCTACTTAACCTTCAATGAGGGTGAGAAAATACCAATTGCATACAAATCTCATTTGTACACACAAGCGGAAATGCGCTTCAGTTCAACTGAAAAAATTCTAACAGCAGTTCAAACCGCTGTAGCGAAAGAAAGAGCCTTAGCCCAAGGGAAACACATTATTGTCGTAACCCCAGTACCAGCATTAGAAGCGGTCACAAAAGCAAGCATTCCAAATGCTAAAGCATTACATCCAAGATGGATACAATGGGTTAATTCTCTTGCTGCAACAGATGTTGAATATGTTTTTGATCCAGATTTAAAAACACAAGCATTCCTGCAATATGAACAAGAATGTCCTCTGCCCACTGAGATTCTGCCTCTCGATCAGTACGAATTCATAATTTACACTGACGGATCCGCACAACCCGCAACAGGGGTAAGCAAGCTTACAGTGCAGCATGTGCAATCGTTAAAGGTCGCATGCGAGATGGCATCTTCAGACCTATGGTCACAAAAACTCAATCTCTAGGAGATTGTACAGCTCAGCGAGCTGAGCTACAAGCATTCAAACTGGCACTTGAAAGTACAGATCGAGAATTCCCCACACTAATAGTGTGCGATTCCTTTTACTGTGTACAGTCGTATAATGAATATATACAAAACTGGCTTGAAAATGGTTTCAAAGATGCGAAAGGTGGCACAATAAAGCACAAAATGCTTTGGGAACAAGTAGTTCAGTTAAAAACGAACTACCAAAGGCTCACGTGATCCACACACTGAGTCATCAACGTGATGGCGTTCACGTTGCAGGGAATTCATTGGCTGACGAAGCCGCAAAGGGGGCTGTTCAGACGGCTTCCGTAGCTGCGATCACTCGTTCAAAAACAAAAATAGACGGTGAAATAATGTTGGCTGTCAATGCTTCAAGCAAGGGCAGCAGTGCAGCGTTACCAAAAAAGTTTCCACTCAAGTACTCTTATGTAATTGATGCGAACAACGTTCCTTTTGCTCGAATCCCTGGAGTGGGGGATAGGGTAATTCCAAACAGGGAACGTAGAGCAGCTTTGATTTATGAAGCACATTTGGGGGAGGGTCTGTCACATCAAGGGATCTCTAAAACAATCTTGACGTTAAAAGAGATGTACTGGTGGCCTGGAATGAATACACAGATTCACATCTTCATCAATGACTGCATAGACTGTAAGGTACAGCGTGATGCAGAACGCCACCAGACACCATGCTACGAAAGTAGCTGCCCAGTACAGACACCACTGTTAGACAGCATTAGACTATCTACGCGCATGCGTCCTTCTGGACCAATGCAATCCCACAAATACTGAATTTAGGTTCCTATGGATATGGCCTCAGCGCTCGGCTGACGCTCGAACTGTTATAAAAGATTTGTGAGTCTTTATCGGCACATACGCAATAGGCACGCTACATTCTGACCAGGGCCCTGCGTTTAGCTCTCGGGCTTACAAAGAAGCCATGGCCAGTCTGGGCGTTGCATTGCGGTACTCCTCTCCATTCCATCCTGAGGAAATTCGGTTGTGGAAAGGAAAAACCGGGACATAAAGCAGTCTATAACAGCTAGGGTATTAGGTTCGGGTGATGGGTGGGTCAAACATCTTTATGGGGTCCAACGCTCATTGAACAACCTGCCAAGAAGTTCTCTAGGGAGGGTCACTCCATATGAGGTCCTATTTGGGACAAGAATGTGAGTACCAGATCTCGATGACGTAGGCACAGTGGTGGAAAATAAAACGTTTGATATCAAAGATCGTTTGGCTGTTTTACAGGAACTGAATGATTTAAGAACGAAACAAAGCAACGTATTCCTACAGCCAACCACCACTGGGGAAAAACCGGCGGTCCCAGAAAGGCCTGTCTGGATTCCAAAAGTTGGGGATCTAGTCAGAGAAAAAATTGCGGACAAGAAGGAATTTGGACCTTCTTACAGACAACCAGTACCTGTCCTAGCAGTTCAAGGAACAAGAACAGTACTTCTGCCGCCCTTGCTGGAAGAAAGGAGAAAAGATTTGTGTCCATCGACCTCATCAAACCACAGTATGTGGCCAATACTAAATAGTAGGCCTCGTGGACTCCGACCTAGTAGCAGACGCACTCCTCTCGCTACTATCCAAGAGGTTCAGACAGAAAGACTGATAACAATCGAGAATTCAGCTGTAACAGATGAAGGACTGAGCAACAATGCTATGGAACTCATCCCTCTTGAAACTCAAGTAACAGTTCGTCCAAATACACCTGTCTACACCAACGTAGCAAGTGATCAACTGGTTCCAGCGATTTCTACAAATCCTGATGCAATTTCAACAATTGACAGAACTGCTTCTGGCTATTTCATTAACTTTGATACGTTCTCAGAAGATCCGAGTGAACCTGAAACGACGCCAGCATCATTGAAATTCAAGCAGCAAGTACAAGACTTTCTTCACTTTCTGAAAAAGACTTATTTGGTTTCTCCATGGATTGAACTCTGGATTACATCTGGACTTTTTGTTTTCCTGCTCTGGCTAGCTTTGGTTACAACTGTGAGCGTGCTTATAAGTGGCAGATACATCCATGTGAATACTGAAGGAAAAGACGTGAACTTACTTTTGAAACCTCATAAATCTTCCCATCGTGAAGCAAGAGACTTGTCAACAGTGAACATCACAGCTGTTCCTATACAGGATGGTATAGTGTGGGACAAAACTGATTTTGATATATTCGGTCCTACGGAACAATTGAACATTCCACATTTGTTTAAAATTTCACTAAGTGATCTCATTTCGTCTAGTACCTATTCTGATGATTGGGACTTTGAGACTGTTAACGAAATACTGTTTGACCTAGAAAAATCTGCTGCATTTTCTAAACATGAATATTTAGAGGGTTCATCAGACTATGAAAAGCTGTATTGCTATAACCACTATGGTCATCATTATTTGCATAAATCTGCATACCCTAGAAATGTGTTTATGTTTAACCAATGGGAGCATTGTCCTACACCACCACACGGTAGTTCAAAAACATTTGCTAACAAGTTTCCATATTTTTCAGGGTACAATACATCTGATCCAGAAACGTTTTACTATAAAAATGTCAACACAACAGGACTGAAAATTATGTTAACAAATACGAAACAAAATTACTCTGCAACATTTATTGCCCAACTGTCTAGACAGGGTTTCGACTTATGGAAAGACACAATAGACACAAAAACTGTCTGGGGTACTAAAGATTGGCAAGTGCAGGGAATAGAAGCTTTATTTAGAGCATGTATGATCCCTGAACAAATAATGTTTTTGAATGAAACTGTCCAACAAACATCTTGTCTTGGACTAGCCAAGATCAAAGAGATGAAGACACCTTCTGTACCAACACCTGCCAGTGATAATAATACACAGGCAGTGGTGACAGTTGACAATATACTACAACTCAACCGATCTAACCCTGATTGGAAAAAATGGTTGATCTGGCCCACAGACACGAACAACTGTCAGGAAAGATTCCTGAATAAAACTCAGGGCTTTACTATTCATAGGCCAGACCCAAGATACGTCCAAAGACAGCATCCGGGGGTAGTAACAACATACAGTGTAGGAAAATTATGCCTGGATTGGCTTCAGATATCTACACTACAGGATGTGAAACAGCACTTGTCCTTACTTAAAGAAGACGTAGACATAAGGGAATTCTTGCTTGGACCAAGAAAACCGCGTCAAAAACTTTCATATATGCCGGCATTTATGCTGCCTATAATGAAGCATGGAAAGTGTCACAGATGGAGGCCGCAGAACGAATACGTGAACTTGATCGTATTAATTTAGAGAAAACCCTCTCTGTGGTCGACAATGGGTTAACAACTTTGTCCTCCAGAATATATTCACTGGACGGCATTGTATCCTCTGCTATCGACATACTGGAACAAGATTTGGCGATGTTACAACAAGGCCAATCTCAATTACGTTCTATTGTGTTATTAAGCTGGACGCTGCAATCTTTGCGAGCGGGATATGTGCCTTGGCGTTTTATCAACACAACGGCTCTGTTTGCAGAATACAATCTCACTGATAAACAGATCGAACTGGCACAAAGAGGAGCAAAGTATACAGTGCTGAGCATTGAAAAACTGGAAAAGTTACCATTCACAGTGGCAGAAAAACCAGCTTCAGAATGGCTTATTCGTGGCAAAATCACGCTACCTGTGACTACTTTTCAGTTTCAGTATTGCCTCAAACAAATGCAAGCAGGCAAATATGAAAGGTTGGGTAAGGAATACATTAAGATATCTTGGGATTTACCGTATACATATAGATGTTGGAGTGGGGATCGTGAAGTGTTTTTGAGCGGTACACACTGTAAACGTGCACTGAGCGGTTCACTTATATGTCAGGACATTTCTTTACACGGGGCTTGTACTGGTTCTGTGGCAAATTTGTCTTGCCATCAGCAGGGTACACCAGCTGCTGTAATTAATCCAACGTTTGGACAACTTTCTAATGGGAGTTACCTCATGTTGAATGATCAGAGTTGCTGCGGCATGTTGCCAGGCATCCCATATCTAGTAACGGTCAACTCCAGGGTCACTTGCTGTATGCAAGTATTGTTTGCCCCAATAGACACAGTCAGGGAGTCGCCTCTATGGCCTTCGCTGAACGTCTCTTTTATAAGATTTGATACTTTGAGCAGAATGAAAGCCATGCTTTTACAGCAAACAGTGCCTTTGACCTCGGCCAAAGAAACCTATGATCTACAAGTAGCAAGGACTTCGGCTGAGATACAGACTTTAATACGTACAACCTGCCCTATACATTTTGTGGAAATGATAGGACGTATCTTTAACATGTCTGATACAACAGGAATTGTACATGTATTTAAGAGCATCTGTTCCGGTCTGTTAGCACCTTTCCAGGCAATACTCGGAATCATCCCGAACTTTGCACATTCGGTGTTTGGTGGCATACCGTTAATTCTAGCACTTGTTGCCGGAATTCTATTTCTCTTCCTGCTATTACGCTATGGCCAGCCTATTCGCAGACATCACTCCGAGCGAAATGGAGAAAGCTCTCCTTGAACAAAAGTGCCGTGAGCGAATAGTACAGCTTTTGGGCATGACTCGTCTACGGGACCTTAATACCACGTGGTTCCTGTCATTCAGACCAATCTGGCAAGATTGCATCTTACCTGTTCTACGATGCCTGATATGCGGTGTAGAATGCGTGTTGGACACCTGTCTAACATTTCCATCAGCAACGCCAACGGATGTCGATACTCTGCTGGTACCGATAACGGCCCATGCTCTGTGTTGTCCCCAGAGGCTGCCAATCCTGATGTCAGCATTCATTGAGATCTCACAGACGCTTCCGGCTGCTGCTGAGGTACGAGAAAGATCTACAGGCACACAGGTAACAACGGACGCGAACATTGCTGCGGCGACCGATGCTGAAAGCGATGCTTCACATCTTTGTGCAATTAATCTACTACACGAGGTGTTCCAACTGACACCAACTTCAGTGGACGATGTTTTGTCTACAGAAATAGATGATCTCATGTTTACACCAGACCCGTAAACTGACTCTGATTCAGCCCACAGTGTTCCAGAGATGCAGTGACAATTTGGCCTTCATACTACAAAAACTTGGAACTCTTCCCAAAATTGATCTTTTTCCATTTTTCGAACTAAAATGGCACTTCAATCTGCTTAAAGTAGAACTAGCCTTATAGTACAGACTTCGCGGTACTTCCACAGACACTTAGTCATCTTGTTTGTCTAAAAGTTCATTCATTTTCATGACATGAAATGACTTTGATTTTTGAACAACTTATCGATCATTTTCTATCAAATGTAAATATTACTGCTAAATTTCATTCATATTGTATTTTATTTTATATATATGCCTGAAATGAAAAGCAATGCTTCAAATGTACAGTACCTTTTGCATTCTAATAGGTTTTTAAATGCCTTTTAAATGATTTTATGAAATATTTTAGAAATATGCGGTACTCCATTTAATGTTTAGCATTTTAAATGTTTAGCATTTTAGTATTATCGTACACACGAAAGTGGAGTGGGTGTTGTATTCCTCTTAGGGTGTCCATACACGGGCTTTCCTGTATCATGTCCTTATATAGGCACAATTCGCCCTGCCCTTATATAGGCATAAAATCCCAGTCCTTATTTAGGCATTAAACCGTGTACTCCAAATACAGGCATGGTCTCCGACATCCGTCCACCCTAACGTCACAACGAGTTCTTGAAGAACAGACCCTTAGGCTTCGGGAGTTTCCCTAGCACATGACTATTGATTTCTTCAAGGACTCATCTATTATGCATGAAACCATTATACCTTAGGGGTTCATTCATGACGTCTTCCGCTGTCCGATTCACGTCAATGCTAACATTCTGAGGTACCTCTCAGGTATAAATATACCTTCCCTAGCCCTTGTAAACTAGAGGAGACCTCGACTTCAGAGGAGCCCGTTTCCCGGCCTGACGCACTGAGAAGACGCTGTCATCCCTGCACGCAGAGAGTCCAGCTTCCAGTGATCTGACTTCCCTTGCGGGGTGTTGGAGTTCGAGTCTGGCAAGAGATTCCCACCTCTCTCATTCTTAAGGTATGGAGCTGACTAGAACCTAGAGGGACTCTTGGCATACTAGGCATACTGGGCGTAACATACTCTTAGTATACCGTAGTAAGGAATACTTCACCTACTTCATACCTCTCCCTACACCTAGGTTAGGTTAGGTACATTGGGGTAGAACTAGCTTAGAAACGCATCATACGAGTACTCACATTTTTAGTCTGTGTTATTTATGTAAATGAATATCTGCTAAAGATAATGTTATCGCAGTACTATTTATTTCTACTGCTTACGCTGTACATTATTTATCTTGCATACTGTCTTGTGATCATAACAGCACATATTACTTACACGAGAAACAAGACTGTTCAATAAATCCTTTTATTGAAACGCCCGTCTATTCTTTCTGTGTAACTTTGAGGAAAACTAAGCATGCACGATTGAGCTGAGTGAAACGGTTATCTATTGTTTCCACGACTCTGGGACACGTTCTGATTCTAAAGGGAAACAAAGTTGTCATGTTTTGCGGCTGCCAGAAACTACTCCCTTCTTGTTATCCAAGGAGTTTCTAGTGGCCTCTGAGCTAGCTGGCACAAGTAATTAAGTTTAATATACTCGATAGGGACATACTGACCTTAGTCCTATGTCAAACATATAGGGGATATTATTCCAATGCGCAAGGCCTATTAGGGAAATAGGAGCTACACTACAAGGGGAGAATAGAAGTTTTCATCATTTTGAATATGGAAAGTGGTAGTGGATCATTGAAGTGATTGGCGGGATTAATCGCTAGAAGAGTGTTATAGATGTCATTTTCAGTGAAGGGCGTGAAGGAGTGCCACGAGGCATTGTTTTTTTGGAGCTCCCCCCGATGTACTAAATTAATCCTTGACCTGAAGTGGAATGTAGACTCACGATCGGTAGCCGGTGGGTTGTAGATTGTAGGTTGTATTCAATGGTTTTTATTTTCTCTAAGAAGAATTTGGCCAGTTCCTCGCAGCTAGGCGTAGCATCTCTCTTTGTTCCGGAGAGTTTGGCGTGTTGAGCGATTGTTGTTTGACTATTTCAAATTAATTTTTGGGGATGATTAATGGCTTAGTTCAGTTGAATTCTAAAGAAGTCAGCCTTTGCCTTTAAGATTTTCCTGTTGTATGTATTCCTCACTGATCTAAGGTGATTTAGGTGTCCAATAGAAAATACCGATCTTCATATTCTTTCTGCTGATCTTAGGTTGCGTCGGTCAGAGTTCAGGTTCTCGTTGAACCATGGTTTTGAGATTTTAGTGGAAAGGTTTTTTTGTTGAAGGGGGCAGTTGAGTCAAGTGTTTCAAGAATAGTGGAGTTATAGAAGTCTGTGAGGTCATGAACCATGCCTGCCTGGGGGTCAGGGCGGTGTTGCATGGATTTGCTAGGACGATAGGATTAATATTTTGTAGATTCCTTTTCCATTGTTTTGTTTTCTTAGGTTGACATCTCTTCGGAGTCACCTCCATATTGATAAAGAAGAAGATGCTGTAATGGTCAGACCAATTGCAGGGGATAATGGAGTTTAATGTGGCGCTGTTCATTTTAGCTATGATGAGGTCCAGTGTCTCTCCCTTGTTGCGGGTTGGACTGTCGCAGAATTGGGTCAGATCGTGATCTGACAGGAAGGATTTAAGACAGCTCACAGCATGATCATTCGTATTGGTCCAGTGGAGATTGAAGTCTCCTAGGAAAATCTGAGACACTTGTGATTTTTGACATTGGATGTGATGACGTTCAATATATATATATATTCGGCGTTGGACGCAGAGCGATGCGGAGGGGTTCCCCGTGAAGAGTGGGGATATATACCATAGGAATATCTTCTCTGATACGATTTGGAGCAAGAAGCATTCAGCTCTGGAAAGAGCAAGCTCGTCTAATACATTGCACGCATATTTTTAGAGTCTTCACTACTGGCGTAGGGGACTCTAATATATTAATTGACTAACTTAGAAGCCTGCATCGATATGAGTTAGAAGGAGATGGTTAGCTCCTGCTGGCCATAGACTCTGTTATTCGCCTTGAAGGAGGGGTCTTATCTACAATTGAATTCAGTACCCCTTTTTAACTGGCTTCTGTGACACATTATTCTATTTTGGGCGAGGTCCTGATGAAGGTGGTTCACGGTGTGTGTAATTCCACCGAAACGCGCGTCGACTACGTGCGCCCAGACCTTTTGGCTTTGGTTATCAATTTTGCCTATTGGAAACGTTTTACATCTATGTGTTTCTTATACCCACATGTGTATATGTGTTTTGTATGACTGTGAGCGAGTGTTCGGAATGAATGTGATCTTATGTTAGATTGATTTAATTGCTGGGGGCTTATCTGGAATAAATATCTTTGTATCATATCATTACATGAAATGTGTTATTTTTAATAAATGAATCTATCATATATTTGATGTATATTGTTTATAACAAATAAGAAAATTATAAAAATGAAAAATAAAAGGAATTTCTATAAAAAGATGTATACATTCATTTGAGTATTTTACTTTTGTAGTTTTGTGCCTGAATCTCAACCCATACAAGATTTAATCTTTTGTAAAGAAATATAGGTCTTAGGGGAGAGCATTTGTTTCAGTTGCTGCCAACACTTCAAACCAGAAAGTGATGGCAGCTATCTTGTGACTCGGTTGAACCAAGTCACAAGAAAAAAGGTTAAAAATGATGAAAAGGGGGCAGGGTAGAAACACCCTGACCCTCCTAGGCCTGCTCAGTGGGTCCCACAGGGACCCCGATGGCCCAAAAAAAGCATTTAAAAAAAAAAAAATCGGCGAGATTCGCGTTCGGGACGCAAATCCAGCCAAAACAAAATGAAGCGTGGTGTCCCGCGCTTCGTTTTAATAAGCCCCCGGGTGGGCCAGGTTCTGGAGGCATTGTGATTAATATATGCAGGGGCCGCGTGGGCCCCCACAGCCCCGGGGATCGCCACCTCCCCGGGGCATTCTTGATTATGGGCGGGGGGACCTCTCGGGCCCCCCCAAGCCTGGGGACCGCCACCTCCCTGGGGCATTCTTGATTATGGGTGGGAGGCCTCGCGGGCCCCCCCAAGCCCCGGGGACCACCACCTCCCCGGGGAAATTTTTAATTAAGGGTGGGGGTCCGTTGCTGGCCCCCGGGGATCACCACCTCCCCGGGGCTATGTTTACATTGGGAGGGGGGCCGCGCGGCCCCCCTCCTGTAGCCCTCCATGGCCATGGGCACCACCACCCCCCAGGGCCGGCTCCAGCAATGTCCCGGGGTACCCACCCCCGGGACATTGCAGTTTGCTATGACAGGGCGGGAGCATGGCTCCCGCCCTGTCATAGCAAACACTCCTTTGCTTCGTGGAAGCGAGAACAGGAAAACTGCTCTCGCTTCCATGAAGCAAAGCAGAATTGCTTTTGGACAAGGGGAGCTGCATGTCAGAAGCTCCCCTTGTCCAAAAGCAATGCCGGCTCCCGCAGGAGGCGGGGAGCCTGCAGGTGCCACGGGGGCTTTGGGGCTCCCCCCGCGGTCCCCAACATGAGGCCAGGCTCTGGGGATGGGGTCCCCGGGGCCATAATTGGCCTCAGGAGGGGAGCCATGAGCCCCCCTTCAAAAAAAAAAAAAGACTGGCCAGGCCCCGGGGGATGGGGTTCCCGGGGCCATAATTGGCCTCAGGAGGGGGGCCACGCAACCCCCCTCCTAAAAAAATTTTTTTTTTAAAAAGGCTGGCCAGGCCCCGGGGGATGGGGTCCCCGGGGCCAGAAGTGGCACAGGGAAGGGAGGCCACGCGACCCCCCCTCCCGTATAAATAATTTTTTTTTAAAAAGCGAAAAGAGGCAATGCCCCGGGGGATGGGTACCCGGGCCAATAATGGCCTCAGGAGGGGGGCCGCACAGCCCCCCTCCTTAAAAATAAATTTTTAAATAAAAAAAATAAATATGTGGCCATGCTCCAGGGGATGGGGTCCCCGGGGCCAAATTCGCCCTCGGGTAAGCGGCCGCGTGGCCCCCTTCCCATTTTTTGTTAAATGTTGCAGGCCCTGGGGGATGGGCCCCAGGGCCCACAAAATATTGAGAGAAGTGGGGGCCACACAGCCCCCTTCTAACAAAAATAAGCCGTCATCTCAACGGAGGCCCCGCCCCCTCCCTGCACCACTCTGCAAACGCGCCTCCTGGCGCGTTCTGGGTTGGTGATTAAGTCCCCTAGAATCTTAAGGTTCCTTAGGGGCCAACTAGCCCACCAGATACCTCCAGTAAGTCCCACACAGTGGGATTGCTGAGAGGTGGTCTGAGGCCACGCCCCTTTTTACACCACTCTGCAAACGCGCCTCTTGACGCACTATTGGTGGGGCGATGAGGTCCTCTTGTGTCCTGAGGACCTCAGGACTAAAGTGGACTTCATCCCCCGAGCAGCAGTGCGCCAGGAGGCACGTTTGTCAGGGACTGTCCGGGACTATGTCGGGAACACAGTCAGGGACTTGAGCAAGGACTGGGGACTGGGTAGAAAATGTACCGTGCACAGAAAGAGTAGTACAGCGCTGCCCAGGATCACACAAGGAGTCAGAGGAGAAAAAGGGATCCAAAGGGAAGCCTGTACAAGATGGCTAAGACTCAGAAAGGAAGGGCACTCACAAGGCAATTTAGCATTCAGACTAACTACACCCAGGACGGACGTGCAAGACATATATATAATACAACATTAACAATAAAAGGAATGTGGGGTAAAGCACTCAGGAGCTCCACACGGTAAGACTGAAGCTCAGTAAGTTCCTCACCCACAATTGCTGTTACAGATACTGACTGAAAATACCCACATATAGGATATGTATGCAAAGGCAGAGTCTGTGGAGCTTATACCTATGGTGATGTTATAACAGTAACTCAAAGACAATACTCACAGTGAACAAGAAACACCACCTAGGTAGTCAGCTGTGCCCACGGATCCTGGCGATCAAACAGGAACACGCAAGGCAGTAACAGCAAAGGGGTAGAACTAAACACAAGCACAATAGACAAGGAGCTAGCAAGGAGGAGTGTTTAACAGGAAAGGAAGGAAATCGCAGGGCCCACTTGGCAGAAAGCAGGCAACAAACATACAAGGTAACAGAAGCAAGACAGCAGAAATAGAAAGACAGCAAACTAAAACTGGAACCAAGGAAATGGGAAGAAAGGCAGGGACTGGAAAAGGATATACAGAAGGGGAGGCTACAAGGGTATACTAGAATAATGCAGGTTCAGGAATAAAGAAAACAAAGTAGCATAGAAGGCGGTGCTGGGGCAGGAACAAGAATTGAGCAAAAGCTCAGGAGTCAAAGTAGCACTGCAGGTAGTGCTAGTTCAGGAGAAGGGAAACTGCTGCAGGTCAGGAACAAGGAATGCTAAGGCTCGGGAGTCAAGGTAGCACTGCAGGCAGCGCTAGTTCAGGAGAAGGGAAACTGCTGCAGGTCAGGAACAAGGAATGCTAAGGCTCGGGAGTCAAGGTAGCACTACAGGCAGTGCTAGTTCAGGAGAAGGGAAACTGCTGCAGGTCAGGAACAAGGAATGCTAAGGCTCAGGAGTCAAGGTAGCAGTGCAGGCAGTACTGGTTCAAGGAAACAGGAAATAGCTACAGCTCAGGAAACAAGGAGTCAAGAGAGCACTGCAAGCAGTGCAATTCAGGAACAAGAAATATCTGAAGCCCAGGAACAGGAACAAAGACTAACTATAGCTCAGGAACGCAGGAAACAAGGTAGGACTGCAGGCAGTGCTAATTCAGGCACAACGAATAGCTATAGCTCAGGAACTCAGGAAACAAGGTAGCACTGCAGGCAGTGCTAATTCAGGCACTAACGAATAGCTATAGCTCAGGAATCAAGTAACAAGGATTAACTATAGCTCAGGAATCAAGGAATATCAAAAGCTCAGGAAACACTGGAAACAAGGATCGGCCTCACCGGTATATAGCTACAATGACCAACACTGGGCTGAAGGGAGCTGGGGCTTAAAAGAGCTCACAGTAATCACATGCATCAGGTCTGAGCAGGCTGGCAGCAGCCAGCCACAGGTGAACTGAATTCCTCCACCCATCCTTGGCCTGCAGGGGTGGAGACAAAGCAGTGAGCAGGGGATTATAGGTAATGGAGTTTCCAGCATGAGCAGACTGGCTTCCACAAAACCCGGCATGGATTGGGAATAGATGTCAATTCCTAAATGATGTCCAAATGCCTGGAAGTCAGGATATGCATACAGGAGAGTGTCTGGAAGCATATTAGAATACTGGAAAGCCCCACAATTCGGCCCCCTGGTGGTGGGAACGAGAGCACAGGGAGTGAATCGTGACAGTACACCCCCTCCAACGACCGGCTCCCGGAATCTGGGACTCAATTTAAAGCCTTTGCTGCTATGAAATAAGTCTATTCCCATCAGAGATGTAGTGCAAGATACCATAGGACTACAGGAAAAATGTGATGTTCTGGAGGGTAGGATAATAGGCTGTAAATTAACAGCAGTATTGAAGGCAGAACCTGAAGAGTCCAAATCCAGTAACGGGGGCTTAGAAGCCTGAATTAAAGGTGTTTGAAGTCCTGATGGTGGCAGGCTAGAGTAGCACTCTGAAAACAAAGGAAGATTTACTGTAAGGTCAAAAGCATATAACGGAATGGCAGGAGGCACAGAGGTGAACGGCAAACTGGCTGAAGACAAAGGAGACAACGAAAAGCAGACCTGAGGCTCTGGCCTTGGATGAAAACATACAGAAGACTCACATGCAGGAGACTCTGGAAGCAGGTATGCAGGAGACCCAGGCCCTTGAGGCTTACATGTTGAGAGTTTCGTCTCTGATGCTGGAGATTCAGTCTCTGAATGTATACGTACTGAGACCTCTGAAGGCTGGCAAACGGGATGCACAGGGTCAAAAAGTAGGCAAGATAGAGGCTCAAGGTTAGAAGGCAGGCAGCCTGGAAGCTCTGGTTCTGAAGGCAGGCAGCCTGGAAGCTCTGGTTCGGAAGGCAGGCAGCCTGGAAGCTCTGGTTCTGAAGGCAGGCAGCCTGGAAGCTCTGGTTCTGAAGGCAGGCAGCCTGGAAGCTCTGGCTCTGACGTCAGACAGGCTGGAAGTTCTGGCTCTGAAGTCAGACAGGCTGGAAGTTCTGGCTCTGAAGTCAGACAGGCTGGAAGCTCTGGCTCGGAAGTCAGACAGGCTGTGGGCATGGGCTCTGAATGCAGGCAGTCTGGAGGCTCCGGTACTAATGGCAGGCAGGCTGCAGGCTCGGGCTCAGATGGCAGGCAGGCTGCAGGCTCGGGCTCAGATGGCAGGCAAGCTGCAGGCTCGGGCTCAGATGGCAGGCAAGCTGCAGGCTGAAGTTCAGAAGGCAGCAGGCCGGCTGAGGACTCTGGAGACTCTGAAAGCAGCAGGCCGGCTGAGGACTCTGGAGACTCTGAAAGCAGCAGGCCGGCTGAGGACTCTGGAGACTCTGCAAGAAGACTAGCTGATGGCAGAGAGGCACAAGGATGACAGACTTTAAATTCTGGGAATGACGATTGCCCATGAACAGTAGATTCCCTGTTGTCAATAGTGAAATCTTCACAGTTCCTTGGCTCATTAAAACACACTGACGTTCTTTCTTCGGGATGGCTCAGAATAGTGCTTCTCTTAGAGTCTCTGATGACCAGACTTCCTTTACCATTTGGCAGTTCACAACTCTTAGTCAGAGGAAATAGGCCAGAGATTACTTGGTCATGGGAGATCTTTTCATTTTCTTCAGCATTACAAGGTGGTACAAATGCATCGGAGCATAGAGCATTATCATTTCCTGACTTTTCAATTTGTGTTGTGCTTGAAGGCAAGGGAGCAAACAAAGGGTCAGGATTTTGTTTCTTTTCTGCAAGGAGGTTGACTTCAGTCACAGCCGTTAAATCAAGAGCATGGTCTGAGTCACAGGATATTGTCACATCAGGTATTATGTGTGTCACTGGTTCAGGTTTTGTCTGTATGTCAATGGCCTGTCTATGGGTTATCTCTGAGATAGAACTGACCTCACTACTAGGAAAAGAAAGCAAAGAGATGTATTTTGTTTTGCCTGGCATTTGGGGTTCCTGAAAAGTGGAGGGACACATCTCAGATGTAGCGCCTGGATGTAATTTAGCACTAGAAGACAAAACACCGGAGGAGTTAGAAAATTCAGACTTCAAACACATACTTTCATTAACTGCACTATGAGAAAAGGTACTATGGCTTTTCTGAATGGAATCTGAGTGATCAGCCACAGTATTATTCACACAATTGCTGGACCAGCTCTGAGGGGAACGCAAAAGAGAGCGTAAGGTTTCATTCTCCATTTCTAAGGAGGCTAACATAGAGGTGGAAAAGTTGTTTTCTATTGGGGTTTTAGATTCCCACTTGAACTGTGGGTTATAATTTTTTAACAGAGTCTGAAACATTTTATTCTCTCGTTGTAATTCAAGAATCTTAGATGTAATTATATCCTGTGAAGACTGCAGATCTTTCTCTACAAGGACAGTGGTAGACTTGGCAACTTCACAACAAACAGAGCTATACCTTGGATTTTGTTCAAAGTGGCTATTAGCCACCTGTGTTCTAGTAGGTCTTTTCTCTCTTTTGTTAAACTGATTGTTTACTTTGAATGTGGTATCTAACAAGGTCCCTTTAGTATCCAGGACTGTGATCTTTACTGGACTACAAGACTGGGCAACATTATTTGAATGGAGAACAGAGGTTATGAAATTAATCTGCTCTTTCTTTGGCTGCTGTGTGGTTAAACATGCTTTAACTGGGGTCATTGAACTACCAGTTTGGTAAGATGCTGATAAATACTGTGTCTGGAAATTGTCTTCAAAGAAAACATTGTCTTGACAGGGGGTCTCTGAGTTACAAACTTCAGAAAAATTTCCCCTAATAGTACCACTCTCTAAATTACTATTTTGTCTTTCTGCAGCTAACAAGGTTTGCAGAAATTCGTTTTCATCCTGTAGGTCACAGGCTGACATCAGGTGAGTATCAGGGTTACAGATGGAATGAAAATCTAACATAGAAGGATCAGCCAACCACAGGGAATAATATTCAGCTCGTAAGAGTCTGTTTTGTTCCATGAATCGTTCTCTAGAGTCTAAGGACTTTCTAATAGGTTGTACGGAACTGCGCTGCCTTGGCAATGGATGTCTGCCATCATACGCAGACTTTCTGGTTCTGATGCTAAACATCTTGGTAAGAACTGACTGGGAGAGCTTTGAGAAAAAAAAGTGGCAGCTAACTGAATGCAAAGAAACCTCACAAGCGACCCTGGAAATGTATGTTGGTCATTCTGTCAGGGACTGTCCGGGACTATGTCGGGAACACAGTCAGGGACTTGAACAAGGACTGGGGACTGGGTAGAAAATGTACTGTGCACAGAAAGAGTAGTACAGCGCTGCCCAGGATCACACAAGGAGTCAGAGGAGAAAAAGGGATCCAAAGGGGAAGCCTGTACAAGATGGCTAAGACTCAGAAAGGAAGGGCACTCACAAGGCAATTTAGCATTCAGACTAATACACCCAGGACGGACGTGCAAGACATATATATAATACAACATTAACAATAAAGGGAATGTGGGGTAAAGCACTCAGGAGCTCCACACGGTAAGACTGAAGCTCAGTAAGTTCCTCACCCACAATTGCTGTTACAGATACTGACTGAAAATACCCACATATAGGATATGTATGCAAAGGCAGGGTCTGTGGAGCTTATACCTATGGTGATGTTATAACAGTAACTCAAAGACAATACTCACAGTGAACAAGAAACACCACCTAGGTAGTCAGCTGTGCCCACAGATCCTGGCGATCAAACAGGAACACGCAAGGCAGTAACAGCAAAGGGGTAGAACTAAACACAAGCACAATAGACAAGGAGCTAGCAAGGAGGAGTGTTTAACAGGAAAGGAAGGAAATCACAGGGCACACTTGGCAGAAAGCAGGTAACAAACATACAAGGTAACAGAAGCAAGACAGCAGAAATAGAAAGACAGCAAACTAAAACTGGAACCAAGGAAATGGGAAGAAAGGCAGGGACTGGAAAAGGATATACAGAAGGGGAGGCTACAAGGGTATACTAGAATAGTGCAGGTTCAGGAATCAAGAAAACAAAGTAGCATAGAAGGCGGTGCTGGGGCAGGAACAAGAATTGAGCAAAAGCTCAGGAGTCAAAGTAGCACTGCAGGTAGTGCTAGTTCAGGAGAAGGGAAACTGCTGCAGGTCAGGAACAAGGAATGCTAAGGCTCGGGAGTCAAGGTAGCACTGCAGGCAGTGCTAGTTCAGGAGAAGGGAAACTGCTGCAGGTCAGGAACAAGGAATGCTAAGGCTCGGGAGTCAAGGCAGCACTGCAGGCAGTGCGAGTTCAGGAGAAGGGAAACAGCTGCAGGTCAGGAACAAGGAATGCTAAGGCTCAGGAGTCAAGGTAGCACTGCAGGCAGTACTGGTTCAAGGAAACAGGAAATAGCTACAGCTCAGGAAACAAGGAGTCAAGAGAGCACTGCAAGCAGTGCAATTCAGGAACAAGAAATAGCTGAAGCCCAGGAACAAAGACTAACTATAGCTCAGGAACTCAGGAAACAAGGTAGGACTGCAGGCAGTGCTAATTCAGGCACAACGAATAGCTATAGCTCAGGAACTCAGGAAACAAGGTAGCACTGCAGGCAGTGCTAATTCAGGCACAACGAATAGCTATAGCTCAGGAATCAAGTAACAAGGATTAACTATAGCTCAGGAATCAAGGAATATCAAAAGCTCAGGAAACACTGGAAACAAGGATCGGCCTCACCGGTATACAGCTACAATGACCAACACTGGGCTGAAGGGAGCTGGGGCTTAAAAGAGCTCACAGTAATCACATGCATCAGGTGTGAGCAGGCTAGCAGCAGCCAGCCACAGGTGAACTGAATTCCTCCACCCATCCTTGGCCTGCAGGGGTGGAGACAAAGCAGTGAGCAGGGGATTATAGGTAATGGAGTTTCCAGCATGAGCAGACTGGCTTCCACAAAACCCGGCATGGATTGGGAATAGATGTCAATTCCTAAATGATGTCCAAATTCCTGGAAGTCAGGATATGCATACAGGGGAGTGTCTGGAAGCATATTAGAATACTGGAAAGCCCCACAATTCAGCCCCCTGGTGGTGGGAACGAGAGCACAGGGAGTGAATTGTGACAGCGTTTGCAGAGTGGTGTAAAAAGGGGGCGTGGCCTCGGACCACTCTCAGCAATCTAGCTGTGTGGGGCTTACTAGAGATAACAGGAGGGCTAGTTGACCCTCAGGGACCCTCAGGAGGCAAGGGGACTTCATCCCCCAACCAAGAGCGTGCCAGGAGGCGCGTTTGCAGATTCGTGCAGAAAGGGGACGTGGCCTGTGTCCACCTCTCAGCAATCCCACTATCTGGGGCTTACTGGAGGTAACAGGTAGGCTAGTTGGCCCCTAAGGACCCCCAGTAGTGAATGGGACTTCAATCCCCATCCAAGAGCGCGCCAGGGAGCACATTTGCAGAGTGGTGGGCAAAGGGGGCATGGCCTGCCATGTGAACTTACCAATGTTGCTGTGTGGGACTTACTGGAGGTAATAGGAGGGGTAGTTGGACCCCAAGGATGTCCTTGGGGCCAACTACCCCTCCTGTTACCTCCAGTAAGTCCCACACAGTGGTATTGCTAAGAGGTCTTGGGAGGCAACGCCCCCCTTTCTCCACCACTCTGCAAATGCGCCTCCTGGCACACTACAGGTTGGGGGATGAAGTCCACTTTACTCCTGAGGGACTTTGGGGCCAATAAGCCCTCCTGGTACCTCCTGTAAGTCCTACGCAGCGAATTCCTGAGCGCTGGTCGGTGGCCCAGCCTCCTTTCTGCACCACTTTGCAAACGCAACTACTACATTATAGTTATAAATTAGCATTTAAAAACCTTAGAAATTCATTGAAAAAACCATAGGTTTTAGGGACGTTATAGTTAGTAATTAGCATTTAAAAAACCTTTGAAATTCACTGAAAAAACCATAGGTTTCAGGGACGTTATAGTTAGTATTTAGCATTTAAAAAACCTTTGAAATTCATCAGTGATGTCATCAGTGATGTCACTGACCATGTCATGAGTGATGTAATATGTGACGTCATCAGCAGTGCATTGCGGGGGCGCGAGTTATAGTTAGCTCAACTAACTATAACAGCTGAATTTCTCTAGTTCTGTACTGAGTGAAATGTCGGACTAACTATAACGTCCCTGAAACCTGTGTTCGTTTCAGTGAATATGTGTATATATATATATATATTATATATATATATATATATGTATGTATGTATGTATGTATGTATATATATATATATATATATATATATATATATATATATATATATATATATATTCCACGAACCAGGCAGACACTTCAGCAACCAAAGTCGGAGAGCACACACGGATAGATTTTTTAACTGAATGCTTTTTTGTGCAGACCCCCCCTGACAGACGCGTTTCGCCTTACGGCTTCCTCAATGTCAGTTTCTTTAGCGTTTCACGGAGTATTTAAAATCACCATACATCACGTGTTTTTATCACTAAACATAAAAGTTGGTCTTAAGCAACATTCGATAAAAATTCATGGCGGCCATCTTAAATCGTGTTATTTACAAAAAGTGCTATAACCAAAGTGCTTTGTGCTGTGCATAGTTAAAAAACGACATAGTTGCAAATGTGACTAGATGACAGTTCAATTCATATGTACACATAAATAAAAGATATAGCAATCTAAAAAATATATATAGACAGTTCTGCTAAAACCTTAATGTATGGTTTCATCTATGTGTACCCAATTAATTCATGTATATACATTAATAAGTTGTTTCCAAATTCTTAAAAAATCAGCATTCCTCATAAAATTGGGATATTATGCTTGAAACAAATTTATATCTTTGTTTGTATATACCGAATGTCAACGTCATCTATTTGCATTCATAATTGTGACCTGAATGGGCATTCAAAAGTCAAGCCTGTTGGGATTATGGTGTTCTGAGCAAAGATGTTCCAAAACTGAATTATACATGGAAAATAATTCGATCATTTTCATCATTTACTCTAAGTGCACCCACATTTCCTCGTCATTGTTAAGCCCTGTTGGTGCTTTGGTTTGGAGATCTATTATATATTTTGACTCCAAGATCCGAAGCCTTCGCACCCTGTCTCCTCCTCTCTCTTTGTTTTCCATCTGATCTATGCAATAGAATTTGAGGAGGTCCCTGTTGCTCTGATGGAATTTTTCAAAATGACGAGCAACAGGGTAGGTTGCATCTTTATTAGCAATGGCACGCATGTGCTCAAGGATGCGTTTTTTGTGTAGGGTGGATCGTGCTACCGATATATTGCTTTGGACATGGGCATGTCAAGCAGTAGACCGTAAATTCGGAGTTGCAATTCAGGAATTTTTTTATCGTACGGACAGGCCTAGGGTCCCCTGGTCTGCCCGGATAGTTAGTGAGTTTACTACTTTGTTTGCAGGCCTTACATTGTTTGCATGGAAAGAAACCAGCAACGCTCAAACGATTTGAGACTTTGGGGGTTACATTAAAGTGACTATGGATCAGCTGATCTCCCACTGAGGGACATCGTTCATATGTTATCAGTGGGCGTACTGGAAGGTTCTTCTTTAGGATATTATCTGTCTGCAGGATATGCCAGGTCGTTTTAAAGATCTGTAGGATGGTGCTTGATTTTTCGTTGTAGCTCGTTATCATCCTTACTGGACTTTCTTGTGTGGATTTACTAGGTCCCTTAGCTACCAGTAAGTCTACTCTATTGACTTTTTCCACCCTATTTTCTGCCTGTTGTAAATCTGCAAAGGTATAGCCTCTCTCTTTAAACCGTTGCAGAGCCTGTTCTTTAGCTTGTCTATAGCTCTGCATCATGGTGCAGTTACGTTTAAGGCGTAATAGCTCCCTGAATGGTATGTTTTTTACGAGGCTTATCGGGTGATGGCTTCCTGCGTGTAAAACCGCATTGCCCGCCGTCGGTTTTCTATACAGACGGGTCAATAAAGTTTTATTTTCAATATATACTTCCAGGTCTAAATAGGTTACAGAGATGTCACTGATAGTACTCATGAATTTGAGATTTAATTCATTGTTGTTTAGCGAGGCCACATACTCCTCAGCCGAGGAGCGGCTGCCACGCCAAACAACAAAAAGGTCATCTATATACCTTGCCCAAAAAGTTATCTTCTCGATCCAAAGGTCATTCACTTCCCCCCAGGCCACGTGCTTCTCCCACCAGCCCATGAATAAATTCGCGTAGCTGGGGGCGAAGCACATGCCCATTGCGGTCCCGCGTTGCTGTTGATAGAGTTGACCTGCAAAAGTAAAGATGTTGTTATTCAGGCAAAAGGTGATCATGTCTAAAAGCATCTTATTATGCTTTCGAAATTTCAATTGTCTCCTGTTGAGGAACCATTCTACAGCCTTCAATCCATCTGTTGATGTTTGATACACGTGTACAAGCTTGTTATATCTAGAGTAATAAGGAGCATATCTTTGTCCCACGTGATGCCTTCAATCAGTCTCAAGAAGTCTTGGGTGTCCCGGACCTACGAAGCAAGGTCCCTGACTAGGGGTGCTAAAAAGGAATCAATGTATATTGCTGTATTTTCTAAAAGACTGCCTATGGAGGCCACGATTGGCCTACCTGGTGGATTGTTTAGGTGTTGTGAATTTTAGGCAGGTGGTAAAAGGTGGGTAAAATTGGTGTTTCGCAGTACAGAAACAAATACTAATCTTGTCCCAACATCCCATCGTTCCGCCAGTCTTGCAGTAGTTGATGATATACATTGATACATGTCCCATATTCCTTCCGTTGTATTGGAATATAGCACTCCCTATCATCCAGTTGTCTCATGGCCTCTTTATGATAATGTTCTTTATTAAAGATGACCATGTTGCCCCCTTTGTCTGAGGGTTTGATTTCTATGTTAGTATCTTCTTTTAGGGATTTCATTGCCTCCCATTGTCTTCTTGAGAGATTAAAATCCCGATTTTGAGAAGTATTTTGTTTGGCCAAATTTTTTAAGTTGATAATGACTGCTTCATTAAATAAAATTAAAAAAAAAAATATATATATATATATATATATATATATATATATATATATCCACAAAGCGTAATTTCAATCCCAACAGAGTTCCGATACCATGCGCTCTCAATATTCACAGACTCCACACCAGATCAAGTCCTCAAGGGTGTTTATTTTCACAACGCGTTTCGGCTTACTGCAAGCCTTGCTCACGTGAAAAAAGTGCTCAAAACACAGCGACTAATAAAGTATTGCATGCACTTGCTCGCGCAGCATTGGTCTGTCAGATCGTGTCCGCTGCACGTAATGGCATAGCAATTTTGGAGAGATACCCATTGTCACTTTTCTGCTCAGTAGGAGCATTGCATGTACTTTTCTTACATCTCCTCTTTGACATTTGATTCATACGACATAGGTATGGAAATATGAGTTCTTGGAGCGTGCTGGTACTTTGTATTCATGTATTTTACTTTTCCAACATGTCTGCCGTTTTGACTTTGTGGTCGGAGGATATGTAACCATATGTCCCCTTTCTATGTTTATGTTGCAATACTTTATTAGTCGCTGTGTTTTGAGCACTTTTTTCACGTGAGCAAGGCTTGCAGTAAGCCGAAACGCATTGTGAAAATAAACACCCTTGAGGACTTGATCTGGTGTGGAATCTGTGAATATTGAGAGCGCATGGTATCGGAACTCTGTTGGGATATATATATATATATATATATATATATATATATATATATATATATCCAAAGGATTCCACCACCATATCACTTCAAAAGACGAAAATGCAGACCCAAGATCAGTGCAATAGTCGGTTTATTTGGTAAACTCCCGCACCTCCGCCATTACGCGTTTCAGCCTCCCACGAGGCCTTGATCACATGACACGAAACGGAGACCATTTTTTTCATTTTAAAGTGCAAGTGACAAGTAACCACACGTGATTCCAAAACATGATGAAAATAGAAGAGGTATTGATTATCGCTTATTAAAACTCATTATAATATAGCATGTATACACTTCTAAAAATAGAATATGATGCAAATGTGCAAAAAGGAGCAAATATGTGCAATTAATAAATATTCATAAAATAGTATAAATATTCAGCACATAAAAACACATGGTAAAAATCAGATTAAAACCCGTAAGGATAAAATCTAAAAAAACATACTGTGTTAACATAATTCATGTTGAGCTCAAGTTGCTAGGCACTTGGATAACATAAAATAAGACCCTGTATAAAATACACAATTAATCTTAAAAAACATTAATATCCTGCCAGGGACATGTCATGATTTTGTGATCCCTGTGGCTCGTCTCAGGGTCATCCATGATGGTAAAATACCATGGCTCTTATTTACAACCTGTATAAATATGCACATCATTGTATTGCAATATAAAGCGAGTAAAGTAAATTCAGCCCCAGTGGGCATACTTCCATCAGTTTGCTTAAAGTGCTAGTGCTACTAGAAAAATCATAAAAGTGCCTACACCACTCTAAATCACAGCCGTGATTTAGCTAAAAAAATGTGTAAAATTATAAAAATACCAATTATAAAAACATGTTAAAATGAGAGGCAGATCTGATGTTAAAATAAAAAGGATAGTACCTATCATGAAAAGTGCTAGAGGTAGAGAGTTTCATAAACAAGTAAAGAAATCCTCACTTGCGTTTAGACCTGATGGTATTTTGCAATCCAGCTCTAAGATATATTGAGTTTCCAACTTACGTAAGAGGTAATCACGATTCCCACCCCTCCTGAGAGGCAAGACAGTGTCAATGGCAAAGTATTTTAAATACTGCAAATCACTGCCATGATGTTCTTTAAAGTGCCTTGCCACTGGATAGGCAGCGTCATTGTTAGAGATAGCTCGCATGTGCTGGAGTATCCGTTTGTGAACCTGCAATCTGGTGCTCCCCACGTATCGCAGGCCACATGGACACTCCAGCACATACACTGCAAACTCAGTTTTGCAGTTTAGGAATTTAGTTATCTCAACTGGTTTCTGTTTAAAGGGGGTGGTATATGTTTTGGTATTGTAGCCATATTTACACGCTCTACAGCTGGAACACAATACTCTTTCAGGCATAGAGTGTCGCATTAATTAAGCAAAAAAGATGCAGAGAACCAAGGGTAGTTCCTAAGTGTCCTTAGGAACTACCTATTTCATCGGGCTGCCCTACGTGTTTGTGATAAATACTAGTGCTGATCTATATGCCCCTTTATCCAAAAGAAATTTAGAACAGTGCCATACTTTCTCCAATTTCTTACAACTATGCTTCTCTAATTTAAGCTCATCATTACACCAGTGTACCTGCTGTTTATGCTGTCTGATATTAAGCAATTTAGTAGGAGCTATTTCATCTCCGGCTTTAATCAAGGAATCCCGATATCTAGCCACTGCTGACTCAATGTTAGCAGCTGACTCCATGTCTAGCCGGTGTAGAAGGGGGACAAAATTACTTGGATTGATCTTCTTCCAAGAACAGGACCATATTTGTTTCCTTACCGTCTGAGTAACTGAGTCTTTACCAAAAGGAAGCTCAAACTTAATAAGACAATAGTCTGTCCAGATAAGTGGCAGGGGTGAGCCAACCTTTATCCAATTACTAAAAATTAAATATAATGTGTGGCCGGCCACATAAATCGGGCTGCCTAAGATTGAAAAAAGTGTCTGTAATGCCATGGAGTGAGGAGGTCACTCTAAAATACAAGGAACTCATACACCTTAATCCTATTTACAGGAAGTAACTGATCTGAATGGCCTCAGGCTAATATTGTCATACTGGATTCTTTTGATATACAACATTGCCCTTTCGCGTAGTTCATCGGGCTCTCATATTGGTGTCTGCAAACCCAGAATCTCGGGTTTTCCAGTTCCATATGTGAGTAGCTCATCCAGTCCAGGAATTTTCTTTGGATTCTGGGATTTGTTGTCCTGGTTTTTTAATAGTTACATATGACACAAAATCCAGAATGTGGCTGAAAAAACCTGGTCTGTAAGAGGTCGTTCTGAATGGATCTAGGAAATTAAAGAGTTACAGAGTAGTAAACAATGTATATAGAGAATGGGGATCCTACCTGGAATGCTGACACATGATGGTGGGTGCAGGCAAACTTGAATGAAAAACAATGCTATTGTATTAGAAATGGGGAGTCTACGAAGATGCCCTAAAAAGAGATAGTTAAGCATGTGAAGATTTAAACCTGGACACTTTTGAAATAAAAGAGACACGGGCATGATCCAGCGCGATATTAGCAAACAGCATTCATACACCATATACTCACTTGGGCCCATACATTCACACTACGCTAATACTTACGCTGGGTTTATCAGTTGTTACTCTTATCAAAAATCCCTGCTACCAATTACCTTCTGATTGAAGAGTAATGACTTACCGATGAATCCTTTGCTAACTGGGAAATTTAAAATGAGTGACATTCATTATAATACAAAATCCTGAAATGACCACTGAGTCAGGAAGTTTTAAAATGTTTATCTAAAGATTTAGCAGAGTAAAATACAAAGCCACATGGTACTTAATCGAAATACCCAGGATTAAGCATAGAAATGATTATTGCTAATCAATGACGGTGTTTAAAGAAGAGGAGAAGATAGAGACAGCAGCGCAACTAAAGGTTGCATTATATTTACCTAAGTGCGAGAACCAAACCCCTTAGCCAAGGAGTTGAAAAGATAGGACCCAGGAAGGATGAAGAGCAAAGACTTCCTCCGGGATCAGGACAGGACCGATGACCTCTCTATAACGACGCCAGCGTCGTTCCCCTCTCTGATACTCGACTTCTCTCGATTCTCCCGTGCCTTCCTTCTAATGGACTCCGCCGCCCCCTCCTCAGGACCTCTTCCGGACAGGGATTCAGTCTGCAATCGATCAGCTCAGCAGTCTGGAGCTCTTCTGTGTGTTCTGAGAGTCGGCTCTCTGGTTCTCTGGAATCTAGCTCGTGCTGCCTCACCACCGTCTGTGCTAACTAATTAGCTAATTCTATATCTATTATACCCTTCTACGTCCATGTACCTCCCACTAATGTTGCTAAAATATGGGACCACTACTTCTGATTGGACAGGGACAGGGGGTGGATTGTCGCACCATATTGATTTGTCCTAAATTGTAAAGCCTATTGTCCTTTACGTTCCCACCCCTTCAATTGAATACATTTGCTTTATTTCCCACCCGTCTCACGACAAATATTATACAATTTACAGGGGAAAAGTATCATTTTGTCCACCGGAAACATCAAGTACAGTATCTTCGGCCAATGGGTCATGGCCTTGGGAGACGTCCAAGTTGACTTCACTTGGCAGGCACACAGGATACATGCGCAGAACCATCGTCTCTCGAGTTACAAGTCACCAACCCAGGCCCAAGTTTACGAATTACTAAAAGTGCAAGAAGGAAATATTAAAATCACAAATAAAATGTTTCACTGTATACCCACTATTTCTATTCTATTCCCATTTAAATATATATACTATCCCGCATTAGTAACGTTAGGAAACGACAATTTAGTAATGACATGAGAGCAAGCTGAAGCATGTGAAAACATCAAGCAGCCATTTTGTGCACACTGCGCAGAAGCAGAAGTTTCCCACCAAGCAAAGATAGACGTCACACCATGTGATCAGGTTGCGACATGCGCAAAGAGGTTCCCGCGCTTTAGCGGCCATTTTGGATTACAGACAAGCGTTATTCATTAGCAAAACACATATGCAAGCGTCTCTCCCCTTTGTGTAGTGTATGCAAAGGTTAGTAATAACAATACAAGTTTAATAAATTAATACTATGAGAAGGATTGCGTACAAGCAAGTTTCATTTTTGAAACCTTGCTCCATCAGGCAGATGATGGTAAAATGAGACAAGAAAGGGCGGTCATGCCAAGTGCCACACATCAGTGGTTAAAGTACTGCATTTTAGTTTAATCCCCACATTACCGCAGGGTCATGCTGATGTAAGGTGACCATTATAAACTAATGGGGTAACCCAATTCTGTCCACGGACCTGGGTATTATGTATTATAGAAAAACAATGGTCCTAGAACTATTTATCACGCAATTAAGTCAAGAGACATTAATGATTCTTAATACTATTTTGGCATGTATAAGATCAGCGCAGCCTCTCTACAACTGTTATATAACATGGTAATTTTGTTTACCTTTTTGAATATGTCTCTGTGAATAAAACAGATATATTTTTTCTTGAAGAATCATTGGGTGCTGATGTTCTTTTCTTCTTTCTGAAGGTGCTATTTTAAAAACTTTGTGGGGCATATTCTCAAGAACGTGTGATAATCATCGCAAATTTAGCTTAACGCAACTTTGCATATCGAAGTCCATCGCGAGAAAATAACACCATCTTAACGTCCAATTCCCAACCCCTCGGCACCATGCGATAGCAGCATGATAACCCGCCAAATGACCGCGTAAAAACCAACGCGATAAACAAAAAATGCGAAACACGATCGCCCAAAAAGTTGCGATGCCACAAAGCGCGATACCAAAATCAGCGAAAACCAGCGACAGGCCTGCAATACCCACGCGTCATGCGTGCAAATGCACTATAAAAGCAATAAAAAAACAAACCCCAAAACCAATCCAAACTGCGTAGCACCATGGATGCACCCGGACCGAGTGCAGAGGACAAGCCGAACTCCACAAGCCCCACGAGGACCAGCATGGAACCCTCTGTTCGGGGGAGGGCAAGGAGAAGAGGAAGAGGAAGACGGGGTTCAGTCCGCAGGAAGACCAGATCACCGTCACGGAGGTGATAGAACACTACCAACAACTGTTCGTCACCTCCACTGCGTCATTGGCAACACAAACGGAAATATGGCAGTCCATCGTCACCAAAGTGAATGCAGTCGGAGTGTCAAGGAGGTCAATGGACGATGTCAAGAGGCGCTGGCATGAAGTGCACAGCCAAACCAAACAGAAACTCGCTGCCCACTTGAAGGCAGCAAAGGCGACTGGAGGTGGGAGTCCTGCGCCACAGGAGGAGCTGGATGAGCTGGAGGAAATGGTGGCCACAGTCATCAGTGTGGAGACGGTGCAAGGAGTTGGGGGTCTGGACACAGCCCGAAATGACCTGACCCAACAGCAACAGGGTGAGTAACGACCAGGGACTGGGGGGACAGGGGCAGATGGGCACAATGGCACACATGCACAATCATGTGCAGCACACTGCACACCCGCAATGAGTGTGGAACATGTCCCTGATACCCTTGGCACACTGCAGCACACATAGAAACACCAAGTAGGCCCCGGTCCACAATGTGCACAAAAGGGCCCCCCTCCATATCACCAATGCCACAACCTACCCATGCACATGTGCTGAATCCAGAAAAGCAGCGGCTCTGTGAGCCACACTGACAATGCAAGGGACACTGCATGACAGATAGCATGGATGAAGTCACAATACATGACATGGTGCACGAGACGACACTGAGGTGGCTGAGTGTGGACCACATCCGTAAAGGAGCCGGTCACACTCTGACACATCCACGTGCACCTACGACCCATGACGTCAAGAACACATCTGCAGACAAACAATGCACAAGAGTACCAAATATCTCCAGTAGCACAAATGACCCAAGTCGCAAACATCCCAGCACCCGAAAAGCACACAAGTCAAATGCACACTGACTCAAAGGGATAAGGGTCCGCCAATGCAGAGCTGCAGGGGCGAATCACCAACAATGCAGCACACACACATAGCAATCACAGTACATCAACATTGACGACAATGTGGGACACAGTGCAACCCCTACACCACAGGACAGAGGACACAACTGGTGCCTCTCGTGCGTAGAAACTGGCCAATCACATCTGGCAATGCATGACACTGTGAGATGATAATGTACGAGTACAACCACACATCCGTCATGTAGTTGAAATGTCCACTGACTCCCATCAAATAGCCAGCTTCACCAAAACAGTCACAATGTACACCGTCATGCAGTCTGAATGTAAACATCCACAATGCGTCAACATACATGGAACACACTGTTAACCTGCATCTCCCCTTACATTGCAGAGGGACAATCAACACCTCCTGCAGAGCAGACCACACATCTCTTCATTGATCATGAAGAGGACACCCTGCCCATTTGCCCAGACACACTCCAACGGCTCGTGGACAGCCTCCTCACCCCACCTCCAGGAGCAGGGCAGCCCAGCTGCATCGCGGTGAGCCCACACCCTGCACAGACCACACAGCAGGAAGCACACACCACCACGGCTGCCTCCCAGGACCCCCACGACCAACACATGGATTTCAAACGCCGTGTGTTAGGGTGCCAGGAGAAGATGGCAGATCAGCTGCGGCTGGGTTTCGAGCTCATGGCAGCCAAACTCGATGCCATACGTGGGTGCCTGAGTCCCACCAGGGAGCACCTACAGTCCCTAACGGATACCCACTGTCCGCACCATGCCCACCAACAATCCTTGGCTGACATCGCTGGTTCCATTACTCGGATACAAGAACTGTCTAGGCAGACAGGCTCCAGCGATGACAGCACAGAGTTGGCACAGATGCGGAGGACAATGGAGACCATGGAGCCGATGCAGGCTGGAAGTATGGCTGCCACTGCTGAACACCAGCGAGATGTAGCTGCGATCTTCCATGCCTTGCAGATCCTCATCTTGCCACTGCTGCCACTGAGCCTGTTCCAGATGACTGCTGCAGGAACCTCGACACACACATCTCCGACCCCTGATGTGTCAGTGGCACACAGTGATGCAGCCCCATCACCTTCGCACCCTGATGTGTCAGTGGCACACAGTGATGCAGCCATTACACCGCCACACACACCGGACACACCAGACACAGAAGAAGTATCAGAGGAGTAAGATGTGGATGGTAATTACTGTGTGAGGAAGGAGGCAGTAGCATCCATCACCTGCATATGGCTTGCCCTGCCTGGCTCTGCCCCATGCATCATGCCCTGGGACAACACCTTCCACTGACCCCCGGAACACTCTGCGACATTCACCCGGACCCCGACACGGACTGCCATATCTCCACTGCTTGACAATTACACAGCAATCCTGCTGCGGACTGCACTCCCCCTCTTCCAAATCACTTTTCAATCCCCAAAGGACTCTGGTTGGCCCACCACTGGGCTTCCATGTTATGTGGGCTTGGATGGCCATGTACAGCTCCCTCTCCGTCATTCACCAGAATGTGAATAAAACATTCGAAATCATGCAGATGTGTCATGACTATGTTCACTCACGTATGGAAGTATGGCTGGATGTAGGGACAATGATTGCACAAGAAGGTACACCCTGGTAAATGATATCAATGCGCATGTTCATCCCCGAGACACATGGCCAATTGGATGACTGTGAAGGTGGGTACTAGCTGTGTCCCCATTGCACATTAGCAACAATTTCACAACCCCCCAACGTAGGCACAAGTCCATGTATTGAATAGGGCTGTGTGTAGGAATGACCAAATCGGTAGCAGGCCAGAAGTGGTGTCCTACATCACATGTGACGACAGAACTTCACGTCGCATACCTACTCACACACATCTGTGTGGACACATTCTGTAATGATTCATAACATTGCTCAACATGGTCAGAGGTTGGACACCATACTCACATTGCTGAAGACACGTAAGAGCACAGCTCTACCAGCAACTATCCCAAAACAATGTCTGGCTCACAGAGGTGGAGCTGTCAGAAGGGACCCACCCCCATTGTACATGCGTCAGTCAGTTCCTCCCTGTGTAGGGATGATGCTCATTGTGGCACACGAGTGGTCAATCTAATCAACACTCATCACAGTTAGACACCAGTGGTGTTGCGTAGACTTTATTGGCATGTGCGTGTCAGTACGGACAAGGCAACGGCCACAACAGGCAGGGACATGCTTAAGACACTTACACGCAGCATGGGAACATGTCGAGGTGCAGGGAATGGGGAGGCAAAAATGAACACCAATCATCACGGATGGCAACGGTCTCAGCCCACCTTGCCTTGCTGGACGAGTCATGTGTTGTTTGGCGTCTGCCCATTGCCCCGTGTGAGTGGGCATGACTCACAGCCCATGGGGTCTGCATAGTGCTCTGCCACCCGACTGCGCCGACTGTCTGCTCTGCTGACAGTGATCAGGTGAAAGGGTCCGACAAGTTCACATGTCGTGCTACATTGCCATGTGTGTACTCTCCCCCCAGCAGTGTGTCTGACTTGGTAACGTTGCCAAACGACGCTGTGCTGCTCCGACCATGGAACTGCATCACCTTGCACAGGTGTGTGTACACACGCGTAGTTCCACGCACATGCATTCAGAGTCCAGACGAAGGCAGACATGTCCTCTGTTGTGGTGGGATATGTGAGCATTCCCCACAATGCTACAAGGTGTTGGGACCAGTGCTGTGGGTGACAATCCGATGTGGCTGCAGGGACGTAGTTACTCGTCCATGAATGCCAGCGCAGCTTCATGGGCAATGTGTTCCAATAGTACTTCGTTGTCGGGTTCAAGGAACACCAGGGTGAGCCAATCCATTAACTGGTCCGGGCAGATGTGCTCAGTCCACGCCGTTTCCCCAATCCGCAACACAGCCCAATAGGGGAGCGCCTGGATGTGGTCACTGCACACGAGGAGTTGTGCAATCTCCCATGCGCAACTGCCAGCACATACGCCAAGGATCAGTGCATCCCATGCACAGCCATCCAGGTGACACTCCTGTTCGTGGGCCAACAGGGGGCGCACTGTCAGCTCATAATCCAATTCAGCTACCGTTGCGTTGGATAGGCAGACCTCCATGGGCCACTCGAATGTGCATGATCGACAGTGGAACCAGGGCTGGACGCAGGTGACGTAGGCAAGACGGAAACTCAGACGGAAACTGATTCGCAACACTGCCATTGGCAGGGATCCCAACAGATGCAGCATTCGTGCACAGTACAGTTCCACGTGACAGGGGTTGTGCATGTGCCCGGGAATGCCGGCCATTGCGTTTGTTGGTCTCGTGGCACCGGCACTCGTCTGACCGGCGGGTGTTCGGTGGACGATATGCCACAGCTCTGGGCAATGAGTCGTATGTGTGTGCAACGTTTGGACGTATGGGTAGTATTTGACAATGTGTCAAGGGCATCCCTTGCAGGTGTAGGTCGTGCAGGGACAAGTGTGTGTGGGGTGTGGGCACGTTGGTGTTTCATTAGCGCAGTTTGTGGTGTGGGAGTCGTTGGAGGCTGGTATGGTATCTCACGCAGGGTGTGCCAGCCGCATTCAGGACCAAGGTCGGGGGTTTGGTTGGCCTTCGGCCTTGTGTGTTGAGACAAAGGAGCTTTCATTCCTGATTTTCGTCTGACTACTGCTTGCATGTCTTAATTGTGATGTGGAGTTCGCGCTGACTTTGATGCCAGGCCTGTGATTTGGGGTGCGCAGATTGGAGAGGTGTGGTGGAGAGGTGTGGTGCAGCGGCCAGGGCAGCTGACTTCGGAGCACAGGGCTCACGGTTCGATCCCCGGCTCCGGCGGCAGATCAGCTCAGCACCATGTGACTCTGGGCAATAGCTCACTTAATTTCCACGACGGCCCCCAGCGCCTTGAGACCCGTAAGGGTGAGTAGTTTGCGCTTTACAAATACCAGATTTATTTATTTACAGATTTCGAGACACACGCAGCTGTTGGCATGTTTGCATGAGCCAAGGGCCCGATTGGCCTTGCGCTCCTTGTTCAGTCTCTCTCTTTCTCTCTGTTTCTTTCTCTCTCTCTCTCTTTCTCTCTCTCCCTGTCCTTTGATGGGTGCCTGACACACCTTCTTATCTTGGATATTGTCTTGCAGGCTGTGAGTCACAGATTGGCCAGGGATGCCCCGCCATGACTCCTCAGAATAGTTGTTTGGTGACGAATTAGAATGTGACATTTTGTTTGGTCTTTCAATGGTGTATGTATGAATCAGGATTTCAGTGCTCACATGTATGTTGATTGTTGCAATTGTGCGACATCAGGCGGGTGCTTGTGTTCATGGTTCCGTGCAGTTGATGTGCTGTGTCTTGGTCCGGGGGAGGTGGGGGGTGCCCAGGGTGGGGCCCAGGGGGTGGGGGTGGGGGGGTGGTCCTGGGGGTGGTGGCGGTGGGTGTTGTGGCCCTCTTGGGTGTCCGGCAGGCATGTTCAGTGGCTCCATGGCATCTGTTGTTCTTCAGGTGTGGCTCGGGGCTGGGCTCTCTTTTGTGGTGAAGGCTGTCGTCCGACTTTGCACCAGGTCAGAGCAGGTGTTAGTTTCCTGCTGCTAACGCGCCTTATCGCATGTTTTGTGATCTTATCGCGGATCTGGCTGGTCGTTGTGAATGTTGAGGAGTGGTGTTGTCGCGGCTTTTTGCACGGGAACGCCTACTCTGCATCTCATTAGCGATAGTTGCCGGGGTCATCTGTGGCGATGTTTTTTGCGGCTGCTATCGCGGGTAAACTGGTGTTATGGGCTGTTCACACCAGCTTGTGAATGGGGCGATGTATTTATCGCAACTTTGGCTGCGATAAAGTGCTGTTAACTCGGCGATAGCTCCTTGAGAATATGCCCCTGTGTGTATTTAGTACCTTGCGCTGATCTTATACATGCTTAAATAGTATTAAGAATCATTAATGTCTCTTGACTTAATTGTGTGATAAATAGGTCTAGCACCATTGTTTTTCTATAATAGATGTAAGGTGACAGCACGTTCATTAATAATTTCAGTCTTTCCTGCTTGAAAGACTGGTATAATTTCAGTCTTTTCACCCCTTAGCTGCTTACACCATTCCTAGGCACCTTGACTCCATTTGTTGAACACAGGCCTTTTAACCCCAGTTGCAATACTGTCTCTGCAGAGGGTACTTGAAACGTAAAAGTGTGCATTCACCTAATGGGCTAATGTCACACCCCGAGACATGCACAGCATGTGTGAGACCTTCACTAGTTGGAAGAAAATGGCTGCTTTGTTTATCCAGTCCAGCCTAGAGTGGCCAACTTTCCGTTATCACTGTCGAGGGCAGTTTGCGCAAGTGGAGGCACTTTTCATGTGCAGATACTCTGGTGTGGTGCGAAGATGTCTATGAGTTACAAGGCGCATATTTGGGGTTTCATTCCATAACCACCTCCTCTAAATCAGTGTGGGAGTGCGGGCCGGATAAACAGACGAGGAGGCCGTAGATAGTGAGATACTCGAAGTGTTTTATTTGAAGTTTCAGTATTTAGGGGGGTTGGGCTTCTTGGTGAGCTTTTGTTGATCTCTCCGGCTTCTTCTCCTGGTTGTTCTGCCTCTTCTCCTGGGGCGCCCTCTTCCGACTCGTCTTTCTTGGTGCTGCGGGGCTTCCCACGGAGGCTCATAAGAGAGAAGATAAGGGCCGTCAGTCAATGTACCAATCAGGAGCCCTATGGCTTATATAACCGCCACCGCACCAGGGGGTGTTGTGTGAAGATCTATCTTTAGGTAAGTGGTAACCGGAGGGTGTACAGGGTAATGGGGCACGTGATGAGGAAAAGAGTGAGGTACAGGGAATCGGTGCCGGTATTTAACGATGGGAAAAATAGGGGTTGAAAATCATAAAGGAAACCCTGAGTCCCAGATCCCGTCCCTCTCTACGCCCTTAATCGTACACCTCCCGCCTCCCGATACCCTCTTCCCCCGGCTCTTGTTTACTCACCGGCTCCGCCGCAACTCTCCAGAGTTGCGGCCGCTCTCCAGCCTCCTCCGGTGGGGACCACCACTCCTCGGACCACGTCTCGTCCTCCTCTTCGAATCCTCCGCTTTCCTTCTTCGTTCCGTGTTCCACTGATCCGACGTCCTCTTCTCCGCTTCCCGACTCCTTTCTCTCTCCGGCTGGCTCGCGCCATCTTGGGTGTGTTCCGGGGCTTTTGACTTCCTGGACGGCAATGCTTCCGGGGTCGATCCCGCCTCCTTCCGGAATCCCTGCGCCAACGTCACTTTCCTGTAAGGGCAGAGCATAGGGAGGGGAGTTACCCTAGCGCAGGACGGCGTGTTGACGATCCGAGGCCGTGAGGGGGCCTCCGCAAGATCCTCCATCCCGCATGCCGAGCGGGTTACTCCGGGTACGTTTCTAGTCCGACCCGGCACCCTCTCACATCCCCTTTCCCTTGCTGTCCTTCCAGTAGGAGGGCTTTCGTAAGGATAACGGGACAGGAAGTCAACATTTGTCTGTTCGGTACCCTTCCGATGTTTGGTGTGGAATCTGTAGGGTTGTAGTGACAGAAACCAACGCAACACCCTCTCGTTGTTCCCTTTGTTGCGTGCCAACCATTCTAAGGGGGCATGGTCTGTATATAGTGTGAATTCTCTTCCCTCCAAGTAATATTTCAATGAGTCAATGGCCCATTTAATGGCCAGGGCTTCTTTCTCGATGACTGCGTAGTTTCGTTCCCTTGGATACAACTTCCTACTTATAAACAGTATAGGTTTTTCTTCCCCCTGGAGGGTTCTCTGAGATAGGACTGCCCCCAACCCCTGATCTGAGGCGTCCGTTTGTAGGATGAAGGGTAAGGTGTAATCCGGGCTAGCTAAAACTGTTTCTGAGGTCAGTGAGGCTTTCAGGGTTTCGAAGGCTCGCGTCATGGTGGGACTGGGTTTAGCCAAGCTAGCCTCTGTCCTTACTGATTTCTGTAACAGGTCAGTGAGAGGGGCCGCGATCTGGGAGAAACGGGGTATAAATCTCCTATAGTACCCGAGTAATCCTAAAAAGGCCCGGAGGTCCCTTGCGGTACGGGGAAAGGGTATGTGTGCGATGGCAGCCAGTTTGTTGTTTTGGGGCCGAATGACTCCCTCCCCCAACAAGTAACCTAGATACCTGACAGTCTGAGCAGCCAGATGGCTTTTGGCGGGGTTGACTTTAAGACCCTGACCACCTAAAGCCTGTATCACTCTATAAAGATGAATTAGGTGTTGTTCCCAGGTCTCACTGTAAATGACGATGTCGTCTATATAAGCCCCGGCGTACCTTTCATGGGGTTGTAGGATGCGATTCATGGCTCTCTGAAAGGTAGCCGGTGCTCCGTGTAACCCGAAAGGAAGTACTACGAATTGGAACAACCCGTCCGGAGTAGAAAACGCTGTTTTCTCTTTATCTTGGGTTCTAAGAGGGATTTGCCAGTACCCTTTACACAAGTCAAGGGTACTGATATATTTGGCCTTTCCTATCCGCTCTATCATTTCATCTACTCGTGGTAGGGGATAGGTATCGAACTCTGAAACTTTATTTACCTCCCTGAAATCAATGCAGAAGCGTACTGAGCCGTCTGGCTTCGGCACGAGAACAATGGGGGAATTCCACTCACTCACCGAGGGTTCTATTATACCCATCTGCAGCATCTGCTCTATCTCATCTTTGATAATCTTCCTACGAGCCTCGGGTATCCGATAAGGACGTAACCGTACCTTTTTTCCCGGAACCGTTTTTATGGAGTGTTCTACTACGGTGGTTCTCCCGGGTGTCAAGGAAAATATGTCCTGCAAGGGTAGCAAGGTGTTTGCTAGTTCGGATTTTAGCCTAGGGGTTAGCTCGGTGTCAATACATTGATCGTATAAAGGGGTGGACCTCCCTATGTTCCCTACCAAGGACGGGAGGGGCCCTTCCCACCGCTTCAGGAGATTCACGTGGTATATTTGAGTCGTTCCTCTGTTCTTATCGAGCTCTAGTCTGTATGTAACGGGTGTCACTTTTTCTAGAACGATATAGGGTCCTTGCCACTGTCCCAACAATTTATGATCGGAGGAGGCCATCATAAGCAAAACAGCATCTCCTACTGAAAAGGACCGGCTCCTCGTCTTTTTGTCGTATTGCACTCTTTGGGCTCCCTGTGCTTTCTCCATATTGTTCCTGACTATGGTCCGTATTTGTTCTAGATGGGTTCTGAGCTGCTCGGCATATACTACTAGCGGTTTGGTATTGTCGGGTTCTGTCTCCCATGATTCGCGTACCATATCTAATAAGGAACGGGGTTGGTGCCCATAAAGTAACTCAAACGGGGAGTAGCCTGTACTTTTCTGTTGCTTACACCTGATTGCGTATAGAGCCAAGGGCAGCATCTCCTCCCACCGTTTCGATTCTAGAGCCAGGAGTTTTTTAAGGTGGTTTTGAGGGTGGCATTATAACGTTCAACAAGACCATCAGTCTGGGGATGATACGCCGCCGTTCGTATCTGTTTTATCCCCAACTGGGCGCACACCTGTTTCATTAATTTAGATACGAACGGGGTTCCCTGGTCTGTCAGGATTTCCTTCGGGAATCCCACCCTAGAAAACACCAATATCATGGCCCTGGCTATACTTGTGGCGTCAGGATGTTTTAGGGCAATGGCCTCCGGATATCTGGTGGCATAGTCCACTAGGACCAGCACATACCGACATCCGCTACGGGAGGGCAATAAGGGCCCTATGATATCCATTCCAATCCTACAAAAAGGTTCGTCTATTATGGGGAGAGGCTGCAGCGGCGCTTTTGGGGGCCTATATCTACTATTCTTTTGGCATATAGGACATTCACGGCAATAGGTTTTTACTTGTTTGTATATACCCGGCCAGTAAAACTTTTCTAATATTAGTTGCTCTGTCTTTTCCTCCCCAAAGTGACCTCCCAATAAATGACTATGGGCCATGTAAAGGACCTTCTCCCTGAACGGAGTGGGGACTAACAATTGAGGGGTGTCTGTGGACCTGGCTTTCCTATATAAAAGGCCGTTCTTAATAAAGAAATAGGGACATACATGGAGAGGGTCTTCTGAGCTCGCGGCTCTGTCCCATGCTTCATATAGGACAGGGTCCTCTCTCTGGGCGGCATGAAAGTTTCTGTCCTTTTCCCACGGATTCTCTTCCACCTGTATTGGAAAGATCGAGACGGGTGGTCTTTTTTCTTTCCGTTTTTGGTTTTTCGTCTTCTTCACCTTGGAGGGTGGCCATTCGGGGTTCTCATCCTGGGAAAACGGAGCAACCGACCACCATTCCTGTTCGCCCGGGGTCGATTTCGTGAGTAATCCCGGTAACTGTGAATAATCATTTCCAAGTATGATCTGCTCCGGTAGACGGGGTATGAGACCAACCTTTAACTCGGTTCCAGGATCAGTAGCATGTTGTATGTGAACATGTGTAGTGGGGTAGGCTTTCGTATCCCCATGTACACATTGTATATTGACGGTTCCGTCCACCACCCCAAGACGATGACCTAGATCCTGAGGGCGTATAACGCTTTGTCGACATCCTGTATCAGCTAAAGCGGTCATGGGCTGTCCGTTCACTGTAACGCCACATCTGTACGGGGCTGGCGATTTGTTCTGGGAGAGACAGCAATAATTCCGGGCCATACCAATCTCCATGGGTTCCTCTCTTTGTGGACAGAACCGAGCTATGTGACCCAACCCTCCACAGTTAAAGCATTGAGGTCCCGAAATAGGGGCTCTGAGCACAGGAGGTCCCGCGGTCCTAAAAGGTGGGGGACCTGGGACGACGGTAACAGGGTCTGGTTTTCGTGACAGTGGGGGCCGAAGAGGGCGAGGGGTCCCGCTTGTCCCGGTTCTCCAGGGGTGTTCCTCTCTTCCCTTCTGTACATCTTGTGCTCGACTGTAGGCGCTGGCTATTTCCACAGCTGTTTCCAGGGTTAGGTGGGCATGCTGTCTGACCCATCTTTGTATGGGTGGGTGGAGGAAATTAAGTACTGTTCCATATATACCTTGGCCATAATGTCTTCCTTGGTGGCCGTGGCTGGTTTCAACCATCGGTCGGCCATGTCCTTTACCCGATAGAAAAGAGCCCTGGGGGTTTCCTGCGATCCCTCTTTGAGCTGTCGAAGACGTAGCCGGTATGTCTCATCGTCGACGCCTAGCCGTTCCATGATACACTGTTTTATTTCGGTGTAGGGTGTCACACCCAGAATGTTAGCGGCTTGGTAGGATGCTTGCAGCTCCCCCGACAGTAGTGGGCCTAGATATTGTCCCCACTTATCAGCCGGCCAAGCCGCAGCCAATGCCATTCGCTCAAAGTTATTAAAAAAATATTCTGGATCTTCTCCGCTGACATATTTTTGAAGAATCACTGAGGGGAGGGTACTCGGACCCCTCTGTTGGCCAAGGGCGTCGGCTATTTTCCCCATTGCCGTGTCGTGTGACTGACCCTGATTGTTGATTGCTTGTTGCATTTTACCCCGGTCTTCCTCCACCACCGTGAGGAACTTCTCCATCGCCTTTCCCAGGCTCTCTTGGTTTTCCACCATCTTGTTAAGTACGGTCTCCATGTCTCCGGCGGATCCCACTTCTGACACCACCTGTGGGAGTGCGGGCCGGATAAACAGACGAGGAGGCCGTAGATAGTGAGATACTCGAAGTGTTTTATTTGAAGTTTCAGTATTTAAGGGGGTTGGGCTTCTTGGTGAGCTTTTGTTGATCTCTCCGGCTTCTTCTCCTGGTTGTTCTGCCTCTTCTCCTGGGGCGCCCTCTTCCGACTCGTCTTTCTTGGTGCTGCGGGGCTTCCCACGGAGGCTCATAAGAGAGAAGATAAGGGCCGTCAGTCAATGTACCAATCAGGAGCCCTATGGCTTATATAACCGCCACCGCACCAGGGGGTGTTGTGTGAAGATCTATCTTTAGGTAAGTGGTAACCGGAGGGTGTACAGGGTAATGGGGCACGTGATGAGGAAAAGAGTGAGGTACAGGGAATCGGTGCCGGTATTTAACGATGGGAAAAATAGGGGTTGAAAATCATAAAGGAAACCCTGAGTCCCAGATCCCGTCCCTCTCTACGCCCTTAATCGTACACCTCCCGCCTCCCGATACCCTCTTCCCCCGGCTCTTGTTTACTCACCGGCTCCGCCGCAACTCTCCAGAGTTGCGGCCGCTCTCCAGCCTCCTCCGGTGGGGACCACCACTCCTCGGACCACGTCTCGTCCTCCTCTTCGAATCCTCCGCTTTCCTTCTTCGTTCCGTGTTCCACTGATCCGACGTCCTCTTCTCCGCTTCCCGACTCCTTTCTCTCTCCGGCTGGCTCGCGCCATCTTGGGTGTGTTCCGGGGCTTTTGACTTCCTGGACGGCAATGCTTCCGGGGTCGATCCCGCCTCCTTCCGGAATCCCTGCGCCAACGTCACTTTCCTGTAAGGGCAGAGCATAGGGAGGGGAGTTACCCTAGCGCAGGACGGCGTGTTGACGATCCGAGGCCGTGAGGGGGCCTCCGCAAGATCCTCCATCCCGCATGCCGAGCGGGTTACTCCGGGTACGTTTCTAGTCCGACCCGGCACCCTCTCACAATCAGGCTCTTTTAAAATATATAATTTAGATGAATATTGAGCATATTCAAATATGATTACTGAGGTGTACTGTATTTGAGTTCCAATCCCTTTACTACCTCTTGGAGGAAGCCTTAACTGGCTCACTTTTGCCACCTTTGGTGAGACAAGTTTACTAAATAAATAACTCGGTCTCAAACTCAGTCAAAATGTTTGATCTTGGGCAAATCATACTCTTTCTGTCCTCTATGCCCTGATCCGACAATATATGAGCACTTTGAAGCAGACTGCTTACATATGAGCACTTTAAAGCAGGCTTCTTGGAAGAAATAATACCAAGGGTATATTGCCAGGGCAGGCCCATTCACATATTCGGGGATTTTTAACAGCAAGTGCCCACTTTCCACATTAGCACCGCTAAAGGCAAATGTGTTCCTGAATTGGGTTGTGCAGGACCCCTTCTGTGCTGCAGCTTCTCCCTGCTTGCTGCAGATAGGCACCTCTTAACAGCTCATAGAGAGATGAAAGAAGAGAAAGCAACACCCTGCCAGGCAGCCAGTGTTGCCCTGCTGGCTAGCTCAAGTTCTTCTGCTGAGCTTTTCGCTTGCTTTTCCTGGAAGCAGAAAAATATGGGATATTTGACATCTCACTCCAGTTCACTGAGGGTAGAGGGACAAACCAACCAAATGCAGGACAGATCCACAGAAAATAGGACTGTTGTTCACCCTAGTAAAGCCAGGCCTGATGCCTGAGAAGGGGCTGCAGCCCAGCTCATGCTGCTCTCACACCTGGGCTCTCATTCTGCTTCAGGCTTGCCATACTGTGTCCTGGGAGTCAGGACCATCTGGGTTTGAGTTAAGTAGGAACATATCTATGCTACTGAATTGCAACTAGATTAGCATCCAGAGTGGACACAAGTTGGCGAGCACAGAACTGAGTACACAGCAGCCACAAAAGGTCAGAGAAGAATTGTGGAAACAAGAGAGCTTGCAAAAAGTTACATTGATCATCTCATGAATCTGAAGCATAGCTGTCGGGTGACTTATAAGCGTCACTTCCAGCAAGTTCCATTTTAGCCAACAGCACTAAGCACCCTGGGGCTTGTAGTTTCACTTTATAAATCACAGTTTGCTTAGCGATGGTGGCTAAAAATCTGTTCTACACAAAATTCACCCCCAAAATATGGGCCAATTTACATCTAAAATTAAAGAAGGGAGTGCTGCTGGAGCCCAGGGAGAATGGTGCTTTACAACTGGGTGTAGGGAGTGCTGCAAGCGCCCAAAGGGAATGAGTGCTGCAGCAGCCTGAAAGAAGGAAAATGTGGAGTGGACTGAACGAAGCGTGAGTGTCCTAGCAGTGTGGAAGGAGTGCCTCAAAATCTGAAATCACAGACTGCTGCGGTATCCTCGAGAGAGAGGACAGGAGGAAGCATTATAGTAGCAAGAGTGCTGGGAGGGAGTACTGGTGCAGACGCCTTCTGGGCCCAGGGAGAGTCCTTCGGTTGGAGCCTGGGTTTATTGGGGTACAGTGGCTGCTTAAAACTGGATGTTGGTGTTACATGTAGGAGGACACTAGGATTACCATAGTACAACACACACATGCACCCAAACACACACACAACATAACATACCTATTATTATGAGGACCGGCCATTGACCATAATGAAGTGTGTATTTTCTATTCTAACTCCATGCACATTTTGATGGTAGGGTAGCTTATAAAGCGGACAGAGGCAAATATAACTGCACTCTTCGTTTTATTATACACTTGCTCTCCTGATGCACTGGTCCTTACAAAGATAGTGTTTGTCTGGTTCTGACAAAGTTAACCCACACTATGAGGACTGAGCCAGTCCCCACAGTGTGGGTTATACATACATACTTGCACATACACATACACACACCCACAACCACACCCTCTCAGAGCCCAAGTTTAGTGTGGCGGAAGACTTTCACCATCTTGAAAATGCCCAAAGTGGGTAGGGTTAGCTGCATGAACTTGTACCCATTGGTTAGGGCATGCCTAAGAGTCACTTCCACCCACTAGCTCATGTCAGGCATAAATGTGGAATCTCCAGGCACCCCCTCCTGTGAACGCTACTGGACCTGAGAAAGAACAGAAGAGAGCTGCATCTGCTGTATGTGACCTGAGAGGAGCCCTGAAGGACTGGACCTGCTCCCTCTAGAAGCCAGGACAAAGACATGCATTCCAAGGGTCACAATAAGGCTGACCTCCTATTCAAGCTACAGAGATCCAACAAGCTACAAGAGGCCTTTCCTGCAACTGCCCAGCTGACCAATGCCAACTTGGCCTGGACTGGACCTTGCTGTTGAGCTCTGCCTGACATCCTATAAGTCTCTAAGTGCCTCCCCTGATGTCCCGGGGTTCTTTAAAAGTGTACTCCTGTGGTAGATTGGGACTTAAAGGACTAAAGTCAGTAGGAAAGATCTCTGACCAAGATGAACCTGGTTGGTGTATCCGACCCGCTCTCCATTGCTGACAGCGTCAAATTGCTCTTAGGTCCCGGTCTACTGCGATCATTGACTATCATATCACTTGGGCCTATTCCTGCTTAAAACTTAAAAAAAATATGTCTCCGGTTCCCCATATTCTCTATTTTCTTTATTACATTTTACTCTATCTTTCTAATTCAGTTTGGGATTTTTATTGTTTTGCATTTCAACTTTATTACAGTTTTGGTATTACATAAATACTTTACACATTGCCCTAAATGAAGCCTGTCTGATCTGTGCCATAGCTAACAGGTGTTTGAGCTCAGGCTAATTTAGTGGGTTTGAGGGTTCACCCTGACATGGGTTGTGATTATTCTTTGAGGTGGGTATTCCAATTATTTACAATCATGTTAATGAAAGGCAGTGCTGACAGCTGGCCTGTGAGTCCTGATGCCAAGAAAGGCTGCACCACTGTAAATTACGGCTCGGACACTTCCACAGCAACAGAGCACATTTCCCAGCTCCATATGTAAGTAACACACCCAGTCCTGGTTTCTAAATTGCATTCTGGTACCTTTTGTGCTTTTATTTCATTATAATACATGAAAACTTACAATCCTGTATAAAAACATGTAGCTAATTTCTTAATGACAGTCAAGTTGGGACCTCCCTAGTCACATGCTATAAGCAAATGACATAGTTGCTCTTCTATAATACTTTATTACAGCTGTGCTGTGACATCATGATACTTCTGCCAAAACCAGCAACCAGGATGAAAGGGAGGTCAAGAGCATTATTACAGCTGCAGTAAAATCAACAAGAAACAAAAACTGGCTTTTCCATCTTATCTGTGTTTTTAGCCACATGTTTACTTTTTGCTTGCTATAGTTCATTACATTAAAGAATCTCTCTGCATGTTAATACTCATTCTGAGCAAAAACCTTTTAAAAATCTGGCTTATATTAAACTGATTCGAATATGTTTTTGCATTAAATTACAAACTTCATTTTAATTTTGCACTACAGAATCCACTTTTATTCTTTATGTTCACAGCCTTACTAACTTTCTCACGTGAAAGAGTGAGGCACCAAGGATTTCAGCTTCTTTTATACGGGCGATCGTGTGACTATGTAACATAAGGAAAAAAATACCCACTGCTGTACATTAAAGGGACTTTGCATGTAGCCTTGGAGTTGCATGACCTTATACAAGAACTCAGCCTTCGATGTTGCTCCATTATATAGTCTCGGAACTCCTCTATGACTTTCCCTCATATTGTACCGCAGTGAGTACTTTATCCTATTTATAAATTCAGGACTCCGGTGGAAGAGTGCAAAAAAAAATCCTGATGTGGATAAAAATCCTCACACATGTCACTGGTAAATTTGTCCAACAGGCATAATTTTTCTGCCGCTGGGTATGTTGCTGGTAGTGCTTGGAGCAATTCAAATGCTTGGATGTACTTGAGGATATACCAGTAAATGTGTGAGTATGAATTGCAAATGCTTAGTTTAAAAGTAGACCTGAGAATGCAACACATTGCTACTTGCTGCAAAGGGTATACATTCACCTGTATGTTGCATTTTGACAGATATACATGAGACTGGGCCCTGCCCCAAGTAATATCCAGTCCATTTTTTAACCACACATGTGCTAGCACCATTTACAATGATTCTAAATACTCCTAATCTTGCCAAAAATGGAGCAGATGAATAAGTTAAAAAAGTAATTGCGCAGGAGCACACAATTTTGACAAATTGGAAGCCGGGATTAAAAAACATGTCTCCTTGTTCTATGTTTACAACTAGCCAAATAAACCACACCTGGGGTAGCAGTGATTTTGAGGTAAAGCCAAGGGACTGTCCTTCCCAGTGAAATGTCATTGTGTTGCGCACCCTGCCCAGCTTTAGAATACAGTGTTTATTTCCTGCATATTTAGGTGAAGTGGTAAAGCTGAGATTAGATGTCAAGTATCCTGGGGCCTGAAGAACGAAATTTCCATTCTGAAAAAGTTGTTGCAAATTGTACACTGATTTTTGTAAACTGAAAGGAATTTTGCGTACCGACCTATATACTAGCATGTCGGTTAATAAAATTCGGAATCGTAGTGGACTACAGTCTGACCTACCTCATCAGTATTCAAGAGGTATGTCATAAATTGCAACAAACTAGGATTAGATTCCACCATAGGGACGGAGTCCTGCTGGGGTCAACAGACCACCATGTCTGTGATCTCGTTTTAAATAAAGTCTTTTTTTTAATGCAGCCTCTTTTCCTTAAAGGAAAGGGGTCAGCGCTTAAAGCAAAACTTTTTTCGTTGCTTGTTTGAGAGTTGGCAGTGTTCCTGTGGGCCACTGCCTGCTCCCCCACAAACTTTTTTTTCACATTCACAAAGGGACAGTGGTTTCAAGGGGACCCCTTCTCATTTGTGAATGGGTTATCAACTCCTTTGAGGTGTCAGTAAACTTTCAATGTTTTGCGACCAGATTCCAGTCATAAAAACACACTGATACATCTCTTAACAAATTGTTATTTGGAATGGACGCGCCAAACACCCTTTCAAAATAGCGATTCATTGTGGGTTTTGTTAGACCTGGCATCATTGGCGTGGTTTCCCCTGACTTTTTCCCTTCTGACCACCTATTTTATTGACTTCATTTTTGCTGGCTTTAAGATTCTGAGCACTTTACCACTGCTAACCAGTGCTAATGTGCATTTGCTCTGTACTCTAAAAATGGTATCATTGGCTTGTCCAGAATTGGCATATTTAATTTACTTATAAGTCCCTTCTAAAGAACCCAGCGCCTGTAAATTAAATGCTACTAGTGGACCAACAGAACTGATTGTGCCACCCAATTCAATAGCCCTTCAAACATGTCTGAGGTCTGCCACTGCAGAGCCTGTGTGTGCAGTTTAAACTGCCATTTCGACCTGGCAAGTTCACCTACTTGCCAGGCCCAAACCTTCCTTTTTACTACATCAAAGTCACCCCTAAGGTAGGCCCTAGACAGCCCTGAGGGCACTGTGCCATGTATTTAAAACGTAGGACATGTACTTTTAAGTTTTACATGTCCTGGTAGTGAAAACCTATTACATTTGTTTTTCACTACCGCAAGGCCTATCTCTCCCATAGGTTAGCATTGGCATTACCTTGTTACAGTTTATAAGTGCAATTTCCAATTGGGACAAGATACAAATTTCGAGTTTGCTGTCTCTGGGCTCACAATTTAAAATCACAACTTATGGTGAAGTCGGATTTAAAATTGTTAGTCTGAAAAAGCCACTTTTAGAAAGTTGGCATTTTCTTATTCTCACCATTCTGTGCCTCTGCCTGTCTCTGAATACATGTCTGAGGTGGGTGACAGCTGGGTTTTGTGCATTCCCTCTAGACAGTCACACACAAAGGGAACTGGGGTGTGACAGTCACACCCTGATAGACCATCACCAGGCTGATGGGCCTTCCTGAGCTAGATTGGGAGGGAGGAACTGCCACATGCACATGAATAGGGATGTGCTGTTATATTCCATATAGGTATCATAACCTAGGCCCCGGTAATCTCATTACCCGCCACCTATATTCTCTCCCTACATTACACTTGTCATGGTTTACAGGGACTGACCTTTTTCCTAGATATTACACTGCATTCAGAACGCGGGTTTTCCCTAGTTTGAAATCTCATACATTATGCATGAGGGTTCTTGGAAGCACAGCAGGACTGCCATCTCCTGTATAAAATCTATGTACAAAGTTCATGCCCGACGTCATCCTTAGGCCGACACAGTAATACAGCAAGGTAGGACCCCTGGGGAGACCTATGGATATATATACATCACATCGTGCTAAGATAGACAGAGGAGACCGAGACTTCCCGGCCAACACACTGACCAGAGACGCTGAGGTTCCTCCACGCAGACACTCCAGCTCGCAGTGGTCTAACATCCCTCGCGAGGTGTCCAACTCGAGACCAGGACAGGGTCCCACAGTCTCTCACTTCAGGTAATGGTGTTGACTAAATCCTAGAGGGATTCTTGGCTTAACACCTACATACATGCTAGGTACACTTAGGCACATCTAGTTAGGGAGGCATCGTAGGAGTACGCATCTTTTATCATGTGTTTTATATATTCATATATATTCATGACTGTAGTAAGATGGTAGAGCTATACCATCCATTTACCTTTATCGTACTGCTAATCATCTATATCTTATACTGCCTAACGGTTGTTGCAGCTCATCTATTCTACACCAGAATAACAACTGTTCAATAAATTCTTATTGAAAATGCCCAGCCTGTTTATTCTGTGTATTTCTCTGAGACAGACTAAGTGAGCACGAGTGACTGAGCAAAAAGTAGTATATTGTTTCCACGGTCCTGAGGGATCAGGGTTGTCATGTTTGATGGTTGCCAGGAACTACTCTCTCCTTGGTAAGAGGAGATTCTAGTGGCACTGTGAGCTAGTCGGTAGAAGAAGGCCAGCATACCCGGTGGGGGTGATCAGAGTTTGTCTGATACCAATTCTACAGTGTATGTTGTCTAAACGCGCAGATCATGTACCTGTACATTTTTCATAGGAACTACACGACATGGCACCGCCAACGTTGGTTGGGTACTTATTTAATAGTAGAATCTGAGTAGTTCAGTCGTGCTATTCTCAGAAATCCCTATTCACAAAACACCAGAGACGTCTGGAGTGGGTAAGCTAAACTCCGCCACAGCTGAGTAGGAAAAAATACTATTTATTAGCTGTTGGTTAATCAAGCTTGAAGAACACAGTGTTCCTAAAATTGTGTGTTAGACTTGGCATCTTTTGGCGTGTTTCCCCTGAGTTTTTGCTTTCTGACCTCCCGGTTTTGACTCTGTTTTTGCTGGCGTAGTGTTTCTGCGCACTTTTCTCACTGCTGATCAGTGGTAAAGTGCAAGTGCTCCTGTGGTAAATTGTGTTATGGATTGGTGTTTCCATGATTGGATATTTGATTTACTTGTTAGTCCCTAGTAAAGTGCACTGAGTGTGCCAGGGCCTGTGAATCAAATGCTACTAGCGGGCCTGCAGCACTGATTGTGCCACCCATGTGAGTAGCCCTGAAAAGGTAACTCAGACCCACCATTGCGGAGTCTGCGCGCTGTTTGTAACTGCCATGTCGACTTGGCCAGTGCACACACTTGCCAGTCCCTCACCTTCCCTTTTCTTACATGTCAGCCACCCCTAAGGTAGGCCCAAGGTACCCCTGTGGGCCGGGTACAGAGTATGTGAAAGGTAGGACATGCCCTGGTGTGTGTGGCATGTCCTGTTAGTGAATTACGGCCAATTTCGTTTTTCGCTATTGCAAGGCTACCTGTTCCCCATAGGACAGAATGGGGAGTTTGTTTATAACATCTTATAAACATAGTTGGCCGGGGAATTAGGTTGGAAAATAAAGTTTAGTATGCCTGAACTCAGAATCTAAAGATGCATCTTTTAGTGAAGGTGATTTTTACATTCTGTGTTTGAAAATACCACTTTTAGAAAGTAGGTATTTTCTTGCTCAGTCATCCCGTATGCCTCTGCTGGAATGTGGATTGCCTGTCTGGGTTTTGGATGACAGAAGGCTGGGGAGCAGGAGTGGCTCCAGATAGTCTAGGTGGGTCAGGAAAGGACTGAATAGACCTGGGCTGCAATTGGGGCAGGGGGAGGAGATTTCCTTGCACCTCAAAGGGCCTGGTCTGCCTCTGACCATGCTGTCTCCACCTCCTGCCAGGAAGTCACACCAGAGAAGGCAGAACTGGTTCTGGCTGGGCACAGACACTCTCTGCCTAAGAGATCAAAGGATTTTGGGATATAAATACTGGGGCCCAGACCCCTGACTTTTAGAACTCTTTTGGACCAAGAAGACTGCCAAGAAGAAGAGCTGGAGAAGCTGTGAGGAGGAACTACCACTTTGCTGTGTGCTTTGCTGTGTTGGCCTGCAGTGGCTGCTTCTGTCTTGGGCAGTGAAAGGACTGGACTTTCTGCAATCTACTTTTGTGAGTTTCTCCAAGGGCTTGAGGTAGAGCTTGCCCCCTGTTCAAGAAGTCTCAGGAACAGCAAAGACTTCAAGCTCTTCTGCCCTCAGCACTGGGGACTGTGTGTTTTGTGCTGCAACAGAAGAAAAGCAACCCGACGACGTTGACGACGCCGCTGCTGACTCCGTGTCCTGAAGGCACCGCAGAGGGCACCGCTGCAACACCGTACCGCGCCGACGACGCCTGCTGACGCCGCCACTGAGCCGCTGCTCACACCGCGACCTGTGGGCACCGCACTCCACACCGCCTCGCTTCACGATGACGCCTTGGTATCCCCGACGACGCCGCTCCATGCCAAAATCTACGCCTCTGCTTGCACCGCGGTTCGAGGGCACCGCTCGTAAAGTTACATGACGCACCGCCCTCATACCGCACCGCAGCCTTGACCTACCGACGCCGGCGCCATCGACTCCCGTTCGACAGCCGACTACAGCGCTTCAGCAACGACGACGGCGCTGCTTGCACCGCGACCTGCCAGCACTGCGACGAGCACCGCATTCACTTCGCACCGCGACCCTGGTCTCACCGACGACACCATCTGGCGCCGCCACCGAGCCGCTGCTCGCACCGCGACCTGAGGGCACCGCACGCCGCACCGCTGCACTTCGCACCGCAGCACCCGACGCCTACCGACGCCAGTGCTCCTGACTTCAACAGAGAGGAGTTCGATCTGCAACGCATGTGACTTCGAGGGCCCCGACGACTCCTGCACCGACCTCCGGAACCAACGCCTGCGGACGCCGTGCTTTCGGAAGCTCAACGAGAGGTCGCCGACGCCCTGCATTTCTAAAAGGTACCGTTTGCGGGTCTTCCCAACACCGTAGCTGGCCCGCGACGCCGCGGTCAGCCAGAACTGTTTGGATTTGTTCGTTCACGACGCCGTGATAGCCCCGGACGGAACTATCGACATCAAGGAACTGTTTTTCAAGCATATTTTGATAACTGGAGATTTTTAGGTTTCGCCTAGCGTTGCTGCGCACATGCGCAGCTCGCTCGGCGAGATTTATTGCTAATCAGTACTTTTATAAAAGGGCTTTAAGCCCCGCCCCTCATTTCCATTGGCTGGCGTCACCGTTTATGCTAAACGGTGGCCTGCCATTGGAAATGAGCTATCTGTGTTGCCTCCCTTTCGCTTTTTTGTCCGGCCCATCCGGACTGGATCGCCTGCATTACGGCTGTCGTGACGAAGTTTCTTATCAGAAGCTTCGTCACGCTGCCTTGCACGCGCCAGTCCGGCTCTCTGATTGGGCCGGACAAAAAAGGAGACATGGCGCCGCGTGTTTATTTTTGCATCTCGCTTTCACTTTAAAGTGAAAGCGCGATGCAAAAATAAACAGCGGATGCCTGCGTGTTTATTTTTGCATCTTGCTTTCACTTTAAAGTGAAAGCGAGATGCAAAAATAAACAGCGGATGCCTGGCGAGCGCTTGTCTTCGTTTACCTTTCGCGCGTCCGCCGCACGCACTCGCCCCCGCTTTTGTCGACTGTGAGACATGTCTGAGGGGCCTCAGACACTGAACTGTGTGTGTGATCCTCGCCTGGGAGTTGTTGTGTCCCAGGCACGGATCGGAATGTTTGTGTTGCGCACACACAACCCTTGAAGCAGGGAGGGCGTTTAAAGCACACGCAGCCTGCTGCCCTTTCAACCTACAAGCCTGCAGGGCTAACGGGGCCTTCAGGTTTACCCTGGCATCCATGGGGGACTTATTCTCAAAGGCTTGGTATCTGCATGAGGGTAGCGCCTTCTCTTCCCCCAATGGTGCTGTGCTGAAGCGCTGTATGGTTTCCACAAGGTGCCCGTTGTTTGAGCTGCCTCTCTGTAGTTGTCTTTTACGTACTCCAGACTGCCTTAGAGAATGGGGTGATTCCCTCTCTTGGGAGTGAGCTTGTCTAGCGTTGTACTAAATCACCCTTTAATAACAGGACTTACCACGCAGCTGAACAGCACCCGTTCGATTGACTGACTATACCAATGCACTCTCCGTTGTGCGCTTCTCCCCTGCCCCGTATTGCTCTCCCCTTCGTGTACAGCTTTTTACAACTTCTCACCCCGGCCCGCAGCCATTTTTTATGTTTATTTTGCGCTTTCATGCTACAAAAAATATTATTTTTTTATTTACTGATCTAAGTGGTGTTCGCCATTATAGCACCCTTTAGTTAGATTTACCTCGTATTAAGGCTAATGACAGCAGGACAGTGCTATACAAATCTCTCATAATATAACCTAGCCTGCATGTGAACATGGGGCCTGCAGGTGAGAGACAACTCCGCAGCAGCTGCCTTCGCCGGCTGAGTTGCCTTGCCGCGCGGCAGTCACTCCGGGACGGGTAAGCTCTGTTCAGTGGCTCCAATCGCAAGGACGAACCTCGGGAAGGGGCGGGGGGGGAGGAGGGCTCCGGAGTCTGGAAGTCCTGCCGCCCGGCCGGAGGTCTGCGAGCTGCTGCCTTTATTTGCCAGCGCTTGGGGGGCCCGGGCTTTACCCCCATGGCGCTAATGAAGTGAGGGGAAATGAGATTACGGAGCGGAGCAGAGTTTATCACGCCTCCTCCCGGCCCCAGTAATTGTATGAGAAGTTGCCAGCGTGGACACCCCGGCCCCGCTGGCCCTCTGAGCACCGCCATCTAAATAAAGGTTGAATGCTGCATTCTTGATGCGCTGCCCTCAGCGTGGCATCGGAGCGGGCCCGCGCACGTTAATGTAATATTTATATGGCCTGCATTCTGCCCACGGACAGGCACCCCAGTGCAGGGGGCACAGGCTGCCTGTCACGGGCCTCCCAGGGACCCTAGTACAATACCACGTTTATACAGTTTTTTTATTAGTTAGAGATTTACACAACATTATAAGCCGCCTAGGCCGTTTTAGGCCTCTAGATGCAAGAAAGCAACAGAATCAGGATGATGGTGAGGCGAGAAAGTGACCCCGAGGACCTTGGAATCCAGTCGGATGCACAGGCGGGGCACAGATCCACCCTCCTCAGGCCGTGCCACGCTCAGGTTGGGCAGTAAATTGAACACACGGTTGTGTAGCTCGGGTTCAACAGTTTACTAAACTGAGGGTTGTGAGATGAGATTCAGTTCTAAGCTAACGTCTAAGATCATTCCATGGTCTCGGGCCCCGGATCCCAGCAGATCCTCCTCTGTGCGGATCCTCCTCTATCTTCTTTGTAGATATTCCTCCGCCTCTGTGCAGATCCTTCTCTGTGTGGATCTGCCTCTGTGTGGATCCTTTTCCCTCTTCTGTGCAGCTCTTCCTCTGTGTGGATCTACCGCCCTCCTTTGCACGAATCTTCCTCCCTCTTCTGTGCAGATCCTCCACTGTGTGGATCTTCTTCTGTGCGGATCCCACTCCCTCTTCTTACGGATCTTCCTTCCTCCTCTGTGCCGATCCTCCTTCCTCTTCTGTGGGCCACTGAATCTATGGAAAGTTTGCTCCGGGCCACTGGATGTATGGCGAGTCTGCTCTGGGCCACTGGTCTGTGGAGTGTCTGCTCTGGGCCACTGGATCTATGGAGAGTCTGCTCTGGGCCACTGAATCTGTGGAGAGTCTGCTCTGGGCCACTGAATCTATGGAGAGTCTGCTCTGCGCCACTGGATCTATGCACAGCAGGTACACTCCTCTACAACATAGCCTAAACACATTGGCAAAGCCAATAAGTCTGGCAAAACACTTATAAGGTCCCAAAGGCGAGACCTATTGGCTATGCCAATGCTTGTTAAGTACTGTATTGTGAATTTTTATCGTTTTTGGTCTTGTCTTAAGTATATAAAAATATTGGATATTTTTCTAAACTGGTGCGGTGTCCTTTTGTAGTGCTTACACTGTATTACTGTTGGTTATGTGCAAATGCTTTACACACTGCCTGTAAGATAAGCCTGACTGCTCGTGCCAAGCTACCAAGGGGGTGAGCAGGGGTTACTTTAGGAGTGTAACTCCCTTATCCTGACTAGAGTGGTGGTTTCTGCCTGGCTTTGGCACATGCCCTAGCCTACCAAAAATCCCATTTCTAACATTGGTTGTCAGCGGTGAGGATAGGACTTGCGTTTGCACTTGACTTACAGTGATTGGTGTGCACTACTACCGTATCGCAGACCATTACGTGCCACATACTGGTTCTTTTTGGCCTATTTTTGATCTTGCCAGTTTGAACTTGCTACATCATCATGCCTGAATCAAGAGCATCATCTATCGCATCCCTGGAAATTGCCTTTGAGGAGGATAGGTTGGAATCCTACAATGTTAGGGAATAGAAATCAATTTGCAAAAACCTAAAAGTCCAAGTAAGAGGCCTCACAAGGAAGGAGGAGCTACGAAAGGCGCTGAGGGCCTGGGTAGCAGCCAGACATGCCAGCGAGCAGTCTGGTGATCTCAGTGGAGAGGCGAAGGAGCCTATTCCTAGGGTGGATGTGCTTTTGGGAGGGGGGGAACCCTCTAGGCCAGGCAGCAGTGGCCTGTCCCCAGGAGAGCTGGAGGACAGGCGGGAAGCAAGTAGAGTTGCAGTAGAACTGGAGAAGCGTAAGTTAGCCATGGAGGAGAAAAGGATGATGTTAGAGCATGAGTTCCGGATAAAGGAGCTGGATCAGAGGAGTAGAGCCAGCTCAGATGGTGGCAGCAACCCGTCAAAACAGGCAGACAGGATTGTGCACATCCCTAAGAATGTAGGCAAAGAATTCAAGAAGGGGATGACATACAAAGGTGGTTTCAGGGTTACGAGGCAGCGATACACATGAATGGGGTCCCTGAGGAGAATTGGGGAGCAGGATTGTGGCCTCTCTTCCCAGAAGAAGCAAGAGATACTTTAATAGCTTTGGGTAAGGGGTATCACCTCACCTATCCAGACATGAAGGACGCCCTTCTCACTAAGTATGGTCTCAATCCTGAAAAGTACAGGGATCAGTTCAGGTCCAGTAAGAAGTCAGATGCCAACACTTGGTTGGAATGTGTAGATATGTTTTGCAGGTCACTGGATGGCTGGGTGAAGGGCAGTAATGTGACAGATTTTCAGGGGCTCTACAATTTGATTGCATGGGAGCACTTGTCTAATCTATGTTTTGCAGATCTGCGCCAGCACCTAGTTGATAGTAAGCTGACTGACCCCAGGAAGCTTGCTATGGAGGCGGACCGCTGGGTGAGTACCAGGGTCCACAGGAAAGCGTATGGGGGAGACTCAGCCAAAGGTGGGCAGGGTCCCCAGCAGAAAAGTGGGGGGGACAAGGGTAAAACACAGGAGTTCTCTAAAGGGCCCCAAACTAACACCCAGGGTAAAGGTTCCCATCCCCCAGGAGATAAGAAACAAGGGGTCTCATCAGGAAAGCCTGCTGAGACCGGCCCCCGCAAGTGTTTTGCATGTGACCAGGTGGGTCACATGAAGGGGGACCGCAAGTGCCCTAAGGGGGCACAGCCACCCACCGGTGGGAAGTCCAAGGTGTTGGCTAGTGTAGCACTTGGGGAGGAGGAGTACCCACAGGAGGGTGGGGACCCCGCAGAAATGACCCTCGTCTCACTAGGGGACAGTGAGATGGTCCCAGGAAACCCGGTGCCCCCTAACACAAAGAAATACATCACCTGGGTGACCGTCAATGGGAAAAGGGTAGAGGCTCTCAGAGATACTGGAGCCAGTGTGACCTCAGTCCGGTGTCACCTGGTCTCTGAGAAGCAGGTAATCCCAGGGGCATTCCACCAAGTCATTGCGGTGGACAATTCAGAGCGCCAGTGTCTGGTGGCGCAGGTTCCCTTCGAGTGGGAGGGGGGTCTCAGGTCCCTTGAGGGTGGTTGTGAGCCCTTCCATGCCTGTAGATTGTCTGCTAGGTAACGACCTGGAGCAGTCCTTATGGAAGGATGTTGAGCTAAGGTCTCACTTGGAGATGCTTGGGTTGCCAGAGTGGGCATGCTTGTCCACTCGGTCAATGGCGGCCAGAGAGGGTGATCAAGAGGACTTGGAGCCTGAAACAGTGGCCCAAGTCCCTGCCAAGAGAAAGGGCAAGGGGCATGGGAAACCGGCCCCTGAAGTTCCCACGGACAGGGAGGAGGCGGACCTTGAGGGGGACGCCCCGGTGCCTACAGGGGAGCAGGTAGCTGAACTGGGGGACATCTCTGAGCTGACCCATTGGCAGCAAGAGGGGGGTCCCACCAGGGAGGAATTCTGCAAGGAGCAGAAGGAGTGCCCTTGTCTGGAGGGTCTGCGGCGGCAGGCTGCAGACCAGGCAGCTGGTGATCAGTCCGGATCACATTGGATCTACTGGGAGAATGATCTCCTGTACAGTGAGCCTAAGGTCGCTGAGTGTGGGTCAACCCATGTGCTGGTGGTACCCCAGCGCTTCAGGACCTTCCTACTGGGTCTGGCTCATGACGTGCCTTTGGCAGGACATTTGGGGCAGGACAAGACCTTTGACAGGCTTGTCACCCACTTCTTCTGGCCCCAAATGCGAAGGCAGTCAGATGGACATTGCAGGTCTTGCCAAACTTGCCAGGCAAGTGGTAAGAGTGGGAGGAAGGTCAAAGCTCCTCTCCAACCTTTTCCAGTGGTTGGAACGCCCTTCGAAAGGGTAGGGATGGACATTGTGGGGCCACTGGATCCCAAAACAGCCATGGGCAACAGGTACATCCTGGTCTTGGTGGACCATGCCACCCGGTACCCGGAGGCAATCCCTCTCAGGACAACGACGGCGCCAGTGGTGGGCCGGGCGTTAATGGGGATCTTTTCCCGAGTGGGGTTCCCCAGAGAGGTGGTTTCCGACAGGGGGACCAATTTCCTATTTATGACGTATATGACATCCCTGTGGAAGGAGTGTGGTGTAACCTACAAGTTCACCACCCCTTACCACCCACAAGGTAACCGTCTGGTGGAGAGATTCAACCAGACCTTGAAAGGCATGATTAAGGGTCTAACAGAACCCATGAGGTGTAAGTGGGACGTCCTCTTGCCGTGCCTTCTCTTTGCATACAGGAAGGTACCACAGAAGTCTCTTGGGTTCAGTCCCTTTGAGCTTCTGTATGGTCACCCTGTGAGAGGACCTCTGAGTTTGGTGAAGGAAGGCTGGGAGGCAGCTTCCAGGAAAGCTCCCCAGGATGTGTTTAGTTACATTCTGGCCTTCAGAAACCAAACTGCCCGCTTCAGGAAACTCGCGCAGGCGAACCTGGAAGCCAGCCAGGAAGAAATGAGGAAGTGGTATGACCAGAATGCCACTCTGGTCGAATTTCAACCTGGGCAAAAAGTGTGGGTCATGGCCCCAGTGGAACCTTGTGCCTTGCAGGACAAGTGGACTGGGCCATTTGAGGTGGTGGAGCGCAAAAGTGATGTCACCTACCTGGTGGATTTGCGGGCTCTAAGGAACCCTTTGAGGGTCCTCCACGTGAACCGCCTCAAGCCCCACTTCGAGAGGTCCGAAGTGAGCATGCTCTTGGCGACAGATGATGGGGTGGAAGAGGGGAGTGAACCTCTCCCTGACCTCCTGTCTACCAAGGAGCGCGATGGGTCAGTGGAAGGTGTGATCCTCTCCCCTACACTGACTCCAGAGCAGCAGAGCGACTGTCACCAGTTTTTGGGACAGTTTGCCCCACTGTTCTCCCTGACCCCAGGTGTTAGTCACTGGTGTACCCATGACGTGGACACCGGTGACAGCCCTCCTGTGAAGCACAAGATTTACAGGTTGACTGACCGGGTCAAGGCCAGCATTAAAGAGGAGGTCTCTAAGATGTTGGCGTTAGGGGTGATCGAGCCTTCCAACAGTCCTTGGGCCAGCCCAGTGGTCTTGGTCCCAAAGGCTGCTGCACCCGGTGCCACTCCAGAACTGCGGTTTTGTGTGGACTACTGTGGGCTCAATGCCGTCACCAGGACTGACACACACCCCATCCCCAGAGCTGATGAGCTCATTGATCGGTTGGGAGCTGCCAAGTTCCTCAGCACGTTTGATTTAACGTCTGGGTACTGGCAGATTGCCTTAATCGATGGGGCCAAGGAGAGGTCAGCATTTTCAACCCCAGAAGGACATTACCAGTTCCGGGTGATGCCCTTTGGGTTGAAGAATGCCCCTGCCACCTTTCAGAGGTTGGTCAACCAGGTGTTGCCTGGAGGATTGCAGTGCCGCCTACCTGGATGACATCGCAGTGTTCAGTTCCAGCTGGGAAGAACACTTTCAGCACCTCAGTGAAGTGTTGAAGGCGCTGCAGAGGGCAGGCCTCACGATCAAGGCCAGTAAGTGCCAGATCGGGCAGGGTTCGGTGGTATACTTGGGACCCAGACAGAGGTGAGGGCCTTCTTACGACTCACCGGGTACTACAGGAGGTTTGTTAAGGGGTATGGCACCATTGTTGCCCCCTTAACAGAGCTGACTTCCAGGAAGCAGCCCAAGAAGGTGATCTGGACTGAGTCCTGCCAGAAGGCTTTTGATGCCCTGAAGGCCGCCATGTGCACGGCACCCGTGCCCAAGGCCCCCGACTTCTCCAAGGAATTCGTCGTGCAGACTGACGCTTCAGAGCATGGAGTGGGAGCGGTGCTCTCACAACTGAACGAAGAGGGCCTAGACCAGCCTGTAGTCTTCCTTAGCCGGAGACTACTCCCCAGGGAACAGAGGTGGAGTGCCATAGAAAGGGAAGCTTTCGCTGTGGTCTGGGCACTGAAGAAGCTGAGACCATACCTGTTTGGGACTCACTTCCGGGTTCAGACAGACCACAGGCCCCTCAGATGGTTGATGCAAATGAGGGGTGAGAATCCAAAACTGCTGAGGTGGTCCATCTCCCTACAGGGGATGGACTTTACGGTGGAACACCGTCCTGGCACAGAACACGCCAATGCAGATGGTCTGTCCAGGTTCTTCCGCCTTAGTGAAGAGAACTCCCAGGAGGGTGGGCAGTTCTCACTACTTTCAGCTGGAGGGGACATGTGTTAGACTTGGCATCTTTTGGCGTGTTTCCCCTGAGTTTTTGCTTTCTGACCTCCCGGTTTTGACTCTGTTTTTGCTGGCGTAGTGTTTTTGCGCACTTTTCTCACTGCTGATCAGTGGTAAAGTGCAAGTGCTCCTGTGGTAAATTGTGTTATGGATTGGTGTTTCCATGATTGGATATTTGATTTACTTGTTAGTCCCTAGTAAAGTGCACTGAGTGTGCCAGGGCCTGTGAATCAAATGCTACTAGCGGGCCTGCAGCACTGATTGTGCCACCCACGTGAGTAGCCCTGAAAAGGTAACTCAGACCCGCCATTGCGGAGTCTGCGCGCAGTTTGTAACTGCCATGTCGACTTGGCCAGTGCACACACTTGCCAGTCCCTCACCTTCGCTTTTCTTACATGTCAGCCACCCCTAAGGTAGGCCCAAGGTACCCGTGTGGGCCGGGTGCAGGGTGTGTGAAAGGTAGGACATGCCCTGGTGTGTGTGGCATGTCCTGTTAGTGAATTACGGCCAATTTCGTTTTTCGCTATTGCAAGGCTACCTGTTCCCCATAGGACAGAATGGGGAGTTTGTTTATAACATCTTATAAACATAAATGGCCCGGGGAATTAGGTAGGAAAATAAAGTTTAGTATGCCTGAACTCAGAATCTAAAGATGCATCTTTCAGTGAAGGTGATTTTTACATTCTGTGTTTGAAAATACCACTTTTAGAAAGTAGGTATTTTCTTGCTCAGTCATCCCTTGTGCCTCTGCTGGAATGTGGATTGCCTGTCTGGGTTTTGGATGACAGAAGGCTGGGGAGCAGGAGTGGCTCCAGATAGTCTAGGTGGGTCAGGAAAGGGCTGAATAGACCTGGGCTGCAATTGGGGAAGGGGGAGGAGATTTCCTTGCTCCTCAAAGGGCCTGGTCTGCCTCTGACCATGCCGTCTCCACCTCCTGCCAGGAAGTCACACCAGAGAAGGCAGAACTGGTTCTGGCTGGGCACAGACACTCTCTGCCTAAGAGATCAAAGGATTTTGGGATATAAATATTGGGGCCCAGACCCCTGACTTTTAGAACTTTTTTGGACCAAGAAGACTGCCAAGAAGAAGAGCTGGAGAAGCTGTGAGGAGGAACTACCACTTTGCTGTGTTGGCCTGCAGTGGCTGCTTCTGTCTTGGGCAGTGAAAGGACTGGACTTTCTGCAATCTACTTTTGTGAGTTTCTCCAAGGGCTTGAGGTAGAGCTTGCCCCCTGTTCAAGAAGTCTCAGGAACAGCAAAGACTTCAAGCTCTTCTGCCCTCAGCACTGGGGACTGTGTGTTTTGTGCTGCAACAGAAGAAAAATCAACCCGTCGACGACGACGCTGCCGACTCCGTGTTCTGAAGGCACCGCAGAGGGCACCGCCGCAACGCCGCACCGCGACCCTGGTCTCACCGACGATGCCTGTTGACGCCGCCACCGAGCCGCTGCTCGCACCGCGACCTGTGGGCACCGCACTCCGCACCGCCTCGCTTCACGACGACGCCTTGGTAACCCCGACGACGCCGCTCCATGCCGAAATCTACGCCGCTGCTTGCACCGTGGTTCGAGGACACCGCTCGTAAAGTTACACGACGCACCGCCCTCATCCCGCACCGCAGCCTTGGCGTACCGACGCCGGCGCCATCGACTCCCGTTCGTCAGCCGACGACAGCGCTTCAGCAACGACGCTGCTTGCACCGCGACCTGCCAGCACCGCGATGAGCACCGCATTCACTTCGCACCGCGACCCTGGTCTCACCGGCGACGCCATCTGATGCTGCCACCGAGCTGCTGCTCGCACCGGTACCTGAGGGCACCGCACACCACACCGCTGCACTTTGCACCGCAGCACCCAACGCCTACCGACGCCAGCGCTCCTCACTTCAACAGTGAGGAGTTCGATCTGCAACGCGTGTGACTTTGAGGGCCCCAACGACTCCTGCACCGACCTCCGGAACCAACGCCTGCGGACGCCGTGCTTTCGAAAGCTCAACGAGAGGTCGCCGACGCCATGCATTTCTAAAAGGTACTGTTTGCGGGTCTTCCCGACACCGTAGCTGGCCCGCGACGCCGCGGTCAGCCCAAACTGTTTGGATTTGTTTGTTCACGACGCCGTGATAGCCCCGGGCGGAGCTATCGACATCAAGGAACTGTTTTTCAAGCATATTTTGATAACTGGAGATTTTTAAGTACTGTATTGTGGATTTTTATCGTTTTTGGTCTTGTCTTTAGTATATAAAAATATTGGATATTTTTCTTAACTGGTGTGGTGTCCTTTTGTAGTGCTTACACTGTATTACTGTAGGTTATGTGCAAATGCTTTACACACTGCCTCTAAGATAAGCCTGAATGCTCGTGCCAAGCTACCAAGGGGGTGGGCAGGGGTTATTTTAGGAGTGTAACTCCCTTATCCTGGCTAGAGTGGAGGTTTCTGCCTGGCTTTGGCACATGCCCTAGCCTACCAAGAATCCCATTTCTAACATTGTGCAAAACACCTTATCTTAGTTCCCTTGGAAAATACTTCTTCCTTTAAACAATGACTGAAGACGCGGATAACGCGGGAGGAGTTGTGCAAACTTGCACCTCACAGATGACGAGGAAGATGCAAATGCAATTCATATTGCAGAAAATATTAGAAATGCAGTCACCCTGAAACTGCTTGCGCATGGTTTAACACCTAGGGGTGGCATAGTAGCTTTCGTGATTGAGGCACAGGAATCATACAGAACAGAGGTATTTTATTTGTGGGTTACATTCCCAGCAGCAAATACAAGAACAAAAACATTTCACTTCTACACAGAAGGTGATGCACCAGCGGAATATTGTCCTAATGAGGACATTGAAGTTCCGCTCACGTACCAGGAACATTTATACTGGTTTAAAGACGCCCTACCCCATACAAGAAGAAGAGTAAGACTCGGCCCGCTCAGAAGAGAAGGGGCAACATGGCCAATATTAGCAGCCTACACACCACATCCTGATATCGAAACAATGCCAGGACCAGACTTACTCATACTTCACAAAAAATTAATAAAACTTTACAGAAACATGACGCAATACGTCATGAGGACACTTACGGACCAGCCAGCAATGGTAACAACAAACACAGCTCACGTTCAGATCACAGGGACTAAAATTACACCACAAACATTACATGCGGTAATGGGTAAAATGCCCGCAAAACGTGAACAAATGCCATTCTGGATAGCTCAGAAAATAACACAGCTAGAAGCAGTATTCCCAAATCCTAGCCCTTATGAAAAACACAGAATGCTGACAATTTGCTTACCCATGGGGATAACACCACAGATAGAGGATTGTACCTCTTGGGGTACAGTTTTCGCTGCCATATATACCAGAACTCACGGTATCCCGTCATTAGCAGTAATACCAGATGTATTAAGACAAATACAAACTGAGTACAGAGCAGAGCCTGCTCTGAACTTAGTGATGAAGTTACTAGGTAACTATGCCCAGGTATCAGCCATAATATTAGCAAATATTAAAGGGGAGGCAGCATCAGTGGCCATCCACCAACGCCTAAGGGAGTTCAGTCCTTTAAAACAGGAGCATGAACTACCCAAAATAATTGAAACTGCGTATGCAGAGTTAGGCAGGGACAGTTTGGGTGGAAAAGTGTTAAAACCACAACTGATGGGGAGTCCCGAGAAGGAGACTTTGAAGCAGACACCTACCTCTTTTAAAAAGAAGTGGGACAATAACAAAAAACAAAAAGTTAAAGAAAACAGATCTCAATCAAGAGGTAGATCTCCTCCACAGGAGCCCTCCGAAAAGAGGTATAACCTTAGGAATAGGGATAATATTAGGAAACCTGACAGGTATCAGGATACTGATACACGTTCCTCTCGTTCCTTTCAGGGTTCATCGAAAAACTCCGAGAGGGAAGGACGGTCAGACAGACAAGAAGAGCGTACAAAGTCCAGAGACAAGCAGAACGCTCAAGATTATACTTCCAAAAAGAAGATAAAGCCAAACCAAAACCACAGTTCAAAAAGAAGAAGGTTGCAGGTCTAAAGATCAGACATTACCAGAATTCTGAGGACTCGACTACTGAACGGGGAATGGGCTCTGACGATGCTAGACAGTGCAGCAGAAGTAACAATAGCTCACCAGAACCTGATGGAATTTCTGGTGACAGCGGACTTGAATGATTATATCACGGTGGAAACACCTGATACTAGGGTAAGTGTCCCACACAAACTATATGAAATTACACTCCAAATGGAGGGGGACAAATGCAGGACAGTTAAAGGTCTCTTTTGGGAGAACCTAACGTTTGGCTATGATATTTTGTTTGCTGAACAAGATTGGCCGCCAGCATTTGTCATGGATTGCCCTAGGGGAGAAACGGTAATTTTACCAGCATTCTCCGACCACGTTCCCAAATATTTAAAATATACATATGCGCGGGAGTCAGCATTATACAAAAACCATGTTGGATGGGATGAGGATTCAACCCACCACAAAATTCCATTAAAAAATACTCCTACTGCACAAAGGCAGTATCCAATCAAGCAAGAAACTAAAAAACAGGTCAGGGAGATCTTAGATCAACTTGAATACCAAAGAGTGATAGAAACATGCACCTCTCAAATGAATAACCCTTTGTTTCCCGTATCAAAACCGGACAACACATACCGTCTAGTGTTGGATTACAGACATTTAAACACTTGCACTAAAACATTTGCAGTACAGAATGCACACAGTGCCGCATTAATGAATAACATTGTGCGGAAAAAATACAAAACAACGCTAGATATCTCAAATGGATTTTTTTGCCAAAATATAGCGCCTGAGAGCAGATATTTGACAACATTCTCAGCGCTAGGGTCCCAGCAGCAATTTTGTCGACTCCCCCAGGGGTATAACAGCCCGGGGTTGTTTTCAGCCAGAGTAACTGAATTACTTCAAAATCTGGATGAGGAGGCATTGTCCTATGTGGATGATATTTATCTAACGGACGATGACCTGGAGGAACACTTGAACAGAGTGAATACCATAATTCAACTTTAAAAAATCGAAGATAGCCCATCCTAACGTCCTTTTTCTAGGATATGAGCTTTCAAGTGAAGGGAAAAGCCCGGCAGCTAACTTTTTAGAAAAGTGTGCGCTGCTCCAAACTCCAAAATCATTAAAAAACTTACAATCAATCTTGGGATTCTTGAATTTTGGCACAACATACATTTTGGATTACGCAGAAAGAGTGAAACCTTTCTATGATTTGATAAAACCTGACTTTTCGGTTAGACAGTGGACACAGGAACACACAGATACTCTTCGTTCCTTACAAGCTGACATGATAGCTTCAAAACACTTACAGACACTCGTAAATGTACGCAACCTGGTGATCCGTATAGTTGCGGGTCAATCTGGGTACACCTATCTAACATATAATGAACAGCAGTACAGACTGCTGTAGTTAAAGAGCCCTGGCTCAAGGGAAACGTATAATAGTCGTTACCCCGGTTCCAGCCTTAGAGGCTGCGACAAAGGCAAGCATTCCCAAAGCTAAAGCCTTACATCCAAGATGGATACAATGGGCTAATTCTCTCACTGCAACAGATGTAGAATACAGGTACGACCCAAATCTAAAAACACAAGCATTTCTGCAATACGAACAAGAATATCCTCTACCAAACAAAATAATGCCTCTAGATCAGTATGAATATATTATTTATACTGACGGTTCTGCGCAACCGGCCATAGGGAGCAAACAGCAATACAGCGCCGCGTGTGCTATCGTTAAAGGATGCATACAGGATGGAAAGTTTCATCCGAAATGCACAAAAACGCAGTCTCTAGGAGACTGCACAACGCAGCTGGCAGAACTAAAAGCACTAATACTGGCACTGGTAAATACGGATCGAGAATTCCCCACACTAATCGTGTGTGATTCCTTTTACTGTGTACAGTCATATAATGAATATTTACAGCACTGGGGACAATACGGGTTTAAAGATGCAAAAGGTGGCACAATAAAGCACAAAACGCTATGGGAACAGGTAGTGGAGTTGAAAAACGAACTACCAAGGACTCACGTGATACACACATTGAGTCATCAACGTGATGGCATTCACGTTGAAGGGAATTCATTGGCTGACAAAGCTGCAAAGGGTGCTGTACGAACGGCTTCCGTAGCTGCAATCACTCGTTCAAAAACGAGGATAGACGGTGAGATAATGGTTGCGATTATTGCCACACGCAATAACACAGCAGTACCGAAAAGATATCCACTCAAGTACTCCTACAAGTTAGATGCAAATAATGTTCCATTTGCTCAAATTCCAGGAGTGGGGGATAGAGTAATACCAAATATGGATCGCAGGTTAGGATTAATTCTGCCAGCTCACGAGGGTATAGGTTCTGCACACGCAGGAGTTTCTGCTACGGTTTCTCTATTGAAACAACACTACTGGTGGCCAGGACTAAGAAGGCAGACTAAGGACTACGTCTTGAAATGCGACATCTGTCAGCAGATGAAAGGCTCCACTGTAACACGTCCAGTGCAGACACCATTATTAATATCAGACAAAACCACTCGCGTGTGTTTATTTGGACCACTGCGGCCCCTTACAATCGGATGGGGCTTACAAGTATATCATGGTTGCAGTGGATTCCTGCTCTAGGTTCCTATGGGTGTGGCCCCAGTGCTCGGCTGACGCTCAAACTGTTATAAAAGATTTGCGAATCTTTATAGGGACATACGCAATTGGCACATTACATTCTGACCATGGCCCCTCGTTTAGCTCTAGGGCTTACAAGGAAGCTAGGGGAAGTTTGGATGTAGCATTGCGGTACTCCTCTCCGTACCATCCCAAGGGAAATTCGGTTGTGGAGAGGAAAAACTGGGACTTAAAGCAGTCTTTAACAGCTAGAGTATTAGGCTCGGGTGGAAATTGGGTAAAACATCTGTATGGAGTCCAGAGGGCATTAAACAATCAGCCAAGAAGCTCTCTAGGGGGGGGGGGTCACTCCTTATGAGGTCCTATTTTGGACGAGAATGTGGGTACCTGATCTTGATTGTGAAGGCACAGTGGCGGATGAAAAACCCTTTGACATCCATAAACGTTTGGCTGTTTTACAGGACCTGAACGAAAGCACGGCACTACAGAGTAATGTCCAGACGAAACGGACCGCCACTGGGGAAGTAAAAAGTGTCACGGCAAGACCTGTCTGGATCCCTAAAGTCGGGGATCTGGTCAGAGAAAAATAGCGGACAAAAAAGAATTTGGGCCATCATACAGAAAGCCTGTACCTGTCCTGGCAGTTGAAGGAACAAGAACAGTACTTCTGCCACCTCTTGCCGGTAAAAAGGAAAAAAGATTTGTCTCAATTGACCTAATCAAACCACACTATGTGGCTGATACTGAATAGTAGGCTGCATGGACTCCGAAGTAACAGACACCCTCCTCTCACAACTATACAAGAAGTTCAAACAGAAAGACTCATCACGTTTGAAGGGTCACCTGCACGGAAGGAAGGACTAAGCAACAATGCAATGGAACTCGTTCCTCTTGAAACTGAAGTTCAAAATGAGAACTCCACTGAAAGACAAATTTCAATTCGACCAAACTCGGATATCTACGTCAAAATGCCCCAACGAGAGCAAGCTACAGTTTCCACAAAACCTGCGGAACTACCGAAAATTGATCGAACTGCATCTGGCTATTTCATTGACTTTGACACCTTCTTGTTAGATCCAAGCGAACCAGAAACAACGACAGCCCAAAGAACTCGTCTACAGCGATTTAAAGATTTTCTGAACTTTCTTAAAAAGACTTACCTGGTATCACCTTGGGTGGAACTCTGGGTATCTACAGGAATACTTTTCTTTCTTTTCTGGATAGGCCTAGTAATAGTTTTTAGCATGCTTATTAATGGAACTTATCTTAGAGAAAGCGCTGCAGCACAAAAAGTGAATGTGATTCTGAAACCACATCTATCATCACATCGTGAAAAAAGAGACCAATCATCAGTGCACATTACAGCAGTTTCTATACCTGAGGGTATAGTATGGGACAAGGTTGATTTCAATATATTTGGCCCGACTGAACTTTTAAAAATACCACATTTATTCAAGATTTCATTAAATGATATCATTACCTCCAGTACATTTTCCTATGATTGGGATTATGAAACTGTAAATAACATGTTGTCTGATTTAGAGAAATCTGCTGCTTTTTCTAATAATGAAATGTTAGAGGACACATCAGACTTTGAGAAAATGTATTGCTATCAATATTATGGTCATCACTTTCTGCATAAATCTGCTAACCCTAGGAATGTTTTCACATATCACCAATGGGAACATTGGCCGACACCACCAAAAAGCAGTTAAAAAACATTTGCTCAAAACATTTCCGTATTTTTGGGGGTTTAACACATCAGACCCAGCCTCATATTACTATAAGGTTGCACCTACACTGGCACAGAAATATGTTGACAAACACCAAACAGATTTATTCTGCTTCCTTTATTGCCCAGTTGTCTGAACAAGGATTCAACCTATGGGAAGACACCATAGACTTAAAATCAGTCTGGGGTTCTAGAGACTGGCAAGTCCAAGGAACAGAGGCACTTTTTAGAGCCTGTCTTATTCCTCAACAAATAATGTTCTTGAATGAAACAATGCAACAAACTACCTGTCTTGGGTTAGCCTGGAATAAAGATTTGAATACACCTCGGGTGCCAGCACCATCACACACCGAGGATAACATAACATCACAAAAACAGGTTACAATAGATGACATTTTGCAAAGCAATAGATCAGACCCCGATTGGAAGGAATGGTTGGTTTCGCCCGTAGACACCAATTAGTGTCAAGAAAGATTCTTGGGTAAAACTAAAGGATTTAGTATTAATAGGCCAGATCCACGTTATGTGCAAAGACAACACCCAGGGGTAGTGACATCGTACAATGTTGGGAAGTTATGCCTCGATTGGCTTAAAACCTCAACACTCACACAGGTGAAACAACACTTATCCTTACTTTCACACAATATGGACCTACGGGATTTTTTATGAGGTCCTAGGAAGACACGTCACAAACGTTTCTATTATTCTGTCTACAATGAGATTTGGAAAATATCACAACAAGAGGCCGCGGAAAGATTACGAGAAATAGATCGTATAAACCTAGAGAAAGCTCTAGCAGTGGTCCACAATGGGTTAACGAAACTAACATCCAGAATATATTCAGTGGGCAACATTGTATCATCTGCTATTGATGTACTAGAACAAGATTTGTCCATATTACAACACGGGCAATCACAATTACGCTCTATTATGTTACTAAGCTGGACGCTGCAATCTTTGAGCGCAGGCGATGTGCCTTGGCCTTTCATAAACAGCACGTTTTCCTCTTACAATCTGACGGAAAAACAGATAGAAATGGCACAAAGGGGAGCAAAGTATACAATGCGCATTGAAAAACTGGACAGATTAGCCTTCACAGTGGCAGAATCACCGTCCACAGAATGGTTAATCCATGGCCACATAACTCTTCCGGTCACTACTTTTCAATTTCAATATTGCCTTGAACAAATGCAGGCAGGCAGGCAGGCAGGCAGATATGAAGAAATGGGTAGGGAATTCATCAAGGAATCTTGGGAATTACAGTACAGGTTCCGATGCCGGAGTGGGGAAAAAGAAGTGTTTTTAAGCGGTACAAACTGCGAGAATACTTTAGGTGGATCACTTATATGCCAGGATATAATGCTTCATGGGGCCTGTGATGGTTCAGTGGCAAACTTGTCCTGTCACTTAAAGGGTGCCCCAGCTACCGTGATCACTCCAGTGTTCGGGCTACTTTCAAATGGGAGTTACTTGATGCTGAACGATCAAGGTTGCTGTAGGATGCTTCCGGGCATCGTATATCTGGTAACTGTGAGTTCCAGGGTTACTTGCTGTATGCAAGTATTGTTTCCACTGACACATACAGTCACGGAGGCGCCGTTATGGCCTTCGCTAAATGTTTTATTAATACGGTTTGATACATTGAGCAGAATGAAAGCCATGCTTATACAGAAACCTGTGCCCTTAACCTCCGCTCGAGAGACTTTTGATCTTCAAGTAGCAAGGTCTTCGGCAGAGACACAGGCACTTATACGTACAAATTGCCCTTTCCATTTCGCAGAAATGGTAAATCGTATCTTTAACATGTCTGATATGACAGGCATTGTCCACCTATTTAAGACCATAGGTTCGGGACTATTAAGCACCTTTCAGACGGTCCTCGGAGTTGTACCAAACTTTATACACTCCGTATTTGGAAGCATCTTTGGAGGGCTGCCACTGATCCTGTTTCTGATAGCAGGTATCCTGATTGTCGTTTTTCTGCTACGCAATGGACGTCCCAGTCACCAAGGAGATGGAAACAGTACTCCTGGAGAGAATATACAGTGATCGCATGGTACAACTTCTAGGCACACCACGCCTAAGAGAACTAAGTACTTCTTGGTTCTTGTCATTTAGACCAGTCTGGATGGACTGCATCTTACCTGTCCTTCGATGCCTGTTTTGCGGAGAAGAATGCGTGTTGGATCTCTGTCTGACACTCCCATCATGTGCGCAACCGGACTTTGATGCTTTACTTGACCCGATAACGGCCCTTGTTCTGCAGTGTCCCCAGAGTATTCCCATGTTGATGGCAGCATTCCTAGAGCCACCACAGGTAGTATCTGCTCCTGTTGGTATGGACACTGCCTCCTCCTCTGACACCCAGGCCTTGGATGGTGCACAGGCTGCCTTAGCACCGGCTCTGGACAGTACGGAAGATCATCTGTGCTCAATTGACATAATATGCAAGGTGTTACAGGAACCGCCAGCTGCGGAAGCAAGCAACGAGAATGTTGCGTCTACCAGCCAGGACACATAAACATTTGACTCATTTGGCCCGTCGTGTGCTGAGAAAAAATTCGACCTTTTGGAAAGCAAACAGAAAATTGGAACTCCATATCAAAATTGACATTCTTTTGAGCATGCATGGCTTTCAAATGCTTGTAGTAGTTCAAACTATACCTACAGACATATTAGAGCTATAGCTTAGGTGTCAATTTCCACTTTTTAGAATTTTTTTAGAACAATTTTTTAACGTTTTAAACATTGTTTTTAAGCATAAAAAGAAACTAATGTTTTTACTGTTTGCGTACCAGTATCTAGTCAGCATAGTAGTACGCTTAGAATTTAACTATGTCGTCCATTCGGAAGAGGAGTGGGTGTTATATTCCATATAGGTATCATAACATAGGCCCCGGTAATCTCATTACCCGCCACCTATATTCTCTCCCTACATTACACTTGTCACGGTTTACAGGGACTGACCTTTTACCTAGATATTACACTGCATTCAGAACACGGGTTTTCCCTAGTTTGAAATCTCATGCATTATGCATGAGGGTTCTTGGAAGCACAGCAGGACTGCCATCTACTGTATAAAATCTATGTACAAAGTTCATGCCCGACGTCATCCTTAGGCCGACACAGTAATACAGCAAGGTAGGACCCCTGGGGAGACCTATGGGTATATTTCTATTTCTATTTCTATTTGAAAGATTTCTAAAGCGCGACAGGTGCCCCAGCCAAGAGGCGTCCCGGCGCTAACAGCAAATAGGAGACCACAACGCAGAGGGGGGCCAGAAAGGCCTACACCGTGGGAAAAAGGAAAGTTTTAATAGCTTTCCTGAATTCAAGAAAATTACTAAGGCCTCGAATATGGAGGGGCAGTGTGTTCCAGAGCGTCGCCGCTCTATACCGAAAAGAGCGCCATCCGGCCCGAATCCTCCTAACTCGAGGGACCACTAGCAAATGTTGGCCCATAGAGCGAAGCTGACGGGAGGGTACATAAGGAGAGAGCAAGCCGGTCAAAATGTTAGGGGAGGCGAACTTCAAGATTTTAAAGGCTATACAAAGAGCCTTAAACTCGATCCGTCTAGCCACAGGCAACCAATGAAGACGGCGGATAGTGTTGGTCACTGAACAAACTCTACGTAGACCAAGGAGAGATCTAGCTGCGGCATTCTGTACTCTCTGTAGTCTATGTACTTCCGCCTTATTGGCCCCCAGGTACAGAGAGCTCGCATAATCAAGCCTAGATGTAATCAGAGCCTGAATGATGATCTGTCTGGTCGGAGCGTCAAAAAACCCCAAGATCGGTTTGAGTCCACGCAGCAAGCCAAAACAGGTACCCGCCACCTTTTTCGTTTGAATCTGAAAATTGAGGGAGGCGTCCATCCAAACCCCCAAGTTCTTTACAACCTGTTTGGGGGGGGGCGGGGGGCGTTCCTAGAGTCGTAGGCCACCAATGCTCATTCCATAGCCCATGATCCTTACCCACCAGCAACACCTCCGACTTGCTGGCGTTCAGTTGGAGGCAGTTAGTTGTCATCCACGCAGCAACTACAGCAAGATCGTCTTGAAACTTAAAGGCGTCCTGCTTAGAGTTGCTCGAGAGGGCTACCACCAGCTGAGTGTCGTCGGCGTAGGAGACCACAGTCAGTCCTCTGCTCTTGGCTACTGCAGCCAAAGGTTGTACATACAAATTAATGAGCAGAGGGCTCAAAGAAGAGCCCTGTGGCACCCCTTGCTGGATGGAGAAAGTGGGCGAGGAAAAAGGGGGAGCAATCACCTGGAACGACTTATCAGACAGAAATGACGCAAGCCACTTCAGAGCAGAGCCACCAATGCCAGCCTCTACCAGGCGGCGCAACAGGATTGCATGGGACACAGTGTCAAATGCGGCACTGAGATCCAGAAGGATCAGTGCCGATGTCTGCCCTGCGTCCAACGCTGTCCAGAGATGTTCTGTCACCGCCAGAAGCGCCGACTCTGTGCTATGGCCGCGGCGAAAACCATTTTGTGAGGGATCTAGACTATTATTGGTGGTCAGATGGTCTGAAAGGAGTGAGTTGATATATGCCTCCGTGATCTTAGCAGGCCATGGTAGCAACGAAATCGGCCTGAAGTTTTCAGGTTTTTTAGGGTCCAGTGAGGGTTTTTTAAGCAATGGTATCACCCTAGCCTGTTTCCATGCTGAAGGCACGACTGCTAAACTAAGCGTCATGTTAATCACTTGTCCAAGGAGAGGAGAAATAGTGGGTAGAATTTTCCTGAAATGATCAGGTTTCAATGGGTCGGCCGGGGAGCCAGACTTAATTTTGGCACAAAGAGCGAGTAAACGATCCGGCTGAATAGGAGGAAAAACCTCTAGAGTAGCGTAGGTAACATTATTAGATATCTCAAGTCAGCCGGTTTAAACCGGATATAAACATCACATCTTGCTAAGATAGACAGAGGAGACCGAGACTTCTCGGCCGACACACTGACCAGAGACGCTGAGGTTCCTGCACGCAGACACTCCAGCTCGCAGTGGTCTAACATCCCTCGCGGGGGGTCCAACTCGAGACCAGGATGGGGTCCCACAGTCTCTCACTTCAGGTAATGGGGTTGACTAAATCCTAGGGGGATTCTTGGCTTAACATCTACATACATGCTAGGTACACTTAGGTCCATCTATTTAGGGAGGCATCATAGGAGTACGCATCTTTTATCATGTGATTTATATATTCATATGTATTCATGACTGTAGTAAGATGGTAAAGCTATACCATCCATTTACCTTTATCGTACTGCTAATCATCTATATCTTATACTGCCTAACGGTTGTTGCAGCTCATCTATTCTACACCAGAATAACAACTGTTCAATAAATTCTTATTGAAAACGCCCAGCCTGTTTATTCTGTGTATTTCTCTGAGACAGACTAAGTGAGCACGAGTGACTGAGCGAAAAGTAGTATATTGTTTCCACGGTCCTGAGGGATCAGGGTTGTCATGTTCGATGGTTGCCAGGAACTATTCTCTCCTTGGTAAGAGGAGATTCTAGTGGCACTGTGAGCTAGTCGGTACAAGAAGGCCAGCATACCCGGTGGGGGTGATCAGAGTTTGTCTCGGTCACCAATTCTACAGTGTATGTTGTCTAAACGCACAGATCCTGTATATTTTTTATAGGAACTACACGACAGTGCCTGTCCCCACACATAGAGTTGCATACCCCCCTGTAGTGAGTCTGGAGCCAGGGCATGAAAGGCAGGGACCTTGTGTACTTCGAAGGCTTCTTTGAAGTTACCCCCACTTCAAAGGCACAACTGGGTGTAAGTACTGGACCCCTGACACCACCAACTCAGTACACTTCTGGATCTGAGAACATTCTGGCAGGCAGAAGGACTGCTGTTCTGCCAAGAGAGACTGCCACTCTGCTGAACTGCTTTGCTGTGTTGGCCTACTGCCTGCTGCCTCTTGCCTGGGAGTGAGAAAGACTGGACGTGTATCTCTACATCCTCCTAGAACTTAAGTGACTCCAAAGGCTTGCTGGCTTGCCTCCTGTATTGAAGTCTCAGGGCCATCAAAGACTTCCTTCACCTCTGCTTCAGCTGCTGAACTCTGCTAACTGTGAGTCCTGCCATGCCAAGAGGTACCAATCCAATCCTGGGCCTTGAAAGTGGTGAGTTCTGCAGCTGATTTTCTACAAAAATCTTCAGATTTTGCGCTGATCTGAATCGACGCAGTGCCTTCCGATGCAATACCGCTTAGAGGACATCCCTTCGCGGCTTAACAACGACGCGGGACCCGATTGCGAGGCTCGACGATGACGCAACGCCTGCATTGTAAGGGTTTTGATGACGATGTGGGACCCGACTGCGCGGCTTGACGATGACACATCTACACGATTGCGTGGATCGGAACTGACGCATCGAGTCTTTGACGCCGATGCTTGCTTCATCTGAGGTACTTTTTCAGCTGGACATGCGTGGGTCCTGTAGCCAGCCTGCACTCCAATGCGGTCAGCCTGAACTTTGGATTTACCCCAGTCCAGTGTGACCTCACGTAACCTCTAAGCGTTATTTGCTTTTAAGCACTATATTGGACTTTATTCTTTAAAAATTCATATCTCAAGTTGTTCTTATTGGGTTTTTGTCATTTTAGTCTTGTTTTACTCATAAAAATATTCTTTACTTTTCTAATCTGGTATGGAGTCTTTCTGTGGTTTTTCACTGTGTTACTGTAATTAAAGTGTTGCACAAATTCTTTACACATTGCTTCTTCACCCCGTTCCACTGACTGGTTGTCCATGCCAGAGGCTGCAGACTATGTCCAGTCACACCTCTGAAAATGGTCTGAGAGAGAATTAGGGACCTGGCTTTGGACCAAATGTCCTCATTGGTCCCTACCAGGGTCGGTGGCAGAAACACCTGAAATTGATCCTAAAATGGTAGCATTTATGTGAAAATTTGTGAAGGATGCCAAGAAAGGGATAAATCCCACCTGGCGTGGCTGTCAGGACAAATTATTGGACATCTCTGGCCCACTTATAAAGATTCTGAAGTTAGTTTACCAAGCCAAGGAGACAGAGTCTCCCATTGACCCAGACGTTTTGATTGGCTGGCTATCCGTAAGGAAATGCTAATTGTGTACTTTCTTCAGAAAGACGGTGCTACATCTAGATGAGAATAGATCCAAAGCTTACCAACCTGACTTTGACTGAAGCAGGTCCTATGGCGAACAGTCTCCTATTTGGAAATGTCTTTATTAAAGACCAGGTCAAGTTTGTTACCATATTCATCGGCCCTGGATAAGGCGCAACTTTTGCTAAAAAAAGTGTTCCGGCGTGGCCTTTTTTCCAGACCAGGGAGATTGTTGGGGCTGCTTGCCTGGCTGAAGTTTCTACCAAGGGTCCCACAGAGTATTCTGTGCCCAGAAACGGGGCAGTGGGTTTGACAACGCAAAGGTGGCACATTGTACCCCTCTAAAGCAAAAAAGAGGCCAAAGACATGTCAGAGGTAGCTACAGAGGCAGTGCCTCTGGAGCAGCAATCTCAGACTTTACGGGTGAGCATTATTCCTCTAGGCACTGTCACTTTGGGGGGCAGGGTGCAATACTTCTTTGATTAACACAAGAAGCCTCTCCTAGTTATTGACCTAATTGCTATTATGTCTTCTAAATGAGTGTAGACATCTCACAAAAGGTAAAAGACTGGTCTCACACACCACCTGGTGTCATGCTTCATCATTGACCAGTCCTCGCCCTCTAAAAACTTGGTTTGATAGAGGGCGGGCATACACCTGAAGACAGGGATGCACTTCTAAGACTAAGTGGGGGCCCTTAACAAAAAAGTGAAATTTAAAAAGCCATTACGGATGTCAAACCTCTTTTTAATGTGACTGGCATCTGTATGGTGTTTAAAAGAAATGATCGGTGTGTTGGTGATATTGTAGTCCCCCCACCGTATAACTAGTGGTCAACATGTTTCTGCCTAGTGGCCCAACCGGGTCCGCGGCATTCATCAGGACCTATCATACACCAACGGGCTCCTACCTTACCATTCAATATAGGTGAGGTATCCACTAAGTGGGGTGATCAAGATCACACACCACAGAGTTGCGGCTAAAATGTTCCTGCCTGTTTAAATAAGAAAACAATAAACAATTGAAAGAATAGCAACATAATCACACATTTTTTGTGAAGGTCATTCAAAACGCCACGTACACATGCAGAATGAGTGAGTGGCTATAAGTGCAACAAACTGTGTCAGTCATCTGTGCACTAAAGAATAATAAGGAATGCTTAGTCCCCAACGCTTACCCTATTCCCTGGGACCTACTCACCTATATTGAATGGTAAGGTAGGAGCCCGTTGGTGTATGATAGGTCCTGATGAATGCCGCGGACCCGGTTGGGCCACTAGGCAGAAACATTTTGACCACTAGTTATACGGTGGGGGGACTACAATATCCCCAACACACCGATCATTTCTTTTAAACACCATACAGATGCCAGTCACATTAAAAAGAGGTTTGACATCCGTAATGGCTTTTTAAATTTCACTTTTTTGTTAAGGGCCCCACTTAGTCTTAGAAGTGCATCCCTGTCTTCAGGTGTATGCCCGCCCTCTATCAAACCAAGTTTTTAGAGGGCGAGGACTGGTCAATGATGAAGCATGACACCAGGTGGTGTGTGAGACCAGTCTTTTACCTTTTGTGAGATGTCTACACTCATATAGAAGACATAATAGCAATTAGGTCAATAACTAGGAGAGGCTTCTTGTGTTAATCAGTTTGATGTGGAGGCTGCCTACTCCTAATACCCCGTGCCTCTAGTTCCCTACCTTGGATCGCTTCCAGGTTTTTGTGGTTGAGTGCAATACTTCTTTCACAGGTGGCAGAATCTAATGCAAGATCCTTGGGTTTTGGAGACAACTCTAGGGTACAGGCTCATGTTCTATGGGAAAAGCTGGCGATCCTCTTTTCCAGGCAGCTATATTTTTCCCAACGACAACAAAGCTTTAGTGATTCAGAGATTCAGGAGCTAATAGCCATGGGTGTTGTTTGTCATACACAACTTCTCCCCAAAGGCTTTATCAGTACTATCTTTTTGGTGGAAAAGAAGGGAGGATGTTACAAGTCAGTGTTGAATCTCTGCAAGTTCAATGCCTGGGCTATATACAGACACTTCAAAAGGGAAGGCATCCATCCGTTGAGAGATCTGCTGCATGAGGGAGATTAGCTGGTTTGGCTCGATCTCAAAGATGCATATCTCACGGTCCCCATTGTCGCCTCATACAGACGATTCCTCCAATTTTAATGGCGAATTAATTGGTACAAGTTCAAAGTCCTACCCATTCGCGCTATCATTGGTCCCGTGGTGTTTTACCAAGCTGATGAGTCCGGTGGTGGAATTACTCCGAGCAAAGAGAGTTCACCTAATCGTTTACCTGGACAACTTGATTATTATGGCCCAGGATTGGACCATAGTAATGATGCGCCTTTTGTGGGCAATCTAATTACTTCAGGATCTGGGGTTCATAATAAATGTCTTGAAGTCGCTCTTAGTTCCGACCCAATACATCGACATTCCGTGGTTTCAAGTAGATTTGGTAAAAGTGTATTTTCGTCTGCATATGCAGAAAGTGCAATCCACAAAGAAAGAATTGTGATTAGCATTGTCCAGCCACAGACTGTCCTTGAGGCCTCTGGCCAGGGTAGTGATGTTACTAGCCTCTTCCATTCAAGCGTTTTTCCCTAGCCCTTTACATTACAGGACTCTCCATAGGTTTAAGATGTTACATCTTAGGAAGGGATTGGCTTATTCAGACGGATTCTTCTTTCAGCAGAGGCCAAGACAGAAATCTCCTGGTGGTTGGACCATAAAGAGGTGTAGAATGGCAGGGCCATTTTCGGTCATCTACCAGCAATTGGGATGGAATCGGATTCCAGCAGATGGGACTGGGGTCCGAGATGAGGTCATATATCTACGGACGATTGATGGTCTCAGTCGGAGCTCTATCTTCACATAAACTGTTTGGAGCTCCTGGCATGGTTGTTTGCCATTCAGACCCTATCCTCTCAGAGGGCTAATTGTTGTATTCTGTTGCTGTGAGAAAATGGTGTGTATTATATGGTGTGGTTGTGTGACCTCAATGTGTCATACATTACTAACCCCTTTAGGACCAGTCAGGTTTTGTTTGTTAAACCCTAGCTCAACCCTGGCTTACTGTGGCTCTGAGCAGTAAGGCTTACGTAAAGGAACAAGGGTAAAGTATTTAAACAGCACCAAAACAATTGCGGGAGAAAGAAACAAGACACTCAAAAAATCTGACACCAATTAATAAAAATAAATAAGAATTTTATGAATTTTTAGACACTAAAATGAAAAGTATCCACCAGAGGGTTCCAGAGATACAGATTATACAAGGTATAGTAAATCACAACTTTTCACTTATCCGCGAACAAGCATTGTTAAATTCAACAAAATCGACACAGAAACTTTAGCAAGAAATGTATTGATGAGGTTACTTAGAGTTACTTTAGACGACCAACTCCGGCAAGGAGCCAGTTAGGGGGACCAGCAAGGTCCACAGAAACAGTTACCTCAACAAGAAAAGCAGTCTCCAGTCCAGTTCCAGCGTCAATGGCTCCTTGCCATTTACTTCTATTGAGTGGTCCTGATGCAAGGGATACGGAATGCTGAAGATGCTCAAGGATACTGAAGATGCTGTGCAGTTTACGGGGGGCTTCCTGTGGCTACTCCTCAGTCCATGGGCTTGATGAGGTAGTCCTGGCCACAGGGGCCTACGTCCCTCGAAGCCCTCTTGAGCTTCACAGAAGTCCAGTCGCCACTGGGCTACCAGTCACCCAGTACAGCGGTTTCCTTCTTTTGGAGGAAACTTGCCCTGTGGGTGACCATGCTGTTCTCTGACAGCTCTCCTGGGTCCAGCAAACTCAGGGCAACTTTTGAGCGTTGGGTCCCGGTTCTTTGGGTTGCACAGCAGCAAGGAGCGGCGATACAGGAATCTGAGATACCAACTTGCCCCAGCAGGTTTCTTCAGCTGTTGTGGCCGTTGCGATGTACAAGAGCTCAGCCAACTGACCCTTGGAGTCTCTTGCTTTGGCTGGGCTCAGGAGTTGACTTCTCCACAAGCAGGACATAGCAAGAACAGTCCTTTCCTTTGCTAGCCACCAGATGCAGCAGGACAGTCCACGTCGGTGCAACCTCTCTTTCCTGGGTCCATGGTGCAGTAGGGAAGTCCTTTTTTGCCCCTCTTCTCCAGTCCAATGAGATATGAATTCTGGGTGCCGGGGGTGCGCTTTTTATGCCCAGAAAGTGCCCTTAGGGAAGGTTGCGGTCACTAGTCAATGGGCTACCAGACCACCTCTTCTCTGATAACAACCTCTTGTGAAGTGTGGCAACTAGCTATCCCAGAGTGCTCTATTCTGCCCGCTCTCAAGATGGCAGAACCCTTTTCTCGGTCTTGAGGGCTTGGTAACCTAACCTAAGGGTGTGGCTACGACTGGGCTTCATGCCCACTGGAAAACAGGTTTGGCAACTGTTTTTCCGTTCTGTCTCCACTGCCAGTCTGTCTACATACACAATAGGACAGCCCCTCCAACAAGTGCTTGCTCCTTGACCTTCAAAGATGGCTTCCCTTTTAAAGCTCGCCTTTTTGGCCAACACCCTGCATGGCTTCCTGCCAGGAGGATGTAACACCTCCTCCAGTTGCAGGCCTCAATTGTTATCTTTCCTGGGTGTCATTCACACAATGGCCACTGGAAGACTGGGCAACAGAGTGGCAACTTTTTTTAAAGTTGCACGTGGCAACAAGTTACATTAATTTCGACTTCAGCATCAAGTTGGGATTAATGTTACGAGTTGTGTGATAACTTGAAGTACCAACTTTGGTAGTCACATTCAGACGTTAGCACAGCTGACTTGTCAGCGGATAACTCTGTACGTGCCAATGGAGCTACCAATCTCTCTCTCAGTAAAAACTTCAGTTGCAGGGTTTTACTGCTAAAACATGTTAAACGCATGTTCTACTTTACTAATGTGTTGTACCCTGCCGAGGGGCTCAATATGCCTGCTGTAGGGGTGACTTACACACATTAGAAAGGGAGTTTGGGCCTTGCCATTGCTTAAAATGGCAAAGTCGAGTAAGTAGTTTAAAATTGCCCTTCTAGTCTGCAGTGGCAGGCTGGGAGCCATGTTTTATATTGTCCCACAACAAGTGCTGAAGGGACACTCTAATTTACAGGCCCTAGGTACCCCTGGCACCATATACTAGGGACTCACAAGTAAGTTAGCTATACCAATTGGGTATAAGTCAATCAACCATGTACCTTTAAAAAGGGTGGAGCACATGCATTGAGTCCTGATTAGCAAGTCCTGGGGCATTTCAGAGCCATTACACCAATGCCTAGTAGTTGAAATGGGGCAAAAATTGGGGGTGAAAGCTGCAAAATGCCTGTTTCCTCACAGTTGTGGATAGACAAAGTATCCGCAGTGCAATATATCAATAGATTGAATGGTACAAGATCTGCTTATTGGTGCAGATAGCCAAAGTTTTAGGCATTTTTGTCTGCAACACCAGATCTCGGTGGTGGCAAAATGCATTCTCAGCCAAAGGATTGTGATTGCCGATTGGAACTCGAAGTACCGTAGGGACAGCAGTGACTGGAGGCTGCATCCTCGAGTGTCCAACATTCTGGAACAAATGCGGGGCCCGTATTCTATGGATATCTTTGTGTCCCGATTGAACAAGCAGGTGCCAATATTCTTCAGTTGAAAGCTAGATCCTTTAGTGAAAGGTACACATGCTTTTCTACAGAACTGGGGGGAAGGGATCTGCATTATGCCTTTCCCCTCTTGGTGATGATACCAAGAGTGATGGTTCAGGTGAGGCGCCAGGTAGCGGAGTTGATTCTGGTGACTCTGATGTGGAGGGTTCTACTGTGGTTTCTGGTTCTATTGGAACTGTCGTGTGACTGTCTGACGAGACTCCCACTATTCCAGGAACATCTGATGGATACAGTGGGGCAATTGCACCCCTTATACTGACAGGTCAGCTTTCTCTAGTGGCCTGGAAGGTTTCAAGCAATGTGGGAAAATGTGGGGAATTTTGCAACAAGCTGATTTTTACATCCAACAAGCTTGGCCAGTCAATACCCATAAAAGATATTCTTCGGCCTTGTGAAGATGGGTTGGCTGATGTCACAAACAGGGTGTGGATCCCCAGTGTGCAGAACAGCACCTTGTGGTAAATAGTTTGGCCCATTTGCCAGCTTAGAGTTCAGTGAACAATTTGATGTCTGCTATTTCGACAGATGTCAAACCGGTAGGTGAGCATCTTCCTGTATGCAAGTTAATGAAGGGTATTAGACTATCTCATCCCCTAAGCCTAGATATACTGTGGTGTGGGATGTCAGTGTGGTTTTGCTGTTTTTAGAAAGGTGGCCAGATAATGAGGGCTTATCGAGGAACCTAATCTAAAAGAGGGAGAGAAGTTGTCTGAGGGTTGGTTCACCTTTGCAGTGTTAATAGGATATCACAAGAGAGTCAACCCACTCATTTTATAAGTGAAATCACCCTGGTTACACCCAAGAGAAAATTTATTTTTTATAAAGGAATTCACACCCAATAGAGTTTCGAGCGGCATGCTTCATCATCAAATTCACCCCATGCATGTTGTATTGGGGCGTGCTTTTAACCTCGATCCTCGAGGGAGCATTGATATAGTGTGTGTGCATCTAAAGGTTAAAATTTCCTATACGGTGACCTCAGTCTGTGACATCATTGAGGGTGCATTTGGTGAAGTTGCAAACAAAAGGCGATGCTCACTAGTCCAAATCACTCTAGCATCTATGAGCTACATGTTTCAGCCACATCAGGTGCCAGAATGCTGGTCTCATTACTTTCCTCAGGACCAGATCTAGATCCTAGAAGATCCAAATTTTTAGGGCGCAATCTATTCGTTAGAGCGCCCAATCATACTCATATAATACTCACTCATACAAACTATTCAAGGGGACTTCTTGATTTCTGTAAGTAGAAAAGGGAGGGAAAAATTAAATAAATCATGTATGTTTAGAATCTTTTTTCACCATGCACTTTTCACATGTGTCAAATCCAGGCAGTCATGCAAGTCAGAGAAGTGTTGCACACACCTATCCCACTCCCCTCTTTGTATTCATCTTGATTTATATTGATAGCTCGTAATACTAGTAAGCGATGTTGAAAGTACATGTGCATCTCAGAACTAAAAACTGGTGTGTTTAGAGTCTAGTTGACCCGTATCATTCTCATGCTCTCTTCATGTACATGTAATTAGGTAAGAAAGATGGGCCTGAGCTTGAACTTTCAGGTGCACACATGACATTGTAAAGCTATTAAAGTGTCTTAGATAGCTAGATAATTTATGTGTTTTTCTCTAGCAGCAACACGGATGAGAGAAGGGCAGTCATTACCAAGGATTAAGGTCTGGCGTGACATTGCAAGTGTTACCTGACCTTTTAACCCACACCAATATTATTTTTTCAGTTGTTTGCTTCCACACAAATAATTATACATTCCCATGCTGTCTACTTGTAATGCTTCACATTACCAATCAACATTTCTTTAAAGCCAGACCTATTGACATTGCATTATTTAAATGTTGTGTGTTAGAAACAAAAACTGAGATCCTACAGCCTTTCATTTCACACTCCCTGAATCCCTGCACGATTGTTAGACTATTCACTTTAGAGAATCCTATAGCTGTGCAGTCAGAGAAAGAAAAGTAAACACCAATCTCCAGGAGAAAATAAGAAGCAATATGTAAGAAGACAAAAACATATATTTGAACTCTATCTTTGAACGCACAGCAAATGTTACATGATAAAAACAAGATTTTAAGGCATCTTTATTGCTCACATTCACTTTCTGAATGAAGAGAATACCTGTTCTTTGCCAACTCAATCTCTCTCACCAAAACAGACCAGTAGGCCCTAAAACAGGCTTGCCCTTATAAAATCTGACTCATAACTAGTGGGCGCATAGATTTTTCAAGGCCTGCTCTGCATACAGCTAGTTAAGTGTGACACCAGAGCCAAAATAAAAGTCAGGAAGCCAGTTTCACATTCAGTCATGAACTCAGGGCAGGGGTACACAGCAATTTACCATGCAGGGAACATTCCGTCCAAATGGTATGCTTAGTGTGTCCCCTCCATACCACAGAGATCTGCCCTGGGTCTCAATACTTTTAGGCATTTCAGTACTCAGCTTGCTCGCTTAATTGTTGTGCAAAAAATCTTGATTACTGTGGAACCTCGCAGTTGGGTATCTTAAGGGAGGGGTGCGCGCTTGCACAGTCAGGAAAGAGACATTCCTGTCTCAACATCTTTTTATGTCACTGGCATATCATAAGCTAACGTGCTGTGAAAAAAAGCTTGCATCAATGGCAAAGGAGAAGGTTACACAAGGCTTTAAGTGGGCCACGTCCATCCTGGTCTCAGATCCGGCAGTAATAAGAAACAGACATTGAAACGGGTCTCTACAGGGCCCTACGTTCATGTGCTTAACTTTACTGCCAAAAGCATTGATCCGCTTTTGAACTATGAATGTAAAAAACAAGGTAATCCATGTCAGCAACTTAGTTCCTGTTTATATTTCACGTTTTACTTAATCTTGCATTCCCTAAGACTGTTATTTGTAGGATGTTGTGTTTCTGTATGTTTTTTTGTGCAGCATTTTACTCTTGCATAGTACATACTCTGAACTGAGTGGCGTCCAGGTGTTCATAACTGTCCACACTGAGACCTCTGAAATTGAGGCTGAAGGAAGTGTACGTTTTTCACAGTGCCTGTCAGCAGGGAAGTAGTTTCCATTGGTGCAGTAGGTGCAATGGCACCGGGGCCCAGAGGACTCCACTGAACCCTAATTATTGCTGTATTTTACAGTTCAAACAGCAGCCACGGGGTTCATTACCTTTCTTGCACTAGAGTCTACAACACACTGGCTATGTCACTGTCTGTCAGAGGGTCAAATAGGTGCTCATAATACATAGTCATCCAATGTTTGGCCTCTCTGTAGAGGAAACACAAGGAGATGATGGACTGAGTGCTGAAACTTTTCAGACACTCACCTCCAGTCACAGATCTGTGTTGAATCCATCATCGTTCTTTAGCTCACTTTGCCACCCTAGTTTCTTCCCTGGACCGGAAACAAGCATCCTGGGACCGGTTTCAGGCTAACAGCCCTCATCAGCCAGGCTAACTTGAATCCAGTGGCAAAGTGAGCAAGGGACCCAGGTCTGGGCATACCCTGCCAACTTAGGGCGAACAAAGCAAACAAAGCTCACTTTGCCACTGGATTCAAGCTAGCCTGGCTGATGAGGGGTGTTACCCCGAAACCGGTCCCAGGATGCTTGTTTCCGGTACAGGGAAGACATGGCTTGGCAGTTCGGGCTGGACTGTTCCCATGAGGCACAGGGTCAAGACTGATTTGCATATAGCTGTGTCTGAACTGGGGTGGTGAATTAGGCTAAAAAATGATGATGGATTCAACCCAGATCTGTGATTGGGGGTGAGTGTTTGAAAAGTTTCAGCACTCCGTCCATCATTTCCTTGTGCTTGCTTCTCTCTGTAGAGTACACAGAGCAATGGTCATGTGTGTCAGATGCAATTGTGATTCTATGCAAATGTGAATTAAGGAGGTGCATAATTGTCAAAATATCGACAAGGCGAAAATAAAAGAAAATGCAATGCTTACAGTTGAGTGAATGAGTTGTGTGTTTGGGGGTGGAGAAGTGAAGGAGACACAAGAAAGTGCATTCAGGAGAGAGTGAAAAGAGAGTACCAAAGATATGTAAATGGACAAGATGCGAAGAGAAAAAGGGCGAACATGTCTAACACAGTGTGAACATAACGGGAGTAATTGAGACACTTTGTAGACTACTACCCTTACACAGACCTCAGTAATGTTTAATTCACAGCCTTACAATTTCAGAATTTATATATTTTGAATATTAATTATTTACAACAAAATTATTGTTGTTACTCAGTTATCCTAAACAGCTAACAACTATTGACCAAGCCAAAAGCCCTGGCTGGATTTTCAGTGTATGACATTTGTTATATATCTGGATGCAATAACAGAAAGCTTAGAGCGAAACCAAAATGGTTTACCTGTTTAAGCCATGCCCTTAATTACATAGGCCACGCCCATTTTAGAAACCCCCAATTTTTTCATGCACTTAAAGTCCTGAAATTACAGCTGGTGTCGCTTTCTCACAGAACATCTCTGCATTTAACTTAACGTAAGCTTGCAGAATAAGACTGAAAAGGGGTAAGGATGGACCAGGGTGAGCCAAGTTCGTGCCAGGCAGAGCAAATCTGGCTCTCGTGTTTCTCTATGTAGGCTCCTAAATTACTGACCTTTTAACCTACACTAATATTATTCTACAGTTCTTTAATACCTCACACATATATCCATATCCAACGTGCCTTAAAACCAGACCTATTAGCATTGCCAATGCTTGTTTTCGTTTTGCTTATACCTTCTGTTATAGTAAAGGGCGCCCAAAACACACTTTAAATGGCAGCCAAATGACTGGGTTTGAAAAAGTCGCTGCCGGTCTAGCTTTCTGTCGCGTGCTCTCTTGTGTCCCACGCGACAAGCACGTGTTTGCATGGAATGCTAGCCTGCAGGGAGCCAGGCCAGAGTAGCGGATTGTCGATGTGACAGAGGGCCTGGCTCTGGTGTCGTGTGGTCGTGCCTGTGGTTGTGTGTGGCGGGCTCTTGCACGCCGTGCGGACTGCGTGTGCTGCTGCTCCAGGCCGGTGTTGTTTTGGCTCTTGTCCACTGCATCTTCTGTCCGACCATGGCCGACGCCCCCGCAGACAAACTCTACCGGGCCGAGTACGCAAAGAGCGGCCGCGCCTCCTGCAAGAAATGTTCAGACAACATCGCCAAGGAGTCCCTGCGGCTGGCCATCATGGTGCAGGTACGGTGGGGATGGATGCCCTTCCCTGGCGGAGGGGCATAGGCCCCCTAAGCCAATGCATTGTTATAGCTATCTATATGTGTGTTGGAGGGTAGGCAGATCCGGGGGGGGGGGGGGGTCGGTGTTGTAGGTATGAATAGGAGGGCCTGTGGTAATCGACAGGGTGCGTATTTTGTGACTTCATGTGGTTTCAGGGGAGGAGGTAAAATACAGGTATGAAGGCGAGGGATTTAGGGACCGTGGCCTGTGATCTTCAGAGGGGTTGGGGTACAGGGGTATTTCTTCAGATCTCCTTATAGAGGCGACGGGCGCAGAGGGAAAAGGCGAGACAATTACTATACGTTAAAATCCTAGTGTATTTTGCAACCGACGACCCTTGGAACGTGATTGCTAACCGACCCTTTTAACTGTAACTGCCAGTACTCTGCGCCCCACCTCGCGCTTTCGAATCCCCCCCGAACCCTGCACTTTTTTCACTCATTCCTGCTTGCGCATATCAATAGATTTGGCAGTAGGAGATCCTGGTTATTTTTGGAGATAGCCAAGGACTTTTTGAATTTCTGCAGCTTGGGTTTATGCCCTGGGAGGATCATGTCCTTAGATTAAATCGGTGGGGTTTGTTGTGCTAACGTGGGACCTGCAAGACAGCGTGCTGGGGGTCTTGAGACAAGTAGATGGGGAGTTAGTTACAATGGAATTAAAAGCAACATCTTAACTGTGATTAAACCAGCGGTCTAAGCGTATTAAGACAAGCATTGCCAAAGCCAATAGGTCTCGCCTATGCAAGAGCTATTGGCTTTGCTAATATGTTTTAGCCATGGTGTACACCAGCGTGGCTAAAAGTTAGTAGGGTCAAGGATAGTGCCATGGAAATTAGTGTTGAGTCGAGTGTTATGGAGTGGCGCAGAGTGGTGTAGAGTTGAGTGGTGTGGAGTGCCATGGAGTGGTGTAGAGTGAAAGGGTGTAGAGTGTCGTAGAGTTGAGAGGCATAGAGTGTTAGAGTGGAGAAGAGTGGCGTAGAGGGTCTTGCGTAGAGTGTTGTGAAGCGGAGTAGATTGTCATAGAGTCGATTGATTGTCTGTCATTGAGTAGATTGATTGTCATTGAGTAGATTGATTGTCATTGAGCCGAGTAGTGTAGTAGACTGGAATGGCATATAGTGGAATAGAGTAGAGTGGAGTGGCGTAGAGGGTGTTGCATAGTGTTATAGAGCGGAGTAGATTGTCAAAGAGTGGAGCACTGCAGTAGAGTGGAATGGCATACAGTGGAATAGATTGGAGTGGCATAGAGTGGAGTAGAGTTGTCGAGAGGAGTAGAGTGGAGTAGTGTGTCGTAGAATAGATTGGACTAAAGTGGCATGGAGTCTCACAGAGGGAGTTGCGTAGAGTGGAGTATTGCCATAGAGTGGAGTAGAGTGGCATTGAGTGGAGTAGAGTTTAATTGAGTAGAGCGTCATAGAGTGGAGTATCATAGAGTGAACTGGAGTAAAGTTCAGTGGTGTAGAGTAGATTGGTGTAGAGTGCAGTGGCGTAGGATACATTGGTTTTGAGTGCATTGGCGTAGAGTGGAGTGGCGCAGCGTAGATTGCAGTGGCTTGGAGTGCAGTGTAGTAGAGTGGCGTAGATTGCAGTGGTGCAGATTAGATTGTTTCCGAGTAGAGTGATGTGGAGTCATGCAGGATAGAGTGCAGAGGTGTGGAGTAGAGTGGGAGTGGCGTAGAGTGCAGTGGTGTGAAATGCAGAGTAGATTAGAATGGTGTGGAGTGCAGTGGCGTATAGTACTGTGATGCAGAGTAGAGTGGTTTAGGGTAAGCTGACTGCACACACATATAACGTTATTATCCAAACGTTCTCAAGATTACATCTGCAGCAAGGGACTAGCGACGTTTGCACCCAAAGTGAATGGCTTATAGGCGCTTGGGAGAATTCAGGGTATAGGTTTGGGCTTTGGTGTAAGAATGAGAAATGTGGGGTCTGTGGCCCCTCAGTGGAATATGACCTTTCCATGCTGTCCACTGAGGTGCTCAGGTAGTGTCAGGAGACTGATTGGGTAGCTTAGATGTCATGCCCATTCAGTTCTTGACCTCTCAGCTTTGACCATCAGAAGGTGCACCAGTTTTTCTCACAATGGTGTTCTTAGACCTGGTTACCTGGGCACCAGGGCACTTAAGGGTCACTATGCTCCAATCGCATCAACTTGAGTGTTCCCCGCTGGTGTCCTGGGGCCCTCAATACTAGTGGACCCAAACCTGGATAACCTAGTACTCCTCGCACTTGAGACTCTCAGGGTAGCGAGACAGAGCAATTCAAGGGTTACTCAAGGAGGTGAGATGGGTGTAGACATTCAGAATACAGTGCACACAGTACTACCAGCTGATAAAATCAATGTCCAGTCAGTGCTTTACGTTTTAAAAAGAAAAGTACTTTAATACACACGTGAAGTATGCTACACATAAAACTAGAAAAAAACGTGAAAACCAGATGTCTCTACAACCCTCTGGGCCACAGTTCCGACCCTAAACAGCTAAGCGCTATAAAAACACAGTTAACTTGTAGACACACAATTAGCATTGCATTTTACAGACCATGTTGCACAGGGTTGCTCTCTTTCGCTATAGCCATGATACCAATCCTTGCTTTGAAATGAGGTAGTTTCAGCATATGATGTGAAGTCAAATGTTCTTGATCAGCCCACTAACTCGCTATCCAAAGCAACAGAAGTGCCCTCCCGACCTTAGCGAGTACACCGCTCTAGTCGCATCAGGCATCTGTTCACAGGTGCCTGATGTCTTGGCACAGTTTACTGGAGTCCCACTATTCCAGTAGCCACTGGCAAGCTGGTAGGAGGATAGTGCCAGTACACCCTGATACCCCCAGATGTCACAAACAGAAAGGTGGGGGCCTTTATCACAGAACACTCTTCACCAGCTACAGATTGTAACTGGAAGTACCACACACACGTCCACACAGGGGAGGGGTCTTGGCACAGTGATCTCCTCTTCAAGGACTGGGATCAAGTTTCCCAGTCTCCCTTTGTCTCTGTTGATGTGCTGCAAGCTTCCTTATCTTGAGCAGCTCTCTGCAATTTCCTTGTGTTCCATGAGTACCCTCCAAAAGCCTCACACGACAGCTGGTTCTCTGGATTGAGGCTGCTGACCGATGCCCTTGCTCCTCGTCAAACTGGGAAATTCCTGCGCAGCATAATCCATCCGTCACAGAGAAAACTCTCAAGTTCAAACCCTATGAGAGGCTTGCAGATGTGGTGAGCAAGCTTCTTGTTTTGCCTTCACACCACGTGCCGCGTCTGGCTTCATTGTGGGCCTCCTTGATAGAACCGTAGCCCAGTATTGAACCATAACTGACTGCCAAGGCCAGACTTTTATCACCTCTAATTGACAGGCTGATCCAATCAGAGGGTCTGCTACTTTTGAATCCTGGGTGCCTCTCCAATTGTGAAGCACATTTATGGCATGTTCACTGCATGACCAAATCATGCATAGGGTGACTTACTGTCTTCCCCGGACAGGCTCTTAATATCAGCCTAAGCTATTCCCCAGAGAGGAATTTTTATTAACTCAAGACCAGGAGGCCAGACCATCACCCAACAGAAAGGTGGGGAAGGGTCCCTCCTAGCAGAGTTAGTGGAGCTAAACACAGATAAGAGCAAGTGTCTACCCCCAGCCCACCAAGCTTCTCCAAGGAATAGGGAGGGGACGGGGGAGCTGGAATGTCAAGCAGAACAGCTCGGTTCACGTTACACATAGTGGCTCAACTCACCATCCTCTCCCTGGGAACCAACTAACTCTCAAATATACATCTCAGGTACACAAAGACAACAGGACCACAGGCAAGGGAGACTGCACAGACTTGATCAGGAGGGTGGCTAGTAGCACTTCCTTCCTAAGATACAGGTATTCCTGGCTATAGATGTATTGCGCGCACCACTCTGTCTACCACAGCCTGGGTAGAGAGGGCAGTATCCACTCTTTGTTAAATAGGGGTGCACTATGCATGTCACCCTTGGAGCCAAGTACTAGGGTCTCAATCCATGTAAACAGGGAGACCCTCAGTGGACATGCATGATTGTCATGTTCACTGAGGTAGGCATCTAGAAAACATACAATAATTTGTAAGTGACTTGCCTGGAGATCAGCATAAGGCAGGGGAAGTATGCTGTGAGAAAGTGCCTCTTTTGACATGGTTTTGATTGTAGTGCACAGGGTCCCTGCGAATCAGGTCCCCTGTGCCAGTGCTTCTTCCCTAAAAACATATCCCCAAATGTTGCCTCTGCCCCCTGTAAGTCCCTAGTAAGTGGTACCCTGGGTACCTAGGCCCAGGGAGCTGAAGAGGGTACACCTGGGACCCCCTCACTAGGACCACACCACTGCCCTTGCAGCTTGCATGCCCCTGAAAGGTGAAAAACAACAGTCATCATGGTACCCTGCCTGGGTGCAATGCCAGCCAGCACTGCATGAAGGTATAGGTAAGTCACCCCTCTAGTAGGCCTTACAGCCCTATGGCAGAGTGCACTGTACCACAGGTGAGGGCGTATCTTCATGAGTAGATATGCCCCTACAATACTTAAGTAAATTCTTAAATATTGTAAGTGACAGGGAAGCCATAAGGAATACATGAGCTGGAAACTCGACAACTCGAGTTCCCCAGCACCATGATGGCTTCACTGAAACCAGGAGTGTTTGGTACCAAACAACTCCTTGTAATAAATCCACACTGATGCCAGTGCAAGATTTATTACACCATGTACTCAGGGGGCACCTCAGAGGTGCCTCCTGAAAACCTACCAACCCTGCTGTGTTCACTGACTGGCTTTAGGCAGCCTGCCACACACAGACCTGTTTCTGGACCCCTTGGTGGAGAGCCACTGCTCTTTGGCACCAGAAACAATGCACAACTTGGGCGCAGATGTTACACTTCCTCCCCCAGGATGGGCCCAGTGCTTAAATGGGTAGTTTCAATGGCAGTCTTTGAAATGCAACCCCCAGCATCTGCTGCTAGCAGCCCCCGGTTTACACCCCCTCTTTGGGCTGGAAAACTTAGAAAGACTAGGAGGTGTGCCCACCTTTGCCAATTCCACACTTTTCAGTCCCCGCCATCTTGAAGATGAGGGGACTCCTCCAATCAGGGCTGGTTCCTTACCCTCTCCCACAGGAGGGCGGCATATTTGAGGGTGTAGTCACCCCAGGTAAGGTGCCCATTGGCCCTACCTACTACTCCCTAAAACACCCCCTAAATTTAGTATTTAGGATGCTCCCTCAAACCTTGAAATTAGTTACCTTTGACCTAAGAAGTAGGACGAAGAAAACCCCATGCAGCGAAGCCTGAAGACGACAACTGACTTGGCCCCAGCCCTGCCAGCCTGTCTCCAGCTTCAAAGACCCTACGAGAAGACGACGCCTGTCCTGCAGCCAGCGACTTCCAGAAACCAGAGGAAGACTGCCTGAACTTTGAAAAAGACCAGAACTCCAGAGGACAGTGGTTCTGTCCCTAAGAATCCAACACAAAGGACTCCAGTGCCCTCCGGATACGCGAGTCCTAACCACTCTGAATCCGACCCCTACGGCCCGTGTCCAGGTGGCCCAACAGTGCCCTAACAACCTCCTGTGTCTCTACTTACCTCTGCTATCATTAGTCTCCCTCCTGCAACCTCCGGTGCGACGCCTGCAGCCTGTTTGAAAGCTAAGTCTCCATTGAAGAGCATTGGGCGCCTGACGTTGAATTTGCACCCTGCAATCGGCCGCCCCTGTGCTGCTGGTGGTGTATGTTGGGTGCTGCTTTGTGCCCTCCTCCCCCTGTGCTTGCTTTAACCTCCAAAGCTTGGCCCCTGCAATCGATTTATCTACCTGCAAGCAGTGTGGCTTCGAGCACCCCCAGTCTCCATTGAAACTCATTGGGCTGAACTCCGATTTTGACTTCTGCACTCTGCCGCCCCTGTGCCGCTGGTGGCGCAGTTTTGGTACTCGCCTGACCTTTACCCCTTGCTGACCTTTGATCCCGAAGACTTGAACTGTAAGTTGTGTACTTACCTGTTTAACCGCATTATTGTTTTCCTCTATAGGATAGCATTGACTGTTCAGAAATTGCAGTGGCAACTTTTGAAAGTGAAAAGTATTTTTATTTAAAAACATACATACCTTATTGTGAAGATCTTGGTCTTAAAATAAAGTACAAACAAAACTTATTATTCTAAAATTGGTGTGGATATCCTTTTTGAGTTGTTTCAGTTATTGGTCGATGTTGTGCAATAAATGTCTTCCACTCTTCTATGTTAGGCCTAAGGCTGCTAGCCCACACAACCACTAATAGAGCACTTTGGGTTTTACATTGAGCCCTGTACACTTCTGGGGAACCCCTGGACGCTGTGCATGGTATAACCACCTAGAGGCATACCATATACGGAGCCAGCTTCCTACACGCTCTCCAGAGACATGCAGAAGTCTTCCCGTCCCAACAGGTGTCAGTGATGGTCGTTCTCCGAGGGCTTGGGGGTCAGTTCAACTGAGAAAGGGGAAGATAGTAAGAGGAAGTAGCGGTGGGGCCTGCTGAAGGTGAGAGTAATGTATATAGGTGGAAACTAATGTGAGAAATGCAAAGGGGAACATATTAGTGGAGTATGACTGTCATGCTAATATTAGTGAATCTGTGACACACTGCTGCTTTTCTTGTATCACTAAAGTACCTCTTTCCCAGGATCTGTGACTCAATGGACATCTGCTCCAGTGCCTGGGTCACTTGGGCTGTGTCCATGCAGTTGTACTGTGTCGCAGTGTCCCTCAATCATTTTTCAGGATTCTACTGTGTGTGTTCACCCCGTGACCTACGCTATGTTATAAGCAGTTGTATGGTGCCTTCTACAATTAGGTTATGGAACTGAAGCGCTTTTTCGTCCGGATAACATTTTCATACGCTTCTGGGATTTCCATTACTTGACTGTATGTGACTGTTTGGGCATGTCTAGGTCAGTCATTTTTGTGTTGTCGATGTAAAAGTGAAATGAGTTTACTCCTGCTGCACATCCTTGTACTCTGTGATGTGCATTGGGGTGGCGAAGGGCTTTGCTGTTTGTAGTTGGACTGGGCTGGTGGGTGTTTGTAGCCGGTATGTGCAGATTCTTAGCCACACAGCAGTGTTGGACAGGTTTGTGGCAGTGATGTGGTGGTGTATGATGGTGGGCGTGGTCAGACGGCTTCCTGTACCACATTATGTTTTCCCTCAACTGGTACTAGTCATTGCGGCCTGCCAGCTGTCTGTGTGGTGGGTAGCTGGTGGCAGCAAGTGCTCTTGAATTCCATCCTAGGTTTAGGAGGCGTTCAGAGTTCTGTCTTAATGTGTGCTCTTGTAACAAACGTGCTGTGCATATGTTCGTGTGCATGGCTGTTGTCAGCACTCTCCTACTTCTCAAGTATGTGGCCTGTCTGTGCTGTATTGGACCTGTGTGCAATGTTGTGCCTGATGCGTGCCCTTGAGGTTATGCATGTGGTGTGCAGTAGGCAATGCATTCATGCTACTGTGCTGGGCAGTGTGCGATTAGCATGACCTTTTATGCAGTGCTCGCCCCAAACAAAATTTGCTGCTGTTGATTTTTTAAATCTTTTATAAGTGTATTTATAACCCACTGAATGCTATTCATGTTAAGTCTGAGAAGGACGAAAGGCTGCGCTGGCCCCGTGTGATTGTAACTTTTGAGCAGGAAGTCACACACATAGGTCTCCACAGCAGATGTTCAGCCCACTGAATGCATCACCAGCTTGTAAGCACTATGCAGAAAAGAGAGCGTCTTCTTAGCCAACTTTTATTTAGTTTCACATAATCATCGGAAAATACAAACATATCTTTTTATATGTACACTGGGCTTCAAACTCACATTCCAAGCTGTCCCAATATGTACAGCTAGAAGAGCGGAATCACAGACGGAGTTAACAAACCGTTCAAGATGCGTAAGTTTGGTGAATGGAGAAATCCAAGATTAAACTCTTGTATCAGTCAGACAATAGAGCGCGCCTCCTCCTTTCAGCATTTTGTCCTGTCCAAATGATCACATTTTAACAAAGCTCTAGTAGTTAAAATGGGCACCTCAGACATATTGTGGTGTTGACTCAAAATGATTCGCCTCTAATGCGGCGTGCGGGAGGGCGATTTGAAAAGCTTGCAAGCTCTATGGATAGAGCAGCAGGATGGGAGAGTGGGGTCAAGAAATAGTACCTCAATCATGTTGTGAGCAGCGGACGGGCATAGATTAACTTGAATTAATCTGTGCTTGCAGGGGCGGTGCGTCCATTGGGGCGTTGGGGCGTAGCCCCCCCGCCCGCAGCTCCCTCGGCGTCTTTGAACCTAAGTAAACAATCAGTTTACTTAAGTTCAAAGAGCAGAGGGAGAACTGACAATCATGTCAGTCAGCATGACGTCGGACCGCCCACCCCCTTCAGAGTCTGAAGGGGGTGGGCGGTCCTGCGTCATGTTGACTGACATGATTGTCAGAGGGACCAGGGGCAGCACTGCAGCACAAGTGCGCATGAGTGGGCAAGGGCACCGAATTTTCGCGCCGTGCCCAGTCATGCGCACTTGTGTGTGCACTGGCTTGCGCATGCCCATTAGGAGAGCGAGGGTTGAGCAAAGGCTCAACCCTCGGTCTCCTAATGGGCAGGCGGGTGAGAGGTAACCATGCCCTAAGCCAATCCTGGCGCTGCCAGCAGCGCCAGGATTGGCTGAGAGGGGCTATAGGGCAGGCGCAAACGGAGTCGGACCCGAGGCGGCGCGGACGGCGGACCTGCTCAGGTAGGATTTCCTTTTTTAATTTTAAAAAAATCCTCCCCCCCCCCCCCCGCCGCGACTGCTGGGACCCCATAGAGTAGTTCGAGTGTGGCCGTTACTTAGGGTGCATGACAATAGAAAGTTAGGCTGATATGCAGACTAGCATAAGCACACTCATGAAATAAATGTCCTCGCAACCCCGGCCGTAGTGCAATTAAAGCATAAAATGTGCCCACAGTCGTCTGATCCAATGATTCAGTAACGATAGTCGCAGCTGGACTGGCGGGTGGTTCAACAGGTCTGAGGAAATGTCGCAGGAACTACTGTTGCCTTGGTGGAGCGCTTGATCCCACTTTCACCTGAATTGTGCTTACTCTGCTCCTGAGCCAAGGGGATAAATATTTGCACAAATGTTTAGACCTCGTGTTTGTCCTCTTCAAACAACACATCGAGATGTCTTGGAAGGCTTCTGCAGGCCCGGATGTGAAGTGTTGGCCTTCCACGCCGCTGAGGTGGGCGAGGGCCAAGCGAGACTTCCTTAAGGAGACCTGTACTGGGGGCGTGAAAGCACAGAGTTGGTGCAGGGACACATACATCCACACTTTGGAGGCAAAAGTGATATTCTCCCACCCTGAATGTTCTTCTGATCCATAGGGGCTCCTCCTGTAGTATACACCCCTGGTTATAGTCATAAGGAGCATAAGTATACCTCAATGTTCACTAGGGCGAGACTGTTGGGGAAATCATGATAGACCCCTCGAGCCTGGTGACTTGATAAAAGGTGGCTGCTACCGTTAGTAAATAGGCTTCCCTTGCACTTACACATTAACAGGACATGCGGGTGAGTACCCCTGGGCGCTCCTGCTGAGGGCTCGGTTCCCCCAAGGACCACGGTCATAATATGTTATATAGCGCTTCACATCTACTGCAGGGCCTACTTAGCCATCATGTTCAGCTGCATTTTAGGCTTGGGTAGCGACATGCCTAGGCATAAAACGACTCCACTGTGTTTGTTCTTTAGAATGTTCTCCACTATGGTTTTGTCACTGCCATGTTGGTATTGATATGCTCTTTGTTTTTTTCACTCCCTTATAGCTTCTGTGATAAAAATCAATAAAGAAATTTAAACACAAACATGCTTATATGGGTCCTGTTAGGATTTAAAAAAAGGAGAGATTTCCAGACTAATCACTGGCTAATAAAATCGTTATGGCACTGTTAGGTTTAACTGCGACGTAGTTTAGCCATATATAAGAAATCAAAAGTTAGATAAAAGCGCAGCCAGTGTCTCCACACTTTTTTTAATTCTGCCGGGTGGTAAGGCAACAGGAACAATGGGACAGATTTTGGAAGGAAACAAGCAACGCTGACAAGGAGAGTGAACAAGCAACACTGATAACGAGAGGGTAAAAAGTGCTATGACGCAGCCAGCGTTGGCCATGTCATAACGGCTTTTTATCTTATGGTGGGTGGGAGTTGGCAATACAGACAAGGGAGGGTGGGAGGGCAGAAGCAACACGGACATAGGGCAGAAGCAACACGGACAAAGGGTGGGAGGGAGGGCAGAAGCAACACGGACATAGGGCAGAAGCAACACGGACAAAGGGCAGGTGGGAGAGAGGGCAGAAGCAACACGGACAAAGGGCAAGTGGTAGGGAGGGCAGAAGCAACACGGACATAGGGCAGAAGCAACACTGACAGGGCAGGTGGGAGGGCAGAAGCAACATGGACAAAGGGAGGGTCGGAGGGCAGAAGCAACATGGACAAAGGGAGGGTGGGAGGGCAGAAACAACATGGACAAAGGGAGGGTGGGAGGGCAGAAGCAACACGGACAAAGGGAGGGTGGGAGGACAGAAGCAACACGGACAAAGGGCGGGTGGGAGGGCAAAAGTAACACGGACAAAGGGCAGGTGGGAGGGCAAAAGCAACACGGACAAAGGGCAGGTGGGAGGGAGGGCAGAAGCAACACGGACAAAGGGCAAGTGGTAGGGAGGGCAGAAGCAACACGGACATAGGGCAGAAGCAACACTGACAGGGCAGGTGGGAGGGCAGAAGCAACATGGACAAAGGGAGGGTCGGAGGGCAGAAGCAACATGGACAAAGGGAGGGTGGGAGGGCAGAAACAACATGGACAAAGGGAGGGTGGGAGGGCAGAAGCAACACGGACAAAGGGAGGGTGGGAGGACAGAAGCAACACGGACAAGGGCGGGTGGGAGGGCAAAAGTAACACGGACAAAGGGCAGGTGGGAGGGCAAAAGCAACACGGACAAAGGGCAGGTGGGAGGGAGGGCAGAAGCAACACGGACATAGGGCAGAAGCAACCATTCCCAGGGTTTTCTATTCAGTCGGGTTCATTGGCTCTGCAAGTAGCCGGAACTGAGAGCTCTATGTAACGTGTTCCTTTTTATTTGAATTGGGCACGTAGAGCCTACAGTGGGGGCTGTAAGTGGGCAAAATCCAGTACTCTTAGCCGACACCGTAGGCGGATTGGTAAGGGTAGACGCGGCACGCGCAACGGTTGGCCTACGCTATATGGCGAGTGCGCAGTCATCCAAAAGGTCGGCACTGCCCGGGGGTAGGACTTCTTTGGAATGGTGAATAAATGTGTCAATGGAAACATCGTGATATTTTTCACATACATGGCAGCAGGATCTCAAGTAGCTTCTTGCAATAGTTCACTCGCTACTGTTTTTTCCCTTTTATTCTGTTCTGTTTGTTTTCACCATTTACAAAAAAGGCACAAGTATCTAGAGTGCCTATTTCAAGCTAATAAAAGTCAAAATGATCCGTTTAAATACCGCCAGAAAAACTTAGTTTACGGCTGTTTCTGCTTATGTTTTTGAAGGTTTTCTTTTTTAGGAACTCAGATAAAACCTAATTTGGCTGTTCAATGCTCCAACGTTAGTCTGCGCTGGTGGTTCTGGGGAATAAAGTATTCACTCCCGGAATATGTATTTAATGGCATGGTCACAGGTTTAACCCCTTTGACTCCACTCAGCCTTTAGGGGGGGTGTGGCATAAGAAACAAAGCTGCTGACTTTGATCCTGGAGACCCGGCTTCGCGCCTCGGCCCCCAGGAAAGTATGCTGGTGTTATTAAATATTTGCCAGGCCAGGCAGGTGCTCCTGCACCCCTCCCCCCCCCCTCCCCCCCCTCTGTTACTGAACGGCACCTGCCTGTGTTGCCCACGGAGGTTGGCAGTGCAGCCTGGCCTTTCATCCTGCAGGGCCTGTACACTCGGCCGCATAAGACCGTATTTTAGGCATGTGCAAGCAGGTGTCTGTTGCACCCCACGACATTTGAACAGCACCGGCCTGTGTTTCCCATGAATGTGGGCAGTGCAGCCCCGCCTTTCATCATACGGTTCACTGGATAAGAAAGCTTTATTATTCGTGGGAAAGCATGCAGCTCAGCCTTTCATCCTTCATGGGTCTGTGCACATTGCCAGATAAAGCAAATTGTCATCGTGGGTGTGTGGGCAGGTGTCCGTGACACGCCCTCATGGGTGCACAGTACCTAATTATGTTAACAAGATGGGGCATAACAACTTGATCTGCCGATTGTGGGATGAGAAACCAGGCTCGAGTCCCCTCATAGGCTCAACATCCGGTGACTCCGGGCAAGTCACTTAATTCCCCAGGCATATAAAAAACATGAAGATGCCCTTGTTTCCCGCAGAGGACGTGGCATACCAACTAGAGCTGACGATGGGGGATACGGAGCAAGGTTAGAGTCCCTGGTCACTTCGTCCAGATTGCACAGACACTCTGAGTCTGGGCATAGTTATCAGTGGGACAGTGGCAGTGGGGCAAAGAGACTGCCCTACAGGTGCTGCAGTTATTGTGGGTTATGGCTACCCAGATATTTGTTTAACGCTGGACCATTCCTGGGGCCTATTTCTGTGTCGACTCTTTGAGGAGGGAGGTTGGGGACGGGGGAGGATGGCAGAGGAAATGGGAAATTGGAGTTGAAATAAATGGTCAGAGTAAAACATGAAGAGGAGGGGAGGAACAACTGACCGAGTGGGAGAAGAATAATGAGAGACAAAGTGAAATGAGATATTGGCAAGCAAAAGGGGCAAGGGAGGACGAAAAGAAAGTGGCCACAAATAAGGATAACAGGAAGGAAGTAAATAACAAAGAGTGAGGGAGAGAAGAGGGGAAGAAACATTGAAAAAATATTAGGAAGGAGAGAGTGAAAGTGGGGAAGGAGAGGAGCGGGATTGGGCAATGTAGTAGAGAGACGGTAGAATGAGTTACTCAGAGGCCTAGAAACAGGGCTGCGCATAATATTGGTTTAGCACATGCAGTGAGACTGATGCCAAGAAGTGTGTGAGCCAACTTGACACCAATTATGTCTCTATTTTACAACTAATCTAGCCTGGGCAAGGGATCAATTTCCTTGCTTGCGTTTGGGCCCTTGCTACCCAGGCTAAGTCACTGCACAGCAGTCTAAGCTCAGTTTCTGTGCACTGCAAGCAGCATGGAGAAAAAGAAACTCCTATTGCTTTCCAGAACACATAGTCCGTGTTCGGGCACCAAAGGACCAACTTCCATCACAGCGCTTAATAGAGGTCAGTGCCCGTCCTTTACTCTCTTCGTTTTGATAAAAACATTCTATTAGCAGCCAGAACATTAGACTAAGAGAAGTGTGTAAGGGATACAGAACTCTCCAGTTTCCCAGGTTCATGCATGAGTAGCTCTTCCAGTCTGGGTTTTTGCTCATCATTCTGTGACTTCTCCTTTTTATCCGATTACAAAAATCAAGACTACAAGTCCCTGAATGCAAGACAAAAATGCTGAACGGTATGAGCAGTTTACACATGCACCTATGAAGCATGAGAGGTCTGGAGATCAGGGATCGGTGTGACCTATAGGGCAGTAGCTGATGGGCTGGTCTGACAGACCAGTGTGTGGGCCAGTTTCTAAGCATTTGTGGGCTGATGTTAGGGACAGACGGGCCACTTTTTAGTGTTGATTTCCCTGATATTACCACTTTTTTAGCTTTCTGCTTCGCTAATGGGGCCACTTATATTTTGGTGCCTGGGTCTATTTTTTGTTCCCATCCAACCCTGCTAAAGATCATTAAATAAAAATGATTTTGGGCGATTGGAGAGACACACAGGAGTTGTTCCCTAAGATCCCTTGTGTTTACTGAAATACAGACATAGATAGAATCAGGCCCTGGGGAAACGGGGGAGAGAGAGAGATGGTGGGAGGCATACTAGAATGTACGTTTGGATGAAGACTATTTTGCTGTCTATAAGCAAAAAGTAAAAGCATTGAATAACTTTTAAATTGGAAATTTAGCAACTCATAGTAGGTTCAACTCACGAGACCACTGACACAAATCTATTAAATCTCCCACCAAAGACTCACCAAAGACTCCGGATAGTTACCCGTGATTGCTGGTCCTTGTTTTGGAATACCTTCTACTCTATTTAAAGGTATTTTCTGTATTCCTGGTATGAATGGCTCCAAACTAAATGGCCAAGAAGGAGTTCTGGTGTTGGAATATGCAGAAGGGTTCAGGTTTGTGCAGTAGACTGTGATGAGTTTTCAACTTCCAGAGAAAATATAGAGAGGACATGAGATGAGAGAACTCTCTTAAGGGCATACTTTTGAGGAGGCCCTCTGCTTTTGATTGCAGTGGCTCAGTTTATTTGGTGATTCACAATTCCAATCATGGGTAAAACATGGCTTGTTGAACATAGATGAGATGTACTTGCAAATTGTTTGATTGCATATTGCATTTCAGGTTTTCAATTTGACCAATCCTTTGACTTCTTACCAACGAAATATGAGTGTCTTCCTGGTCGAGGACCACACTGCTTTTTCTCTTATCTGTCTTGTATCAAGACCCTGCTGGACTATGGGGTGAAAGAAAGCTTGAATAAGCAGCTACCTATGTTATATGACATCTCTTTATTAATGTAATAATGCACTTTCACAATTGCTTTATTAACCTTCCTGCATTCTCAAATTTGCTTGAAAATGCACCATTTGTCCACTCTTTTTCAAAATTTTCTCGGGGGAGAACCCCCCCGAACCCCCCTTAGGTTGTTCGGGATCGCTCGCTACGCTCGCTGCGGTGCAGTATGCCAATACTTTTACGCCCCACCACTTACAAATGTCACCAGCCACCACTGCTTGCCCCCTGCTCCACAGCAAGCATCGGATGAGTCGTTTCAGCTGCACTGGCCAATTACAGAGCTGGTAAAGCAGAGAGTGACGTGAAGACAACAAATGGTAAACAGCGGGCGGGCTCCAAGCCCTCTCTGACAGTGCGAGACACATGCACTCGCAGGCTCGACCCTGAAAAAGAATGGTAACAGTGATGCTGTGTTCAATGGGGGCAGGGTCAAAGGCGTGGCAAAAAGAACCTTATATTCTGTAATACTTTTTTTGGTCTTCACCTTCAGGGAATTAACTTCATATAAAATAGCGCACAGCTTAAATGAAAAATAAATGCAAGTTAAATTAATCAGTGGAAAATGCACTATCGTACTTTATGAAACCTCTGTTAGTTAATACATTGCAGAGGTCTGTGTGTGTAACCCGAGAGCCACACAACTGAAACCTGGTTGGTGCAGTGGAGAATAGTGATTGCGTGTGTTTAGTGCTAAAAGGTCAGTCTGTGACAGTAAGCACTCTGAATATGCAATTCATTATTTTAAACTTGCATTACAAGATAGGCTGCTACAAAATGCGAAAAAATGTTAAAAATAAAATAGTATATTCAGAATATAGGTTTTAGTAATACCCAGACTGTATGTAGTGCAACCTTTTTATAACTGTCTTTTAAAAGCACACACTTCAAATCTCAGATGGTAACTCCCCTGCAATACCACTCAAAAAGAATACATTTGTGTCATTATGAAGTTTTAAGTGATTTGATCAATTAAAGCCAAAATGCCAGATTCCAACCACCATTTAAATTTGCAGAGTAACCAGTTGCACACATTCGCATTTCTTTCAGGTAAGCAGGCACCCTGGCAGGAAGGCTTGTTTAGCTGTGTGCCCCTCCCTCGGTTTCACAACATGAGTCTCCCTGCCGTACACTTCAGCGGAAGCATTTCAACTGTCAGAATTAACCATCCTGGGATGGTTGTCTTTTCACAAAAAGTAGGGGAACTGTTTTTGTGAAATAAAAAAAAGTATGGGTAGATTGTGCCCCTCAGATCCCGCCCACTCCGACTACTAGATTAAAGGAATAATGTATTATCCAGATGTCTTTTGTCAGAACCCTTCCTGGGTGGTCCTGGGGCAAGCAGGGTCTAATGGACCTCATAAGAGGTACTTGGGGCATTTTACCACACCTCTCCTGTGACTTGGCCTATTATGGCACAGAACACTGAGCACCAACCACACACTTTCACACCTACTCTGAGAGTATTGTATTGCAACATTTTTATAGTGCGTGCTACACCTGTGTAGGGTGCAGAAGCACTTGCCTACATGGGCAGCATGATGCAAGCTGTTTTTGATCCTGTATGGGAAGTGTTGCCATGTTTTGCGAGAGAACCACTGAGGTGAGTTTAACTTGTTAAGGAGCGCAGCGTTCAGCAGTGTGACGGATTAATTAATTTGTGAAATAGGTGTATAGTTGATGGTTTTCTGTAAGCGGGCAGCTTTGAGCAGCTCTGCAGGTCTCTCTATGTTTTTTCTTATGATCGTAGTCCACTTAGCTAGTTGCTGCACTGGGTTGTCCTGTCTGAGATATTATGTCAAAAAATGTAGGGTCCTGTTCAGACATAGATTGGAGGGGGGAATGGAGGCATATTTGGGAGATTTATGTGCTCACTATAAACTTCAGGATAAGAGACAAAAGACCATCACCTGCAATCAAGTGTTTTTTTTTTTTAAAACAATCTGAATATCAATTCTGTAGCTACAGATCTGAAACGTTGCCTATCTGAAGATTATTTGTTCCTTGCCTTCACACGTCAACTGCCAGTAACTTTATCATGCATTCCTTCAGGTTAACTGTAATGTTGCTGTCACCTTGCATGACGGCGTGTCCTCTATCATGAGATAACTCCGCAGTCATTAGAAGGCTACTGTATTTCCTGAAATTAGGCTTCATTATAGATAAAAAGTTTGAGGTGTGTAATCGGCTCTCTCATTATTTCAGAGCCGGCCTAGGTTTCACGTTTTGTAGCGGAGTTCACTGCTGGGTCGCCACATAGTGACTGGCTCTGCAGAAGAAGATCTGATTGAATGGCTTGATTTGCAAGCTTTTTCGGTGATACTCCTAGCTTAGGTGTTGCTCCTGAACTTCCAGTAAGAAACACTTAAGAAAAAAGCTTAGCAAACCATAGAAAAAGTTAATTGGCTCTAGTGCCCTTGCATTGCAGTTTGTTATGCTTCTTCCTGGGTGCAAGATCAGCCCATTAGGCAGGGAGGACTGGCCTGGCAGCTTGGGCTGGGCTGTTCCTATTGGAGCAAGGTCGAGACTGATTTGTGTATGACTAAGTCCAAACTCAGGTGGGGAAAAGACCAATGGATTGGAATGCTACCCTGAGCGATTGCCAGGGGTCAGGCTTATTGCAAGCATTTCTTCCATCACCTTCTGTGTGTTTGAGAGATATGGGTTCAGGCACAGACTAAGCACAGGTGCCGATCACTAGTGGTTACCTCAAAGACTGACTTAAAAGTCAGTTCATTTGTATTTTGGCCCACAAGTATGTGGAAACAGTTCACTTCTTTCACATTAGGCAGAATCTCTGTTTGTGCAGATTCATTACAGCGTTATCTATTCGTTGGTGCATTGATTACAAGATGTGGGCTCGGGCTGTCAGTGTTTTCACACTTTGGAGTTTTGGTGCTGGGGCGTGAGGAGGCTTAGTCCCCTTCCTGATCATTGCCACTGAGCAGCGCGCTCGGTAAGCTTGTTGACGGTCTCTAGCTTCGGCCTGCTCAAGTGGGCGTTCGTCTTTGGCAGTTGTGGCCCTTGAAGGCGCATGCACACGGTCACTTGTTTTCAGCAATTGTAGCCCTTTGAAACTGATACATACTGTGCTTGTCTTTGACCAGTTACTGCCCTGGAGGCCAATGCGGGTGGATGTGTGTCTTTGGCAGATGTGGCCCTGGAAACAGAATCAGCACTCGGGTGGCATCTTGGATTGCAGGGACAACATTAGGAACACACTGGCGTTCTCCTTGATAGTCTCTCCTCCTTCAGGGCCAGACACACTCCTTCCCTTACTTGGGAGGCAGGTAGGCTGTAGGTGCATTGGCAGACCCTCTGCTTCTCCAGCAAGTTTCACACAGCAGGTGATGTCTCCTCACCACTGGGAGACTGTCATGCAGACACCAGCCCTGGTCACACAGCAGTCCTCTGAGTACTCGAGGGAGCACTCCTCCCTTGGTCATGAAGGGCTTGGAATTGAGACAAAGTGGGGTAATTTGGATCCCACCTTTGTACACATTTCCAGGCGGGAGTTGTGGATCCACTGTCTAAGGCTTCAACACCAGTTTGGGCTGGTTCCCTTTGATGGAACATTTCCATTCTGCTCTCATAATGCAACCTTTGTGTAAAGGGATCTGTCTCTAGGCAGGTTGCAATGGGGTTGGTTACAAGCAGGAGTATCCAAAAGATAGGCATAATGAAGTGTGAGTTTTTTAAACCTGGCTGTCATCTGTCTTCTTGAAGTAGTAATAGGAGACAGACAAAAGGACAGGCCCTGGCTAGAATCGTCCTCATCTTGATCAACAGAAATTGTGGTCCCAGACCCAGCTCTATGCCTTACCAAGTGGCAGGGCTCAAGAAAACATAATCAGCAGCTTTTTGCCAATAAGGCTCTCGTGGGATTTCTAAAGGTAGCCCTATTTCTGTCAAACCACAGGAATGCAGGTAATACTTTTCTCTTCTTTTGTCTGGGGAAGCTATCCTCACCCTCCATCTTGTGCCATGCTAAACCAAGGGCACGCGAAATGGACCCCACTGGCCGAAATACTCACTCGTACAACAAGCAGAGTCCTACTACCATATGCAATGCACTTGATCTACACATTCACACCAAACGCCAGCGTAAGGTTCTGAGTTTTACATAACAGCAGGACCTTACACAAAAGAGGTCAGTAAGCTGTGCTCTCACTGTTAAAGCTCTGGTCATACTATGAATTTAATAAAACACAGCACGCTGCCACCACTGATCGAGTGTTATGTACCCAGTGCAAGGAAATTAGTCTATTGCCTTAGAAAAGGGCATGCTTTGTGTGCCCCTCCAGCTCACAGGACATGTGCTGGACCTCACATTGTCAAGGACAGTCCCAGGCCTCTACTTGCAGCTAGTTTAGCGTGATGCCAGAGCCAAAATAAGTAAGGATATAAGTTTTGCATTCTGTCTGGCACTTTGTACATGCAGGGGACATTCCTGTCCCGACGATATACTTAGTTTACCCCTCTAGCCAACGGAGACCTGCTCTAGATCTCAATACTTTCATGCATTTCAGGCCTCAGCGTGCTTGCATGATTGATGTGCACGCTGGGTACAAAATATCTTGATTACTGTGGAACCTTACAGTTGGGTAACTTAGTGCAGGGGTGCAGCTTGCAAAGCCCTACAGGAGGCATTCCCGTCTCAACATCTTTTTGTGCAACTGGCATACCATGAGCTAGCATGCTATGAAGAAATGTTTGTGTCAATGGCAAAGGAGAACGTTAGAGCTTGTCTCTTTCTAGCAAAACATCTGTGCTTTAAACTTAACGTAATCTTACAGGAAGCATACTGAAAAGGGAGTAAGGTTGGAGGAGAGTGAGCCAGTTGCATGCCAGGCAGAGCAATTCTGGCTCTTGTGTTTATCTATGTATGTTCCTAAATATTTGGAAGTGTAAGTGCTCAAACATGCCTCTGTATAGTTCACTGAAACAGCCATGTGTAGTGTATAATATAGCCAAGGACTGTTCAAATGCAGTAATACTACATGAACCCCAAAAATTCAAAAATACAATTCCAGTCAGTCGACGAGAAAGGTGAGTTGCTCTTAACAGGAAGGCACAAAGTGTTTGAAAGTTTCACATGTCGCATGGTATTTTATTTGATATGTGGAAATATTGATACTTATTGGGAAATAGTTATTGTGGGTGAGGGGATTTGGTGATGGGACTGTTGGGTTTGAGGATAATAGGTGCAGTTGTGGGTCTCGTGAAAGAGGACGTTTAGCTTCTAAGCGTGAGTGATGGAGGGGCTGCTTGGTGGAGGTGCTTTTGAGAGCAAGCCTGGCTTAGGATGAGGCGATCTCCCGGGGGTAGAGGTGGAGACTGAAGCTGGTGGAGGATTCAGAGTGCACCTGGATGTCAGTGTGAGTGGATGTCAGTGTGAGTGGATGGAATGTAAGAGACGGTTGTCTGAGTGATGGTCGTCTAGTAAGTTGGTCCTCAAAGTGTAACCAAGCAGACTGCACATTACTTCAGCAACGGTAAAAAGGTACTTTTTTCTCTTATGTGAGGAATACAAATTTTGTTTTGATATATGCTGATTTTTTTTTAAATTTCTACTCACCTGAGATAGGTGGCTCTAAAGATGTCGATGAGTATTTGCACATTTTGACCATGGGAGTCATTGGCCTTCTTGTTAGTGAAGATCACCTGTCTAGCAGGCATCTTTACTGCATACCACCAAGTCCATCCATACCTGCATATATGCTTTCGTAATCTTTTTTAGAACCACCACGTCGCCGAATGTCAGCTCACTGACAGTGCTTTGCAATGCCCCAAATATATTACTTTTTTGTGGCTTGACCGTGGACAATCTCTGTGCGCATGCATGTTAACCTGCACGTGACTTGCCAGCACCAAGTCCCTTAGCAAACTTTATTGGTCTTCCACTGTTTAGCACCACACATACATTGTGGCCTTTTTTGTCGTACTCTCTATCTCGCGCTCATTTCGTGTCACCAATCTTCAAGTCTCTTGTACTTCTCTCCAGAACCAAAAGTACTGGCAATGTGTCACTCTTGAACACTGAACTTACTTCGCTATCAATTTCTTTTGGGATATGAATGTCCCCTGCATGTTAACCAGGCATGTCTGTGCCTGTGCTCTGAGTAACCAACTGCAGGTGAAACAGATGTCCTGACTTTTTGTTTGGTCCTAGCGTTATGCTAATGTATTGTGTGTGCAGAGACCTATGCCTGTTTCAGTTAATGCAATGTCCAGAACAGGTCTGTGAGCAGGAGGGGTTACAAAGCTTTCCCTTGTAATGGGCAGTGGACTACTGTCCCTTCCCTGGATGCATTACATAAAGCGTTGGTGGCAGGGTGCTGCGTTTTGTGAATCTTTAGTGTGACCAGACCTTCCGTCTATATCCGTGAGAGTGCGGTCTTCTGGCCCCTCTCAGGGAAAGTTGTGCTGTTAGTTGAAACCCAAGTGTGTGCAGTAAGGGTATAGCACAATTGTGTCTGTGTGTCGGTCTGTCTGTGTGTGTGTGTGTGTCTGTGTGTGTCTGCGTGTGTCCGTCTCCGTCCGTCCCCCAGGCTCACTTCCCGGATGTGGTTCAATGCATAATTGTTGGCGGGGTTGAAGGCTGCGAAGGTTAAGCTGGATTATTAGGGATGGTATTGTATTTATTTGATTTAGGTGCATCGTGGATTACAGGGCCTATAGGTGTTTCTGTGCTGCAATTAGGCCTGAAGCCAGACCTGTACTCTTGTAGAAGAATGTTCTTGTTGATGCATTGGGTAGTGACTGCTTTCTCAATGACATTTCCTATAAAAAAATAAGTGGGTGACGGGGCGTTAGTTAGCAAAATTATTTGGGCCCAGTGTAGGATTTTTGGAGGGTGGTGGGGAAGGTTCCTATGTTGAATGAGAAGTTGACGTTGTTGTGGAGTGGTGTTATGGGATCTTGTACAAATTTGCCAATGGATGCTGGTTCGTAGGTGGCAGCCTTGAGTGAGTTTATGACAGAGGTCTTAAAACTGGGGGGCGCGCCCCCCTGGGGGTGCGTGGATGAGTTCCCAGGGGGGGCGCAAATTACTCTGCAAGTGCATGTAAATGAAGATGGCCTGGAAGTGCGCGATGTTTATTTGCTGCATTTCCAGGCTGTCTTTATTTATTCCGGAGTACAGTGAGGGCAGGGGTCAGTAAATGTGCTGGCAGGGTCAAGGAGGTTGCTTAAAAAGAAAAAAAGAAAGTGTTTTGTGTTTTCACAGTCATATAAGTGGGTATAAAATAATGCACTGACAGCTTAATTTAACAAGAAATTGGAATGCAATAGGTCTTTCATTTGTAAAAGTTAAAGCTTTTGGCGTCATAAATTGTTGTGTTTTGTTATTTACTTTTTGGGTTTGTAGTGGAGTGATTATTTAAGGAAAAAAGTGCATGCGATACTATATTATTAGAATTAGTTGGGGGTGGAGGGAATGAAGACAGGAAGAAGAGGAAGGCAGACATAGGTTTAGGTGGAAAAAGATGAGGCGTGAGGTACAATAGTAAGATGAATTGAACATGCTATGGATAGAAAAGGCAAATAGAAAATTGCAAGAGGTTATGGAAATCAGAAATGTGAGACGGTCGGTAGGTATTTCAGATGTGCACTAGGAGAGCAACAGAGGAATAAATGAATGAATGTGTGGAAAATGCAGGTTGATTTCCATGCAGTATACTCCAGTGCATGTGTGTTTCTCATAACAAACAACTACAAGAAATCATCTTTAGTAGTCTTCTGGCCTTTTAACGGCCCCACGTTGTTAGTTTTAATGACTCCAAGTTGTTAGTTTGCTTGTTAAAGTTGCCGACGTCAAAAGATTTTGTTTTCTTTTCCTTGTGGTTCTGTTTCAGTGGGGACATTTGCTAATTTTTTAGGTCTCGCCTGAGCCAGCGCATGCGCTGCTCTGGCGACAGTTTTAGTAAGCGGGTTTTAGAAGTGCAAACAGCAGTGGCTTTTGCTGGCGACCAGCTTGCGTTCACGCGTGCGTGCACGCGCGATCAGGCGCCATATGGCTTCCCTCGCCATCTGGCTTCCCTCGCAATTACTTTCACTTTCGCGGCCGTGTCAGTTTCACGGCCGTCCGGCCAGTGCTTGTTTTTCAAATGCTTGTGCGCTAACACTCGTTTCACTGCTCTTCACTGCTCTAATTTGCTATCTAACTTAAGGGTAAATTTAAAACACGGACATTTGTAGAATTTACGGGACTTTAAAGTTTTTACGTTCAAAATCAATTAGGTTACAAAAAAACAAATGTTAAACTCAGTAGCGGCTCAGTGTACCAATGAAATTAATTTCATTGCGCACGCTGAAACGACATTTCCGTTGCAGTGCTCATAATGTAAATTTTTATTTTTACATTAATTATGTACTTTCCTTCGGTCACCCGTATACCTTGGTTTACTACACCCTACCTCTCCCAGAACTCTCAACCACGCAGCTCTCACACTACAAACCGCTACTACATTGCACAACTGTTTTACGCGCACTTTCTCTTTAGTTTAGAAAAAACAAACGGTAACAACCACAGTTACATAACGTGTAAAATGTGCAACCACCCCCTACCCCCCCAGGCATTTTGGGAATGGTACTTTGTTTCATTTATCATTTTGCGGTGTTAACGTAATATAAGCCCTCCCCCCCCCCATGCAAAATGTAACCCCTCCCTCCTACCCCTATGCGGTGTAAAAATGCGTGCTGGTTTTATACAAGTTACCGATTTGCATTTTATATATGCTGTTACCGCCTGCATAATTTGTACAATACGTTCACATAATGCGGCTTGTTTTCTAAAGTTACCGAATTGCATTTGATATTTGCTGTTACCTACTGCACGATTTGTACCATATGTTCTCGTGCTACGGTTGAAAGATGTCGAAAAAATAACTTAACGAGAGAAATGCGCAACCCTCCCGCCCCCCCCCTCATGCGCTCTAATAAGGGGTGCTTGGTTTAAATGTTTTTGCGAAAACACTTGAATCTTGGATGTGTAAAAATGCTATCTAGCTTTTATTATGGTATTATAATTTGTGTTTACATTTAGAACAATTGACTTATCATTAGAAAAACGCTACCCCCCCCCCCCCCCCCCCATACGTTTAGGAAATATGTGCTTTCTTTCAATGCTTATGGGAAGACAGTCAAAATGCGGAGTTAACATAAGGAAAACGTGCACAGCGATGCAAAGTGTAACCCCATCCCTCCTCCCTGTATGCGGTCAGAAAATGCGTGCTTGTTTGTTTAAGTTACCGATTTGATTTTCACACATTCTGTTACCGAATGCACAAAGTGTACTATATGTTCTCTTGAAACTCTTGCAAAAAGGTCGAAAACAAAACTTCACGTGATAAAAGGACAATAAATTCGCCCCTAAAGATGCACAGTCTTTTAATAAAACTATTTATTTCTGCACCATCAATAACGACTTATGCTTTAACCCACAAACAATCTGTGTGCCATACTGTTAAATGTTTTCTTTTCCATTGCCATAGCGGCGCAAAATGGTGGGACACGCTTAAGCATGTTTATACAGACATAGCCAACTCTCACCACAAAATCTGAGCACGGGGAATGTGCACATTATCTTAAAGCTATATAGGACGGAAATTTGGAATGAATCCCTGTTTCTATATTTTATATACCACGCAGTTTCTGTTTTTTATAGGGTTACTACTTATTATCTTTCCCAACTCCATGTTTATCTGCAAACAAACTACAAATTATCACCACCCACGGTTTTAAACATACTGGCACGTTTATAAAATAAATTTCGTCTCGGGTACTCCAGGTCTTGTGAAGGATTTATAAAATTAATTGTGGGTTTTACAATTCTTGTACATGTGTGTAGTGTTTCGTGTTTTTGGGGACATTTTAGTTGTAAACTACAGTTGTTTTCACACGTTTTCCATCTAGCTTTTTTTCTCAACTTAAAGATTTGCATCTCACAGATGCTGCAAACGGAAAGATTAGGATCTTTACAACAAGCCTTATTCTCACTCAATTAGCTCGTCCTGGTTTCCTTTCACAGCACTGAAACATGTTGATGTTTCACACTATAGCAGACTTTCAGGCTCCTTTTTTTCCCACAGATTTTTTTTTTTTTATAGCTAGTAACAGAATAGGATACACTAAAATAGTCTCGACCTTTTTGTTTATAACCTGCACAATAGGAACAGGGGATATTGTTGGGCTCCTGCACCTTACACGCAATTACATTTTTATCCCATTTACTGCATTGAACTTTTTCACTTTGTAATTTAAACAGTTGGCCTCTGTTTTCGTCAAAAAAAAAAATGTAAGTTGTGATACTTGTGCAGACAGCAGTATGCTTCAGTTGATACCAGAATTATGACACGTAACCCCCTCGTTGTGGACGTACCTATATCATGACGTTGTGCACAGTTAAAAGCTGTAAAATCGATGGGAAAAAATACAGCAACAAGCACGTTTGGAACTAAAATCCATTGCAATATATTTGCTTTAAAGCGTTACAAAAACCAAACAAGCATTGGCATAGCCAATAGGTCTCGCCTTTGGGACCTTATAAGTGTTTAGCCATGCAACAATTGTGCTGCATAACTGACACCTGGTTAAACACATATACGGTCCCAAAGGCGAGACCTATTAGCCAATAGGTCTCGCCTTTGGGGCCTTATAAGTGTTTAGGCAGAGCTATTGGTTTTGCCAATGTTTTTAAGAGCATTGTGGCTGCTGTGCAGCATGTTGAAAAGTTATAATAAAAAAGACTTATAAGCATTTTTGTTACTTTATATATAACTAAGACGACATTATGTACAACTGAATGACCCAATTAAAAAAGAATAAACATAAGAAAGGTCTTGTCGTTGCAATGTTGGCAACTTCTTCCTGCCTATTCTAATGTTGAGGTGGTGCTTAGTGATGCTGAGGTGGTGTTGAGTGATGTTGAGGTGGTGCTTAGTGATGCTGAGGTGGTGTTGAGTGATGTTGAGGTGGTGCTTAGTGATGCTGTGGTGGTGTTGAGGTGGTGCTTAGTGATGCTGTGGTGGTGCAGAGTGATGCTGTGGTGGTGCAGAGTGATGCTGTGGTGGTGCAGAGTGATGCTGTGGTGGTGCAGAGTGATGCTGTGGTGGTGCAGAGTGATGCTGTGGTGGTGCAGAGTGATGCTGTGGTGGTGCAGAGTGATGCTGTGGTGGTGCAGAGTGATGCTGTGGTGGTGCAGAGTGATGCTGTGGTGGTGCAGAGTGATGCTGTGGTGGTGCAGAGTGATGCTGTGGTGGTGCAGAGTGATGCTGTGGTGGTGCAGAGTGATGCTGTGGTGGTGCAGAGTGATGCTGTGGTGGTGCAGAGTGATGCTGTGGTGGGGCAGAGTGATGCTGTGGTGGGGCAGAGTGATGCTGTGGTGGGGCAGAGTGATGCTGTGGTGGGGCAGAGTGATGCTGTGGTGGGGCAGAGTGATGCTGTGGTGGTGCAGAGTGATGCTGTGGTGGTGCAGAGTGATGCTGTGGTGGTGCAGAGTGATGCTGTGGTGGTGCAGAGTGATGCTGCTGAGTGGTGCTGTGGTGCTGCTGAGTGGTGCTGTGGTGGTGCTTAGTGATGCTGTGGTGGTGCTTAGTGATGCTGTGGTGGTGCTTAGTGATGCTGTGGTGGTGCTTAGTGATGCTGTGGTGGTGCTGTGGTGGTGCTGTGCTGAGTGATGCTGTGGTGGTGCTGTGCTGAGTGATGCTGTGGTGGTGCTGTGCTGAGTGATGCTGTGGTGGTGCTGTGCTGAGTGATGCTGTGGTGGTGCTGTGCTGAGTGATGCTGTGGTGGGGCAGAGTGATGCTGTGGTGGGGCAGAGTGATGCTGTGGTGGGGCAGAGTGATGCTGTGGTGGGGCAGAGTGATGCTGTGGTGGGGCAGAGTGATGCTGTGGTGGGGCAGAGTGATGCTGTGGTGGGGCAGAGTGATGCTGTGGTGGTGCAGAGTGATGCTGTGGTGGTGCAGAGTGATGCTGTGGTGGTGCAGAGTGATGCTGTGGTGGTGCAGAGTGATGCTGTGGTGGTGCAGAGTGATGCTGTGGTGGTGCAGAGTGATGCTGTGGTGGTGCAGAGTGATGCTGCTGAGTGGTGCTGTGGTGCTGCTGAGTGGTGCTGTGGTGGTGCTTAGTGATGCTGTGGTGGTGCTTAGTGATGCTGTGGTGGTGCTTAGTGATGCTGTGGTGGTGCTTAGTGATGCTGTGCTGAGTGATGCTGTGGTGGTGCTGTGCTGAGTGATGCTGTGGTGGTGCTGTGCTGAGTGATGCTGTGGTGGTGCTGTGCTGAGTGATGCTGTGGTGGTGCTGTGCTGAGTGATGCTGTGGTGGTGTGGTGGTGCTGAGTGGTGGTGTGGTGGTGTGGTGGTGCTGAGTGGTGGTGCTGAGTGGTGGTGCTGAGTGGTGGTGCTGAGTGGTGGTGCGGTGTGGTGGTGCGGTGTGGTGGTGCTGAGTGGTGGTGCTGAGTGGTGGTGCTGAGTGGTGGTGCTGAGTGGTGGTGCTGAGTGGTGGTGCTGAGTGGTGGTGCTGAGTGGTGGTGCTGAGTGGTGGTGCTGAGTGGTGGTGCTGAGTGGTGGTGCTGAGTGGTGGTGCTGAGTGGTGGTGCTGAGTGGTGGTGCTGAGTGGTGGTGCTGAGTGGTGGTGCTGAGTGGTGGTGCTGAGTGGTGGTGCTGAGTGGTGGTGCTGAGTGGTGGTGCTGAGTGGTGGTGCTGAGTGGTGGTGCTGAGTGGTGGTGCTGAGTGGTGGTGCTGTGGTGGTGCTGAGTGATGCTGTGGTGGTGCTGTGGTGGTGCTGAGTGATGCTGTGGTGGTGCTGAGTGATGCTGTGGTGGTGCTGAGTGATGCTGTGGTGGTGCTGAGTGATGCTGTGGTGGTGCTGAGTGATGCTGTGGTGGTGCTGAGTGATGCTGTGGTGGTGCTGAGTGATGCTGTGGTGGTGCTGAGTGATGCTGTGGTGGTGCTGAGTGGTGCTGTGGTGGTGCTGAGTGGTGCTGTGTTGGTGCTGAGTGGTGCTGTGTTGGTGCTGAGTGATGCTGTGGTGGTGCTGAGTGGTGTTGTGTTGGTGCTGAGTGATGCTGTGCTGGCTCTGATTGATGCTGTGGTTGCGCTGAGTGATGCTGTGGTGTTGCCGAGTGAGAGATAGAGTGAAGATATAATGCCCAATTAGAGAGGGTGGTGAGAGAGAGAGAGAGAAAGGGTGTACATAGAATAAAGAGTGGAGCGGGATAGAGAGAGAGAAAGAAGGGGAGAGAGAGTGAATGAAGGAGTTTGAAAGCGAAACAGATAAAGGGGTGAGAGAGAATGAAAGGCTAAAAAAGATAGAGAGGGGAGAGTTAATTAAGTAGAGAGAGAATTAGAGAGGGGAGATAGAGAGAAGGAGAGAGACAATAAGAGTGGGGGTGTGGAGTTTAAATAGAGTGAAGAAGTGACGCGGAAAAAGTAACCTTAAATATAGCTTTGTGCTTTGCGCGAATAAATATTAAAAAAAAAAACAGTGAGAGACAAAAATACTGGTAATTAGGCTGTGACTCCCAATATAAAACAAATAGCGATATAAGGTGAAATCAACCCACCGAAGCAATATTTCTAACTAGACAAAAAAAAGCTTGCATTTCAATGCTAATCGCTGTTGTTTTTCATGTGACTGTAGTCCAGGGCCCTCAGTTGGTAATGTGAGCTGCTGCTGCGATTGAAACATCAGAGTCCACAGAGTTAATGAGCCATGACGAGGAAATGAGGAAGAGATAGGAAACAACAGATGGCAGCTGCGCGTGCACGCCATCGTGAACTCAAGCTGGTCGCCAGCCGAAAGCCAGTGTTTGCACTTCCAAAACCCGCTTACTAAAACTCTCGGCCAGACAAGCGCTGGTGCAGGCCGAGACCTAAAAATAGATATAATATGCTACATGAGTCATAAATAGACAATAAGAATATAGTTAAAATTTACTAAACACAAGACCCTAACATTTTATAGTACAATAAAGGGAGTCACTGTTCCTTGTAAAGGGAAATCAAAGAATGAAGTTTTGTCCTGTGCTACTCTATGTGTGGGGATAGTGTGTCCTCATCATGATGCCCTCACACACCCCGAAGGATGTCATGCTTCATCATAGGGCTTGTTGCTCCTCGTCGGGCCGGCGCTGCAATGCCCTACGGGTCCCCCGAAGGGTCTCTTTATCGGAGATCTTTTGATGAAGAAGCCGTATGGGTGCGTGCGTGTGAGTGGTAGTGAGGTCTCAAGTAGTGTTTTTAAAAAATGACTGGAGGGGGAGTGAATATTTTATATTAAGGTGATCCCTCTGTCATTGTTAAAAGGTGTGTGGTGCTGCTCTGGGGGATATTATGTCCCTAGGTAGCTAGATATACGTCTCTAATGGGCGTATAAGGTGGTCGACATGTTTCACGCTCTCTGTGGCCTCAGGAGGAGATCCAAAGCGTTTCTTCAGGACCAAGGTAAGTTTAGGTATCACTAGCGGCCTGGATTTGACCCGTGCTGCTAGGTTAATGAGAGGGAGTAGCGTCCCCCTTATTTTTACAATTATTGCCTCATGAGATTGGTGAGGGCAGTCGGGAGGGTTCTCCCATTTAGCTGTGCCGGTACACCTGCCTGCCTCTCTCCATCTCCGCCGAGTGTTTGCACTTCCAAAACCCGCTTACTAAAACTCTCGGCCAGACAAGCGCTGGTGCAGGCCGAGACCTAAAAATAGAAATAGATATAATATGCTACGAGTCATAAATAGACAATAAGAATATAGTTAAAATTTACTAAACACAAGACCCTAACATTTTATAGACATGGTCTAAAAATGTCAATAATGGTATAATAAAACAATTATTTTTTAGTATAAAACAATACTTAACAGCCACAGGGGTACATCTTATTTTTGCATCTTCCTTAAACACAAACATTTTGGGCAAGTGCACAGTGTATGCGCAAGGGTTTCCATTTTATATCCACAGTCGGCATTCAGTTTTTCTTTCGAACACTCGATTCCAAGTTACTTCAAATTCACGACTAGGAATATAAAACAGTCTAAAGCTTAAATAGTTCAGTTTAAGCTGACCTGGCAGAGTGGAACTGATGTTATCTTGATCTAGTAAAGGCAAATGTTTCTATAACTAGCTCCATGTGTTTGTGTTTCTTTAGCGTTACTAGGTCATTCTCCCTCTGCCTGCTAAGTAAAGCACTTCTCAAAATACTTTTACGAGTCATTTAACTTCGCTAACGACTCCAAGTCAGGTAAATTGTATATTTTTAAGATTTTATATGATGATGTAACATTAAGATCCATATCCTTATATAAAGTTCTTTTAAGTTCCGAATAGATTAAGGATTTTATAGTGGAGGTTTCCGCCCCGCACAGTCACAGATATTTCCGAACGTTTTATGTAGTTTTATATGAAAATACATGAACTGTTTTAATGTCACAAATATTGATAATAAAAAAATTATTTAGGTCACCCTCTTCTATTGCCCTTTCTTTTTGGTGCGCTTAGTTTTGACTTATGTAGCTTAGAGTGTCTGTAGTAGATACTGTGACCAACTGTACAATTAATTCCCCATTCATCTAAGAGGCATGGAACATGGTATAAACTCCTCTCCAGCTTTCAACATTGTCAGTCGACTACTCATTTAGATTATACATTTTGTTGGTTGGCAGCTAGTTTGAACATATAAAATCCTGCATTGGCAATTACTAAGATTATTATTTATACATACAACAATGGACACTTCAGAGGGCTAAGCAGGATAGAGGAGGTTAAAACTCATGAAGCAATCAATCTGATAAAAGTGTAAGGGAGGTGACAGTAATTTTTATTTCAGTCATTGACACTCTCCTTAGGACACATGGGTACAATTAGCTTAAACTGTGCATATTTGTCCTTTCTTTTAAAAATGATACGATTGAGTTCCACAGGACAGGACCTTCGTAGAATAAGGTTATATGCTATGGTTATATGTGACGAGCAAAACATTGTGTGATTTTTTTTTTTTTTGGGCAAAACACAATTGCACCTCTCATTGTAACATCATTTGTAAACTGATAATGGCCCTTGAAATGAATGAAATGAAATTCGTACTTGTAAAGCGCACTTATACCCCCAAAGAGGTGTCCTGGCGCTGTACGCATACCGCTGTGGAACCCTTCCTGGCTTTTCCCTGTGAAATGTCCACTCCTGGGCACCCCCAGGGTGAAGCCAGGCATCCCAGCGCTGTTGGGGCAGTCTATGCCCAGGGAGGCTGTTCCACAAAATATACTGCCTGCATGTAAAAAGCAAGTCTCTCGTGAATGAAAGTTAACCGTAAACACAAAAGTAGTCTCAGTGGAGGGGGGAGGGGGATGAGTGGAGAGGGGGGGAGAGGAGGGGCATTGGGGCATGAAGGGGGGAGGGAGAAAAGTGTTTATAGCTTTTACATTTGACATTCAGAAAATGAGGAGCTAGGTGATGTGATGGCTGGTGCTAGAGAACAAAGACCCGAACGTCCTGAGAAACCAGGAGTCAGTATAAAAAGCACACAATCGGGGGATGTGCGAGCAGGAAAATTGATAACATTTTGGATCCGCTAGACCCTGGTGAGAAAATAAGCCAGACTACTGAAAAAAAATATGCCTCTACGAGAGTCGCAGCATGAAGCATTGGCATAAAGTGAGTGCACTGACAATCAGTATCCTAGTAGTAATGAGAAGGAAAGATATAAATATACGTAACGATCTCCATTTCGTCAGGAACAAGATTGCGTCCATTGTGTTATATCCAATAAGGATAGCTAAGAGATCATTGTTTATCAATCAGAAAAATAATTCCTTGTGCTCTTTTCTTACTATTTATAAGAGAAACCCAAGACTGGTTCAGACCAGACAAGTGATGTAGCATTACAAGGAATTGGCGAAAGAAAGCAATTTTGATGGGCACCACATTCTATGGAGTTAATGGGTACACTGCAACTTCCTGAAAAATAGTCTGACAAAGAATATACAACCCACTGAGTGACAACACTAAATAACAAGCAATGGCCGCGCGGCCGTGAAACTGACATGGCCGTGAAACTGACACGGCCGCGAAAGTGAAAGTTATCGCAAGGGAAGCCATATGGCGCCTGATCGCGCGTGCACGCTCGCGTGAACGCAAGCTGGTCGCCAGCAAACTGCTGTTTGCACTTCCAAAACCCGCTTACTAAAACTCTCGCCAGAGCAGCGCATGCGCTGGCTCAGGCGAGACCTAAAACATGGAGCGTTAACTGCCGCTGTATATTTTCCAGCTGTGTTTGGTATTCCTCTCGATTGGACTCCTTTAAACCTGAAACCACTGTAAAATCAGCAACATATTATTGTGTCAGTTATATATTGAAGTATTTTTCATCTATGTGTTCATCCATTTAAAATGTGTAAAGCGAAACACTGCAAATTTCAGATGCCTCGGAGTTCTTCGAATAGAGTGAAACAAGTGAGGTGTCTGCGAGCATGCCAGCTACACTGAAGCAATAGGACAATTCTACTCTGAGTCCTGCTGTGTTGGTAGAAGTCAATTCCCTTCGGACATATCGCCACAGACTTTGTGCACCATTATTTGCTTTTTCTTGCTGTACAATTTGGTCAACCTTCCCGCATATTTTGGGGCTCCAAAACCCCAGTTTCCCAATGATCCTATGTATAGTATAATATTACCTGCCTTTATACTTTTTAAAGGGTACCCCAAAACACAAGGAAGTAATGGGAATGTCCTTGCGGCAAATAGCATTGTTGGCAGCTGTGCGGGTTTGTGCCTGCACTGCAGGGGCACAGCTCCAAAACTGTCACTCCATGTTTAACAGTCATGGAGCTACGACTGCCGGCCTGGCTACCTATAGATACAAATGGATGTACACAGTACTTAAAATGTAAAACTAAAAAATGCAGGTCTTCTGTACCATAGTACTAGTTTATTTCTGATAAGTGCTGGTCCTTTCCAATTAAAAGTATTATTTTTCTCTTGATAAGTTCAGGTACTCTCCCTTTAAAAAAAAAAAAAAAAAGTGCCACTGCTCCGTACTGGACACTTCCGGGCCATTTAAAGCACTAAAGGGGCTTATTTACAAGCTCCTTGCGCCGCTGGAGCATTACTTTTAGTATGATAAAAAGTAACTTACCAATAGCAAAAGGGGCTTGTAAATATGTCCTTTTATGTACAACTCCCCTCTGTGTGTGCACAGCATCAATACGCAGCCCTTCATATCGCAGTGAGTAAGCATTGCACTTTCGCAGATTAAAACCTGTGAACAAGGACACAACAAATATGCTCGCAAAACCACAAAATGTTAAACCAGCATCTGCAATGCAATAGGTCTCGGCGTTTAACGAACTTTACGCTATTGACATTGAAAATAACAATGCTTTTTATTTTGGTTTAAAAAACTAAAACGAAACAAAAGGCTTTGTTATTTGAACTTGTAATAGCTCAGACTTCCGTAAATGTGAAACTTATTGCATTGCACCCCATCCCAGATGCGTTCTGAAAATGTGTGCTTGGTTTGAACGATTTTGCACTAACTCGCGATCCTTTGATGCGTGTGGGAATGCTATATCGTTTTTATTTATGCTCTCATGATGCGGTGTTAAATTTTTTTAATATTAACTTCGTGTCTCAAAATGCTTCGTAAATAATTCCATTACTATCACTGCACATATAGGTATGAGATCACCATTACTGCATATATAAGTGAAAAGTCAATATCACTGCAGCTATAAGTGTAAGATAACCATTACTTCAAATATAGGTATAAGATCACTATCACTGCAAATATAGGTGTCAAATGACTATTACTGCACATATAGGTGTGAGATCACCATCGCTGCACATATAGGTGTGAAATCGCTATCACTGTACATACAGGTGTGAGATCACTATCCCTGCAGATACAAGTATAAGATCACCATTACTTCAGATATAGGTATGAAATCAACATCACTGCAGATATAGGTGGGAAATTACGATCACTGCACATACAGATGTGAAATCACTACCACTGCAGGTATTGGTGTGAAAACACTATCACTGCAGATGTAAGTGTGAGATATCTATCACTGCAGATATAGGTGTGAAATCACCATTACATCAAATATATGTGTGAAATCACTATCAATGCAGATATAGATGTGAGATCACCATCACTGCAGATATAGGTGTGAGATCACAATGAATGCAAATATAGGTGTGAGGCCACTATCACTGCAAATATATAGGTGTAAGATCAACATTACTTCAGATATAATTGTGAGATTACTATCACTGCAAATATAGGTGTGAGATCAGTATCACTGCAGATATAAGTGTAAGATCACCACCACAACAAATATAGGTAGGAGATCACTATCACTTAAGATAAATAAAATACCTACCTGTTCGGTATACAAAAATATAAGCTAGTGGCATTGTAAATAACAATGACTTTTCTTTGTTTTACTAATAAAAACAAAAAAGACATTGCCATTTACAATGTCAATAGCTCAACCTGGGGTAAATGCGAGACCTATTGCATTGCAATATTTTTTTAATATGGTCGTTCTGTTTTACCTAATGCCTTCTTGGTCATATATAAAGTAACAAAAATGCTTCTGACACTTTTTTATTATAACTTTTCAGCATGCTGCACAGCAGCCACACTTCTCTACAGCACAGCTAGAAGACATTGGCAAAGTCAATAGCTCTGGCTAAACACTTATAAGGCCCCAAAGGCGAGACCTATTGGCTATGCCAATGCTCGTTATTATGTTCAGTGAATCAAGTGTTTCATGTGTCTGTTATTGTTCACTGATGAAATGAAATCGAAAATGTTTCTCAGAAACACATATAGTGGATATATATTCATGACTCATTGTAGACAGCATTAATTGCTTGTGGCAGCTAATGACCTCTTTGAGTATTTGAATGTTTTCTGAATGGTCCCTAGTTGTGCCATTGTTTTGTTAGAGTACCAGTACCTACTGAGGCACAAGTATTGTAAATATGGTTTATTTAGCTCTGCGATTGATTGTTTGCGGGGGGCCTGCCCCCTGCACGCAGCCATGTCCCTGCCGCTCCCCCATAAAGTTTTGGCGCTGGGCCCGACCTCAAAACATTTTGCTTAGGGGCTCAGAGCAAAAAAGTTTGAAGACCTCTGGACTTTATGATGATGTGAGTTCAGAGAGAGAGTGTGTCGAAGGCTCTCTACTTATAGGTGGTGCGGTGGGAGAAAGGAGGATATATTTCAGTTCTGTAATCCTTAAACAGATTAATTAATGAAGTGATAGTCTGCAAGAAATTAAATTTTAGTCGATTTCAGTGTTCAAGCATAGGCAGATGAAGTATACATGCCGATTCAAGTGTACCTTAAACCGATTAGACGGCAATTACACTTGAAGCAATGGTTCTGTTCAGATGACTAACTGTTGGGGATACATTTGACTTAAAGTACTCATTTAACAGATTAAATAGTGTAGTTGGTACTGCATGTTGAAGCCAGTTTAAGATTATAAGCAGATTTTGTTGGCACATAGAAGCTGGATGATTGGTGGTATGAATCATTGCGTGGCATGGCCTCATGCTGGCAGGCAAATTTTCATTTGTTGATCTCAAGAGCACTGATACCGTTTTAAGGCTCCAAGGTTATAGTACAGCCTCAGGATATACCTTGCAGAGTGTAACCAGCATAAGGCATCCTTTTCTCCATTCTTGTCATGGGTGTTGGGTATCAGTCCCTTGCCTGTAGAGTAGCTTTATAACCCCATATTACAAGATTGCAGCAGGACTTGACACTTGGAAGGGACACTTGTTTAAACGTACCGTACCAATGATTCCATTTGCAGACACATGCTCCCTTTCTTCTAAGCATTCAAGACTGGGTCTCATTTGTCAGAAGCTGAAAATTAGGGCTCCAACATGGGTCTTTTTGGAAGTGGTGTTTCTGTGTGCCTGTACCTTATGTGATAGAACGTAAGAATCCAAGCACTTAATCTGAGATTTACTTCATCCTGGTTTGTATTGCTCTTAAATTATGATAAACATTTGCGGACATTTTACATTGTGATGTCTGTTTGATTGTTTCATCTAGGCATTTCCTCTAAAGCCTGCAGATATACATTTCTTTATATTAGTAATCCTGACAGGAATGTATGTGCAGGAATGTTCTGGTATGGGCATTTATGGTGCACAAACCTTTGTCCTTGCCAGGTACTTCACACAGAGTTAATGGTTTAAATAGTTAATTTATAACATTTAGGTATTTATTTAAAAGCAAAATTTGCATCACTAATGTGGGTTTACTTAGTGAGAAACTTCACAAATTTTGTAAGAACATTCTAGGCTGCGCAACAATTTTCCCAGGAAAACCTACTATTTGTGGATTTGCTGACCAGTTTTGTTTTAGAATTTTGCTAATTTTGAGGTCAAGAATGTTTTTATACTTTACAAAAGAATTAACTTTCAGTCCCCTGATGGGTTGGACCAGGCTGTCACTGTTTGCTGTACCTATGGTAGGCTGTAATTGCTCTCTATCAGGCAGTGCCACTGCTTACAGGTGCCAATTCCCACCTAATGATGGGTCTCTCTAAAGTGGTTTGTGATGTAAGGTTTTCATCCGATTTGTATGTGCATAGCTAATGGAACCACCTTACTTTTCTTTTCTGTAGTCTCCCATGTTCGATGGCAAAGTGCCTCATTGGCATCACTACTCTTGTTTCTGGAAGCGTGCCCGTGTCGTATCCCCCGCAGATATTGATGGTTTTCCAGAGCTGCGATGGGAGGATCAGGAAAAAATTAAGAAGGCGATTGAAACTGGTGGAGCAGGTATGGGCACCTCGTTGTATCATTCAGAGTAAAAAAAGTGGCAACATGGATCTGGTCCATTGCCGTATACATTTAATTTCCAAATGTAACGAGTCACATTATATTTCTCCTAGTTGAGTACAAGTGAAAACTCGTCCAAGATGGACTTAGTTAGGCCATGGATCATAATGTTTTTTAATGGTACTGCATGTTAAAATATTCTAGCTACGACATTTGTACTTTTAACATTTTGATGTACTATTGGTGTAGTGCCACTAGCCGTAAAATGTTTCAGTGGTATTGAAAGAAACAATCTGTTGTTAAATAATTAGCGGAAGCTTTGCTTGTCCTTGCTATTGGTAAGAATAGTTTCCATTGCTTTCCATGCCCGGTGATTTGCATATTGATGTACACTGGAAGCAGGAAACCTCCTGTGCTAATCGTTTCTTTGGAATTCTTTCAAGTCAGTACTAAACTCTTAGCACTTGTTCTAGTTGTACTCCTCCTGTGTTGAAGATCATCATAAGGGAGTGGCTTGAAGTGGAGCTGAAGATGAAGCAAAATAGGATGGCCGCAATGCTGTGGGCGCGGGCCTTGCAGATGCCTTGTTACTTCCTCTCACTAACCCGGATAGAACGCTTACCTGTCCCCCTTATCTCGACCGTGGAGATCCCTGGTGTGGTAGGCTGATGGAAGCAGCGTACTAGATGCTAAGCCTCTTCTAGTTGTAGATGTGCGTTTTGTTCTGCATGAGTTTGCAGCTATACAGCATAGCCTTCTGGGCCTCTTGTTGAGCCCAGGCACTATATGTGCACCCAAGATAGTGTTCTCTCAACCCCTATACCCCGCAGCACTTCCCATGCTATGTCAATTCTTTGACACAAGAAATAAACAGTAACCCTTTTTGTAGAAGGAATTGCAAAAACAAGCAATATATCTTTGAACTTAAAAAAAAAAAGTCTTTGTTACCCTATCTGCTACTCCTGGTTCCTCACCCTGCCTGCCAATGTCTGCTCCTTGTTCTCATCATAATCCTCAAATTTATATAGCAGCAATACCCGGAGGGTCTCTTGTCCGGCAGCCTAGAAGAAAAGTTAATTGTGTTTTCCAGAATGCTTGGTCGTTTGATTTTAACCTCAGAGATCTGGTGATTAAGTTCCACGTTTCTGGTTCTAGGACTGAGAAGGCTGTCCCACCCTTATCTTTAAGTTTTCCATTGGAATTCACAGAATATTTTCCCCCCTGGCTGCAAAGTACTCTCCTGGCAACATGAGGGACACCCAGCTAGACACCTAAAGGGGAGGGGCTATACCATTTACACATTTGAGCATCCACTAGGCTACTTGAAAATAAATCTTGTTCTGGGATGGCAGCCAGTGTAATGATCTTCTGGCCAACTATATGTAATCTCTTCAGCATGGACTACAGGTAAATCTGATTCACCGATAGTGATCCCTCTGCAAGCAAACCGACATGCAGATAGTTGCAATAATCCAATCTATAATTAATAGCTTCTCCTTCCAACAAGTCTTTATGCGAAGAGAGAACGGGCAGCACTGATGCGAGTTTGGCCAGCAGGTGAAAAAAACTTCTGCATACAACTTCTTCTGCCTGACTGCTGGAGGTCATCTTGTAGGCAGAAGTGAAATCTGCGTCCCTTACTTGGGGCCTTGATGTTTTGATCAAATATGAATAGAATGGGATGTAGGATCAGATTGAAACTGCTCTTAGTCACAAACATAATCACTTCTGTTTTAGAAGTATTCATTTGGCGATATCACTTATCCATTCTTAAAGCTTTTTCAAGGTGGTTTGTAGGCTGTCGCTTGGGAGGATATCTCTAGAAAGATTTATGTGGACCTCCATGTCATCACCGTCACTTGAGTTGTTAAATTTTTGAAAATCTGGGGCTGCCAAGATATTGGAAAGGACTGAAGAGATAGAGCTTCTTAAGAAAGAAGGTAGCCCTTTGTGTGCATTGGGAAAGAAAAGAGCTGTGAGTTCCGCCTCAAGATTTCAAAGAGGATATTGAAGGACAGAAAAAGGCAAAAAGCTCAAAGGGATGTTTGATGATATGATGACGAAAGAAGGAAGGAGAAAAAGGAAGACTAAAACTATCCAGCGAGCCGCCTCCCTGGAAGCTTTTACCTCAAGATTTCCCTAAAGGAAGATCTGAGGAGAAAAAGAAGAAAAATGACAAAAGAACAGTAACCTATATCATTTCCAACGGGCGAACGACCTTTACAACGTGGTCGTTACACCGTGGTACGTTTACATCGCGGTGAATACAACGCAAGTCGTTACAACGACTTGCGCTGGATGGCGCTATACACTAAGGAATAGTATGATTTACTATTCCAACACCTTCCCTACTTTTACGTAGGCTGGAGTTGGAATAGTAAATCATACTATTCCTAAGTCCAGCGCCCTCCAGCGCAAGTCGTTGTAACAACTTGCGCTGTAATAACTGCGATGTAACGTACCGCGATGTAAATCATCGCGTTGTAACGTCACATATTCTTTCCAACGTCATTCATAGTCACCGTCGAGGATGTTAACATCAAGAGCTTTGGCACCTGCATGTTCACCATCGAAGGAAGAATCATCGCCGGCGAAACACCATCACAGGTTTGCCACATCAGTGCCTAAGCACTGGAGGTCGAGATCCACAAGCTGACGACAGTTCTCCCACCGTATCTTCAGAGGAGTGACTATTATCCATCAAGAATAAGTGTCACCACTGATCAGCAGTGTGAAAGTAACAGCTCAGCAGATTTTGTCTCTCCTCCGTTAAGTCCTGTTTTTACATTATCCCAAATGTGAGGTTGCACATGAGGCCTTTGCCTCAAAGGAGAGGTCACAGAATCGGGTCATTTGGGATTATTGACTGACGCTAACTCTACCAGCAAAACAACCTCTATTGTGGTGTTACAGACGGCATAATCTTATTCAAGGGGATCTTTTTGTGCAAGAAACACCTTTAAAGACAATTATCACAAATTCATCGTAAATCAGATGGGTTGCTCACCTGCAACATCTGTCAGTACAGGGTCAAAGAACAGAAAGAGAAAACAATTGTTACATCGTTATCTGGAATTGAGAGCTGTCCACCTAGCTCTTAGAGCTTTTCTCCCATCCCTAAAGACAGACAGCGTTCTGATTCAAATGGACAATGCCACCATGATGCACCACCTAAATAGGGAGGCACAAAATCAAGAACATCCTGGAGACACGAAATGTTTTGCTCTGGGTTCTTGCAAGAAATCGGACCCTAGTTTGTTACATATCCCAGGCACTCTCATTCACCAGGTGGACATTCTTGTATGAAGGAACTGCTTGTCACAATTCATCTAAATATACAGCTCTTGGATGTGGCAAATCCATGATGTGAGGAAGTTACTAACTAGCAAACAAGTATCTTCCAGGTAGGCTGGGAGCCCTCTCATTTAGAGGGAAACCTGCAACTACAGCGTGGCTTAGAAATATCCCATTGGTGGATACCTGCTTAGTCGCCACCTGGAGATCTGTACTTGCAGTCAGAGGACTCTAATGTCTAGGTTCTGATGCTTGAGTTGGTAAGACCATTCTAAAGAATATATTCCCGTAGAAGTGGCACTAGAGCGGACCCTTTTCATTAGGTTATTTATTTTATTTCTTATGCTCGAGAACCACGTTTGAAAAGACTACTTTTAGCTTGCCACTCGATTGTCAATGAAGATCCTGTGATGCAGAAGAAAAGGTTACTTTCTTGTAATCCTAGTATTGATTGGAAGCAATTTTCATTGAAGTCATAAACAACACTCCTAAGTCTCCCTGACTGAGTTTTATCTTGGGCAACAGAAATTCTGTCAATATACTTGCAAGGCTATGTTTCTCTAAGTTCTATTTGTAAGAAGCATTTGCAATGCAATAGGTCTCACATTAGGGAAAGTTAGAGCTATTGGTGTTGGAAATATCCCAGCAGTAGCATAAGCAATAAAAGAAAATTCACATTACTCATGGTACTGCTATGTTTTTTCCTTGAAGAAAAAAACCCCCAAAATCTAACAAACCTTATCAATTGCAATGCCAGTAGTTCATACTTTCACTAATGCGAGACCTATTGCATTGCTAATACATGGCAACTGGAGAGTAACACGAATGGCATGGGGTGGGGGGCGGTCTGGAGATAGTGTATTGCCCCTTTGTTGGCTCGCAAGAAATTACTGTGCCAAGAATGCCTTAAAGGATTGTGGCAGATAGGCATGTTAACAGGATGTTGTAAATACTAAAATGTAAACCATGGGTGACTTGCACGTTGCTAGGAAGCGGTGCTGGGCAAGTTGCCTAACTCCTTGGATGCTGCCTGCTCTGAGGGTACCTGGGTTGAGCTCTTAAGAGTCCCTGCCCAGTGAGCGTAAAAAAGTAATTTTAATTTGAAGGTAACTTTGGCGATTAATGTTCCTGCTGGAGTGAGAACAGAGTTTTATCTAGTGGCTGTTTCCACTCATGCTAAAGTAGCTCACAGGATTAAGATGCCTGCTGCATAGAACATTTCCTTGTGTGCCCAGAGGTTTTCAGGCAACAATAAAAATGTAAAGGTAACTGTGGCATCTGAAGCTTACCTTGCTTCTGATGTCACGATGTCATGGTAACCCAAGGACTACTCTGGGTGTTGGTAACCTAGGTTATGGAATGTGTTTATTCAAATGTCTAAAGGAGCTGTTGACATTGACTGGCTCCTTGATGGGTTTCTTCTTACTAAGGAATAAACCAGAAGTTCTCCTTTACAACCTACCTTTGCGTGATCCTTTCAGCTGCTTCTAGGATCTTACACTGGCGTAGTCGGCAGGTTCCACCAAGGGGATTTGGGTGTTATGCTTGACCTGGGCAGCGCTTCCCCTATCAAGTTGAAGGATGAAGTCAATGCTGTTCAGGGAAATCTTGGTAGTGCTATTGAAGCTCGGATCAAGCACAAATTCCCAAATGTTTTCAGAGATGAACTTGGCTGTCTCAAAGGGTTCAAACATGAAATACGCCTACGTCCTGATTCTCACCCCTCTTGTTGCAAGGTAAGGAATGTACCCTTGGCCGTCAGGGATGAGATGAAAAGGGAATTGGAGAAACTCAAACAAGGCGGGATAATTGAAGAGGTCGAAGGGACTGAATGGTTGGCCCCTGTGGTCGCAGCTCGTAAGGCCAATGGGTCCCTTCGTCTATGTGTGGACCTGAGACAATTAAACAAATGTCATAATTGATCGTTATCCACTCCCTAACATTTCTGAATTGTTGGTTTTGCTTGGGGGAGCCAAAGTCTTCAGCACTATTGACTTGGCCTCGGCGTATCATCAGATTGAACTAGTCAAAGCATCAAGAGACTACACGGCCTACATCACTCCGTTTGGGACATTTAGATTTGTAAGGATGCCGTTTGGCCTTGTGTCTGCGGCGTCCGTCTTTCAACGTGCCATGGAAAGGACACTCAAGGGCTGTGAAGGGGTTTGTGTCTACCAGGACGACATTCTTGTGTTTGGGAAAGATGAAGAAGAGCACGAAGAACGTCTTAATGTTGTCCTTGGTAGACTTGAAGAGGCGAACCTCACTATTAAGTCTGAAAAGTGTCAGTTTGGTACCACCACCATTAATTACCTAGGCCACTCCGTCTCTAGTGAGGGAATCACACCCAAGTCCAATTTGGTAGATACTATTTCCCGCATGTGTGCCCCCGCTGGTAGAGAGGAACTCATTAAATTTTTCAGGATGGTGGAATATTATAATAAGTTTGTTGAAAACTTTGCTGGGCTCAGTGCCAATATGAGGGCACTCTTAAGGAAAGGTGTTGACTTCAAATGGAATGAGGCCTGTGAGAGAGAGTTTGTTGTTCTCAAAGAGAAACTTAGCGGTGCACCCAAGCTTAAAAGCTTTGACCCCTCCAAGACCTCGATCATTACCACTGATGCAAGTGTCAAAGGTCTTGGGGCTGTCCTCCAACAAGAGGGTGAAGGGGGTATGAAAACCATCATGTTTGTCTCTCGAGGGCTCAAGGACGCCGAGTCACGCTACTCTGTCATTGAGCGAGAGGCCTTGGCAGTATTTTGGGCTATCAAGAAACTTAAAAAGTTTCTTTGGGGTACCAAGTTTGTGATCAAAACTGATCATAAGCCTCTCTGTGAAATCTTCACCAAGAAGGGCATAGATCTTGTTTCCAGCAGGATAACTAAATGGGTTATTGCTCTACAAGAGTATGATTTTGACATCAGATACATTCCTGGTGTTGAAAATGGTATAGAGGACACCCTGTCGAGACTAGTTGGGAAGGCTGATGATAGTGTTTCCGAAGATGACTACGAGGAGAGTGATATTCATTTGTGTATAATTAGAGAAGAAATTGTTTCTGAAGATCAGTGGCGCTTTGAGTTATCCTCTGATCCTGTGCTTACTGAGGTCTTATCTCTCATTCATAAAGGGTGGCACACAAAAAAACAAGCGTCCGAGGAAGCTTCAAAGTTCTGGGGCTTAAAGGACGAGTTGGCTGTGTGTGATGGGTTCTTACTTCGTGGAACAAGGTTGGTTCCCCCCCCCCCCCCCCCCCAAACTGCGTAAACTCTTGATTGATCTGGCTCACAACTCCCATTCCGGGATGTCAAAAACCAAAGAGTCTTCGTTCCTCCTATTGGTGGCCAGGCATGGATTTGCATGTTGAAAGAGTTGTAAGGGACTGCCTGGTGTGTGCGGCGTGTGAAAAGTCTAAGGTGGTGAGGGTGCAACCCATGGTAGTCGGGGAGCTTCCCCGTGGACCATGGAAGGAAGTGGCCCTGGATATACTTGGCCCCATCCACTCTGATGGTCAACAGGTGTTCATCTTAGTGCTCATAGATATGTTTTCTAGGTGGCCTGAGATCCACTTCACGACTGGCATTGAGACTGTAAATGTAATAAGGTTTTTGGAAAATCTCATGTCTAAGGAGGGCTACCCTGAGACCATCCTCACGGATAATGGGGTCCAACTAGTCTCACGTGAAATGGAAGGTTTCTTGAAAGATCGTGGCATCAGGCACAAGAGATGCTCCCTTTACCACCCAGAAACCAATGGAATGGTAGAAAGGTTCAACAGGGTGTTGAAGGAAACCATCTCTTTAGCCAAAAGCTCTGGTCTCAATTGGAAGAAAGAGGTTCTGAAGAAAGTTGAGACCTATAGGTTGACCCCGCATAGTACAACTAGGAAGTCACCTTTTGTCCTTTTCAGAGGCAGATCTCCTTGCACCATGGTTGAACCCACTTGGGTGAGGAATTTAGAGGAATCTGCTACTGCGACTTCGTCTGAGAAGGTCTGCACTGACTGGCGCAGAAGGGAAGAAGCTAAGAGTTTAGCTAGGAAATCCTATTTCGACTCCAAGAAATCTACTAAGGATACTGTAGTAAGGGTAGGCGACATGGTTGTCATCAGGCAACCTGGTTCCAAGGTTAAGTTTTCTAAACCTATACGTGTCATTAAGGCGTTCAAGAACGCTGTTAGAACTCAAGATCACCGGATTTGGAATGTGGGTATGGTTGCTCCGTACAAAGGGCCTGTGTTTCTTGATAATTCCTCTGTCAAAGAAAATTGCTGATCATACTCCAAATGTTCATTCACGTTCGTCCTCTAGGGTTGTCAAGAGGCCGAACTATTTACAGGATTATACACAGTGAAATCTTCATGTGAAGGTCATTTTTTTTGTTTTTCCCTCTTGTTTTTATATTCTTTATTCTTTTGCTTTATTAACTGGGGAAGATGTGTGGCATCTGAAGCTTACCTTGCTTCTGATTCACGATGTCATGGTAACCCAAGGACTACTCTGGGTGTTGGTATCCTAGGTTATGGAATGTGTTTATTCAAATGTCTAAAGGAGCTGTTGACATTGACTGGCTGGGACCTGGATGGATTTCTTCTTACTAAGGAATAAACCAGAAGTTCTCCTTTACACCCTTCCTTTGCGTGATCCTTTCAGCTGCTTCTAGGATCTTACACTAACCTTGGCGATTAATGTTCCTGCTGGAGAGAGATCGTGGTTTTATCTAGTGGCTGTTTCTACTCTTGCTAAAGTCGCGCAGAGGATTAAGATGCCTGCTGCAAAGAATATGTCCTTGCGTGTCCAGAGGTTTGCAGGAAGCAATAAAAATGTAAAGGTAACTTTGCAGATTATTGCTCCTGCTGGAGAGAGATCAGAGTTTTATCTAGTGGCTGTTTCCACTCATGCTAAAGTAGCACACAGGATTAAGATGCCTGCTGCAAAGAACATGCCATCGCCATGTGCTTCTGCTTCAAGGGGTTCTCTTGCACCCATTCCACTGCATCAGATCAGGTGCGCTTAAGGGAATTTGTATTCAGGCCACCTGTGCTATCCCACAGACTATCGGTGCTGCTCATTAAACTCTTATTTGCAAGATGACTTGCAGTTTGTAATGGGTCCTATCAGTTTGCTGTATCTTAGCCTTCCATGTGGTGATGGTTGCAATGGTGGGTGTGGCCCTGTGTTACACACCTAGCATACTAACATCTGCAGTCCTAGACCAAAGCCCACTGCGTTTACAAAGGCCCACCTACAGTCTCAGGATTCTGGGAACAATGCTTCCTGCTGCTGTGAGAGGAACTGAAGGTTGAAGCTCACGGTTGACACATAGCGCCTGTAGTGGGTAGAACGATCGAATGTGGGCTGTGAAAAGGGAGTTCATTGGCGCGTCTCAGTCTCGTAGGGTGGCCATGTTCACAGCTCCGAGCAATATTGGAGAAATGGCAGAAAGTGGATTGGGCTGAGAATCAAGAGAATGTGGCGGACATGTTGTAATTGCTCCTATATGAGATCATGCGTCAATTTCAATAGTATTTGTATTAAATAATAAAGCGTTCGTCTCTCTGTCCTGTAGTATTCAGCGATGAAATCAAACTATACAGTCTTTAGTCGTCTTTATTTTGTTATGTCGCGAGGCTGGAGAAGCTTCAATAAGCGGGAATAGATGCCTGCACATACCTCCCTTTATGCATGAATGGAGCGCGACCTTCAGGATGTTAAGAATTGGATTGGATTAAAATTTGGATTTCTTGGCCACAGCACATCCAGGAAATATGTCCCGAATGACACATTACAGCACGCATCATGTGACCTCGCTGCAAATGTTTCCCACCAGCTCGGAGGCTGCCTGGTCCTGTTTTTTTCTGGACAGTTCTGTTTTTCATAATGCCCCAAATACATGTCTCTGTCGCTGACCCTCGGACTGCGTGTTGTGCTATAAAATGCTGCAGCTTGCGGAACCGAGCGCCCCCTTGTCCTGTGCTTTGCCCTGTATTCTTGTCACTGTGGGAGTGCTGGTACTTCATTTATTGGAAGTAGAGAGTAGTCGGGTGTGTTAAAAAATCGCTCAGGCCTGATTTATGACTGATTATTTTTCTGAAGAGAGGGACTCGTTTTGAGATTAACCTCCGTGGAGATTGAGGAAAACGATCTAACTGGAGTATCCTGTTGAAATGTACTGCTGGAAAAGCAACTTCAAGAAACGGGGGGGGAAAAAACAGACCTCGGTCTTTGAATGCACAGCACATGTGGCAATCCAAAAGCAAGATTTACAGCCCTGTTTCCAACAGAGCTTCGGGGAAAATCATTAAAGAAAATAGTGCTTACAGACTGTAGATAAAACAGACCGTGAAACAACACAAGTAAAAAGTCCAGTCCTTATTTGAGGTTACAAATGCAGACGACTTTTTTAAGGAGGGACTACTAAGCCTATTCATGAATCAAAAGCAACCATTTAGAAAGGACAGTAACAGGAGGCAATTGAAAAGATGGGCGGAAAATGGGCAGAGCTTCAAGTCCATACCTGAATACAGCATGCCTCGCAGAGCAGTGCATGTGCTGCCCAGGCTCGACCTGGGGGGGGGCGGCAACTGTCATTACATGATGGAAGGTGGAAGCCCTTGGCCTCTTAAAGGGACAGCAGTCTGTTTTTACACTTGGCTGCACCTTTTCCTCCATGATAGAGAGTATGCCTGCTTTTACATTTCAAATGCTGCAGTGTTGTTTACCGGGATTATTTTAAACATACAACAGACTACATTGTGGAGAAAAATCTGGCTTAGCTAGATTTTCTGAAGGGTGCTGCATCTCATATGAACAATGGCACCCTCTGTATTTAACTATGTGGAACAATATTGGATTTGAAGTGTTCCAGAGTTCACACTGGTAGCAGGAAAATATTCTACCGTTTATGACTTCAGTGAAGATTCCTACAATGCACAATCAGGACTACAAGTCGGTAACCTTTTCATATCCAAATATGCTTACAGTTATTTGACAATTACGTTTTTTCCAATTAAGGATATGCTAGTGACTGGCCAAAACCAATGCATCGAGCTTGTGTTTCTTACTGTGTATTTGTTTTTATAGCAGTCTGCTAAGGCCATTCTTTAGGCAGTCTGGAACAGTGATCTCAATGATGAGTCTGATGAGGTAGAGGGCAGATAATGGGGCAGTAGGCATACACACCAAGGAACCAGATTAGCGCTGTATCAGTCCAAAGGTGTCTGTTTTTACAGAAAAGCTACAAATCCTCTGAAGAAATAGATTAAAGAGAAAAGGTAAAGGTACAAAACTAATGCCAGTCATTGGTTGTTTAGTATTCATAGCCATCCCTTGTGGAATAATTTTATCAAGAAATAAAGTAGTTATTTCCGGACACATTTGGAGGGTCACAACTGGGTAACATTGCTGGGGATTAGGAGCCACAAAGAAAGTAATTTAAATGTTTTCATTGATTGATATATTCGTTTTAGTTGGTCTTATGGCCAGTACCTATGTTTAGCCCCTTGAATAGGGTGTTCATATCTTTTAAGAATGTAGGAGTACCATAGTTTATCTGTACGGCACTGGTGTTTCCTCAATTTAGTCTTGGCTCTCCTGTTGCTCTGCTTCTTGGCCTTGAGCCTATTACTGAAACAAGGAGCGTAAATGAGACTGAACTCTAGATCTGGTTTAGAAGAGACTGACAGCAAATTGTGGTCAGTAATGCTATTTCATGTACCCTCATATCGTGCAACGGTCTTGAGATTTCACGAGCAAGATGAAAGATGTCACCATCAAGAGCGTGTTTATTTGGAGATCTTTGGGCCATATAAGGATGTAGAGGCACGTAGTGGAGAAAGTTAAAACTTAAGCTGGATGTGATGAGGCGATGGGGAGGATCTGTCCACTGATTCCTGCTCGCCCTGCCTACTGATGACAGTGCCCTCTTGTGTGCATCAGACCTGCTGTGGAGGCTGATGGACATCATTTAGATCTTGTTGCCAGTCAGTCGTAGGTATCTAAGCTTGTGCATATTCTTGTTCTCTCTTGATCTTCCTTGTCTATCGTTTTTATACAATTGTCCTTTTAATTCTCTCTTGCTCACTCTTGCCCTCTCAACACCACCTTCTTCTATAACCTTATGCTCACTTTCCTCTTAGGTCATCATGTTACTCTACTATATATATATAGCACTTCCCTCTGTTCTTCATTTCTCCCCCATTTCTTTCACTTTGCTCCATCCTTCACTTCATCTCTGTTTCTTTTCATCTTCTCAGCAGTTTTCTTGGACTCAGATATCACCCTTGTCTGCTCCTTACATCCCCCCCATTAGCAGGACTGCTGTGTGCCACTAGTTAGAAGTCCAAGCAGTGGGGCGAGGTATGCTGCTGGGTCATAACAGTGCACATACACTTGCATTTTAAGTGCTGGTATTGGGGCACCAGCACGTAGTAGAGACTATTTAATTAGTTAACTAGGCAGCACTGGCACAACCGTTATCCACATTTCTAAAGTGATTTACCTCCCTTACCCAATTTTGTACTTGAAAAATGTGACCCATCCACAATTTTTTTCTAGCCAAGTCAGTGGATTTTAATGAAATCCTTTTTAGACTAGTATTTTAATTAGGTACCTCGTGTCCTAACATACCAAGAGCATAATGTTAAATGTCTACAGGCCCAGTACAAAACATGGCTTACTGAACACCAAAAACCTTTAAGATACAAAAGACATAACAGTTGGTGTTGTCGGTGCTTGTTACTTGTTTATTGCTGCTTCCATCCAGGAAAGTGAAGTGAGAGCTGTTCCGCATTCTTTCAGCCTGTTGTCCAGCAGCGGTGTGTTGGTGAATAGCAGGAAGTATTAAGTGGGTATTGCTTTTCGTTTTCTCCAAATGCATTGGGCTAGGTGCCCCTTAGGAGTCATTTTGAACAACGGTGTAAAACATTACTTAACAGCAATCTACCCTGTCCTAGAATGTTAAAAATATGCTGACAAAGGCTTCTGGGTATTTCTTTCCTGCTTGCCTGTTTTTGGAGATCTGGTCCCACTGGTAGAAACATTCAGAACCCAAGCTTTACGTTTTGAACCTGTTCCTGTGAAGTGGTCGCAGTCAAGCAGCATTACTGTACGCAAACATGCCTTTCTGCACGCTTCTGTTGAGTGTTTCTCTGCACTTATGCTGCTGGGCCATAGGAACCTCAAGACCATGTACATTGTTTACTGAGGGTCTACTCTGAGAACCTCTAGCCTCATGGTTAAATACACTGAATGACTATGTGGCTAGCTATCAAAAGCATTTGACTGTCCCTATTGCCTAATGTTCTTTATTATTTTTCCAGGAGGTGGCGTGGATGGAAAAGGGGCAGGAAAGGGACCGAAGTCGCTCCATGATTTTATGGCAGAGTATGCCAAGTCAAACCGGAGTACTTGCAAAGGATGTGATGATAAAATAGAAAAGGTAAGGAGATCAAACAGGCTTGTAGTGTCATTTGCTGTTTGCCTTTGTGGGCGCCTTGCTGAGGTTCTTTGCTGTGAAATCCATAGTAGGTAACCCTTGTCTCTGCTGTGCAGTGTTACTGAAGTATGAAGCTGCAGAAAAGATTGCCATCTGCTATCCTAGCTGAAGGACTTGCAAAGGATGTGATGATAAAATAGAAAGGAAAATAAGACCCAAAGGGCGTGTGCAACTATGTGTCCATTATGTTTGGGTGAAGATTGTATTCCTATTTAATGTCCTTGAAAAAGGTTAGATGAATAAATTTACGTTTGGGGGCGTGGCTTGACAGCTGAGCATGGCGGATGCCCGTAATTTCCCCTGAAAATCCTGGAGTCTGGGACGAGCCAAAGTGAAAAAAACAGGTCCCCGGCAACGGTGAAGAGCACGTAAACCCAGAGAGAGAATCCCCGGCGTAGGCGAAGATTTGACAGCCTGGGTGCATCGCCAAAACCCGTAGGGGGAGGAGGCCGGGAGACATGACTACTGCCGGGTTCCAACGAACTGGAGAGCCCGGGGATCGGACATGGAGCTGGAGACTGCCCCGCAGTGAGGTTGCCCTCTGCCCGTGCTGCACCGGGATGCCCTGAGGTGCTCGGGAGGACCATGACCCCATATTGAGTCTGGAGGCCTGCGGGTGCGGCGTGTGTGACCTCGGCGGGCCCGGAGGCCGAGTGAAGAGCAGAGTGGTGGGCAACACCTCACGGCGCAGTGAGTAAGCCTGGTAGGAAAAGCGGTGGTACCTGAGGAGGGCTGGGGAGCCGCTGGGTGCCTCTCGGGGCTTTGATGGCTGTCTGGTGGAAGAGGGCGCTGCCCACCAGGAATAGCGCACCAGGCCTCCTGGCGGAGGCGAGCGTGGAGGAGTGGGGACCGCCCTCCGAGTTCTGACAGGCAAAGACCAAGGTGGGGACGGGCCCGATTGAAGTAAGCGATGGAGGTCCCTGAAGTGGGGGTGGCTGCCGCGTTGCCCTAAGAGGCGAAACAGTGGCTGGGAAGAGTGCTTGGCAGGCCCAGCCCCCAACTTGGACCTGAAATGGGGTGAAGAACAGGGGCCCCCAGTTAAAACATAGACGGCCGGGCACGCGGCTCGGGGTGGGCCTCTCGCTTTACCGCCTCCCGAGAGACCATATATAGCTGGGAAGTGGCAGTTGCAAACAGATTGTGCTTGTGGAGGTGCGGAATACATAGGGAGATACTAAGGAGGGCGACCAAACACCTGCGCCATTTGAACAATTGAAGTTTCACAAAATCTGGAATACCAGAATAAAAACCTAACCGTGGGGAAGAACAGGGTTTTCACTGAACATGTATGAAAATCCTCTTTCCAGAAAGAATTTTTTTTTTTCGAGTCCCCTCACCCACCAGGGTTTCCTGTAGGTGGCATGCTTCATCATTGGGGTCCTCTCAATCTGCTGCGGTTTGAGGCGTGCTGCGACTTGCGGAACTACGTAGGAGCACTAAGTTGTGGAAAATGTGTAGTGCAGTGAAAGTGGAGTGGAAAAACAAAAAGTTAAAAATACCTAATTAGTGGGCTAATATTTTATTCCTGCCCCTTGTTGGTATGACTAAAATCAGGGGTTAATAATAGGGAAAGTCTAACTATAATGAGTATAGAGTCCCTAGTATTGGGTCGACATGTTTCGAGCTGTCCCCTCAAAGCTTTTCTTCAGGACCACATGAGGACCAGCCCCGTGCGTGCCACTCCTAAGCAAACCTATAATTAGGAATTAATGAGATGCACACCTACTGTGTATACACCTAACACGTAATACATACGGTTAATCACTGACACGTAGTATCTGAGGAAATAAAGCAAAGAAAGGATTAAAAACGCGCCCGCCTCCCAGCCAGGCTGGTAGGTCCTTGACACATGCGGCGTCTTAACTTAATCAATGTACTCCTCTATAGTGGGTGGGTGTAATTAAAAGTAATAATTAGTGCGAACATCCAGCGTGGTAAGAAACTCACACTCGCGACGCCTGGTAATAAATAAGTGGTTAAATACATAACAAAAAGCACTCGTGTAGAGACACCACGTGACATATAACACTTAATTGTCAGCATATTAGTGACACATACTTTAGTTTAGGCAGAATATTGCCTCATGATCTGCAGGGGTAGAGGGGCTTGTAGTCACACCCGAAGGAAATAATGGGGACACAGAGTGGTAATTAGTGAGGAAAAATCCGGAGGGGAATTCTCCCGGTGTCTCACATTGATCTACAATGGGATATTGAAAACTCATTTTTCCTAGGAAAGGAACTTGAGGAGAAAAGGGTTAGCAAGACTTACTTCGTCAAAGCGCACCTCTGGCAAATCACCTAATGGCACCCCCGGAGACCGCATCTTACCGTGTCTTATCCCTTTGTGGGGGTTCAGACCCTAGATGCTGGAAGACGGCCCCTTTAAAGAGTCTCTAGACTCCTGCATTGAAACTTACTTTGCCACAAACACACACTCTGCCTCCCCAGAATTGATGGAATGGGAAGCTTTTAAAGTGGTGATCCGGGGCACTGCCTGAGTCAGTCAGTTGGGGTGCGGAGAATCCTATGCAGGGAGCTGGATGAACTTGAGAAGCGCCTACGTACACTTGATAACATTCGGGGAACAGATACGACCGCATCAGCGACTCTTTTAGACGCCAGATCCCTATACAATGAAGCGCTGGAACGCTTGCGAAGGTTTGACTATAAAGCTTACCTGGCGAGAGTGCATGATGAAAAAGGTAAATCAGGTAGACTATTAGCAAGGCTGATCAAACCGGAAACACGAGGTTCGTAAATATCACATATTGGCAACACTACTGGCACGATTATTCATGAGACAGAAGAGAATTAATGCCCTCTTCCAAGAATATTACGAAAGGCTATATGCTGCCCCACCCTCAGCCACCCAGGACTCAGAGAATTTTTGGCACCCTTGCAGCTAGTAACCTTAGACAGACAGTACCGGGACTTATTGGGAGGACTGGTGACACTGCCAGAGATACGGCAAGCCATAGCCTTAATGGCCACAGTTAAAACACCCTTACGAATTTTATTTTCCTTTTTTGTCTCCAAATTGGCACCCCACTTGGAGACCCTGTATGCCACATCGCTAAGACTGAGACAACTCCCAGACTCCACGTAAAGCGCCATAGTGATCCCGCTCCCTAAGTCAACAACCCCAGGGACCCGTGTAGAAGACTACAGACCATTTTCCATGCTTAACATGGATTTCAAAATCTTAAGCAAGGTACTGGCACCGAGACTGCCCACACTAATCCACACAGACCAGAATGGGTTCATCCCTTCACGAAATACCTCATACAACCTGAGGAGACTCCATCCAATACTTTACCACCCGAGGCAAAAACACACGAGCAAGCCCCAATACTATCAATAGACCTTGAAAAGGCTGTTGATACGGTTAGCTGGAACTATCTATTTGAATGCATGGAGAGAATGGGTCTGGGAGAGGGCTGGATTAAATGGGTTAAAATAATATATGCCCACCCAACCGCAAGAGTCAAAATGGGTGGGACAGTTTCACCCCAGTACGGGATTTTCCAAGGCATGCGACAGGGGTGTTCATTGTCCCCTGTATTGTTCGCTCTGGCGATGGAGCTGCTTTCAGCACTGTTTCACCATGGGGGGACTGGGATGGGGTTGACTTTTGATGGGCGACAACACATTATTTCCCTATACGCTGACTTTCTTTTGGTTTATCTACGCGAGGCGGTGGCCGGAAATGGCTATGGCTCCGAGTCTCTTGGACAGATTTGCAACCCTGACAGGACTGCTAGTTAATAAGGCAAGACCTACCTCTTCCCGGTGCAGGGACCACTGATGAGGTCCCTGACACTCCCAGAGGATCTTAACAGGCCCCAAACCACGTTTAAGTACCTAGATATACATACCTATCACTCCCTGGCTGATATGCTGAGGGTAACCTGGATAGAGCACTTCGATCGCTCAGATCCTGTGTAACATTCTGGAACTCACTGAAGCTACCCATAATGGCACGTATATCATTGACCAAAATGGTCATGTTGCCCAGACTTCTGTATTATTTCATGAACCTCCCGCTGGTATTACCCAGAAGCTGGTTCACCCCCCTGGACTCGTTAGTACGAGACTTAATTTGGGGTGAGGGCCGTAGGAGGGTTTCACTGGTGATACTGCGGCACCCGATACGGAATGGAGGATTGGGAGTACCCCACTTTGAATTCTATTACCTAGCCTCCCAGATACAATGGTTGGCGCAATGGTTGGAGGGAGCTAACACAGGGAACATTCCTGGGTGGGTTAGGTGGACATCCCACACTCCTACTGGCTAAGCTTCTGGACCATAAGGTGCTGACCCTTTATATATCGATACTACAAAACACGGCACTACAGTGCTAGAAGAGGAGTATGTCCAAGATGCCTGAGGCCTCTAATTACACGCCACGCCTCCCCTTGGTGGCCTTCCGCACGGAACCCCACGCCAGACATTCACCTCTGAGCAACTAACGGAATAGTCAGAGGCGGGCTTAAAGACAGTGGGAGACTGCTATCAAGAAAAGACACAGATTCCCTTTGTGGAACAATATGGATTACCAGTGGGCCAGTTCTTGCAGCATGAAGCCCTGATCCGCACATTCGGAAATCTATGGGGCGGAGGCAAGGAAGAACCGGGGACACCCCTTACTGCATGAATTGCTCTCCCTGGGAGACGCTAAGCACCAGGTGAAGTGGTTCTACATGGCTCTAGTAGAGATATCGCTAGTAGCATTACCCAAAATCAGAGACCACTGAGAACATGCCCAAAATAGGCAACTCACAGACCGGGAATGAGAGAGAGTCTTGGCTTCCCTTAAGTCAATATCCCGCAACATGAGACTTAAATACATTCAATTCAATTACATACATATGACCTATCTGACTCCAAACAGGCTTCGAATAATACATGGAGGGGAGATGTGTAAGTGCCTGAGGTGTGACCAACAAGATGTAGACTTTATCCACATGGTTTGGAATTGCCCAACACTGACTCCCTTCTGGGCTGAAGTAGTGAACTTGACAGGGGCAACCCTGGGGAGAGCGCTGGATAGCTCTGTAGAGGTGTGCCTACTGGGCCTATTTCCCCACCCACCGAAACGGAAAGTAGGGAACACATTTAAAGACCTAGCCATGGCTCTGGCCAAAAGATGGGTGGCGTTGTTCTGGAAAGCCAGAAAGGGACCACAGGTAGAGACCTGGAAACGAGAACTCACGAGCTGGACTGAAGCAGAGAGGAGGGCACTCTCCAGGGACAAAGCGAGTGGAGTGCGCAAACGGCCCATAGCAGAACAGTAGCTGATTTCCCCACAATATTGTTGATTTATGAATATAAACAAAAAGTAGATACACAGCGAAATACTACATTATCAGAAAACGCAGAGAGTGACAGATCCCAAACTGGCCGACATATATTGTAGGCATTACTTGGAATGTGGAAAACTGAGTGATGATAAATATAAATATTGAATGCCTAATTGCTGCCAAGTCATAATGAATATTACTGAAAAACTGTAATATGAGGTCGAAACTGATCTGCACACAATTGTAATGTTATGAATATATTTCTGGAAATGCCACAAAAAAAATGAATGGATTTACTTTTGTCTTAAGGCCAGGATGCCAAAACACATATGCATATTTTGGCTTAAAAGATGTATAACGTGTAATGTTGTGGATGCATGAGAAGGCTGTTCAGTGCATGGCAAGCGTTAGCAGTTTCTAATGTAACATAATGAAATCTCTCACTAATGGCTGCTTGATAATGGCCAACTCATGATTCTTGGGCAAGATCCACTTTTTTCCCCTATAGCCTACAAGGTTTACGGGGGAAGGTGCATTATAAAAATACTCAAACCCAAGTACGAAGCAGTGGAGCCAGTGGGGGACTAAGGCATCCTTTGTATGGACTTGTGTTTAACTGCATTGGCCCTTAGCCTTTCAACCTACTGAGATCAGTGAGTTAACGGTCATTGAGTTGGTACCAAGCAACAGCTTTGGTGGTGGCACCATTCTGTTACATGCTCACTGTTTTTTCTAGTTTAAGAGAAATTAGTATGCCCCCGTAAGGGTAACCCATATTTAAACCTGATGTTCTGTAAAATGACAAATATGCTACCATCAGAACCTTTGCAAAGGGTCAGTCTCCCCAGCACCTTGAAAATGCCTGGGTGGATAACTTAAACACCGCAGACCTTGCTTGCCGCTTAATGTGTCCACACTTCTTGGCACTACAGAGTAAGTGCTGCAGATGTGCTGATGGCTTGGAATGACTTTTTCAGAGCACAGGGCATAACACAGCAGTCAGAAGCCTTCAAGTAAGATTTGGTGCTGGTTCCTCATAAAGAAGGTACAGTGTGGGAGAAAATATGTCTTCTACTGTGATGCAGTTTCTGTTCAGTTTGTGATGGACTCCCAGTGGGCCTCCTTTTACGCATGTGTATCCGAGTATGTTTTGTAAGTGTTTGAGAATAATAGCCACGTGTCTATGAATGTGGCATTGAACACTGTGATTTTGAATATGTTCTTACTACTAGATTTCAGTATCACTTTTCTAATTTTATATTGAATCAGTATTATACAGCCCAGGTTTTTTCATCCTTGTTGCTGTTCAAAGGAATGGAGAGAAACATGGGGAAAAAGGTATATGGTCACTAAAATGCATCTGATACACTTGGTAAAGTTGTTTACCATTGTAGATATAGGGTACCATTTTATCTACACAAACTGGCTGTCGGATGTGGGGGAGTGAGGGGTACAGGAAGAGGTCGTAAAATGCAGGCAGAGCATTGTCCTTGATAAGTGTTTGAAGTTCCTTTACATTGTACAGTTGGGCTTCCCATTGGGTATGGCGGAGGCACAGTACTTCAGGAACATACCAGTTCAAACATCTGTCCCTGATTCTGAATTCTTCGACCCTAGTGCGTAGAGTTTGAACAATGTAATATGGGTAGTCAAGCAATTAAATATCTGTTTCTGGGTGTAAGTATGAAACCTCCAGAGCTTCAGGGGTACAGGTTGATTCTGCCCTTGAACCTTCCACCATGGGATCTCTGAGTCATTGAGAGGGATGCACTGGATAGTTGGTCCTCGCCATGTCTAGTCTTCGAAGAGACTTTAAGACCGTCTCGGTGCAGGTTGGGTGGAAGTGAGTTCCATATCTTTTGGGCATTTCTTGAGGAAGACGTGTTGCATAGTTTGCAGTTTCCTGAATATTGGTTAATTGTAGGTAGAGATCTGCTTCACTGCATAGCTGCTTAGGTGGTCAGGTTTCAAAGGACGCCATTTAAAACCCAGTCATTGACGACTCCTTTTTTCTTCCCAACAGAACCAGGTTAGACTGTCCAAAAAGATGGTGGATCCTGAAAGGCCACAGCTGGGAATGATTGACCGCTGGTACCATCCAGACTGCTTTGTAGCCCGACGTGAAGAGTTAGGCTTTCTTCCAACATTCAGTGCCAGCCAACTCATGGGCTTCGTGATTCTGAAGCCCGAAGACCAGCAAGATCTTAAGAAGAAGCTGCCAGCTGTCAAAAGTGAAGGGTAAGTGGCCAGGGGATGTGTGTATATCGTAGGATGTTGCAGATTCATTATCCATGCAGGAAAATAGCATTTAAAATGCAAAGTTTCATTTTTCTAATGTTAAAGTTAATGCAATGAACAGGTTTACTGCTTAGTATACCAATGTTCAGATTGAAAAATTGAAGTAAAGACTTGGGTAGCCTTCACCTTAATTTGTAATTTATATTTTAAATGTTCTTGTTACTTTAACATCCACATACTGTCTGCTGCTTCTCTGTTGGATGTACTTTTGTGTACCTCTCATGGAAACGGAGGGTGGGTTATAAGCCCTCTGCAGATCGGTGCATGGCATTGTTTTCTCGTCTTCCTGACAGCCCCAGTAGTCTAGATAGGATGGGACTTTATGATATATGTCTATACTCTTTCTGGAACAGTTTATTTTCTATAGAAAGAAGTGGTCTACTGAATTCTCCTAAGTGACCTGCACAGAACACTTCTAGAATTCCCCATTCATTCTGGAATAGCATAATAGGGCTCTGTGGGTTCTCTTAGTTTCAAAGTGGCAGTGATGTTTTGAATAGACTTTTTCTAACTCAAACGCGGCTGCATTCATTAGTGAAAGAGGGAGAGAAACGACAGAGTACCAGAAGCACCACAAAGGTAATTTGTTTTCTATGTTGGCTTTAGCATCTTCTGTAAATCACTGAAGTCGAATAGATGAAGTGTTGAATAGTACACTTAGTTGTGTGATTGTTCTTGACTAGTGTACTATCATTTATGGCCAAATTTCCTTTGTGACCCATTTTCTTTTCTGTTGTTGCAAGACTTCACGGAATTTGATCTTTAAGAAATATAACCGTGCTGAGGTGAAGGCTTTACCTAAAGTACGGTTTTGACTATCCTGTCGGGAACCATATGGTTGTGCTCCTTGGGAGATTGCACTCTAATATGGCACAGTGTGGTGTTCGTCATTCATCAAATGGTACACTTGTTTTTACCTTGGGTGTACTTGTGCTTTCTGAAATACAGTGTGGTAAATACTCTCAGAAGTGTTTCCCTTTGGATAATGCAAGGGTGATCCAGGGTGTTTCTCACGTTCTCTATAGCTCTGGAGGTGTGTTATTCATCATTGAATATATGGTTACAGAATGACAACTATTTACACTCCAAGTAAGAAAGTTTAGTTTATAACAGAGAAGTACTTTACACAGAATGACATGTGACATCATTGGAAACCAGATATAGGGAAGAGTACATTTTTATGTTCAGACCAAAAAAACTATTAACACAGAAATAGACACAATGCAACAGTGAATCCAAGCAAGGAGAGAAAGTAAACCATTTTCTACAAGCATAAAGAATAAAACCCCAAGAAGACATGAATAAGAAGCATGTCAGGTCTTTTTGAGTGTGTTTTCCAGATTCTTTGGGCGCAGCCTGAGAAGGATTGTGTTAAGGTGAAGTGATTCTTAAAACCCTGAATCTACAGGAAAGATGTACCATGACTTTGGTATGATCAAGGGCCACAGAGGAAGGTCTGTTTCTGTGTCAGAGGGGAGAGCATCTGGGCAGGGTTTTTTGAACTGTGTAGCTCATTTTATAAAGGCACATTGCTTTGATAGTCCCTTCCTGCCAAGCGGTTCCCCTGGGGATGTCTGACAGAAGTGGCCACGGATGAGTTTCTGCAAACATTAGAGGACAGCTGATCTCAGACCGAAAGCTCCACTTCCTTCCACATCTGTGAGTACTAAACGCTAAGTTTGTTTGGACCTGGCATCCCTCGGTCATATATTATCTCAAAGGGGGACAAAGAGCTCAATATTTATAGAAGTCCTATGCTCCTCCCAGGAGTAAGCTAACTAACTATCAAAGTAGGAGTAGTTCCTCATAGGCCAAGTGATCACAAGGTGGTGAAACCACAAGGCTAGTGATACTTTCGCAGGGAGACCAGGTCAGATCTTAATGCCCCCACACACCTGTTAGGTTGTCATGCTTCATCATTGGGCGCTCCTCGTCTGGCTGCCGCTGCAATGCCTGACGGGCCTGGGGGCTCTTTGTCGGAGATCTTTTGACCTGAATACGCTGTTTAGGTGAATGCATGGGAGGAGACTGTGTGAAAGTGTGTCTAGTGAAAAGTGAAGTGTGTCTAAAATAGACTCTGGTGCCTTAAAAGCAATTGTTTATGGGGTAAGGGTAACCAGGACTAAATAAAAACAGTTGTGCTATCATACGGTCACTTGGTACCTAGACAGCTATCCGCAAAGTGAGGTCGACATGTTTCATACCTAGATTGTCCAAAGGGTCAGTCTGCATTTTATCAGGACCAAAATATAGTGATGTAGCGCCCCCTGAGGGGCATGATACCTCCTTTCTAATAAAGGATGGCTACTCTATATGTACAATGCTGCACCTGAATGGTTGCAGCGCAAAGGTTCCACCCAAAGGCAAGCAGGAGAATACCCCTTAGGCAAGTTGGAGGGTCCCGGAAAAACTGCAAGACACTTCGTGTGGTCCAGGACGTTGCCGCTAGACCTACCCTCCTCCAAGATGCCTGGAAAACCTTTTCCAGGCATCTTGGAGGAGGGTAGGTCTAGCGACCTAAGGGGTATTCTCCTGCTCACCTTTGGGTTGAACCTTTGCGCTGCAACCATTCAAGTGCAGTATTGTACATATAGAGTGGCCATCATGGGGCACTAAATCACTATATTTTGGTCCTGATGAAATGCCGACTGACCCTTTGGGATATCTAGGCATGAAACATGTCGACCTCAATTTTCTTTAATTAACAAACAAAAATATATAAAAATTGAAATGTTTAATTTAATGAGAAGGTTGTAGCTTTTAAACATTTGGTTTTATTTGTAAAAAGTAAAAGCAATACTCTAGACACTAGCATATCACGTGGTTTTTTGCCCCTAATGCATCCCCTTTTTGTCAGCACATAGCAGTGCTTTGGTTGAACACACCCATCATCCTACTAATTGCTGTGTTTTTGCTGCTCCCACAAATCAGCCTGATGATACCAACTTAATTTGTGCTCTCCCTTCCTCAGAATAGGTTCTTTGAGTTAAGAACAGATCACATTCCTTTCACAACTCAGTAACAAAGTTGTTGAGGATTACCCTATGTTTGTAACTATATACTAGATTGTACCGTTTGTTCCTTTGAGCCCTTAACTGTGGCAATACAATAATATAGAAAATAACATAACATGCTTCTCTTTGTAAAACATTTGTCTGTCTTTCTCTATATATATATATATATATATATATATATATATATATATATATTGCATTTCACGTTGGCGATAGCCACTGTGTAGTTATGTCTGAGTCACGCTTTTCATTGAAAAGGCATACTTTCATTCGCCGATAGCTTTTGACCCCGTGGCTGGATTTGCATGAAATTTGGCAGTTGTTGAGTAAGTTCAGCTAAGTATCCTTGAAGATCTGCCATTGGGGCAAAAAGTTATAGGAGAGTGAAAATTTTGCTCTCACCTGACATCTGAACGGTTTTACACCAAACTTCACTTCAAAGTAGTACTTTAATCAGAAAGCATGCCTTTTTTGTTTGGTGTAAATCCTTTCTGTAGTTTTTGAGACACTTGCTTTTAGAAAAAAGGTGTGGTTAGAGCAAGCTTTAATGGGTTAACTCTTTTGTATAGCTGTGCGATTTAAACTTGCAAGTCAGTCGTGTCAGTCACATTTCCAAATTTTAAGACAATGTGATTGGCTGGATTAGGGTTGAATTTTTTCCCGCGCATCTTGAAACTACAAAGACAGCTCCCACTTGCGAGTTTCACACTGTTAAAAAAAAAAAAAAAAAATTGGACAGCCTTGGTCAGCCAACTGCACCGATGACCGAAACCAGGACAGTGGTAAGGGGGACTCAGACTGGTGGAAAATAAAAAGCAACCATGAAAAAAAGCAGTGTTCGACTCGCGAGTCAGAGCGGACTTGAGAGCTTGCTAACTGCCATTCTAGCCACTGGACCTCACCACCATTTTGTGCACTATGGAAAAAGGGGTAAATGCAATGCGCAATGTAGGTAGGTTGGGTGTCTGCAGCGGTCGGGTGCTGAGCCTGGCTGTAGACGGCCAAAGGCCGTTCAAGTGTGGATTGGTCAGCCATAAAACCACCCTGCGCAGGGTCAAAGGTCTTGGCATGAAGTTATAAAAGAGAAATCCGAGCACAGTTAGCCAGGGTATCTAGGTCTGTTATTAGGTCTCGCCTGGCGTTAGCAGCGCGCATGCGCTGCCTCGCCATGCGAGGGCCTTTTGGAATCAATACGGATTCCAAGCTAGATGTGCACGCGGACGGACAGAAGATGTGCACGCGTAGGACTGGATGCTTCATTGGCGGCGTGACACTCTGGGGACTTTTTTTTTGGGCTCGGCGAACTGTATTTTTCAATATTTGATGCTTTTAATAAACAGCGCGGCATGCTGCGCCGCTTACTAAAAGCATCAAATATTTAGGTCTCGCCTGGCGTTAGCAGCGCACATGCGCTGCTCTCGCCATGCGAGGGCCTTTTGGAATCAATACGGATTTCAAGCTAGATGTGCACGCGGACGGACAGAAGATGTGCACGCGTAGAACTGGATGCTTCACTGGCGGCGTGACACACTGGGGACTTTTTTTTGGGCTCGGCAAACTGTATTTTTCAATATTTGATGCTTTTAATAAGCAGCGCGGCATGCTGCGCTGCTTACTAAAAGCATCAAATATTGAAAAAAAAGAGTCGGTAATCTTTGATTGTGCTCATTGGAGCGAGTGTTTGCATGCTTGTTCTTTTACATATATTCAGCGTACGCGCCTTTCGCGACTCGATCCACATCAGCGTGCGCGCCATTCACGACTCGCTCCCTCATCCTCACGAAGTTTCTGCGTTTCTTGGGGATTAAGTACTGTTAGTGAATGTTAAGGTCTGCACATTTCCTGAAAGTAGGTATAAGTGTGCTTTCACGGGTGTTTGCTGGCTCAAATGCGTCTCCTTACAAATAAACAATGTTTGTGTCTGGTTGCCTGTGATCGATTACATGCCCTCACTCTTTGGGCTGTTCTCTTTCTTTCCTGCATTACTTCTCCTTTAATTTTCATTCACGACCTCTTGCTCTCTCGTTCTGCATCTCTTTCATCAACACTCTCTCTCTTCCCCTTGCTTCATTGATTCCTGTCTACGTTTCTTACATTCTCTCTCCCTGGCTTCCGCTTTCCTCAAATCCACCTCTCTCAATGTCCCTCTCTTTCTCTTGCACAATGTCTCTTCTCCCTCCCTTTATATGTCTTACCTCGTCTTCAAGTGCGCACTCTGTTTCCATCTTGCTGTTTTATAACCCCCATTACGTTTCTTTCTGTCTCCCAACCTTCCTCGCTCCCTTTTCTTTTTCCTCGCTCTCTCCTAGATCTCTCTGTCACCCCCCTCTCGCTCCCTATTCTATTTTTGCTTTTTTAATCTCCACTCTGTCTTCTACTGCTCTCACTTGCTTTTTTCTCTCTATCCTTCTCTCTCTCTCTCGCCAGCCTCTCACTCTTACCCTCTCTCCCTTTTTTTCGCATTCATACTCTTTAACTCTTTATCGTTTTCTTGTTATCTTTTTCTCGCTCGCTCTCTTCTTCCTTTTACATCTTCTCTCCCATCTCACCGTCTTTCTCTCTGGCTCCTTCCCCCTCTTAATCTCTCTCCCTCTCTCTATTACTCTATGGCTTTAGCTATCTTTTCTCCCCGTGGTTCCTCACTTAACACCACCTCTCTCTCTCTCCTCTTATTTGCCCTATTCAGCCTCTCTCTCACCTCTCTCTCTCCTTCTGTCTCCCTCTCTCCCTGGGATATCCTGTCTCTCACTCTCCTCTCACCTCCTCACTCTTCCTCCTATATTCCTGTGTCTGCCATTTCTCTCTCGCTCTCACTTTCTTGTGCAGCCCGTCTCTCTCTGTCTCCAGCGCTCTCTGCAGCCTGTCTCTCCCTCTCTTTACCTCCTCTCTCCCCCGGGTTCCCCATCCGACCCACCCAGCCCGGCAGTCGCCTCAGCAGGTCCCACAGGTTGTTTTCCTCGTGGTCGCAACCATTCTGCACAACGCCTGCTCCCCTCGCAAAGATTTAAATTTCGCGGATGAATTACCATACACTGGTTGCCTGGTAACTAAACGCAAGCCGGGCTAAGAATATGCCAGCTTTTTGTATTCTCATTAATAAAAAGGCCACTCTGACACAGCAGCATGACTTTGGCTCACTGCAGCTTCTCTAAACGGCTTCTGAGAATCCCCCCCGACTCCGCATTTAATTACAGATGATCAGGAAAGCTTGAACAGTGCGGCTCTGCTAATCTGTCTCACTAAAAGCAACGCGCAAAATATCGGCGCCCTCGAAGTTCCACTTTTAATAACAAACCGGCCGTCTTCTGCTTTCTGGGACCTGCGATCTATGCTGAAAGCGTAAATAATAACAGCCTGGCTGCCTGCTGCTTCTTGGGGCGTGAGCTCTACGCTGAAAGCGTAAATATTAACACCCCAGCAGCATGTTGGTTTTTGAGACAGGAGTTCTACGCGGAAAGCGTACATAATAATAACGACCCGACTGTCGCGTGAGCTCTACGCTAACAGCGTAAATAACAAGCATTAAAAATGCAATAGGTCTCGCCTTTCATTAAGTTAAAGCCATTTGCTTTGCTATACAATACCATTAGCAAAGCAAATGGCTTTAACTTAATCAAAGGCGAGACCTATTGCATTTTCAATGCTTGTTTTTCTTTAGTAAGGGAAAAACAATAGCACGCTTGAGTGGAGATGACATGAAAGCTGATTTGCTGGACCAATCGCATCCGAAGTTTTGTAAAACAATCATTGATTGGCAGTTTTTGGCTATTGCTGCAATGCAGCCAACAATACATTTTCCATTCTTTTGGTCTAAGCAAGGTTTCTCTGATTGGGACGGGCTGTTGCATTTCATTTCTCCTTTGTAGCCTGTAAGTTGTAAGCAATCAATCAGTGAAAACTCTGGTATTGACGAACACTATTTTTGTAGTTTTGTTAGTGGTACACTGTTTGATTTGGAATGTCTCTGGGCTTTTTGATTTTAATGAAAAGGCTCAAATGTCTTTCTGTCATCTGCATTTTCAACTCTCTAATGTTACCATGTGCCTTTTATTTTCCCTACAATTCTTGAGTTATGCATTCTGTAGCTTGTATTTCTGAGTTGTTTATGTATTTTATTTATTTTCTAGAATTTTATTCTGTTTTCCGTATCTGGCATGGTATAGTTTCATGGTTTGTTTCCTTTGGAAGGCTGCGTCATGTATTTAGTTTGTGTCCTGTAGAATGTTTAAGTTGTTTGTCTTAAATGTACAAATGTGTTTGTATTTTTCCTCCCTATAATGAAGAATTGTATTGTTGCAAAGAGTTATGGCTCTCTGGAATTGTGCAGCAGCTATATTGTGCTTCTACAGCTGTGCTCTGAGTTTGTGTTCTGTGGTTTCAGCCTAGACGGTCACTCTATTGTGGATATATGCATACAGGTGGTTCTGGATTCTGTCCGGGAACCACCACATTGTTTCTGCGTGAAAAAATTGCCTTGAAGCTGTGCCGGAATGATTTCATCTTGTAGGCATAGAGGATTGGGTTGATGGCTGAGTTTGCATGCGATAGTATTATGGCTGTCTGTACTAGAGGTATTGGGACAGAGAGATTGGGGCACAGCAGAGATAAGCTGTTGAGAATGTGCAGTGGGACCCAGCAGACGACGAAGAGGAAAAGTACCATAAAGAGGGATGTAGCCGTCTTCATCTCCTGCTTCATGCTGGTGGCCTGCCTCTCCCTGAGATTGCCATGCATGCTGTCTGTCATAACACGACGGATCTGCTTCTTCACCGCGATGAAAATTTGAGCATAAATGATCAGCATGATGATCAGCGGCACAAGGAAGCACCCAAAGAAGTTAAAGTAAACCATATAGGTCATGTCTACCAAAGACGTGAAAAAACAGTTGGACATGTTTGGTGAAGGTTTGTGCCATCCCATCATTGGCAGCAGGCCCAGGAGGAAGGACAGGATCCAAGTCACAACGATGACCACCAGGGCACATTGATGTGACATGATGCTTCTATACCGAAGAGGGAAAAATACTGCCACATAGCGCTCTATGGCCACCGCCAGCAGACTTAAGGTGGAGCTGAGTGTGAGCATGATGAGCACGGAGAGCATGAACAGACACAGGTGCAGGTTGTACCGTGGGAGTCCAATGTTGGTGAGGATGGCACATGGGATGGCAACTGCCCCCACACAGACATCTGCAATGGCCAGAGAGGCCAAGAAGTAATTGGTCACCGTCCAGAGCTTATTGTTCTGGAGCACTGCAACACACACTAGAGTGTTACCAAGTGTGGCCAAGAAAGCAATGACTATCTCTGCTGCTGTGTAGGGTACGTTGAGCACAGTAGATATAGCATGGTTGTCGAGGTCTGTAGTACTGCTGTTCGGTAGAAGTGCACTTGAATTGTTCATAGTCCCGGGCGGAGATTGTTGACCTTATTTTCACAGAACCCAGTATCTGTAGACGTGACCTGCAAAGAAAAAACAAAGGTCAGCAACAGAAAAGTATTCATTGTCCAGTCTACAGATGTGCTTGTTTCATCTTGTATGACGGTCTAATCCATCTTTTTTTCCTTGCCTACCCTGTTACCAGTGGGCTTTCTGTTCTCTCTCCCATATTGCATGATAATAGTTTTTCTCTAACAGCAGTCCACATTGGATAGTGCTCTGGGCACTAATGGTTTCATATTTCACTATACTATTTCAACACTAATCCTTTAATGGGTTCCGGAGTAGCGTGCCACTTGCCAAAAAAGTGCTTCAACGCCCCAATGGGGGTAACAAGCGCTATATAAATGCAAACCTTTTTCCCTCTTCTATCCCTCCACTATCCTTCTTAATCCAAATAACTGACTAATATCCACCACTCAAATTACTTTCATATTTCACTATACTAATTCAACACTTATCCTTTATGGGTTCCGGAGTAGCATGCTACTCGCCGAAAAAGCGCTTCGACGCCTCGTCATGGGTAGTAAGTGCTATATAAATGCAATTACAATACAATGCTGATCATTGCCAAAACCAAGATCGTATATTTTCCAGTGTGCTATTTAATTGCAGCATGCAGCTTCAATTGTTCAAATCAGCATCTGGGTTGCAAGTGTTAGCTATTTACAGAATCCACTCTTGACGTCTCTGCCAAGCTCTTATCAACAGCCTTGTCCTAAGCATGTCAAATAGTCAAAGAATGCCCGAACATCCCCCACCCCTGCTTCTAAGAACAGCCCCCCACAATAAAAGCAGTGCAAATGGCAGCCCCCTTCTATGTGTTGATCCAGAATCATCTGGTGGCACTTCTCTGTCTTCCTCAGCTTGCCCTTGGAGAATTAGTAAAGCCCTTCATATGTTTTGGTCATGAAAAATATAAAAATGGTCAAAAGATAGGCTAAGGTGGTATTGGAGGAGTAAATTAATATTCTGCAAAACTTAGCTCTTCTGACGAATTGGCAGATGACTTGAATATGATGGACCCCTTGAGGAGCTGAGAACAATCTTGGTGACCCGGGAAAGTGATATTTCTGTTCAATTACAGCTCCATGAATCACTGATGGGCTCTATAATTGCATTTTGTTGAGTATGTTGGCAGACAACCTCTAGTACCGGTAGAGAAGATGATCCAGGTGTTACTGGCACAAACTACTGTGTGCTTTTACATCTTATGTCCTTCCGATTCTTATGCTTCACAAAGGCATATCAAAACAAAGGCCTTGCACTGAAACTAGTGTTTGTAATTTAATAGCATCAATCTCTCTTAATATATGTTCTGATTTATGTTTGGAAATGCCCTTTGGCCATGCAAAATTATTTCTTGCTTTAAAAAAAGAATGAAAATGAAGTAATGCAGACATACTTTTACATTTTTTTGTTAATTTAGAGGGGCCGGTAGTAATTTGCTGCCTGGCCCTCGCCAAAACAATTTAAAAAAAAAATAATAATTTGTAAGACCTCGTGGGTTGGAAGATTTGGGGGGCAACGGAGGGACTGACCGAGCGAGCGGGTGAGAAAGGTTAAAGGCGTGTGAGTGGAAGTTGGGAAAGCAACAATGAGAAGGGGGAGAGAAGCACACGAGGGAGAGTGCAACACAGACTGCAGGAGTGGGTGAGAAGCACTCAGTAGAGAGAGCTGCACAGAGCGGTGGTCGGCATACGAAGAGACACATGCCCTGTTATGGAGTGCTTAACCAAAAAGAACAGTGAGCAGCGGAAGGGTGGAGTCTCACCAGTTAGAGAGATCGAAGAGGCTGTGCTCCTGGTGAAGGATAAACACAAGATGGACAATCTGGTACAAAAAATGTTATTGAATAAGAAGCAAACGCGTATGACCAAGCCAACTAATGGTAAAGAATGGGCCGGCTCTAAGCCCCTGTAACTTCGTGTTAAGCCTACGATATGTCTTTTGCAAAAAGACAGCTTGCGTTGTCTGGTAGGTGAGACCTATAAAATGAATAGTGGCTCTGGGGAACAATATGCAGATGAATAGTGCACAGATGTTGATTTTTTTTGTTTGTTTTAGGCTTAATTTCTAAAATTTCTTTGCAAACGAAGACTTTTTTTTTTTTTACTTTGTCCCTTTTCTCTTGGTTTTATTGTTGCTTTTGTTTAACTGCATACACAATACATGTCACTGATACCTAACCCAGTTATTGGCACACCATTAATTGCCTAATAAGGACGAAAGGCTTGAGTCTGCTTGCTGGGATTCATATCTGTGATCTGCCATCACACATGGATTTTAGCTGCAAGAGCTTAACTCCCTAAACTTTTCTTATGGGAGCTTCTTTATAAGGATCTTTTCATCCCATACATTTTCATTTTAACACTTAACTGATTTTAATACTTGCAGAACAGACTGGTTGTCACTTGTCACTTGAAGGGTGAACAGGTTTACCTGTAAATTCCTAAAATGTGTGGCTAGGGAATAGTAAGGTACAGTGCTGGATGTCCATAAGAGCAAACTTTTCAACCCTTGAAGTCGTCTGTAGTGTGATGAGACTACGGCCAAGGTTGAAGAAGAAAAAAAAACCTCCATTTCTTTCTGTCTCCATCTCAAATCATGTGGTTCCGGCTAATATTTTAAATAAGGATGTATGTGGACTCCTAAATGCAGTCATCGGAGTACAGATGAGGTTGTCTTGTTGCTGTTTATTTACACTACAATTCCACAAAGAACTATCTGCCTGCATATGGGGAATAAATAGTAATTGATAGCTATGGCACTTGTATGGTCTCTGGGTATGAGGGAGTGCAGAGGGCTGAAAATGAATGTGAAATAAAACTACCTCCTTGGTTGGGATATACATTTTATTGGACTGCCCCAGTGGCAAAATAAAGAGTGGGGAATAATTCTACCCACGAATGAAGGTCAACATGTTTCTGTCCATTTCGACCCTCAAAAGAGGTTTCAGTGGTATTCATCAGTATGCTTATGGCCAGGTCTTAATCAAAATACAGTTGAAATTTGGGTTTTTAATATACTACCCACATTCGTGGTATTGTATTGGATGTCAGGTAACTGCGTCAGTACTCCGAACTGTAGGCCATAATGATTTGGAATTGTTTCTGCATCCTTGAAGTTGGAGTCACAGTCAAGTGTTGGGAAAGGATGTGGCTCAGCGGTGTGAGCTGCCGACTCAGGAGCTGGGGATCCGGGTTTGCGTCTCGGCATCTGCTTAGCATCCTGTGATTCAGGGCAAATCACTTAATCTCCCCCATGCCCATTGACAGCGCCTGGATACCCTCACGGGTGATAAGCTGCGCTATATAAACCTACAAATTGATTATTACCTCATAGTCTCAAGACCGCGGCATGAGGTGGGGGTCGTGTAACTAGTATGAGTGGCATTGCTATCAATTACTATTTATTCCACCAAGCTTCCCAATATTTTTATGGTAGTAGCTTGCATCTACTCCATTGGAGAGGGGCCAGGAGGTGCCTGTGGATGAAGCATGCCACTCAGTGGGTGTGTGAGGGGTTTTGTCATTAAACAGGAAGGGACCTCTCCTTCCTGGTTTGTGTTATTCCCCATATACAGGCAGATAATTATTTTTTGGTATTGTAGTTACTAGGAGGCTGAACTGGCTGCATTTATACTCTGGACCCTGATAGATGTTTATTTACACTGACTGAGCTAAAAGCTTTCTTCCTGGTTTCACCCCTGTTGCATTAGACTCGGTTAGCTGCTTACATGCCAAAAGGTATTATTTAAAACATGAGTAGAACTCCAGTCTTAGCTCTGCTTACCTTGAGTCTGTCCTCTTATCGATAGTAGATGGGTGAATTGGTTCCAGGGCGATGGCTTTGAAAGGGATCAGGCCAGGATTCCTTGGAAGCAGAAGAGGCAACAGTGGGAATGTTTTAGCCCCTGTTTTTCAGCATTTGGATTAATATTGTTTTCTGGAAACGAGTCTGGGTTTATAGGGCAACAGGGTGGCATTTTTTTGCATTGTTGGAAGCAAAACTTGTAGATATGCCACGTATCTGCATCTCTGTGTGGGGGGGAAGGGGTAGGAAGAGTTTTTGATATTTTGAAAAGAAATGAGATTGTAGTTAAGGGAAGTCTTGTGAGCGTCCCTAGTGACTTGTATAGATTCTAAGATGGTCTCAGTTTTTACTTGTTGCTAATGTTCACTGACGGAAGAACGAGTGCAGTCAGTCAGAGTTAGGGTGAGGTAGAAGTTAATGTTGAAGAAAGGGATGCAAAGGAGGATGAGCATGGCTCGGTAGTTGGATTCCTTGGGGCCATTATATCATCACATATTAGTGCCAGGGTAGTTCCAGTACTTTGTACACAGGTAAGAAGCTGGAGTGAGGTTGACTGCGAAGATGGATTTGAGGAACTACTTTAAGGTGAGCAAAAGCCTTTCAACGTTTTTTTAAATTCTTTATTTCTATTCAAGGTTCCTGCTAGATTGAAGATGAGCTGATAATGGGCCAGTGTTGTGGATTCCCATGATGATGTTTTCACTGAAGTGAAGCCGAACCCAGGAAGAACTAGCAGGATTGTTAAAGGTGGATGTGGGCAATTAGCTTGCAGTGCCTTTTCTAATGCTAATGACTGTCAAAGAAGTTGTTGAGTAAGAGCCGAGGGCTGTTTGGGAATGAAGGTTTGGGTTTAATGGTTGATTTGGTGTAGTTTCTTTGACAAGTGACCTATGGGTTCTTTTGTTTTTTGTTGATATCCTTATGTGCTATTTTCCTTGTGGTGGTGAGGTGGTAAAAGGAACTTTTTGTTCTTTGTAAACTGTTGTAAGAACCGTCCAGCTTTCGATGTCCTAGTGTCAGGATTGCCGAAGATGCATTACTATCAGCAGCCTCTGAGCTGGGTGACAATGGTGTTGTAGATTTGGTTTCATGGGCGTGCGGAGATGTAGGAAGGGATCTGAAGGGGCCTGAAATTAGCATGACTTTCGGTTCACCCTGATGGCCGAACCATTGTTTTTATTTATGCGGCTGTGGTGGTGGGTTTTATAGATTTAAAAATAAGTAGGTGGCTGGATCAGGACAGAGGGATGAGTTTAGAAGGGTGAGCCACATGTTTGGTGATGACTGGGTCTAGGGAGTCGCCTTAGGCTGGTGTGTCAGGAGGAGCTGAGGAGGGACACTTAGCCTAGGAAACTAGAGACTCGTAGACTGTTTTATCGGTCTTTCCACAGGTTGATGTCACCTACCATGATCATTTGATGAGACAAGGGTGTGTGAGCAAAATAAGTCTCGGTTGAGTGACTTTGGGGATGAAAGCTCAGAATTATGTTCATGGAGGAGGTAAGCAAACTGTTGATTTTGTTTTTGTTTTTGGGAGATATTTTTCTGTGTTTAAGATTAATAGGGACTAATGAATGGTGGCACTTCAAACCTTGTTTTTGCCATTTTAGGCGCTCTAAATATAAAGTTTTAATATTAAAGGATTAATAGTTATACATTTATCAAACTCATAAGGATCAAAGGCTGAGTTTGTTTTCTTGTTGATGTTTAATCTTGTAACATAAAGGTGACACTCGGATGTACATAGCAAGCACTAAACCTACTGAGTCATCTTGCTAGCTCTCTACCGAAATCTTGCCTCCAAGTGCCTGGCTGCAGTTGTTCTCCTTATACTTCTAGCTTTGACTGTATAGGGTCTGTATAGTGGATAAGTACGGGTGCAGATTCAAGGGAGTGCAGAAAACAGGTTGCGGTACCTGTGGACTGGGTCTTGACGCCGTGGTCTGTGAGCTCCGAAAGAATGCAGTGTGGAGCGATTCTTAGTGTTCGATTCTGCTCTACCATGAAGGTGTTTGTGGAGGTGTGGTTGAATGATGTAGGCTTGTGAATGTCTTCAGAATGAATGGGTTCTAAGTGTAAGAGGACTAGCAGAGTGTTATGACTCAATACCAGGCTACCTGGGGGGGAAAGTATGTAAAAACAGGTTTATACAAGTGAAGATATAAAGTAAAAGAAATGTAGAAAATCCCCGTTGAAGGGTAAGGGGAGATTGGAGTCAAAGGATGGCATTGCAGATACTCACAACATCCAGCAGCTGGGCAGTGCATTTCTCTCTTGCAGCTTCTCCTACAGCATCAGGCACGATTTCTGCACTGATCATGATTCTGGATTTGTATTGAGACTATGCCACTCGTATAGATGGGGCTTTAAGCCATGATCATTCAGCAGTCCTGTACTTTTTTTTTATATTTCTGCTTACATTCATGATGTTGAACTGTTATGACTGACTTCGTAGATCTGACAATTAGGGACAGTAATTGGCCACCAGGAGAGTTCTACCTGCTGCCTTATGACCCATGAATTTAATTAGGTGCTTGGTGGATGTTCTCACATTTTCGTAATGAACGATGGAGTGTTTTGAAATATTTGGTCTAGGGCTCGCTGAGGGAATAAGGAGGAAGTGTTTTTTGAATGGACACCTTTGTTAATTGGGTACATATTAGTCCCATGGTATTTCTGTTAGAAGGTACTATGTAGGCAGCTGTAACATCCCCTCTCCAGCTGCTAGGGCTAACTTTACAAAATGCTCTGTTCTTTTCCCGATGATTCTTACACTTGGCATTCATTGTGATGGATTCTCCTCCTTCTACTCCCCATAGTAAATGATGGTGAATAGCTAGTATTGAGTGGCAAGGTAACTGAATCTAGTGTACATGCAGACACAGAGCGACTCATCTTGTGTAGCAAGCACATATGGAGTCTTGTGGACTCCACCACTTGCTAATCCAGATATATGTGGAACCATATGTCCACACTCAGACATAGTTACAGGTAACCTTCATTAATGTTGCAGAAATCATGAAGTCCGAGGTCTGTGCCCCTTACTATTGATTAATGCCGCCGCCCCTGTGCGTCTCTTATATTCTGCATATAAATGATAATAGCCACTCACAAAAAGGGATGTATTTTGACTACCCTCTCGACAGCGGAGCCCAGCTTTGATGCCTTACAGTAAAAAATGTGTTTCACCATTTGACTCCCATGATTGTTAAGCTGACTGACAGAAAATACAGAGCTGTCCGTCACACATGCAAAAGCAGGTGGCATAGATTCACTCCACCATGTAGCCCCAACAGGAGGATCCCGACCAGCTATGATATCCGCTTCGCTGGAGAGTACTCCATATACGTATAATTTCGGTGTGGCGTTTTGACCTAAACAAAGGAGACTGAGATTGCGTTTGCCTTCTGTGGCTCCTAAGAAAACATATCTTCTGTGATTGAATTGATGTAATGAAGAATGGACTCAAGGAAGTACTTGTGGATCCAGTAAAGAAAACGGAAGGAACATGACTTTGAATTTGGACATTTCAATTTGTTATTTTTTAGTGCTCAGGACAATTTTATGTATTGTTGAACCCCTCTGTGTGTTGTGTTAGGGTTGATAGGTCCCCAACTATTTTCCTTGAGCACACAGTTGTTTGTCTGATATAAATGTAAGATTATCCTGGTACAGTTAGGAGGGTGCCCATTTGTCTGGCCACTGTGCATAACTGGTATTTTCAAGCATCATATTGTGTTTGAAGTATTACGGCAGATGTATACACAGACAAGAAACATCGTACATGTTTCACACAAGTCCCTCAACACTGCTCTTCCTTGTGTGGCCCTGGATGCTAACCAAAAATGAGCTAAACACTATTAAATGGTTGCATTCTGTTTTTACTCACTTTTATAACCTGACACAGTTCTGAAGTAGTTATTCTAAATCTGAGCTATCAAATGGCTTCCATGTTTTGCACTCATGTAGTACAAGTCACAGCTATTGCAAGGAGGGGTTTATATTGGTCATTGAGTAAGCAAGTAAAAATGAACAAGCACAGAATTTGAAATAAAAAACAATTTATGAAAGAGGAAAAGTGGAAAAGGCTAATTACAATTGTAAGGTTTGATGACTTGCTGAAACCTTATATAGAACACATGATACTAGTTACGCATCAGAACATCAGTGTTCTTTAGTCAAGCGTGAAGAACGTGTTTACTAGTAATTACTGTGTCCATCTGTAAATTTGCTCTAATACTCATGAACAGTAGCATTTCTCTGCACATGTGCAGAATTAAATATACATCTATGGGTATTTCTATAGCGAAAACCTAGCCAAAAGGCAGGACAGCACTGTACAGTGTAAAAGACATATTTTAACTTATTCTATGAAACTAGCTAAACTATTTTAGAATTAAAAAAACAAAGTGTGATACTTCTGGATTTATTTACTGTGTGATGCCTCATCTAAGTCTTTTGCTACCTACCACTAGTGGGATTGTTTCGAATAGCCTGTTCCATTAGGATCGACCCAGACCCAATTGTTCATATGCAGTTTTAGCAGCATGGATAGCAAATCTGATGGGATACTTCTTCTCCTTAATTTCTCGCAAAGAGTGCCCCTGTCTACTCTGTCAAAAGTGGCTCGAAAGTCAACAAAACAGCAGTAAAGTTTACCAACTGTTGCCGTTGACATGCCATTCCCCATAATGTAAAACTAGGTAAATTGCAGAATACATTTTCTGGAAGCCCCCCTGACCTTTTGGGATAATTCTCGACCAAAATGGCCATAATTCCAAATATTTCAACAGTTTGGGCATATATTTTAGATGATATAGCCAAGGGCGGAATCAATTGGAAATTTGCCAGATTGTCCCTTTGGTTCTACTTATGTATAGGCTTTATAAAAGTACCCATCCGAAAGTCATGGATTGATCCTATTAATGAGCCCCTTTTACAGAAAGTACTTACAATTCCAGTCCACCATAAAGCATTGGCTTTAAATAATATGGAGGGCAAATTATGGGGGCCACCGGATGGAAATGATTTCATGTTGCATATCATTTCCGAGATTATTTCCACCCCATGAAATAAAGTTAGCTGATTTTCTGATGATTAATCATCAACAAGATATGAAGCATTTTTTCCATCAGAGCTAGATAGCTGCGAGATAAATTCTACATATTGGTATTCATTTGGGCCTCAAGATTAGATGGAGAAATCGCAAGAACGCCGTTTACTATGCACCAGCAGAGTTTGGAGTTATTTTTTAAAATAGTTTCAATTATCTTGTTCCAATTAGGCTGATAGAATTGTCTCTTTTTTGAGCCAGCATTGGGATATGTATGTCTTGGAGTTAGAAATTCTTTGCTCATTTTTTTATCCTCTGTTTTTTTTCAACTCTTTGCCACAGTACGTTGCTCCCTGTACTCCTGATCAAATCAGTCATTTGGGGTATTCCGTTTCCTCCTCTCCACCAGCCCACTAATGTTGGGATTGTATTTTGCTTTAAGGAGCAATCACACTCTCCCAATCAATGAGCTATCCCACTCGGTACCATTCTCACTGTTGTCTGTCAAATCTTTATCAATTTTGATCTTATCTTAACTAATTCTCCGCGAGTTTCATCGGTAATAAAGGCCCTCTGTCTACAACTGTTAATTAAACATAAATCAAGAGTTTATTACTCCTACCGTGCTTCCCTTTAAAGACTACTTCCATTGGCAGGTGGTCACTTTGCCTAGATCGATCACCTCAAAATCATCAATATTCCTAAACTGATCCAGAGAAACAAAAACATAGTTAATTGGGACCTTTGTAACGCCATATCTGGCGGCTGACGGGCTATTGCTTGAAGCGGTTTGTTTAGAATAATTAGATTATGTTGCACAAAGGTTGTCAGCACCTGAAAGACTGCCAGTACAATGACCAGTTTGTAGGCCAACTTTTAGAGTCTTGTTAAACTGAAGTTGCTCTTCTAGCTATATGGCTGCGTTATGTAGTGACATTTTCAAATTAAAATCCAAATCCCTAGCTATGATGAAAAGGGCAGATTGAAAACAACAGCTCAAGTTGGACACATTATTATATATTTTTTTCAGTTCTTCAAACATTTTACAATTGGGTGGTCTATAAACATTTAGACAAATTATCAAATTGTATTTTTTTCGTTTTGGATAGGACAGGCCAAAAACCCAATTACAAGTTGTCTCCAATAACAGCACTTTTTCCCCAATACGATGATACTAATATCTGTTGACCGCCTGATGAGCAACCAGAGTTAGACGGAGTAGCATTCGTTCCCAAGCAAACCAAACCTTTAACAGTGGAAAATAGCTTAAGACAGGGTTGCGTCTTAAACATTCCCCCCCATATCTTTTTAGCCTGTTTATCCAATGACTCTTACAAATACAACGCCTTTCCCCCCAAAATAGGGCCCCTCCATGTCCATTCTCTAATGTACGTGGACAGTTTGGTCGTGACGGACTACACCAACACATCCATTGCATCATAAGGTTGTGTTTCGTAATAAATCCTGGAACACATCGACTGCATCATATGGCAACATTGGAATACATCTGGATTTTGGTTTAAAATCTGTCTTATTGCTCATATTAGTTCCTAACCCCATTTCATTCAAGGTTTTAATCATTGCATCCGCCTCTCTTTCCAGATTTAAGTCCTCCAATGTATTATTGCTTCTATTTAAATCGTATGCATCACACAACCGTTCAGCATCATCCTGAATTTAAATCAAGGGGAGGGGAGCCGCCCGCCGCCCCCCTCTTCCCCCCCCCCCCCCCTCCTCCTTCCCCTCTCTTCACGAGCCAGGAGGAGAACTGGCTACAGGCCATTGAGGGAAGTACCTATGATAAAATAATCCTTTCCACATCACTTTACTGACACCAATTATTCATAGTTTTTAGGCACTTTGGCACTAATTACTTATATTGAAGGTATGTGCTTCCTTCCTGATCGACCTCCATACTGATAGTTGCCACCTCGCAGGGGGAAGCCTGTGTCAGTGTGGGTCATCTGTTCTAAAGCTGA